>JAIXND010000803.1:6334619-7614239 GCA_023646645.1 Varanus salvator macromaculatus | reverse complement strand
ACGCTCACAAAACTTACTTTTAAACACTCTGGGCTTGTAACTAAGAGGTGTACACTGCCAGCAGTCCACTACACGCTGGCAGTTTGACATACACTCCCTCCAGCGCGCTCAGTGCAGTGAAAAAGGACAGATATGTTCACCCAGCCCATCATTAGAACAATGTAATGCAGCTCCATAAGACAAAATACTGGGCTATAGGAGTTTGAGCATCCTCCAACAGGGTGGCTCTCAGGTTGTCCAAAATCCTACTGATTTCAGCTTGCTCCCAGCTAAGCGGATAGAGAACTGCAGCCTTAGTCACTAAGAACAGTTCCTATTCATAGTTTTTTGCCCTGGTAAAAATGACAGTGCATTTTTATGTCATCCATTCATTTGGAGTTTTTGTATGCCGTCCCATTCACATGAGTCCCGGGACAGCTTCCATAGAATAAACAAACAAAACCATATAAATAGTACACACAAAATCCAGATTCACCCTGGCTGTAAAATGAAAACCAATAGATAATGAAAGTTGTTAAAATATTGTTTAAATAAAAAGGTCTTGGCCTGGTGCTGAAAAACAAATAATGATGGCGCCAGGCGGACCTTTCTGGGGAGTGCATTCCACAGGTGGGGTGCCACCACAGAGAAGGCCCTCCTCTGTCTCCTGATGTCTTTCACAGAGGGTTCCCGGAGAAGGGCCTCTGCCGCCGATCTCAAGGGGCGGGAGGGCAAATATGGAAAAAGGCGTTCCTTTGGGACATTTGTTTGACATTTTATGTCAAATGCCCTGTGCTGTTAGCACCAGTTGCGAGCACTGTCATGTTTCAGGAGCCAGTTTGCTCCTTGGGGGTCCCTCGACAATGAGCCTCTGGGGAGGGAACATCCATCTCATACTTTAAAGACCACCACCAAGATACTAGACCCTGGGTCTGTCTAGCCCAGGATTGTCTAGTCTGATGGCAGCAAAGTGTCTCTACTGTTTCATACAGGTTTTTTTCCAGGGATTGAACTGGAGAGTGGCTTACAAAATTAGGGCTCCACCACTGAGCTCCAGCTCCTGCCCATACCGGTTTGCTCTCATTCCACAGTGCAACAGAGAAGTCCTCCTCATTATCCTGGGTAGGGTGGAGGGTCAGCTAACGGTCAAAGGAACAACAGTCTTCTCTGTAGAGGCACCAAAATCATAGGATTCTTTGTCCTGAGATGCTTGGTTGGCCCCTTCTCTTCTTCTATGCTTGTATGAGCCAAACACCTGTCTAATTTGGCAGCTGCTTTTTCTAGAGATGACCCAAGGCCACTGGAAGGGGGAAAAGTGACCCATCTTGGCCTGAGGGGTGAGCAACCCAGTTCCAATTACCTTTTTGTACCAGCAGGGCTGCCCCCGGCGTGTCACTGAGTAGTCCATGATGTCATCTGCTACCAAGAAAAAGGCCTGAAGCTGCAACCAAATTGGACACGGTCATTTTCTCCCCCTGCTTCCTTTGTTTACTAATGTGATCATGTTGCCATAAAGCAAGGGTGGGTGACATTCAGTCTGCGGGCCTAACCATCTGACCAAGAGCCACCCTTTGCCATGTCCACACCCCTGGGCCTCTCACTGGGCAGCCCCTCCCAGGTGCTCCAACGACACTGACCATTAGATACAGCAAGGAAGTTTCCCCACTAAAAAAGCATTTCAGCTCTGCTCTGTCCAGACAAGGCAAGGGGGCAGTGATTCTCTGCAAGGAATACAATGTCTCAGGGTTGGCATGTAAGGGACAGCAGGCTAGGGCTAGTGACTTTTTTAATTTAAAGACTTTTGGTATCCCATTTTTAGTCCAAAAGGCTACTAGAGCAGTTTATAGAAAATCAGAAAGCCCTAAGACAGTTCTGGGCCACAGGCTTATAATCTAAAATGATGTGACATGCAAGGAAAAAGGAGAATAGGGAGAAACAAAAGAGAAATCTTCTAGCATTGCAGGAAATGGACCTCTATCTGGCTCCTGGCTCCTTCCAATAACTAGGAGATCAGCTTCTAAACAAGGAAAAAAGACATTTAAATACAGTTGGAGAAGTTACTGGCCGGAAAAGGGATGAAAAGAGGGAAAGAAGCAGGTCTTCCAGCAGGGCTGGTAGAATAGTCCAACTTATCAACTCCCTTTGCCAGGTTGTTGCTGGTAGTGTCAGTTGTAAAGATAATTTGCAAAAAGGATTTTTTAAAATGCAGCTGGGGTAAAATGCTTTGCATGGGTTTTGGTGCTCCCTCTGGCCAGCAGAAGCCCGACAGAGGACATGAACGACAGAATTTGACCTATAGAATTTGGACAGACCCATACTTAAAGGCCACAATGGCTTTCCTATTGACTGCATGGCAGAAAACAGCATAGAAACTCTCACCAGTTCAATGCACCAGCCGACAGCTAGAGCACAGGCAATATTCTCCTGATCCTGCTGATCTGGCTTGGCCAGCTCCCGGAAGGCAGAAAGCAAAGTCAGTCCCCGATTATATTTCCCACCAATGGCATTGTATTCTAGCACCTGTGTGGGGAGGGAAAAAAAAAACCCCAACCAAACCTTTGTGGTATTTCAGGCTGCCCATAAAGAAAGGCCTGCTCTGCTTCGGATTACAGCAGCTGTGGGCAGCCCACCTGGGTTCCCTCGACAACCACAGCCCTGCTGTTTCGCTTCTGCCATTTGGTGGATTTCTGGCTTTTGTTCATCTGTACTCATAGAAAAGGCTGTAATGCTCCTTAGTTGGAAGTCAGGGTGTTGTGCTCCACTCTGGTAGAATTTGGGGGTGTTTGGGGCCCATCCCTATTGCCAGTGGCACTGCTGTTAGAGCTTCTGCAACGTAAATTTGGCCCTTTGGCTGACAGAGATTAAAGGGGCCTGGATGGAGGCAACTTCAGCTCATCCATCCCAACGTTCCCTTCAAGGAGGCCTAGAGAAAATCCTTCTCTCTGTCTTATTTTCACCTTGCGAGGTAGCTTAGGCTGAGGGTCCTTGGCTAGCCCAACATCACCCAATGAGCTTCCTGGCTACACAGGGACAAGACTGGTCTCCTCAGCCACAATCCAGCGCAGCCACCCCACCTCAGGGCTCTCGCTCGGCTCTGGGCCTCACCTTCTTCAGCCTGGCCACAGCATCCGCTACTTCTGCCTGATGGAGTTCATCCTCCATCAGGTCCTTGACGACCCGTGGAAAGAACCCCACGAACTGCTCCTTGTCCGTGCCTGCCACCTTCTGCTTTCCGTTCTCACTCATTCTTCCCCCTGGAACATGAGCGAGAGCTTAAATAACGGAGTTATACACCTGGAGTTAACATACCAAAACCTATTAAAGATGGCTCAGGGAACACCAGCTTGGTGGAAGTCCGGGGACCCTCCAGACCCTCTGAACAACCATGGTGGCTGAGGCTGATGGGAGCTGTAGTCCAAAACTGGCTTATCCTGTCACAGCAGCCCCTGGAGCCATTGAAACATTTTGTTATGATCAGAATTAGTTTGAGAAAGTGCCTATTGTCGTCTTGGTTAGTGGCACATGGCAGCAGGAAACGGATACAACAGACGACCAACCATCAGCATTTTTGCTTAAAGTTGGTACAGCTAAACTGCCCTCTAATGCATGAACTTGCACATGATTTATTTGATGATGAGACTGGCTACACAGAAATTTTTACTCTGCTTAGCCTCCTTAGGTTACACTTATGAATTGAACAAGCTAGATCTACACCCTTCTCAGCATCTATCATTCTGGAAAAGTCAATATTGCTGAAATAGGGAGTAAATGTCGCTTGTGTGGTTTAACCCATGCCTGTCTTACCTATATATTTTTTGAGATTGTGTTGAGCCTTGTGCTCTGGTTTGTTAGAGATGTATTCACATGGGTTGTCATCTTCTGGTTGTCATCATACATTTATGTCCCCCCCCACTCCTCTTTTAAGGAATCCAAGATGGCTTACATAGTCCTCCTTTCCATTCATATTCTAACAACAACCCTGCAGAGTACAATTAGTCTGGGTTTTCCCCATGCCCAGGCTTTTCGAGTCCCATGCTTTTAACCCCTACACCATATGGATATTGTTGCAGAGCAGTAAGTTATCTGGACTGCATCTGGATGGGAGATAATGCAATGAAATAATAATTAGCAAGGCAGTTCTTATCACGTGCATTTCTGGAGAGGAGCCAAGAATCCAAACCTCCTCTCCTAGCTAGCTTTTGTTCACACCCCCAAATGGGGAGCATTTGCCTTCGTTTCCCCTAAAATGCCGGTAGAGAATTCGCAAGGGTAATAAACGTACGTTAAAGGGAAAGAGCAATAATAGGCGAACGCAGATTTCGCACCACCAACCTCCCTTCGCAGTCCTGACCTGCTCCTGCCCGTCCGAGCTTGTCTCCGGCACTAAATCTGCACAGTGATCTGCGTAGATGTTGAGTCCCAGTGCACCGAGGTGCATTTCAGGATTGGTAGTCCACGTGCTGTCAGAGCCCTGCAGAGACTGGAGTAGGGTTGCTCCCTGGGGACTACAGCCCCCAGAGTGCATCGCGAAAGGGGCGCAGCCCGGGGTGAAAAAGGGACCATAACAGCGCCATCGTTGAGATTGGCCGGTGCCATCGTATGAGGATGGGCCATGCAGCCTGTAGCCAATCAGAAGGAAGGGAAGGAGGCGCTTGAGCCACACGAGAGCTGTGGGTTGGCTAACGTGGGAAAAAGGAGGTTGGAAAAGGGAGGGGGAAGAATTATTCTGAATAAGTTAACTGTATATTGTGCAATTAAAATAGAGCAGTGAAGTGCGCGGAGCGCGTTTTCTTGCGTAGGTTTGCAAGCTTTCCGAGCTCACAGCGTTCTTCGTCTAGGAGAATATTGTGCAGTTAAAAGTGGGTGGTTCTGATCATGATTTGAAGTGCAGAAAAGAGGCTGGCCCGGTTTACATTTTGGGAATAAAAGTAGTAATGTGGCAAGGGAATTAGTATACCCGAACATAAGAATGGGTCAGACCAATGCAAATATTTAGCCGTGACCATTAGTCTTCCTCCTTCATGGATCACTGCCTTGTCGTGGCGAAGGGGCTTGCGTAGCTCAATGAAGCTATGAGCTATGCCGTGCAGGGTCACCCAAGACGGACAGGTCATAACAGAGAGCTCTGACAAAACGTGATCCACTGGAGAAGGAAATGGCAACCCACTCCAGTATCTTTGCCATGAAAACCCCATGGACATGAAAACCAAAAGGCAAAACGATATGACACCGGAAGATGAGCCCCTCAGGTCGGAAGGTGTCCAATATGCTACTGGGGAAGAGTGGAGGGCTAGTACTAGTAGCGCCAGAAAGAATGAAGCGACTGGGTCAAAGCCGAAAGGACACTCAGTTGCCGATGTATCTGGAGGTGAAAGGAAAGTCCGATGCTGCAAAGATCTTTACTCCATAGGAACCTGGAATGTAAGATCCATGAATCAAGGCAAGCTGGACGTGGTCAAACAAGAGATGACAAGACTGAACATCGACATCTTAGGAATCAGTGAACTAAAATGGACAGGCATGGGTGAATTTAGTTCAGATGACCATCAGGTATACTACTGCGGGCAAGAATCCCTCAGAAGAAATGGAGTAGCCTTCATAGTCAATAAAAGAGTAGGAAAAGCAGTACTGGGATACAATCTCCAAAATGACAGAATGATCTCAGTTCGAATCCAAGGCAAACCATTCAACATCACAATAGTCCAAGTCTATGCCCCAACCACTGGTGCTGAAGAGGCTGAAGTTGACCGGTTCTATGAAGGCCTACAACACCTGCTAGAATTAACTCCAAAACATGATGTCCTTATCATCATGGGGGATTGGAATGCTAAAGTAGGAAACCAAAAGATAACCCGAATAACAGGCAAGTTTGGCCTTGGAGTACAAAATGAAGCAGGACACAGGCTGGTAGAATTTTGTCAAGAGAATACGATGGTCATAACAAACACTCTTTTCCAACAACCCAAGAGACGACTCTACACATGGACCTCACCAGACGGTCAACACAGAAATCAGATTGACTATGTGCTCTGCAGCCAAAGATGGAGAAGTTCTATACAGTCAGTAAAAACTAGACCAGGAGCTGACTGTGGCTCAGATCATGAGCTTCTGGTGGCAAAATTTAGGCTTAAGTTGAAGAAAGTAGGGAAAAGCACTAGGCCACTCAGGTATGACATAAATCATATCCCGGATGAATATACAGTAGAGGTGACAAATAGATTTAAGGAATTAGATCTGATAGACAGAGTGCCTGAAGAACTATGGACGGAGGTTCGCAACATTGTACAAGAGGAAGCAACTAAAACCATCCCAAAGAGAAAGAAAGGCAAGAAAGCAAAATGGCTGTCTGAGGAAGCTTTACAAATAGCTGAGGAAAGAAGGGAAGCGAAAGGCAAGGGAGAAAGAGAAAGATACAAACAATTGAATGCAGAATTCCAGAGAACAGCTAGAAGAGATAAGAATGCCTTCCTAAATGAACAGTGCAAAGAAATAGAAGAAAACAATAGAATAGGGAGGACCAGAGATCTCTTCAAGAAAATTAGAGATATGAAGGGAACATTTCATGCAAAGATGGGCATAATAAAGGACCAAAATGGCAGGGACCTAACAGAGGCAGAAGAGATTAAGAAGAGGTGGCAAGATTACACAGAAGAACTATACAAGAAAGAGCTTAACATCCCTGATAACCACGATGGGGTGGTCACTGACCTCGAGCCAGACATCCTGGAATGTGAAGTGAAATGGGCCTTAGGAAGTCTGAGCAACAACAAAGCTAGCGGAGGTGACAGCATTCCAGCTGAGCTATTCAAAATCCTGAAAGACGATGCAGTTAAAGTGCTACACTCAATATGCCAGCAAATTTGGAAAACTCAACAGTGGCCACAGGATTGGAAAAGGTCAGTTTACATTCCGATCCCCAAGAAGGGCAATGCCAAAGAATGTTCAAACTACCGCACCATTGCACTCATTTCACATGCTAGCAAAGTGATGCTCAAAATCCTACAAGCTAGGCTCCAGCAGTATGTGGACCGAGAACTACCAGAAGTACAGGCAGGATTTCGAAGAGGGAGAGGAACTAGAGATCAAATTGCCAACATACGCTGGATCATGGAGAAAGCTAGGGAGTTCCAGAAAAAGATCTACTTCTGCTTCATTGACTACGCTAAAGCCTTTGATTGTGTGGATCACAACAAATTGTGGCAAGTTCTTAAAGAGATGGGAGTACCAGACCATCTTATTTGTCTCTTGAGAAACCTATATGCAGGTCAAGAAGCAACAGTGAGAACCGGACACGGAACCACTGATTGGTTCAAATTGAGAAAGAAGTTTGGCAAGGCTGTATACTGTCACCCTGCCTATTTAACTTATATGCAGAGCACATCATGAGAAAGGCAGGGCTAGATGAATCACCAGTTGGAATCAAGATTGCTGGGAGAAATATCAACAACCTCAGATATGCAGATGATACCACTCTCATGGCAGAAAGTGAAGAGGAACTAAAGAGCCTCTTGATGCGGGTGAAGGGGGAGAGCGCAAAAGTTGGGTTGAAACTCAACATTAAGAAAACTAAGATCATGGCATCTGGTCCTCTCACTTCCTGGCAAATAGATGGGGAAGAAATGGAGGTAGTGACAGATTTTATTTTCCTGGGCTCCAAGATCACCGCAGACGGGGACTGCAGCCAAGAAATTAAAAGACGCTTGCTTCTGGGGAGGAAAGCTATGGCAAATCTAGATAGCATACTAAAAGCAGAGACATCACTCTGCAACAAAAGTGCGTATAGTCAAGGCTATGGTTTTCCCAGTTGCAATGTATGGCTGTGAAAGCTGGACAATAAGGAAGGCTGAACGCAAAAGGATTGAGGCCTTTGAGTTGTGGTGCTGGAGAAGACTCCTACGAGTCCCTTGGACCGCAAGGCGATCAAACCGGTCAGTCCTAGAGGAGATCAACCCTGACTGCTCTTTAGAAGGCCAGATAGTGAAGATGAAACTCAAATACTTTGGCCACCTAATGAGAAGGAAGGACTCCCTAGAGAAGAGGCTAATGCTGGGAACAATAGATGGCAAAAGAAGAGGGGACGGCAGAGGATGAGGTGGCTGGATGGAGTCACTGAGGTGGTTGGTGTGAGCTTGAGTGGACTCCGGGGGATGGTGGAGGACAGGAGGGCCTGGAGGAATGTTGTCCATGGGGTCGCGATGGGTCGGACTCGACTTCGCGACTAACAACAACAACAACATTAGTCTTCAGTAGCAATCCTGTGAATGTTTCAACAGGAAAAAAAAGGCTTCGGTTCCAAGCATTTCCAGCCAGCCTTGGGAAATACTGGGGGAGAAGGTGGGATATACATCTAATATAAATAAATATTTTATATTTCCCTCCATCTAAACGTGCATAGAATTGCACCCTCCATATCTAAGAATTGGGCTTATGTTCCTTTTAAAGGAATCCAAGTTAGTTGTCAGCACCGCAAATGGAAGCAAATTCTATAGCCCTTCCCTTTGTGTGCTTGGAATCTCCCACTGACAGCTTTATGGGATGAGATTTTTATGGAGAAAAATGTCTTCCCCTTTTGCACTCTCCACACCATGCATCATTTTATACACGGCTGTGCCACCTGACTTACCTTTTTCCCCCCAGCTAAAGTAATTCATAGAAGAGTGATTCAAAGCATATCTAAAATCTCACAGCCAGGACAGCTCTTCATTTTTAAAATCCCAAAACACAGGTCCGAGTCCCTTGACTTCCTGCAAAGTGCTTCCTCACCTGTGAGGAATGAAGTGAAAAAGAAACAAACTCTCAAAGGGCAGGCACTGTACATCTTGATAAATACACACGAAGAAATTTCCCTTGTAAATGTTTTTTTAAATATGAGCAAGAATCTATAAGCAATTACACCTTTTGGCAAACCCTGATTTTGCCAAAGGAACAAAGAGCAGCCTTTAAAACTACTTAATCATAGCCCTTGCTTTTGTGATGAAGACACCATCTGACCTACATCTTAAAAATGCTTTAGCTGCCCACATGTGCTCATTAGCATTGAATGAATTTGCCTGTTTCGCTGGCAGAAAGGAGAGCTTTTAAAGTCTGGCTGTACCAGAAACATGTAGGACAAATTACCAGACCTAGACAAGAACACCTACTGATTGTAATATGCTGGAGTTGCAATGCTTCAGTCTCTTACCTGCAAGTAAATCCAACTGAACTCAGTGGCACTCACTTCTGCGTAGACGTGTCTAGGATTGCCCTGTGGATGGATTTATGATCTCCTACAAAAAGGCATCTTGACTGCTTTCCATCAAAGGCAGGTCACAGGGTTTATCTAAGTGCAGGCGGTTCAGTTAAAACAGTTTTAAGGCAAGGTAGCCAAGTGCTTTCGCTAGCAGAAAACAGTCTTCTGCTTGAAGGGTTCCCCAGTCTATATCCTATTTAAAAATGAAGAACTCCTCTTTAAAGTTTCCACACTGTCAGAGTGATATGGCTGCAGAACTAGTTGCCTAGAGAAGTCGTGGGCTCTCCCATACTTTCAAGGCAAAACTAGACAGCCGTTTGAGTAGGATGGTGTAAATTGGTGTCCTGCAACAGCAGGGGGTTGAACCTCTTGGCCCCTTTGAACTCCGCTATTCTATGATTCTGTGGACTCCAAGAAGGGAGTCCTGCTATGCACAGGTAGCACCTGGGCAGGCAGCCAAGGGGGCAGGCGCACACGTCCCCAGGTCACCCTCTGGTGAGATGTGCTGTGTTGTTTAAATCACAGCCATTCTTTCTCTGTACCTGCCAAGCAATATGCACAACCTGTATGCAGGCCTAAGCACTCCTTTATCCCCTCTCTGTGTGTGGTGCATAATCGGCAGTCCCAAAAGTAACTTAAAGATGTGGCTTATGAGAGGTCAGAAGATCTCTACTGGAATGTGGACCATCAGCGAATGCCTGGCTGTGCCTACCCTTGACGCTGGCCCTGAAAAGGAAAGTGAGCAGGGGAGACTTGAGGCTGTAGGTCAAGCAGTGGGTTTGCACAAAGCAGCAAACCCCTGGAATTGGTTTCCACAGAGAGTAAGATAAAGCACAGCAGGGAGTTCTGTCCCTCTTCCCCCTTCAGGCCTCCTGAAATATCCGTGGGGACACAGCATGCTGGAGAACTGAGAGGAGAGGGGTGGCAGTGGGCCGGAAGCTGGCACCTGGGCTGCTCTCATCCATTCCCTTTCCTAGCATGGCAGATGTGCAGGGCAGGGGACCTGGGCTGGAGGCGAGAGGGGAGGAGCCGCATCACGCTGGTCTCAAAAGCCCAAAATGGTTCTCCCTTCCCTGCCGATTGGCTTCGGTCCCTTCCCACATCATGCAATCTTAGCACCTCCAGAGTAGAACGAGCGATCTTCTCTGCTCAGGTGAGAAGTCTCACACTTCCGTATAAATTATAGTTATTTCTAAATGGGCACATATTCATATGCAAATCCTCTTTGATGGAGCGTGTTCCCTCCTTTTCTTCCTTGTTTGGAGCTGCACATATAGCTACCCTAGTCCAGGGTGACTCTCCACGGGAGGAAGGAGCACAGGGTGGGGGTAGGCAGGCAGGATGTGGAGGTGGTGCTGGCGACTGCCTACAGATGCCAGAGACTGAATACCAGTCCTGCAATTAGGCTAAAGCAGGATTTGCCAGGTGGAGAACAGATCTTGATTTGCACCAAACTAACACAAGGATGGCAAAATTTTTACCCTTTGATATTTAAAAGCTGGACTGTGACCGAAGATGGCAGGAAATAAATTGATGTTTCAAACATGGTGCTGGAGGATAGTTTGGCAAATATGCTGGACTCACAGAAGGATTAACAAATGGGTCATTAAGCAAGTCAAGCCAGAACTTTCCCTGGAAGCAAACCAGGTTGTTCTTTGGACCTATCATGAGAAAACTCACTAGAGAAATCAATAATTCCAGGGAAAGTGATTGGCGGAAGAAGAGAGACACAACTATGAGATGGATCGATTCCATCAGAGAAGCCACAAGCCTTGACTTTACAGGTGCTGAGCAGGGTCATCAAAGACAGGTCCCTCATTTGTAGGGTCGCCATTAATTGGAGATGACTTGATGGCACATAATATCATTTTAACACAGTTGCTGTGGGCTGTCCCCTGAAGAGCAAGGATATTGCACAGTTGAAGCTGAGAGTACTGAGAGAGGCAATGGGACCATCTAAGAGAGGGATTAATTCCAGGTGTTGAATATTCAAAACCATCAGCGTTCCATCAATACAAACAGAGCTGCGCATTGTGCAACAGACACCTCAGCATTCACTGTACACTTTGACCTAAATGCATGAGTGTCAGTAATGCTGTCTCCAGAATTCTTTTTGGAGGGGGTGCTTGAGCGTGGCACCCTCACCCCAAAGAGGCAGGAAGCACAAGTTGAAAATTCTCCTGGTCTCTCTCTAATCTCTTGACTGAGGTTGTCTTTGCAAAGTAGAAACGATAATACCACCATTCGAGGAGCTAGTCTTGCCATCCTGCCAAAAGTCCAAATTGCCATTTTCTGGAGCTGGCTCTGTGCACTACATAGATGTCGATTCCTTACTTTGAGATGTATGCCCTAGAGATTTTGGAGAGGGAGTTGAACCCTGATGTAGGGGAAGCTTGCAACTCCGCATTTAAACAAAAGCGATCCCCAAAGGCATCACCATCATAACTTTATGGAAAAGGAAAGCAGAAGATAGACCAAAAAATTCAGACTAGATTTTAAATGCTCATACCAGCTTGTTCCACCCATTGTACATGGGAATACTTGTATTTGCAAAATTTGTTAGAATATAGGTTTGGCTCTGCTGCTTTTACAGCTTCGAGGTCAACTCTGCTATTGCAAGAGTTTATTGATATGTACTGATATAAGTTACTGTTATGTTGAGGCATCATCCATAATTACGAGTATTACTGACAAATACGATCCATTGGAGCTTAAACAGGAACAGAATGGTTGTTTGGACTACCGTATTCTGCCTGAATGTTACTTTAATGTCTATACCTGAAGCTTCAAGGGAACTTGGGCTATGTCTTACGCAACAAAACTCTTGTTTTGTGTCTATTGGACTCTACAGCTTCTCTTGGAAGGACTTGTCTAAGTTGGAGAACTGTTAAGGGCAAAGATTATAATACAAACACATTTTGTATTGGAACACTTTAATATTTTCTGGCATGGATTTTAAAATATATATACACCTGTTTCAGAAAGCTAATACATGGTCAATATAGATGAATGCTATGGACAGCTGAAAGACTAATATTACAACATTGAAAGGATTAATGCCCCCTTCTTTATACTGCAATAGATGAAGGACATAAAGGCATTTTCAATATTGGAATAGGTGGTATATAGACCCCCCTCTTTAGATGGATATTTGGTTGCATGGGGATTTGGTGTGTCTTTTGAAGCTTATGTATAATTGATACCCAAATCTCTGGAGTTATATTTTTATCCTATTTTTAAGGTTTGGTTCAAATCCTCCTTTTAAATCAGGAAATAAATAGCCGGGTGCATGTTAGTCAGATTTCTATAAATGCCTGCATTAGCTCAGCTTGCCATGTTATCCAAACCTAGACAGCTTGGCCTGTTTGAGATGCGCAGCAACCCTGAAAATAAACCAAGGGCTTTTACTGAGGGCTGCAGCCCATCCCAAATCAGGTCAATGAAAGAGAAGCCAAACTGAGGAATGTACAAGTTTATTTAAAAAAAATACAGACACCTGAAGCTGTAATCCTGCTACTAAACCAAGTAAAAGTCCCGAATATACTTGCATAGGCTTGTGGTATCAATGCTGCATGTTAAATTTAATTAACTTCTAGGAGAGTTAATCCCAGCTTTTTCTTTGAATTTATCCTTGTTCTGGAAACAAGTTCAGCTTGGATTTAAGAAACGGGATTGATCCGTGAAGGCCATGTTTTGGCTGTTGAAATGCACTTCTGTGTAAGTTATCTGCAGTGAGAAATGGAAAAGTAAAAAGGATGAGTTTTTTTTTGGGGGGGGGGAAAACAGCAAAACAAAACTACGAGACTGTGCCTTGTTATTTTTCAATGCTTTTCTTCTGTGTTTCTTTGTCACAAGGTGCAGAGCCAACCCCGGAGAGTCACACAGTCTCCCCCCCTCCCACTTCCATCACAGATCCTTTGAAAGTTTCCCAAAATCTAGGCAGCTTTTCCCCTGTTCTGAGAAGTTGAAAATTCTCTTCTGAGTTATTGCAGTAAGAACTTCCAGCGACTATAGGCTGGTAATTTTGGCCCTGCCCCCACTTTTGAAATTGAATTTAGTCTTTGAAGTGCAAGAGGTTCCCTTCCCAACCCTGCTTTATCACATTAATAATAATCGGGATCAACAGTTTTGACATTGCATCTGATAAAATTAGGGTGGCTCGTATCTTGCTTTGGAGGTTACGTCACTTTGCCATTTCCGGCTTGAAGAAGAAGAATGAGAAAGTTACAGCAATCGCCAGAATATACCGTATTTTTCGCTCTATAAGACGCGCCTGACCATCAGACGCACCTAGTTTTTAGAGGAGGAAAACAAGAAAAAAATATTCTGACTCAAATGGGCACATAATCACAGGCACATTCCCCATCGCTTCCCCATGGGCTGCACATCTGACAGACTCACTGCACACACATATTCGCTCTCTAAGACGCACAGACATTTCCCCTTACTTTTGAGGGGGGGGAAAGTGAGTCTTACAGAGTAAAAAATACGGTAGATGTCTGGGGAGGCAATCTTAGGCCCTGCTTACCTAGGGGAAGTGCAACTGAATTTGAGTAGGCAAATTCAGAACGGATTTTGTCATTGTGGAATGAGCTCCCCAGAGAGGTCTGCCGGGCGCCGTCATTATTTGTTTTTCGACACCAGGCTAAGACCTTTTTATTTCAACAATATTTTAATAACTTTTAATACTACCTATTTATGTTTTATTCTGCAGCCAGGGTGGATCTGGAATTTATTTGTATTACGTTTTTATTACTATTTTTATTTATTGATGTAAGCTGTCCTGAGGCTCTGCAGAAGGACAGCATATAAATATTCTAAATAAATAAATATTGGTCATGGCTGGCTGGGGCATGCTGGGAGTTATAGGATTTTTCTCTGCCTAGGCATGTATAAATCTGCAAATGGTTGGAGTCATCTGGGTAACCCCAGAAGGCGTGATTGAGATGTGAGAGAGAAACAGAAGGGCACTTACGGACCAGTGGGAGGGGGGAAGGTTGTGTCTGCTTTCCAAAAGAAGCCCTGGCAACCTTTTATTAACAGTGGCATGGCTATCACTTCCAGTGGTCCAGACACGGATAGTGTAAAGGCTGTGGGCTGACCGTCTAAGCTGTTCAACTAAATAGATCCGTTTCCAAGGATGTCAATTACCTGCTGGATCTCCCCCACGAGTCTGGGATTTGCGCGTTGCGCAGCATTGCCTGTGAGGCAGGAGACAAACAAAGAGGAAATTATATTCACACTGCCTGGACTCATAGATAGGAATTGGACCCTGGTCTCATGGGAGCATTACCTCTGGCACAGTGCTTCCTAAAAAGCAAGAGCAGAATCAGGAGGAGGATTGGAATCCAGGGGCCTCCCAAACACAGCTTGGGAATGCAGTTTTCTGTAGAAGGAAAGGAAGGAGAAGGGGATGGGGGGAGAGAGAATGGAAAGGAAAGAAGTAGTGTTAGTTTACTAACCCATAATGCTCACACTGACTTCTCAGTACTTATTTCAGATATATACATCTGCCTAGGACATCAAGTTCCTCATGCGTACCGCCCTGGATGGCTAAAACTCCTCGGAAGGTAGTTCCTCTAAACGGCCACGTGCCATGAATAGAGCTTAGCTGGGGCTGACGCCAAGGGTAGCACGATGGAGCACTTGCCAATGGCCTGCACTGCAGCAGGGGCCCACTGAGAAGAACCAGTGGTGAGAGCCAGTGTGGCGCAGTGGTTAAGAGCCTGGGACTGGGACTCAGAGGATCCGGGTTCTAGTCCCTGCTCGGCCATGGAGCCAACTGGGTGACTTTGGGCCAGTCACAGGCTCTCAGCCCAACCTACCTCACAGGGTTGTTGTGGGGATAAGATGGAGGAGGAATATAAGCTGCCTTGAGCCCTTTGTAGGAAAAAGGCAGGATATAAATTGAAAAATAAATACAATAAAATAAATAAGAACCTCACTGGATTTGCTCTTGCTTTCCCTGCTGGTTCACTTGGTTCTTGCTCCATCCCAGGCAACAGTGGGCAGGAGGAATAGAAGTGGTATCCGCACCCTGCCTTTTTTTGTGCCAGAAACTCGAAGCTGCTTATATAATTTTCCTCTCTTGTTTTTATCCTTGCAACAGCCCTGCAAGGAAGGTCAGGCGGCCTGAAGTGAGCTTTAGGGCCAAATGGAGACTTGAACTCAGTTCTCCGGAGTCCCAATTCAACACTCTAACCACTAGGACACACTGCTGCTGCTGCTGACCCACTCCCTGCGCCTCAAACAGTAGCCATGATAAGGAAGAGCATGAGGAGTCTGCACAAGTGAGGACCACAATAGTGAGACAGAAAATTAGGTGAAAGAGAGGACCCGTTAAGTTACTTTGCCCAAGGTCTCTCCAAAATCCTAACTCATTTCCTGGTAGACAGAATTAGCTTTTTTGTTTTGAAACTTTTCATATTCTTAACATGCCCAAAAAGAATGTGAAACAGAACCACCTAAAATGAACAAAACAAGCTTAAAAAGAGCAAAGTGAACCAAGTTGTCAAGGGAACTCTATAGATATACAACCTATACATTCAGCCCCCAGAATTAGCTATTTTTAATCATATTCTACCTGGATTTCTCGATTTCCTATTCTTCTGGAATATAGCACTGAAGTTTCTGTTTCCTTGAGCTGCACAGCTGAGTACTTTCCCCTGAAATGGTGCCTCTGGCAGAACCATCCATATGCTCCA
Source organism: Varanus salvator macromaculatus (assembly GCA_023646645.1). Lineage (NCBI taxonomy): Eukaryota > Metazoa > Chordata > Lepidosauria > Squamata > Varanidae > Varanus > Varanus salvator. Next base: position 7,598,327 of record JAIXND010000803.1, on the reverse strand, counting down.
TATGCTAAATCTTCCATGGGCATCTGTCACACCAATGTCTAACTCATTCTGAGATGTTTTGCTACTAATATTCCAGGATACAGGCTTCCAAGAGGGGTGCACATCAAAGAAAAGGCAAAGCAGAGGAAGAGTGTGGTTACGCCAGAGCTCTTCAAAGAAGGGGGACACCAGTAAGGAAAAGTTTGGCCTAGAATCATCTGAAAGAACACAGAACAATAATCACTTTTGTTTATGTTACTAGATTTATTATCCCACTTCCCCCATGAGAAGCATACGTGTCCCCCATTTTATCTGTACAACAACCCTGTGAGGTAGGTTAGGCTGAAGACGTGTGACTGGGCCAAGAGTCACTTTGGGTCTCAGTGCTAATTCTGGCACTGCAATGTCAGGGTGGGATGCAAGGATTTAAGAGCTTCTGTGCTGGGTTGGAGCACAGGGACCAACCAGCTGCCTGCGGAAACTGCAAGCAGGACATGAGTGCCACAGGGCCTTCCTGCCCATGTTCCCCAGCAGCTGGATCGAGGGGCATACTGCCCTTGATCCTGGAGCCATGGATAGCCTTCTCCATGAGTTTTTCCAGTCCCCCTTAAAGTCATCCCAACTGGTAGCCATTGCTACATCTTGTGGAAATAAATTCTATAGTTTAGGGGTGTGCAGGAAATGGGCCCATTTCTTCTGTCCTGGCTCTCCCACCAATCCGCTTCATGCAAGGTAATCAATCCCTTTGAGGACTAGTGTTAAGAGAAGGAGCAAACCAGCTCCCTATCCATCCCCCCACCAATCTATTTGTTTCTCTTTTTCCTTTTAAAAGCGCTATTTGAGCAACTAGAGTTTGCCCGTCAACACAACATGGCTTTGTCTCTTTCTTATGATGTAAAAGCTCCTTCCCCTTGAGAGTCAAATTCAATTTCAGAGAAGCTCCAATAGCGAGTCCTTACAGGTATTTCTGCCTACTAAAATGGAGAGGAACCCTACACGAAAGAAGCCACTGAATGATTGGTGTCTGGGGCAAAGGGGTTGGAGAACCTGTGTGAGCCGCAGCTTTCCTACCCTTAAGTGTGAAAACCTTTATGGCCCACGGAGGCGACTGCTTTCTGTGTACATCAACAGAGGATGCCTTTCAAATACTTAAGCCAGGAACCAAGTCTGCTCCATTTTCATGTGGGAAATGAGGACTTAGCAGATAGACACACAACACAGTCAAGTGCAAAAAGAGCTGAGAAAAGTACTTCGGTAATCCAGTTACAACATCTGTTAAGCCAATTAGTGCAGCTCTTAATTGATGCGGTGACTCGATAATTGTATGCGAAGTGGCTTCCACTGGTTGCGTTGAGACACCTGCTATATGACTTTGTACAGGTTGGCAAATCAATGTTTCTCAGTAAAGGGTGTTCCCTCCTAAGATAAGAATAGGGGTGAGTGTGTAACACCCCTTTGTTCATTTCCAGCGAGTTATTACCCAATGTTTTATGGGCTCTGTACTTCCCGCAGTAGAAAGCACATGCCAGGTCCTGCCCAGGAGCAAAACACCATCCTTGCCTATACCAGAACAGTTCAAACTATATTTCACTAGACCTACTGTCTGTTAAATCAGAACAGTGGGCTGGGGTTTGGGTTCAGATGCTGCTATAATTAGAAGAAAAGGTAAAGGTTAAGGTTTCCCCTTGACATTAAGTCCAGTCATGCCTGACTCTCGGGGGCGGTGCTCATCTCTTTTTCCTAGCCGAGGGAGCCAGCGTTTGTCCACAGACAGTCTCCGTGGTCATGTGGCCGGCATGACTAAACACCGAAGTGCACGGAACGCTGTTACCTGCCCACCAAAGTGGTACCTTTTCACCTACTTGCATTTGCATGCTTTCAAACTGCAAGGTTGGCAGGAGCAATGGGAACTCGCCCCGTTGTGCAGATTCGAACTGGCAACCTTTCGATCAACCAGCCCAGCAGCACAGCAGTTTAAACCACTGTGCCACCTGCAGTCCCATAATTAGAATAGACCTACTTAAATCCATGAAGCTTATGAACAGAAGAGCCTCGGTGCTAGATTGGGCCACGAGTTCATCCAGGCCTGCATTTTGCTCACAGGAAACCCAGAAGCAGGCCCCAAGTGCAACCCATATTCCTCACCATCTGGAGTTCTGTTAGTAGCCATAGATAACCTTGTCCAATCCTCTTTTAAAGCCATCCATGTGTGTGGCCATCTTGTGACTGACAGCCATCTTGCTGTTCTCCTATCTGGGCAAGGACAGCCTGGTTTTGGTTACTGCCCTGTTAATCTCTAAACTAGACAATTGCAACATACCCTCTGTAGAGCTCTCCTTGAAGGCTGTTCAGAGGCTGCAGCTTGTGCGAAATGAGGTAGCCAGATAGATAACAGGAACCAGTGGGCTTGGACATATGATCACAGTTTTGGCCTGCTTGAAGCTGGCTACCTATGCACTTCCAAACTGCGGGTTTTAATCTATAAAGCCCTGCTTGGCTTGGGGGCAAAACAATGACATTAACATCTTGTGCCTTCCTCTGACTGCCACTTGCAAGGGAGGCTCCGTCACTGGCAACAAGAAGGGGAGGGCCTTCTCTGTGGTAGCTCCCAAATTATGGAAAAATCCCCCCACTGAGGCCAACTATGCTATCCTTTCAGTGCCTGGCCCAAGGCATTTAACAGCTTTAAAAGGCATTGGTGGCGGGATTGTCAGCTGTTACAGGCCCCAGCTGTCCAATCTGTGGAAGTTGTTAAAATTCAGTTTTCAGTCAAACTGGGTAGTATAGTATAGGAGCAAAGTCAATACTAGTAAATAGTAAAACTGCTCTCTCCATTCAGGAAAGGGGCCAAGACATTCCTTTTTAAGTGGGCTTTCCATATGACTTTTATGGTTTCAAAAGCATTTCTCAAGTTTGACTATGACTTTGGTTGTGATTTGCTTTTGGGCATTTTTGTAAACTGCCTGGATTGCTCTTTTTTTCTTGAATGAGGATATAGAAATGTGTTTAAAATGTGGCTATCACATTTAATAAAAATAATAGTCACAACAGAAACTCTTCCTTCTCAAACAGCATTGGCATCTTACTAAACCAGCCTTCCTCAATCTGATGCCCTCCAGATGCTTTGGACTACAATTCCCAGCATTCCCAACACTTGGGCATGATGGCTAGGCTAATAAGTCCAAAATACTGGAGGGCACCAATGTGGGCAAAGTTCTCCTGCTTCCATAATCATTTTCAACATGTGTCTGGACACTCACCTGTGATGATCAACCTTATACCTTCTAGGAATTCAGGATGTTCAGAATTGGATTCTGCACAATAATATAGCCCAGAATCATTTCTTTGCACATTACTGATGATCAGAGAAGATCTTGTGGTTGTATTTAGACGATTTGAGTACTTCCCATCTGGTTCTGAAAAGTCCGAACATGTGTATATCCAGTCCAGACTTCTATCTTGTTTCTCTTTGTACCAAAATACCTGCGTTCTTCCAGAGTGCTGCCCAACTGGTAAGTTACATGCTAGGGTTACAGTTCTTCCCAGAGATCCCTCTGTTTTCCGTGAGATTATCCCAGTCCTTTGTGAATGGGTAGCTGTATGGAAAAACAAGCTATGTTCAACGGTGTAGCAGAGGCAAGACTCACAAAGTGGAAGCCTAGGACTTTCTCCTTAGCAAGTTCTCCTTCCCTTTCCTCTCTGAGCTTGGCTGTAATCCTCACAATAGCTGCAAGAAAATGGATTGTCCCAGTGATATGATTTCCTGCTGACCTGCAGAACATTTGGAGGTGGCTTGGTGTGGAATGGACAATTAAGAGCAATTAACGGCTGGAACCAACAGTTAACTTGGAAAGCAGCTTAGTTCGCCCTGGAGCTGGGAAGAGAAACAACTGGTGAACCTTGAGCTGGTCTTTTTATGCTGCTTAGGGAAATGCTTGATCATGGAGGGGATAAAGCCCAGTTGTTCATTTCCCTCCCATGGGTGTGCTGGGAGATTTTCAGAAATATCTGTCTCGACGCAGCTCACTGTGTCGTGTGAACCTGGCAAGGATCGCTTGTTGGTTTCTGGGACAATACTGGGTTGTTACAACCAAGGCTCAACAGATGAACTAGACCGACGAGAGAAGGCTCATGGTTCCAGTATCTCGGAAATGATGTATCCACTCAGGATACCTTTTTATGCACTTAGTCTGAACGTCTAAGGAATGCGGCATAGTGCTACACTCTACCCTCCAAACAGATTCAGCACCATGGACATCTCCTTTAAAGTTCAGCCTGGAGCTGCTGGCCCTCTGATCATCAGAGTCCCCATATGCTTATGCCTCTTTTCCCCAACCACTGCTTGTTGGAGAATATGCAGAATGGGGTCTAGCTTTTCCTCCCAAGGCTAAGTGACATGCTGGTCTTTTGGCTGTTCGCCTTTTGCATCATCAGCACTCCAGAATATAGGGTGTATATAGATGAGAGTAGAACCCCTAAAATTTAAAATTTGTATAAGAGAATATGGTGTGAGCGTTGTGTTGAAATTAATGTAAGGATCAGGGAAAAGACTGTCAGTAAATGATTGTTTTAGGCAAAAGGAAGTATTTTATGTTGGTATGAGAACTCAGGATCCAGAACTGCCTTATTTAATTTTAAGGCCCATTTGGTTTATAGGTTTTATACATATTATTGATGAATAGATGAAGGTGCAGAGGTTGCTTTGGTCAGTTCATTTGCAATTATGTAATTAAGGAATCACCTGAAGTAAAATAGTAGATGAAATCATAGTTCATTTTAAGAGCACTATGAAGTTGGTAGTAGTAGGGAGCGATAGAGATGAGGAAAACATGAAAGTAAATGGGACTTTACTCCCAGAAAAGTGTATTTAGGAGTATATGCCCAATAAAGTAAAGAAAGAAGGCACCGCACACAAAAGGAAGTTGAAACTGGAACAAACTCACAAAGGTGCCAAAGCTTGTCAAGGGCCAAGGCATTTTGGGGTTTTTTCTCTAGCAAACCTTAAGAGTACAATCCTATACATGCCTGAATTCTCCCTGAGTTTTTTGAGGGTTCTGCCATTCTGAAAATAATATATTGAATCCTGACTAAGTCATACCGAAGCTACACCCACTGAAATAAATAGAATTTAAGCTGGCCATGACTTAACATTTCTTCTACCTGCCCACTCCTTTCCCTTGTCTTTTTAGATTATAAACCTTTGCATAAAAGACCAGCTTGGTGTACAGTTTACATGCAAGATGGTGTGGGACTCTTTTTGGTTGAGAAGATAAAGGTACTTAAACAAGCAAATAAATAAATTCAATTAGTCTACTTTAGCTAAGCCTGGCTCCAACCCAACATGCTTTCATATTTTTCAAGGTTCTGCTGAAGAGTCACACCACAAAAAGGAATGATATTTGGGGTCTGGAAACACTTACAAAGCAGCGAAAGTAGAATCAACCCAGCCAAGCGGAGAAGCATCATATCTTCCTTCCTTGACTGAATAGTGAAGATCTACTGGTTCTCACTTGGTGGTCCTGTGAGCTGCACAGATGCTATGTTTCCTGCTAGCATCTGTGACTAGAGAGAAAACTGAGAGATAAGATCTCCTTCTATCTTCAAAAAAGGCTCACGATTGGGAGATTTGAAAAACCATTTGGTAGCTGTTCTTTTAAAGCACGTAAGTGAAGAAATTTGTTTTTAAATGGTTAATAGCAAACCTACATGTGCATGCTAGCAAAGCTTCTCCAGTCCTGGAGACATTTACATCCATGTCCCTGGAGTGGCTACATCAGACACAGGTTAGCATAAAAAACACACACACTGAATATCTTTTGTGCATAGATAAGTAACAATGGCTATGCTTTAAACAGAACTGGAAGGCATCTAACCAGTGCACAGAAGTGGACAGTGACCAGCCTTTGCATGGCCTGCCGTCCAGATGGAAATGCTGGATGAGAAACTTCTGGACCCATCCATGCTCCCTTTGTAGAGTTTGTCCTCTTAACCCCAACTTGGACCAAACAGATGGTCCTCCACAAATTAGGATATAACAGTTATCCCACATCAGTTGACTGCTGCTATATTATTAAGAACATAAGAAAAGCCATGCTGAGCCAGTCCCAAAGTTCATCTAGCCTAGCTTTTCGTACACACGGCGGCAAACCAGCTGCCCACGGGATCCCTCAAGCAGGATGGGTACAAGCACATAGCCAACATGACTGGTGGGCACTGATAGCCTGGCTTTTTTCCACTTGTGAGAGGAATTCAAGGCCGCTTCCATAGCTCCATTCTGAAGACAGAATGGCAGTCTGGGGCAGCAAGCTGGGCTGAGAAGGGGGGACTGTCCAAAGCCACCCAAAGCCACCCCACATCTAGTCCAAGTGGGAACTAGAACCCGGCTCTCTCAGGTCTCCAGCCCTACACTCTAACCACACAAGCTCTCATGCTCGGTTCTCCTCTCCATATGGTTGTGTTTGCTGGATTCAGTTTCAAAGTTTTATAGCATGCTTTTTGACCCCTCCACATACCCCCTGTAAAAAAAAATGAAAGAGAGAGAGAGAAGAGACTAGTATGACAAATGTACTTCCAAACAGACAATTCCTAATATTCCTAGTCCAAGTACCATGTAGCTGTTTTGTCTTTCCCCTCTTTATGGATTATCCAGGCTAAGAAAATAAAACAAAACTAGAACTCATGGTGGGAAACACAGGGGACTGATAAGTGGGAAATGGCAGCATTTGGACCTCTGTGAATGAGACACAGATCTTGCACAATAATTCTAGATCTATGTAAAATGCTTAATATCCAAAAAGAACTGTGCTAGATAAGACCAAAAGCCTAGCTAGTCCAGCAACTTGTTCTCATAGTAGCCAGCTAGAAGCAGAATATGAATAAAGCAGTGCCCAGCTAAATCATCCCTTGCAGAGCCGGGTGCTGTTGTAGGACTTCCTTCTGTTTAAACACGCATAGGATTGCAATCTAAATTTACAGTTTTAATTTGCATTAAATTTACAGCCTGACCAGTTTCAGATTCATCTTGTAGCAATCAGTCAGACAGGTGTCCAAATCTTTTCAAACTGTCCCCATTAAATGCTGCTAAAGCATAATTGTTGATATATGTTCTAAGAGGCTATTCATAATATTTAACATTTGTAGAACTCTTTTGATGCATTCCCAGAGTGCTTCCTTATCATGTAGCCCCATAAGGCAAACCGACATTATAGCGGGAGGCTGGAGTTTTTCTTTAACAAAGACTTGTGTTATAAGAGAGTTTTTTGCGGGAGGCTGCCCATGAAATTCCCTCTTTTCTTAAGCCCTCGTGCAGAGGGCAGATGACTTTACAGGGGGAGAAATTATCACCTCCAAGCTGCATGTGGCACTTCCTGATCCAGAGTGGGAGCTTTTTACACAGAAGTCAAACAAAAAGTTAGTCACCGTGTTTCTGCGCTTTGAACGCAGCACCCCATTTACCCTTGAGAAGAGAGGTAAGGCTGTGAAGCCTGGAGAGATTCCAGCTGAGGGACTTCCCAGCCCCACCAGGCTGCATCACCCCCCAGTAGCCCCCCCCCCACTCTATATTCTGCTCTGGTCTAAGTTTCCAGATTGCCTTGAATTTGGAGGGCCAGCCCTGCCAAAAGCTCTCTTCAGATAGGGAAATGTACAAATTTAGTCTGACAAGAAGTTGATAGAGGAATCAAACCTGGAGCCGTAGTCTGCTGGGGGCATCGCTTTCATGAATCGTGGTTGATCCCCTCTCAGCAATCAACAGCCCACTGACTGTTTTCAGTGGCACCCTGCACCACACGCAACACCCACTCAGAGAGTGAATTAGGTTTCACGAACAAAGGAAACGAGAGTCCTGTTCTCTCCTTCACTCAATGCTTCAGCACAGACGCTGGCTTTGAATGCTGCCGCAGGCAATGCTGTTGACTAAGTGCCTCATTTTGACCTCAGCAGGTAAACACTTCTTTTGCTTTTACCTGGAATCTCACATGCTTTGCGTCTAGGCTGGAAGCTCTGCTGACAACCTGGAAGTCTTTGTTTTCTACAGAGCTTATATTTTTAAGTACTTAGCCTGCCTTTCCACCAGGAAACTGCTGCATAACTGCTGCAAGGAAACCGTGAGCCGCCCCGAGGCTTGTGGCAAGGGGCGGCCTATAAATCTGTTAATAAATAAAATAAAATAAATAAAATAATACAGCTCATACTGTATGTAATGCTCTTCATTCCCCTGAATAAGACCTTCTCCCAGCACATGTGTTGAATCAGAATGTTACTTGCAAGTGTGTGTAGATGTCACCAATTAGTAGCAGTTGTCCCAGTAAATTATGGAGAAACACGATACCTCAGTAGTGTAGGGTTGCAGTATATGCTGAAGTCACAGCTGGAAATCCTGACATATCTGAGTATTGCTGAGGAACATGTCCCATCCAAAGCCCTGGAAAGCTGCTGGCAGCCAGGGGTAAGACAATATTAACCCTCACTCTTTCAAACAAATATATTCTGCCGTTGTTTCTAAATAAGCCAGTCTCTTTGGGAGGTGGGGAATTTAAAAATATTTGTGTTAAACCACTGCAGCAACACCCATTCTGTTTCTTTCCTCAGTATTAGAATTCCAATTATTTTCAGTGTATCGGGCGCAGGAGTTCCAATTTGTGGAGAAGGAGAGCGTGGCACAAGTCCTGTGCCTTTTGGAAGACAAGGTAGAAGACGATGGCTTATTATTCGGTTGGTACAAAAGAGAGAATGAGACGCCTCGTCTTGTTAAGAACTGCTTGGAGAAGAACACCGCGAGCAGATTTGCCTGTAAAACTGAAGGACAAAAGATCATCTTGGAAATCTCCCATGCCCAAGCAGAGGATTCTGGCCTGTATTTGTGTGCAAAGGCAGACCTCAGATTGAAATTCAGCAATGTGTCTACTTGGCTGATAGTTGGAGGTAAGGAGTTGCTGAATATATGAAAGGAAGGGAATAGAGGTTGGAATGGTTTTGTTTCTTGTGAGCTGCCAAGAGAACCCTTGGGTTGTGGGGTGAAATTCAAATGAAATAAATACATAAAGGCAGTCGATGCCTTTTAACCCATTGGTATTCTCTGTCCCAGTCCATCCCACGAGGGTCCCCAGAATGCCGTACCCTTTCTCCGCCCCCTTCCTCTGTCGCAATCCCAATGATTGAGTAGTTTCCTGGATTTTGTACCATTTATTTTCACTTTCAAAGGTGGAAATTACTTCTCCTAGAGCTTTGTTAGCTGTTAGTAAGAACTTTAAGCTAAAAGAAGCTGGTATTTTGCCTCACCCATTTTGCCTAGATCTTGTCCCTCGCTGGGGTACTGACCAGAAAATCCAGTCCCGGGAGAAAAGTTTCAGCATCATTGCGCCAACACCTCCTTCCCTCCTCTAACTCGATCTTTCCTCACACCAATGCTTCTGTCTCCTTGCTTAGAATCAGAGAATTAAACTTCCTGTGGAATCGTAGAGACCCATATGAGCTAAGCCCATAGCCAAAGGCAAATTTAGGCATTAAAAATGGCTGCAACTCCAGTATTTCCTAGCTGGTCTTTTTCATGTTCCCTATCTGTTTCATGTTCATGTTTACAGATAGTTATACCCCAAGCAGCTCAGTGGTGTTTTTGCAGCTCAGTGCTCCTCAAAACAACCGGGTGGCTTGCGTGGTCCACGGAGTTTCTAACTTTGTCCAAGTGTCCTGGGACTATGCTGGACCTCTGGAGCAAGAGACACATCTGGTGAAGAACAGCAGTGGTTTCCTGACGTTCCTCAGTGTGCTTCACATCCCTGGGGGCGCACAGAGGACTCTGAAGGACATCATATGCAAAGTCAAATTCAATTCGTCCCACACTGGGGTAAAGGTGAAAGGCACATTCCCTGCAGGTGAGTAACTTAGCCATCCTTGTTCAGGCTCAAGGAGGTGTTTAAACAATCTACCTTGCTTGTAACATGAACGCAAGTCGGTCAGAAAAGCTGTCCAAGTTCAGCAGTCATTCAACCCTCCCATCTCAAAATGCTCTGTTTCTTTTCTCCTTCTCTGAGGATAAGTTCTAGGGTATTCCCAGCAGTGATAAACTGGGAAGTTCGAGTGCCGATCAGGTTGGTCTCCATAACCATGTCTCCTAGGACACTCTAAAATGGCCGCCCGTTGAATTGATTCATATCAAGCGACTGTGTCTGCCAATTTTCATCTCAGGGCTTCTGTAAAGCAAATGTGGCTGAACTGCCCATTGGAGAATCACTCCAAAACATTTGAATCTCCGCAAAATATTCATATTACAGTAAGAATAGCTCACGGCAATTCTATTGTTGCCAGGAAAATCTATTCCCATCCTACTCCTCTTACCAGTTTCAGACAAAACAATCCACACTTAAGGCTGGAGTATCAGTTAAGTGTGGACAGTCTTTTAACTGTGAGTGGTTGTTGAAATGTGGGTTATCGGGTTGTCTGAACACAATCGCGCTAACAAGCCATGGCTGGTTAACCATGAACAACCCATGAGGAGAAAAACCCATATTTGTGTGTGGGCCTGGGAACCACAGATGGTTGTCTTGACTGGGTTCAGACAACCCAATTACCCACAATTTAACCACAAGCACTTATAGTTCAATGATACGTTTTTAATATACAATATGTTAGGGTTTCTATTATGTTTTATTGTGTTTTTATCTTCTGTTGTGAGCTGCCCAGAGGTGCTGTGGCACAATTGGGCGGCATACAAATATTTTAAATAAATAAATAAATAACCCATGCTCCACCTTTGGGGATAGCTTATTGTGAAGACTGAACCCAGTCAAAGGATGTGAGTGTGTATGTATCATAGAAGAGCACTTTGTGCAGCTTCTCAAGGGATTATAGTCCACTGGCATTGAGGTTTGAACAGGCTGGAGTCCGGGCCTGATCCTGCTCCTACAAGCCCTCGTTGAGAGAAAGGTGCTGCTCTTCCCCATCACATCACCAGGGGGAGCTGTGTCATGAGCTCTGGTGCTCTCTGGATGGGTAGCAGCTGCTCTAAGCCTCCTCCATGGGCCATGATGCTGGCTGTGTGTGATGGGGGCTGTAGTCCAAGCATCTGGAAGGCACCAGCTTACAGAAGTCAGCTTTATGCTGCCAGAGGGCTCGTGCTTGTTTCCGTTGCCCTGTGCCACCTTGCCTTCCAGTCTTACAGGAGGGGAACGAAGTACAAAAGGAAACATGGTCCATTCTGTCTTCACGCTCTGCATCTCCATGCATTGTTTCGTAAGTGTTGGACTACTTCCAATCTGGGCAGTCATTGCTGTGCTCTGTCCCTTCCCTTTAAAGCATCCTCCACAGGAGTCAGTGCCAACTGCCTAAACTACTTGGTACCCCTGGCCGTCCTGAGCGTGCTGGCATGGCTAATGCTTCTCTTCAGCTTTGTGTGGATTCGACTGGGCCCTTCCAGGCCAGGTAATGTCAGCAAGTCTTGTCCTATGAACCAGCACCCTCCGTAGGAGGAAAGCCCCACACTTGCAGGGGAAAATCCCATGGAAGGGCCTGGTGCCAAAGGCAGGCATGGTTGGGCAGCAGCTGGGGGTCCCTCCTTTGCAGGGGCTGCGTGACAGGAACCCCTTGGACTGGCTCCTCACTGTGCTTTTATCAACCAAAAGAGAAGGGGGTGTGTCTTGTTGCGTACGGGGAAAAGGATGTGTTTCCTAAGCCCAGTCCTTCTGAGTTCAGTCTGTGGGCCAGTTGCCACATCTTCGGACCCACAGTGGAGCACCTGGGATCTAAGAAGCTTTGAAGGCACCTGCCTTTGGAGCGGCTGTCCTTTCCACAAGGCAGAAAGCCATTCCCCCTTTTGCTTGCAGCTTCTGTGCAGCAGAAGAGGGATCCTTGGCAGCTCCAGGGCTGGCGTCAGAGGTAGGCATGCTCAGGCACTGGCTAGGGGACCACCCTCCAGCAGCGGCCCACTAAGCCTCCCAGAGTGGCTGCATCTTCCCCACTGCCGCCTGCTTTTTCACCTGCCATTTGCTCTGGCCCAGGCAATGGCAGGGTGAGAAGGGAGATGCCAGAGCTTGCTGGCCCTCTGCTTGTTGAGCAAGCGGAAGCCATGAGGCGGAAGAGGAGGAGCTGTTGAGAAGGTAGACTCAACGAGGGCTGATGGGCTCCAAAGGCGCTCAGACGTTGGAGCCTGCATGGTCCACAGCTGCCCACCGGCCCATTTCTAGTAACCTGCTGTGAAACACGTGCTTGCCAGGACTCATGGTGCTCAATGATCGAGCAAGCCTTGATATTATCCAGCAAAGCATCGTGTTCTTAAGGACTGGGGGTAACAGAGGGTGCCTGAGACAAGCCTTCCCCAACCCCGGACGCTCTGGACCACAGCTGCCAGCCTGCCCCAGGCGAAACACAACTGGAAGACGCCAACTTGGGACCTGTGGAGACACCTGCCATCCTTTTGACAGCAGGTTAAGACTGCCCCTGTGTGTTAAGGCCCTGAAGGACACCCCTGTCAGATGCTTTTAACTGATTCATCTTGCATTAAAAATACAGTTTTAGTTGAATTGTTTTGGATGTGTGGGGAGAGAGGTGGGGGGGCTGAACTGCTTTTAAATTCCGTGTTTTGGAAAATGTGTGGTTCTATTGTATTTTATTTCTGGTTTAGGAACTGTTCTAACCTGCCCAGACAACTTAGACTTTTGGGAGATATAGAAAAGAGAATAGCTGTGTTTTTTTCTCTGCACAACTCCTGTTTTAACTTGTAAAATCAGTTATCACAACTTAGAAGTGCTTTGGCTGGTAGAAAAGACTACTTTGTGTATAATTTGAAAGGCAGAAGAAGTGCAATGTATTTGTTTATATGCAACGATCTCTTTGCTTTCTTCCAGCTTTTCGAGGATTCCGGACTTGGTTCTCTGGGCCTCCATCTTCAGAGATGCCACAGGTACTGTTCTTTTCAGGCTGGAAGTGGAGGGTAAAGAATGACTCTAGCTTTTAAGAACATATTTGCAATTCTCACTCAAAATAGCAATTCTTGTCCATGGTTTGGGAGCATGTGAGAATGGTCTAACATTGCTTTATCTGTGCAGGAATGCAGTGGAAGACAGTGAGGAGGGGAGTTAATTAAACAAGGTTTTGGAGGCGATGGGGTTTGTGTGAAGGGGCTGTGGTTGTTTTGAATCTAATTCCTTCAAATAGCAGGTGATGGTATAAAGCAAGTCTGACAATCAGAGAAATAAAGATGGAGATGGTGTAATAAAATCTGCACACCCCCAGTAGTGAACAGAGTAAAGCATCAAACGACAGGTCCACCGGTGTCCCTTCGCTGCTAGTTCTTTGAGCAACTGGTCTTTACAGGTACACTGCCCCTGAACATGGAGGTACCTCTAAAGACAGGTTGCTCAAAGAACTAGCAGCCAGTCAGGTCTGTTCCCCTTGTGCTTTGCTATGAACGAAGAGCAACTGGCTGACCACTGTCGGATGCACGATGCAAGGTTGGCCTTTTAATTTCTCTTTTGACCTAATCTGCCTCAGCGGAGTCATTGTGGGGATAAAGTGAAAGGAGCTCATATTTACCATTTGGAGGCGGAATAAACTTCCAAGGAAACCACATGTGGTCAGAGTCGAACCCATTCGAGATGCAGGCCATGTTGTTATACAACTCTTAGTTTTAGAACCGATTCTGATCTGCTTGGTCCTGCATCTCTGTTGCCGCTCACACCACATCTCTGGGATAGGGCAGGCTGAAAAGCTAAATGAGCAATAATATTTGGTGCTAGAACGGCTGCTGTGCATAGAGATGCTTCCAGGTGAATTTCTGGTCTTTTCAGGAATAACTGGGAAAGTTCCCTCCCCAAAGCCCTGGAGAGCAGGCACTAGTCAGTACTGACAATGCTGAGCTAGACAGACCAAGGGTCTAATTTTGCAGCTGGCAGCTTCCTAGGCTCCTACTGAAATCATGGTTCAGTTTCATTCCGAACCATGAGGACTAGAATCTTACTTTCCGCGCACAACTCAGTGGCAGATCACCTGCTTTGTAGGCAGAAGGTCCCAAGTTTCAATTAATGGCACCCTTACTCTGAAAATCTGATATCAAGTGCCCTTTGTGGGCTGGTGGGCACATTTGAAATGTCAAGAGATAATTGTGCAAATTCTCATGGGGCCCAGGCTTAACCATTCATAAAATGCCCACCAGAGTGGTCATGGCCAATCACAGAAACAGCCTTTCCCCAAAACCAAAGCTGGCAGGATTTAAAAGAAGAATAATTTACCTGTTATGAAACCCAGGCCTAGCAGTTAGTCCGATGGAGGAGCTAGCGACTGTTGGGTGCCATGCTGGAGCCTGCAGGGCTAGACAATATGGAGCTGATCTGGTCAAAAGAAATGCCTTCTGCTCCAAGTAACGGGGTTTCTCCCTCTGCGAAACAGGAAGAACTTTGCTATGCGCAGCTGGAGTTTTCTTCAAGGAATGAGAGAAGGTGAGCGCTGTGAGAGACACATCGAAAGATTTGGAAGCACCCTAAGACAAGCCAGTGCTCTGGAAGGGGCAGCCAGTTTTTGGACTCTGATCTGAGGGGTCAGAGTCCCTGGCTCAAGTCCACACTTGCTCACTTTGTGCCAGTTACAGTCTCTCAGCCTGTCCTACCTCATAGGGTTGTTGTGAGAGTAAAATACAGGGGAGAATTGTGTATGTTGCTTTGGGCTCCTGGAAGGATGTGATTGCTACAAATAATAAATGAATATGTCTCATCTCTTTCTTTAATGAATTTCTTTTCTCCTGGTAAGAAGAGGGGCGGGGAATTGACAAAAGCTGCAGGCAAGTATTATTATTATTATTATTATTATTTTACAAATTTATATGCCGCCCCCTTGCAAACAAGCCTCGGGGCGGCTGACGGCATATCAAAACAATATAAAACAATATATCCATATAAAACAAATACACAATTTAAAACAAAGTTAAAAGCTGGCCCATCTCATGGTCTAAAAGATTAAAAAATAAACTACACACAATAAATAATTTAACAGTTAAAATATTTCTTAAATAAAAAGGTCTTTGCCTTGTGCCGAAAAGCAAATAACGACGGCGCCAGGCGAGCCTCTCTGGGGAGCGCGTTCCATAGGTGGGGCGCCACTGCAGAGAAGGCCCTCCTCCGGGTGCTCACCCTCCTCACTTCTCTCTCAGAGGGTTCCTAGAGGAGAACATCAGCTGCCGATCGTAGGGGGCGGGAGGGCATATATGGTCGCAGGCGCTTCTTTAGGTAGCCAGGACCCAAGCCGTTTAGGGCTTTATAGGTAAGAACCAACACCTTGAATTGGGCCAGGACTTCAATGGGAAGCCAGTGTAGCTGACGGAGAACTGGGGTGATATGAGAACCACGCCCAGTCCCCGTCAGCACCCTGGAAGCTCTATTTTGCACCAAGTATGAGAAGGTTGATCATATGGAAGTTGGAGTCAGAGTCGTATCTTTCCAGCGAGGATATAAAGACGTGCAGCCGTTCTGGAGATGTCTTTTGGAGCCTGAAAGAAAGCTCTCTGAATGAGTGGTGAATTGAATTACATAGAAACAGTGAGTCAGAAGGTGTCTCCTGGGCCATCTAGTCTGACCCCCGGCTCCAGCCGGCTCCGCTCACGACATGCCCACCATGTGCATGCCCAGCCTATCCTTGAAGACCCTCACCGATGGGGCCTCAACCACCTCCCGTGGAAGCTCATTCCATACCTGAGGGGTCCTCACTGTCAGGAAGTGCTTCCTGGCATCTAAATGAAACCTTATGCGGTGTGCTTGCTGTGGATTTGAACATACTCTCTTGTGTTTCCCCAAATGCCTGCGTTTTCGAGGGTCCACTGCCTAGCAGGTACCGACCACAAAAGTCCCCTGGAGTTGCTGCTCTCCTTCCCCACTGCAACCTGCTCTTCCACCTGCCTCTTACCTGTCCCAGGGAACGATGATGATGAAGAGGAGGAGTGGGTCATGCCATGCCCTCCTGGTTTCCCGGCTTTCTGCCTGTTAGACAAGCAAGTGGGAGCCATGGCGAGGAAAAGAATCGTCGAGGCATCAAGTGCCCATGGTGCTAACGGGTTCGGCTTATTAAGGGAGGGAGCCTACTGAAGGTGTCTTGGCTGGAAGAACCAGAGAGCTAAGTAACCGACAGAGCACCTCCATCACAGAAAGGTAACACCTTTTTCCTCCTGCAGAGCTTCATGCCAAGTTCTGTGAAAACACAAATATTCGCATTTTGCATAGAGCAAAGCAGAGAAGCCCAAATTCACACTCCCTCCCCCCCCCCCCACTTCCTCTGATGGTGCTGCACTTACAGCACAGCTTATGGTGCATTTTCTGGAGGCTGGAAAAAGAACATTTCTGCGCAGAGGGTTGGGAGGCTCATGACAGAAGTGTTTGCGGTGTCTGTCTCTGTGCCGGTGGCACGGCATTTGCGGTTCTCTCCCAGAATAGGGGAACCACACCGAGGTGAACAAAGTCCTGGTGTGTCGATGCGTTTCTGTGATGTGTTTATGTGTATGGTCAGGTCATAGAATAGAAACAGTCTCTTTAGGGGCAATTGCGTTTTTGTAACTGGACATTTTTGTGATTACGTGTGCTTATCTCTCCCCCCCCACCCCCACACACACACACGTGTGTTTCATTTCTGGTAAGCTTGAAGGTTGGGACAGTAGTACTCTGCTAGTCTCTGCCCCAAATGGTCAGGGATCCCTATTAGGACTTGCTGAATTTTTCAGTCGCTTTGTCCTACAGGGGCATGCTTATTCCCAGACCCCGTGTGCTTTGTATGAGTCGAGAAGGGGCCAGGAAATCAAATGTCATGCTTGCTGTTGGAGAACTATCTGTTGCTTATCTTTGTGGCTCCAGCAGACCACAGGCCACAGCCTGTGCCTTCCTTGCATTGAGAGAGAGAGAGAGAGAAGCTGGGCAAGAAACGAACTGTTCTCTGAGTCACCTTTTCTGTCCCTATGTCTGTACGAGTGTGTTTTGACACTCTTGAAGCCCGGTGCGCTAATAAACAGGAAATATTTGAAAAGTTCACAGGGCTTCACTTCTGTGCAGGGGTAGTACTGTGGTCATTTGGAGCATGACTGCAACATTCCTTCCCCACCCCACTCCTCTGCTACTGATTTAAAACCAAAGGGGCGGCTATTTACTGTAATTGTTTGCAGCCACGGTGTACAGAAGTGGGCGTGGGGGGGGGCAGTCTGCGCATGGCAGGGCATGTGTGAAGTTCATCCTTCTGCACTTACTTTCACGGGTGCTGCGACCAAGATGTAACCATTCTCTGCTCTTAGATTTAAGTTCTGCACAATCTTCTATTCTGGGAAGAAAACCTGAGGCCTTCCAGATATGATCACATTGCAGCTTGTACGGTCCTTGACATGCTGGCTGGGGCTGGTGGGAGCTGGAATACCACTCAATGAAAACAGAAACTGGTATTAAAGCCAGCAGACCAGGATACTCTGGGAAAGTCCACAAAAACAGGGCGTCTGTTTTTGGAGCCTTCCTGAAAACCTACAAAGAAAGCATCCGGTGACTCACACTTACCAAGGAGATTGATTCTAGAGAGTTAAAAGCATCAGTGAGGAGAGTCAGTAATTATACCAGGAGTAAATATTGCGAAGACAGCGTCCAGGACAACTGGGGCTCCTGTGCTTGTTATGGGTGCGAAGGTCGTCAAAAAATGGATGCTTATCTTGGATCTTGAGGCTCAGTTCAAATCAAATTAATATCATTTCTCATTCTAGGCTGGAGATCTGCAAATCAGCAAAATCAGAGCCCACTGACGTTCTTCTGTCACAAAGTTTGTTTCAGTTTGAGCTTTGCCTTGTTGTTTTCTCAGGAAAATCTGTGCATATATTCATGTCATTTTCTGAATTTGTGCTATAATCCCGCAGATCTTTGAAAGGTATGCATTTTTCTCGGTTGATTCAAGCATATCTGCAAAAGCATTTTTCCATAAGTGTGTATTTCACTTTTAAAACGAACAAATGCCATTGAATGCTGTTCTTTTGGCTCAGGAATCACACTGCCAGCTCAGGAATTTAGGGACTGCAACTGCTTGTGCTTGGATTAGGAGATGCGAATGGGGTAAATCCAGACCAAAACTAAACTAACATCCATGTCTCATCCATCTCGTTTCTTCACACATCCAATTGCAACTCCTGCGTGTGAGTGACCTCTTGCGGCCACATCCCATAACGCACTTGATTGCAAGGGCCTCGGCCAGCAGCTCCCATCAGCCCCAGTCAGTGGTGAGGGCTGATTTGTTGTTGAGCCCTGATCTAGACAGCTATGTAGTTCATCCCTGCTCTGTTGGAAACCCTTAATTGGAGAGATGCATAATTTCTCTTTCTGTTGCGCGTGCTGCTAAAGATCCTCACAACTCGCACACCGCAAGTTGCAAGGACTGTAGGATTATACAGCTATAGAACTAGAAGGGGCTCTGGAAGTCATGGATTCCAGTGCATGAATCTTGCAGCAACAGCATCTCTCCTTAAATACAGTGCTTTTTTTGTCATAGAATGTACCGGAACGGTGTTCCCGCACCTTTTTTGACAGATTTTCCAAGTGATTGTGAATCGTCCTGTTGGGCGTAGCAGGTCGGCAGCAATAATCATTAGCATAGTGCCTGCAGGTTGCTTGTGTGTCGGCGCTGCTCGGCTTGGGATCGGTCGTGTGGTCCCGCGCTGAGTGCTTACTGCTGGCAGTGACCATTATGTTTATGTGTGTGTGGAGTGACTGGCTACATGCAAAAGGTAAATAAGTTCTTTATTTCAAAAGAAGTTGGTGAATTGAAAATCTTTTTTAGTGTAAAAGTGTGACCCCAAGGCGTGAGTTCTGGCACCTCCCCCCCCCCAAAAAAAACCCCCACTGCTTTCACCTAAAGAAATCTGATTTGGTCCATTGCTGAACAGCTTCTCTTATGTCTTCTCTTGGTCTTTCTTCTCCAGGCTAACACATCTAGCACCCTAAATCTTTTTCCCATGGGGGTTGGTGTTGAGCTGCTCAAATCTTAGTTCCCTTCTGCTTCATGTGTGCCCAAAAAAAGCAGCTGAAACTATCTAAAGGATCCTTTGTGCAAGGGAATGCCAAAAAGTTTGGGGCTTTTTAGGTTAGAACAGGCGATGCCTAAAGGGGGATGCGATAGAACTTTGTAAGACTTTCCTAATATTTAAATGACATGAGGTTCATCACAGAAAATAAAGATTTCCCAGCCCCACCCCTGTTGTAAAAGTTTTGAAGAAAGTGGGTGAGGTTGTTTTCTCTCTCCCTGCAGTTGATTCAAGAAATCAGCAGCTCCAACTCTCAGCTTCAAGGGATATTAAATCCATAGGCATAATTCACCAGCACACAGTGTTGTCTGTGACACGAAAAAGACTAGCAAGATTAGATGTTCCAACTGGGTACGAGAAAACCAGTAGGATTCCCCGATCTGCTTTCGTTTCTGTAAATGAAACACCCCAGGGAAATGTGGCAACCCCACATCGTAGGAAAGGAAGGCTGCCAATATGCTCTCCGAACTTGGAGACTGTTGGGAAAACACAGGAAAAGGGGAATAATTACACATGCTTTCGAGGGAGATATTTTGAGGACTAGGCTGTTATCTTCTTGCATGCTCCGGGGAAGATATAACGGCTGCTTTCCTAGGGCGGCAAATTTTCACGAGCCAGTCATAAAGGCCCTTTTTTTCCCCCTTCCATGAGGAATGCAAGGCCTGACTCAGAAACAAGCCACAGCGCAGGGTGTGGCGGCTGCGAGAGTCGCTGCTGGACTGGAAATCGCTGCTTGAAGGGGGCTGGCCCAGAGCTGTAGCACCGCCACTGCCTCTTCCGTGTTTCCTTCGGCTCTGTGCAGGCCAGATCAGAAAGCAGTGAAGGAAACGCCAGAAAGCGGGTGGGTACTTCTACTCCTTTTCTTTTTGCTCTGCTCTGATGCTGGGTTTCCCCATGGAGGGCAGTCACCTCTGCAGGGATGTTGTCCCGAGGTGACCTCAGACACGGTGCATGCTCTGATCTGTTGCTGACTTTTCTGTGTCTGCAAAGATCTGTTGCGTAGGTTACATATCTTCCCCTCTGGATTTGTATGCTAATCCATTTAATAACTCACAAAAAGCCCTCACTGTGTATCTTGATGGAGCAATGATGATGATAAAAAGGGTGAGTGAGATACCTTGTCTGCTAGCCACCTCCCAGATATTGTGGACTTAGACTCCAGCTGGTAACTTTTTAACCTGGGTGAGGGGGAGGTCTGGAGGCAGCCCGGGCTGCGTCTGCGTGGACCTAGAGGGACAACTGGTGGACGGGATTTGGGAGCAGGGAAGAGCAAGATGGAGGGTGTGTGGGTGTTGGGGCAAGGCCCCCAGGGGAGCAGGGATGAGGTGGCATCAGAGCTCTCTGGCGGTGTGGAGAGGGCAGGGCACGGTCTTGGCTTAGAGGCAGGTGGTGCAACGGTTCCCGGGTGCGTTGTGGATTCCCAGTTCCCAGCTTCTGCCCAGCTTTCTTGGGTTTCCCTGCAGGGATCGCCTCGATTCTGCCGGACGACATGGCCACCCTCACCCAGGAGCTGGGCACCGCTTTCTTCCAGAGGCAGCAGCTGCCGGCCTCCATGGCCGACACCTTTCTGGAGCACATGTGCCTTCTGGACATTGATTCGGAGCCGATTGCCGCACGCAGCACCGGCATAGTCTGCACCATCGGTAGGCTTGGGAATTCGTGGCTGAGGGAGGTTGGTTGCCCCCTTTCTGTTGCCTTTCCTTCATCAGGGAAATAATCTTTGCGATATAAGCTGGTCTCTTGCCAAAGGCAATTCTAGAGCGTGAGTCCCACTTCTTCCTCTGGAGCCCTGAATCTCCAGGAAGCCAACTTGCTGGAATAAAGGTCCAGACCCCTTCAGTCTCTTCTCCTTCGGGTCCTGAATTAGCCCCCTTTTGGCCCACATGTGCGTCCTCCTCCTGTTGCCCCCCACTGCCCCATCCCTGAATCTATCTTCTTCTTTTTCCACCCCAAACCAGATGCTCTCTCCTGCCCTGTCATAACTCCCTTTTTACAAAGTACAGCATCCTTTAAGCGCACACACAGGCTTTAGAACATGTGTAAACAGTAGGTGCATCCATGCATTTTTGTCTGAAGTTTTGGGCTGACCCTGGGATCTTTCCAGCCCTTAACACCACCTCTGACAACCAGATCTATTGCTGAAGGTTTTTAATTTTTACTTGGCTAGGTAATTGCCCTGTTCTATTGTGATGTTTCCCTCATGCTTACACACTGCTTAAAGCGATAAAATCCCCAAGATGATTACTTGCAGTTTACTTGCTTTGAAACTATATTTTAAGTAACGTTCTTTTAACCTGACTTCTACTGATAGCTGCCTTGGGTATTTTTATTTTGCAGGGCAGGGGGGAGAGGAAAGGTAAGACCGTGAATACAGAAATAGGCCATGCTTTCTTTCTTTATTTATTTATTTAAAACATTTTTAAATTTTAAACATTTTATTTTTTCTCTTGGAAAACCAACCCTCTCTTCCAGTTTATGTCAGTGCACTGTGGGAAAATGGACCCCACACTGTTCTCTGCCACAGAGCATTGTGGGAATGTGGAGCGTTTGACCAGCTTGACCTCTGGACCTTTCTGCCCCCTTTATGGGAAATTTCAGGAAAGCAGAGCGTTGTGTGCTCAGCTTAGAGGGACAGATCGATGCGCTTGATATGATTCATACTCATGTAGCTCATTTGTAGGCGGGAATGCACTTCAAATGTATTCTTTATGGTGGGCATGTCGTGAGCGGAGCCGGCAGGAGCCGGGGGCCAGACTAGATGACCCAGGAGGCCCCTTCTGACTCTGTTTCTATGTTTATCATCTTAACAGAGAGACAGCACATCTCCTCAGAGAACACCCCTTCAGGGCTTGGACTTTTTAAGGTGCAAAACAGGAATCCCCCCAGGGAAGGGTCAGCTTGGCTCTCCACTCTGCCCTGAAGAATTAATGCTCCTTCCTGCTTCCAGGTCCCGCTTCCCGTTCAGTGGAGATGCTGCGCGAAATGATTAAGGCCGGGATGAACATCGCACGCTTGAACTTTTCTCATGGCTCCCACGAGGTATTTGGGGAGCATCTCCTTCCACAAGGGACACGGGGTCTTCTCTGGAGACACATGGGAGGACTGAATGTCAAACAATATGAAGAATTTTGCATTAAAGTCTAGCACAAGGATTCCTTGTGCTAAAATTGAACACCAGCTGAAGCGGTTCAGGGAGCAGTGCTGTGATGTTCTCCCAGTGACCTCAGTGTTGCTCTCATACAGTTGCTAACACTCCACAGATGCTAACAATGGGTAACCCATTAGTTCAATAGAACAAAGAGGGAAAGAGCCAGTGTGGTACAGTGGTTAAGAGCATGGGACTGGGACGCAGGCGATCCGGGTTCGAGTCCCCACTCAGCCATGGAGCCAACTGGGTGACTTTGGGCCAGTCACAGCCTCTCAGCCCAACCTACCTCACAGGGTGGTTGTTGTGGGGATAAGATGGCGGAGGAGAATGAGGTTAAGCTGCCTTGAGCCCTTTGTAGGAAAAAGGCAGGATATAAATTGGGGAAAAAATGTTAGAATATGTCAGACAGGACTACAGGGGGTAGGTAGTTTAGGGGGACTGGATGAACTCCTAAAAGCCTTTACAAGAGAGGGGTCCACAGGAGGGACTGATACCTGGACCAGATTGTTGTTGTTAGTCACAAAGTTGTGTCCGACCCATCGCAACCCCATGGACAACATTCCTCTGGGCCTTCCTGTCCTCCACCATCTCCTGGAGTCCACCCAAGCCCACTCCCACTGCCCCAGTGACTCCATCCAGCCACCTCATCCTCTGCCGTCCCCTCCTTCTTTTGCCATCTGCTGTTCCCAGCATCAGGCTCTTCTCCAGGGAGTCCTTCCTTCTCTTTAGGTGGCCAAAGTATTTGAGCTTCATCTTCAGCATCTGGCCTTCTCAAGAGCACTCAGGGTTGAGCTCCTCTAGGACTGACCGATTTGATTGCCTTGCGGTCCAAGGGACTCACAAGACCAGATTGGATTTATTTAGCTGTGCCTGCAGCTGCCTTGTTTTCTTTTCCTGGGTTGTTTAAAATCTCTATTTCCTGGGCAGAATCAAATCTCATCTTTCACACCCTGATTTCTTTTCTTCTCGCTTTCAGTACCACGCAGGATCCATTGTGAATATCCGGGAAGCCACCCAAAGCTTTTCTTCCAACCCTCTCTTCTATCGTCCTGTGGCCATCGCACTGGACACCAAAGGCCCCGAGATCCGCACTGGCCTGGTCAAGGGGGTAAGATTGAGACAACTTTAGAACTGCCATCGGATCAAAGCAATCTTTATCTAGCACATCATTTTTAACTAGATCTTCCTAGTTTTACGGAGCTTGTGCTCTCCAGTTGCTCTCAATGTGAGCTACCATAATAGATGGGAATCATTCCTGGGGTAAGAGTGTAGCTTAGCAGTAACGCCCCTGCTTGGCATGCCGAAGGTCACCGTTTTGATCCCTGGCAATCCCCAGTTAAGTCTGAGAAAGACCTGCCCCCCTGCCCATCTGCAACCTTGGGGTTATGGGAGTTGTAGTTCCATACACTGGAAAGGCTGGAGCTTTTGTGTACAACTCCAAGACTAATTTTGCAAGGGATAGCTGCTCTCTACACACATACTCATGCTTCCCTTGTCCCCCATCTCCCATAAAGCCCAGACAGAACAGCCAGTGGTCAGTGATGATGGGACCTGTAGTCCAGCGACATCTGGAAAGTGGCTGATCTCCCACTGCTGTTGCAGGGAGTAGGTGCACATGTCCACGCCCGGGGAGGCAACTTCCGAAAGCATGTGAGGAAGCTGCACTGGAGAATGGGAACGGCGGGTGCCAGGGTGCTGCTTTGCATGCACGAGGCTCGGGTTCCAGGCCTGGCAGGACTGGGACAGACTCCTGGCTGGAGTCCCTGGGGATTGTACTGAAGGATGGCAGGAGCGGCTCAGTCGAAGCACCTTTCTATGTAGGCCTTGGTGGTTGACGTCAAGTGTGATTTATAAGTGCTCCACATTTTTTTCTTTTTTTAAAAAAAGTGCCCCATCCAATTAAGCAGGGGGCAATCAGAAGGTTTTTATTTGATTTGCCTCAGCGATTGGTAAGCGGCAAGCTTCCCCCTTGAAATTCAACAACCCTTTGTGGCCTGGCTCTGCCTCCTACAGGGTGAGGACAAAGAGGTGGAACTGGTGAAAGGAGCGCAGCTGATCGTCACCACGGACCCCGCGTTCAAGGAGAGTTGCGACCAGCACACCATCTGGGTGGATTATGCCAACTTGCCCAAAGTGGTCAAAGTTGGCGGCCGGATCTTCATCGACGATGGCCTCATCTCCTTATTGGTCAAGGAAATCCGTACGTAGCCTCATTCTTCCCCTGGGAAGCCCCCTTTGCCCACCTGCCTTCCATCTGGGATACCCTCCACCACCTTGCTTCCTAGTGTGCTGTAGTGGTTGCACTGGGACTCCGAAGAACCGGGTTCTAGTCGATGCTCAGCTTGGATGACTTGGAGCCAGTTACTGACCTACCTCACAGGGTTGTTGTAAGGATAAAATGAAGAAGACTGCCAGGTATCTTGAGTTCCTTGCAAGAGAAGAAAAACAGAGGATATAAATAGGATAAAGCTGGTGCCCCATGTAGCTCTCACCACCCTGGACAGCACAAAAGGGTTACAAAGCCAATTCCATCTACTGGACATGGGACTTATTCTTGGGAATGGCAGGTGAGGTCATGAAGGTCTTTCCAGCTCTCTTGGAAGGGCATCTCCTATTTTGGTGTTCCCTCCTTTTGAGTCCTCCTTTCTCCTGCCTCATTTTAGCGAAAGACTTGCTTTTATTGTGTTTCTATCCCGTCATTTTCTCCTCTTGCAATGAACTCAGGGCAGCATCAAAGGGCTACCAGAACTGTTGTGGACTTTTGAATCCTCGATTCGCGTGAGTCAGATGACATCCATGAGTGGAAAAGAAGAGGAGGGGTGGATGTGGGAATACACAGAGCCTCACCTGTGTGTGTGTGTGGGGGGGGGAGATTGGGGGGAGATAATATCTTCAGATGTAATTGATGTAGTCATATGTATCCACACCTCTTTTTTCTTTCTATGGCCTTATTTATTATATTCCTTGCAAAGTATCTAAGGCAGTTTACATCACCCGCCTCCTGCTCTCCATTTTATCCTCACAACTCTGTGAGGTACATTAGGCTGAGAGTCTGAGAGTAGCCCAGAGTCACCCAGAGAGTTTCCTGGCCCAAGTGGTGGCTAGAACCCAGGTCTCCTGAGCCTCAGTCCTGTTCTTGAACCACTACACTGCACCAGTTCTCAAAGTTTGCTTGAAATTTTAAATTCAAATTTTGAAGCCAGAAAAAAAGCACTCAAAATTTATTTGGCCCTTTAAGCATCCCCTCACCCCCCAAACACCGCTTTTTCCAACTACAGCTGATGTAATACTTACGGAATGTGCTTCCCAGAGAGGTCTGCCTGGTGCCGTCATTATTTGTTTTTCAGCGCCAGGCCAAGACCTTTTTATTTAAACAATATTTTAATAACTGTTAATATTATTTATTGGTTTTAATTTCTATAGCCAGGGTGAATCCGGATTTTGTATGTATTATTTATATGATTGTTTGTTTGTTATGTTGGAAGGCGTCCCGAGGCTTATGTGAATGGGACGGCATACAAAAACTCCAAATAAATAAATAAATGCCCGGCTTTCCTCCCAAACCGACAGGCGGCAACAGCTGCGTGGTGGAAGTGGAGAACGGCGGGATGCTATGCAGCCGCAAAGGGGTCAACCTGCCGGGGGCCGAGGTCGACCTGCCAGCGGTGTCCAAGCGGGACATCCAGGACCTGCAGTTCGGAGTGGAGCAGGGTGTTGACATCGTCTTCGCCTCCTTCATCCGCAAGGCCAGCGACGTGGCGGCCATCCGGCAGGTGTTGGGAGAGCGAGGCCGTGCCATCAAGATCATCAGCAAGATTGAAAACCACGAGGGGGTCGAAAAGTAAGGCTTTATCTGCTTTGCTTTGCATGCTCGCCGGACCCCGGCTCTGATCCCGAGGCCTGGATGTGTGGCGCTCAGGCAGGAGGCCCCCAATTTCTCCCCTCGGCTCTTCCTTACCTCCACGGTTGTTACCTAACACTTGGGGAAGCAGCCTGTGTGGATATTCTGCACAGCCATTAATTCCCATAGACCAGTGGTGGCGAACCTATGGCATGCGTGCCGCAGCGGGCACACAGAGCCCTCTCTGTCAGCATGTGAGCCAAGCCGCCCCAGCATCACCCTAGCACCGGATAACAGCACACACAGGGGCCATGCGCACGCTTGGAAAGGAGTAGCGGTGCCAGGCGATGATGTCATGTGCCGCAACTCATTAGCCGCAACTCGTCCGAGCTTTCGCATGGCTGGTCAGTGCGCTGCCAAGGATAGATGTAGATGTATAGGTAAAGATATATAGATATATCTATATACAGTATCTATATTTGCTTGGACATATTTGCTTGGACTGGCTGTGAGTTGTTTTTCCTAAACTAAAACCTCAGTTTTCAGGTTTGATGGCAGTGTTGGCACTTTGTGATAAAAAAGTGGGTTTTGGGCTGCAGTTTGAACACTCAGTCTCTAAAATTTTTGCCATCACTGCCATAGACCGTCCTTTCCCAAGCTGATGCTCTCCAGATATTTGGAATGAGAAACTTAAGTGTCCCCAGTCAGCCCTGAATATCATTTAATCAAGCTGGGGTGCCACCATGCGAGAAGCCCGATCTCTCTGTCTGGGAAACTCTTCGCTTGTAAAGACCTTGAGTTCGGCCCTGGAGCAACCTCTGTCCCTTCTGGGCAGGTTTGACGAGATCCTGGAGGCCAGTGACGGCATCATGGTGGCACGTGGAGACTTGGGCATCGAAATCCCTGCAGAGAAGGTCTTCCTGGCTCAGAAGATGATGATCGGCCGTTGCAACCGTGCCGGGAAACCTGTTATTTGTGCCACCCAGGTGAGCTATGGAGAGCCAGGGAATGCCCACCTATCCCAGACTGCTCAGGCTGCATGTGAAAGGCCCACAGGAAGGGAAAGGGGGCAGCCTAAATTTGGTTGCTCCCCATTTTGCACTCAGAAGCTGATCCCCGGATTTTTTTTAAAGGGTCAAGAGCTTCTCTCCACAAGGCATTTATTATGTCCTTGTGATTCTTCACTCAGAGAAGAGAGTAACAAATAAATAGAGAAACAATTGTTTACGGGTGCTTTGCACAAAGTTGGCATCCTCTGGAGCTTCTCCCATGCTTTGCAACCATTTCTGTGGGATCTTTTAGGATCTGGAAATGGTGGAATAAAACGAATGAGAAGATCCTGTATTATTGCAAGTCTGCTCTACCACTTTGCCACCTCATGATCACATCTTGGCACACACAGAAAGGCAGAGGAAAAGCCCCTGGGGACAACAACTTGGCAAAGGGACTCCTCTTAATCCCGCAAAGAATAGACTCATAGAAATAGAATCTGGAAGCAGAAGGCTTGTTAGCATGGCCGTCTCCGCTAGCATAAAGGAGCCCCCTCTTACTGATTATTCATTGAGAGCAAGAATGCAGAACCCCCTTTGGGGCTTCCTTCCAGAGGTGGGCGGGGCTTAAAGCAGAAGAGGAGGGGCCCAAACCCATCTTGTTTTCGCTTAATGCCATTCCACCAACTCGCTCCTAAGTGGGGCATTTCAGTCTTGTACCAGAAGGAGAAAACGTCTTGGGTCTGAAGGGGCCTGGCCTGCGGAGAGGCGTGGCCCTTTGAGATGCCCCGGTGGGCTACTTCGGGGCCCCAGGCAGCCTTTCGAGGGCCCTGGGAAGCCTGGCGCCTCTGCATCAGAGCCATCAAGTGTCCACAGAAGAACATCTCCGAGGAGTTCGAAGTCTTGTCCCCGCTTCTGTCCCTGACAGATGCTGGAGAGCATGATCAAGAAGCCCCGTCCCACAAGAGCGGAGAGCAGCGACGTGGCCAACGCGGTGCTGGACGGAGCCGACTGCATCATGCTGTCTGGGGAGACTGCCAAAGGCATCTACCCCGTGGAAGCCGTGCGGATGCAACACGCGGTACGTTTCCGGTGCTGGACTGAAAGCAACCGAATAGAATGACAGGTTGCAGTGGGAACACTAGGCAGGGGAAGAACACATCTCTCTGATTATTGTTGACCATCATTATTTTTAAAGTGGGAGCCGCAGAAGAATGTTGTCAGGCAGACCGCTCCTGGTTAGGGTGCTCTCTAGCCAGCCATGCCCTCCTCGAGCGTGCTACATTCCATCCCAGCTTTCAGCGTTCCATTTCTCTTTCCAGCAAATATTCTGCACCCCATGGCTGCCCAACACAACAGCACCCATGTTCCCTAGCAATGGCCATACCTGAACATACTGTCTTACGGAGTCTTATAACAACCAGGACTAGTAACCATGGATAGCCTTCTCCTCTTCCGCGAATGTGTCCACCCCGCTTCTATAACTTGGTGGCCCTCATTGCATCTTGGGATATAATGCAAAGGATGCTGGGAAGGGCTCTCCTTGAACGACCAAATCTGAGACCCGTGTGTGGGGATGGAAACGGCTAGACGTGCTTTATTGCCAGTGACTGATGGAGGTGTCTGCAAATTTGGGACTCTCCCTGGGGCTACGGACAGTCATGGCGGGAGCCTGTCCTTCCACGCTGACCGTCACCCCACCACTGCCCACAGATTGCCCGAGAAGCCGAAGCGGCCATGTTCCACCAGCAGCTCTTCCAGGAGCTGCGCCGCCTGACCCCGCTGAGCCAGGACCCTACCGAGGTGACGGCCATCGGCGCCGTGGAGGCCTCGTTCAAATGCTGCGCAGCTGCAATTATTGTCCTTACGACCTCCGGCAGGTAAGGGCCATGGCAAAGAGGTTCCGGGGGTGACCAGTCTCTGCACCCTGCAGCTGGCCCGTGATGAAGGTGAAGCTGAGCTACAATTCCCATCATCCCCCTGCCATGGCTTAAGTCGATGCAAGTTCAGTGTAACCTACCTGCAGGGTGTCAGGCTGGGGGAAGACAGCTATAAAGCACCCATCTTACGAACTGGTCCCATGTACCTTAATCCAGGGGCAGGAAGGAGCAAAAAAGAATTTGGAATCTACTAGAGTCTACTGGATCTGTGGGACTGGTGGTAAATCACACAAGGGTTTCTGGTTCCCATTTTCTGGCAAGAACACCAAGAAAATGAGTCTTCCTACCACCCCTGTCATTTATTTATTTAAAGCATTTCAGCAGAATTATATGGCAGATATGAAGGAAAGGAGAGAAAGATTTTTGTGCCGAAGGGCCAAGAGCATCTTGCATTTGGTTCCAGTGCTCAGAACAATTTCTAGTTTCGAATCCCTTTCTTCCAAGTATGTCACACACAATTAGAAAGTATGTTCAGCTAGCCCTGACGTTTTCCCACCCAGCCCTTACTGGTGAAGACCAGGTGCCGTGGCATTGCTAAGACTGGGATGAGGCCCTTCAGATCACACTGGACAACAACTCCCATTATCCCCAAGAGCTATTGTCTATGCTGACCAGGCCTGGTGGGTGCTGTAGTGAAGTCTCATTGTGGCATCTCCGTCTCAGCTGCCTCCTACCTGCATTAAGTGTATGAAACATGAGACGTGGGCAGTGCTGGGTTCAAATTATGCCTTCTCTTGTCCCAGGTCACTGAGGTGGAAAACTCTGGTGCGTAAGATGAAGAATCTTGGCTCGAGAGAGCTCATATGTCAGTCATCCTTTCCGGAGACATTCTGGATCAAACCCACCCCTAGTGCTTCAGTTCCCCAGCAAAGAGTCTGCACTCCAAACACCCCCACGTTATCTCTGTCTCTCTCCCCGCTCAGGTCCGCACAGCTGCTCTCTCGCTACCGGCCCCGGGCCCTCATCATCGCCGTGACCCGCAGCGAGCAGGTGGCTCGCCAGGTTCACCTCTGCCGTGGTGTCTTCCCCGTCCTGTGGCGTGGCGGCAAGCAGCAGGTGTGGGCTGAGGACGTGGACCGCCGGGTGCAATTTGGCACCGAGATCGGTGAGGTTTACAGAGCTCCGGGTGCCACCCAAACCCTGCCCCAGAACTGTTAATTGCCCCCCCCCAACAGGGCTCTTGTGCCCTTTTTCAGACAGGCAGGTATCCCACAGGTGCAGCCTTCCATCACTGCATCTCCTTGCCAG
This sequence comes from Varanus salvator macromaculatus, assembly GCA_023646645.1. Taxonomy (NCBI): domain Eukaryota; kingdom Metazoa; phylum Chordata; class Lepidosauria; order Squamata; family Varanidae; genus Varanus; species Varanus salvator. The sequence goes on along the minus strand of JAIXND010000803.1, from coordinate 7,568,167 downwards.
AAGATACCTGCCAAATTACTGCATCTCCAGCAGCAGCTAAAGGCAGTTAGAAGCCAGCCAGAAAAATATTGGCCCTAATTCACCCTTTCTTTTAGCCAAGACCAGTCAGCTCCTGAAGGCTGGAGTTTCTAACATGGTGCCCAGGGGCCCCAGTGCCCCTGACAGATGCCTCTCTTGGGGCCCCCCAGGTTCCTTTCCCTCCTGATTTTTTTTTTTTTTTTAATTTCTGGTGACTTTTTAGGTTTAAAAGCTTTATAACCCTCCTTGTTCCTGAAAACCTGGAGACTGGCAAAGTCAAGTCCTTTTATCTTGTCGTGTCGGTGTTTGTGTTGAGAGAATAGCTTCACACTGCGGAGCCCAGCATCCAACCTTTCCCTTGTGCTTGGGGTTTGGGGAAAGTTTTGCTTCTTTCCATCCCCCCAGTTTGACTTCTGCGAAGTCACCCGGATCAGGGCCTTCTCTGTGGTGGCGCCCCATCTGTGGAATACACTCCCCTGAGAGGTCCGCCTGGCGCCGTCGTTATTTGTTTTTTGGCGCCAGGCTAAGACCTTTTTATTCAAACAATATTTTAACAATGTTTAATATTTATAAGTTTTAATTGCGCAGCCAGGGTGTTTCCGGGTTTTAATTGTATTGTATCATATTTATTTATTTATTTATTTATTTATTTATTTATTTATTTATTTATTTATTTCTGTGAGCCGTCCCAAGGCTATATAGCAAGGGGACAGCATACAAAACCTTTACATAAATAAATAATAAACTGAGTGTTTTGTGACCAACCGGGACAGCCAATTTTTCAAGTGGTCAAGACCTCCCACCTCACTGCAGCAATTTTGCAGATTTGCAGTAATTTGCAGATAAATTCACTGAGGCAAAAGGAGGGGAACCTCGTGCATTAAGAATCCCCGCAGCACTTACTGGATGTAGAATGAATATTTGCGAACGGCACCTTCTGAATCTCCATTTCCCACCTCTTCCTCCTCCCCTCTCCCGCTTTGTACCAACACCACAGGCCGAGTGCGTGGCTTCCTGCGGTCCGGGGATGTGGTCATTGTGGTGACTGGCTGGAGGCCTGGAGCCGGCTACACCAACATCATGAGGGTGCAACAGGTTCCGTGAGGACAGCCGAAGACACGCAACCCGTAAAGAGAGGGGGCCGCATCCTGCCCACAATCGCTGCATTCTGCTTGCCTTTTGTTGTAACGGTTTGCTCCACCCCTGCTGTGTCCTCCACCTGTTTTTTTTTTCAAAAAGATACCTTTGAAAAGCATAATTCAAAGCAGCTGACTGTCTACAGGGGCATCTCAGAGATAGGTGTGTGCGCCATCCATCCACTTGAAAAGAGTTAATGCCTAGCAGAGATAGGCAACCAACTTATACTTGGGACTCCGACTCCCATGAGCCCCAGCCAGCATGGCCAGTGGCCAGAAATGATGGGAGTTGCCATCTAAAATACCTGGAAGATGCCAGGTTGCCTTACCATAGTGTAGAAACTAGCATACACCTATGCACAACACGCATGTACACACACAACCTGTGGGAGAGACATAAGGAAAGAGAATAATTTTGTCATTTAACCATTTTACTAGCTCAAGCAAAATAGTAGTCAAGATTGTGCAAGCTTTCACATTCTTCTCATCTTTCTGTTGTCCTAATAAAGATATTTCGCAAGTAGGGATTCTGGAATTATTTTTCCAGGCAGCATGGCTCCCTTTAGGGACTTTTCTCTAAAATAACAGGTGAGATACTTTCTTGCTGCAGGTAAAGGGTCCCAGCTCACTCATCTGCGCATGTGGAATGGGAGAGAAATGACTTAGACCATTCCTTTCGTGCAGGGCTGGACAACTTGTGGATGATGGGAGCTGCGGCACAAGTTGTCCACCCCTTCTTTGGTTCGTGTGCCAGAGTGTTTGGCCAGTTCAGACCTTATGGGCCCAGTCAGCTACAACCCAATTGTCTGGATCCAGTTAGAGGCCCCTCTTTGCAGGTAAGAATTTGCTTAATACCCCTTCAAGCCACAACCACACCTTGGGCCAGGGAGAACAACACAAGTTAAACAATGGACTTTGTTTGGCCTGTTGAGTGTCGACTGTCCCTCACTTTTCATTGGCTTCTCACTATATCCACCTTCTCCAAACCCCACGTGTCCTTTCCTACAGCTCTGTCATATCCTGCCCCAGGTATCTTGCTTCCTTAGCCTTTAAAAACCCCACACTTTTAGCTTTCCCATCTTTTTCTGTTTCTGTACACCCTGCTGCTTTCTTAAGGTGACCGGTGCACAGTGTTAGCCACAACCCAGAGAGAGAGAGAGAGAGAACAGAACACATTTGGCATTTGTGTTTTATATGTATTAATTTACTACGTGTATGTTCTATCTTTTCTTCCTCCTTTCCACATGACAACCCTGTGAGGTAGGATAGTTTGAGAATCGGTGGCTGCCTCAAAGTCTTCCACTGAGCTTCCTGGCCAAGCGGGGACTGGAACCCAGATCTTCTCTCTCAGCTGACCGTTCTAACATGTATGCCACAAATGCTGTCTCCAAAGTCAAGAAAAAATATTCTGCATTCTGGTTCACAGGAAAATGCAATGCTGGAAACCAAATCAGAAAACAAGTATGAAATTGGAAACTTCACAGATCTATAAGGTCACAGATCTATAAAAACATGATAATTCATTCAAATTTAGTTTTACCCAGGGCTTTTTTTTTTTGTCATAGAACGCACCGGAACGGCGTTCTGACACCATTTTTTGAAGGATTTTTCCAAGTGATTGTGAATCGCCCTGTTGGGAGTAGCAGATCGGCAGCAAAAATCATTAACATAGTGCCTGCGGGCTGCTTGTGTGTCGGTGCTGATTCTGAGGGCGCTGCTCAGCTTGGGAGGCTGCTCGGCTTGGGATCAGTCATGTGGTCACGTGCTGAGTGCCTATGGGTCGTGGCGACCATTGTGTAAAAGTGTGACCCCAAGATGTGAGTTCTGGCGCATTTTTTTTTCTTTTTTCAAAAACACTGGTTTTACCTTTTCCTGCAGTCCATCCAGAATGAAGACCCTCCAGGGTGGCATCTTTTTCAGCCTCCAGGGTAGAGCTGAGCCTTGTTGCTACTTGGGAGGCATGGAAAGACTACTGCATAGTGGTAATTAGTGTGCTAACAGAGTAGAAAGCTACCTTATCCGAACATCTCAGTATTGTCTATGCTGCTCAGTGGTGAGACTCTGGGATTTCTGCTGGCAGCCTTTCTCAGCCTGTAGAGGCCAGGGGAGTGAATGGGACCTTCAGCATGCAAAACAGGTACTCCCTCTTTGAGCTATTTTCCTTCTCCTAAAAGCAGGGCAAGATTCTAGTCCTCATGGTTGTGGATGGGATTCTGGGGTCCTTCTGTGTGCTAGGAGTGTGCTTTGCTTCCTGAGTTATGAAAATAACTGGGCTTCAGGACAGCCATAATTTGGTATAAAACTGATGCACAGTTTGCTCTTTCTACCTCCGTGATCAAGTTCTCCCCACCTCCAAATGTTTCCTCTTTTGGGAGATGCGGTTTCTGACACCCATCCACAACGCGCACACTCTTGCTCGCGCTTCCCCACTTTCTTCCGATGACTGCCAATCTGTCCCAGATCTGCTATGATACCCTAATCCCATCTAAATCTTCTTTAATCAATCCCAGAAGTGCAGCCATTAATCTGCAGCTCACAGAGGCCTTCCAGCTTTTGGCTGGTGTTGGCAGCAGTGCGAGGACCTTGGAGAGGAGGGGGCAGAAGATGCGGACTGTGATCAGAAAAGGGGGCTGTGTTGGACTCAAACTCTGAGTCACAGGGAAGTGCATGAAAAAATTGAATTTTGTCAGAGTGTCCAACTTTCCTGTTTCCTGGGAAGCTTCTCCTAATAGCAAACTCGGTTGAACGATGGCAGGACTGTAGACCAAATGAGGCCAGAGAGAAACAAGTGCACACAGAATAGGCACCCCAAGGCTTGCAGAAGTACAAGGACATTTTCTTGTTGTTGTTGTTGTTAGTTGCGAAGTCGTGTCCGACCCATTGCGACCCCATGGGCATTTTCTAGTTTGTTTATTAATTAGGAAATGTATAGGCTGTCCATCACTGTCGTCTCTGGATGGCTTACAGAATGTTCTAAATTCTAAACAAAATGAATTAGCTAGGCCATGAACTGAGCGTAAAACTGACATATTTAAAATAAATTAAATAAATCATATACGATTAAAATTGATTGATGCTAAAATATTGATAAAATAAAAAGGTCTTGACCTGGCACCGAAAAGCATATGATGACGGTGCCGGGCGGACCTCTCTGGGGAGCGCATTCCATAGTTGTGGGTGGGTGGTCGAAACTTTAGAGGATGTAATCTCCCAAAAGTGCCAATGATACCTCCTGCGATCTGAGAAATAGGCGGGGTTATCCTGGAAGAGGACCTGACTGGGAACTTGAAAAGGAGGGCTATGTGCCACAACGTTTGGTCGTAGGTCCCAGGTTTCATGAATCACAGCTGTTGGCCACTGTTGCTCAGGTGTGTGCCCTCCCTTTTTTCGGTTTCACTGTTAGCTGCAGTCTACAGATACAACGTTATTGCATATTGTCGTTAGGCTCCGAGGAAGCATCCTGGCGAAGGGCATTCCATTAACGGGGCCACAACCTTCTCTTGGGTAGCCAGCAGCCCAGCTTCATCGAGTGGTGATTACCAGAAAAGCCACCTTCTGGTAATCACAAAACTCATCATTCATTTCCTCATGGGCTCACAGCCAGCCTTGGGTGGACAAAAACTGAATGGGTGACACAAACACCCCGAGAGCTCCTTTTAGCTGTGTTGTCTGAGTGTACATGGCAGATATTTGTGTGTTAGAATTAGGGCTGAGTTCCAGGTTAGGAAACACAGTTAGGGGTAGAAAGACCTGGATCTGTGTGTAGGTTTAGGGACCTGGAACTATGCTTGATTAAGCAGAAGAAATTAGTGGCCCACACTGCACCCCTAAGAGTCCCCTCTGGCTGGAATATCTGAATGCAGAAGACATACCCCGATGTGGTAGGACCATGAAGAAGTGTCAGAGTTAAGAAAGTGTGCACATCAGGGGCCTGGAACTAGTCTCAGTAGGGTAGAAAAAATATTAGAGCTAGCAAGCATACCTGAGCGCTTCCTTTGGTTGAGTTATCTGCTTGTAACGAGATCAGCCCGCTGGTAGTGCCATGGTTATCTTCGGCTTAAGAGTTAGGCTTAGTAGAACTTGGATCCATGAGTATGTCCAGGGGCCTGGAACTAGCCTTGACTAGGCAGAAAAGAATAGTGGCTACTGAGAACACTCTGAGTCCTGCTTTCAAGGCATCTTATCTGAATAGCGAGGAATTAGATTTACATGTCAGAGACGATATGGCAGGCTGGGAGTGGCTCATTCAGCCAGACTGTACTGGCTTCTTTTTCCCCAGGTTCAAGATGAAGAGACCGCAATTTTGCAAGCTGTTGCTGCAGACACTGTGTCCTGGTTGAGTCTCATAGCTCCAAACACCTCAGCTTGAGACACAGAAGAAAGAGAGCTCCCGATGTCTCTTGAGAGCTTTCCAAAGCCTACTGATGGGTAATTTTTTCAGGAGCGCCAACATGAGGAATCTCCAAGAACTCATCTCTTAGTCGGAGATGGATACTAAGGGAGAGAATCAGCCAGACTGAAGGGGTTTTTGGATTCTCCACCGAGGAAGAAGGAAGGGGCCAAAACAGAGATACCCTGCTGTGAGACTAAGCTCTAGATCTCTTCCTTCAGACCAGAATGAGAAGATGTTTGTCTCCACAGAACCAGGTAGGCAGAGGAGCATACAGCTCATCCGAGATGGTCTGTTTCCTTGCCATTCACCACCAAACTGCAACCTGAAGCCCATGTATGATTTTGTGCTTTGAAACTGGCTCTTGTTCCATTCTGTAGCTCTTGCCTGGCTCTTTCATTGTTCTTTTGCTGTGTGCAGCAAAACCCAGGCTGTGTATTTTGAGGGTGGAGGGAGGGAGGCTTATGAAGGATGTGCTGTGTTCTTGGTCATGCAATGCACTAAGCGAAGCCTGCGATCTCTGGAGCAACACTCCCGTAAAGCACACAAGCGCTGCCAAGAAGCCCAGCACCAAGGTCCCCATTAGGATCCTTGGTCAGATAACCCTGAGAGTCTTTGGGGACTCAGCCTACTGGGAATGATTTGCTCTCAACAGTGGCAACCCATACCAGTAGGTCCCGCTCTACCAGAAGTGGGCTCGCAGCTGGGCAACGTGTTGCCACAATATGGGATGAAATAGCATAATAAGGAATGAGCTACTTTCTGCCAAGGGTTAGCCGGTCCAGAGGTACTTCCTTCATTTTGGAAAACTGAGGTCCATCATTGCGTTCGAAGCAAAGAATGAGGAAAATCGAAGGCAGGTTTGCTCCTCTTCAGGCTGCACAATTTGCAGAAACAAAACTTTCAAAACAAAAACAAAGCAACATTTTAAAACTTGTGGCAGGCACTTAACGTTTTTGGCCTGGATTGGGATTGCTGTAAGAACTGAGACATATGAGCAGAGAAGGTTTAGGGAAGGGTCATGAGAAGGCACTGATAATTGTGGAAAACCCAGATATTTCTGTTTCATCAGAACTAATCATCCAAGACTCAGGGGTCGGAAGTCCTGGGCTGCTTCCAAACATTTGCGTTACAGATCTGTTCAGTGTAGGTTTTGCGGTTCGGAGAGTCCTTGGACTAGGCACCCTTCATAAGCCTTTTGTCTTACTAAATTACCTCCTCGTCCCAATGGGCACCAGCTGTCCCTGCTCCTCATTCTTTTGCTATGCCCTACAACACATCCCCTTCCTTTTGATAGATGTCTGTCTTTGGAAGAGGACAACTAGAGAGAGAGGGAGAAAGCTTTGGAGGCCATTCAGACCGAACGCGGCCCATCCCTGTTCTACCTCTCAGCTCTGTAAACATCTCGCATCCTTGGTTAATCTGAGCTAATCAAATTAAAGCAAGACTCATTAATCATGGTTGATCTCTGCACAACGAAACATGAGCCCTCCAACACCGGCCTGGTGCCAGCAGAATGCTACCTCCTTGGAATGAAGTATCCAGGTTGGCAGAAAAATAAGAGTCCTGCAGGATTCCTGGGGTGAAGCTGTGTTTTGTATGGCTTCATGCCCAGAGAATCACATTCCCAGTAATATGATTATGATTAATCAAATCCCATTTATATAATCTCATGCAAGGCAAGAAGCTGTGGTACAAGGGTGAGCTGGCAACTTGTCGGTGGGTGGAGGCTTCCACTAGATTTAGCCAGTGCTGCTGGTGGGAGCTGTAGTCCAATGACTGTGTTAGAGCGCAAGCCACTTTGGCTGCAGGCCCAGCCTTTCCTTGGAGCCCGAAATCCCGGGAGACCACCTGCCTGCTTATCCTGCTGTCCAGGGGCATTTGCTGAAATAAAGCTTACAGGGCTGCTGATGGTGCCCGCTGTATCCGATACCCTGGATGAGCCGGCTTTTGGCCCATGTGGGCTTCCCCTCCTGCTGCCCTCCACTTCCTTGTTTTGGCCTGGGTATTTCACCAAAACTAAATGCGGTTCTCTCCCCTTGTTACATCCCTTCTTAACAAACAGGAGCGCCCTTAAGAGACAGGAGTCTTTAAAGACACATGTGTACAGAACTTAAAAGGATATGCAAATTGGCATATGAAAGTTTGCACTTGAGGGAGGGGGTCACGTGGACCCAAATCTGGCATCTTCTCAGTGTCTTACACCAGCCCCTTTGTCACCTGTTCTTGGAAGGGAAAGTGTCTGATCTCCAGTCTTAGAATTGGACATCAGCCTTCCCCAACCTGAATGCTTCCGGGTACGTTGGCCTTTAAGTCTCATTACCCTGTTGGCCATATTGGCTGGGGATAGTGGGGTGTGTAGTCCAAAGCATTTCGAGGGTGCTAAGTTGGGGAAGACCATTCTGGGGTTCCACGTCCTCATCACTCTCAAAAAGTAACGCGTGAACCTTGAATTAGGAGGAGCCTGTGCAGAAAAGGCCAGGAGGGGCTGCCCAGTCCTTTCAAAGAAAGGGGATTTGGGCAGATGTGTGAAAATAATAAGTTGAAGGATCTGCACTCTGCCAGACATTCTGGAGACAATTGACACATTCACGCGGGTTCTGCTCCTCCTTCCTACTCACCCAAGTCTTACATGCAGGGACTTTGAGGGGCCAGGCAGGACAAAAGCTCACTGGCGTTGCTGCCTGCCTTCTCCTCCTGGAGCTCAGTCAGCAGCGCTGCTAAGAAAAAGAAGGCAGCTGTGAGAGTTTGGGGCTTAGCAGCGGGTGCCCCGTTGGGCTGCAGCTCTGCAGAGACGCCCACCAAAGCTCACCCCTGAGGCCATTGATGGTGCTTGTGTGGAAACGGCCCATGTGAGGTCGGTTGGCCTTTCACCTACCCGGGAAGAGCCAGGCTTCTGTGCACTTAGTTCATTGCCTGACCTTGATTTAATCTACTTAATGCTGGAAGTCCAGCTCTCAATCAGGAAAGATCTCCACCACTGCCACTATCAGCCCTCTGATTAAAAAGAGAAGGGGAACAATATGGATTAAATTATAATCCAGGCCGGAAAAAGAGAAAAGGCCCAGCTTGCATGTTTGACCAACAGAATGAGCAGTGAAAAAGCAGCTCGGCATGTTTGCTTTCCAAAGGGATGCATTTTTGCTTTGTCTCAGCTTTCTTTTAATTTGGGATCGATCCTATTTCTCCCTCAGTGTCATCCCATCCATGTGCCACGGCTTCGTTCTTCACAGCATTCTGCTCCTCCTAAATTTGGGAGAACTTCCACAAACAGTGGCAGGATCAGAGTGGCATTCAGTGTAGTCCACCAAAATATTTACCAGAGTTGGTTGAGCTGCATCCCTAGGACTGTCTGCTGATTCGCTGGGTTTGGAGGCCGCATCAAACCAGGCCCTATAAAGGCCCCACAGCTTCAGCATTCACACCTCACTTTGGCCGACTTCTGATCTTGTGTGATGTTGACGCTTGACCTCCCAGTCCAACTGCTGGCTTGCTATTTCATCCTTATGTACTTGGGGCTCACTAGGACTGGCAGCCACCTCTCTTTGGTTTGCAAAACCCGAGTGTTTAGGTCCTGACCTTTGGGTGTTTCCAGCTATCAGCCTGGCTATTCATGATCCACCCTCCTCCTCTCTGGTGTCTTGCTTTTGCCACCCTCCAGAGCCTTGCATCGTAGCCTCCTGGCATCAGATCCGTAATGGTAGCAACCCCTTACCAGTGTTTATTTACAAATCGACAGAAGCAGCTCCGAGTCTCCCTTTATTATTGAAATCTGTTAGGTACAACGACCAAAATAAAGCAAAATTATATATATATAATATATATTTAAAAAAGGAAAGAAAAGAGAACAGCTTTAAAACTTTCTTGTGATATGAAACCTACAAGCTCTGTACACCGAGCAATGCCAAGTGCAAAGGTGATGAATCCATGGTCTTTGGTCACTAGATTGCACTAGATCGCACATACACCCGTGTGCTCACACACACGCTCACACTACGGAGACGCACACACGTGAGCAGCCGCGTTCATCCAGGCTTTTGCCCTGTGCGGAAGTACCTGCCTCTGAATCTCCTTGCTCTTTGAAGGCAGACCTGGTCATCTTTGCTCTGTGTGCGTCTCCCACACACCAGCACAAATGAGGTGAGGAAACCCCACGGAGAGGGTGCTGGGGAGAGGAAGGTCTTTCATGGATTTTGAGCGCTAGATGTGGCTCCCGCTCGGACCCTTCCAGCCCTTGGGGGGCATAGCAGTGCCAGGAGAGAAATTCCAGAGCAGGCACAACCCCAGGGCCTGCTCAAAGCATCCCACGGGTGCGCTTGGACCCTACTTTACTCCTTTCCAACTGCATGTCGATGGGAACAGCAGCTACAGGTTGAGTGTAAACAGTTCTTGGAATGTTTCGAACCTACACAAATGACCTGGGAGCTCCTGCCAGAGGAGTTAAGAAGATGGAGGGAGGCGTGGACCAAGGATTGGACTGGGGGGATGACAAGAAGGCAGTTCCGGTTGCTCTATCTGCAACGCAACTCCACAGGGATTGTCCTGCTGGGTGGGCCGAAGCTGTTGGTGGCCCACCTGACAGGGAAGACAACTCTGGACAAAATGGAAAAAAGGTGTCTTGCCCTCATGCCTAGTGCTTCTAAGGGGCACGGCAGGTATTTCTGGTTGAGCAGCAACCTAGAAGAGAGGGACGGCGTTGCTCCTTTTGCAGACTGTGCCCGAGAGCCCCTCCGTCTTTTGGAGAAGATTGTCGGATGACACTTGGAGGCCTTGCTTCTCTCCCACCTCAACCCCCCCAGCACCAGACTCTAGGAGTGGCGAGAAAAGCGTTTTACAGCAGAGTCGATCTGGTCGTGCAGGAGAGCAGTTCTACTGGAGGGTATCTGAACAGAGAACTCTAAAAGACTCCGAGCAGCTACTCTACCCAGAATCGGGAGCATGGCCGGATCTGAAAGCAACACCTTTTCACGCAAAATTTGGCCGCTTGACAGAGCCACACTGAATGCACATTGCAAACTACTGGTTCCTGGAGAAGACAGTTGGGGCTCGGATAGGTGCCTCGATGCTCCTGGCAGAGGAGGGAGCCCATGTGTGCAGGTGGGGAATGGGTTTTTCCAGAAGGAGGGATGCCTCGGGCCCAGTGAGAACCGCCAGCCAGCTTCAGCAGTGTTGAGGCACAAGGAGTGGGCTGGATCATGGGCACTCTGCTACCCTGTTGTGATTTCTTTGCTGGTGATGGACATCCTGGAAACTACCCACAGTGTGAGTAGGGAGGCAGTAAGGGCAAAGACTAAGTTCAGAGATATTTCTCCCTTCTCCTTCTCCAATGGCATGCCACCCAGAGAGCGGGACAGAGTGGAGGTCTCACTTTTTGAAAAGTGCTCTCAACAAGAAGCTGGATGCACAGAGGGCATTAGGGAGAAACAGAGCCCCAAAACTGGTCCAGGGTGCAGTCCCACCCCACTTCACCCGGGAAGGATGGTCTCCAGGGTGGGGACCGTTATCAGATGCAAAGCAGCCGGAAGGACATATCTAATGCAACGCTCTTATTCATTTTAGCAACTGCCACTTTTTGCTTTTCACAATCAATAGGTGCCTTAGAATTGCACAATGCCCATAAACATACACCAAAGTCGGAGCAGAATTTGCTCCTTCGTTCTTTCCCTTTATGTACATAGCATTGTTTTGAAGTGTGCTAAGGGGTTACTCATATGCATTTTGATGGTCTTGACTAGTGGTGTAGTGGAGAGAGATCCATGGGGGTGCCTCTCCGGTGCTCTTTTCAAAGCAACAGTGGTGACACCTTTTGCTCACAAGCTGCCATACTGGTTGGGACTTTCCTTAGTCTAGCAAGTGAACAAGGTGGAGATAAAGGAGCTTTCCTGTGTGTGGACTGCAGGGGGTGGGGGCAGGATATTGTTCTTATCTAGCCCAGGTGGAATTTGCATAATAATCCTTGGCAGCGTAGCTTGTCCTGTCCTCTGACCCCGACATGGGTGGCTTGTTGGCATGGGTAACAAGTCACGCAGAAGCTGTGGGCTGTTGGAGGCTTCTACTCTCTCCTCACCATGGCCACCAGCTGCCCCTCTGGCTCCTCCTTATGGGTCCCACTTGCTGACTCGATGAGCAGAGGGCAAGCTGGGGGTGGTATCTGATTTATGTATTTATTGGATTATGTTCTGCTCTTCTACCTCCTGGCCTGTTTTGGGTAACTGCAAATTCCCCCAGCACAGGACTGGTAAATGTGTTGGTGCGAGTGGAAAAGCAAGCGCTGCGATTCTCCCACCTTGATCATGCAAACACAGGCAGTTCAGTGGAACTTAATTCCCGGTAACTCTCCCCAAGATTGCAACTGTACCCTAACCTGCTGGGTGGTGTGCTTTGTGCTGGTGCTCTTTGCTGCTGCGTGTGATATGGACTGGCTTCCAACAACACGAGTGTGGGTTGCCGTTAAACTCTATTGGCTGAACTCAGCCGAGATGACAAACCATGGTGAACAACCTGCAGTTGACAGCCCAACAACCAAGCATGGGTTGTTCATGGGTTCGGACAGCACACAACCCACATTTCAACAAGCCACAGTCAAACCATACTCAGCCTTTGAGTGTAGAGTGTTGGGTTATCCGAATTGATTTTTGTTATGACAAATGCCTGAATTTCAACAGTTTATCACTACACTACTGATCTTGAGGAGAAAACCTGAAGGTGCAGGTTAGACACTGCTTAGAACAGATGAGCCTTAACACACTTGAACCAGGTTTCTGTACCCACGAACCACAGTTACTCTACTTCCCATTTAAAGAATATGCTAAAATATCCATCTTCCGGATGTGAAAAGCTATGAAACATTCGTTTCGCTAAGCAGAGCTGGAGTTATAGGGGAAATAGCTTGGACTACAACTCCCATCATTCCCCTGCCTGTTGTGCTGCAGGATGAGGGAAGCTGTAGACCAACACATTTAGGGGAGGGCTGCATTATGTGCTGTTTTTGGACCTCTGGATCTGCTTTTAAAAATTGCCGATAAACTTCAAGCTGCGATTCTGAGCTGATTATTTGCCTTTGGCCAACTTTCCCCAGTCTGGTTCCTTCCCATGTGTTTCCCCAGTCTGGGGATGATGGACACTGCAGTCCAACATGCCTGGAGAAGCAACTGGAGGTCTGAAACCACTGAAGCTGAAACTGAAACCACCGAGGGAATGAAACATATGTGCAGAGTTAACTCGTTAACACACTTCTTATATCTCATAGCTACAATTCCTTTAACTGGGGACCAAAACCACAGTAACTGGGCTAGAGATAGTAGATTCCCCCCCCCCCAAAAAAAAATCCAAAGCCACGTAGTTCAGGTTTTTCACCTTTCAACTGGGTTTAGACCAAACGTTCAACCCTGAGGCCACTTGGCAGACCGGACTTCCCGGCTCGGCAGTTCTGCACCTCCAAGTGAGGGGCTATTTGAGCCAGGGTTAGAAAGGGGGGTGTGCACATGTGGGGCCCCCACCCAGCTCCACAGCTGAGCTTATGGCAGTAATAGCAATATCGGGCTTGGTTTGCCAAGCCATTGTCTCTGGGGTGGGAGAGACACAGGCGGGATGGGGACAACACCGCGGGCGCTTCCTTCCCTCTCCCATGGAACCAGGGCTTCTATAGCTAACAAGAACTTGCACGAGACATCGTGAGATGCGTATTGCATGAATCAGGAGCCGGCTGGGGAGGAGAAGAGAGAAACATTGCTAGATAAAATATCTCCGCATTAAAAAATACTCCTAAAGATGGGGAAAGAGACGGCAGTGGCGAGGGGGACACTTCCCACAGAGTGGCCCCAAATGTTACTTGCCCAGAGCAGGAGCTGGTGGGCTGGAGCAATTTTGTGTATGTGGTTGAAGAAACATCCCTTGGTTCGGCCCGTGTGCCCTTCGGGCCAGTTTCTTCGGCCACGTGGTTTTAGCTCCTTCCTCCGCCTTCGAAGGCCAGGCCACGCTGAGGGAAAGGGGCCCCCGAATGGCTGTAGGCCTGGCTTCGCGTGTCCAGATGTGGCCCCTGCCCTCTGAGCTGCCTTTCCCTGCCTCCCCCAAGCACAAGGCCCCTAATGGGTGAGGTGCACAGACATCACCAAGGGCAGGCCCGGAAAAGGCATGTGGAGACACATCTGGAAGGCTGAGACAAGGTGGGGAGACCCACACAGGGGCAGCTCCCCCCACAAAGGCCAACGGGGGGCCACAGCCCAGCTTCCCCCCAACTGTGGGGGCCAGGAGGGGTTCAGCTTGGCCTCGAGTGGGGGTCTTGCTGCAGTGGGGTGCTGGGATGGCACAGAATCTTATCTGAGGGAATGGCTGTTTCCCCCATCAGGCTTTTTTTGGGGGGGACTGAAGACTTGCCCCCCCAGTGGCAAATGCTCCAAGCGCTCCCTCCTGCCCCGCACCCCCACTGAATCAGCCCCGCTTTTCTGGCAGGTGGGTGTTTCCCCCTCCTTTCGTCAGAAGACGCAGCCCTGCGTTGTCACGGCCTCACATGTTGGAGGGGAGCTTCGGTTTCCCGGTGTCCACGTCGGGGCTAAATGCCACGGAGCCCTTCCGGGGCGGTGTGGCGGCAGGGCGGGGGGCAGAGGCGGGGGACTGCAGGGTGCCCGTCCCACTCGTGGAGCGGCTGGCCCCCAGGGGCACCTGCTGCGGAGGAGCAGGTTGGCCGCCCACCCCGGGGGCCGGTTTGGCCAGGAGCCCCGGGACCGAGGGAGAGGACCGGTGCGTCAGATTCCCAGCCGACTTCCGGGCCTGCGGGGAGGGGCCCACGTCCGCCTGTTGGGTGAGCCGGTTCGGCAAGGAGGGCTGGGAGGCCGATAGTGGCCTGGCCTCCTGGGTGAGGCGGCCCACCGACAGGCCTTGCGTGCTCCGGTGCTTCACCAGCTGCTGAGGCTGCAGGAACAGGGAGATGTGGGACCCCGTGGCCCGGGAGAGGCTGTAATGGAGAGTCCGGCCGGGCAGGGCAGCGGAGGTGCTCGCAGGCTGCTGCAGGAGCGAGGTGGAGACCGACGTGCCGCGGGACTTGGAGAGCTGCGGCTGGCTTGCTCCCGGGACAGGTTCTCCCCTCTGCACTGGCCGAGGGATGGGGGGCCCCGCGGGGGCGCCTCTGGGCCCAGCGCTTTCCAAGGGCGATGTGCATTGCACCATGGGGGAGGACGGGGAGCCAGCAGCGGGGGTCTGCAGGTGGGACTGTGCCCCCGACGCCGGAGAGCTGACCGAGGAGGGGCGCGAGCCGCCCAGGCTGGGCTGGGAGCGCCGGGGGTGGCGGGGAACCAGGACGGCGTCGGGGGAGAGAGGGCTGGACACCGAGGACGGGGGCAGGAAGATGTGAGCCGCAAGGCTTTGCTGGTGGGTCAGTGCGATGGCCACGTTGGTGGTGGCGGCCGCCGTCTGCAGCGGAGCGTGGACCAGCGGCTCCCAGATCACAGGCTTGCCGCTCAGCTCCCGCCCGGCCGTCACCGGCTGCAAGTCCTTGATGTTGTGCACCACGTCCTGGTCGTGTTTGACGATCTGTTGGATGATCTCGTTGTTGATGGTGTTGGAGCTGTGCTCTGCTCGCTTGCGCAGTAGGATTGAGTTCTTCTTCCCTGGCGAGGAAAGGGAAGGAGAGGGTGAAAGGTCATCTTTGGCCAGAAGAGCTAGAAAGCTCTGCTGGATCAGAAGGTGAAACCACACATAGGAAGGATGACTGGGTTGATTGCTGGTTGTTGCTTGGGAAACTTGGGTTATTACCTTGTCTGAACCCACCTATGCCAACAGATCATGGCTGATTAACCACAGGCACGATTGGTTAACTATGAACAGCCCATGAAGAGAGCTCAGTTTGTTGTTGGGTTGTGAACTGTGCGTTGTTTGCCATGGCTTGTTATCTCGCGTTCATACAGCATTTCAGACCCTCGTTTCCATTACAACCCATGGTTTCACAAAAACCCCCGAGTATGGACTGTTGTGTTGTCTGAACCGAGTCATCGGGTCATTGTTCACTCAGTTCTGGTTTTTAGTACAGAAATCACGTTTGCATTTTCAAATAGTTGCCCGGACTGCTTCAGGTTTGGATATTGTGACTTGTTGGGTCACCTAGAGCGAGCAGACATTGACTGTAGGTGCTTAGGCTGGGAAACTTCAGAAAATGTTCTTCTTTGATTTTGTTTTCTTAGATGACTAAGAATGGACAGTTACACACATAGGAGGTAACCTATTTTGTTTGGTGTCAGAATGGAGAGAATGAAGAGCCAAGTGGGGGGCAGAAGAAACACGGCCCCCATGCTCTCCATGGCATTGCCAATGTCTTAGCCCCAGCAAATGCATTCATAGGTTCCCTCTATCCCCACTTCTCACCTATGCGGTCCAGCCGGTCCATGGCTACAGTTTCAAAGGCCCGACGCATCATGGGGTATTCCTCCAAGACCTCGTTGAAGTTGTCCACCGAGAGCGAATAAAGACGGCAGTAGGTATCGGCACGCACGCTGGCTGTACGTCGACCTCGGGTCAGGAGGCAGATTTCTGGAGGAGAAAGGGAGACAGCTGGATCTGAGGACAGTCTTGGAATTGCATTCGACGGTCAGTATGTCTCACTTTGTGGAAATCACCATCTCAGACCCCTTTGCTCTGGGAAGAAGGAATCATTCTCTGGAGTGGGCAGGCCCTTCTGCGCAGGGTGTTTCCCAGGGACAGCTCTGGCTTGGAGAGGAAAAACATCTCCCATGCTCCTTGGTGGCTGTGGGCAAAGCTCTGGTGGGAAATGGGAAGACCCTTTCTCAAATTCCCCACAGTGCCACAGGGACACTCTCAGCACAAGCTCTGTCGCACAAGAGTGCCTCTTGTGCCATCAGGGCGCCAAGCATTGGCACCAGCCTTGGAAACCGTTGTTCTCTGCCCACCTCCGATGGCTTTGCTGATCAAAATGATCCCAAAACCTAGGCGTCCATTCTTGTCAGCCCTCAGTTTTCATAATATACAATATACTTTTTATTTATTATTTTATTAAAAGCTTTTGTATGCTGTCCTATTATACAGATCTCAGGACGGCTTACCATATTTAAAAGGACAATTAAAACAATTTCAATAATAAAACAGAACAAAACAATAAACCAAACAGAGCGACTAAACTTAACAACTATTAGAGTTTGAAATACTGTTTAAAGAAAAAGGTTTTGGCCAGGTGCCGAAAAGAGTATAAACTTGATGCCAGGCGTACCTCTCTGGGGAGCGCATTCCAGAGTCTGGGCACCACAGCAGAGAAGGCCCTGTACTTCCTATATTGTGAGCTGCCCAGAGGGCCTATGGCTAATGGAGCAGCATACAAGTCCAATCAAATAAATAAATAAACCCAGTTGACTGTCTCCATCAGGGGAAGATGCTCATCTCTGAATTAACCTTTCCTATGCCCCTTTAATTGCAGAGACCTAGAATGTCATCCCCTGCCCCAATGAACTTTCTGACCTTCCTCTTGGCCCAGTAAACCTCCCAGAGAAAAATACTGGAGCTAGAAATGGTTCTTGGAATTTTAAAGCAGAGGTTGGGTGTGGGGAAGCAACCTTTCTCAAAAACTGATATTGGCCAGTGTTTATTCATGTAACAAAAGGGCTTGCATTGTATGCTCCTCTGCCATAAGACAGAATCATCAAACAGAGCCTGGTGATTCAGGACTACAAGGGGACTAGTGAGAACTACAACAAAATGCTACAGTATGGAATGCTTCAGTTCAGGGTTCTAGACTGCCCTTCCCCTTCGTTTTCATTCCTTCCCAACACCAGCACAGTAGGAGGTCTGCTTTCCTTGGCTACAGAGTACCCTTGGCTTTCATCAGGTTGTCCCCCTTCTTCAGGGCTCTGTCTGTCTGTCTGTTTCTGTCTCGCTCTCTCTCGTACTTCTGCAAACGGTGTGATTCCTGTAACCTTATGGATGCCTCTCTCTAGTTTATGGACTGTGCCATTTTGGGATTATTTCTAACTCCCCCTAAAATTCACCAAGCAGAGACTGAAGCAGACTTTAGGTTGGCCCTTTGGGGCCTGTGCAAAGGACCGAGTCACTTTCCACCTCCAGGGCACAATGTCACTTCTGCTCTACCACCTACCCCCAAAGTAGGAGCCGTCAGAAAGTTTCATTTCCTTGGAGCCGCGAGTCAGGATGCTGACAACTCCGTGCTGGATGAAGTACATCTTCTTGCCGACGGTGCCCTCTCGGATTATAAAGTCGCCTGGCTGGAAGACCTCGAAGCGGAGCTTGGTCAGCATGGCTGTCACAAAGTTCGGGTCGGCGTTCGCGAAAAGAGGCATGTTGGCCACAAGGTTGCGGCAGTTGAAGTTGATTATTTCCTGCACCGCAGAGGGAAGCGGAAGGTTGGAGGAGTCCGTCTGGGCAAGGGCAGTCCCTCTGCCTTCAGGGACGTGGCTGATTACACTGCTTATGAGGGCTGCAGCCATTCTGCGGAACGACCTGCCCAGGTGGTCTTCAGGCAACAGACACGGAGCCCAAAGGACCAAAATATGCCTGCATAATTTACTTTGAATCTTTTACTAGCAGGCCCAATCTTACCTACGAGTATGAGGTTCTATATGCCTGCATTAAAGATATGGGTGGGCTCCAGGAAGCCTATATTGTCATACAGTGTATTATGCATTAGGGAATTGTTTAGCTTGATTCATACCCTGCCTTTCCACCAAAAATGGAACTCAGTTTTAAAAATGCCCCCATGGCTGCTCTGTGTGTGAGAAAGAGAGATATATTCACCCCCCCCCGCAAACCTCCCCCACCACCACCAAGGCCTCCTGGACTTTCTGAAATAGGGTCACTGCTTTGGACTCCATATCTTGTCCATACAACTCCCCCAAGAGATGACACTACCTTCTGACTCTGAGAAGCAGATTCCAGACCCCACTAGTGAAAAGGGTTATCTGGAAAAGCAGTTCTCGGCTGGATCTCCTTCTCTTCTCCAACCTAAGGAGAAGTCAGTGTCTGCAGGAAAAGGCGGCTGGCCCTTTTGTAACCAGATGCTGCTGGGTTGGTATTTCCAGGAAATCTCTCCCGGCCAGACTATAAAAGCTTTCCAGTTGCTCCCAGACTTTGCTAGAGAAGCTGGTTAGCTCTGGAGCTACAGAAGTGCTGACCAGGGTCCTGAAACATAACCCCGGTTGCCGATGTGACGCAGCCATCTTGAACACACCAAGCCCCCTGGCCTGAGCCATCGCCAAGGGCAAGATGGTTTCTTGACAGAGCGCTAATAGTGCACATGTGTTCACAAACAGCACCACAAAGTGTCTTGCAACACTTGCAGGTGACAGAACAACCACCCTCTCCCTGGTCCTTAAATGTCTCTTCTCAAGCCCTCCGTAGGGAAGAGCTGAACCCCAAAGCCTGTTCCAGCTAATAACTCACACTAACAGCATTTTCAAGAAGGTATCCCCCAAATGAACAAGGGACAGGGATCAGAAAAGAGACGGTCATTGGTAGACAGGGGACTCTTGGAGCATATGATACCTGGGGGATGGAGCCGCAGGCTTTCTGAGGTCTGAGGTCCTCTCCCTGCGCCACCAAGGTGTTAGAACCTGGCTGTTCAAGCTGGGCCATGACCACCACAACCCAGAATCCCCCTGCCTGTGGGAACAGGGCTGAACTAGGGAGCCAGTCTGATGCCACTGCCTGCTGTAAAGCTCCCAAGTCCACCATGGGCAAGTCATGATGCACTTTGGCCACTCCATCAACGTCCGTCTTCTCCAGATCCTCACCAAGCCTCCCACCAGGGAGCTGCCAATAGTCACCCGAGTGTCTGACGGTTTTAACACTTTGGATCAACTCACAGCTACTTCCTGATCGATTACTTTGCTGGTTCTGGGGCTGATCAAGCTCTCTACTTATCTTCCTCCAATTTCCTGCTGCAAAGACGCACATTACCTCTTTGAGAGGTTCGCTCAGTTCTCCCAAGATGTTCTCCTCATCAAACATCTTGCCCTGGTAACGGTGCTCGTAGTATTCATGGATCCGTTGTCGTGTGTCTCCAGGCAATTTATGGAAGGACATGTACTGTTCCACTTGTTTGTACTAGAAAGAGAGACAGAGGAAGAGGTGAAGGTACGGCTTGCCCAGTTGTGCAGCTGTCAGTATGGAAAGAGGGGAGACTCATAGCCACACCCCAAAGTGAGTTCAAACTTTTCGATTGGTTCATTTTTATCTCTTAAAGGAACACAGGAAGCTTCTTAATTCAGGTGTGTTTTTTTAAAAGCCTGAATCTTCCATCATAAAAATGATATGCTGATAACCTGATTTCCTGGTACCTACTTGATGGATTCACCAGTCATGAAAAACTTTATACTCGTTCGATGAAAATAGTTAAAAGGTATAATGCTGGAAAATTGACAAATTTCATCTTGTTACTTGTATCTGCAGTATGATTTCCTTCAAATCTGGCGGAAAACTACTGATGCACTTTGTACAGATTGTTTATATGTGTGTGACTTCCACTGATTTGATGAAGTTCTGAGCAGCAATTAATAATATTTTTGCCAAGTTAGCGAGTCCCAATATTCTTTTGGGACAGGGGTAGCTCACAGTACCTGAGTATCCTACTGTACAGTAGGATACTGTAACTGAAAAAAATCAATTTCTTCCCCAAACTCTACCCATGGATTGTAACTACAGTCAGAGAGGAGAGGGGATTAGTCACAGTGGAGTCCTAATTGATCGGTGAAGCTGCTTTGTCTTGACAAATAGGCATTGCCAGAATTCTCATCACAGGCTTTAAAATCAGCCTGTGAGGGACGTCTTGCAAGAACTGAGCTTGCGCCCCTACCCACACCACTCTGCAAGGCCCTGGCGGGTGGCCCCTCGCACCTTTTCCTGGTACTGGCGCCGGGAGGAGTCCAGGGACTGAATGAGTGCTGTGGCGTGGCCGATGAACATGGCGTAGCACGTGGCCCCCACGATCATGCTCAGCATCGTCAGCCAAACGTCAGTCATGCCTTCGGGCGCCTGCTGGCCGTATCCGATGCACAGCATGTGGCTCATCGCCTTGAACAGGGCGTGGGAATACTGTTTCCCCCAAGAGTCGTTCTGCAGGGCGGAGAAAGAAGGAAGCTTTACCATAAACCAGCAACTGGAATGTGGAGATGAGTCGGGGAGAAGGGAGGTGTTTTCCGTGCATCTGCTAAAGCTTGAAACAGGCACTGGAATAAAGATCACCCCCAGATTAGGAAAGCTTTTGAACAGAATTCGTTTTTGATGTTCCTTCATTTCTGGCCACGTTATGTCAGAGCAATACAACAGTGGAACCAGCTGCCTGGAGAGGGGGTGGCTCTCCCACACTGGAGACACTCAAAAAGGACCTGGATGGCCATCTGCGTGAGATGCTGCAAATTGGAGTCCTGCAACAGCAGGGGGTGGACTTGATGACCTTCAGGGCCCCTTCCAACTCTACTGTTCTATGATTCTATGCATAGGAATTTCAGGCCACACACATCTTCCTAGACAGTCTAGGAAGACTTCTTGTGAGCTAGTAACTTCTGCCGTTCTATTATTAAGAGGCTATAGTGCCAAATTCTATTTCAGGTTTGAGATCTCTGCTCACTTCTGTGTGAGCGGGAAACTTGTGAGTGATTGAATGAGGGTTGTGCAAATTTTTGCAAAATCGAATCCAGGGATTGAAGTAAAGCCAATTCAGTTTACGGAGGAAACGTGTGCAAATTGAACTGGGAATCAGGAACAAAACAAACATGAGCCTATGTTGGACAATTTGCAGATATTTCCAGCGGTGTTCATTTGTCTGACATTTGCAAGTTCAAAAGGGGCATTCATGCAAACCTTGAAAGCAATAGTGAAATTCTCGTGCATTTATTCATCAGTTCCTCGTAGGTGGGCCACCATCCCAGTCAGCCTCTTCTGAGCACATCATACTTAGTCAAAGTCCTTTGGGGACTCTCTGCCAGCCTTCCCTCCACCTGGCACCCTCCAGATGTTTTGGATTCCTGCTCCCATCAGCCCCAGCCAGCATGGCTACCAGTCATCAGGATGCTGGGAGATGTCGTCCAAAACTTCTGGGTGACATCAGCTTGAGAGAGGCTTTCTCTCCCCTCAGCATCATCGCAGCTCTTCCAACTCCGCACTGCTGGTCCTTCTTCCCAGCTTGACCTGACCCTGCCTGTCTGAAGGGATGACATAGGAGGAGTGACTCACCACCATGTGGTTAATGGAGACCCAGCAGTCCTCCGGGAAGTCCTGCAACATGGGCACCAGGAACTGCAAGCACCCATCCCAGTGGCACAGAAGAAGCATCATCCCGATGAGGTTGAAGATGCGCACCACGGCGCTCGCCAGGTCGTAGGTCATGTGGAAGATCTGGACCAAAGGGATGCGGGGGGGGGGCAGTTAGGAGGTGGAGAGGCCCCCTTGGAAGGGCACCTGCCCCCACCTTTGTCCTTTTTCCAGGTAGCTGTTTTTAAACTATTGTGGTTCTGAATGACCTTCTAACCAAAACTGAAAACCTCATATAGAGAACCTTCATATAGTATTTTCAAGCACTCCGACTCTGTGGTTTGCATCACCTTGTAATGCAGCCTGCCCCCAACCCCCAACGCCCTTCAGAAGTGTTGGACTACAGCTCCCATCACTCTTCAGGCAGTATAGCTGCGGTCCCGATCCAAAGCTCCCTGTACAGACGCTCCCTGTTTTCCCTGGCTGCATCCTCTTTCCCCACATAACCACCCAACGCTTGGTGGACTGCTGACTTTTGTACTATTTTCCCCGTATTCTAAAAAGAATGAAGTAATGCTTGATTACCAGCTGGAGGCATTTCAAGCTGTTATTTTCTGGTATCTTTGGCATTCTGGCCCTGCCCCTTTTGCTTCTGGCCCCTGGGGAGCTTTTCCAACATCAAATGCCAACCCTCAGGCTGAAAGAAATTAAATGCCTCTGTTCTCTCATTCCACATGACCTCTGTCTATGGGGCTCCTTATCCACTGCAGCTTTTATTCTGAGCTTTGTTAGAGCTATCCATGGTGCACCATGATGCAGAAACTATTTTGATTCCCTAAGAACATGTCTCTTCTGAATCTAGTGCCCAGAAGCTTCAACGGTAAGTCTATCAACACCTCCTTGGAATGCTATTTCTGGACTTTGAAATGCTTTTTCTGCTGCATCTTTAGCCAGTGGGACTTGCTTCTGAGTTAAACAAACTTAAAATCAGATTGATACGACATACATTTAAAAGAGCTCAGTTATTGTAGCTCTCGTTCCCCAACCTGGTGTTGGACTACAGCTCCCATCATTGGCATTGGTCTCTACATAAATCCCCACATTAGGGATTTATGAATTTCATTAAATCCATTCTGGCTATGTTTTGCCAGGCTATGTTTAATTCCAATTTTTTTGTTCATGGATGAATCAGATCCATTTTAGCCAGAATGTTATTCCTCTTGTGCTAATCCGCATAAGCAATAATGTAAATTAGCTCCAATACCCAGCCCCTGCCCCAAAGTGAGAGCCCAGTGCAAAACTCTGTGGAGTCCATTGCCATCCATAGTACCAACAGACTGGATCCACAAAAATCTAGATGAATTTGGATCCATTGCAGATTTCTCCAACTTCCCTGTTACTGATGTATATGTGTTATACAGCAGAATTCTCTTTGTCTCCTAACTTTCTAAATTCAAAGCACATTCATGGGCTGTAGACTGACCCTCTGTTTAGCTCTAAGAACAGTCGCGTCCTGAAATTCTGATGGACTTGCTTTTCTATGGCTGGAGAGAGAGAACAAGGCCTCAGTTCCAGCTTGGAAACATGGTCAGGCAACTTGGAAGGGGAAGAATTATCCCTAATCTTGGCCTGAAGTAGGATGAGCAAGACACAAATAGGCTTCCGCCAGTGGCTTATGAACCTCCTGTCATAAACACAGCAAACTCCCTGTGCCCCGCGTGGACCTGCGCATCATGGCGGCCCTGAGGCAGACCCACCTCCTCCCACTGGTGGATGTAACGGATGAGTCGGGAGAGCCGAAGCAGGCGTAGCAAACTGAGGATCTTGGTGAAACGGACAATGCGGAGCGCCCGGGCTGTTTTGTAGACGTCGGAATCCACCTGGGTCTCCAGGTCTACGATGAGGAAGATGTAGTCAACTGGGATGGAGGAGATGAAGTCAACCAGGAACCAGCTCTTGAGGTATTTCATCTTGATAGTATACGGATCCAGGATGATCTCGGTGTTGTCTTCTACCACAATGCCTGTCCGGAAGTTCAGGACCAGGTCGGCCAGGAAGAAGGTGTCTGAGAGGACATTGAAGACAATCCAGGGTGGCGTATTCTCATCTTTGAAGAATGTGATGCCCACTGGGAGGATGATAAGGTTTCCCACCATGAGCAGGAGCATAATCAAATCCCAGTAGAACCTGCAAGAGAAGAGAAAGGGCTCTTCAGCTTAGCCCGGAGAAAAAGCAGAACCGCTGCTCCAATGGGAGTCAAGCCCTGTGCCATGTGCTCAACACGTCACAGGCCGTGTGGGCGACCTGGGCCAATGGGAGCGCTTTGTTTGTGGACTGGGGTAAACTATATGATGATGGACTCCCCGACAGTGCCTAATCCTGGCTCAAGATTGTGCGGAGTACCAAGCCTTTCTCAGCCTGAGGGCATTTGGGAAAAGCTTTCAAGGACCACAGTCCAGTCCTGGGGAGGGTCAAAAGCAAAGGGCGAGGGCAAAATATCTGTGTATTTTAGCTTCACACTCCTCCCGATGCAAACAAAGCCTTAGGAGAAACATAGAAACAGAGCGAGTCAGAAGGGGCCTCCCGGGCCATCTAGTCTGACCCCCAGCTCCAGCCGGCTCCACTCACGACACGCCCACCATGTGCATGTCAAAACCCTTGGGAAAAAATATTTGCACAAAAGCCAGGACCAAGCAATTGGCCGTTGACAGAGACAGGGTGTGGGGCCAGAGGATGATGGGGAAATGGAGGACTGGATTAAAAACCCCAAATTAGGAGTATATTTGGCCCCAAAACCATGAGGTTTTGCAGCTTGGATTATAGCATTCCTCTCCCTTTAGACAAGAGAGCTTGTGGTGTCTTTCTAGTTGGGTTTGTCTGCCATGGAGGTTGGTGACTCCAGTGTTGATGCAGTGCTGGGATCCAGCCTGCACTTTTGAGGAGCTGAACAATGTCCTCAAAGCCGGTTCAGCACCACGGATGTCTCCGCTAAAGTTCAGACTGAAACCTAGAGTGGATACACCTCCTCACTGATGTTGGAGCTTTCAGCCACTGGTGTGTGTGTGTGTGTGTGTGCTTGCTTGTTTTAAAAGTGTACCTGCTTCCTCACACGAATGATTGTGGGTTGGCTTATTTATTTTCTATATTTGTAGAATCCCTAAAAAGCAGGTTCCCTAGATGACAAGCAGCACACCATCATACTCATGAAATATAAACAAAAACCAGAAGGATGAAAAATACAATACAAGCCAACCTGACTAAACACTCTGGTAAAAAAAATTAGGAACCAAACTAATCACCTCATAGTACAGTAAGACAACTCAGAGAAGGTGGGTGCATCAAGAGAATTTATTTTGCTTGTGCTAGATTTAGATCTCAAATTCTATCAAGACACACGATGTGGTTTGGAATGTGGGTGACTCTTTTTATCACTGTTATTATATTGCTGTTATACCCCACCTGTCTTTCTTTTGCAAGGAACCCAAGATGGCTTCGAAAGTTCTCCTCTCCATTTTACCTTGCAAATTGGGAGATCCAGGTTCTAGTAGTCTCCACTTAGTGGTGCTCATGGGGTGGCTTTTGTCCACCACTGCCTCTCAGCCTAGCCTACTTAACAAGGTATTTCTTGTAAGCCACTTGGGATCGCTTGCAAGAGGAAGAAAGGTGAGATAAAATGAGGATAAAATGGAGAAAAGGAGGGTTATGTAAACTGCCTTGAGTTCCTTGCAGGGAAAAAAGGTGGGATAAAAAAATAATACTAATATCATTCGTCTCCATTCCCATTATTAAATATGTTTTTTGAGTCACACAGTTTGGACCAGGCAAGAAAATCCATATATACTAAGATGGCAGGAAATCCCTGCACCCTGATTCCTCTTCAGCGAAAGAAACCTAACGCTATGGAAATAAAAACAAAGTCTACATCCCATGATTTATTAGACACAGCCTCCGTTGTGAATTACGCTGCTCCATCTGCCAGCTTGCTGGTTGTTCTTGTTTGAGGGCTGAAAGTATTAATGCACGGAGAAGCCATGTGTTTATTGACTAAAGATCATTATGCGATCAACAGTGCTTAATCGTATTTCAAGTTTGATCCCAAAGAGAAGGTCAAAAGCCATCACCCTGTAACTTGCCATCTGTCAGAGATCAATGCCCCAAGTCCTCGAGGCAAAATTCAGATGTACACCCAGCAAAGGATTCTGGGAGTCAGGGCAAGCATTTTCTTCTCCTCTCTTTCTTCTTTAGGATGGCGTGACTTTAAAATCTGTCAGAAGTAGGGAAACCTCCCACCCGCTTGGAGGGCTGTATTTTTCTCCAGTAATCTGCTGAAGGCCTCATCTGCCGTGGGTGGTTCCATGCCAAAAGCAAGAAAAGACAGAGTTCCGCATTTCACACGCGTTATCCTTCCTTTCATGAACACACACACAAGCTTTGTCCTTTCCTATCCGTTTGCTAATTTTCATCGGTTCTAAGATTTTTCGGCTGATGGATTTTGTTTTCCCTTTGCAGTTTTGGGATCACTTCGAGCTGGCAGACCGAGACTGTCGCCATGGCATTTCCTTCACGCCAGTGAAACTCCTGACTGCCTTTTGGCAGCAACACTTCCACTGGGCCAAGAGGGTAGATCTCTCTTTCTGTTCTCATGCTCGGTAAGAAATAGGCCAGAATTACCGTATTTTTTGCTCTGTAAGACTCACTTTTCCCCCCCTCAAAATAAGGGGAAATGTCTGTGCGTCTTATAGAGCGAATATGTGTGTGCAGTAAGTCTGTCAGATGTGCAGCCCATGGGGAAGCGATGGGGAATGTGCCTGTGATGATGTGCCCATTCGATTCAGAATATTTTTTTTTCTTGTTTTCCTCCTCTAAAAACTAGGTGCGTCTTATGGTCAGGCGCGTCTTATAGAGCGAAAAATACGGTACTTTTCATGCAGATTTCTGATACAACTTCCTGTATTCTGAGATAGAATCTGCCAGTGGCAACCTTGGAATCTTAGTGTACTTTCTTCAAAGCGATTGATTGATTGATTGATTGATTTAACGTTCCTGTAGCCTGCCCTTCACAGTGTCTCAGGGCAGGATACAAAGCAGGACACAAAGCAATCTCCTAGTCCTCATGGTGGAAAAGGGAGATGTATGACCTCTCTGCTGACCTAGAGGGTAATGTAACACTCACAAAAAAGAGTGGAAAATATCTTTCTTCAGTGTTTTGGATGCCAGTCCCATAAATACTTAAAAAGGGGATGCTATTGTCACTGTCCTTCCTCTTCTTCCATGTGCTGGGTTTAGGATCGTTTAGGTCAGCATAGGCAAAAGGAAGGGACAGCTCTCCTGAGAGCCCTCGGTGTGATTTGCCATATAACAGCAAGGATTTCCATGTTGCAATTGCTTAACAGTTGCAGGGATAGAAGGTTCCACCTTCCCGCTCTAAATTCACCAGTCAAAAAAAAAAAGCAGGGATTTTTCTGCAGAAACACCGAGTGCTCCATTCAGGTTTGCTCCAGGAAACAATTCCTGGGCTCAGACATCTTTAATCCTCAGCGTACATCTTTTGCACCAGACATGTTGGTGGCTCTAATAATAAAAATCAGGGAAAATCCAGCAAGCCTGAAATCTGCCCACTGCTGCACTTCACATTTTGACTTCGAGTGACTTTTCTTTCTCTTTTTTTATAGCCTGGTACATCACCAAGAATTGATCGCTTGCCTGGCTAGTTTGTAAATGGCTACTTCAGTTCTCTGCCGAAGAAGGAACTGGTGTGTCCTTTGCTTGGTGCCAAGCAAAAATCCAGGTACCTGTTACATTTTATATTTTCAAACACTGGGAGGATCCACCAGTGCTCATTTATCAGTCCCAGCCATCCTGGATAAGCATGAAGCCAGTACAATGTTTAATACCAGTTAAACCCAGTTCAGCCCTTTATCTCCTCCTAGGTGCCATGTTAAGATTGTGGCTGGATCAGCCCACAAGATACTCCATGCCCAACATATGAGTTTAGCATAGGTTGCTGTTGAAACATGGGCTATTCCATTCCTTGAGCTGAACAGCACTAACAAACCATAGCTTGTTAACCATGAACAACCTATGAAGAGAACCTGTGGCTTGTTGTAGGGTTGTAAACTACTGGTTGTTCACCATGGTTTATCTCAGATTCAGAGAACCAACAACCCCAACATTCAAGAGTGTTGAATGTGGGATATCATTGAATTGTAGGTTATTGCAATGTCTAAACCAGCTGAGCTAACAAGCCAGGACTTGTTAACCACAAACAAACCATGAAGAGAAACTATGGTTTCTTGTTTGGCTGTGAACAGTGGGTTATTCACCATGATCTGTGATAATCCATATTTCAACAACACACCACAGTTTAACGACAACCCACAATTGACCCATGGTCAACGTGTGACCCCAGTCTGTGACTAAATACGGAATGTACTGCAGATGTGTTGAACCTCATTCAGTCCAAGGAGGAATTCACTTTGGAGAACAGCTCAGGGGCATAATCAATTATGAATGTGGGTGAAGGCAAAAGGGGGTGGGAACAAACTCCAGCATATTTTAACTAAAATTTCTTACTTCTAGTAACAAATGCTTTAGGAAGGTTTTTCAATAAGAAAAGAGTGTGGAGGGAAAATCCAGGAAACACAAAGCAATTGACAACTGGCAGAAAGAGAATTTATAAACTCACATCTGAGCAAAGATGGGCCCTTGGCTTTGTTTTGATGCAAGCTTGCATTTCAATTGATTTTGGAGTTTGGTTGCTACTGTAAGTTGCACCCTGGAGGTCTGCTGAAGACCATTTGCAAGGCCATGCAATGTGGGTTGATCCTTGCTTCTGAGGAATCGTTGTGTATAACTTGGATCTCAGTCCTAGCTAAGCTACGAGCACATCTGCCACTGAGGAAGTGACAGATAAGAAAACCCTCCACTATCTGAGTTAGAGAGAGCAGCGACAAGGCGAAGAGAAGTGGGCCGTGTGTGTTCGTACATGGCCACAGATTTGTTATGCAAACACAAGATGGGTAATCATTCTGGCACAAAATTTGGCATCCTGATCATTTTGGCTTCTACTCAGGAAAAAGGAAACCTTTCTGCTTCCTCCATTGCCCCAGCCTCCTCCTCCTCGGCCCAGAAATTCCAAATTGGTCTGAGAGTGCCCTGTGTTAGACACATCTTTGATCTAGTCCGGCAGCACTCTTCTTTATGCTATCTAAATGGAACCTCCATAATTAGGGGCAGTCTGCTCCTAAGATGTTGCAGGCCAGAAAAGAGAGGGGAGCTGAGGCCTCTTGAAGGAAGCCAGGCTGAGACTCTCTACCACTCTCATCTATTAGTAGCCTGCTTAAATCAACTCTATATTTATAACCATGAGGACTAGAATCTTATTGCGTTTAAGAGTAGGGCTGTAACTCAATGGCAGAGTACCTGCTTTATATGCACAAGGTCCCTCATTCAATCCCCAGCATCTCCAGGTAGAGCTAGGGAAAGCTCCTGCCTGAAATTTTGGAGAAATGTTACAAGTCAGTGTCTTAATGAACCAAAGGCCCGATTTGGTATATAGCAGCTTCCACGGTTCCTTATACCTGCCTAGTCCATTTGCCCATCTTGCCCAGGGCAGTCTCCACAACGGCTCCCTGAGCTTTTTTATTCACAAGCATCCTAAATCCTTTTTCAAACTGGGGACGGTAAGGCTTGAAGAAGCAACACTATGCATACAAAATATGTCTTCTGCTAGCCCGGACGATTAGTTTGCTGTGTACCATCAAGATTAGGCCCTGCTTACCAGTATAATCTCTTATATACTGATTATTTAGGTTGAGAGCCAAAATGTCTGGAAGGCACTGAGTTAGAGAAAGCTGCTTTAAATCCTCCAATGAGCTCAGGAAGCAAACAGTTCCCTTCCATTTTTATCCACACAACAACCCTGTGAGGTAGGCCATGCTGTGAGATCATGGCTGGTCCAGAGACACCAGGCTCAGTGGAGAATTGAATCCAACATGATCCTGGGTCTTAATCTGGTTTCATAACCACCATGCCACACTGGTATTCTGATGTTACCAGAACAGGGCAAAAAAATAAATAAAATAAAATAGGATTTTTAAGAACGTAAGAAGCAACCTGCTGATTCAGGCTGAGAGTCCATCTCATCCAGCGTTCAGTTCACCAGGTGGCCAACCAGGTGCCCTCAGGATCTCACAAGCAGAACAAGCGGAGAACAGCACCCTCCCACCCATGTTCCCCAGCAAGACGTCAACACAGGCAAACTGTCTCTGACACACGAGGCAGAATTTAGTCCTAGGCCTAGCAGCTATACATAGACTTCTGCTGTAGGAAATTTGCAGCAATGGTAAAGGAAGACCGGGGAGAAGTTTACCCACCTGTCCCTCCACACCTAAATATCATCGTCCTGGTTACTGGCTCCCTTTTTCCCCCCACTCTAGGCCCTCCTACAGCAGACTACAGGACCCAGCAGCACTGTGGCTCTTTCTCTGCCTCCCTGACCCACTTTGGAAGGCCCAATATCCCTAGAAACCCAGAAAACAATCTTATACAGATCCCATCCAGCACAGCATTGCCAAACTAACAGGTGCCAGCTCTCCAAGAACCAGACAGGATGCTTCCCAGTCCTACCTGGAAAGTTTGCAATGTATGGCTGTGAAAGCTGGACCAGAAGGAAGGCTGAGCGCTGAAGGATTGAGGCCTTTGGATTGCGGTGCTGGAGGAGACTCCTGCGAGTCCCTTGGACCGCAAGGCGATCAAACCAGTCAGTCCTAGAGGAGATCAACCCTGACTGCTCTCTAGAAGGCCGGATCCTGAAGATGGAACTCAAATACTTTGGCCACCTGATGAGAAGGAAGGACTCCCTGGAGAAGAGCCTGATGCTGGGAAGGATTGATGGCAAAAGGAGGAGGGGACGGCAGAGGATGAGGGGGCTGGATGGAGTCACTGAGGCGGTTGGTGTGAGCTTAAGTGGACTCTGGGGGATGGTGGAGGACAGGAAGGCCTAGAGGAATGTTGGCCATGGGGTTGCGATGGGTTGGACATGACTTTGCAACTAACAACAACAACACCTGGAAAGTTCATGGATAGAAACTGGGACCTTGTGCAGTCAAAGTAGGTGCTCTGCTACCAATCCAAAAGCCATGAAAACAAACTAAGGTTCTAGTCCTCATGATTCTGCAAAAGGGCTGGTCTGATAGGAAGCTATTCCAAGCAAAACTGTTGGTCCTCTGAATGAGAGCAAAGGTCCAGCCTTTCTTATCCTGGCCCCTTTCAGAGGTGCTAGTCTACAACTCCCCTCCATCTGCAAGAAGGTATGCCCAATGCTGCCTGGGGATGATGGGAATCGTTATCCACTTTGAACATTGGCTCAGGGAAAGGGCATGAGCCGAACTGAGCAACCCTGAGGGATTCCCCCCCCCCGATCTATTTTTCATGTGGTTTGTATCAAAGGGACAGTCATTTCTTCCCTGGTTAGCGGGGGCGGGGGCAGGATTTGTGGGAAGGCTTTCCTTTGACCCGGATGGCACCTGGGCATGTCTCGAGGGCGGGATTACAAGCACCGTTTCCTGCGGGCACCTGACAAGGTGGGGAAATGCTTGGGCCGCCCCCTTCCCGTGCCGAGTTCGATAGGAGGGGAATGCTTTCTGCGCGCATGGGGGACAGACGGGAGAGGGGAGTTTCCTTCAGAACGTGTCCCACCCGTTTTGCTGTCAAATTAAAGGGCGGAAAATGAGCAGGATGATGAGAGGGGATGAAATGTGGCTCAAACAGGGGACCCCCCGCCCCCCGTTTCCTACCCTCCAGCCCTGCCTCGTTACTTGGAGCGTCCCTTCCACTCCTTGTACCCAGCAGGACCTGCCCAAATTACCGCGCCATCGCCCGGGATGAAGCACATACAAGCCGCATGCCACGGTGCTGTACAGCACGGTCCCTGCCCCAAGGGCAGCCCAAAACAGCGGCAGGCACACGCCACCAGGGTCCGAGTTAAGGGTCGTGGGCAGGAGGAGGAAAATGAGGCCCAGGCAGACGGGTTGGGGATGGGGAGAGATGGCGACTCCTGCTCCGAAGGCAGCTTCCCTCGGGCCCCCGGATACATTTGGCGGCAGCTCCCATCTTCCCCTGCGGGGGCATGATGGACCTTGTAGTCTGACGGCCGCGGCGCGCAAGGCGGCCCTGGAGCCCCGGCGGGCCGCTTTCAGCACGCTGGACAGCGACGGCGCTCGGGCGCGGTGGGGCGAGCCTTGCGCGGGGCGGCCGGGCCCGGGCTTCCTCGGGGGGCGAGACTGGGTCTGCCGGGGGCGACCGGTCGCCCCCCCCACCCCCGCCGGGTACCTGAAATCGCTGTAGGGGTGGATGATCCAGAACCCCGCCGACTTGACCCGCTGCTGCTCGATCTCCACCGCCTTGTGGCTGCCGAACATCCGCAGGGAGAACTTGTTCACGGCCGGCTGGAGCATGGCGCCCAGCTGCCGCTGCACGAAGGTGCCGCCGGGGTCGTCGGGGCCCGCGGTGGCCGCGGCGGCGGCCGCCAGGTCGGCGGCCACGATCTGCTCGGCCACGCTGCCCGGCGCCATCTCCGCCCTGCCCGGCGCCGGCGCCGCGGAGCCTTTCCGGGTGGGGGGCCCCGAGCCGCCGCCGCCGCCGCCGCCGCCGCCGTCGGGGGGAGGGCGGCCCGGCCGGGCGCCGGCCGGGGGCCTGCCGGCGGCCTCGCCGTCCAGCACGGGCGCGGGGGCCGCCTTGGGGCGCGGCTCGGGGGGCGGCTGCAGCGGGCGGCGCGCCCCCTCCTGCGGCGCGGCGGCGGCGTCCATGGCGGCGGCGTCCGTGCGCGGCGCTAGGCGGGCGCCTTCCCTTCAGATGCCCTTGCCCGGGCGGCGCCCCTCCTGCCCCGCGCCCGCGGGCGCATCCCCCCCGCGCGGCTCTGCGGCGCCCGGGCCCGGCGGTGCCCGGCGGCGGGCGGCGCTCTCGCGGGCCGGGGCGCACGGGGCGCGCATCAAGGGCGAGGCCGGCTGGCGGCGGGCGGAGGCGGGCGCGGGCGCGGGCGCGGGCGCCGCCTCGGCGGGGTGACGACGGGCCGCGCCGCTCCGCGCCGCTCCGCTGCCCGGCCTCCCCGCCCCCGGACGGGCAGGGCGGGCGGCAAGCCTGTTGCGCGCGCCCGCGGCGGCGCGACGTCAGCCGGGCTGCCCGGGCGCCGTCCTCGCCGGCGCGGGCGCCGCAGCCTCGGCGTGCGTCGGGGCGAGGCGGGGCGGCGGGCGGCGGGCGGCCGGCGGGGGCGCCACCTAGTGCCCGCCGCGGCCGGCGCTGGCGGGGCGGGGGGCGCGGGCCGCCCGGCGATGCCCCCAGCCTTCCCCGGAGCCGTGGGGCGCGGGGGCCGCCGGCGAAGGCTGCGGGGAGGGCGCGGGGGCGATGCGCCCGTGGCCAGCACCGGGGTTTGGGAGGGGCCGGGGGGGCAATTCGCCAGGCTTCCCCAGCCGTGTTCCCATTTGCTGTAGCAAATGCACGGACAGCGCTCGCCCCCTTCCCTCTTGGCGCGCCAGGGATGGAAGGGCTGCCATCACCGTCGCCCTCCCCTTGCATCGCTGTTGCCACTTTTTGTCTTCCGTTAAGGCCGTGATCTCATGTACCAGAGATGGGGAACGTGGGTGGACAGCAACTCCCATCAGCCCTTGCCAGCATGGACAACAGTGAAGGATGATGGGAATTTCAGGGTCTCACGTCTCTCCCCGCTGCCCTGTGATACCTGGCTGGTGGAACCTGATAGGGGAGACACGCATCCGAATGCATTACACAAGGATAGGTGCTTCCTCCTACCTGTCCAAACCCTGTATCTCTCTGTCTCATTTTTATAAATTTCCTCTAACTTGACCTAGACATTCTTTTCTTCCTCTTTTCTTATCACACTGACCTCGGTTCCCCCTAGGAACCTGTCTGTCCAAACCTGCTGCTTTCTCCTTATCATTATTGCTATTATTCGTAATAATATTGAGAGCCACTGTGGGAATTAATGTGGTGTGGTATTTAGAGACTGGGACACAAGGTTCTAGTCCACACTCAACCATAAAGCCCCCTGGGTGACTTTGGGGCCTACTACACAAGGTTGTCATGAGGATAAAACCAAAGGAGGCCACTCCTGGATTCATTCAAAGACGGAGAAAAGGGGTATACATTTTAAAAAGAACATTTTGGAATGCTCTCCCCATGGTGACCTGCCAGGGGCCAACCTCAATGTCCTTTCAGAACTAGGTAAAGTCTTATTTTAAATTAGTTTCCCATCCTTTTTAATCCTTTGCATACGGCTTGTAATTTTACTTATTTTTTCATGGTACTTTAAATTTCTTCTTTTAGTGTTTTCTTCTTGATTTGATTTATCACAATTGCAGCATTTCACAAGTCATCTTTGGAGCCTCTTCAAGAGCAAGTATAGCTCAAATTGGTCCCATCCATCAAAACATAGACTTTTAAAATAATTTATTATATTTCCTTCCACCATTATAAAATCAACTGTGATCGAGGTAGCTAACAGCAGTAAAATCTGAACCAAGATGCAAAATCAGAGCATTAAAAGTTGGTTAAAAACGCATCAGTCACAATAAAGCACAGAGAGCCTTGCTTCTCCATGAGTTAAAAATATATATTCAGGAAAACGCACAGTCGGCCCTAATTGGCCACCCTGGGATTGGAGAGCAGAAGGGAAGGCACCGTGGTCAGTTTTTCCATCAGCCAAGAAGATAACAAGAGCCCTGTCTGATTCATCTAGTCCACAGTGGCTAACCAGAGGCTCCAGGTAACCTAGAAGCAGCTTTCTGCCCATGCTTCCCGGCAACCGGTGTACTCAGGGTGGTGGGGAGACCACATCTGCTGCTTCCTAGGAAGGAGGAACAAGAGCAGCATTCAAGCCGGTGGAAGGCAAGATCAGAATGTTGTAGTGTCCAGCCATTCTCCATCACTCTGTTCCAGCCTTGAACAACCCTCTCCCCTTCCTTTTCTTTGGATTTCCCATCCTGTTCTCTTGTGGGTCTCTTGTGACTTTAGTCTCTATGTCTCATGGCAAGGCCCATCTGTCATTTTTACTGATTCGAGCCATCGTGTGGTGCAGTGGTTAAGAGCCTGGGTCTGGGAGTCAGGAGACGCAGGTCTGAGTCCCCACTCAGCCTTGGAACCAAATCTGGGTCCAGTCGCAGACACTCAGCCCAACCTACCTCAAGTTTGCTGTTGCAGGGATAAGACCGAGAGCAAGAGGAGGAGCATGATGTGAGTCACGTTGAGTTCTTTAAAAAGAAAGTGCCGAGATATAAATCTGATAAATAAATGAAATAAATATCCTTTTCTGAAAAGCTGGCTGGAGATGCAAAAAAGTGATCAGTCTCCCTTCCTGAATATCGAAGACACTCCATGAAGCTTGACAACAGGATCCAAAAGGAAAGGATTAAACACGATTGAAGTCCATCCTCAGATATGCAGATGATATCACTCTAATGGCAGAAAGTTAAGAGGAACTAAAGAGCCTCTTGATGCGGGTGAAGGAAGAGAGTGCAAGAGTTGGCTTGAAACTCAACATTAAGCAACTAAGATCATGGCATCCGGTCCTCTCACTTCCTGGCAAATAGGTGGGGAAGAAATGGAGGTAGTGACATTTTATTTTCCTGGGCTGCAAGATCAACGCAGACGGGGACTGCAGCCAAGAAATTAAAAGACGCTTGCTCCTGGGGAGGAAAGCTATGGCAAATCTAGACAGCATACTAAAAAGCAGAGACATCACCCTGCCAACAAAAGTGTGTCTAGTCAAGGCTGTGGTTTTCCCAGTTGCAATGTATGGCTGTGAAAGCTGGACCAGGAGGAAGGCTGAGCGCCAAAGGACTGAGGCCTTTGAACTGTGGTGCTGGAGGAGACTCTGAGAGTCCCTTGGACCGCAAGGCGATCCAACTGGTCAGTCCTAGAGGAGATCAACCCTGACTGCTCTTGAGAAGGCCAGATAGTGAAGATGAAACTCAAATACTTTGGCCACCTAAAGAGAAGGAAGGACTCCCTGGAGAAGAGCCTAATGCTGGGAACAATAGATGGCAAAAGAAGGAGGGGACGGCAGAGGATGAGGTGGCTGGATGGAGTCACTGAGGCAGTTGGTGTGAGTTTAGGTGGACTCCGGGGATGGTGGAGGACAGGAAGGCCTGGAGGAATGTTGTCCATGGGGTCACGATGGGTCAGACACGACTTCACAACTAGCAACAACAACAAAGGCCATGCTTCCTATGAAGGCTTTCTCCCAAGTGAAACACATTTTTGCCAGCGGGACTTCCACTTTAGTCCCTGAGGAGTGCGGGTTAAGCTCATGTAAGTGAAATCATGACTTTTGCTTCTCTGTGTACATCTGCCTTCATTTTGCTTCCCTTTGTTGTGTCAGTGGGGCAGCATAGCTGAACTTTAAAGGAGCTGTTCAAGGTATTGAACTCCAGATCTATCAATGGTTGATGGTCTCACTGATATGAGAGATTGCAGCCTCGACTGTGACTTCTTCCACTTTGTGTCAGGTCTTTGGGGTAAAGGCCTGTGTTCTCGTCCTTTGGAAAGGTCCATGTGTGCATTTGGCATGCAATCATTATTGCTGGTTGTGACTCTTGCTATTTTTCCTTCTTATTGCCATCCGTGACACCAGCAGCAGCCATTCCAGGAGGCTGTTCAGAGTGGGATAAGAGGGAGAAGGACTGTTTTTCTCCTTGTCTCCCTTTCTGCCTTGTGCATTGTGTCTTTTTATATGCGAACAGGTTGCAACAGGCAGCCCACTTAAGGCTAGAGACCGGAATCTCTCATTTGGAGACCCAACTATCTGGGAGTCCAACTCCCCACTACCCTGGGGTCCAGGGGCACCTGCCCTGGCATCAGATTCATCTGACTGAGCTGTCTTTTGGCCATGTTGCATCCCTTGCTGTCTCCTTCGCATCTTTCTGCCTGATGTTTTTCTTTGTGAATTCAAATGTCCTAACCCTAACCTTTTTACAAATTGGAATATCGTTGGAGACAGGCCTCTTGAAAGACATGCAGATTTTAAAGCATATGCAAACCTTCTGAATCAATTACCAAGTTACGGCCAGGGCTTCGGCTCTTCTTAGCAGCGCCCCCTGGAGCCCAGCGAGGCTTACAGCTACTTTAATGGGTCCCGGGAAGGACGCCTACCACGTGCTGCTCTCCTGCTGGGGGTGTGGCTAACAGGGCGGTGGCGCTTTAGCCCGCCCCTCCATCGCTTTTCGCTCTTTCCTCGCCCACAAGAGAGGGGAGGTCACGTGCTCCCACTCCTTTCTGTGTGTGAGAGCCGTGCCCCCCCACACACTACGCATGCGTCTTCCCTGCCCTCTTTGATCTGTAGAGCTAGAAAAGTTAGAGTGAGTCACACTTTGAACTTCTGCTTTAGTCAGAAACGCTCATGCCAGTTTTGGACTGTAACTTCCAGCTTCCCTGACCGTTGGCCAGAGTGGCTGGAGCTGCTCGGAGAAAAGAGGCTTCTGCCATATTAAATGTGTCGAGCTTGTCGATGCCACGACTTTCTGTGTTGCAATTGCTGCATCAGAGTAACATGGCTTCCCCTCTGGACATAGAGTACTGGGGGTTCAGTACAAATGGGAGGATATTTGGAAAAGTTCTATCTGATTATAAATCAGACAGATTAGGATTAAGACCAACATATATAATTAAATCACACACACTACCAAAGAACTGGGAGTTTAAAAACAACAGCAAGAATATTGAACCGTCTGTAATGACGATGATAAAAATAATCCAAAAGCCTGCCCAACTAAAATTCTTGTGAATTTTTTTAAAAAAAGATAATCACTGTTTTAATGGAGCTTTTATTGAACGAATGTTCTTGTTTTCATTGTGCCTGTTCAGAATTCCATCGAATTGAGGATAACCACGCGTTTTATGACACAAACTTGCCCAGCTTGGCGAATTCCGAGTGTGTCAGACATCCCGCATCGTCCCCGGCCAGCATGGCCATTGACTCCCATCATCCCAGGCAGCAAGGCTGTATTTTGGACCATATTCCCATCATTCTCAAACATGGACATTGGCTGGGCATGATGGCCTGTGTAATCCGGCAACTAGGAAGGCACCAAATTGGAGCGGGTTGTTTATGCATAATATTGCGAATTAAACCATTAAGGTGCCTCAAGGAGACAATGCTGCGGGGGCAGGATCCCTCCCCCAAGCGGACGGGTTTAGAAATGCAACCTCAGAAGTTCTCTATCCAGCCTAGTGGCTGGGCCACTCTCTATGAATCTCCGACTTCTCTCTATGGTCCTCCCCTCGCCTCCGGTCTGTGACGCCACGGCGCATTCTGACGGCGACCCGTACGTTGCGTGCGTGCGTGCGTGCGCGCGCGCGCGGGCGGCGGCGGCGGCGACGGCGACGTCGGCGCATGTGTGTTACGGCTCGCTCGTTCCTCGGAGCTGCTCCCCGCGCTGCTGGCTCCGTCCCTCGGTTCGAGGCGCGGGAGAGAGAGGAAGAGGAGGAGGAGGAGGAGGAGGAGGAGGAGGACGGGCTGCCGCGCTCCCGCATCGCCAAGACGGACTTCCTGTGGGACAAGCGCACCGGGCTGGCGGCCAAGAGGGTGCGGGAGCGCGCGGGGAGGGCCGGTGCTGAGGGGACGGGCGGAAGTGCCCCCGGACGGGGATGGGGCGGGCGCGGCGGCCTGGGGCGGCGCAGGGCTTCCGAGGACGGGGCTCGGAGGGCAGGCCCGGTGGGGGAAGCGCGGGGGCTCGGGCGGCGGGGCTGCGAGTGGCGAGAGGAGGGGGCTGTGCTGGGGCAGGAGCCGTGAGCTGGGGGGATTTGGGGGGCGGGGGGGGCGGCGTGCGGGGACAGGGCCTTGTGGACGGGCCCGCCTGGGGCTTCTCGGTCGTGGCAGCTCCTCAGGGGGCGAGGCGGGGGTTTCAGAACTGCCGTGACGGCCGGTCTCGGCTCCAGTATTGTGAATCGCTTTGCCCCGAATATATTTGCATTTTTACTGAGTATATGCGGTGCTGTTTAGGCCACCCAGCGCCTGCCAGATGTTTTGGGCTGCAGCCCTGCCCGTTGCAGCCAGCGTGGCCAACAGTCAGGAAAGTGTGAGTTTTAGGCAGGACATATGGAATGCGCCGGATTTCCTGGCCCTGTTTTGGAGAAGGGAGGGGTGACCAGGCCCAGGGGAACTCCCGTAGCTTCATTTTTATTTATAAAGTTTTCTTTCATCATTGCAGTATCATAATCTGCAAGCCCAGTAAAGTGGGGAGGAGGAAGTGACCTAGGCAGCTCTTTAGGGAAGGGGACTGGCTCCCTTTGCTTTAGGCGTGTTCTTAATCTTAAACTACAACACAATCACCACCGTTGTTAATAGCATATGATGATGTGGCCAATGTATGCAAAAGCTTAATGCCAGACTAAATTCTTTGGTCTTTAAAGAATTTAGTCTTTGATCTTCCAAACACTTCCTTGTTCTTGTTCTACCTTGGCTCGCTCGCTCGCTCGCTCTCTCTCTCTCTGGCAATTTTAGCATTGCAATCCTAATCTATGCAGCACCATTACTGTAGGGGAGAAAGATTGATCAGTGCAACTCCTGAAAGGAGACGAGCTTGCTCTTTCTTCCATTAGTGTCATTAACGCTGTTATTAACAACCAGTGCTTTTACAGTTAATAGTTTCCAGAAGGCAGCCATGTTAAGTCTGTGGCAGCAAATGTCTTGTGACAGCCTGAAAGTTAGCCAGTTTGTTCTGGAATATATTTTTGTAGACTGTAGCCCATTTCATCAGAAGGCATGGAGAGTCTGGGGTGTATATACAGCACCAGTAGAACTTCAGTCTCGCTGTTTACAATTCTTCCCCCTTCTAAATGCTCCCTAAAGTCTCTGTGCAGAAGGCGAACTATAGTCTGTGGAAGCTCCTGCCACAATTGATTTGTTGGCCCTTAAGGTGCTCTTTGTTGTTCATGGTGTAATTCTGATGTCTGCAGCACCCGTTGGATTGGTGAAGGGACGGTTCTCCAGGGAAAGAAACTGGCTGATTCCTTTTCATTTCTATTAGTGATGCTCTTACTAATGAGGGTAATCATACTAGCATAGTTAGTTGTGTGGTTGTAATACATGGGCTGTGGTGAGCATGCATATAACATGCAGGAATGGGGGAAGTCAGTTCTCGTTATCGTTTATCGTCAGTTTATCGTTATTGTCTGTTATTGATCGCAGTAATTAGCAGTGTTAATAACTCCCTATCATCATCATAGGTGAAATGGGGTGAACAGTAGTTTTTCAGAGGAAAGACTAGCTCTCTGGTAATAATGTTGTTATTGATAATAGTGAGCTGGTGTGATGCACTGGTTTACTGTGTTGCGCTGAGTTCTACTCCCACTTAACATGAAACTCTCAGGGCAACTTTGGACTAGTCACTTAGCCTAACTTCTCACTCACAGGATTATTATTAAGATAAAGAAAAAATGGAGAGGCAGATTATGGGTTCCTCACAAGAGGGAAAGGGGGGTGGGTGGGAGATAAACTCAGTAAATGATATTAAATGTAAATTCTGTGATCGTGCTGTGAGCTGTGCGATAATGGTGCATGAAACGGGCGATAAGACCCGCGGCTAATGATGACAGTGGTGCTCTTAGTGGTGTAATCATGTTCTATACTCTGTTATCATTTATTTATAACACAGCACCTAATATGGACTCAGCTGTGCACTGCACAGAATAAAGGAAAACAAAAAAAGCCTGGCATCCCCCTAGTCCTCAGGCTTACCTGTTCAACATTAGAAAACGAAGACGGGACCTTCTCCCCAGGACAGGAAGCTGCACTGTGTTACTAAGTGAATAGGAAATTATTATTAGTTAGTTAAGTGAATTAGTTATAAAGTGAATAGGAAATAATTATTGGTGTTGTAATGACAGTGTAAAAATAATAACTGGAGCACAGTCGCCAGACATGAGGTCTGTGATGAAGGCAGTTTTGTGAAAGAGGCAGCCACCTTTTTATCCGGTATTATTAACGGTGTGGTTAACAATCGCGTGAAATATGCAGTGCCACTGAAGTGCAAGAAGTAGGCAATGGCAGAGCTCCAGGAGGGAGGAGGGCCGTGCTTTCCTAGTGTTGATAGTAATAATAAGTTGCTGATAGCAACAATAAAATTAGTGGCATTGACCATATGTGCACCAGGATCAGTGGACATGAAGTGTCCATGGTTGGTTCTTTGTGAGGAGAAGCTGGCTTTTGTGGTCCGCTTAATGCATAATGCTAAGCTGTGGTGTGGCTTGTTGAAAGCTGGCTTGTTGTATCAGAACACATCCCTACAAACACACAAACTGCAGCTTGTTAACAGGCTGGAAAGCAAAGGTAGAAGACATAGTGGCTGTACGGTCTGGCTTGTTTGTCATGATGACTTGTTTGTACTGCTGTCTGATTTGAAACACTGCAAGCTGGCAAGAGCAACCTGAACATGAAACTCATCGCTCTAAAGCTTGGCAGAGGGTATGGGAAGGAAAGAAACCAGAAATAAGGAAAGCCAAGTTGGGGTTTGTTTGCATGCCTGCAAGGCAATTCACGGCAAAAGCAATAATCCATAGTTGTTATGAACAGCGGCATAGTGTTATGTGTGAAGTTTCATGATATAAGCAATACTGTAGTTTAGGCAACCAGCAACCCAAAGTTTTAACCCAGCATCAAACAGTTCCAGGTTCATGTGTCACATCAAACAAGCTATGTTCCTGTGTTGTTTATGCAATTAAGGCAAAGCGAAAGTCGTAAGGGGGCAGAAGGCAATGTGTTTGCTGCATGTCACAAGACCCTGACTAATTATGGTTTGTTTAACTTGTACTTAATGAGCCTGTGAACGGGGCCACTGATGGACTCTGGCTCTCCAAGGTTTAAGGGAAGAATCTGGAGGTGTCAGGGTTTAAACCTGAAACCCTCTTTTTAATTCCTTTTACACCAGCCCGCAAATCAGCAAGGACATTTTCTATTAAACCATAGTTTCTTGGTTCAGAGGAAACAGCGTAGCAGCCTAAGTACAAGCCAGTGTTTTAGTCAGCTCCATAGTTGTGGTGGTTCCTTGTGAGGATGTCCTCACCAAAGCTCTGTTAAGAATTTAGCTCCTTTACATCCTGGCTAAACCTTTGAGACTGCGTCTACTGATTCACTCACGTGGATGCTACGGAATGGCTGATATTCCTGGTCCTTCTGCCATTGCTTAGTTCAGAAATGTTGGAGAAAGGGTGCATTCAGTGTGGAAGTGTAACAGAAGAAAATGTGTAAATTGATATACAC
The DNA here is from genome assembly GCA_023646645.1 of Varanus salvator macromaculatus. Classification (NCBI taxonomy): domain Eukaryota; kingdom Metazoa; phylum Chordata; class Lepidosauria; order Squamata; family Varanidae; genus Varanus; species Varanus salvator. The sequence continues at coordinate 7,526,148 of JAIXND010000803.1, read as the reverse complement.
ATTCTGTGCAGCTGTTGCTCATTCGAACAGCTTTCCATATCTGCCAAAGAGCAAACTTGGATATGCATCATGCATTACAAAGGCAACCTTGGCTACCTTTTCAGGTGTGTTCGTTGCCGTTGGCTCTCTCCCCCCCACACCCCACTAGCAAGAGACTTACTCTCACAGTCTATATTGCATGAATAATGCCCATGTTTCAACAGCCTCTGTGCTAGAGCTGTCAAAAGGATCAGAGAAAGCAGGAAGCTTGTATGGTGTGTTAGACAACCCTTGCAGTTGTGCATCAGGCAGAGGCTGATGCGCGGTTGAAAGTGTGCTTAGATGGTCTGTGTCAAGACAACTTTTTCTGTTTTGGAGAATCTTTGCAGCTGCTCTTTACGTTCATATGCAGCATCTGCCAAAAGCTTTTGCAGTTCAACATTTGCTCTTGCTTTCCATTAGCATCCAGCTGTTACATCCCTTCTTCAGGCTCAGCCACTTCAGAGAACTGCTAAGGCTGTTTTGTTTCCCTCAGAGCCAGGGCAGTGTAGCAGTTAAGAGGGCTGGGCTGAGACTTGGGAGTCTGGGTTCGAGTCCTCTCTCAGCCGTGATGCTTGCGGGGTGACTTTGGGCCAGTGACGGGCCCTGATCCCAGCCTCCCTCACAGGTTCATTTTTGCGAGGCTAAAATGGAGAGCAGGAGAACTTTGTAAGCCTTGGGTTTCCTGCAAGAGGAAGACAGGCAGGTGTGCATGAAAAGCAATGCTGATAACACTGATTTCTTGGTAGATGCCCCACTCCAGACGGTTTCGCTCTTCGGAACGCAGCAGCCGGGGCAGCCACCGCGAACGCTACAGAAGTCGCAAGCACAAGCGGCGGCGGAGTCGCTCGCGGTCGAGCAGCAGTGAGCGGAGGCACTGTAGGGAAGACAGCTACCACGTCCGGTCACGAAGGTGAGCTTGCTCAAGGGGAAGGGCCTCCGCAGAGGGGAGGAGTCGGGGCTGCGTGTAGCGCTGCTCTTGGCTTGGGTGGGGTCCGAAGGGCTTTTGCTATCTGCCCAGGGGTCCTTTGATAGAGAATGAAGCCAGAGTTTGCTTCTGAGTCGCTCCCAAATGATTGTCCAGGAATACCCAGGCTGTCGGGCGCCTTTCAGCCAGAGCGGGTTTTGGTGGCCGTATTCCAGTGCTGTGCAGGCAAGGCAAAGTGTGTGTGGCGGGGAACTACCCAAATATCAACATATTTTCGCTTAAAGCTCTTACTACTGGTTGCTAAGCTCGAGAAGAATTTAAGCTCTTTTGAATGGGAGTGGGGAAGCATGCAGAAAGCAGGAAACTGGGGGATACTGGGGAGAAAAGAGTTGCTGGCAAGGCTGTCTGGCGAACACCAAAGGGCCAGGTTGAGATGCCCAGACTGAGGCCCGATGTTCTGTTCCCATGTTTGCTCCAGCTGTACGTTTAAGTTCTGGAGGCACACGTTGGGAAAAATACAGTAATCCTGCAGATAAGTCTTGTCTTGTGTGAAGAGATGTTCCAGAATGGGGGATGGGGGTGTTGGAGCATACTCGAAAGGGGATCCGGTGGGGTTTCAGGGGCCACACTGGTGGGAGGAGAGCGGCTTTTCGGAAGAGGGACCCGCCTTTGCACAGCTTTCACGGACTCAGGCCTGCTACATCCGGCGCACGAAAGAGGGTAACCTCCGCTGGCTATGGGTGTATCCGCACTTTGCCCAGAGGAAAATTATAGGCCATGCTGGACAAGCGGATGGAGGAGGTATAGGATGTCATAGAGAGAGGAACCAGTTTCAGACTGTACTGCTTCAGTTTCATGGCCCTGAACCCATCTGGATTCGCAACAGCCGGATGGGTGGCGGACAGAAGGGGCAGGTGAGAGAGTGAAGCAGGCAGGGCACTGCCTGGGGCCCTTTGCCTCCGCCGCTGTGCCCGAACACATTTCCCCCTCAACCCTCCTCCCAGCTATGACGACCACTCATCCGACCGGCGGGCCTACGAGCGGCGGTACTGCGATGGTTATCGGCGAGATGGCTACAGCCGCGAGCGGGGTGACGCCTACTATGAGGCCGAGTACCACCAGTCCTACGAGTTCCAGCACTCCCGGGACACCAGCTACCGCAGCTGCAAGAGCAGTCGGCGGAAACGACGGCGGAGGCGCCGCCGTAGCCGCTCCTTCAGCCGTTCCTCATCGGTGAGTACTTGCCGGCTCCCTCCCTGCTGCCGCTGAGTTGGGGGCATCACGACCTCCAAGGGCAGCCCGATACTTCCCGGGGGAAGGGACTTGGGCTTTTGATGCTCTGGGGCTGCTGATGTCATCCTGGGACTAGCACCTGTGCCAGGTATGCTCACTCGCTGGTTTTTGGATAAGTCTGGGAGAGAAATCCCTGATGGATTGGTGGTCCTGCCTCCCCTGTCCAGGGATAGTCCCAGCTTGCTCCTTTCCCTTTCTTTTGGCCAGGTTGGCTTGCGGGGTTTAGACCAGGGTGACAAGTTTCTTTCAGCTCTGGAGCCAATCCAATTTCAGAGAAGCTCCCTGGGCCCACAGGCAGCCCAAGAAGCTCCCAGCATGTTTTGGATTGACGCTTCTCCTCTCAGTTCCTAAGCATCAGGAAGCCTCTTTCTACCTTTTAGAGTTTTTTTTCTGCACCAAACCCCAGAAGGCACCAAACGGCTGCTGGTTGGAGGAAAGGAGTGCAGATACCTGATTCGGCACCCTGGGCCTTCAGCTCTGCACTCCTGGGGTAGAATAGCAGGAGAGCTCTTCTGGGTCTGAATAAAGGTCCGTTTAGTCCTGCAGGCCATTCTGCCACAGAGCTGTCCTCCTGTCTCTGGGAAGCCCGCAGGCTAAACCTGAGTCATGAGCCACCTCCCACTGCAAGTGGCATTCAGAGGCTCACGGCCTCTGAATCTGGCAGAGAATGTGTAGCCGTCAGAAAGGCATCCAGAAGTCCTGCTCTCCCTGATTGTGCCTGGTCCCCCTTTTAAACCACCTCCAGTGCTTTTGGGGGGGTTGGGACAATGCATCAGATTTGGGGTACTCTCAAACTTTTCTATCAGTACATGCGAAAGATGCTGTTTCAGGCATTGTTTCCTTGCAGCAGCAAACCCTGTGTGTTGGATGAGCGGTTTCAGCCCCTGTCAGCCATGCTGCCCCTGGCTGCGGGTTTCCCTAGTCATGTCCTCTCCCTTCTGTTTGGCAGGGCAGGCCGCGTAGCCCATGTCTCAACAGCATCAGCCCGGAAGTGATCGTGTTGGTTTGCAAACCCATCAGGAATGCCTGGCTGGCTGGCTGGCTGGCTGGCTGCTTGTGGGCATATGAAATAGGAAGCCACGTTTTGCTAGTCCGGCATCGTCTATTTTGCCCAGCAGAGATGCCCTTGTGTCCATTTCCCAGCAACGGGGGTGCAAGATGCTCCTTCATCGCACTAACCCAGTTAGCTCTGCATTGTCTGCATGAGCAAGACAACAGTTCCTCTGGTCCCTCTGGTCTTAGAAAGGGCATTTTCTGCTGCCCCGCCTGCCAAAGCAAACCTGGGACCCTCTGCCTGCAAAACATAGGCCCTGGCTACTGAGTTATGGGTCTCCCCCTAAAAGCAAAGTAGGATTCCAGTCCTCATGGTTAGGTATAAAGGCCTGCTTTTCAGGAAGAGTGAAAGAGACTGCCCTTCCGCTGAGCCAGGTCATTGCCTGACCTTGGCCGCAACTACAGACCAGCAGCAACTCTTCAGGGTGTCCCCAGGAAGGTGGGGACGCTATGGATGGAACATGGGAACTTGTGCATGTAAAGCAGGGCTGGGCTGAGAGCAGGGAGGTGCAGCACGAGGACTCGGGCATCAACCTGCCAGGCCGTGGCTAGCCGTGGTCCTCCCAAGAGAGGTAGAAATGCCTTAGCATGTAGCTCCACCCCTGCGGGACTGTTAGTTCACGAGGATGCCGCCAGGTCTGCCTCTTTGCTGGAGGCTTCCCTGGGATAGAGGCAGCCGAACGGTACAAGCCAGAAGTTTCCCAAACTTGTAATGGCCAACACACGGCTCCTTCCCTGCATTAAGCTTGGGATCACAGCCCATTTCTGCATCTGGGTTAGGTTTACTGCTAGGTTCCGCAAGGATACGCATTTCCTGCCTGTGGAGGAGCCCCCAAACTTGTTTTCCTGTGTGAGTCCCTGTTCTGGGCTTGCCTCCTGGTTGGCAGGAGGCAGCCTTGCTCAGGAGTAGCAGGTCTTGCTGCTTCTCTGCTTGGGGAACGATCGAGAGGTCCAGCCGAGGCTGATGGGACGGGGGCACATCCAGAGCAGCGGATCACACAGAGATGCAGTTGGAGGACTCGTCCGTCCTGAGGCTCTTTGAAGCCTTCGCTCATGAAGTGCTGGCCTAGCCTGCCTGGAGAACCTCAGTTCCCCAGTTTCCCCAGTGAGGGCAAACTGGGGAAGGCTCTCGTGGGGTGTATCCAGGAGCCTAACCCCGGGGAGCAGCTGCAGCTCTAAACTTGCCCTTGGCTGCTTTGCTCCCCAAGATGCGATTGGGCTGCTTGTCCAGCCAGTCCTGCCCTGAGGGGCGGCAGCTGCCCAGTGCCCTAAGCCAGGAGAGGCCTGCCCTTCCCGTCGCTACTGGAGGTGCGGGGCAGAGCGCGCAGGGTGGAGGCAGGCAGGCCCAGGAGGGTGGAGCTGTGATGATGCTGCACCTGTTGACGGGCCCCCAGCTGGATGCTTCCCCAGCATGTGCACCAGGCGGGGCCAGCCCCTTCTCTCTCTCCCCCGTGCGGGTTCTTACCCGGGCAGAGGGTACGTTGAAGGGAAGCACCGGTGGCATTTGCTGCCGTCTCGCTCCCAGCAGAGCTCAGGGCTTTCCGGGGAGGGGCAAAGGGCAGGTGGCTTCTCTTGCTCTTGCGTAGCAAGGGAAGGACAGCAGAGGCGTGCGGCGAACGCCAGCCCCGGGCCCGGCGACTCACCCAGCCACGCTTGTGTTGGTGCCAGGCCCGGCCACTGGAACAGGGCAGCCGCCTGAGTGGGGTGGAGTGAACGGGTGTCCCGCCACAGCTGGGGGGTGGACCCGAAGGCCTTCATGGCCCCTTCCAACCCTGCTATTCTATATCCTATGTGGACAGTTCTCACCACCTGCGATCATCAGTCTGCCTGGGATGTTTCAGCTGAGCGCCTCCCTTCCCCCAGGTGCTCAGCTTCAGGCCGTGGCAGCATAATCCGTATACTCCAAAGGGCAGGGGGATTTCGGGGTGCGAGGCCCTGGCCTTCCACTCTGCCTTGCCCTTTCGCATTGCCTTGGGTGGATCTATTTACAGAAAGCTTTCTCTGTCATATTTTTCTTCTTCTCTGATAATACATTTATTTTATTTACTTTTCTTTTAAAAATAAATAAATCCTGAGCTAGTGTGTGTTATCTTGACTTTTTTTTTCCCTTGCAATATCCCTTATCGTTTTTATATACCTGTATGCACCTCTGTGCCGTATGAATTGGGCCTGGGAATCGTCCCTCCTTCCTCAAATCCGCCACGGGCCTACCATTTCCGTGGGTGACGCTTGGCTGGCCGGCTTGCCCTTCCTTCGCTGGTTTGAAAACGCCCCGGTTGGCCGGGTGAATGAATGAATGAAACACGAAAACCCTCCCCACTCCGCCTGTGTTCTGCGTTTTGGGGGCCCCCTCGCAGCGGAGTCAGCAAAGCGGCAGGAGAGCCAAGAGCGTGGAAGACGACGCCGAAGGCCACCTCATCTATCGCATCGGCGACTGGCTCCAAGAAAGATGTACAGCCAAATCGTAACATAATCTAGTCTCTAGTTAAGCTCCCATTACAGTCACACAGTTCATCTCTTATTTCCCCCCCTTTTCTTATTTTCTTTGCAATGCTTCTCTTAAAAACAAAACAGCTCCCTTTCTTTTCTCTTCCTTTCCTTCCTTTAAGATGCTCCCTTCCCAATCCCCGTTACCCTTCCGTATTATTACCCCAAAGTGGCAGGGATTGTACTGGCTTTCTCAGGGGCCGGCTCTTGGAGCTGGCAAGGCAAGCTTTGTAGTGGCATGTTGTTATGTCCTCCCAAAGGAGGCTGCAAGTCCTCTCACACAGCCCCGTCTCCCCCCACCCGTCTCTCTGTCTCTCCATTTCTAGATGAGATCATTAGCACCCTGGGAGAAGGGACTTTTGGCCGGGTGGTGCAGTGCGTGGATCACCGCAGGTAAACGGGCGGCACGGGGAGAAGGCCGGGGCTTGCAAGCAGCAGCTGCCCGAGTCTTTCACTGCTCGGAATGTGGACGTTGCTGGGCTTCTCCGATCAGCCACAGCCAAGGCCCAGGGACAGTCAGAGCTGTTAATTCGACAGCATCTAAAGTTCCCCCAGTCCTGGCTTAAGGGAAATCAGGGCAGAAGCTTTCGTGGTGGGTTGCACCACGAGGCTAGATAGGTGCACTTGAGGCTTTTTAAGTTAGACAAAAGGTGGCTGGCAAGGACGAACCCATGAATGTGTAGCGTTGTGAGATGTGTCGTGGTGCAGGGCAAGGTGGATCGGGAGGGGTTTTCTGCCTGCCGTCAGGCCTGAGAGGGGCAGCCCACCCCTCCCCTGCCGGCCTGGTGGGTTTCCTTGCTGGTTGCAGGCGGAGCGGCTTTCCTCAGTGGCTAGCCCAGGTCTTCCTCCAGCAACCTGCCTGCTCCCTCTACATGGCGTTTCCTGGCACCCAAGCAAGTTGTGAAAGCTGAAACACGGGTCAGCCACGAAGCGGACTGGCAGGAGGGATAAGACAAAGCGTTTCTCTGCTTATGTGACGCGTAATAAACCTAAGGGGCTTGCTGCGGCACCACCCGCCCTCGCCCATGTTCCCCAGCACACGGCTGGCGCTCTCCTCCACGAGAGCGTCTCCCTCCCCTCTTTCACAGCCACCCAAGTGGGCCACCCTTGCCACACACCGTGGCAGCAAGTTCCAGATGCAGTTCACTGTGAGAAGAATCCTGATGTCCCCAAGCTCCCACAGTGGAGGGCTGCAGGGCTATGAGGCGGAGATAAAAACATCTCCCGCTGCACTTTCTCCTCCCCAGGTGTGGTTCTACACACCCCTGGCATTGTGTCCATGCCCTGTGCAGGGAACAAAGTGGCAACCCGGGGAGCCAGAAAGGGTGTGATTTGCAGCCCGCCGCGCAACGTTTCTGTGCAGTGTTCCAGTGCGCGCCACTGAGCGCCCCGGCAACTTGATTCGGAGATCACTTTCTTCTCCCGCTTTGCTCCCCAGGGGCAACACACGTGTGGCGCTAAAAATAATCAAGAACGTGGAGAAATACAAAGAGGCAGCTCGTTTGGAGATCAATGTGCTGGAGAAAATTAACGAGAAGGATCCAGACAACAAGAAGTGAGTGCAGGGGGTGGGGCGGGGTCGACCTGTGGGTATGCGCAGGGACCCTCCGTAAAAAGCGGGACGAGGAGCAGGCCTCGCCTTTTGGACAGGTCACCGTCAAAAAGGCCCAGTCTGGCTGCTCGGTTCGGCAGCGCTGGCTGCAGCTTGCATTTATTGGCACTTTGGTGTGTCGCTGCTGCAAGCCGTCTTTGGAAATTTTTGACTTGATCATATGGACTGCAGCTCCCAGTATCCCCAGTCAGAATGACCAGCGGGCAGGGCTGTTGTCGTCCAAAATGTGCAGGGCCCGGAGTGGGCAGAGCCGTTGTCAGCACCTTGGTTTCTCCAGACAGGGCGATCTTGCCATGCCTGTCTGTCGTTAACCTTAGTTTCCCCCCGAAAACATTCCATTGGGTCCTGTTCCCCGTCCTCTTTTTAAAAATCGATACCATCTGGACCTTAGCTTGGGACCGAGCTGCTGTTAACGTTAAACACATTCTCGGGGGAAGCAAAACCTGCCTAGTTTTCCAAATACAGCACACAGGCCCCCGAGATCCTTTCCGTCACACCCTCCGTAGCAGCACCACCACCTTTCTCAGGCTGACCGGATTTCTCTCTCCGTGTGGAATTCAAGGAGCTGGCGCATCTGCCGGGCGGCTTCCCCAGTCCGTTTCTCAGGCAACCCCGTCTCCTCCCCGCTTTCTCTTCTCCAGCCTCTGTGTGCAGATGTATGATTGGTTTGACTACCACGGCCACATGTGCATTTCCTTTGAACTTCTGGGGCTCAGCACCTTCGACTTCCTGAAGGATAACAACTACCTGCCTTACCCGCTCTACCAGATCAGGCATATGGCTTACCAAGTGTGCCAAGCTGTCGAATGTGAGTGCCCAGAGCATGTGCCCGAGGTGGGAAAACACGGGCAGCGCTGTGGGAACACGAGAGGGTAGCCTAGCCTTTGCTCAAAACGGCTCCTAGAGCAGAGCACAGAGATGGGTTCTTGGGCAGCCCGATCCCATCACTTACAATCTGAAAGGTCCCACATCCAAGGAAAAAGAGGAGGAGAGGAGACGAAGTAAAGCCAGGCTCCCAATCTTAAAATCAACCTACCCACCCAGGAAGGAAGCCGTTTGAGTTCATCCTTATCCTCCACGAACAGTCAGGGCCGTGTGTAACCTGGGTAAGAAATCCATACGTGCCCACATGCACAAAGTCGCGGCGGGCTGAAGTAGGGGAAGGAGCCCCCAGCGTCCCATCCCAGCTTCTGAGATTTCAGCCTGTGTTGCTCCGATGCTTTTAAGCATTTGTTTGCAGTCTCCATAAGAGCTGGAAGCTTGGGTTTTGTCAGCGGAAGCTGAGGTGCACAGGAGCAGAAATTCTGTGGGCGAGAGCCACACCCTCAGCCTGAGCTGAATCAGAAGATAGAGCTTGCTTTGCATGTGGAGCAGTTCTGTCTTTATTGCCGTTGCAAAAGGGTCTCTGGTAGGCGGTTCAAAGTGGCAGCTTGAGATGGTCACCCGCACCTGTTTGGGGCATCCCTGCTTACACCATAAGTGACAAACTGACCAAAAACGAGTGTGCATGTCTTGGTGGATTGGGGGATGCAATTTACAGACCTCCAAGCATTACAGAGCTCAGGAAGGGGGAGCGACTCTGACTCTCTGGGGGGCTACATTTCTTCCTGGCTTATCTGTTGCAGGCCGCACACTCCCAAGTGGGAGATGGCAAGGGCAAGAGCCAGAAGTTGGGGTGGGGAGCTTGCCTCTTCTCTCCTTCTGCTGCCCGCTTCGTGTCCCTCGCATTTTCCTTTCTCACATCGCACAACCATGCTTGCCTTGGGCCGAAGTAATTGCAAGCACAATTGGAAATGAGTTTGGGAGCTGCGTGAAATTAAGCCAAGGGCCGGGAGTTGCCCACCTGGAAGCAGAGCTTCCTTTCTTCAGATGCTTCTCGCCTTGCCTGCAACCCATCCTAAATGGGGGGAAATGTCTCTCCTTCCCTCCATCCCCAGTTCTGCATCAAAACAAGCTCACGCACACAGACCTCAAGCCTGAAAACATCTTGTTTGTCAGCTCGGATTATGAGATGACCTACAACTTGGAAAAGGTGGGTTTGCCCGGCGGCAGTGGCGGCCCCCACAGCTCCCTGTCAGTCCTGGGAGGGTGCTGGGGGGATGGCCAAGCAGGGATGGGCGACAGGAGTTCCTCAGCTGAGCTGTTAACCGCCGCTCCCCCCTCCTTCCCTTCCCCCCCCCCCACAAGAAGCGGGACGAGCGCAGCGTCAAGAACACGGCCGTCCGAGTGGTCGACTTCGGCAGCGCCACCTTCGACCACGAGCACCACAGCACCATCGTCTCCACGAGGCACTATCGGGCGCCGGAGGTCATTCTAGGTTGGCATCACAGCTCGCTGGTGCTGGTTTGGGGTTGGCTGCCCATGGGGGAGACCGTGAGCATGGCTGATGCCTGGGTTGGGGCAGGGAGCGGATTCAGAGGCCCCCTTCCCGGGAGGTTACTGTGCTTTTGTGCCGATTCTTGCCTCTTTGAGGATCTTGGCTAGCTGTGTCTCTGGGCAGCTGCTGAGGCACCTCCTGTGTTGCAGAGCTTGGCTGGGCACAGCCGTGCGACGTCTGGAGCATCGGCTGCATTATCTTCGAGTACTACATGGGATTCACCTTGTTCCAGGTGAGTGCAGGGGAGGCATAGGCTACCAGTGGCGTCCTTCCTGATGGTTTGGATTACAACTCCCATAAGCCCCAGCCAACGATCAGCAGCCATGGAAGCGTTCTAAGACATTTGGGTATTCGTTGAGAACCCAACGAATACTTTGGTGGTGTGTTTTGAGTCTTTGTCCTGCTGGAAGCTCTACTGCAGAACCAGGTCACTCACGGACTGGAGGATTGCTCTGCATTTGGCTGCGCCCCTCTAGCCCCCAGTCATGACGGGTTTCCAGTCCCTGGTGAGGAGAGGCTTCCCCACAAAACGCAGGCAGCTCTCTTGGGAATGGTCCATGAGCACCGTTGCCTTTGGGTCTTGCAGTACAGCAAGGAGCTTTCCTCTACCAAGTTTTTTGTGACTCCCACTTGCCTTTTCACAGCCTCCAAATGTAAGATGGCTTTGAGATGGATTTGCTCCAGCTGTGCCTTTCTTCTCACCACTCTTCCGAAAAACTCAGCTTTGTGGAACGTTCTGGCGATCGTTGTCCCATGGACAACTTCTCCCATCTCCGCCGTGGATTTCCCTGCCTGCATCAGAGTTGGCACTGGCCTCTCAGCTCTGCTCTGCTCTTCTATTTATTTATATCCTGCCTTTTTCCTACAAAGGGCTCAAGGCAGCTTACATCATTCTCCTCCATCTTATCCCCATAACAACAACCCTGTGAGGTAGGTTGGGCTGAGAGTCTGTGACTGGCCCAAAGTCATCCAGTTGGCTTCATGGCTGAGCGGGCACTCGAACCCTGATCACCTGAGTCCCAGTCCCATGCTCTTAACCACTACGCCACACTGGCTCTCTAATTCCCTCTGTCACCGAGTTTTGGTGGATGCCTTCCCTAAGCAGAGTCGCAGTGCAGCCAAATTCTTTCCGTTTTGTAGTAATGGATTTAACGGCACTCATAGCTGGGGACATTTTTAATCACCAGCCTGGATTGGAGCTTCTGCCCCACTTTATCCAGGATTGTTTTGATAGCTTCTTGGTCTTCGTGATGCTGTTTGTTTAGATGCTCTCAGCAAACTTGACCTTCCAGGGAAAGGTGCATTGAATGTGTGATCAGGTGGACCTGAAATTGCACCTGGGTAGATCCCATGCAACCATTTTGTGACTTCTGGAGGCCCCTGAACTTATTTAGCCATGCCACAGCAAAGGGGGTGAATACTTTTTGTTTGACTGCTTGTTTTGCTTTCTGCCTCCATAAAAATACTCTGTGCCTTCACAGCCTGGATTATCTCGTGTAGGCCAAGTGGCAAAAAGGCAGATTAAAACCTTTTCACTGCCAGGTTGCAGCACAAGGACAAATGGAAAAGTTGTGGTTGCAGGAGCAAATACTTCTGTGAGGGGGTGTATAATCCCCTTGCGGAACTGTTTGGGTGCGTTAGAATTTCCCAGGAGGCAATATTTCCAGGATGCAGTGAGGTTCTGAGGCCATGGAGGGGAGGGAGTGGGAGCAAAGTTGGCTGAGCAGCAGGACAGGCAAAACGGCCCAGTAAAGAAGAGCTAACAGTGGGGCCGGGAGAGGAGGACTGAACTGGACTGTGGGAATAACCGAGTGCTGCAGGTTGTCGTTAGAGAGGCCCCGATTCTAGCAGCGATTCAGAGAGCATCCATAACTGCTTGGGGGTTGCCAGAGCACTGAGCTGGACTTGGGGAGTCCTGGTTTCTAGTCTTCATGTGGCCACTGGGCGCCCAGTCACAGGGGCCCAGGCTAGCCTACCTCACAAGGTCGTTCAGGGGATAAAAAGAAGAGGAGAGTTGCATGTGCCATTTTGTGCTATTTGTAAGAGGGAAAAGGAGGGATATAATTGTGGCGGCAGAAATGTGAAGCAGCAGCAGGCCAAGGCGGGGTTGTGGGTCCATCGGCCCTCCAGAAGTTGCTGGACTACAACTCCTATTATTTCTGTTTACTGGGGTGGATAGAATCCAGCACTTGGAGGGCCACAGTTTTCGTGACTGTGGGTTACGATGTAAGTAGCGCCCTGGCCAGTTTTGACTAGCTGCCTGGAGTCCCTGCCGGTTCTGCAAACAGATGTGGGAGCAAAAAGGCTCATGTCTGATCCTGCTGGGCACCTGCCATGTCCTTGAGGGGAGAACATTGTCTCACGATAGCTGGACCCCGTAACTCTGAAGAGACCCTGAACTTTGCCACTTTCGCTATCTAGTAATGAAGGATTACTGGTTGACCGTCTTTAAGGGGTGGAGGGTCTGTGATTCCCAGCCCTTCCTCCTTGGCTTCTCCCGCAACATGTTATAAACCTCAGCATGCTCTTCTTCCAGACCCATGATAACCGAGAGCACCTGGCGATGATGGAGCGCATCTTGGGTCCCATCCCATCACGTATGATCAGGAAGACCAGGTGGGGTGTTTTCCAGTGGTGGGGGAGGACTGTTTCTGGGGTGGGTGGGCACAGCTGGAAGCCCTCACAAAGCCCACTACGTGTCCTTCCATTCTGGGTCAGAAGGAGAACAGAGAATGCCCACAGAATGTATTTAGGACTACAAGGCATGGTTTGGACTGCAGTTCCCGCCACCCCTGTGCAGAGCTGTGCTCCCAAGGTCGCTTGTTGGAGAAGGCTGTCGTAACAAGGATTTATCTTCTATACATCTACCTCTTAGTTTCCTGAGCGCACACGCGTGCGTTTCATGGCTTTAAAAAAAAAAAAAAAACCCTCTTACACTCTGAGCTTGTTGCGTCTTGTTCTTCACAGGAAGCAGAAGTATTTCTACCACGGCCGCCTGGACTGGGACGAGAACACCTCTGCCGGGCGCTACGTTCGGGAGAACTGCAAGCCGCTACGGGTAAGGCAGGCCCAGACTGCTGCTTAGGGGAGCGAGTCACTCAGAGCTCAGAGCCGGGCAGCTGGGCTTTGCCTTCAGGAGCAGAGCAGAGCAGGAAAGGGCCGCTTTGGCATGCGAAGCAGGATTGGGCCCTTGCTTCTCTAGTCTCACGTTCTCTACTGCCAGCGCTTCTCCGGGGCCTTGGCCTGGGACCTTTTCCAGCATTTGTTTTTAAACCTGGAGCTTCTTGGGACGGGATGATGGAGTCTTCCCCAGATGGAAAGTACTACAGAGCCTTTGACAAAAAGGGGGTTTTTCTTAGTCTGGTTAGCAGAGAGTTGAACTGGAGAAGCCACGGAGTGAACCTGGCCCCTCCTGCATGCCAAGCGGCTGTGTGGCTCCTTGGGGTGGGTGGCCGGAGTCCTTCCCCCGGCGGGTGACACTTGCCCTCCGGTGGCCCGCTTCTGTCCACAGAGGTACCTGGCCTCCGAGGCGGAGGAGCACCACCAGCTCTTCGACCTCATCGAGTGCATGCTGGAGTACGAGCCGGCCAAGCGGCTCACCTTGGCCGAGGCCCTGAAGCACCCCTTCTTCGACTGCCTGAAGCCACAGCCTGGCCCCAAGGCCTGGGACTCCAGTCGAGACATCAGCCGGTGACCGGCGGCACCCTTCGCCTCTCTTCCGTCGGCCCCCCTCTAGTCTTCCCGCACACCTGGCCCCCGTGGAGGCTCGTGCGGCTTATTATGCTCCTGCATTTTGGTGCTTTTAAACAAATAATTACAATACAGAAGAAATCCTGATCCAAGCTGCCCACTCCCAAGTTTCTGTTTTGTTTGGTCGGTTTTCATGTATAGCTTGTTAATATGTGAAATAGTGTATATATAACACATGGGAAATCCTGCGGCATTCTGCAGCCCAGCCCATCCTGTAAATAACTTGACTTTCTTGGGATTTGTGCCCTTATTCCTACCTGCCCCGCAGCCGTCAGTTTCTGCTGTATATACTCCTCCTTCCCTTGCCCTCCTTTGCAGTGCCCCCTGTTCCCCATTCCTGCCCCTGTGTAAGTTATAAGGCCAGAGGGATCCCTATTGGGGAATTATTTTTGGATAATTACCATAGCCCATTCCAATGCCAGAGTTTTATATGAATTTTGTACAGACATTGTGGAAGAATAAAATATGACGTGAATTAATGCCAAGCTTTGCGGTGGGTGTGGCTCCTTTCTCCTCTTCTGCCCTGCAAATCCTGGCCGTTTTAATGGACATGGGATGTCTAATGCTCTTCTGCCCCGAGGGGATTACAGTCTGCATTTCGGTTGTGTGGGAGGGGGGAAATACAGGTTAAGTGCTGCATGGCCTCTGGCTTTGTCTCGCTTAATCAGTGGGGCAGAGTGGCTAGGCCAAAAATCCCTAATCCTTGTGCTGCAGCTACAAATGAGGAAAGGAGAGGAACCAGAGCACCACGCACCCCTGTGTAACTCTGCCGTGTGTTGTCTTTCTCCCCAGGTGTTCTCCAGGATGGAGCCAGCTTTGCTGTGTTGGGTACATTCCAGTCTCTCCCGATGCAAACATGCAGAAACATGGCTTGCCTTTGCAGGAGGCGGCTTGCTGTGGGGTTTTTTTAATGAGACACTGCTGCTCTGGGTTTTCCTCCTTCCAGTTGTGATGCCTGTTAAAGCTAGGCCAGCCCCCTAATTGGAAGAAGGAAAGTGCAGAGCAGTGACTTATCCAGTGGGCAAGCTCCTTCTGGGGGCAGGAATCCCCCCCCCCCCGCAAATTGGGCTGACCCAATTACAGACAGGCACAAAGAGATTCCTTTAATCTGTTTTGAGTTAAGTTCTCCTCTAATTGTATTTTTTTCCTGAAAATGGGCCATGCTCCTAAATTTGGGATACATTGGGCAGAACCTCAGGTTTCCTGGTCTGATTAGAGGCGCTTAAAAAAAACCCTGCAATCTTTTAAAGAGTTAATGTTGCTACCTTGGTTTTTTTGTGTACCTTTTTCCGTGCCATTTCGCATTTCTGTTTGATCTGGAGTGAATAGCTCTGTGAATCTGAAACCCCTCAAGGACTTTTGTTCACAAGGCAGTAGGGGAGGGAAGGAGCCAGCACTGTGTACTTAGAGTCTGAGGAATATTTTAAATGCTTAGGTGTCAACAAGAAGTGTTAACATCCTGGAAGCTGGAGTTCTTTCAGCATTTGAGCAAAACGACTCAGTACCAAGACCAGTACCAGATCCTTAATTGGAAATGTCAGCAGGTCTGACCCACGAGAGAGTGGAAGGAAACCCTTCTGCCCTTAATCTCTCCTCAGATCTGTTCCAGAGGGCTATCGTGTTAATCTGCTTGAAAAAAACAATGTTTTTCTCACCTTAAACGGGATAGACAGACTGCGGCAGATGGATTTTGCGCTTTGTGTCCAGTTTGTGAGACGTGATCCCCAGATAGCAAAGAGGGAGAGCGACCCTGCAGAGAAACAAATGCCGAATGGGGAGGGAAGCGGCAAAATGCGAGAGCTGTAACAGCGGCTACCGCCAGTGTTTGCACTGACCATGTCACCCATAGCGGGACAGAAGAACCCTGATCTTGACTGAGCCCTGGACCAGCCTTGCATCTGTTTGCATAGAAACCTCGCGTAGATCCAAACTCACATACCCTCATTCAGCCATTTCACAACGAAGCCTCCCTCTTGGAAATCCCTTGGATGTACATGTTGTCTTCCAGGTTCACGGTGGTATGTTCTGGGATGCCAGTGTGTGATCCCACTCTTTTCTAAGTTAATGTTCATGAATGGTTGATGTCCAGTTGGGGTGAATTGATTCCTCCTGCATAAAGATTGGTTGGTTTGTCCTGTAGTGGCTGCGGAAAGGCATTGCTGTTGAGAGCACGTGAGGCAGGTACGTAATGATGGGAGCATGACCTGAGGGGTTGCTAAAACTGTTTGAATTAATATTGGGCTTGGACTACTTTGTACCTAGCAGTAGGTGAGCATTCTTCAGAAGGGCATTAATCATGCATTAGTCTTATTTTGTAATTAATAGATAAAAAGAGCAAAGCAGAAAGACAGAGAAACCTTACACAAAAATTACATATAGTGCTAAGGGTTAGAAATTACACAAAAAGTCAATTTTTATGTCTATCAATTTTATAACTGCAATTTTGACTTAATAATACCTGGTTATTACAAAAAAGGCTTTAACATGGGTATCAAATAATAATCCACCTTATATTCACAAACCCACCAACAATACTTGATTTTCCCCCCACATAGAAGACTATCGTCATAAAAATGTTGGATTCGTAAAGCAATTATATTAATTTGATCACTATATGTTTAATAGTAACACTCTCAATTGCTAATTAAAGCATATATAATAGGCTTTCAATTTAACATAAAATTATTTAATTGCTCTGCTATATATATCTGATTAGTAAATGCATCAGCTAGGTCACCCTTACATAAATTCTATTTTTCTCTCAATTATTAAGTAAAGTATTATAGTGAGCTTTCCATTTATCACTAAATTCTTTGGCTGGTCTTCTATTTATATAGCTGGTTAATTTTGCATTACTGTATATTCCACTAATTTATTTTTCCAATTTTCACTAGTTGGGCATTAGTTGCTTTCTATTTTTTTGCAATTATAACTCTAGTTGCTATATCGTACATTTGAATTATTCTTCCATATTTCTTGGAAGAGTTTCTGTCACAATAGAATCATGTATTATTATCATTACATCGCATTTACCATATTTTTCGCTCTATAAGACGCACCTGACCATAAGACGCACCTAGTTTTTAGAGGAGGAAAACAAGAAAAAAAATATTCTGACTCAAATGGGCACATCATCACAGGCACATTCCCCATCACTTCCCCATGGGCTGACAGACTTACTACACACACATATTCGCTCTATAAGACGCACAAACATTTCCCCTTACTTTTGAGGGGGGGAAAAGTGAGTCTTATAGAGCAAAAAATATGGTATATCCTGCCCTTTTTCCTCTCGCAAGGCATCCAAGGTGACTGAATAGGTTGTGCCATTTTTATCCTCCCAACAACAGCCCTGTGAGGTAGATTAGGGTAAGAGTGAGTGACTGGCCCAAAATTACCCAGTGAACTTCATAAATGAGAATAAGAACCTGGATTTCCATTCCAATACTCAAAAATGCAATACTGAAAACAGTACCGAGCCACACTGGCTTTTATGTTTTAAGAAAATTCTGGATTTTTCTTTTATTGGATGCATGCCACTCTAAGGTGCATTGAGCGGTGCACATAGATGATGTGAGTCGCCCAATCTTACCTTCTGACCAACCCTGGAAAGCAAAAAAAAAAAAAAAAGCCACTTGGCCCAGGTCACATTCCAAATTTTTTTAGCCGAGTGTGGTTCAAATACAGGTGTCCCCAGAACATTTTTAAAAATCCGCTTGATTCCATTTTTAATCTATCTCGTTTAGCAAGAAGGGAACAGATAATACAATGGAAAGCAAAGACTCCTCAAGGTTTTCTGTGACAACAAAGAGGACTGGGAACTTGAGTTTGTGTTGCTTTTTATTGAAGGCAGCACCTTGCCATTCTGCGCCACCTGGCAGTTGTGGCCCCTGCCCTTGCGTGGGCGGTCATCAAGAGCTCCCGCGCATGTGTACGCAGGAAGAATATGCTGAAGCGCAGTGTCCTGCCCCACCAACCCACTTTCCCACAAATTACTCATCCCCTTTCCTCCGCCACCACCTTTGTCTCTCTAAGAAGCTTAAGACGCAAGCTTGGATACCACCTGCTGCTGTTTGTCCTTGGCCCCAAAATCCCCGAGCTCCGCGTCTAATGCCCCGGTGTGTCAGTCTGTTCCAAAGTGCAGCCGTTGATCGATTTCTTTAGACAGGAAAGCCCACATGAACGGTCCGACTCAAGCAAGCCAGGTTTGGGGGTACACAGTGGGCACGTGGCAGCAGGAGAACCCTTTGGGGGCCCAAAGGTTGTCGGCAATGCAGCCACGGACCCTTCTCTTCCATCCTCCGGCTGGATCACAGCACATGGCCTTCGGTGCACCTATGTGCTAATTCTCCCTGTTGATCAGGCGCCTCCACTTCTGGGGTGTCTGTCTCAGGGTTGAGAATTGAAGAGTCCTGCTGGATCAGACCAAGCATCCTGCTCACACAGAGGTCGAGTGAGGAAGCCCACCAGCAAAAACGAATATCTTTAACGAGTTGGAGCACGCAACTTCCCAAAAGGCAAGCTATGGGGGGAAAACATGATATGCAGAAAATAACTAAGAATATAGGGGTGGGGTTAGACCCATATATGTTGTGCGTACATTCCTTTGATACATCTTTTGAATATTTTTCTGTATGCCTTCCATTACTTCGCACAGAATTGAGCTGATGTCACTCTTAAGTATTCCCTTCTTAGAAATATCCTTAGAAAGGCGATTTTGCCATCTGTCATTAGCACCGCTAATCTGATTGGCACTTGTGTGTGTGTGTGTGTGTGTGTGTGTTACACACCTGTGAAGACTATCATTGGTAACCACTTAATTCTCCCTTCTAGCATCTCTGATCCCCATTTTAGCGATCGCTTGCATTCTTTTGGAACAAGCCACGAGGACTACAAACATGCTATCTTCAAAAGAAGCTCATTCTGATAACTCCAGGAAATCGCTGATTGATGCTTCGGGACGGGAGCGGTTTGTCTGGGGCCAGTGGCACGTGCCGAGCCTTCTTCCCGTCAGGCGTGGGCCGCTTTACTCACGGTGCCATCTGCTTGCTGCGATGGCTGGCCTCACTATTCCTCAGGTGGATTAGGGAAAGCCCGGCGTCACCCAGACTCTCTTGCATTGCTCCTGATCCCATTTTAAAGAGCTTGAGCTGACCCAGTGTTCTAACCATCCTTCGGAGACATCCAAAGCGAGAAGACCCTTGGAGGAGAGAGACTGGAGTCTCAGAGGTTCTCACAGGTGAGCCTGGGGGACATGCAGCATCCAGGTGGGAAGGGTCTCAACCCAGGGCCAGCAGAAGCAAGCATCACATTGCTTTCTTTCTGCCTTCCTTGGCTTGTGTCCTTCACAGGAGCCAGTGTGGCATAGCAGTTTGAGTGTTGCACTGGGAGATGGGTGTCCCAGTTGCTGCTGGGTCATGACACAAAGCAAGCCACTTGCTGATTCTCGGGCTAACCACAAAGTTGTGAGATAGATGCTTTTTATATACATATAATTTCAGAATTCCTTCCCCTTGTTCCTCCTCCTCTCCCACTTCTATATGGGGTTTCTCTGGTCTACAGACCCCCACTATATCTTGAATCAAAAACCGGAATCAAATCATGAGGTTGATTCCTGATCTTTAACCTAACTTGCTTGCTACACCAGCAAAAACCACAATGTTTTGCCTGTCTTCCAAGCAATTTTCCCCACATCACAAATCGCCTCTCTGTAGAGAATCTTGGCATATCGGACGTTAGTTAACAGGATAACAATTCTTGATGCTCCTTGTCATTAGAACTGCATTTCAAATTCTCAATTATTGGCTCCCCACTCCCCCCCCCCACACACACACACTCTGATTGGGGTTGGTTTGATTGAGAAAGTTTATTAAATTGCCCCAGTAAATTGTACTGATTTGTTCTTTACAAGAAATCACAAAATCTTACAATTGGGTTTCACCCAGTGTGGTTTTCTGCCTACTCCATGGCACTAGAAAGAAGCTATGTTGAAGAGGACATAGTGAAGGACATACAAAACTTTTGCAGACGGCCCAAACTTGCTTTGTTCTCATAATCTCCCTGTTGGTTTTATAGAGGAAAGATGGACACTTGCTTAAATTCGGGAACAGCTTGGATCTTCCCCAGCCTCCTGGGAAAAGTAGGTGTTTCATCCTTCACAGGACAGCCAAATGTTACCTGTGGATCTAGAACAGGAGTGCTGAACTTCAGCCCACTGGTCCAAATTCGGCTTGTGCAGTCCACAGTTGGCCAGCAGCCTCCTCATCTTTTGGAGTTTCCCAGCGGTTTTTCCCCATTATAAGAGGCTGATGCGACCGTCCTGAGATGTGGCTGCAGCAGGAGAAATTTCAGCTAAAAGTTGCTGGTGTATTTTGCCACTCTTGCTTTCCAACCTGCTCAAAACCTGGATGTGCCCCCCTCCCCGCCTCACTGCGGCAGATTTTCAACATGGAAATCAGCCCTTGGACAGAAAGAGGGTTGAATCCCCCACTCCAGGGCTTGGGGGCAGATGGGGAGGATGTCAGACTGGCGGTAAAGTCTGATCCCCCTTCCCAGCGCAAGGGCCCACCTTGCTCCCAGCAGACAAGATACGACAGCACTGGCTTTCAAACCCCATCGTTGGGCGTTAGGTTTGCCTCGGGAAAGAACAGGCGCTTGACTTGGTCATCAAGGCTTACCCCTGTCGGTCCACCTGTCCTGACCACCAGATCTAATCACCAAGTGCCCCCGTCTTGTGGCCGTGAAGTGTGTGTGACTCTCATTGCTCGCAGAGTGCCTGCCAGCTGCTGCAGACACACACACAACCATCTACAAAAGGACAGCATAGAGATAGTTGTAACGGATTATAATCACTAGGTTTTTCCTAAAGCATACCGTAGCTGTTTTTCCCCTCTCCTCCGTTTCCAGCCCCCTTCCAGATGGGATCCACGGTGAAATCGCGCTTTGGAGGCCCAGGTAGGCAGCTGTTGTGTTGCGTCTCAGCAGACTTCCCTCAGGAAAAGGATTCCGGTGCCCCGAGGTGCCTCCACCGAGGCAGAGCCCCAGAGCAAGCCCAGAAACAGAGGTAAGAGCCCCTCCGTTGCTTTTGTGTTAGATGATTGTGAAATCCAGAAATCTCTTCCACATCACTGCCAAGACACCTTTCATAGACGTGGCTGCCCTATCCGTGCCTTATTTTATAACTTGTGCACCTAAGAAATACAATATGTGAATCAGCCTTTAGCTGATGAAGCCCTATTCAGCATCTAACTTCTGGAAAACAAGTTTCTGGTCCTTAAGGTTAAAAAAGGCAGTCCACTTGTTGCTGGCATAAACTGACATACTTGCACACTCTCAAAGGGCATCTGTGTCTGCTACTGAAAAGAGAGAGAGATTACAGTCTTGTAGCCTCTTTATCCTCCATCAGGACTAGAAAATTGCTTTTAAGAACTGGAGGCCAAGATTTTTCAGGATGTTGGGTTTTCACTCTGCGTTGCTTCTGTGCTTGCACAGAATTGTGGGGTACACAGTGATGAAGTCTAATGCAACCCCAGAGATTAGAGCTGCTTGTCCAAACTTCCGACCTGAGAGAAAACCTTCAGGAGAGAGATCCCATCTTTTCCACCAGCTTCTCTTTCCCGTACTGCATGGGTGGGTTTTTCCGCCCCGCCTGATGATGTTTTGCCTTTGTGTCCTCAGGAGCAAGCGGGATGCAGCGTTTGCTCAACGGAAGGCCGAGCGAGCTTCCATGAGGGCACAGCTGCGGGAGAAATACCAGCTGCCCAAGGTCAGAGCCCCCGCTGCCCGAGACCCTGTGTGTGCATGTAGGCCTTCAGGTGGGGCCATGCCTTAGTGTGTTCCTGCCTTTGGAGGTTAGGGAGGGGGCCCCCATCACTCCCCGGACAAGTTAGACAGGCTTCCATCACTGCGGCCATTTAGGCACCAGAAGACGTCTATCCTTTTGCCTTCATTCTGCTCTCTCTCACTCCTGCTTTGACTGGCCACCTGCCATGCACAGCATCTTGCACCCGTCCGGTCGGGGACCAGAACTGAAGCCGAGGAGGTGATCTTCCATTCGGTTCTAAACCTTTACCTATTAGCTCCACCCCAGTGTCCCTCAGGCCCCGCCTCCAAGCCAGCGGGCTCCACCTTCTCTGTTAGGCAGCTCCCCTCCACTCCCAGGCTCCTCCCACTACGTTGCATGGGCTGAGGCACTGGGGCTTGGCGTGGTGCTGAAACCTCGGCCCAAATTTGGCACGTTCAGGGTCACGGTGTGGCCCCCCGAGCTTGCTCAGGCCGCATCCTCTCCCTGGCCCTGGCCGTTCCCCCACAATCATCCGTCTTTTGCTGGCTGCCCAGCTCTTTTGAATCTTTCCCCATTAAAAAAGGGCCGGGACTCTTCTAGGACTTTGCTAATGGCATTAAGCGTTCTGAGTTACCGCAGGCTTGGGTTTTTTGCATCATGGCCCCGCTCTCCTTACCTTCTGCCCCTCCCACTGCTGGAATGCAGCCCCCAGGAATGGAATTAGGCCGCGGGTGGAAGAGGCTGGACACCTTTGGCCTGGGCAGGCCTTGGAGTCCGGGGGGGCAGGGCGGAGAGGCCTCCCCCCTGAGAGAGTCTCCCAGGCATCGCTCGCTGCCACCAGCCCTCCTCTCCCAGTCCTCACCCCTGCCCGGTTTTGCCTCCCAGAATCCGACCGACAAGAAGCAACTGGAAGTCGCTGGGGCGAAGACGAAGCTCCCTCCGGACCTGCTGGCGATCGTGACGCCCAAGGCCGCCTCTGAACCCGGCTCCATCTTCCCGAGCTTCAGCGGCTTGGACCTCAGCGCCTGGCGTACCACCGCGGAAAGCGCCGTGCAGTCCCTGCCACGCCCGGTGCAGTGCCCCATTATGTGAGCCTCCCCAGGTGAGCCGCGCTGGCAAACCTGACTCTGACGGGGGCAGGAAAACCCCTCCAGGTGGAGGGGTGCCGCTGTGGAGGGCTGAACGTCCCCCATCACCCCGTGGGCTTGAAATGGGCCGAGCGGTCCTTGGAATTCTTTAAGGGCCACGCCGGTTTCCCAGCTCCTCCGGCCTGTGGGGGTTTAGGAGGCATTGGCACTTGGGGGCCTTGGGCAAAGGTTGTGCTCTTCATCCCACTTGCACTGGGAGCTCATCCACCGTGTGCCACCATCTTGACCATTTGTGGTCTTCTTTATTTAAAGTGTTTTTTATTCTACTGCTAAGACCCCTCAAAAAACTAGAGCACACAGATGGCGTATGTCAATGGGCGAACTCTTCATCTAGCCTTTACAACCTAAAACAGACACAGCACAGAAGGAAAGAGGGATGAAGAGGGCAGAAGAAAAATGCAGCAGACTGTCAGCAGTGGAACGGCCTTGCTCCTCTTGGCAGCTTCTATGGGGCCAGCCCCACTGGCCCAGGTCCCATGTTCCTTTTGCCTGCACTGGCCTCCCCCTGCCTTTCCCACAGACCAATTGCTGTCAGTTACCCTTCATCAAGCATCCCCCACCAGTGTCGACTTCTTCAAGATCTTTCATCGAAAAGTCCATTGGAAGCGAAACGCACCGATTCCCGCTCTGGACAAGGAGCTGCTCTTCTAAAGTGGGCACGACACTTGCAAGCCAGGTGCTGCCATCATTCCCAGCGATGGAACGCCTGGTCGCTGCTTACAAAGTTCCTTTATTTCGGTGCCTGACATCTCCAGTCGTCGTGGCTGCGAAAGATCAATATGTGGGGCTCAGCAGCGCTGCCATCCGCCAGGCCGGACAAGGGCTCAAAGAGGCGATTCAGCGTACGGCACTCACCTTCCTGTTGCCTTTAGGGTTTGGAGCAGGGAAACACCAGAAGTCTGAGCTCTGCAGATGCAGAGCGTTGTTCCAATAAAAAGCTGTGGCTGTTTTGCTTCGTTGTCTTTCCTGAGGCTTTCGATTGGGGTACTGACCTCCCTGGGTGGTTCATCTATCCTCCGGCACCCTCCCGCACAGGGAGAGGGGGAGAAAAGTCTGCAGAACAAAGAAAAGGACGGTGTCGTGCTGACAAGCAGCTCGTGACAGATGGCTCCGTTTACTCGCTTATGTCACTGAAAGATGTTTTGAAAGGGAGAGGTAAACTTGGCACCCTGTCCCAAGCCAAGTTGGGAGTTTATAATAATCCTGATCTGGAACAGAGGTTGGATTCTACAAGTTCTGAATCTTGGGAGAAGGTGGAAAAAAGGGAATATACAGATCTAGTGGATAGTCAGTTTTGGAACAAGTTTGAGAACCAAAAAACAAAGAGCAACGTGACAAGGTATAATTAATATTTACAATGCTTCAAAGAGTAGTGTTTTTGAAATGGACAAGCAGTGCTAATTAGTCAGTGTGGTGTGGTGGTTGGACTGGGACTCAGGAGGCCTGGGTTCTAGTCCCCCTTTTGCCCTGAAGCTCCCTGAGTGACAGGTCAGTGGCTGACTCTCAGCCGAGCCTACCTTACAGGGTTGTTGTGAGGGCAGAATGCAAGCCAGAACATGCAGCACGACTTGGGCACAGCCTCGACGACTGTTCAAACACTTCTTCTGAGCAAGGTGCTGCCTCCAGCCTTCCCCAACCTGGTGCCCTCCATGGGTCCTTTTTTTTCCTTTCAGGATGGGATGGGAATGATTCTTATCATCCCTGGCCATTGTAGTCAAAGAACCAGGGAACATCTGTGACTGTTTCTTCTTTCTGCCTCATCCATCCATCGTTTTATTTATTTATTTAGTTTTGGATTTATATCCTGCCTTTTTCCTGCAAAGGGCTCAAGGCAGCTTACATCATTCTCCTCCTCCATCTTATCCCCACAACAACAACCCTGTGAGGTAGGCTGGGCTGAGAGTCTGTGACTGGCCCAGAGTCGCCCAGTTGGCTTCATGGCCGAGCAGGGACTCGAACCCAGATCCTCTGAATCCCAGTCCCATGCTCTTAACCACTACGCCACACTGGCTCCCACACTGGCTCTCATCATCTTTATGTATTAGATTTATAGCCTGCTTTTTTCTTACGCAGAACTCAAAGCAGTTTACATAAGCCTCCCGTTCTCAGTCTTATCCCCACAACAACCCTGTGAGGTAGGTTGGGCTGAGAGTCTGTGACTGGCCCAAAGTCACCCAGTGAGCTCCAAGGTATGCAGGACTAGATCTTCTGAGCCCCAGTCCCATGATTATGAATATATTTGCATTTTATTGTTAATTTCACCAAAACAAAAACTCCATTAAAACAAAATTGACACAAGGTAGCCTCTGTATATATGTGTATGAATATGCACAGAGAGAGGGAGGGAGGAAGAAAGACACACGGCATTATTTATTGCATTCGTACGCAACATACGCGAGGCCCTTTAAAGATTCCCACAGCAAGCGCTTCCGGGCCCAGCCGGAGAGGACTGCAGTTCCCGTCAGCCCTCGCGGGCCGCTCCCTCCGGCGCCGCCTGTGCTCGACCCGGTCACGTGCGCGGGAATCCCCTCCCCGCTCGCGAGTGACGCGCGTCCTCCCGGCAGCCAATGGGCGCGGAGGGGCTCCGCGGCAGGCGAGGCCGGCAGACGCAGCGAGCGCTCGCGAGCGGGGAGAGGTGGGCGCGCGCGAGCAGGCATGGCCCTGAACACCGGGGGAAACCCCTTCGAGGAGGACCCGGGGAATCCCTTCCAGGTACGTCGGGGGCCCCTCCGCCCCCGGGGCCCCTCCCTCCCTCCCTCCCGGGGCAAATGGCGCGGGCGGGGTTCTGCCCTTACCCCGCTCCGCCGTCCGAAGCGAGGCAGCCGGCCGGCCGGTCCTCTGCCTGTTGAGCCAGCCCCTGGCTTGCGGCGGGCACGGGCGGCGCGGCCCGAGGCAGGGGCGCGCGGTTCTGGTTTGCCCCCCGCCGCCCGCCCGCCCGCCCTTCGGTGGAAGGAGCCCCGGGGGCGCCTCCGCATTCCCCCGCCAGCCCCCGGGGGCGGGGGCGCCTTTGGCGGGATTCCTCCCAGCCCTCCCGGTGCTGGGAGCCAGCCGGGGGCTCGTGCCCCGCCCGCCGGGGTGGTCTTCCTTCCCGGGGTCATCCGCCGCCCGGGGTGCGGGGAGCAGAAGAACGGCGCGTAGGTGTCGATTCGCGATACGCTAATGCGAGCATGGGGGTTGTGAATTCCCGGGGTGCCTTCCGGGGGCTGCCTGAGTTGCGGGGGGGGGGGGCGTAGTTTTGACTGCAGCCTTCTAGCTGGCTGTATGTTGACCTCTGCTTTAGGGGAATTTGGACCCACCACCTCCATTCCCATCCCCTGCTGCCCGCCGGCCTTGGATTAACGGCGCCCCTTTTTGCTGTCATGCCGCTAGGTTCCTCCCCCAGCCCAGATATTTTGGTCTTAATCCAGTGGCGGTGCTGGCTGGGGCTGATGAATGTTGGAGTCCCAAAACTCAGGAGGGCACCTTTGGGCTCCTTCTGTATTAGCACAGCTGCTTCTGCTTGGGCTAATAATTAACCATGTTATTCTATGTCACCTCAGCCTTTGGTCCTATTTCTCCCAAAAAAAACCCCCAACCTAATAATAATCTTTCTGATAACGGAACTATAGAATATGGGGGGGGGCGCTTTAAACTCTAGTAAATCATAGTTTCTGTAGTTGCATGTCTACAGTTTCTTTGCTAAACTCTCCTGGATTTATTTACTAGATTTATTCTGGCTTTGGCTTGCAGAAACTCAGTCATTTCCTGTTGCTGGGGCCTTGCCGAGATATGCTTTGGTGAATTGAGCTTGTCCCTTTATTGTAGTATCTTCACTCGCTTGCACTTTTAAAATCTGCCGAAATTTGGGCCTGGAGCCAGGACTTCTTTAATCATTCTAAGAGCAGTGCAGAACACTGGTTGGTCTGTTTGTGTTTCCTGCCAATTCCTCTGCCATTCTTGCGATTAACATGTCTGTCTCTTGGTAGTGTATCATGTGAAATTCTCCCCTCCCTCCAAAAAGCTGAGACACTGTGCTTCTTCCTCTGTGCCCACGTGACCCCCTTCTATGCAAGGGTAATCATTTTTGGTTGCCAGAGAATGTTTTCTGATTACTGAGAAAGATTTCAGGAAAGCTTTTGTTACTAGCTGGTTATTTGGAAGCTGTCCTCCCCGCCCCGATAGGCCCATCCCAACTGTTCCAGGTTAAATCACTGGCCTAGCCCAGTAAGTAAAGAGGCATTAGCTGGCTGCCCTGAGCTGGAGCTTAGTTTTATGTGCCTATCCATGACCGCCCTGTCAAGAGAGCTGAACCATGGGGAACGTAATTTTAATGAAGGTTTCTGTAGCTGGTTTAAACAACACCTTCATTGAAATCAACCCACCCTGTTTGTCTAGCTAAAAGTGAAATTGTAGTCTCCGTTTCCATCAATGCACTGGGGGTGTTTGAGGGTTGAATCTGGGACCTTTGCACCCAAACGGAGACTGGTGCCCTTGGCAGAGAAGTAGAAAACGGGTAGCAGAGAAGGGTTGGAAGGGCACACTTGACAGTTGCGGTCTTCCCTTGACCTCAGCTTTTGGACTACACGCACAGAAGATTGCTTAACTCCACCCAGTTTCCTGTGAAGGGTGGACATGGATAGAAAAGCCCAGTAGTTCTGTTTGTAGACTCTCACAGCTGTGTCCTCTTCTCAGGACCCTGCTGTTATCCAGCACAAGCCTAGTTCTGACTACGCCACTCTGGATGTCTACAATCCTTTCAACAACTCCAGGGTAAGAGAGCTGCTTTTATCAGGATGTCTGGAAAATGTATTTTGCTTGTGTTCAGGCACTAGCCATGTTTGGTCTCAGTGGAATTGTGTGCCTGCATGTTTTCAAAATGGTCAGCTTACACCTTGAGATCTAGTAACTTGGGTGGGCTGTTTCATCAGCAAAAATGCTTTGCCGCCTTCTCTCGGTTCCTTGCCGTTGACTTGCAGCTCGGAAGGCTTTGTGGCAAAGTGAACAAGCCCTTGGTGTGGGGTTGGCTTAAATAAGGCCTCGCGGGAACGTAAAGCATCTGGGTCCAGTCTAGCCCAGTCTTGTCAGTACTGACTGACAGCGGCCCTGCAAAATTTCCGTCCTTCCTGGAGAGCGAACGTGAGCCCCTCTGCCCTTGGACTACGGCCTTTCTTCACGACTGTGTTCCTTGGGTCACAGAAAGCCAGGCTAGTCTGCCTCCAGCTATTTCACTGCTAGCTCAGATGGACTACTCACTACTCCCCCTCACTGCTCCCCTCTGAGTCTTCAGCCCTCACTGGTGGCGACTGTCCAAAGCATGCAATGATTAAGAGAGCTGAAAATCGGCACATCTGCACCTTGATTCTTTCTCTGCCTAAGCAAATCATTGCCGGCTTCATCATTTCCCATCTGCAGCAAGAGGATAATCCTAGCTAACCTTGCAGGGTGGTGGAAAATAAGCAGGTAGGGTGTGTGTGGTATTTTGAGCGCTTGAAAGCATTCATAGAAAGGTGCACGGTTCTTCGGTAGGATTCCTGACCCTCTCTGCTTGGTCTGTTTTGACTGGAGAGGCTCGGAAGGGAAACCTGGGGGGTTTTGCTTGCAAAATTGCCACTGGGTCGCCCGGCTACAGACCCTGACTTGTGCGAGGTTCCTGGGGCGTTTGATGGTTCTCTTCTCTCTTTTCTGCGGCAGCCTCCCCCTCCGTTTGAGTCTCCAGCCTCGGCACAGACTGTCCCTTCAGTGACCCCAGCGCCATCAGCTCCTGTCCCGCAGCCCCTCCGAAAATCGAGCCCCACAGAACCCAGGAATTATGGTTCCTACGGCACCCAGGTACTGGGATAGATGGTGCAAACACTGGGGATGATATTGTGGGCATGAGCGGGCTTCTTAGGGTCGTGTGTGCAATGCTGCCTTGCTAAAGAAAATAATACAAAAAAATTAAAATCTAGGTTCTGTGGGATGATTGTCCATGGCAGTTGTGAATTAAGTAAATAATTGTTTGGACATTTCATCATGCAAAATGATTTTTGCAGTTGATACGAATGACTATCAGCTTGAGGGTGAAATTTGCATTCTTTTGCTGTCCCCCTTCTCTAAAAATGCTCTTCAGTTTCCTACAGTGGCTTCTGAGGTTTTTTGTCTGCAATCTCTTGAGGACTAGCAGTTTGATTTTTTAAAACTGCTATGCTCAGAATATTGTACACAGTAACTGACGTGTCGTCCCCCTCCCTGCCCGCCCCCAGGGCTTCACATGGTGGGTAGCTGCCCTGACCTAGAGGCCCTTTCATTTTAAGGACAGTAATATATTTTTAATCTTTATTTTTACTTCCGTACTGTGGTGTCTGAGCAGCAGCAGCAGCTTGAGGATTTTTTTTATCCTGGGTTTTCACTGAAACTCCCTTTCTGTGCTTGGATGCTTTCCAGTTAGTTATACAGCACAAAGCTGTATTGAAGAGTGCTGTGGGTTTTGATTTCCCCTGTTCGCTGAGGGCCTTGCTGCTCTTCATTGCGGAACTGTGGGCAGCATCTCTGGCAGAACCCTTTGCCCCCAGAATGGAAGAATAAACTCTGCAGCAGATGGGTGCTTCTCTCTTCTCCCTTTCCTGGTAGGATTCGGCTGCAGCAGCCACCGCTGACCTGTTGAAGCGTCAGGAGGAGCTGAACCGCAAAGCAGAGGAGTTGGATCGGAGGGAGCGAGAATTGCAAAACGCTGCTCTGAGCAACGGCGCAGGTAGAGGCTGCCCCAACAGCGAGAACCCCCCACCCCTTGCTGAAGTACTTGTGAAAATCACCCCCCTCTCCCATTCTACTTGCAGTCCGACAAAATAATTGGCCTCCGTTGCCTTCCTTCTGTCCCGTGAAGCCATGCTTCTATCAAGATATTCCAGTAGAAATTCCTGTGGACTCCCAGAAAACAGTTAATATCATGTACTACCTTTGGATGGGTAAGCCCTTGACAGAGAGTTGTTGCTTTGCATGCAAATGGCCCCAGATTTATGCATCTCCCGATCAGAAGCATGAGGACTGGAATCTTGCTTTGTGTTTAGGGGAAAGCGTTTCACAGCAGGTAATTACTGTAGAACTGTGGACACATGTTCTGTCAGTGCTACCCTAAGGGTTGCAGATGGAGGTCTGTCTTAGCCCTACCTGGAGATGTAGGGAATCAAACCCCGCACTGTTCGGTGCAGTGGTTCTTTTGCTTAAACTACGGCCATTCCCCAGAGGGGAATAAACACATATAATCTTTCGGTCACTCATAGCAACACAGCCTTAAAAATCTCCTGGTGGAATGTTTACTACTAGCCCTGGAGCGTTCCCACAGTGGGGTGTTTTTAGCTGTCTTCCGACAAGGTGGCAGCAATGACTTGGAAGCAGTGAAACCCATGATGAAAGATATTGATCTGCTTTGCCCATGATGCTAATGGTCGTTGTGACATACAAACACAGCCATGCTAACAAACCATGGATTGTTAACCACAGACAACCCAGAAAGAGAATCCATGTTGTTGGGTTTCAAACTCTGGGTTGTTTAAAGCATGGGTTGTTGATACACACAGAACTGTGGGTTGTTCATGGACTGTTTTGCCAGATTTCAGAAGCAGGGACAAGAGCAGTAAAAAAATAACCCAGCACCTCTACGTGCCACTGCTACGGTGTTGGAAAGGCATTTGGGGTCAGGAGTAGAATGGGCAGAGGAGGAAGAAAACAACCAGCCAAGGGACTGAAGAAATAAACGGCAGTTCCTTGGATTGTCCGCAGAATAAAAGCTGGGTTTAATAAACCCAGGGGCAAAGTCATGCGCGAGCCAGGTCGCTGGCTGATTTTGTCGCTCCCTCTCTCCCGCAGCCAGCGCGCTCTCCCTCTTCTTCAACTTCCTGGCGATGTTGGCTTGGTTCTGTGTGGACGTGTCAGGCGGTTCCGGCTTTGGCCTCTCCATCCTGTGGCCTTTGCTCTTCACACCCTGCTCCTTCCTCTGCTGGTTCCGGCCCATGTATAAGGCTTTCAGGTATGGTGCTCCAAGGAATCAGTGGCACTCCAGTCCTTGCAGGCCACTCGGAAACAGAATTCTGCGCGGTACAGAGGAATTGTTGCTTGGCTACCTGGGCCGGTGTTTTCAGGGAGGTGAAATCGCCTTCGGCTTGTGGGCAAGCCAGAGACAAAACAATCCATAAAAGGGACCAGCCTGTTTTAGTTCCTGGTTTTTCCTGGTAATAACTAAGCCTGAGCAGAGGTGTTCACCAGCTCAGATTAGGGCAGATGGACATGCAAAAGCTGGGGAGCCACGAAGTGATCAGAAGCGGGGAGGGCAAAGGGCCAGAGGAAGTCATGGGGCCACCTGGGAAGCCTGGGAGGGCTCAGTCGGTGCCCCACGGTCCTGAGGCTCTGCACCCCTGTATTAGATCAGGACAGAGCTGTTTCCCTTATCCACCTCATATGGTGTCTTTGAGTTGGCTGCAGGCGGTTTGAATGTTTGTGGCTCGAGTCTCTGGTCCCTCCTTTGCTTGACCACTGCAGCCTAAAGTAGGGCAGCCCCAGTCCTCTGGGGCTGGTGGGAGGACTAGGGCCGATGGAGCAAGGAGCACTGATGGCTGTTCTCTCTCTTTTCCAGGAGTGACAGCTCTTTCAACTTCTTCGTCTTCTTTTTCATCTTCTTTGCACAGGACGTGCTGTATGTTTTTCAGGCCATTGGTATCCCTGGATCAGGTTTCAGGTAGGACCCGTCCTGTAGTACTAGAACTGTAGCCTGGGAGTGGTGCTTTCCCACCTATGAAGGTGTGTTTATATTTTTGTTCTTTCTTTTTTTGACTCTGCTTTCTTCCTCGAGTGGAAGGAGCAGCTCAGACTGGGACACCCTCCACTCCTGTAGGGAAAGGAACAGAGGTTTGCAGGATTTTGTGCTGGGTTGTTTCGATATGCGTGTGTTCCACGATTTTGCACTAGCACCAAACTCAGATAATGGTGATGGATTGAAAATCCAAATTCATAACCATCGGCTCCATCTGTCCGTCCGTCCTTCCTTCCATCCTTCCTTCCTTCCAAAGCAATTTAGACATGGCACACATAATTAAGCATAAAATCCCAAAACTGGAGCCCCAAAGAAATAGAAGTAGAATGAACAACTTAAAAAATTAGTTTCTGGTTTCTTAGCCTCATCGAGCTGTTGCTGAATTTGTTCTTCACGCTGCACAGATCAGGAAAACCTCAGTAAGAGAAACAGAAACAGAGCGAGTCAGAAGGGGCCTCCTGGGCCATCTAGTCTGACCTCCAGCACCAGCTGGCTCTGCTCACGACATGCTCACCATGTGCATGTCCAGCCTGTCCTTGAAAAGCCGCACTGATGGGGCTTCAACTATCTCCTGTG
Organism: Varanus salvator macromaculatus; assembly: GCA_023646645.1. NCBI lineage: Eukaryota > Metazoa > Chordata > Lepidosauria > Squamata > Varanidae > Varanus > Varanus salvator. The sequence goes on along the minus strand of JAIXND010000803.1, from coordinate 7,494,359 downwards.
GAAGCCCATTCCACACTTGGGGTCCTAACTGTCAGGAAGAGCTTCCTGGCATCCAAATTGAACCCGGGTTCCCTGAGCTTGGCTCCGTTGGAGCGCATCCTGCCTTCCTCTGCAGGGGAGAACAGGTCTCTATCCTCAGAAGTTACTGATCAAGTTTGAACTCTGTTTGCTGCTGCTGCTGCTGTTGAATTCATTTTATATCACCCAATAGTCAAAGCTCTCTGAGTGGTTTACAGCAGTTAATTGTTATGCTTTAAGCAAAAAGAAATAGGACCATGCAAGCTGTGTGGATAACTTCTAATCTCTCTCCCTTGTGGCAGCAGCATCGGGGGCCAAGTCCACAACTTGTCCACATCCTTCACATCTGGTTCACTTCACCAGATGTGAAGGATGATAGCATCTGTGCAGAGGAAGGAGTCTTTGCTTGTACACACACTGTTAGAATCTATTTATTTATTTAATTTATTTATTTATTTATTTATTTATTTAGAAATTTATAGGCCGCCCCTTGCCACAAGCCTCGGGGCGGCTCACAATAACAAAAGCATCAGATTCTAAAACATTAAAACTGGCCCATCTCCAGGTCCGAATTAAAACAACCACAATATAATACATAGAATAAATAAATAAACATTTAAAATATTGCTTAAATAAAAAGGTCTTCGCCTGGCGCCGAAAAGCAAATAAAGACGGCGCCAGGCGAGCCTCTCTGGGGAGCGCATTCCATAGATGGGGCGCCACCGCAGAGAAGGCCCTCCTCCGGGTGCTCACCCTCCTTATATCTCTCACGGAGGGTTCCCGGAGGAGAGCATCAGCAGCAGATCGTAAGGGGCGGGAGGGTATATATTTAATGCTATTTCTTGTGTTTAAATGCATTTTCTAAGCAGCCATCACTGCCCACCACACACCGTCTGTTTTGACCTGGCAGATGGACTGAGCTTGGGATCTGATTGTGCTTAACATAGCTAGGCAGTGGGGAAATAATCCGTTCTCTGTACCAGGAGCAGGTAGCCTCGTTCCTTCTAGATGTGTCGGACCATTCCTGACCCCAGGCCCTGCTGACTGAAGCTTTTGGATATTGTGGTGGTCTAGAGCACCTGGCACATACCAGCTTGCCTTGACCTGGCCAGAGCCGCCTCGGTGCGTCATCCTTTGCGTCCTTCTCTTCCCCTTCCCGCATTCTCATTGCAGTGGTTGGATTATGAGCCTCACAGCACTGAAGAGGAACACGGGGGTGGCCATCCTTATGATGCTGGTGGCCATGGCCTTTACAGCCGTTGCAGGGATGGGTATCATCATGTTGAAGCGAGTGAGTATTGGATTCCCCGGCCTTCGCCCCACACACACGTCTTCCTTTCCCCATTCCTGTGCGCTGCTGCAGTTTTCCTCGTGAGGTCTGCATTGGAATCAGCCTGTTGGCAGGTGTGGACTTGTGATACAGTTAGTGCTCCAAGGAAAGGTGAGAGCTGAGCACCAGGAAGGAGTGGGACAGATTTAGCTTCTAAGAGGACAGATTTGGCTTCTAGAAGAGTGAATAGAGGAAGGGAAGCAATTGGCAATTTCTCTCTCTCTTCTCTTGCTAGGTGAACATAGTGCATACGGGTTCCGTTGGACTCCTCTTTTGGCACTCAACAAGCCTTTTATGTCTCCTGATTGATTTATTTCTTAAGATTTTTAAAAATACCTTGGGCACCATTTCTTACTGCAACAGTAGGATATAAACTAAAGCAACGAATATATTTGGGATCAAAATTTAGTGACGTTGTGTTCTGGAGCTCAGAATCTGCCTCTGCTTTTTGAATAGGTTCTTGGATCATTACTTTTGTTTTAGTATCACTGGAAAAAAACAGCATTTTGTGGCTGGCCTCGCACACCACCACACCAGTTGGCAAATGGCCAAGCCCTATCCCATGGCATCCATTTTGTGAAAATAAGCATGATGCATTGCAAAGTTGCAGGTGTAGTTACTGACTCAAAAATGGTTTAGGACCCCCAGCGTTAGAGATTTATGGACAGAACTCCATGGAAGTTGATGAGATAGATTTTGTTTTATAATAATGTAATTGAAAGTGAGTCAAGATCATCTATGCTACTTTATTCCCTATCATTGTGTATGAGTGTAAAAATTGAACATTAAAGCTATACCAGGAAGAAAATGCATGCGTTTGAAACATGGTTCTGGAAGAGAGTTCTGCAAATACCCTGAACCACCAGACAGGCAGGCAAGAGGCTCCTAGATGACATCAAGCCAGAACTTGAGCTGGAGGCAAAAATGACCAAACTGAGGTGGTTGTATTTGGGCACATTCTGAGAAAGCAAGACTCACCGAAGAAGACAGGCTAGAGAGAGTCGAATGCAGAAGAAGAGGAAGACCAGCTAAAGAAAGCCACAGCCTTCAGCTTCTAAGGGTTGTGAAGGACAGTATATTTTGGAGGGTTTTCATTTATAGGGTTGGAGGTAACTTGATGGCACATAGCAACATGGAACAATAAAGCACAGTGTGTTTATTTGAAAGGAAAGGGGTGCTGAGAGAGGAAAGTGAGTTACTTTACTTTTTGGATGTTCTTAATCCTCTTTCAAATAGGTTGTGCGTGTACCCCTTTTTCCTAGCAATAGGGGTGTCAGTGTAGGAGTACAGGACCGTCTCGCAGAATGGGCATTTGGCACAGTACGCAGCCTCCTGAAAAACTCCCACATTTTCCCTTAAAGCCAGTGAGTGACTCCTACAGATACACTTGAGAGATCCTGGTGAAGCCCCATCTCTGCAAACTACCCAAAACAGAATACAGTGCACCAGATGTGAGTCTGCATAAGAGGCCAAGTTTCAGAATCCTAATCTGGCGCACAGGCTTAGCATCTGTTTTTCTCCATGGGCACATGCCTTTTTATCTCTATTTTGCATCTTTTCAGAATCGAAAATGAGAGGCCTGACTTCTGCTTCTTCCTCCATTTGGGAAGGTTTCTCTTCCCCATTTTTTAGAAGATCAGGTTTATGACTTGTTTTGTCCAATGAGCTGCACATTGCTTGACTCTTGTGCTTTCCCCTCCCTTTCTCCCCCCCTCCCCCCGCCACAGATCCACTCCCTCTACCGCCGCACAGGTGCCAGCTTCCAGAAGGCTCAGGAGGAGTTCGCCGCTGGCGTGTTCTCCAACCAAGCAGTGCGCACGACAGCATCCAACGCAGCCACCGGGGCAGCAAGCAGTGCCTTCCGAGCCCCCTAAAATGAGTGCGGGATAAATTGGCCGCTGCTCTTTCTCTGACCCCTTTCCCACGAAGAGCAGCTTCAACGGAAAATCCAAGTTGCACTTTTTCCTTTCCCTGTGCTGATGTTTTTTAGAAGGCTGTTTTGCCCGCCATCCCTTGTACTCTCTCCTGTTCCCCTCCAAGGTTCGGCATGGAATCGGCACTGCTGGCTCATTCCTCCTTTTTGCTGCAAGAACTGTCGCCCCTTTTCCCCAGAATGGAAGTGGGGGCAATTTCAGGCTTCCTTTCCTTTCCTCCCTCCCCAACCCAAGCCCCAAGGGCTGTGGAGAACGGAGGCACCCGCTATATGCCTTGCTGAAACTGACTCGCGTTTGTCGGTGCCTCTGTGCACTCAGACCACGCTTCCTCTGACTTATCCGGGGCACAGAGTGGCACGGACCAGCTAGTCTCACTTTACATGTCTTGTGTCGCTCAGTTTTAGTCAAGCAACAGCCTGAGAAGCCAGTCCTCCCACAAGCCTCTTTCTCTTCCTGATAGGCTGCGGCTTCTATGTACGGGCAGGGGTAACACAGTGATCAGAGGCATAGACAAGAACTTGGCAACAGCCTGCCGGGTGGAAGGTCAGCTGAGGTGCCTTTTTACTCTCTGGCACGGGCAGGCGGTGGCAAGGAAATGAGGACCTGCTGAAAATCCGCCCGTTGACAGATAAGCGGCCCTGCTCAGAGGACGCAAGATGCCTGTCTCCCCTGCACTGCTGATTCTCCTGGCTGCTCCTGATAGGAATACGAACAATCTCCTACACCAGCTTCTTTCCTCCTCCACCTGTCCTGGCCTTTCCCCAAACAGGGAGATCGTTTGGGTTGTCCTCTTCCTTTGCTTCTTGCTCTAGCAGCTTTGGGGTGCTGCAGCGGGGCAGTGGGGAGCCGAGATCTGGCTGGTTTTGGTGGTCTTGGGTTTTGACAGCTGCCTGCTCCCCTGCGAGGTTGAGTAGAGCTTTCTACCAGTGCTGGACACTGGGTGGTGGTTTGACCTACATAATCAGCTGCCTTATTTGTACTGGGAATAAAAGTACAGTGTTTTTTTTTTTTGTTTTACCAAAGCAGAAAGCGTGTGTGTGACACTGAAACCCTTCGCTTTGGTGATCTGCGTTTGCCAGTTCCCTGTCTATGGTTTCCCCCCACAGCCTATGGGGGCTCTGTGCCTCTGATCATTGTTCCCCCTCTCCATTATCCATAACATGCTGCATTATCTTTCAAGCAGCATGTATTCCTTTCTGAAGCAGCTGTGACCTCTGTTCCCCCATTTTGTCGTCCGCCCCCCCCCCATTTTGTCCCCTTGGAGTGTTTTCTTTCTCTCCAGTTTCTTTTATTGCTTTTCTGACATTACCTTTCTGTAAAAAATGAATCTTTTTTTTTTAAGTATGCTGAAGAGAAAAGGACTTCCCACCCACCACCTGGAGCAGAGGGCTGCTTCATGTACTCCTTTGTGTGTGGAGGAGCAGGCACATTTAGAAAGGTATTGGCAAAATCTCTGCTTTTCCTCCTCTCTCTACATCTGAGAGTGTGTAAAGCTGAGATCTTAAAGCTGTTGTTTGTCTTAGGATCTGGATTCCATTTAACTGGCTCCATTCATGTTCCCAGAACATGGACAGAGGTGCTGCTGGTGAAGGTTCGAGGTACAGCTGGTACCTCTTTTGCTACATGCTAAGCAACTTAGTTCATGATCTGGGATCCTCAGCTAAGAGCTAAGAGGTTCCCCTGACTTTCTCTTTTCTGATCTCCATTTCAACATCTGCCCTGTGCCACTGCTGCTCCTGGATTCACCCTAACTCAAGGGTTTGCTTTGTTCTGTGATTCTCCCTGTTTGTTTCACCCTCTGCTCTGTGCCTCTTCTTTCCCTCATGTCTCTGGAGTTACTGGATCTGTACATCATATCCGGGGTTTTCCTCTACTGACTTGATGCTGTGTCTGCCCCCATCCCCCTCAGTCCATTGGACCTTCTTGTCCTCGTGTGTATGTGTGTGCCATTTCCCTCTGTGCCAAATGCAAGATGACTTACAGAACTTTATTTAAGGAATAAACAACATTTTAACTCATTGTCTTCTGGGCTGGTGTAGCTGTTTTGTTTTTGTTTTTTGGAGGGGTAAATAATACCACTGAAGACAGAAGGGGAAAACACTGAAACTCCTTAAAATGCATTTCTGAATTAACCCGTCACATTCCAGAGGTGCATGAAGGATGTTGGTTAACTTCCAGTGGCAAGCAAGTGGAGGCAGAGCATGCCAACAGGATGCATTGGATCTTCTCGGTTCCGTCTTGCAAAGTAGAAATGGTCATTTTGCTTAGGAATTGGGTCCTCTGTAGTTGTTGGAGCCTTGGCCTTCCTGCCAAATTACCTGCAGCTTTTAAGAGCCAAGCCTGCACAAGCAAAGTAAACGGCTGTGGCTTGTTTTTAATCACTGGTGTGAGCTTTCCTCCATTTTGGTCATTTGCTGCCCCGCTGTGGTTTCTCATGATGTTCAAACCCAAGTGGCGTGTGGAAGGGTTAGGGTTGTGGTTTCCCCGGCAAACAAGCCATGCCACTCGGCGTGAAACTACACAACAAGCTGTGCTTGGGCTTGTAATTGGACAAAGGACAATTGGTGCACAGTGCCAAATAAAACAAGCCACCATGGTTTATGTAAATACAGGGAAGTATTGTTTGGTCCCACAAACTGGCCAATGCTCTCCTATTTAAATTCAGTTTCTCCTTGGCCACCGAAACTATTGGCATAAACTGGGCCTTTCTGTATTCTTCCTTCTGCACTTTTCTAGCTACACCTGGCCTTTTGGAAGGGGAATGCTTTTCTGCTTGACTCTTCAGAGGTTTTTCCTCAAACTTGCCTCCGTACATTCTCCCTAACAGCTGCTCCATTAATCCAGTATATCCTCAGGAGAATTGTGCAGGAACTACTGTACTTAAATGGCTTTTGGGAAATTCCATGTTTTCTAACTATTCTGACACAAAGAATTGCTTATGATATCATTTCCTGACTTTTTGCCAGAGTTACGGCCAAAAACAAAAAACCTTTTAAGTGGGAAAAAGATTTTTCTGGATGAGGCTGTTAATCCATTGTCTTTATGTTTGACTTCATTGCTTAATTAACATGAGAATGTTTCACAAAGGACTTGGCCTTTCCTACTGTTTTGTACTTCCCAACCTTTCCCCCAGGTGGGGCTGTTACATAGTAAAAATAACACAATTACAGTGGTTGGGATTTGTGCTTTGTTTTAAGATGGAAAAAACGCTACCTTTTTTGGTTTCATTGCCTGGCAAAATTGCTCTTAAAATACAAGTGAAACTGGAGGGTCATGATGCTATCTAAAGCACCAGGAAACAAAAATATCATCATTATTAATAATACATTGCATTTATATTCTGTGTTTCTTTTTTGCAAAGAATCCAAGGTAAGTTAGGTTGGGAGGCGGTAACTGGTCTGAAATTGCTGAACTTGGGATTGGAACCCAGTTTGGAGTCCCATGCCAGCACTCTTAACCACTACACCATACTGGCTCACCAAACCATTTGCTGGAATAAATAAAAAGCCAAGCAAAGCCCTCAGCGTTGGGCAGAAGTTCATAGTGGAGAAGACTTGCCAGGAGGAAATTGCAAAAGGTCCATGGACAGCAGAGATAAGAAACTGCCAAAAGAGAAGGAAAAAGTGAAGCATGTTTAATCTGGATCTCTCATAGATAGTAGCAGAAGAAAAAATTGCTCCAAAAAGAAGATGGCAGCTCAAAATTTGGTTATACCTGGTTTTCTTCAGTCTGTAGTACTGTACCTGTTGACATAGTTTGCTAAGTATGTTCATAGTAAAATGATCAATTCTGTGACAAATACACCTGAATGGGTACAATTTTGTGTCCCAGACAAGGCGGGAAGAAGCTAAGTAGGGCAACTTCACACTGGGTTTTTATTTGGTTTTAGTGCTTTCCCAGGAAGAATAATTTATCATATTCTTCTGATTCCACTCCTAGAGTAGTTTGTGAGTGCCTTGCAGGACATTGCTATTTTCCAGGGTTTCTCTTGCGTTCTTCAAGCATTTGTGCTGGGTTTTTTTTAGAGTGAGGAAAGTGTAATGTCTGAAAATGGTGAAACAAACTGGAATGTGAAATTCTATTTTTGTGGTTCTGCTGTATGTCAGCACTTATAGAACATAAGGAGAGGCAGAGAAAAGAAAACGAGCCCATGAGTGGATCCCTGTTTCATTGATGCAGAAATGGAGATCTCTTTTCTTGTCAAATAATGATTATTTAGAGCTCTCTGCAAGTTTTGTAATGTTGAAGTATCATCTGCTTTGTGCATCTTAAGAGTCCCTTTATTTCAAACTTTTGTATACCCACTGGGTATACAAATCCCAGTCCACTACCCAATGGTCTAGGAACGGTCTTACAGTAAAACAAAGTGGAGCACAGCACCCATTCTATACAATAAAACAATAAGAACCCACTTAAAATCTCAATCTAAACCTTAAAATACTGGGAAAATAAAAAGGTTTTGGCCTGGTGCCGAAAAGAATAAAGTGCTGGCGCCAGGCGAATCTCTCTGGATGAAGAATTCCTGTGGGAAAGGTCCATATTGCACACGTGGTCAGGCTCGGGCCTTTTCCATTTTTCTAAAATGTTTTAATGTTCATTTCTAAGTTACTTCCTGCCATTCTTTTCGGAAATAAGAACATGCTTATTGGTGACTATGAATTATGAGGAAATAAAAACGAAGTATAATTCTTTACATGTGGTTTTTAAATCTCCAAGCATCTTCAAAAACAGCAGTTCTATCTTTGCATTATTTTTTTAAATCAATTTTAAGAATGCAATCTAACTTTTGAGTGCAATCTGACTTGAGTGCCTTTTTGGGGCGTAGAAAGGCAGGGCACACATTAGATAAATAAGCTAAATTTATTCTGTAGCACCCTAAATTATTTTCTCAGTAAGATCCCTTATTTATATATTAAATATTATAATTATTTATGATTTATTATAATTGTATCTAAATGTATATATAAATAATTTATATATACATACAAATTATATGTATATGTGCACTTTTTTCCTGCCTATTGCCAGTGACTGGGACTCAGCTCTAAACTAAGAATAGTAAATGTTTTCCACAGACTTGTTAATAAAAGTTTTCCATTTTTAATGGCTGTTATTCCCCTCATCCCAAAATACAGCTTCCTTCATACCTCACCCCCATCCTACTTTGTCTCTATCTCCCAATTTGTAGGTCCCATAGACACAACTCAAAGCAATCATGAATGAAATTATGAATACTGAACTATATGAACGAAGTGGAATGTGTAAAAATATGAGCAAGGCAATTCCCAGCATTTTCCCACTGGGAAAAAAAAGGTTATTTGTCTTTAAGAAACAGACTATGAATAGGGTGGCCTCATTAAACTTGAGGGAGAAGCCATTGCAGGTGGATGTAGCAAAGTAACGGTCTGTGGAGCTGTTTTTCTTTCTTCTTCCACCCTTCACAAGGTATTTATGTGAGGCCAAAAAGGGCCTTTTTCCAACTAATTAAGCTACCATGGGTGGAAATGGCTGTGGTGACATTTTGCCTTCTCCTCACAAGTGCGTTGACTCTTTCTCATGGTTTGCTTGAGGCAAGGAAGGCAGTTGGTTAAACATTTTGGTGGACATTTTGTTGCCTTATGGCCTGTTCTCCTAGTGGTTTTGTTTTGTTTTGGTTATTTTACAGTCACAGACAAGGTTTTAAAAAAGATAATGTAGCAGTAGAAAAGTAACTATAGGAAGACACAGACCAATATGGCTTCCTCATTAGCTATCCCTTCGCCCTGCGGTCACCACACAAGCCTAAAGAAGTGCTTGACTTGGTTTGTCTTTGAAGAAAACCTGGTGGCCACTTTGCTAATAAAAACAGTTTTTTTAAATAAGGAGAGGGATGAAAACGTTGAACTTGAAGGAAGCCTTGCGTGCTGACAAGATGGCTGACCAAATTCCCCTTATATAACCATCTCTGCTCTGTCTGTATTTTCCTTCCTTCAGGTCATTTTTGCTTCTTTTTTTGCTGTACAGCTTTGTTTTGTCCAAGAAGGGGCCAGTCTGCAATTTGAACCTCTTCTGAATTTGGGTTCTGCACAGGAAAAATGACTATTTCAGCTGTGTGTGTGTGTCTGTGTGTGTTTTCCCTCTGTGTGTATTTATTTTTGTGTGTGAGAAAGAGAATTTAGCTTTCATTCTGGAAAGAAGCACCTTAATCTCCATTAGAGAGCAGGCTAAGAAATACACTTAAATGGGGTTGCCAGATTAAAGGGGGGGGGAGGTGCAGTTTCCCTAAAACTGCCTTATTATCCTCCACATTTCTCCTTTCTAGCTATGAAGGGAGAGATTTTCCCCCCTCTTGAATTGCTTTCTCCACAGCCTCCTTGGGCATCATTTTTGGCCGAAGGAGAGGACAGAAATCAAATAGGCAATCAGGTTAAATCTCAGAAGTCTTTCACATTTTCGTTTTCTACCGGTGTGTGGGGACGTTTTGTGCAGAGATGGGTTTGGCACCTGCCAACTCCATATCTGGGTTCAGATCATGTAATAATAAGGGATGCACAAGGGTTGAGTTCAGAATGAAACATGTCTAAATCTAGCCACAATAAGAAGCCACAGCTTTTTAATTGCATATTTGGCACAACTATTGGGAAATTCTGAGATCTACTGGTTGTCTGTACCCGTTAACATCATGTGCTCTAGGCAGCTGTTACAATAAAAAAATCAATAAATAACATTGATAAAATAATACAGTTAAAATATATCAAAATGCTAGCCCTAAATAAGCAGGATAAAATCACAGTGCTATGCTAGCTGGGGCATGCAGGGACTGGTGTAGCTTGTTTCCTGTTTAAATATGCCTTTGTCTTCTTTAAATAATAAAATACAAAAAAGAGGAAAAAATAGAATATCACATTTAAAGGAATAAAATGCAACTTTAAAAATGTGTGTGTGTGATTTTCCTTGCTTTATTTTGTTTTCTTGATGCATCTCTTGTTATCACTACACCAGCAATGTGTGTGCGCTTGACACAGTATGAGAGAGAGTTCCCTGCCCCGAGGACACTGCATTCTAAAAATTCTGCACAGATAGAAAAATAGAGGAAAGGAGCCATCCCATGTGGTTGCCCATATTCCTGCCAACCTGGCGGATTTACAGGCATCTAGTGGAAGGCAGGAAGAAAATGGAGGTTAGGATTCCCTCTGTACTTCTCTTGCCTTCCAACACCTTTACACAGTTTCAGGGGTCTTTGGCGTTCTCCTCTTCCTCATGAGGAGCGGCTGAGGATCCACAGTGATTCTTTAAAGGGTGGTGCTCCCTTCTCGAGGGTTTAAAATGCACCACTACATTGGCTAGGGATTTCAGGAAGCTGAGAGAGATGTCACAGTATTACAGGCATCACTGTTTGCAATGCTGGGGCTCAGCCTTGGAATGTAGGATTTTAAAAAAAACGACAAAGCTGGTGCAGGGGCAAAGGCATGGTGGTCATGTTGAATAAAAACAGTCGCTTTTTTAAATTTAACTGATTTAATTTGTCTTTTTTGGTTAATTGTTGCTCATTGCTGTTTTATTGTGGTTGTTTTAACGATTGTAAGCCGTCCTGAGATGCCATGCATAAGGGATGGCATACAAAAGTTTTAAATAAATTTAAATAAATATGTTCTACTTTGCAGAGAACAGTCCTCTATTTGATGGTCTTTCCTGACTTAGAATAATGTTTCTTATGCCTATGTGGTTCACGGTACTGGTTTTCAAGATGATTTTTGATAGTATGTTGTTTTGATTATAAGTCCAGATGCTTTATGGTTCTCAAAGATTAATTTGCATACTCCTAGTTAGCTATCATCTGTCTTTCTAAAGGGGGTTAAAATGGCATTTTTAAAGATATTTCAAATGCTATTCTTTTAAGTTTGTTATTTTAAATAATGTTTTTTGCATTCATGATCAACATGATTTTCAACCATTTTTAAAAACAATCTAATCTCTTGGGTTACAAGTTTATGTGTCAGGTTTTAATGCAGATGACTGCAACAATTTTGTTTGAATGCTGCTTCATCAATAATCGCATTGAAATTGTTCATGTATTCCTTTCCATTTTCTGATTATTCCATTTTGTATATATGTTACTTAGTCCACTGCATCACTGAGGCTTCTGCTTCTGGACTCTTTGCAGGCTTAAAACTGGCTCTTTTCCACGTGCTTTTTCCTTCCCTCCCTCTGCCTTTCTGTGTGTTTCATAAGACAAGCAAAAGGTGATGCTGTGGTACAGCAGAATTGTGCAAATGCATGAGGGTTTCATGCCATCATTCTGAGATACTACCAGACTTAGCCTGTTAGGAGAAAAAAGGTCATCATGGTTGCAAAGCACGGAGAAATCCTCAAGGAGGACAATGTTAGTGGTTGGAGTGCTGAGCTGTGGCTTGGGAGACCTGGATCTGGGTTCTAGTCCCCGCTCAGCCATGAAGCCACTGGGTGACTTTGGGCCACTCACGATGCTCAGCCCAACCTACCTCACAGCGTGGTGGTTATGAGGATGAAATGAAGAGGAGGAGAACATTGTGAGCCACCTTGGGTTCCTTGCGGGAGAAAGACAGGTGGGGAATGAAGACCATGAACACTCAAACTACCCCGAGTGAGGAGTCACAAGGGCACAATACATGTCCCTCCAGAATGGTTTGGTTTTAGTCCCTCTGAGGAAGGCATTCTGACACACCCTGGATCTTTGGGCACCTGGAATTCCTCTCCTTTCCCCACATTCATTTGTGGTGTCATCCCGTTTTTGTTTCTGGCCTAACCAAAAAGGGGCCACCCCAGCGGATCTCCATTCACGGGTAGAGTGAGACTTGGTGATTCTGTAAAGCTGGGTGCCCATTTTGCTCAGCTCTCACTGAGGACCTCTCCCTCCCCCTGGAGGTTACTATAAGTCACGGAGCAGGGTCTCCTGCTCACCACATCTCTTTTTTTAGAGATGAAGGCTGGGTGTGGCATGAGGGGCAGGGCAAGGTTACAGCCACAAAGGAAAGTGCTTTTCCAAGCCATCAGCAGTGGCTGGTGTTCCTCACAGGCTCACAGAGAGTCTTTTTGGCACCTTTTCCTGCCACCTGCCTGACAGGTTCCCCGAGGATGCCAGGGAAAGCAGAGTGGGAAGCGTGGCAAATGCTGAGCTCCAGACTGTGTGGGGTTTCCAGCCAGCTCCACCTGCTTGCACTTAGTGCAAGAGGGGAGAGATTGGCAACAGCCTCTGGCAGAGGAAGCGATTGCATTAGCAGGGATGGAAGGCCCCGAGGGAGCAGTCCTGATGGCAGGAGAGAGAGAGAGCAGGGTAGGGGGGTGGTGAGCTAGGAGGGGGAATCGCTGGGCTTTTGCAGCTGGCTCCCGTCCTCCCTGCAGCCCGGCCTCTGGAAAAGCTACAGCACGAGAACTGAAGCCATCTCAGTCCAGGATTCTGTTTCCAAGAGCAGCTGCTTAGAGACCCCTCAAGCAGGAGGGTGTGAAGGGAAGGGTCTCCCCATTTGTTTATCTCTCTAGCACAGGCATGTTGAATCCCAGGTTCTCGTGTGATTCTGGGGTATCCGTCTGGTCCTCCTGGTTCTCCAGGCAGCCATCCCTTTCCCCTGCAACACAACTGCTCGGGGCTTCCTGGCTTTTGCATGTAGCTTCATCCCCCTGGTTCTCAAAGTCTGCATGCTATTGTTTCTGGCTGTAAGAGAGCCTTGAGCTGAAATACGCTAGCATGTTTGGCAGTCTGGCCTTGCTTTCTTCGTCTTTGGCACTGACTGCCCCTGGAATTCAGTCCCCAAGGGCTTCTCTGAAATTAAACTTGTTCCTCGGGCAAGAATAATTTTAGTCCCCTGTTCCAGTATCTGGTCTTTGGAGGTGTGGTGCTTCTGTATGGGGAGGTTTCCTTTTAGTTGTCATGGCCAACAGCACCCTTGCTTGCCCTGGATCCTTTTTCCCTTGCTAAAACTGGAGCTGATTCTGGCATGGAGGTATGGGAAAGGGTCCCCATACATGGAATGGGTAATTATGTTCAGCGCAAACAGCTTCCCTAATTACTCATTCCAGGGTAGGGACTTTGAATCTCATGTTTAAAACGCCAACTCCTATTTCCTGGCATGGAATCCCTGAGCTAAGTTAAACCTGGAGAATTGAAATAATTTCACAGAAGAGCAGAAAGTAACAGAAAGCTTTTGCTAAAGCTTTTGCTAATCTGTGTGCATGGAAAAGCGAGGTCGGCCAAAACGAGATCTCCCTTAAAGCAGGGCCTATACATCCAACTGCCCAAAATGCAGTCATTCAGGGATTAGCACTTAAGCAGGACTTTCCCCTCACTCCAAAAGCAGCCCAAGCCCTTCCCTAAAGCCTCGTTCCTATTCAACAAGACAGACTATTCTGAGCAGCAATGGCATGGGACGCTTCCAGGCAGAAGGCTCTGAGTGCTCCCACCTAGGAGCCATTGTACAACTAGTTTGCCTTTTCTTTCTCAACAGACAATCTGCAGCTGAAGAAAAAAAGAGCTGGGTGGGGAGGAACACAGAGGCCTGGAATCCTGTAAAAGTCTGTGAATGAGACATGGCAAAGGCACTGCGAAATCCAGAACTGGGAGCAAGCATCTTTACCCAGACCTCACAGAATGATAGTTCGCTGCTCTGCATCTGTGTCCCTGCCATCCAACCAGAGTAACGCAGGAAGTACAGTGTCTCCCACCTCACCACTTTACTGCAAACTGGATGCACCCGGGGCAAAAGCACAGCATGCTTTGCGTTTGGCTGGTGAACTACAGCTCCCAAGATGCAACATGGCAGGGCGTGTCCTTCCTCGCTGCAGCATCAGGACCAGCCACAGCATCCTCCAGAGAGATGCGGGCGCTTGGCAGAGGAAGGCGGCACCTAGGACATCCCTGGCCCAGTCGCGTCCTGCAGCTTGTGCAGCCAGATCCTTCTAATTTCTGGTAGGGCTACAGCTGCTTTCCTTGAGCCTGAAATTCCTGTTTGGGGCAGAAAGAATACAGAGAGACAGATGAGGGGAGAGCAGGGGTGGGTAGCAAGTGATGTAGCAAGCCAGATGCTTTACCTCCGTGATCCCAGCCTAGATAGGGATTCCTGTGCTCCTGTAAAAAGACAAAGTTGGGGGCTTTCCTAGCACCCCCTAGGAGAGAAGGGCGACCTAAGCCAAAGTTTCTGGGGGGACGCAGAACGAGCTGCCGCTGTGATGGAATAATTCTTCGTGCAGCTTCATTCCGCTCCTGCTTGGATGTTTTATCCTGTTGTTACTTTATCTTGCAGATGGTTCCGAGTTTTGGGCCTCCACGATCCAAAGCTTTCTGTCTGCAGGAAGGAGGAGGACCAACCCCTCTGAATTGCTCTGGGGTGTGTTTCCCAGGACCTCTACTTGGCTGGAGCTGAACCTCTAGCAGCAGCCAGGAGCCACAAACTTTTCCTGGGTAACATTTTTAACTCTGCAATTTGCCACCTCTGCCAGACGAGGCCAGCCTGCCGCCCCACCTCCCACTTGGGCTGCTTACTGCAGAGTCAGATCGGCTTGCCAGCGGCTCGGCAAAAGACCTCTGGGTGGATAGAACTGAGTGTGGACCTCTCTCTCTCTCTCTTGTCTCCCTCCCTCCCTCTCTCTCTGTCTCTCTCTCTCTGCCTACGCTGGAGGGAAGCATCACAAGGGCAGGCAGGCAGCCTTGAATGGCACTGGTGCCAGGGCAGGCGTCAGAGGACTGCGGTCGGCTGGGAATCCATTGCTGCTCGTCTGGGAATCATTTTATTCACTTCATATTTCTCATCTGTCAGCTTTCTTCTGCAATTTGTTTGCCTTCTTGGGGGCAAACCTGTTTCTGGCTGTTCACCCATCTATGGCCTCTCTGCCAGCGGCTGCTCTGGTCTGCTTTCTATAGTTCCTGATCCTGGGCAAGGATGTTAGCAAGCCCAGCTCTGAAGAAAGACAGAGCAGTTCTTCCTTGTTTAATTCTTCACCTCCCTTGCTTCAGCATCTCTCAGCAGTTTGGGGGCCTAGCTCCGAGCGGATAGCGTACACATTCAACTCGTAGATAACCGTTTCTTGCTACCCAGGCGTGGGCTGAATCAAGGTGCAAAAGGCACGGATTCTTTCGATTTACATGCGATATAGTATGTGATTGTCTGTGTAGAACCTGGGGGATTCATGGGCCACTGGACAGATTTAACATGGCAGACAAGGGGGCTAAGCTGGTGCTTGGACTGAAGAGGATTTCAGAGCAGCCTTCCTTCTGACTCAAACCCATGGCAAGGGGGCACTTCTCAGTGCTTTCTTTCGTTGATGTTCTTAGTGCTTAGCCAGTGGCTTTTGAAGAAGACAAGACTCCAGAGTTAGTAGTTGTGCACTGACTTGCATGCTTTGTGGTCCCTCGTGGCAACATTCTGAAAAAAAGGGGCTGGGTTAGAGTTGGCGCCTTCTAGACACCACTCCATCTTCCTCCCACTGTACTCTTTCCTTTTAACCCCGAATGTGTGTTGGGTTGGCTGTGTTTGGACGGGGAAGAGGCACTCTGTGCATGCTCAAAACACCTTTTTTGGTCTTCTGGGGTGGCAGTGCCCAAACCCTTTTCTATGTGTACAGACACCAACTGGGCAGCGAATACTGTAACTGTGAAGCCCACATTTTAAACTGGAGCAGTTTCCAGAAGCGGATTCCCCTGCAGACCGAAGTGGCGTTGCGTGTTTGTCAAAGCACTTAGGCAAACAGCAACAGAAAACACCATCCTGTGTATCTGCCTTTTTGGGAAGGAGAAGAGACAGAACTGCTCTCTTCTTAAAAGAAGGCCCTGCGTAATACAGAAGTCCAGTCTGATCCCTGAAAGCTGGAACTGGTTCTGTCCTTGGCTGCTTCCAGGCTGGCTCCAGCCTCCCTCTCCTGGGGCCCCGTCATGCCCTCTCGCAGCGATTCCAGCTACTCGCTGACTGCCCGCACGTCCCGTAGCTTCACCCACCTGCGTGTCCAGCGTTCCTGGCTGCAGATCCTGCTCCTCCTCGGCTTCATTCAGATGATCCTGGGTGTTCTGATTGTGACGCTGAGTCTCCTGGTGACCACCAACATGCCCTCTCAGCACCCCATCCGCAGTTCTTGTCCCATCTGGGCTGGCTTTCCGGTGAGTCTCTTGCAGGTTGTAGCTTGATGGACAGGTGGGTAACAGGAGAAATGCACCGTATGTCCACTGCATTTATTGGTCTTTCCTCCAAGGAGCCCAGAGTAGAATACATGACCCCCCCTTCTCCTCTCCATTTTATCTTCACAACAACCCTGTGAGGTTGGTTGGTTGGTTTGAGAATCAGTGATTAGACAACCATTTCCTCACTGAACTTCATGGCCAAGCCAAGACTAGAACCTGGCTCTCTTAATTCTCACCTTTCCTGCACTCCACATTATTGATTAAGATATGAGATTTTTTTTCCATTTCCTGACACATTTAAAGTAATGTGCTAATGGACATTTTTAATAGGCTCAACATTGCTTGCTGATTTAATAGATTTCCAGACTGCTGTTTATCCGCTGCTGAAACTAACAGCCGCTAAAAACAGAACTTTAAAAAATCAGCAATTAAATAAGGAACCGAAAATGCAAAGCTATCCCTTAAAAGCCTCCCCCCACAATAAAAGAATCTCCACTTCAGAACTGGAGAGACGACAAAATAGACTCAAGTTAATCAGAGAATGCCATAATTAAAAGCAGGGCCTCTGATGTAAATTGTAACGAATGGTCAGGTACTTATGAGGAATGGTATCCCTCCATGTTCATTACTTGCACTTTGTATTGGATTTCTCTATCGCTTGTCAAATTGGTTTCCAAGCTGCACAACCATTTTCTGCTGACC
Source organism: Varanus salvator macromaculatus (assembly GCA_023646645.1). NCBI lineage: Eukaryota > Metazoa > Chordata > Lepidosauria > Squamata > Varanidae > Varanus > Varanus salvator. The sequence continues at coordinate 7,477,252 of JAIXND010000803.1, read as the reverse complement.
TAATTGGCAGAAAGTTTTTTTGGATTCCCCAAGGACAGTATCCTGCATTGCTTTGTTGACCATGTTGAAGGCATCAGAAAATATCAGTCCTTTTTTCTGCCAGCCTCAGACTCCAAGTCCATTAGGCCTAGTCCCCTGAAACTTGGCGTGCATGCTAAGGGGGGACCCCAGGAAGGTACAAACCCGAGTTTATTTGTTTTTTGAAATGCACGAATGAATGTTCATGAATGTTAATATGTCCGTGTGGCTGGTTCCTGCAATAACAGTGTCGGCCACTAGGTGGCAGACCTCCCCAGCTAGAATGTGGCTTTACAACCCGTGCAGTTTGCAGACAGAAGAGATGAGCAGGCCAAGGGGTGAATGTCACACTGCTGTGGGGTATTTCCCCATCTGGCCAGTTGAGTAGGCAGGCCCCTCCCTTAGGGGGCACACATCATGGTGGGAGTTGTTCCTACATCTGCCAGTCTATGTGCCTTTACTCAGACAGGGAGGGTACAGGGTGCCCAACTTTTGACAGCTGTCTAGGGTTACTTGAAGCCTTCTCTCTGTCAAATCGAGGACGATTCCAACCCATGTGAAACAGGAACCATGTGCTGGTAGGCTCATAAAAAAAAAAAAAACCAGGCTAGTACCTTTTCTGGGTTTATTTTGGCCGATTGATTTCTGATTTAGGCCCGTTACTGAGAAGAAGCTACCTAGGCAAACATCCCTTCCCCATTGTGCTATGGACACCTTTTTGCCAAAAGGAACACTGTGTGAGGTTCTCTTCCCCCACACCCCAGAGATCATGCTTGACAGCCATGCCTTAGTGCAGGGAAGAGGAATGTGTGCTCCACCAAGACTCCAATTCCGATCAGCCCCAGCCAGCACAGCCAGCACAGGGGGATACTGGCCATTGTGGCCCAGCCACATACGGATGGCCAGGGGGACCATCCCTGATTTACTCACACTTCCTTGTGGGGGCTTTGGAAGACAGCGTTGCCGCCCAGTCCCACTTTCGCTTTGTAAAAACCGTTTTGCCTGGGGAAGGGGGCAGAGAGGGGAAACCCAGTACCTTGTGCAAATGCCAAGCAGAACGCGTGGCCCACCAGCACATTGCAATGCCACCTAGAGAATAGGTGGGACAATGGCTTCATGTGATGCTCCCAGTTTAATTCTGCAATGCAGTCAGGAACAGAAACAGCCAGTCGAATGGCCACACCTAGAAAAGTTCGTAATCCCTCCCACTCCCCACCCACATAAAGAGGTGGTCTACCTCTGCTGAGGATAAGTAGCGAGTCTTTCAAGCTCTGCTTGTGGGCTAGTTAGGGTGCTGAGCCATGCGGTTCTTTGGTCTAATCCTTGCTCCAGAAATGGCTTGCCTCTGCTCTGCCCTGTCTTCCTTTGCTCTGCAACAGTTCCTGCTGAATTGAATCGAAAGTGTATACTGCCATAAATTAACAGTGCAAAGGGAACTGCCCCACATGTGAGAAGACAGGCTGTGCATGACAACAGACTACCTTAGCATCCGTGCTTCACCATTGGAATTGTGACATGATCCCTGCCACGCAACCCAGAGGATCTCTAGAAAAATCTAGGCAGGGCAGGCTGGAACCTCCTCCACCTGGTTCCTCCCCCCACCCCCTCCGACAATGCTAGATTGGCAGCTTCTGTGGGCCTTCAGGCAGCAGGGCCAACGTGTGAGAACCTCAGGAGCTGTAGAGCAGAATATCTGGATTCTCCTAGGTTGGAGGAGCCAGCCCCTCACTCAAAGTCTGCCTGCTTCTTGGCTTTAAAAGAGCTTTTGCAATGCATTTCCTAAGCGCAAAGCAGTTTACATTAGCAACATTTTGAATTGCATCAAATATAAAAACACGATGATTAATAATTCAAACTGAATGAACTCCATTAAAAAAAATCCACAGCCTACCGATAAACACTGCATCCCTTGGGCCGCCATATTCATCTTGGCTGCCAAGCCAGGGCCATACCAAAGAGGTGAGTTCTGCAACATCTCCCCGAAGCCATCTGGGATAGAGAAATCCTGACCTCACTCAGGAAGTCAGTCCAGAGCTGTTCCCAGCAACCGGCAATTTCCTCTCCCATAAGGAAGGGAGAGGGCTTGAGCTAAGATCTGATGACTACAGCAAGTTTGTGCCTCTGCCTACTGGGTGGTGCTCGTGGAAATATGTGGTGTGTGGGTTGGGGCTAGAAAACTCCCTTTTATTATCACTTCCAGCAGGACTCCCTCGGGGACATGGATCAGCAGTAGTGCATGCTTATTGTTGCAAACACTCGCAGAAGTGGGTGGCTTTAAAAGGGGGAGATGGACACTGTCATGCTGCTCAGTGCCAGCTCTAGGTTTTGCATGGCTCTGGCAAAAGAAGTCCCCAATGGCTCTCCTCCCTCAGTGAGTTGACCTGCTCAGTGCCATGGCCACCAGCCCATCTCGCTCCTTGTCCTTATTGTGGCTTCCACTTGCATGCTCGGCAGGCAAAGAGCCAGGGAGCAAGGTCACTGTGGAATCTCCCCCTCCTCATCACCGCTGTGGCCTGGGCCAGAGCAAGAGGTGGGTGAATCAGGAGGCCACAATGGGGAAGAGGAGGAGGAACAAGTCAGAAGTTCTTCCCAGTGGGCCGTGGCTGGGGTGTGGGTCCTTGGTAGGTGCCCTGGCTTACGTGGCTACTAGCCATGACTCTGTGTTGCCTCCACATTGCTGCAGCATCTATGCCCCTGGATACAAGTGCCAGTAGAGCTCTGTTGCAACTCATCTTCTCCTAGTGGATATCTCACAGCCACCCAGTTGGCCACTGTGGGAGCAGAATATTAGTGTAAACACCATAGCTGCTGTTCTGGTGTTATTAAGGGCTTTGATTCAGGATAGATGAGCACTGCTTTTCATCCTCACATGATGCGTCCTTCGTTTGTCTGTCTAAGCCACAATCCTATGCATGTTCAGGTGGTCCTACAGCTCCCTGCATTCAATGGTGCTGGCTAGAGAATGCTAGGAGTTGGAGGACCTGTTTTCTAGCTAAACATGCATAGGATTGTGCTTTTAGGGTGGAACCATTAAGGGTTCCAATGCGCCAGATGTGCTGCTGGGCCCACATTGAGATGGCTTTAGTTTAAAAGGATATTAGGCAAATTGTTGGAGGACAACAGCTATTGGCCACTGTGGGAAAATGGACCCTTTATGTTCAGAGGTAGTCAACTTCAGAATGCAAGAAGTTGGGAAAAAGATATTGGAGAATGGGTTCCTTGCTTCTGGTTCCTGACTCTGAGCAGAGCAAGCTGCATGTTGGGCTGAAAGCAACAGAATGACGATTCAGTAAGGGCAAAAGCCAATTCCTCTACCTAGGAAAAAGAAACCAAATGAATTGATACAAGATGGGGAATATGTGGCTCAACAGAACTGAAAAGGAAAAAGACCTTGGAGTAATTGTGGACAACAGGATAAATATGAGCCAACAATGCGATGCAGCCGCCTAAAGGGCAAATGCTATTTTGGGATGCATTAATAGAAGTATAGAGAGGCTGAGAGAACTGGGCATGTTCAGCCTTGAGAAGAGAAGGCTGAGCGGGGACATGATATCCCTCTATAGGTACCTTAAAGGCTGTCACAAAGAGGAAGGAAATGTTCTCTCTGATTCCAGAATGTAAGTCATGGAATAATCAACTCAAGTTGCAGCAACCCAGATTCAGGCTAGATATATCAGGAAAAGTTTCCTCACTGTCAGAGCGATGGGGCAGTGGAACCAGCTGCCCGGAGAGGTGGTGGGCTCTCCCACACTAGAGACATTCACAAAGAAACTGGACAATCATTTGAGTGCGGTGGTGTGAATTTGTGTCCTGCAACAGCAGGGGGTTGTACCTGATGATCTTTGTGGTCCCTTCCAGCACCACTATTCTATAATTCAGGCTTTTGGTCTGACCCAGCAGGATATAAATGAGCTAATGGCTTTGCAGGAGCTGGGCAAAGATTTATACAAGTGTACATTCAAGCAAATATAGACAGCTGTCAGGGCTGGGCATCTTCTGCCTGCCCTGTCTGAGGATAGCCATGCCCCTTAGCATGCCATGGCATGGCCCCTGACATGGTACACCTTCCACCCCCAGGAGTGCCCTGTCTACTATAATCTCTTGAGGTGTGGGGAGGCGACCCACATAAGGAGGAGGATGTGGGTGCATAGCTGGTTCTTTGGCCTACTAATCTCCCCAGCTTCAGATTGTGTTGATTGCAAAGCTGTGCACTGGTTAGGGAGGTCAGCCCTGCGTTGCAGAAGATGCTATGTATACTTCAAGCATGTTGATATGCTAGAATTAATTTACTTTGAAAGCAAAATAATACTGAGGTGTTGCATGTTTTGCTTGTCTCAGTTCCACAGCTGTGGTCCTATGGATGGTACTTACGGACAGGCAGATGGGCACGCATCCTCTTATTAAACAGATGTGTTCATGAAAAGCTCCATCTTTCCCAAGTAAAACAGGGACAATGATTTCCCAGAGACAATGAGAGGTAATTTGAGATTGTCTCTGAGAAAGAGAGACCATCTGTGAGATGTTTGGGGCTAGAAGGACTTTTCACAGCTCCTGTTCTCCTGGCCAGGCTCTGAGAAGCTTTCTGACCTACCTCCACCTCCAGCACAGAGGGGAGCCGTGAGGGATGGGTGAGAGCACAATGACAAGGCTTGCAAGTCATAGACCTTCTGCAGTGCCGACACTTGCCAACCTCCCTTTCTGTGTGTGTCTGTCTCTAGTTGGCATTCTCCGGAGTGGTTGGCATCGTTTCCTGGAGGCGCCCATTCACCCCTGTGGTAAGTGCTGATGCTTCATTTGCATGCAGAAGAGCACCCAGAGGCTGGCCTCTCTGCACTGGTGCCAAATATGCAAATCCTCTTCCTTTTGTTTTTAAATTGTTCACAAGCAGCCCCAGGCTTTCTGAAGCCGTCACATGCCCTGGTGTCTCCCTCAGAGTTAGATCTGAAGGGTATTTCCTCTGAGTGAAGTTTTCAGGGCTCTAGAGATTGCCTGCACTGCACAGTTCGATACCTCACTGCCGCCTCCCACAGCCTCTGCTGCCTGAAGCAGCTGCCTCAGCCTGCCAAATGACAGGGCCAGCCATGCCGCCTAGAATAGCAGCATCTGGGACTGACAAACCTCTTGGCAGCAAAGCCTTCCATGAAGCTGGCACAACCAGAGGAAAGTTTCAAGATCCTCAGACTACTTGTTTTGCTTTGTGATGCTGCGGGGTTCTAAAGCTGTATCTCAAATAGCAATCAGGGCATGTAAAAATGTGGTTATTAAGGTCCTTAATCCCAAGCCATTTGGACTTTAAAGGCTAATATCACCACTTTTCCCTCTTGCATGCACACCTTAATATGATGAGGGGCTTTGAGCATGTCAGTGAAGCCAAGAACAATTCCACCAGGAGGCCAGACTCCCTCAGGAAGTTGGTATCCTGGCAGGGTCACTGGAGGCCGCATGGTCAAAGCTAAGCTGTATCTACCCTCTTCTGGGTTAACTTTGACACCCACAACAAAGAATGGATTTCTCTAACGGTGATGTGGCAGAGAAACTCCTGAAGGGCAGCTACTGGGCAGCAGTAGTGGTTGAAAGTAATCCTGGTGCAGGATCTTTTCATGGGCAACAGGAATGAAGCTCAAACTAACTGGTTAGTACTGTGCAGAAGAAGGCCATGGCAACCCACTTCTGAATCTTCTTGCCTTGTAAACTCTATGATGAAATGATCCAAAATGAAACCAGATATTGTGCTAGAGATGGAAGAAACTCAGCCAGTCAGTGGGAAAGAGCAAAGTGCTTTTGCTGATGAACCAACCAAATCAAATCCTAAAGGAAGTCTAGCGACTGACATGTACAGAAGTGAAAGGGAAGTTTGATGCTGCACAACACACAGAATTGGAACATGGACCATGAGAATCAAGGCAAATTGGAAATGGTAAAGCAAGGAGTGGAATGCTTAAACATTGCAGTATTTGCTGTAAGCAGAGTAAAATGAACTGGAATGGGACATTTTCACACAAAGTGTGTTACTCTGGAAATGACACACTCAGGAAAGGTGAGGCAAGATATAGCACAAGCAGTAAGGGGCAATGATGCAGAGTCGTGGAAAACCAATCAACAGAACTATCATCCAAGTCTGCATTCCAACAGCAGATGCCAAAGGAGAAATTGAAAACTTCTATTCCAGCATCCAGAAGGAGATTAGTAGCACACCAAGACATGCTGATAATCATAGGCAATTGGAATGGACAAGCAGAAAACAAAGCAGAATCCAACATTGTGGGATACTTTGGTCTAAGGGTAAGAAACAAAGCAGGGGAATGACTCATAGAATTTTGTGATGCCAACAATCTGTTTATCATAAATGCATAGTTCAAGCAACTGATCAGATGACTGTACACATGGATATCACCAGATGGCCAATATAGGAAAAATAGCTTACATAATTGGAAGTGAAGTTGGATAAACTATATTCTGGTTTCCAAAACAAGACCAGGAGCAGATTGTGGTAGTGACCGTGAACTACTAATATAAAAAAACCAGAGAGAAGTTGAAAAAAGATGATGAACTGAAGCATAGTGCCAGAAAGCAACTTAACATTCCTGAGGAATTAAAGTCTACATAAAAATTGGATTTTCATTACAGAACACAGCTGAGCATGAACCAGAAGAATCATGAACTGAAACCACAGATGTTATTAGGGAAAGATGCAGAAAGACATTTTCTGTAGCAAAAAGGGGGAATGCCTAGATAGATCATGAAAGAAACTCACAATTGCTTAGCACAGGTGATAAGCAAAAGGTGACAGAAATAGGGTCAGATTCCTGAAGGCAACTTTTCATGAGGAAGAACTTACAATAGTAGACTTCCTACATGCCAGATGCCTATTCCAGGGTTCAAACAAGAAACCAGTTTCTAACCAGAGTGCTACAGGGAAGCACTCCGGAAAAGAATAAATGCTGCAGAAGCAGCCCATTCCGAAGCCACCTCCTTAGCACAGCATCCCCTCCACAGGTTTGCCCTTCATGTGGCAGTTAGGTGTCAGTGGAAGCTTTTAAAAAAGACCTACCGTATTTTTCGCTCTACAAGACGCGCCTGACCATAAGACGCACCTAGTTTTTTGAGGAGGAAAACAAGAAAAAAAAATATTCTGAATCAAATGGGCACATCATCACAGGCACATTCCCCATCACTTCCCCATGGGCTGCACATCTGACAGACTTACTGCACACACATATTCGCTCTATAAGACGCACAGACATTTCCCCTTACTTTTGAGGGGGGGGGAAGTGCATCTTATAGAGCAAAAAATACGGTAATTGCTTTGCTGGGGTATTTGAAGGTGAGACTGGATGAGGGAAGGAAGCTGAGGAGGAAGAAAACAGAGAAAGAAAGAGAGGAGAGGAGAAGAGAGAAAGTGAGGAGGCCAAGGGGGAGAGGAGGGAGGGAGGGCAGGCAAGGAAGGGGAGAAAGGAGGCCAGGGGAGAAGAGGAACGAGAGAGACAGCTCATGGGGAAGAGGAGGGGAAGGGAGAAGGAGGGGGATGATAAATGGGGATAAGCAAACGTCAGAATAAACAGCTTGTGATGGTCAAGAGGATGTGCGATTGTAGGGGCTGTTACTACTCGGCCCCTGCTGGGATATGGGTCTGCGGCAGATGCTCGGTCTTGCCAAGCCTTGGCCGCAGCTCTGCGTGTGCATGCACACAAGACAGAATGGGAGAATGTGTGCATGCATCTGGAGCGACTCATGGCTGGCCTGCTGCCTGGGTGCAGAGGGAACCTGCCATCTGGTTGTACCTCTTCCTTAGAGACTTAACTCCTCTCCTCTCCCTCCCTGCCTCTCTCCCTTTCTCCACTGCTGCATTCCCAGATTACCTTCTTCACGCTTCTCTCGGTGCTCGGAGTCATGCTCAGCTTGGCCGGTTCCATTCTCTCCTGCCAGTACGCCCAGCAGATGAAGTCCCTGGAGGCTTGTGAGCGGCTGAGGCAACGGGATGGTTCTTCAGACTGGAAGGAGCAGGGGTGGCGGCGCAGCCTGAGAGCCCAGGTGGGGCTTTCTTAGCGCAGAGACACGTGTGCCTCTTATGCGCATAAGGTGGGCAGCAGGGGAGAGCTGGGGCTCCTGCGTCAGCGCGGCCTCTTATCCACGGCAGCTCTTCTTTTGAGCTTTATCAGCACCGTCCACGATGCTCAGCTGCATAGGTCCTACATGCTACCAAGCGATTGCCAGTCGGGGGTCTGTGGAAGGATGCATGGCTTTCAGGGAGACACCAGGGGGCTGTTTGTGATCCCAGGTGGGCAGGTCAGAGCACATGGACTTCAGGTTCGGCTGTGGTGACTTGGGGTTGTGTGAAAGGCTTCACAAATGGAGGGAGGGTTGGAAGAAGGGTAAGGGGGGAATCATCAGAAAGGATGTTCCAGGAGGCAGCTCTTAGCCAAAACCGATGGTGCAGTGCAAGTGCTAACAGCAGTGCCAAAACACACCGTTCCTGCCTCTTTTGCAGTTCAACTCTCCATACAAGAAGTGTGTTTACGCCTCCTCAGAACCCGGATTTCCTGCCTGTGGAAATAATTCGGAGCCAAATTCAAATTGTTCCAGAGTGCTCCTTGTTCTTAAGGTGAGTAGACAGCAGAGGTTTTAATGCAGACAAGTCTATTGGTAGATATAAGTGTTACCTTTAAAGAGAAACACCCCTTTCAGTTCTGCCTTTTCCAACATTCAGATCTTTTAAATCTTGAGTTACCATTTATAAGGGCATTTTCAAATTTTGGTATTTGCATTGCGGGAGCAATATTAAGAGATTTCAGAACTGCATACGTCTGCTGTAAAACGGAAGGAAAACACAGCAGGTCAATGTGCAGGGAAACTTCTAGCTGCACACATTTTTGGGAAAAAAATATTTGCAGTGAATGAGAAGAAAGGAAAGACAAGTCCTGGTATATACCAAATATGAGATGTGAGCAGAAGAAAATATTTTAAAATCTGTAACATTTTCTGCAGGCGTTCTGAAATTCCTCACTCAGGATAAAGTGGAAAATCAACTAACCACCAGTTAATTTATTTATTTATTATTTATTTAGAAATTTATAGGCCGCCCCTTGCCACAAGCCTCGGGGCGGCTCACAATAATGCTGGGCGTTTCCCATCTAGAACCATCCTTCTCTTCCATATGTTGGTATACATGGGCAAGAAGAATAGAAAAAGCACGCAGTAGCTCTAGATGCCCATGAAATGCAAGAGTTACAGCTTGTAAATGAAACTTGGAAGAGTTGGCTAACACACAAGTGATGATAGTTCTGAACAATGGCTGGGTTTAATATAGTCTGGAGGGTGTGGAAATGCCACATCTTTTGTATCAGCCCAGAATTTGGTGTGCAAAGCATTTTATAATGCTTTCGATATCTACCCAAAGCAAAATCAGTTGGTGCCCCTATGAATCCTTTGAGCAACTGAAGACACAGGTGGGATCTGCCATAAAATCTTGCAATATAATTTTCAGGTCTCCAGCCACCCTGACCATTCTTCTACCCCTCTTTCTGTCTGTCTGTCTGTCTGTCTGTCTGTCTGTCTGTCTGTCTGTCTTTCTCCTGCCCATTCTGTGGCATTGGGCATGTTCCATTCCCATTGGGCTCTTAAGGGGAGGTATGTCTCCCCTTATGATTCTCCTGCCATTTTGTAATTCTTTTGCTCTTCTACAACCCCTGTCTTGCGCCGGTTGGGCTGCAAAAGAACAGCACTTACAGTCCAAAGGCTGGAAATAGAAGGGATCATTTAGGTGCTGTTTTCAGACCTCACAGGGCCAAAAATAGTTACGCACATCATGAGATTGCTGTAAAACGAAAATTCAGATGTCAGTAAAAATCAGAAATAACTGTAATGCAGGGACTCCTGCATCATTGGAGATGTACAGAAAAGGCCCAGAGCTTTTTGGTTTTCCCACTTACAACTCTGTTAATCTCCTGGACCATATCTGGCAGGCCAAGGAAGACTGTCTCGTGGGCTCTGCTCCATGGAAGCTCCTGTCCAATAAATCAATAAGGGTGTGAGCTTTGTTGATGATTGAGATCGAATGTGTATGTGTCTCCAAGGGCTAAACTGCCCACTATATTAAATGTGTTGGGCATACCTGAGCCTAGCTTTCTTTTTTACTTTTGTGTACATGTGTGGACTCCAATATGGAGTGGAATAACCACTTGTGTAGCAAAGGTTAAACCTTCCCACCCAACTGTTTTCTCCAGATAAATCATAGAAACACAGAAACAGAGCAAGTCAGAAGAGGCCTCCCGGGTCATCTAGTCTGACTCCTGGTTCCAGCCAGTTCCGCTCACGACATGTCTCCCATGTGAATGTCTAGCCTATCCTTCAATACCCTCACTGATGGGGCCTTAACCACCTCCCATGGAATCCATTCCACACCCTCGGGGTCCTAACTGTCAGGAAGCACTTCCTGGCATCCAAATTGAACCTTGGTTCCTTGAGCTTGGCTCCATTGGAGCACATCCTGCCCTCCTCTGCAGGGGAGAACAGGTCTCTACCTAGTCCCTGCAGGGGCTAAAATCCTATCCCTGCAGGAGCTAAAAACATAAACAGAAAGAGAAAATAAATCTAGAACTGATGAGGGTTTCCCCTCTTCATCCCCCTGAATAGGATATGAATTTAGGGAGTGGAAAAGTGACTGAATGAGAAGGTTTCTTTCCCCAGATCAGGGCAGAGTTGTCCCAGCCTGGATCAGGCCACATTCCCTCACACTAATGTAAGCAAAAAGTTAGCCACATATTTAGCACAGTGCATAGCTTAGTCCCGAGTGGCTGGATGATGGCTTGCATCTCACTCGCAGCTTTGTTCCTCAAAGGGTTGGCAGCCTGGGCCAACAGTATCAACCACCAGTAGGATTGAACCACCAGTAGGATTGACCTTCCTCACGCAAAGCAAATACTCTCTACCACTGACCTAGCCCCTTTCCCTACAAATAAAGATGCTAGTCCTCATGTTTCCCAAGAAAGGGCTGATGTAAATAGAAACATAGGAAGCCACCCTTATACTGAGTCAGATGGTCTGTCTAGCCCAGTAACGTCTGTACTGACTGGCGGCAGCAGCTTTGCAGGATTTCAGGTGGGAGTTTTTGCAGCCCTACCTGGAGACTGGGGTCTGCACCTGGGGACCACTGCATGCAAAGCAGGTGCTTCCCTTCCTAACAGTTACCTGTTTCCCTTCTCTCCCGCTCGCCTCTCCCACACAGGACCTGCTCTTCAGTGTTTGTGGCCTGACCATTTTTGCCATCGTGGTGTGCACCCTTTCTGCCATCATGTGCTGCATCCAGATCTTTTCTTTGGATGTCCTCCATGCGGTGAGTTCCACTCATCAGTGCGCAGTCCGAAGCGCATGTCAGGTCAGCTCAGAAATGATCTGAGCCCTTTTTCCTTGTGGAGGGAGAAGTCTGATTTGCTGTGTCTCTGTCGCTAGCTCTCCCCTCCGCGTTCCAGCTCTGTGACGCTGGACTGCACCTCTCCGCCAGACACCTTCTTGCATCATATGCTGGACCTGGACGAGTTTGTACCCCCAGTGCCACCGCCACCATATTACCCGCCGGAGTACACCTGCAGCTCAGAGACCGATGCCCAGAGGTACCACAGCTGGAGAAGCAGGGCTGGGGGAGATATAAGAGGAGGAACACAAAGGGGAGGAAGGTTGCAGGGCGCATAGAGGTGGGCAGGAGCAGAAAGGATCCCTGGAAGCCCCATGGCACTCTCAAAATTAACAGAACTAGTAACTGTGTTTGGGGTTTGAGTATGGGTTCTCACTGAAGCATTGTTCTTGTGGAAATGTGGGTTGTCATGTAATCCGAACCCAACTGAGATAACAAGCTATGATGGACAACCCACAGTTCCCAGCCAAACAACAAACCATGGGCATTTTTTGTGGGCTACTTGTGGTTAAGAAACCATGGCTGGTTAGCACATTTGGTATCGGACAACACACATTCAAAATTAACCCACACTTAGGTTGTCTTTATCCAGTCAATGCAACATAAAACTGTGTTGGTGAAGGGATCAGTCTGTCTTTAAAGTTCTGCAAGAATTCTACTTTGTTTCTGCGATAACAGACTCAGGGCAGCCACCATGTCAGAACTGGAAGCCCTGGGGCAGTTTCATTTCTCAGGGAGAAGGCTGCCAACTCACTGGGTGTGTGTGGCTATGGAAGGGTTGGTCTGCCTCTCTGCCTTGAACAGTTTCTTGACTTGCGTGTCAGTAGCAGAAGCATTTCACAGTGCATAGATCAGCAACCATGAGCCCCTGCTTGTGTTCGTGTGAGGCCTGCCATTGGTCAAGGCATAGGAGCAGAGGCCTATAGCAAAAGTCAGCAGTCTCAGTTGGGAACGAGGTGATGTGGGGAGGGGGCTTCAGAAGCCGGCAAGGTCTGAGGGTGTCTGAGGTTCTCCCTCAAATCCTGGAGATGGCATGTGGGAACTGTGGTGGCGAAATGTGCTTCATGGGTAACACCATTGTTTTTATCTGCCAGCATTACCTACAACGGCTCCATGGACAGCCCTGTGCCTCTGTACCCCACAGACTTCCCTCCGAGTTATGAGGCCGTCATGGGGCTCCACGGGGACAGCCAGGTATAATGGGCAGGGGGAAGGGCGACATCTTATTGCAATGGGATCCAAAGTGTGGGAAAGTGATGGGAGCAGAGCTGTAACAATCAGTGAATGGACAGAATACCTTAGAGCGATTTCAGAGCGTCCCTTCACCCCTAAGGCCACCACCTTTGGAAGGTGGAAGGCAGAAGGTGGAAAGTGGGAAATAAGGTAGAAAATGAACCCATGTTTTCTTCTGGCTTCATTTCTCAATCTGGCAGTCCATCTCCAGTGAATTGGTTTGTATTAGCCACGTGCAACTAATTCCACATACAGAACACAAATGTGTACATTGATGGGCAGCTTCATGTTCAGAGATCTGGGCACATTCACAGAAGAGAGCTCTGTGGGCATGCTTAGCCACAATAGCTAAGTAGAACTTCCATGTGCAAGGAGAGTCTACATCTGAATATCAAATACCACAGGGAGGGCGCCTGCTTTTCTGTCCTGGCTGTGGTGTTAGGGGAACACCTGGCTGACCACCATGGGAAGCAGATTGCTGGGTTAGCTGGGCCTTGTATAGCAGAGCTGCAGAGCCTCAGGTCTGGAGATCCAATCCAGCCCACAATGGTCCCAACTGAACCCTCTGGGATTTCCCCCAAGGGCTGTACCCCTTTTCCTTGCACCCTATTCCCTGATGGTTCACAGGCTGCTCTGTGGTCTCCTGACTTCAGTGTGGTCTTGGTTCCGTTCTGGAAGAGTTTTAAAGGCTTGGTTCTGGCCAGTAAGAGCCATAAGCTACAGGATGGTTATTTTTGGTACTCTCTCCTGCAAAAGCTTCCCCAAAACAGAATTCAGCCCTTGGGCTGCAAGTGTTTCAACACACCTGTGTTACGGATTTGAAAAATCCATGCACTTAGCAGTGGCTACCAGCTCTGACAATTCGAAGGAACCTCCACAGACAAAGGCAGTGTACCTCTGAATAACAGAAGCTGAGGGTAACATCAGAGTGGGCGGTGGCGGGGGGGTGGCTGTTGGCTTTCCTGGGTGCTTTGGGGGTGCTGCAGGAGGAGGGGGTAGCTTTACCAGCTCCCCCAAGCACCACTGGCTAGGATGGATGCTGACCGGCTGAAAAGCTGGGCTGCTGGGGACACGGGCTGGGCCGCATGTCACTCAAAGAGCTGCTGAGGGCCACACTCGGTTTGCAAGCCCTGGGTTGCCTGTCCTTGCACACTGTTCTCCACCTCTGCTCTGCAGGTGACGCTGTTTGACTCGCAGTTCACCGACACCTCCCATGGCCCTTGCTCCTGCAACCAAGTCCCCTCTGTCGTGCTTAGTGGTGAAGGTAAGGAGAGCCGGTATCCCTGGGTGAAGCGCCTGTGCAGCGAGGACTGTTCACTGGCTGAATCCAGGTTCGGCTGCACAAGGGCAGGACTCCCCAGCAAAGCATGGGACAGGAGCTTGAGTGCTAGGTTCTCTGTGTCTGAACCTCGTGTAGCTATCAAAGGAGCCGGGAAGCAGGTGCTGGGGCTTGTGGGACCAAGCCAGGAAGCAAAGTGGGCAGGACTGCTGCTCCAGCAAAGTCTCAGCTAAGTAGGTCACATCTTCTGGCCCTTCCCGTTGAGTAGGAATACTTCACCAGCCAGTCAGGATGATAGGAAACTGCCTCATCCTGATGCAAGGAGCTGCATCTTAGGCAAGCTGCTTGTACAAGCCCTCTCTGGAGATGGTTCAGGGACTGAACCTGAGGGGAGAGGCAGTGCTGTATGTACTCTGCCCCCCCCCACCCCCCGCTTTGGCTTCCAAAGCCAAAAGCAGCACTTCAAATTCCGCTTCGATTGCAGGGTGGAGAACCATTGTGGCCAAAGGCTGGGGTGCCAGGGCCCTTGTGCAAGCAGGGAACTCATTCCTATCTCATTCTTCCACTGTTCTCTCTCTCTCTCTTTTACATGCACACACACACACACACACACACACACACACACACGTTTCATTATCTTTTAGCTCTGCTTGGACTGAACAGCACTTCAAAGAAGAGAAAACTTCACACACCGGGCCACTCTCTGGAAAGAACACCCTCTGTTGCCATGTGAAGCAGACCACACAGCCCGGAGATCTCCCCAGCCAGATAATGTTGTTGATTTATTCCCACTTATTTGTAGGCCACCAGTTACGGACTGAGTTTAGGGAGCAGAGGTGGGATTTGAGGAGGGGGCTTCGGCTTCACATTACGCCCTTAGCATCTCCACCAGATCTGATCTTGCCTTGCCACCTGCTGCAGCCCCATGCTTCTCTTCCTGATGGCCTGTCTCTTTCTCCCCCACAGCGGTTTCCATGGACAGCAGCTCTCTAGTGATGTCGGAAATTGTGGACATCCCGGGGGACAGCAGCCCGTCTGAGGACTCGTGCCTGCTGGATGTGAGCGGCTCTGCTTGCTCAGTGGACTACGTGCTGTTCCGCTCCATCCAGCGTAGCCGGGCGGACTATTGCCTGAGCGTGGACTGCGGCCAGTGCGGCCTGCACCCCCAGGGCCCCTTTGAGGAGACGCCTCAGGTGCGCCACCGTGGGGAGCGCTCCTACTCCTGCTCGACACCTGGCACAGGTTACGAGGGCTTGCTGGAGGCATGCAGTGCCCATACGCACAGCTGCCACCGCCTCGAAGGTCTCGGCCACAGCATCGGCCCGTGCTTCCCCGAGGTGCGTGTCAAAGCCAAGACTTCTGTGCCGGGGCGCAAAGGGCCAGGGCGGCGGCAGCGCCGAAGCAGTGAAGCCTCTTGCCGCCTGCCCTCCATCCAGTGCCCCCTACTGCGTTCTCACAGCGACCCCGGAATCAGCATGACCAACGATGCTGGTGAGTGGCGCAGCCAGCCAGAGATGAAAGCGGACATGTGCCTGTCTTGGAACAACCAGTATGGCTGTGTTGCTTTTGCCCTAATATGGATAGTGGAACGGAAACTGACTAGAGGAGCATAAACCATAGAGCAAGAACAGGCAACTGGCAGCCTTCAGGTCAAATCCGCTGTGTGGATATATCTGCCCGCAGGAGACTGTTCCTTAAGACTCTTTCATAGCCACAAAGCAGAGGTCAAAAAAACAATGTCAGAAGGGAGCTCAGGGAGAATTGTGGGTGCCATCAAGAGCTGTAGTATGGGAATCAAGGGGCCCCTGGGACACAGTTCAGTGGGGGGTTATTTTACAGTTTTAAAACCTGTCCTGCCTTTCTACTGCTGTGGTTCATCGGGGCATCAACAGCTCCCTTTAAAAGTAATGTATAATAGTGCCTCTTCTCTTGATGTATTTCATTTTGGGCCAGGAGCTGTATTTTACCAGCCCAGTCTGGAAGATTCTCTATGTGGGCATGTGAAAGGAGCTTCTGTCTAGGAGAGGATGCCTGGGAAGAGGGCTTGCCCACAGTAAAAGGGTGCCAGACCCATCCCAGTCCCACGGCCAAGCCAATTTCAGAGAAGCTTTGGGATGCTACCACATTCCAGGGATGAGCAGGGTCAAAGGTACAGTGTGTGTGGCGGAAAAATGGTGGCTTCACGCTCTTACTGCCAATAACAAAGCTTTAGGGAGAGGCGTGGCATCTTTTTAAGGCAGGGAAACAACTGAATTGCCACGCAATTGGGAAAATGGGGGCAGCCCCTGGGCCTGAGGTTCTCTACCCTGGCTTATGGCAAGAGAATTGGTACAGTCCTGCAAACGCAAACTACAAAGAAAGCTGATGTGTACAGACTGGCCCATTAGTTGTCACCCTCCTGCCTTTCCCAACTTGACGTGGCAGTTGGGGCATGGAGCCCATAACTTTTGGGGTGTGGAGATGTTTGTGGAGTGTGGCGCCCATAGCTTTTGTAGGATGCAAGTTTGGGCAGAGCTGGTCTTCACAGTTTCAGACCTGGGAGGTGTTTCCCAGCCCGTCCTAGAGATCCTGGAGGTTTTGAACCAGGGACCTGCTGCATGTTCTGTATTCCTGAGCTATGAATTTGCCTGCACTTTGAGTCTTTCCCTCTTATTTTCATTGCCACTCACCCCACAGAAGGTGATTTCCAGGAAGTATTCTGCACCAAAGCATCAGAGGATGAAGGATCCAACTCCTCAACAGATACAGGTGAGGGGGTGGCTGTGTAGGTAGCATTAGGGTAGCTTGTAAATAATTACAGCAAATTATGAGCTCACTCACTCATTAAATTCACTCACTGCCTCAGAGCCAGAGCTCAAACTTACTCATTGCTGTCACAGAACAAGTTTAATTATTTTAAATATGAGTCAGGAGATGTCATCAATTGTGAGCTGATTTCAGCTTTGGGTGAAATTGCAAAGGCACAAGCTGCCTTCCAGTGACCATTAGGAATACAGAATGTTTCCTAATGCCGAATCAAACCATTAGAACTGTATAGTTAGGTGTTGTTGACAGAGATAACTCTCCAGGGCATCAGGCAGGGGTGTCTTCTTCAGGTCTGGAGATGCCAGACATCAAGCTCCAGTGCTTCCTCTTCTGATGGCTCTGTTAGGAGCAAATCCCATGCCTCTGTCCCTGAACATCTCCTTCATTTTGTCTCTTCCCAGGGCCATATTCAGAGGCTGGTATTTTGCACCCATCACTCCGTGGGCCGCCCTCTCAGTGTCAATTGGCAGGGAAGACCAAGCTGGAAGTGCCACAGAAGGTACCCCAGCATCTGTCCAAGACAACCACACGCTCCCTGGGGGATCTGAAGGTGTGCCGTGGGACACGTGGGCTCATGGCCCGTTTTCTGCACAGATCCAAACGCAACCTGGTTTTGGCAGGAGTAGAAACGGCTGGGCGCAGCGGCACCCGTGGCCGCAAGCAGGTACAAATCATCGTAATTTCCCATCAGCTTGTGTGAATGTTCAGATGTCTCTTCCCCACTCTCCCCCACCTCGCCCACAGCATTGTTTAATGCAAGAAGGGAACCACAATCATTGGTGCTGAAATTGCAGTGATATCAGTGCATGTCCAGACTAACGCATGCAAAAAAGACAACCTCTCAAGGGGATTGATCTCATCTCTGCAAGATGGAAGGAGTGTGTGTGGAAACATGATATTGTGCTAGAATGCTAAGAAGGGAGAGTAGAGTGGGGCCTTGACGTTGCACAGCTGCTGTTAGCAGCATTGGGTCAGCAAACTAGGCAGGCAGTCTCATGGCTCACATAGTCACAGACTTATTGCCCACTTTGGTGAAATATTTTTCTGTTTAAATCCTAATTTGATCAATTTGCATCTCTGTGTAATCCCTCGGAGCAAATCTATGTTCTCTTCTGCCCTTGTTTGGGGTGGAGAGGCGTGATTCTTTTCCTATTTTTGGTTGCAGAAGTGACCATCCCATACAGAAAGGAATCGGTTTGCAGCTTTCTTCCTTGCCCTGAAGGCCTACTCTTTCTGCCTGCTTGCTGTGTTAAAGGATCTTCTTCAAGCTTGACTGAGCTTTAAAACACATCATGGTTCTTCCACCTTGCCTCCCAGAGTCGCGAGCCAGGCAGCTATGTGTCCCCTTTTAGACAGGGTAGGCTTCTATTTGAGGGAGGCGGCAAAGGGTCATTCTCTGTTTGAAGGACTGATCTGTGACATTTGGGTTTAAAGAGAAATGCTGCATTTACAGTTAGCACCTGGATAGCAAACAGGTGAACACGTGGACCACCTGCTCTAGTGACATAATTATTTCTCTGCTTGCATCTACACATACAAAATAGCATATGGAAATTGGTGCCCTCCTTTTTGGTGATGCATTTCTTCTTTTTCCGGCAATTCTTGAGTGACCGCTCTATTAAGCCAAGACAGGAGCTGAGTTGAAAACTTTATGCAGACAGATAACATAATGTGGAATTGGAAAGCATTGAGGGGAGCACCAGAGGCTGTGGGCCCAGCAAGGTCAAGATGGTGACATGGAGGGTGAGAATTACACATATATTTGAACTAACAAATCTGGCAGGACTTTGGCCACAGGTCTCTGGGTTTTTAAGAATATTTCTAGGCTGTATGAGGTGTACAAATTATATGTGGTGTGAAGAAATTTTATAGTGAGCCAATTTTCTTGCTTTTTCATCATACCATGTGTAGAAATGTTTAATATTATTATTATTAATAATAATAATAATAATAATAATAATACCACCACCACCAGGACTCAGAGGTATCACTTTCCATGACGCTGATTGTTGCGAGAGTTCAGGACAGATAAAGGGAAGGATGTCTTTACACTTTGCATAGTTAAATTATGGAGTTAATTTCCATGAGATGTAGTTATGGTCACCAGTCCGGATGGCATTAAAATGGGCCTGGATAAATGCATGAAGGAGAAGGCTACCAATGCCTGCTAGTCTTGATGGCCATATGTGACCTCTAGCATCAGAGGCACTAGTCTCTGGGGAACATGGACAGAGGGTGCTGTCACACTCACATCCGTCTTGTGGGTATCCTATGCACAGCAAGACCCTAGATCAGTGATGGCGAACCTTTTAGAGACTGAGTGCCCAAACTGCAACACAAAACCCACTAATTTATCACAAATGCCAGCATTGCAATAAAACCTGAAAACTGAGGTTTTGGTTTAGAAAAAACAACTCGCAGCCAGTCCAAGCAAATATGTATATATCCTTGGCAGCTCACTGACTGGCCATGCGAAAGCTCAGACGAGTCGTGGCTTGTGACGTCAGTGTCTGGTACCGCTACTCCTTTCCAAGCATGCGCATGGCCCCTATGTGTGCTGTTATCCGATGCTCGGCTGCTGGGGCGATGCTGGGGCAACTTGGCTCATGTGCCAACAGAGAGGACTCTGCATGCCTGCTGCAGCACACGTGCCATAGGTTCACCACCACTGCCCTAGATGGACATTGGGTTGCATCCAGCAGGGCTGTTTTTCTGTGCTGATGCATGTGTATTTAATATAAAATAAATCCAAGAAATAGACTGTGATAAATAGTTGTGACCCACTCAGAAAGTTTTGCTGTGAAACCTCTTAGAAACCAAGTCACAAAGCTCTTAGGTAGTGTATCAGTAACATGAATAACAAAAATAATTGCAAAACCGCATGTAACACACAGGGCCTCTCTTCTCCTTAGGAGGAAGAGTCAGTTGTTGGTTGGAGGTTGCAGCAGCAACAGCAAAGCGTTGTGGGGAGAGAGGTGTGTGCTGAGCCAGCTCCCCTGCACCCCTAAGTGAGTCTGTTGCCTTCAGGTGCAGTGGAAGTCACTATCCCGTCACTAGTAGCGAACACTGGTGATACAACAGCCAGTCCTGGTCAGCTTTCGTACATGGAATTGAAAGAGGACGCCGCCTCCTCCTCATTCCTCTTCTTAGGAAGCAAAATGTCTTGGCCCTGGCAGAGTGGGTGAAGAGAGAGCACCAGAAAAACAGGCAGCTGGAAATTAATCTCACAATCATGATGGCAAGGACCAAAAATATCCTCCCTTTTTGGCAGCTGCTTCTCCTGCTTGGTGGATCTCATAAGAAGTTCCCAGCCCTTAAGTAGCATCTTAATTGTGCTGGTTAATGGGGGTTTCAATACCCTAATTGCTTTTGAACCCTTGGGAAAGAGAGCCTGGACACTGGATGACAAGGAACTGAAACTGGTTTGCATTGGGGTTTTGCAATGAATCCTTTCTTGCAGAAATCCAGAGCAGGTTGCCTCAGAATGGAGCACCCCTCACACATCTTTTCCTGCAATTATTTTCTAAAAGGCTCTTCTTGTAGAACCCATTTGATTATTGTGCTTTGGACAGAGCTCAGAAATGGACCAGGAGTCAATGCAGTTATCAGAGTGGCCTAGCCAAACATAGTTGCTTGGACCAGAATGGGGAAACTTCTCAGTCGGACTCTTGCAAGTTCCCCGGGTAACCACAGATTCCCTTTCCTTCATCTGCCAAACATCTGGTGCATCTTCAGCGCAGCTCCTCCTCATTCCATACGGTTGAAATGCCCGCCCAGAAGCTCCCCCACTGGCGGTAAGAGCTTTCGGATGAAATACACTAGAATTTGTTTCCTCAGTTTTGCCCCACCCCTTTGCCTCTGGCCCCTTTACTTTTGGCCCCACCCACCCCTACAATGCATCCCCTTTACATTTTCTCAGCCCACAGACTGAACAAGGTTCTTCACCCTGCCCTAAATGGTTTGGGACCCAAATGCCAGAAGGACCACCACTTGCTGAATCCAGCCTGCCCCTGTCTAAAGTCATGCAGCTTATCAAGGGGTTGTCTACTCCCGTGACGGCTGGGGAAGGAACCTGAGGCACTGCAGCTTGATGAACAGCTTCCCCGTGGAGATGTGACTGACGCCAGCCTTCAGTCGAAAACTTTTCTGTTTGCTGGGGAATTAGAAGATGGTCGGTTTAGGGTTTTAAGTACCAATGGCTAGAAAGAGTACACAGTAGAAATCTGGATGGCTGAAATGACACTGACATGAAGGAAGGGAAGGCAGAGCAGAACATGAGGAGCAGAATATGAACATCCATTATCCTAGATTAATTTGGATTTGCAAGGCAGATGTGGGAAATGCACAGCTGTGGTCTGAATGTCAGGTGTGGAGGAGCCTGAAGCCTATACAACGTCTTATGCAGCAGCTGGCAGCAAGCGTGTCTTTTAGGAATGCAGAGGACTCACTATAAAATGCAAGGGATTCTGGGAAACCTGAAGTAGCAGACATCTGAGCAGAATCTGGCTTTGGCTCTCTAAATGCTTTTTATTCTTGTCTGTCTGGCCTGCTAGGGTAAAAAGGCTATTGTGTGGTGTAGTGGCTAGAGTGTGGCATTGGGACGCAGGTTCTAGTCCTCACTTGCCATGAAGCTCAGTGGGTGTCTTTGTGCCAGCCACTTATTCTCAGCCTGGCCTGCCTCACAGGAATGTTGTGAGGATAAAATGGTAAACTGGCCCGGTTTCCTTGCAAGAGGAGCAAGACAGGGATATTATGCAAAAAAGCAGCAAAAATACCGTATTTTTCACTCTATAAGACGCGCCTGACCATAAGACGCACCCAGTTTGTAGAGGAGGAAAACAAGAAAAAAAATATTCTGACTCAAATGGGCACATCATCACAGGCACATTCCCCATCGCTTCCCCATGGGCTGCACATCTGACAGACTTACTGCACACACACATTCGCTCTATAAGACGCACAGACATTTCCCCTTACTTTTGAGGGGGGAAAAAGTGAGTCTTACAGAGCAAAAAATATGGTACTTCTCCTCAAGTTAAATAACCAAGACTACCATCAGAGTGAGGAGATTCCTTTGTTTATTGCAATAGACAGGGAGAGCCCGCTCTGTCAGAATCTCTCCAAAGCACAAACACCCAAATCATCTCCTTTTGTGCCCTCACTCGGCTGCCATAGCCCTCCCCAGTTCCCTCATTGGACGAGGTACTCAGGGAGTACAGTCCTTCCGTCCTCCTACTTCATGTCTCCCATCTCATCCCACTACATACATCTGCATACATCACATGTGCATTATAATTAGCCTATTATCTATTTGAGGTGTGTGAGATAATATCTACCTATTATGCCTGCGTGTTCATAACTACAAGTTCACTAGTTCACTCCTTTCTGGCTTCACCTTGCCCTGCGACATCCTGTCTCTTAAAACTGCTGGGAGTATGAGATAGAAGGCAGCCTTCTTTCTTCGACCCAATTATCTTTTCCTCCCTCCCACATTCCTTCAGACAGGCTTCATGGCTTGGTTGTTTGCCTCACTGTTTCTCAATCACAGAGTTACTTCCTTCAGGGAGAACTAGGAATGTGAGAATAAAAACCTCTTGAAAGATCGCTGCTGATGCTTGCTGCTCACCCAGATGCCACCACCTCTGTTTTGGAAGTCCTCCTCCATAAATTCCAATTCGGTGGAATTATATTTCAAATGTGCATGCTCAGAAACACTCTATGGTGCTGCAGGACTGAACCGCGACCCTGAAAACACAGCTGGAAAATTGCACATCGCACTAACATTTCTTTTCGTCTGGGGTTTCTCAGGTGTTGAGGATGGGGGCTGAGCGGTGCCCTCCAGAAGGGATCCATCTGCAGAGCTGCGGAGACCTAAGCTCTACCTCATCCTTGCGACGCCTCTTCTCGGGCCGTCGGCTAGAGCGAAGGCGCCCCCACAGCCTTAGCGGACTCATCCGAGAAAGCAACCTGTAAGGCAAGGGGCTGCAGTCGGGTGTGTCTGCAGCGGGGCTTTCTGCTTCTGAATGTGATGGCTCCTTCGTGGTGTTGGGCTTGGACTGGAACACCCAGGCTGGTTTCCTGGAAGAACTCGGTTGTGTCTTCTCCACTCTCCCACCTCCACTGGGAAGACAAGAGGGAAAGCGGACTGCAAAGACCACCATGATAATGGCAACCCTGCTGAACCGCCCTCTTTGAAGTCACGGATGCGCCTTAGAGGACACTTGTTCCGGTTTATGCTGGTTCCACTCCTAAACCAAAGGACATGGTACAGTGGGGCCCCACTCCCATGGCCTCCGGGGGCTTGTTTCCTGGGTCAGTGCACCCCAGCCATCCTTGGGCCCGACAGTGACAGACACTTTCGCAGGTAGTCAGTCTGCAAAGTAGGAAGACCTAAGTGAAGAACGGCGCCAACCCTGACAGCTGGCACTCTTGCACGCCAGGACTCCCTGCACAGTGACTGCGCCTCACCAAGGCCCAACACATCTGGGTCCTTTGCACCTGTCTGCCCTGGCAAGACCTCCTGGATAAGCTGGCGTGAGCCCTTGTGTGCCCGATGTGCTTGTCCTCACAGGGAGTTACCCTTACCTCCAGCCGCTGCTCCCTTTCCTCCTCCCCCCAGCATACACAAAGTGTCTCTGCCCGGGAACCCAGCTACCCTAGCATTTCTGTAACTTTGCCTACTTCTGATACCTCATTTTAGCTGTGCCTTTGGCTTGGCTGCTTCCGCTGGCCAAGACGCCAGGGACTGGGAGAGGGACGGTTGAATGGCTCAGAGAGAAAATATGCCCGCCTGTAGTAGCTGCACCATGTGTCAAGACTCAGGCCTTGGGACTGAGAGTAACTAGGAGGAGCTCTTAGGGTCGGTCCTATGGACGGTTCTTCTGTGCCAGCATCCTGTTCCCCACTGCGGCCAAACAGATGCTTCTAGGAAGTCCATAAGCAGGTTATTACAGCAAGAAGCCTGCCTAGCAACTGGTACTCAGATAGACTCCCTGAACTGGAGGCTCCATTTAGTCATTCTGGCTAATGGCTGTTTATTGGCCTCTTCTCCTCCATGTATTTGGTCAATCCCCTTTTAAATCCACCCAGAGAGCAAAGCCTGGGAGGGCAAAGGTGGATCATGCCACAGAGCAGGGGTGGGGTCCTGGCAAGGTAGCCCCCCCCTTGCTACATTGGGCCGGGTCTATGCTTTAAGTTTCCCAGAATACTCCAGAATAAAGTGTTGTGGGGCATTGTGGGAAAATTAAAATGACAGGCAGCTCCCAGATCCAGCATCACCGGTATGCCCTGCTTGGAGTGCTCGGTCCCCAGCAGTGGCCCAACAATGCCAAGTGTTGGTGCAGGACTTGGGACAGGGAATGGCCATCTTGCAGCTCAGGGAAAATAAGTACTAGCTGTGCATGTTGTTGCTGCATCAGGAGACAAAATGATCATCAGATGTTCTCAACCCAAACAGAAGCCCGTCTCTCCTCCCCACTCAATTCTGGCCTCATTAAGTGGACATCTTTCCTTCAGAGACTCTGAGAAGGAAACGCAAATCCCAAAGCTTCAGGCCAAACCCCAACACTTGGCCTGCTCTTTCCTAAAAGAAGAAACATGCCCTTTTGCATGCACGTTCCGGGGTGCCAGAAGGTCACCCTTCTAACCAGTTTGGGTTCCGTGCTTTCCTCTTCTGCCCTTCTTTTCAGCCTGTTATGTGACCTCACAGCCTCCTGCCCACATTGCCCAGCTCTTTTGGACTACAGGGTGCATGCTATAAGATTGAGGATTCCCGTTCTCTTTCTCTCTTTTTGTTTTGCAATCTGGGGAGTATGTGGGGGCCTTGGTTGGGAAGGAGGGGTTGCCAACTTCTTTGCTGTGGCAAGGCACCTATGCTTTTTAACCACCATATGTCCAGCAGGCAAAATTGAGCAGGTAAACATGGAATGTTAGAGAAGCTTGACCTGTCAAAATTTACCCCTGCTGCAAGGAGCCAGTAAAGGCTGAGGAGCCCAGCAAGGGGAAAAACATGGCAACCTTTGTTGAGGCACGGGAAAGGCTTGCCACCGACTGTTTGAGATGCACAAATAGTTATCTGAGAAAACCAAATAAAGCCATATCTAGCCATCTCTGTGACTATTTTTTTGCTTGCTATCTTGATTTTTTTTTAAAAACTGACCTTATTAAATGAGAAGTAACAAATTTAAGTATACTACATGTGAGTTAATTTATTTTTGATCACTCAGGGTCTCTGTTTAGTCTCCAAGCAGGATTATCTGATCCCATTTCCACTCATCATCCTTCTAGCTCATGCCACAGAGTTCTGTGTGTCTTAGGAAGTTCTATGTTTCTTCCCAATTTTAGTAAATTCAATGAATGGATTCCGCATTCCATTGGAAATGTCAATTTCTACTTGGTCGCTTTGTAATGTAGGATGTTAAGTGAGTTTTTCAAGTGTTAGGTTCCAAATTTTCTATTTCCATAAAATCATTTGCTGTCCCCCAGTTAGCAGCTATTACCAACTTGTATGTATGCTGTGTTTCTAATTTTGAAATTACTGTTTGTTTATTTATTTATTTAAAACATTTGTATGCCACCCCCATCGCAACAAAGCCTCGGGACGGCTCACAACAATGCAATACAAGAATAAATTAAAACTATTTAAAACTGGCCCATCTCAAATAACCAAGTTAAAATACAATAAAAACAATGTATAATTAACAATTAAAATAACTTTTAAATAAAAAGGTCTTTGCCTGGCGCCGAAAAGCAAATAGTGACGGCGCCAGGCGGACCTGTAGCAAGCTGTTGTTTCGCAAATCTGTGTTGCTTATGAATATAGTTTAAAGCCTTAATGCATTCCCCTCAAAAGAAGCCTTAATAACCTTTAGGGATTGTCCCCAGTTGCCAAAGCCTATTGGTGAATTCTGAAAGTTTGCATAACCTCTCAGATAGTTTTATTTTATGCTGGACTTATTTCTCCAAAGGGCTTGTTCCTTACTTCTCGCTGGGTTATAGTGTCTGCCCTCTCGCTTTAGTGGCAGCCACAGTGGCTTCATCTTTCTCCTCCTCTTCTGCTCTCAATACTATTACTTCTCTGGGATTTAAATTTGTGTGGCAAGTCCTGTTCTGTGCAGTATGGGAAGGCTGGACTGATAACCAGTATTGGAAGACCATTATGTCAGATTGCTCATAATTACAGTCACTGTGGCTGACGGATAAGACGATACCTACCGTATTTTTTTGCTGTATAAGACTCACTTCCCCCCCTCTCAAAAGTAAGGGGAAATGTCTGTGCATCTTATAGAGCGAATATGTGTGTGCAGTAAGTCTGTCAGATGTGCAGCCCATGGGGAAGTGATGGGGAACGTGCCTGTGATTATGTGCCCATTTGATTCAGAATATTTTTTTTTCTTGTTTTCCTCCTCTACAAACTAGGTGTGTCTTATGATCAGGCGCATCTTATAGAGCGAAAAATACGGTATCTTTCCAGATTTGTATAGTGTGGAGTTGTGCTTTCTGCACCAAAATAAGAACAATTCTTGTTATAATTCTGTCATATTCCCTGAGACAAGCCCAGAGAACAAAGCATGCTTATTTATTTATTTATTTAAAACACTTGTACGCCACCCAATTGTACCATAAGCACCACTGGGCGGCTCTCATAGCACCTCTCAGTGGTTATCGTCCTGCGTACAACTGACTTGTCTTGATGTCTTTGTTAAACACCCTTACAACTCAGTTCAATGAAATCCATCACTAGATTGTTAAGATTGCCTGTCAGGGCTCCAACGTCATCAATAATTGCTCGGTGGGAATAACTGAGCAGGTGAAGAATCCTGCCCTGCTGCATTATGATGCTTCACTGGGTGAATTGCTGTTCTCTGTCGTTCCTTCAAGACACAGGAGCCATGCCACATGAAAATAGCTGTTTCCTGCACGGGTTATGGAGTCCCAGCAGCTAGGTTTGTGGGGCCGTGATGCTGATGACACCTGATGCTTCCTCGGGAAGGAAAAGGCCACTTGTCCAGGGACTTCCGACTACTTTCTAGCTAATTCCTTCAAAGGTTGAACTGATGGAACAGAATGGTTGTAACAAAGAACAGACAGTGTAGCAAGAAATACTGCAGACAAGCTGAGCTGTTGGAAATGTATAATAGTAGCCAAGTCCCCAGAATCTATTTTGTTTTATTTTATATGCTGTGATCAGAAGGCATGGTACTTCTTGGTGAGGAACTTGTGACATTCCTGGTATTCTGGCCCACAACTCCCATCATTTCTCATCATCGGCTGTGCCAGCTAGGCCTCCTGGCAATTGTCAGTCAAAACATCGAAATATTTGCAAATTGCCTAGCCCTGCATTAAAGAATAAAGTAGATTTGTAAAGGATTGTCAGTTTGGCAGCTTCAGCTGGGTTTGTCCCTTTGGCATTTGGGGGGGGGGGGCAGAAGGTGTATAGGATGATTTTTATGCCTGCTACCAATAGTTTACCTTTGTTGGTCTTTCACAGGCTTCTTTGCTGTTTTTGCTGTGACTGACTATAAATCGTGACTGGCTTTCAGCTGATTTTAGAGTTTGGGAAGGCGGATTTTTTTTTCTTTTATCAGTTCTGGAAGTATAAAATGGGTTTGATTTGTCTTAAAATATGGACTAAGCAAATTTTGACAGAAAAAAATGATTTGTTCAAAACATGGTGCTGGAGGAGAGTTTTGCCAATACTGTGGAGCAACAGAAAGATGAACAAGAGGGAATCCTAGACCAAATCAAGCCATAATTTGCTCAGGATGCAAAAATGATGAAACTGGAGCTGTCAAACTTTGCCCATCTCATAAGAAGGCAGGACTACTGCAGAAGACCATAATACCAGGTAAAGTTGAAGACAGAAGAGGAAGACTAAGATGGATATGTGCCATAAAGGAAACCATGGCCTTGAGTTTACAAGGGCCGTAGAGGACAAGCATTTCGGAGGACTTTCATTCAAAGGGTCACCCTAAATGTGAGATGACTTGATGGCACATAGCAACAACACGACAAATTTCAACCTCCAACTCATGTCTAGCCCCAGGTTTATTATCTCACGTTCTGTTTGCAACAACTACACCTTGTATCTCCAAAGTATCTCCAAAGATGTGTTTGCATATCATCTAAGCAACAGCATCAAAAGAAGCAGCCTCAAATTACAGCCTCATATTTTATACTGGAAATATGGCAAAATTGCACGACATGTTTCCCGTCTATCAAAACCAGTTCTGGTTTTCAGTATCTACCCATAGTAAATTGTTGTTTCAATTCCCCCCCCCCCCCACACACACACCACTTCTCTTTGTTAAAAGCATATTTTGAGTCACTAGAATTTGACAGTCAAGGCAATGTTTCTTCATGGTGCTTTTGCTTGTCATTTAAAGTGACCCAAACCTTTTCAGCCCATGTGTCAATTCTAATTCAGAGAAGTTCCTGGGAGCCACATTGCAGGGAGGCTGCAGGCCAAAGTCCACCAAATTCCAGCATGTTTTAGCTTACATTTCTTCCTTTTGGTGAAGAATCTGTAGGCATTTTGGCCAAATGGAATGGGGAGGAGAGCTATATAGGAAGCAGGGAAGTACCCAAGCAATTGGTGTCCAGGACAAAGGGGTTGGAGAACTCAAAAAGGCTTGGAGCTCCCCTGTTTCCTGCCCTTCAGAGCGTGAAGTGTCCTTTTGTGGCCTGAAGAGGCAAACCTGTTTGGTTTTGTGTGTATGTCTACAGCGCTTACTTTTCAAATATTTATGCTGGGAACCAAGTGCCTCAGTGTCTGACCAACTTGCTACCGGGGAAATGGAGACAGAACTAATAAATAAACAACACAGTTCACTGCAAGCAGGGCAGAGAAATGTAATTCAATAATCCAGTTACAACAGCTCTTGGGCCAATTAAATGTGGCTTAATTGATCCACCGACTCAGTTATTGCATACAGAGCAGCTTCCATTGGCTGCATTGAGCCACTGTTATGTGGATTTAATGTACAGTTTGGCAAGCCACCAAAGCTGCTCAGTGCGGGGCATGTCTTCTGCCTTGCCAGGTAACAATGAGGCAAGCTTGTAATACCCCTCTGCTCACCTGAAGGAATCTCTGTCTTTGCTCCAGGGCATGATTGCACAGTGGTTTAGAGGGGCCGGGCCTCCTGTGATAGGAAGCTTAGGGACTCCGGGCCATGTCCTCTCCAGAAAGGGAAAAGCCATCCTGTTGGTTTGACCTTTTGGCTAGGGATATTTTTCTAAAGTACCCTTGACCGAGATGGTATGCCAGGATGTTTAGAAATCAACTCGCAAGTCATGCTTTCTGTTAAATTGGAACAGCAGGCAGTGCTTTAGGTCCAGATATAATCAAAGTAAACCCTTTTAAATCTATGGGACTTAACCTAAGAGTCCTGCTGGATTAGGCCAAATGTCCATCCAGTCCAGCATTCTGTTCACACAGAGGCTAACCTACTGCTCATGGAAAAATGACAGGCGAACAGCACTTTCCACCCTTGTTCCCCAGTGACTGGGTATATGGGCAGCCTGCTTCTGATACCAGAGGTCGCATATGGCCACCAGTCACAGGTAGTCTTCTCCTCTGTGAATTTATGCAATCCCCTTTTAAAGTCATGCCGATTGCTAGCCATTGCTATATCTCCGGGAAATGAATTCCATTGTTGAGTTCTGTGTTATATGAAGAAGTCCTTCCTTTATTTATCTTACCCATCAATCAACTCCATGGGATGACCATTTGGGTTCCAGGATGATGAGAAATCATCAAATTCCTCCAAATCATGCAGCATTTTTTATATCTCTACCACGTCTCCCCTTCAGTGGGTTTCCTCTAAGCATGGCTAAATCTGGACCCAATGCACTGTCCTTTAAGTGCTTGTGTGCAAGCATTTGCAGCAGGGGCTTTGGACCTCAGGCCAACAGGCTCCCCTTTGCCCTGGCTCCATCTCTTCCCCACACCAAGCACCAATTGTTTCGTGGCATCCCAGGCTTTGATATTTCCCCCATTCAAAAAGGGTGGAAATGCCCCATTTGTGCCTGGCAGCAACGACTTCTGAGCTACAGAACGCTGTCATTGTTTGTAGTTTGGGCTCACCTCTTCTGCTTTTGCTGGCACCCACTTCGCCTTTGCCAAAGTGAGGGGCAGGTGAACAAGTGGGCCATGATGGAGAAGAAGAGGAACAAGCTGAGGAAGGGGGCTTTTGCTAGGAGTCTCCGGCCAGTGCCCAGCCACACCTACCCTAGATGTGTACATGCCACTGAGCTGTGGCATCTCCTCGTCACCACTGCCATTGCCTGGCCCAGAGAGAAATGCAGGTAAGAGTGGTTGGGGGATCTGGGTTCTAGTTCCCCGTTGGCCATGAAGCTCACCGAGTGCCTTTTGGCCAGCCACTGACTCTCAGACTGAGATACGTCACAGGCCTGCTGTTATGAGGATAAAACAGGGTGGAGGAGAACCTTGTAAGCTACCTCAGGTGAATTGCAAGAGGAAGAAAGATGGAATGGGAAGCTAATGTTGTTATAATAATAATGTAGCGTTTTAAACCTCTTTCAGGTTTTTGGATCCTCCCAGAGAGCTTTGGTTATCAGGAGACATAGAAATACAAAACACGACAAGGAAAAGCAGCTGCTGACGAGAGAGGTAAGATGCTTGCCTTACTATTTTGCTTCAGGGCTCTCCAGAACTTGGAGCCAGTGCAACAACCTTTGGCTCATTGCAATGAACCCAGCCTGAAGAGAGGGAGATGATGAAAGGAAGGTGTGGGAGAGATGCCCTAACCTTGAGGCACTTCTGATAAGTTGAGAAACTGCTTCAGACATCACTGCAAATGCCTCATTCGCTTTGGCATCTGTCTGTCGGGGTATGAAACTCTGAGAGCAACTTATTCAGCAAAATAGTTTGTTTTGTGCCTTGTAGATATCGCAGCAGCTGTTTAATAATTCCTGCCTAATCTGTTTAACTGCTGGCAGGGCAAAGCTAATGCTTCGTTTAAACATATGTTCTGGCAATGTTGTTGCTGCTTTTCTGGGAGATGGTTATCACCCAGCTAAATTTGGCATCGGAGCAGTCTTTAATATTCAATGATGCACATGCTCTTTGCAGTTACTAGAGATGGTTGGGGTTGGGGGGAGTCCTATAACTCCCACATTGCTTCAGCCATGCATAGAATTGTGCCCTGAAAAACTTAGATCACAGTTCTATATCTATCTATATCCTGCCTTTTTCCTACAAAGGGCTCAAGGCAGCTTACATCCTCCTCCTCCTCCATCTTATCCCCACAACAACAACCCTGTGAGGTAGGCTGGGCTGAGAGGCTGTGAAGTCACTCAGTTGGCTCCATGGCTGAGCAGGAACTCGAACCTGGATCGCCTGAGTCCCAGTCCCAGGCTCTTAACCACGACACCACACTGACTCTCATTAGGAAGGATTAACACTCACTTCCTACAATGCAAGAGATTGAGGGCCTAGCACGGTTTACAGTATTTGAATGGGTGTGTAAAGACACCACACCACCTTCAAACAGGTGCTTATTTAGGTATCTGATTTGCTTTTTATGAAGGCTTTGCAAACTTTCTGGAAGGCAGGGTGCATCTCACAATGATACAAACCCTGCCTGGGAATTTCGGAAGGGACGGAGTAGAGAAAAATCCAACAGTCTGGTTTAGCTTGATGCTTCTCATGAAGCTCCATGAATCCTGGGGAGACACTCCCTTCCTGCAAGCCATCACAGGGACTGAGTGCTCCAGCAACTCCAGAACTGGTGCAGTAGGAACCTTAGAATATGATCCGGTGGGGATGCCCATAAGCAGGATCAGGATATCTCATGCCAGGTGGGAAGAGTGTGGAGGTGAGTTTGCCCCTCCCCCTTCTCATGCCCCATAAGTCAACTCGTTGGCTGGTTTTGCCCCATTAGGTGAGTCAAGGAAGTGACTCTGCAGGCTCTGTAGTTGGAGCTCTTTTTTTGACCTCTAGGCTGGAATTCTGAAGAATCTTATGTCTCCCTAAATCTGTCTAGAGGACCAAAAAGATTGCTTTGCCCAGCTAAAATGTGGGGGCATAATTTTTTTCCAGACACCTGAGTATATTTTCTTTCCTGTTTGGTCAGGTATCATTATTCCTCCGGAGTGTGGAAAACAGTACCTGTATCTTCTTCTTCCCCTTTCTTTCTGTGAAAGGAGACAGAAAAGCATGTTGCAAGCTGTGGGTAACACTCATTTCAGCTCCACCCAAACCTAGAATTCTTTTTGGCATCTCAGAGAAAAGTGGCAATTCCTAACAGTGGATAACCTTTCTTCACACTTTGCTCCCTTTTTAAACATGCCACTCTGGAATCCATGCCCATTTAAACACGCCTGTCCCCCAATCCGAAATATTCTTTCTTCCCTGCTTTTATTAACCATTTCTGACTCTGAGAAAGGCCATTTTGTTTTCCTCTTCTAAATGTCTGTGTTGGTGCTTCTTAGGGCAGGGCAGCATAATTCTTAATTGTATTCATTATGTTTGTAGTCATATCCATGTCTGCTTCATCAGCAGAGAAACAGCCATGAGACACACTTACTGTGTCTCAATCGCATATTAATTTTTTGGGGCTGTTTATTTATTTATTTATTTATTTATCAAAACATTTATATGGCGCCCCATCGCAACAAAGCCTCGGGGCGGCTCACAACATAAATTAAAATACAATAAACCAATAAAACATATTCATTTATCCCACCCCCCTCGGTGCATCTCGGCATAAATAACTAAATACAATAAATAGGTAAAAAGGTAAAAAGGTTTCCCCTTGACATTACGTCCAGTCATGCCTGACTCTAGGGGGCGGTGCTCATCTCCGTTTCCTAGCCGAGGGAGCCAGCGTTTGTCCGCAGACAGTCTCCGTGGTCATGTGGCCGGCATGACTAAACACCGAAGTGCACGGAACGCTGTTACCTGCCCACCGAAGTGGTACCTTTTCATCTACTTGCATTTGCATGCTTTCGAACTGCAAGGTTGGCAGGAGCTGGGACGGCGCACGGGAGCTCATCCCGTGTGCAGATTCGAACCAGCGACCTTTCGATCAACCAGCCCAGCAGCACAGCAGTTTAAACCACTGCGCCACCTGCAGTCCCAATACAATAAATAACTAAACACAAATAAAATAAACCAACTCAGACTACCAATTAAAATAAATAACTAAATACAATAAATAACTAAACAAATACAATAAATAACTAAACACAAACAAACTATAAACAAACTTAGACTAACAATTAAAATAGGACTTAAATAAAAAGGTCTTCGCCTGGCTCCGAAAAGCAGATAACGACGGCGCCAGGCAAACCTCTCCAGGGAGCGCATTCCATAATTGGGGCGCCACCGCCGAGAAAGCCCTCCTCCGGGTGCTCACCCACTTAACCTCCTTCACAGAAGGCTCCCAGAGGAGGGCTGCTGTTGCAGATCTTAGGGGGCGGGAGGGGCGTAAGTGGTCCATTAGGTATCCGGGTCCCAAGCCATTTAGGGTTTTATAGGTCAACACCAGCACCTTGAATTGGGCCCGGACTTCAATTGGGAGCCAGCGGAGCTGACGGAGGACTGGGGTTATATGAGAATAACGCCCAGTCCCCGTCAGCATCCTGGCAGCTCTATTTTGTACCAACTGAAGTATCCGAACTGTCTTCAAGGGCAGCCCCACGTAGAGGGCGTTGCAGAAATCTAGTTGAGAAGTCACCAGCGTGTGTGTCACTGTTGCCAGGCAGTCATAGTCCAGGAAGGGACGCAGCTGATGTACCAGCCGAAGCTGTAGGAAAGCACTCCTCGCCGCCGCTGTCACCTGGGCCTGTAACGACAGCTCCGGGTCGAGGAGTACCCCCAAGCTGCATTTGCTGCTTGGGGGTTTACTTCGTTTGCTGTGCTTGTCGAGGCAACGTGAGACAAACTACTTTTGTGTTGGGACCACACCTGGTGCACAAGAAAGAACAAGAATGCAGGCACACAGTCAATGTCTTGAGGTCCGACAGGCGCCGGTGCAGATTCCAGTCTTTTGAGGGTCCTTCAGCGGCCCCACTCCCTCAATAAGCTTCCCTTTTCAACTAGCTGCCCTTGTTCCTTACTCACTTTTTGGCCATGGCTGCCTCTTGCTTGCTTGGCAAGTCGAGAGTGAGCCAGGCAGAGCACCTCCTGCTGCCCGTTCTCACCACATCTGTTTTTTGGGTTAGAGTAAGAGGTGGCAGGTGACCAAGCCGGTTGCAAAGGTAAAAGACTAGGCACGGCTCTGGAAGGCTTTTCTCAGTGGGCCATGTGAGAAACAGAGCAAGAATAGTATCTTTTTAAAAAGAGAGAAAAGCTAGCAAATGCACAGCTATTTCATAGTAAGACACCATTTGCTACTAAGTATACAGGCACGTATCCTACTGAAGGAACAGAAGCAGGAATGAGCTTGGAAGAAGGATTGTTCTTCCTATCTCATCCTCCCACAAATTTTGGGAGATAAATGATCATCAAGCGAGATGGCTACAAGGCCAAACAGGCCTACTGAACTCTTAGGAAATAGCGTGTTCGCTTAATAAGCTTATGAATAATAACTGACACACCTCTCATAGGTAATAGGCTCATTAGCATGAACATGGGATGTATGAGCGGGAGGGGGGAACATTTCAAGGAGTACTATGATGTAGACGGATGGAGAAGATTGTGACTTCTTAGTAACCAGCCAATGGTGAAGTGGGGATAGTGCTGAGCATCGAGGAAAGAAAATTATGCCTTGTGTAAATCACTCTTTGTTCCTCAGGCAATTGAGACTCTGAGCCGGCCTTTGCAAACGCTTCAGTAAAGCTGCTTGTGCCTGCCCAGATCTTGTCTCACAGAGTTTTGAATCCCTTGACACAGGCTGTGCTCTTGATGATTTGTGGCAGGACAGTAAAGGTTTCCACAGTGCACCTATTTTAACGGCAGCCATGGGAAATGCCTCTTTCAAACTAGGTTCAGTCACCCTGGCCGAGATCTATCAGCTCTCCTTTCTGCCCTCTCCTGCTCCTAAGGAGGAGCTTTCTGGGTTCAGCTTTCTGGGACCGATGTTCATTGTTCTTTAATAGCACCCTGAAGTCCAACAAACAATGGCAGGTTCTCAACAGTTAGTATTGGAAGATTAACAAATATGGACATGGTGCATGTTAAAGGCCAGTAATGAACTCGGGTCAAAATATACTATGAAATATAGCAGCACCTGTTCCAACTCCATTGGAAGTATAGAAGCACCCATTCCAAACCTCCTCAAAATTAAATACAGACTCAGGAATCTCCAATCTAAAATGTTTTAGGGAAGAGGAATGGCTTCATGCAGCACCAAACAGATAATAGCACTGGTGTTAGGCAATCTTTTTCAAAGATCAGATGCAATCAGCATAAACCAGGCATAGAATGTTTTGGGGAGTTTTTACTCACAAGAAATGGCAAATTGCATCATTGCTTTTAAGCATAAAGTCCCAATTATAGCTGAGAAACATTAATCATGCCAGGAAGCAGGGCTTGTTGAACACCTAACACCATGGTGCTAAATTTGTTAACACCTGGATAAATGTATTCAGTGTATCTAACTGTAGCCTTTCTTTACTCTGCTCTTCAGCCAGCAGTTTACAAAGATTAATATGGAGCCAGCCTTTGTCCTCAGGGTTGCAGTCAAGGTTGCGACTTTTGACCATCTTGTATCCAGAGGCATGACGATTAATTTATTTATATGTTTGTTTTTAAAATTCCTATCCATGCAGTAGCCCGAAGTCTTTCTGGATGGTTAGAAAAACCAAAAAGCATAAAAACAAACATCAATACAACATATGTTAAAACACACACACACAGGGACCGCAGGGATACAAAATGCAAACAGTTAGATAAATATGAAATACTGAATATGATGTAAAATGCAATGTCCAAACCATTTTAGCTATTAAAATAACTAATATTCATTCATTCATTCATTCATTCATTTAAAAGCTTTTGTACGCCGTCCTATTATAGAAAACTCTCAGGGCAGCTTACACTATTTAAAAGAACAATTAAAACAAGTGGGAAAGAAGAAGGGCTTCACCGGCCCCTAAAATAAAAAGAGGGTGGGCCCCTTTTGGGGGAGCCCGGTCCATAAAGGGGGCGCCACCGCCGAGGGAATGAAGACGATCGCTTCGTCCGGGAAGCTCTAGGGCTCGGCACCCGCCCCGTCGGTTCCTCTTCCTCTTGCGGAAGGGAAAGCCCGGCGCCCAACCCATTGCAGCGAAGCCCGGGGGGTCACGTGACGGCGGATCAGGTGACCCGTGGCTTTGGGTGGTTGAGCGCTGGCGGCGAAGGTCCGCGGAGGACGCGGCGTCTTTCCGAGTAAGGTGTAGGGAGCGGGACGCGGGTGGGCCTTTCGTTTTTGCGGGGAGAGGGTGGGTGCTGCGTGGCCCCTCTCCTGCCTTAACTGTATGCATGTGAGCCAAGGGAGGTGGGAAAATATTATTTATTACTTGTGCTAGCAGCGTGGGGCGTGCAAATTTCAGGCTGGTGGGATCGACCTTCTTTCTCCCCAGAGCTCCACCAAGTAGTTGTCTGAGGATGGGAGAGACAAAGGTGCCTCTGAGCATATGGGTCAGCTCAAGAGCTCGTTTCCCACTCCAGAACTGGAGCTTATGTACAAATCTATTCCTATTTCTCTCCTCCAAGCGTTCTTACTCTTCATGGAAGAGTGGGAGGGAAGGCTGTTTGTTGGTTTGTTGGTTTGTTTTCTCTGTTGTGAGATAAGCAACCGGGCATTGCTCCCCCACCACGTTTTGGACTACAACTCCCATCAGCCTGTGCCAGCATAGCCAGTGATCAGGGATGATTGAGCATTAGAGTCTGAAATGGCTGGCCCATGTCTGTTGACCCACCATTTACCCACCCATGCTCTGCAAAGTGTGTTTTCTCAGGTCTCTGCGCCAAGAAACTTGCTGTCTAAAATCTGACATTCAAAAATTCTAAAATTTGAAAAGTTAGAGAGCAATCTGTGATTGTTCAGGCTGCAGTCCTATATACACATTTTATAGGATTAAATTTACATTTTTGTGGGAGTAAATTTAATTGAATCAGTCACTGTCCATTCATGAGGCAAGACTGAGGGAACTGGGTCTTTTCAGCCTGGAGAAGGGGAGACTCTGAGGGGATGTGTTGGTAACATATAGGTATGTGAGGGGGTGTCATGTGGAGGTGGGTAGAGACCTGTTCTCCCTTGCAGAGGAGGGCAGGACTTGTCCCAATGGGGCAAAGCTCAGGGAACCCAGGTTCAATTTGGATGCCAGGAAGTACTACCTGACAGTTAGGAGCCTGAGGGTATGGAATGAGCTTCCATGGGAGGTGGTTGAGACCCCATCAGTGAGGGTGTTTGAGGATAGACTAGACATGCACATGGTAGGCATGTCATAAGTGGAGCTGGCTGGAGCCGGGGGTCAGACTAGATGACCCAGGAGGCACCTTTTGACTCGTTCTGTTTCTAGTTCCACATTCCTGGGCTTAGGACAGCTTTTGCTGACTTGATGTCCTGCAAAGGTGTCAGATTACAAGCTACTAGCCTTGCATAGTTAAGGCTGGAGCTGTGCCAAGAGCTTCTTAGATGATGCACAATTTGAAGAACACTTTGAAACAGGAATGAGATTTCATTTTGGTTAGATGCTTATGGTTCTTTGGATATAGAAGACATCATGTGTGTTGTATTTTAAGTCTTGTTAAGC
This sequence comes from Varanus salvator macromaculatus, assembly GCA_023646645.1. NCBI lineage: Eukaryota > Metazoa > Chordata > Lepidosauria > Squamata > Varanidae > Varanus > Varanus salvator. The sequence goes on along the minus strand of JAIXND010000803.1, from coordinate 7,439,804 downwards.
TAGTTGATTAACACTCAGCAACATGCAGATTTTTGGAGGACTGCTTATAAAACTTCAAAGCTTCCTTGTTGCTTACAAAAAAGATCTATTAAAGCAAGTTTCTAGTCCTTATGAAGATAGCCTTGAAACTATGCAGCTGATGATAAAAGCTCTAAGATTCCTGGGGCTTCCAGTATTTCCTTTTCTGCAGTTGTTATGTGGTTGTTGTTAGCTTTTGTTTTGCATTGAAAAATGTATACACTGTTTGAATACAATCTGCAAACTCAGGTTTCTAGTCTTTGTCTGAGGGCAGATTGCGAAATTGCAAGAAAAGGGTGTTTTGGAAAAAGAACAACAAAAACGTTTTTTTCCTCAAATATATTTTTTCCATTTTTTCCTCAGACTTTCAAATCTCTCCTTTGGTGTTTTTAACATCTGAGTACAGTAATAAACCCTAGTCTAGGGAACACCTTGCAGATTTGAACTTCTGGATCTATACTGCCACCAGATGGTAAGTTGGCTCGTCACTGGGGCAGGTGTTCGTCTGTTTTCTCTTAGATGAAAGGCCCTGTAGATATATTGAGTTGTAAGCCCAATCAATTCCAGATGGTTATAGATGCCAGCATTTGCTTCCCAAAGATCCGGAATGTACCAGGTCAGGAAAGGCAGGAGAAAAAAAGATACCTACTGTTAGTAGGTGAGCAAAATGAAAACTCTTTGTTTAGGGCAGCATATCAGTAGTTGCTGTTGCTGTTATACTGCCCCTTTCCCACAGCCAGTGTGTGTGATTTACCTTTGAATATTAAAGGCTGGGGGGTCAAAGAACAAGGGGAGACTTTGCCTTCTTCCATAATTGGCTTGCGGTCTCTTCAATAGTGCAAGTAATATTCTGGGGTAGATTTGAAATGATGGGAAGTTTTGCCAGGTGGATTTCTGCCGAGCAGACTGCTAGCCCCCGAGGTTTGCTCTTCCTCTTCCCCGTCGTTCACCTGGCTTTCAGACGGGCTCCGATAAGGGTAGTGGTGAGATGGAGATGCACAAGGTGCCACTGCCAACTTGCTGCCTGGCTGTCTGCTTGCCAGGCAAACAGGTGGGACCTCAGACGAGAAAGAACGGCTGACAACTAATTAATTTGAAGGAACCTTTCACCCAAGACCAGCAAGAGAGACCCTTCTCCTTTGCCCACCTTTGAGGGCAGGAAGGTAGGCAAATGAGTACCGGACGGAAGGGTACTCACTCGCCATTTTTCTCGCCATTTTTCAACCCAACCCAGCATACTCCATGCCAGCGGGAGAAGCAGTGCTGATGTCAAGACCAGGCAAGTGCCAATGGTCCTCAGCCCAGAAGGTGCCCATGGCTAAGAGCTTGCTGGAGTTGTTTCCCCTCTTTGCAGCCAGACGATTTCCCCACCTCTCGCTGCAGTCCAAGCAGTCATGTGGATGAGAACGAGGAGATGCCATGGCACGCCTGCTCCTGGACAGTCTGCCTGTCAAGCACAGGAACCAGAATGAGCAGGAGCATCTGGTGATACTGGCAGTTCCTATATCTAGGAACGCACTTAGAATGAAAGGATTGGAAGCCCAAGAATTTGATCTGACCACCAGAATAGGACAGAACTCACAATCTTTCCATAGAAAAATCAATGTTTTCTTCCTTTCAGCAATATATTTAGGGAAGGAATGGAGTTCCTCCTTCCTATGTTTTATTGCTGCCTCTTGATAAATTTTTGTAAGTCCTTCTTTCTGTTCCAGAAATGCACAGAGCATCTTAACCTATTGTTGTGTTGTTGTTGTTGTTGTTAGTCGCGAAGTCGAGTCCGACCCATCGCGACCCCATGGACAACATTCCTCCAGGCCCTCCTGTCCTCCACCATCCCCGGAGTCCACTCAAGCTCACACCAACCACCTCAGTGACTCCATCCAGCCACCTCATCCTCTGCCGTCCCCTTCTTCTTTTGCCATCTATCTTAATATAAAACATAAAATTATGGTAAATAGAAATGCCTTGAGGGGAAACTCAAAGCAGAAGCAAAAGTATCCTGCCCCAGCCTCTCCCCCAGTGGAGTGTCATTAAACAAACTTAAGATGATCAGCAAGAGAAAGAATGTTCCCCATGGCATCCTATTTAGCCCTTTTCTCTAAGCTAAAAAAGGGCCCTTCCTTGGACAGATAGTGCTCAAAGCCTGGCTTATTCTGGGCAATGTTTCCTACAAGTTCTCAGCCTCAGCAGCATCCTGTTTTGTGACAAGGGAGGGCTGAACCAAAACTGTGGGTATTCTGCACATGTCCAGACTTTCACTGTTTACTATGCTGCTGTTGGTCCACCTATGGAAACCATCTTGGTTTTTTAAAACTGAGCAAGACATTTGTGTCTGATGCTCTGGGGTGCATTTTAGGAGAAGGAGAGGGGAAGGAAGGACAACTGGAAAGGCTGGTATGTGCTTTGCATTCTGTAGCCACCTGAATAATTCAAATATTTTCCACCTGTCTGGTTTTTTTTAGGGGCGTGTGGAATAGAAATAGTTCTGTACTTGCTTCAGGCAGGGCAATCCGTTGCTTGAAGCAACTGAATTTTATAACAGTTGGAGAATGTTCATTTCTGTGCCTGAACTTCCAAGACCCGTGGTATTTTCAGCAGCATGCCATTCGTCATTGCGACAATCTGCTTGTGAGAAAGCAACAGTTATTGGGATGTTTTTCACAGTGTTTGAATGCAAGAGTTTTATTATTGCTTTAGGGTGCAGTTCACTGAGCCTGCCCATAATGGGGGAGTGCAGAGGTGAAGGTCATCTCTGTGTATTTTCCACTCCACAAAACAGCTAGTTGGCTGTTTTGGGTGTCTAACTGCATCCTTTGGGAGGGGGAAAGAAGGTGTCAGAGTGTTGTCAGGATACCTCATATCTTAGTACTACTTCTTCGCAGCACCCCTTAAGCCCCTACTCCGAGGTTGTTCTTTCAACCTCGGAGAACCAGCCAATGTAGTTGGTTGGTGGCGCTTTGGCCATGGATCCTCAGCTACAAGGATGCAGCTGCTTTCCGTCCTCAAAGCCGGGAATCCAAATGACCCTCTGCTCTTTGTACATGCCCATCAATTTCATTTCTGAATGTAATCTTCTGTGAGTGCCATATTTTGGGGTAGGAATGCAGGGTATAAATCACATACCTAAATAACAACTTCAACTAATATCAAACCTCCTTAAGTTAGTCTTGGGAGACAAACCATATTTGTCTTCAAGGCACTCTTTATCAAGGTTCCTTTCTCTTTGTCACAATAGCCAATGCTCATGCTGTTCCTTTTTTTTAAGCACTCGGGATGAGAACATCAAATCGAAGTGAGATCCGTGAACCTGAGCCTGGTGCAAAAGACACACACTTAGAATGAAAGAATTGGAAACCCAGGAGGTTAATCTGACCACCAGAATAGGACAAAATTCACAATCTTTCCATAGAAAAATCCATGTTTTCTTTGTTTAAACAATACATTTAGGGCAGGAAAGGATTACCATATTTTTTGCTCTGTAAGACTCACTTTTTCCCCCCTCAAAAGGAAGGGGAAATGTCTGTGCGTCTTAGAGAGCAAATATGTGTGTGCAGTAAGTCTGTCAGATGTGCAGCCCATGGGGAAGTGATGGGGAATGTGCCTGTGATTATGTGCCCGTTTGATTCAGAATATTTTTTTTCTTATTCTCCTCTAAAAACTAGGTGCGTCTTATGGTCAGGCACGTCTTATAGAGCGAAAAATACGGTATGTTTTATTGCTGTCCCTTGATGAACATTTGGAAGGCCTCCTTGCTGTTCCATTCTCTTCTTTGTCATAGCAGCCAATGCTCATGCGGTGCCTTTTTTTAAGCAGTTAAGAACATCTTAAAATATGTCTTTGCTGCTTGGAGAGCAGCCAGGTTTTACAAGGCCTTGTGAGGGTGTTTGTCTAGAAACCCAGCCAGTAATGCAATGTTGGTGTTTCTTGCTTTCTTCCCTGATTTATGAAGGTGGAAACTCTGTTGGTTCGTACCAGAGATGAGCCAATCTGGGTAGATTATCCAGATATCTTTTAAGAGGATGAGTGTTGCAAATGGATAGATTAGGAAATCGGTATGCAGGAATGTTGTTCAACATAGAGCAGGAATTCTTGTAAAGCACTGCTTTTGCAGATGTGACATGGGCGGTAAAGTCGGGCAGAAATAAAATTGCCAAGGGTCAGAGTAAATGGAATAGGCAGTGAATAAAAGCTGAAGACAGACCAGCTGATGTTAAACAGAGTGAGCAGCTCTCAGCAGGTGCGTGTAAACCCCTTCTGGTGTGTGTGTGACCGTGTGAAAGAGGAGACTGTGAGCTTGGGGTGTCCTGGATTCAAATGTTGTCCTGAGTCATAAAATTCTCATACCTGAGATGCTGCTGCGACCGAATGCCGGCCAAGCAACTGCATTTGCGTCCTCTTGTTTTAGACCTGCAGTGGTGAATGGTGTCGTGGTTAAGAGCCTGGGACTGGGACTCAGACGATCTGGGTTCGAGTCCCCGCTCAGCCATGGAGCCAACTGGGTGACTTTGGGCCAGTCACAGCCTCTCAGCCCAACCTACCTCACAGGGTTGTTGTTGTGGGGATAAGATGGAGGAGGAGAGATGATGTAAGCTGCCTTGAGCCCTTTGGGGAAAAAGGCAGGATATAAATCTAATGGGAGCCTCTCCAGATGTTGGCTTTTGTTGCATTTTCTGGGTTGCCTCTGGCCCCAAATTGGACCTTTTTTGTGAAATGCAGTTAGAAATTGCAGCAATTTAAAAGCATGATTTGAAAACAAAACTTTACAAACATTAGGGAACCTCTCAGAAAAGGTGAAATTTTTAGCTTTGTGTTTTGGGGGAGAAAGCTTTAAAAGGAAGACAACAGCAAACACTGAAGACAGTAAAGAATTTTTTGAAAAGATATCCCTTTCATTTTGACTAAGACCATTATATCCCACTTGTCTTTCTCTTGAAAGGTGGCTTACATAATTCTTTCTGTTTTATCCTCACAACATTTCTGGGAGGAAGGTTAGGCCAAGAGTCAGTGACTGGCCTAGAGTAAGAGTCTCGTGGCCAAGGGGGACTCAAACCGAGGTTTCCACAGTCTGAGTGCACAGCTGCACATTCACCCCGTGCAACATGGCTCTACATTTTAGCCATCGGGCTTCATAATGCCATCTTCATCATCGTCATGTGTGTGGCCTGAAGTGATTAGGCTTCCTGGGCAAGTGGGGACCAGAACCCTGTCAGGTGCTCTAACCACTGCACCACACTGCCTTGCTAGCTGGATTTCTGCACCCTTCAGCTCCAGCCAGACCATTGACTTGCATAGCTCTGTTGACCAGCAGCAACCTTAGAGGGTCCTAAAGCTTTTCTCAGGACGGAAAATGTCAGGGATTGCTGTCCAAAGTGTGCGACTTGAAGTCCAAAACTTTTATTTATTTCTTGATTATATTTCTGTCCCACCCTTCTGTCATGGTGGAACGCAAGGTGGCTCAGTGCAGTTTCCAGGGGGTTTCCTCGCCAAGCTCAGGCCAGCCCTGGACCTGCTTAGCTCCAAGGGGTGGATGTCTTGTGTGCCTTCTGGCCATACTGTTCCCATTTTGCTTCATAATTTGGCCACAACCATAGCCTAGTCGATGCGTCTGCCCCTTAACAGTTTCCCTCTTGCTTGCAGGTGTGACGGAGAAGTGGCACGCCCCTGTTCTTCCTTCTCACCAGGCATTAAGGTCTGAGGTCTCCACAGCGTTGCTTGGGTGTTGGTGTGACAATGGAGTGTAGAAAGATCGGCCTTTGGAGCTCTTTCTTCTTGCTCTGCACCACCGTTGGAACGATGGGTGAGTGTGGCACCCTGCAATCGGAGGCACTGGGGTGGTGGACATAATTCCACATTAATTCATGAACTTGGGGAAGTTTGCAATCCTTAAATACCCCTAACAGCAACAACAAACAATCTCCCAACTTCAAACAGGTTTCCCTGATCTGGCAAGTACTAGATCTTTTGGGCTGCAACTCCCATCAAACTCCCAGTGAACCCTGTTAATTGTCAGGGGCAACACCAGTGGGATATCGGAGTAAAGCTCACAGGGACACAGGACTGGGGCTTTTTGCTTAGCTGGGACATTGGCCTCACCTGCCATTTCCCTTGGATTTTTCTATTCCCTCTGAGTTGGCTGTAATTCTCATAGCATCTGTGTTCAGACAACTCAGTACCCACACTCAAGTAGTGAATTTATTTTACATGCATTGTCTTTGAATCGTTGTCGAAATGTCAGTTACTGAGACCAGCTGAAATAACAAACCATGGTGAACAACCCACACCTTACCACCTAACAACAAACCATGGATTCTTTTCAGGGGCTGTTCATGGTTAACCAGATATGGCTCATTAATACACCTGGATTTAGACAACAATCTGGTTTTCTGTTACAATGCAACTGTATTTTGTGGTGGCTTAATCTGAAGCAGGCAATTAAGATCTATTTACTTTGCAAAATAACTCTTAGATAAGGTGAAAACTGCTCAGACTGATTTGCTGATATGAATCAACACCAGTGCTGGAAGATTTTGAATTCTGCTTAGGGGCATGGCTGTGGTGGTCTGCCAAATTGACCCCTATACCACTGGCAGATTGGGTTCAGACAAGGCAAAATAACTGTGGGTTGTTGTTGAAACATGGGTTATCACGTGGTTCAAACCCAGCTGTGCTAACAAACCATGGCTTATTAACTGTGAACACCCCCAAAGAGAACCCGTGGCTTGTTGATGGGTTGTGAACTGTGGGCTGTTCTCCAAAATTTGTTATCTTGTCTGTTTTCATGAACCCACATGCCAACAACAGCCCATAGCAAAAGCAAGTTGCACTCCCCACATCCTAAACGCTTGAGCATGGGTTATCGTGTTGTTCGAACACAGACATCAATGGGAGCTGCAGTCTAGAACACCTGGAGGGCTGCTTTGCAATGCTTCTTCCTTGAACCCTTGGAGAGCTTTTGGTACCTGTTCAAGCACCATGAGTTGTTGGCTTGGGGGCCTTCTCCCACTGCAATGAAGCCAGTGTCTCCCTTCAGGTTCACCTTGTGCCTACCTACCTGCTCACCTTTCCTCTGGCAATTCCCCTTCAAGCTCGAGGGTCCAGCCTGCTGACTTGATCACTGATGGTGAATCACGGCTTTTGCTGGAAAATGACTTGCACAGTTGGAAGAGTTCCTTGGTGCTCACCCAATCCAGCTGCCCCGTTCTGTGTAGGGCACAGAGAGAGCATCCCTGCTGGATGACTGTCTGGCTTCTGTTTCCATACCTCCAGCGAAAGGGTGCCCACCACCTCTGGTCCCAGTGCAGCATCACCCTCGCTGTTAACGTCATCCTAATATTTAGCCAAAATCTCTTTGGCAGTCATTTCAGAGCCCACCCGCTGGAGCATCTCAGCATCTCAGTCACTCTGTGTGTTTTTTCCTCCTCCCCTCCTGGACTCTTTTCCTTTTGTGTCATGTCTTTTTGGTCATAACCCCGAGGACAGGGGCTGTCTCATTCTCCATCTCTGTAAGCTACTCTGGGAGCCCATTTTTGGCTGATGAGTAGAATAAAAAAAATACTGCACATAAACAATATGTATAGAGATCTGTCAGTCTTGCCTTTCAGTTCCCCCCTTTGGAGACTGAAAAATTGAGACAGCCCTGCACGCTTCTGGTGAAAAACTGAGCCATGGACCTCAAGGGCCACTGGGGGTCCTCCCATGGCCCCTGACCTCTTTTTTCTCTCCTCCAGGCAGCAAACCCTGCAACAGAAAGTACTTTGGCCAGGATGCCATTGTGTGTGTCTGCAATGGCACTTACTGTGACACACAGGACCCTGTCACCCTCCCGCCTGCTGGCCTCTTCGTCAAGTATGAGAGCAGCAAATCTGGCAACCGGCTAGAGCGCACCGAAGGAAAGTTCGAGGAAAAAACAGCCCCCCCAGGTACCCCCTTTTTTCCTTTGTGAGCGTGTAACAAGTCCTAGGGCAGTGGTGGCGAACCTCTGGCATGCATGCCGCAGTGGACACGCAGAGCCTTCTCTGTCGGCATGCAAGCCAGGTCGCCCCAGCAGCTGAGCACCGGATAACAGCGCACACGGGCCATGCGCATGCTCGGAAAGGAGTTGTGGTGCCAGGTGATGACGTCATGAGCCGCAACTCCTTAGCCGCGACTTGTCCGAGCTTTCGCATGGCTGGTCATTGTGCTGCCAAGGATATATATGTATATATATGTGCTTGGAGAGGTTGTGAGTTGTTTTTTTCAAAACTAAAACCTCAGTTTTCAGGTTGTATTGCAGTGTTGGCACTTTGTGATAAATAAGTGGGTTTTGGGTTGCAGTTTGGGTACTCGGTCTCTAAAAGGTTCACCATCACTGTCCTGGAGTGACATGGGAGCCATAGTTGGAATATGTACCAATTTCTAGCACTGACAACTTCTCTTCTCTTCTCTTCTCTTCTCTTCTCTTCTCTTCTCTTCTCTTCTCTTCTCTTCTCTTCTCGGCTCGGCTCGGCTCGGCTCGGCTCGGCTCGGCTCGGCTCGGCTCGGCTCGGCTCTTGCATCTCAGGTCTGGTCCTGGTGCTGAAGCCAGCTCAGAGGTATCAAATAATAAAAGGATTTGGTGGCACCATCACCGACTCAGCTGCCATAAACATCCTGTCTCTCACACCAAACGCTCAGGAAAATCTACTGCGTTCCTACTTCTCAGACACAGGTGAGTGCCGGGGAATTGTCGGTTGTGGGGTGAGGGGGCAGCGCAATAAGGAATCATGGCTTGGGAAAGCAGGCAAAGGTTGGCCCCAGACTAAGTGAGTTGCACAAAGTCTGCTTGGCAGTCAGGACTCAATTCAGACACTGATTTGAAGGGAATCCGAGTCCCACTCATTTGCTTTGCTCTCTAATCTGTCAGTCTCAAAAACAGCTGCCGGCAGAGTCTACGGCACTGGCCTTGAGAGACTGATGGTCCATCTTGGTGAAAGGTGATGGTGTATATTCAGGCACCTTTTGAGTGCCCAGGTGAGCCTTGGCACTCATTGGCCAAGCTGCCAGACGGACAGGAAGAGGTGTTTGACCCAGAAGAGGTTCTGGATCCAATCCCCAGTACTGCCTGGTAGAAGTCCGGGCTCCAGGTTTTAGAGGTCCCACCAAGGGGCCTCTCTCCCCATCAGTTGAACTCCTCTCGTAACCTTGTCCTCAGCCGCCCTTGCTCTGACTCCTCTTCCTGGTTCCCCTTGCTACCCTGATAGGTCGAAAGCTGGTCCGGAGGACAGTGGCAAGTCCTGATCATCCATCTTACCCTCACTGTTATCTGGGCCACAGCAAGGGGCAGGTGAATGCACAGGCATCGAGGGGGAGAGGGGGAGCAACTCCAGGGGCCCTTCTCTGCAGGCCCCATGTTGTGGTGCAGGCCTGTAGCGAGCGCCCGGCCATGCCGACCCTACCAATGTCCCGCGTTACGAAGGATACGCTGATCAACTGCATCCTCCGACTGTCTTCCTTCTCCCCCACCTCTGCAGGGATCGAGTACAACCTTTTGCGGCTGCCCATGGCCAGCTGCGATTTTTCCGTGCGGACTTACACATACGACGACTGGCCAAATGACTTTGGGCTGAGGAAGTTCAGCTTGGTTGATGAGGACGTCAAAATGAAAGTGAGTGTGGGGTGAGGAAACACGGGGGAAGGAAGTGACCATTCCTCCTCCCCTGTCGGGTGGTCTGTTAGCATACCACATGCAAGGGGGACCTGCGGGAACACGACCAGGCGATGGAACTGTTACATCTCCCTTCCGAGATCTGCTGAGAGCCTCTGCGGAGATCCCCTTTGTAAGAAAGGCAGTGAGAGCTTAGAGATGACAAGGGGCATCCACAGTGTATTGTTGTGGTGTGGAACACTCAGCGTGCCAGCCAGCCACAGTCTTTTGGGGGATGCTTCATTCCACTTTCCTTCCTCTTCCCAATTTGTCCACTTTTTCCCCAGCAGACCCTTGGCACAAAAGGTTGCCTCCTAGTCAAAGTTGCCTTCTATTCCATGACCCAGTCAGCTGTTCCTTTTCCAGAGTTCTCCATTCCGTTATGGAATTCAGCCTTTGGCTGAATTCTGCTCCCGTGATGAACAGCATATGCATGTATGTGGAGTGTTATTTTCCCCTTAATAATGGCAAGTCATCCTCTGAAAAGGAGCGTCGCGATTTACATAGGGCAACTGGTGCCCTCCAGAAGTGTTGGACTACAATTCCTATCAATCCCCTGGCCAGTGGCCTGGGATTGTGGGAGTCATTGTGCAAAATATGGCCTGGATCTTCTTGGCCTCCCTGTTTGGTCCAGACCTTCCTCACCGGCTTTCTGTTCTCTCTTGCCATAGATCCCTCTCGTGCATCGTGCCAAGGCCATGTCTAATAAGCCCATCTCCTTGTTCGCCAGCCCGTGGACCTCTCCCATTTGGATGAAAACCAAAGAGGACTGGAAAGGGAAGGGGTCCCTGAAGGGGCAGGCGGGAGACAAGTACCACAAGATGTGGGCCAACTATTTTGTCAGGTAAAGTGAGCAGCAGGGTGGGGGCAAGCAAGGGAGGCGGGACTTCCTGCTTTGAGCAACAGGATGCCAGGAGATGGCTGCCAGGCCAGCGTAGGGGAATTGACCTTTGCTCAGGTCATTCTCTCAGGGGAATTTGGGAGAGCCCTTTGCAGTGGAGGTGGAAAACCTGTGGTACTAGGGCTGTATATGGCCCTCAGACTGCTTTTGAAAGCCCTCCCCATGCACAAGGCAATGCAGCCCTCAGAGAAGGTCGCCTGCTCCCACTCTCCAGCTACAGAAAGGAGTTCCCATGTCCAGCACAAAATGTCTGAATTGGCCGGGTCTGGTAAACAGGCCAGGGCCTGGCCTGTCTGTACCCGGCAGGTCTGCGTAGCAGGACGGGCTGCACCTCAACCTCGCATCTCAAGCCACACCTCCTTTTGGTTCTTGTCCAAACTGGAGAGGTCCAGGGGTCAAGGTGGGAGATGGTTTCCTTGGGGATGCCTTGGCACAGTGAAGGAGACATGGAGCACCTCCAGGCCTTGGCAGGGGCCTTCAGGAAGGCATCTGTGATTCCACCCCCCCCCTCAGGGCCTCTGCCCTCTCGCTATCCCCAGCTCCTCCTCCTCTTGCCCATCGTGGCTTCAGCTTGCTTGCCTGACCAGCAAAGAGCCTGGAGCAAGCAGCATCTCCTGCCCTTCCATCTCCCCACCACAGTTGGGCCAGAGCAGAGGTGGCGGATCAAGCAGGTTGAAGGGGGTAAAGAGAAGATGCAATTCCACAGGGCTGGGAATTGATGGGTCCCTGCTAGGATGAGGGTCGGTGGCCTCTGGCTGGGCCTCCCTTGACCCTGCCCTGGCCCTGGCCCTGGCCCTGGAGACCTGGAAAGGCTCGTCAGGTCTCTGAAGGGCTGCTGGGATGCAGCACCTGACAGGTAACCCCTGAGGCACTGCAGCCCTCAGCCAGGAGGGAAAAGGTTTCTCACTCCTGTTCTACAGGTGCAGAAGGGAATTGCCATGTGCTGCATCAATGCAGCTGCTCAGCATCTGGGATTTGGCAACCCTGGCTCCGAACCGTCTCCCTGGATTGATTTATTCATCAAAAGCTTTTCTGTCCCGTCTCCTACAGAACATCTTGGGAAGCGTTACAATAAATAAATAGAATAGAGCAGGCCCATGGCATCCGACCATGATATACTAAAACCCCAATTAAAAGCAATCGAACATTAAAATAACGGGAAAATAAAAAGGGTTTTGCATCTTCTCCCCTTCTCCAGGTTTCTGGATGAATACGCCAAGCACAACTTGACCTTCTGGGCTGTGACAGCCCAGAATGAACCGAGCGCCGGGCTGATCAGCCACTACCCTTTCCAGTGCCTCGGGTTCACAGCTGAGCAGCAGCGTGACTTCATAGCGCTGGATCTGGGTCCTGCCCTGGAAAACAGTTCACACAAGGACATCCGACTCATCATCATGGATGACAACCGGGTGCTTCTGCCCCGCTGGGCCAAAGTGGTGAGTACTGCAGGCTCCCAGGACGCGGGTGCCAGGCGGCCTTCTGAAATGGGTTGCCCTGTGGGTGCCTTTGAGTCTTGCACCAGATGGGCAACATAAGGTGTGGAGTTTTCCAAGTTAAGAATGTGGGCAGAGTTGTGTGTTCTGTCATATCCCGGCTCCACCTAGCCTGGCTTGCTGACAAGCATCTACCCTCAGGAAGCTCCCAAGCAGAGCAGAAGTGCAGCAGCTACTCATGTTCCCCAGCACCTGGTGTACAAAGGCATTCCGCCTCTGATGGTGGAATCTGCACCTGGATGGCTGTCTCCTCCAGGAATTTGCCCAGCCCCCTCCATCCAAAGTGGTGGCCATCACTCCATTCACTGGCTTCCATAATTTAACCACGGAAGTCCTTCCTTTTATCCGTCCTGAACCCACAATCAACTTCGTGGGATGATTCCTAGGATTACAAAAATGCCTTGTGCTCAGCAGGGCTCATTGTGTTCACCTTCGGTATCTCCCCCTCACAGACCATTTTTCTAAGCCAAACAATCTCATATGCAAAGGCTCATCTTTTCTTTGTACAGGAGTTGCACCAGACCCTTAATCGTTTGAGTCATTCTGTTCTGCACCTTATTGCAACATGCATGAAAAGCATGACCTCCCCATGAGCTGTTCTGGGTTGACACAGAGGCGTGAGGTCATCAGCCATCAATGATGTTATTTTCTTATTCTTTATCCTAAGACACTAAAGCAGATGTCTTACAATGCCCAGAGAGCCATAAAATAGCTGTAAAATTGGGAAGCGCAATAGATACTTAGGAAGAGCTGCTCAGAAGGGTTTATTTGGGAGACCCACAAGCATGAAGAGCACGTAGTTGGAAATACGCTTTTATCCCAAGCATACCCACACTGAGAATTGTCCTGATTATTATTATGCTGATATTTTAATAGTGGAAAAGGACAAACGAGCCTTTTTAAAGCCCCAGTGTTTAAAAATCTATGTACCCTTATCTAGGTTTTGAATATCTTCCTGGGTGAATTTAAATATGTTCTGTTTAATGGGTGATCAAAGGTCACTAGCATACCAAAGTCCTGTTTTGAGAGAACCTCTGAGCCAATGACGCCTGTAGTCCCTGACCATGTTGGCAGGGGGCTGATAGGGGTTGGAGTCCTTGTGCAGAGAATTCGTGCAGCACCACTCACTGTGAATCTCTCCAGACTACTCAGAAGCAAGACCCACTGCTTTTATGGTGCAGCTTGCACAGGTTGACCCAAGCACAGGTTGCTCACTGGTAGGACGGGTGTGCTAAACATCTTTCAGTGTGAGGACCGAACTTCCTTCAGAAGTTCTCAACAGCTGCATGGCAGTGGAGTTGCAAGAGTCCCTCCTCCACCAAATCCGTATTTTAGATGCAGACTCCCATTGCCTATCACCAAACCGTGGAAAAGATGTGCCACCAAGAATCCGTTGTTGGGACAAAGAGGGTAGAGTCAGGGGAAGGAGGCATGTCCTTCTGGGGAGCTCACTAGGGATGGATCCTCACAAACCCCTGCATGGAGATTTGTTTGTTTGTTTGTTTAAAACTGTTGTATGCCATCACCCATGCCTTGGCATCTCAGGACGGCTCGCAACGCATACAATTAAAATATAATAAAATGATCTTTATAAATAACAAATTCAATAAAAGATTACATAAAGACAAAAAACAGAGACAGCGACGGTTCAGCGATAAAATATTAGTTTTTAAAATAGCAATTAAATAAAAAAGGTTTAACCTGGCACCAAGAAGAATATAAACTCAGTGCCAGGTGCACCTGTCCAGGGAGTGCATTCCATAATCTGGGCGCCACCACAGAGAAGGCCCTGCTCCGGGTAGATGTTCTTTTGATCTCCTTTAAAGAGGGTTCCTGGAGCAGAGCCTCTCTCACAGATCTTAAGGGGCGTGAGGGCATGTAAGGGAGATGAGCAAGCTGGGGCGGGAGCAGAGCCAGGAGGCTCCCCGGGGTAGAAGTGGGGGCCCTGCTAGAAATGTGGGTGTCAGCTGGTGTTCAGCAATCTCTACCTTTGACACTTGCCTTGTGTAGAGGAGCAGCAGCAGCTGCTGATCACAATTAAAAGACATTAGGCCAAGAAAGAGGGTGGTAGGAATGGAGCAGCCATGAGGGCAGTGGCTTAGTCTTGAAGGGTTTACAGCTTAGGGCTGTCACTACTTGAGTAGAAACATAGAAACAGAGCGAGTCAGAAGGGGCCTCCTGGGCCATCTAGTAGAATAGCGTCGTATCCGTCACACAGCCTACCTTGAGGGGGAAAAGGTCAAAGCTACGAAAGTCAGGCGCTTGGGAAAAGGTCTCATTTCCTCTCACTATGTCTGCCTCCTTGTTGTGATTCCATGCTGTTCTTCTCTACCTCAGCTCTTGTCAATGTCTGTTGAGCTGTCTTTGATGCTCTCCTCCTTCCTTCGTCCATCCAGGTACTGAGTGGAGAAAGCCAAGCTCATCGTTACGTTCATGGCATCGGCTTGCACTGGTACCTGGACTTCATTGCCCCCATTGACAACACAGTGGGAATCACCCACCAGCTTTTCCCAGACTACTTCTTGCTTCTCACCGAGGCCTGTGCCGGATCCCACTTTTGGGAGAAGGATGTGATCCTTGGCTCCTGGGATCGGGGGAATGACTACAGCCACAGCATTTTGGCGGTACGTTCTGTGGAAAAGGCTCTGGAAGTTCTGAACTTCGTACCTGCCCTCCCCTCACACACCTCTGTCTCCTAACCCTAATCCCAAAAACCAGACTCTCGAGACCTGGTTTCTCCCTCAGTTGTCCTGTCCTCAGTTTTCCCTCCTTAATTGACATTTCACCTCTTGGTTTGCTTCAGCCATTTCCTCAGTCCTGCTCCTCTCAGAAAAAATCTTTGCTCCCACAGGAACAACTTAACTCTCTTTTTCCCCCCCTCCTTTTCGTTTCTCCTGTCTTTGGCTCTTCAGTCTCTATTTTCCCTCTTTTTCTTCTTCTGAATCAGAATCTCTTCCCATATCCTCTTGAGGCCCAATCCCAACATGCATGGTGCACTTTATTATTTTTATATGTTATATTTTTGAATATATTTCTGTACTTCTACAACAAAACAGCAAAACCAGTCTAATCACTAAGCCAATAACAGCAAGGTCACCCTCACCATATCAAGTTACAAAAACATTGGCCCAGGAACACAATCCAACAAGGCCATAATCACTAATCAGGTGAAAAATACAGGCACTGTAATGATATAAAATGCAGTATTACAACTAAAGTTGAACCATTTAAAAACCTGGAGAATAACCTGGTACTGGGTAGAGAAAAAGGTAGGGACCAGGCACACCTCTTTGAGGAACTGATTCCATAAATGGCGAGTCACAACTGAAAAGGCCTTTTTTCTGGACATCACCCCCTTCCTTCTTTTGGAGGGGCTCTCTGAGGACCCCAAAAGATGATTTAAAGGCTGGGCAGGCACATACGGCAGGAGGTGTTTGAAAAGGATAAAAACCCACAATGCAGAGACCTAAAGGGCATGGATCTAATTTTTCCGGCTGGCTTTGTTGAAGCCTCCATCCGGCTCCAAAAGGACCCCCACAATGTAGCAAGTCTCTCTGGGGAGGCTGTTTCACCACTGCGGTGCCCCGCTGAGAAGGTTACCTGCGTAGTAGGTAGCAATAGGCCCTTCTTCAGTGGGGGCACCTGGAGAAGGTCCCCTGAGGATTATTTTTGACTCCAGGCAAGTATATACAGAAGGCAACAGAATGCTGCAAATCGTTTCACCATTGCTTCCCCTGTAGAACCTTAATCACCACGTGTCAGGCTGGACAGACTGGAACCTGGCCCTCAATTTGGAAGGGGGCCCCAACTGGGTCAAGAACTTCGTGGACAGCCCGATCATCGTGGACGCCGCCAGGGACGTCTTCTATAAACAGCCCATGTTCTACCACATGGCGCACTTCAGGTGAGGCTTAACATCCTCCGGCTTCTGTTACACTGAGCAGGAGGAACCAGCATGCTTTTCACCTGGCGATAACCCAGCGTATGGGTTGAGTATAGGTTGCCATTGGATCACGCGTTGTTCTATGCAAACTCTGCTAGAACTGTAGGTGGTTCATTGGAAGCCACTCCAAGAGTTCCCAGCGCATCAGCAAACCGTGGGTTGTTTCCTGGGTTGCTCATGGTCATAGAATAGCAGAGTCGGAAGGGGCCATGAAGGCCACTGGGACCAGCCCCCTGCTGTTGCAGGACACCAGGTTACACCATCCCACTTAGAGGGCTGCCCAGTTTCACCTTGAATGTCTCTAGTGTGATTGACCCCAATCAACCCCCCTTAGTTAAACCATAACGAAGTTTTCCACTCCTCTCTGAATTTGTCTAATGAACTGTGCTGGTGGCTGGCTGCAGGTTCCCGAAACGAATTACCTGCTGTGCAATGAAGCTGTTTTTGGTCCTCTTTAAAATTGCATTGATACCCTGGCTTTCTTCCTCTTGCAAGGAACCCAAGTTTCTCCTCCTCTCCATTTTGTCTTGGCAACAACATCCCTGCTGGGTTGTGAGGGGGGCTGGGCTGAAACACTGTGATTGGCTCAAAGTCACCCAGCAAGCTTCTTGGCTGACTGGGGACCAGAAACCGGATCTCCCTGGCCAGTGATGCTATTTTGGGCCGCCTTGAGAACAAGGGCCCAGGACAAGCCTGCCCCTGGCAGCTTTTGGCCCTGCTCAAACTGCTCAAAGGGGGCTCAGCCTACCTATTGCTGGGTTCCTGGCCCCCTCTGACCTTCTTTTCTCTCACCCCACCTGCAGCAAGTTCATCCCAGAAGGCTCCCAGCGTATCGGGCTGACACCCTTGAAATGCATCAAATGCAACCTGGAACATGTGGCTGTGCTACGCCCTGATGGATCTGCCGCCCTCATCGTCCTGAACCGGTGAGTGTTGGGTCAAGCTGTACCTGGAGGGAGGTGCCTGAGAAGGGCAAGGGCCAGGTAGGCTGCATGTCAGTGGGGTCCGAAGGAGAACCAGATGTTCTTCTCCAACACCCTGTGACAAGTGCCCAGGTGATCGAAGTTGGCAGGTTTGTGGTTTGCTCTGTATAGCACTTAAGTAAGGGGCAAACTGAAGGTGACTGACACCTTTCACCCAATCTCTGGTGGACAGGAATTTATTTTTATTATTATTATTAGTAGTAGTAGTAGTATTTTTATTATTATTTGCATTTATATACCACCCTAGTAGCTCAGAGGGCTCTCTGGGTGGTTTACAAACATTAAAACCTACCAATCCTAAACAAATATATAAACTGACTATACCACAAAAGTATAAAATACCATAGTTAAAACGAATTAAATAAATAAATATAGCATTAAAATTAACTAACTTTAAAATATTGGTTAAATAAAAAGGTCTTGACTTGGTGCCGATTTGGAAGTATGATGACTACGGATATGAATGCCTGGGAAAAGTCCCCATGGATCAATAAAATATTAAGAATAAACATTACAAAAAAACATGTTTTCTGTTATCTTCGTAGCTCTTGCTATTCCACATGGACCCTTTTAGATTTCTGGGGCAGTCCTTCTAGCTTCATTTAATTCTTATATTTCTATTCTGCCTTTCTTCATGCAAAGAAGCCCAAAATGGCTCATGTATGCTTCATTTTATTCTTGCAACAACCCTGTGAGGTGGAACAAGCCAAGTCACCCAGTGAGATTCATGGCCAATAGGGACTAGAACCCACATCTCCCAAGTCCAAGTCGAGTACTCAAATCCCTCTACATTGCATTGCTCAGAAGGGAAAGAAAAGTCTGTCAGCATTTGATTTTCCTGCATGAAGGGTCTTCAGCGCCACTCCCATCCCCTCTCAAATTCATTTTTCTCTTCTTATTTGCTGCCATTCTTCTTAGGTCGGCATCCAACGTCTCCTTCGGGATTTCTGACACACCTGGCCTTATTATGACCCATATCCCTGCCAACTCCATCCAGACTTACCTGTGGCAACGCCAGTGAGGACATGGCCTGGGTGGGAATCCCACCAGGGCTCACCTTGTGCTGCCGTTCCCGGCAACGGTGGCCTTGTTCCATGTGGAACTGGCCTGCCTCTTCTGCACTCCGTTCCAAAGCCAAAGACAAGTCTAGGCCAGGCCTCAGTTTCGGCCCTGAGCAAACTCTGCTGTCAAGACGCTACAGAAACAAATAGCAATGTCTCCTCATTGGATATGAGAGCAATGGACTTATGCTTACGGCACCCACACTGGCAAAATGAAGGAGACCCCCTGCATGGGTCCAGGAGGGAAGCGAAGCCCTCTCTTTTTACACTGGTGGGGACTGTACGCTTGGTGATTTTTCCCCACTGGAAATTAAAGGGAATCCCACTTTGCCCTGCCATTTGTCTCAAGTCTTTCTTGTTTTTCTCCACAAGAGCTATGAGAACTCTTTCACAAGGGTCCCTAATCATTCGGATCAATTCTGTTTTCAAAACAAACTGACATTAATATTGCACATTGTATTTTTTGAAGGCTTTTTGTTGTATGGATAAGCTCATCCTATCAGGAAGGGTGCGGATGTTCCCTCCTACTGGCCATGCTGAAATCATGCATGAGGGGGATTTTTTTGTATGGGGGATTCTTTCCCCTCCAAAAGGAAGTCAAAATCAGCTAAAACTACTGTCTAGAATATAGCAGTATCAAAGAAAGCATCAGAAGACAACAATAGGAAAAATTAGCTGATAAAAATACTACAATGGACCTACAAATAAACATTCAATTCAGTGCTTAAATATTAAGCCTGTTAATGAATATAGCCTTCCCAAATATTAACTGTACTTAGTTAGGTTTATATGCCGATTTTCCTTCTGCAAGAAATCCAGTTCTCATCTTCCACCTCTCAGTTTTATCCTTACAACAGCCCTGTGGGGTAGGCTAGGCTAAGCTTGCCCAAAATCGCCCAGTGAGCTTCATGGCTGAGTGGGAGATTAGAACCCGCATCTCCAAAGTCCCAGTCTAGCACTCTAACCACTAACCAAGCTGGCTTTCAACATAGGGATGACATATAACTTACATTGTAGCCAAAAACACACCCCACTCCTCACCCAATATAGAAAAAATGTGCTGCTTTCACTTTGTCTTTTTGAAACCTTGGAAAAGCAGAATAGAAATTATTTAAATGATAGATAAAATCATATATAAATTAATGTTGAGGTCATGCACCCCGTCATTCCCTTGTTCAAGTACTGTGTGAGGGAACATGGCTTCTACTGATGAACGTATCTAGAGCTTTTCCACATTGTGCCCCCCCCACATTTTTTCGATTTATGGAAGTTGGAGGGGAGGGCTACCTGAAACAGCTAAGCGTTGTTGTTGTTGTGTCTCAAAGTCATGCCCTACTCTTCGCGACCCCATGGGCCACAGCATGCCAGCTCGTCCTGTCCTTCACTGTTCCTGCAGTTCACCCAAATTCATGTTCACTACATCAGTGACACCGCCTCACCATCCCATCCTCGGCCGTCTGCTTCTCCTTTTGCCTTCAATCTTTGCCAGCATCAGGGTCTTTTCCAAGCAGTACTTCCTCCTCATTAGGTAGCCAAAATATGGACTGTGTTTAGGATGGGCAGAGATGATGAGCTGTGCAGAAAAAGCAACTCAAGAAAGGCTTTTGAAAATCGCCCTCTTTTCAATGGTAATTTACCCCTGTATGAGGGGTGGGGGTGTGTGCCAGGGTAGGGTTAGGGTTAGGAAAACGAGGCATCCTGGCATGATTCTGATGGTTGGATTGTGTTCAGAATGGGCAGAAATGATGAGCAGTGCGGAAAAGCTACTCAAGAAAGGCTTTTTCAAAATCGCCCCCTTTTCAATGGTAATTTACCCCTTTATGAGGGGTGGGGGTGCGCGCCAGGGTAGGGTTAGGGTTAGGAAAACGAGGCATCCTGGCATGATTCTGATGGTTGGATTGTGTTCAGAATGGGCAGAAATGATGAGCAGTGCGGAAAAAGCAACTCAAGAAAGGCTTTTTGAAAATCGCCCCCTTTTCAATGGTATTTTACCCCTTTATGAGGGGTGGGGGTGTGCGCCAGGGTAGGGTTAGGGTTAGGAAAACGAGGCATCCTGGCCTGATTCTGATGGTTGGATTGTGTTCAGGATGGGCAGAAATGATGAGCAGTGCGGAAAAAGCAACTCAAAAAGGCTTTTTGAAAATCGCCCCCTTTTCAATGGTATTTTACCCCTTTATGAGGGGTGGGGGTGTGCGCCAGGGCAGGGTTAGGGTTAGGAAAACGAGGCATCCTGGCATGATTCTGATGGTTGGAATGTGTTCAGGATGGGCAGAAATGATGAGCAGTGCGGAAAAAGCTACTCAAAAAAGGCTTTTTGAAAATCGCCCCCTTTTCAATGGTAATTTACCCCTTTATGAGGGGTGGGGGTGTGCGCCAGGGCAGGGTTAGGGTTCGGAAAACGAGGCATCCTGGCATGATTCTGATGGTTGGAATGTGTTCAGGATGGGCAGAAATGATGAGCAGTGCGGAAAAAGCTACTCAAAAAAGGCTTTTTGAAAATCGCCCCCTTTTCAATGGTAATTTACCCCTTTATGAGGGGTGGGGGTGTGCGCCAGGGTAGGGTTAGGGTTAGGAAAACGAGGCATCCTGGCATGATTCTGATGGTTGGAATGTGTTCAGGATGGGCAGAAATGATGAGCAGTGCGGAAAAAGCAACTCAAAAAAGGCTTTTTGAAAATCGCCCCCTTTTCAATGGTAATTTACCCCTTTATGAGGGGTGGGGGTGCGCGCCAGGGCAGGGTTAGGGTTAGGAAAACGAGGCATCCTGGCCTGATTCTGATGGTTGGAATGTGTTCGGAATGGGCAGAAATGATGAGCTGTGCAGAAAAAGCTACTCAAGGAAGGCTTTTTCAAAATCGCCTTACTTTCAATGGAACTTTACCCCTATATTGGGGTTAGGGGTGTGCACCAGGGTAGGGTTAGGGTTTGGAAAACGAGGTGTCCTGGCAATGTTTTGATGGTTGGACCGTGTTTAGGATGGGCAGAGGTGATGAGCTGTGCAGAAAAAGCTACTCAAGGAAGGCTTTTTCAAAATCGCCTTACTTTCAATAGAACTTTAGCTCTATATTAAGTTTAGGGGTGTTCATTATGGTAGGGTTAGGCCAATGGGGATGAACCTATGGCAAGTGTGCCGCAGCCCCAGCATTGCCCCAGCAGCTGAGCATGCAATAACAGCATGCACAATGGCCATGCGCATCCTGGGAGAGGAGTAGCAGCTCCAGCCCATGACGTCACAAGCCACGACTCATTAGCTGCGACTCATCAGAGCTTTTGCATGGCCAAGAATATATATGTATTTGCTTGGATTGGTTGTGATTTGTTATTTCTAAAGTAAAACCTCCGTTTTCTGGTTTTATTGTAGTGTTGGCACATTGGGATAATTTAGGGTGTTTTGGGTTGCCGTTTGGGCACTTGGTCTCTAAAAGGTTTGCCATTACTGCATTAGGGGCTTCAAGGATACTTCAAGTTCCAACATACACAATCAGAAACGTGTCCTTCCCATATGGGTAGGAACTAACGACAGTGGCCATAGGAGGGTGTTAGAGTGGTGATGGAGAAGGGCTAAGGAAACATTCTTTAAAACAGAGGTGCAAACAGGAAGCAATTCTCTGCCCAGCCCTCTCTCTTATTTGTCCCTCAGCTTTTTGTGTCATGGCTGGAGAGAAGGAGAAGGCATGATTGTTAAACGAGGGACAGGAGCAGGTCTGGATAGGTGTCATTCTAGAAAGAGGCAGTGGCTCGATAAATACGAGCCTTCATTTCAGGAAAGACGGCTTTTATATACTAAGGCATTTGTGGATGCTTTTCCGAGCAGGAGGCGCTACTGCCTCATACAAGTCTCCTGGCCAGGGCCCTCTTTCACCCTTTGGGGATTTGGCCAAAGAATGCAAATGGGAACGTTCTTTCTCTGGAATTGTTGGCAAATTTCTGGACTTGCACTCAGGTTTGCAAAACTGTGTGCTGATATGTACCACTTTCTCACGGTGTGCAACTTTTACATCACATGCGCTTTGGTCCAAAGGGGAAATGGTGTGAATTTCACCTTGACTATCATTCCTTCCTCATCCTTATTTTCTTTGCCCATATCCCTGATTCCGGACTATGTGACGTGGGTTGGCCAGCATCTTCTTCCAAACATCAGTCAATATATGCCTTCCAGTGCATCCTGTTTCCCTGGAGCAGCCTTAGATCCCTGGAACATGCTTTAAATAAGACCCTGTCCCTATTTTAACCCTCACACCCCATTTCGGAGTTAGTCCAATTAAAACAAGCTCAGTTTCCATTCAGGGAGCATCACCCGAAATCTTTGCATTGCTTGTAGATTCAATTTGCAGAAAGTTGTGAATGGCACTGACATGTCCCTGTTTGCTGTCATCTAGTAACCAATCCAGGTCATGACACAATGCACACAGGTGCCAAAGCAGCACTGGGGTGTTCCTGGGTCTTGAGGAATCCTATAATTACTCTCTGTGCTCTGAACTCGTCTCCGGCCTGTTGCTGCTCCTCACTTGCATTCCCAGCTGTGTGGCGGCAATGACTGCCCAGCGAAAACAGACATGAGGGCTGGAAAAGGGGAAGGGAACAGCTTGCATGTCTGCCTCTCCTCCCAGGCCCAGGGTCTGCCAAGAAAGCCTTTTCCTAATCTATCTAGATCCTTCTTTGCATTTACGGCTGGAAAATACCCCTTGGTTTAGACTCAGGTCAGATAAGCGCAGCAATCCAGGTCAAGTTTCTAGCTCTCAAGCTTCTGAGGAAAAGTTTCACTGTGCTTTCCAGGTAGTTTCTGTGAAAGCATGCACTCTAGTTGTCTCTGTGAATGTAAGATAAGCGCAGCAATCCAGGTCAAGTTTCTAGCTCTCAAGCTCCTGAGGAAAAGTTTCACTGTGCTTTCCTGAGGAAAAGTTTCACAACATAATATAAAATCAATACACGATATTAAAAACTGGCCCATCTCAAGGTCCAAATTTAAAACATATAAATATAACAATAAATTATCAAATTAATAATTTAACCATTAAAATAGCTTAACACTTAAAATATTTCTTAAATAAAAAGGTCTTCGCCTGGCGCCGAAAAGCAAATAATGATGGTGCCAGGCGAGCCTCTCTGGGGAGCACATTCCATAAGTGGGGTGCCACCGCAGAGAAGGCCCTCCTCCGGATGCTCACCCTCTTCACTTTCTCCACAGAGGGTTCCCGGAGGAGAGCATCAGCTGCTGATCGTAAGGGGCGGGAGGGCATATATGGTCGCAGGCGCTCCTTTAGGTAGCCAGGACCCAAGCCATTAAGGGCTTTATAGGTAAGAACCAACACATTGAATTGGACCCGGACTTCAATGGGAAGCCAGTGAAGCTGATGGAGAACTGGGGTGATATGAGAACTATGCCCAGTCCCCGTCAGCAGCCTGGCAGCTCTATTTTGCACCAACTGAAGTATCCGGACCGTTTTCAAGGGTAGCCCCACGTAGAGCGCGTTACAGAAATCTAACCGGGAAGTCACCAACGCATGTGTCACTGTCGCCAGGCAGTCGAACTCCAGGAAGGGACGCAGCTGATGGATCAGCCAAAGCTGATGGAAGGTGCTCCTCGCCACCGCTGACACTTGGGCTACCAAGGTCAGCTCTGGGTCAAGGAGCACTCCCAGGCTGCGGACCCTGTCTTTCAGAGGGAGTGCAACCCCATTTAAGACTAGGGCCAGGTCCCCCACTCCGAAGCCCGACCCACCCACCAACAGGACCTCCGTCTTGTCAGGATTGAGCCTCAGTTTATTGGCCCTCATCCAGCCCATTACCTCGGCCAGGCACCGGTTCAGCACAGCCACTGCCTCACCTGGATCGGTGGAGAATGAGAGGTAGAGCTGGGTATCATCAGCACACTGATGATTCCACAGCCCACACCTCCTGATGACCTCCCCCAGCGGTTTCATGTAGATGTTAAAGAGCAAAGGGGACAAAATGGATCCCTGCGGTACTCCATAGCATAGCTGCCATGGCGCAGAGCCATAGTCCCCCAGCACCACCTTCTGGAATCAGCCATTGAGATAGGAGCGGAACCACTGCAAAGCAGTGCCTCCTACTCCCAGTCCCGCCAGCCTCTCCAGAAGGATATCATGGTCGATGGTATCGAAAGCCGCCGAGAGGTCTAGGAGAACCAACAGGGACGCACTCCCCCTGTCTCTCTCCCTGCACAGGTCATCATACAGGGCGACCAAGGCAGATTCAGTGCCAAAGCTGGGTCTGAAACCGGACTGAAATGGGTCCAGATAATCCGTTTCATCCAAGAGTGCCTGGAGTTGTCCCGCCACCACCCGCTCCAGCACCTTGCCCAGAAACGGGATGTCCTAGATCTGTGCACCCTTCAGATTGGCATGAGGACAGTGTCAGCTTGGCGGGATGCCCCTTCCTTGTTCCCTTTCACGCGCTTATCAGCATTCCATCTATTTACATGATGAGTCCTGAAGATGGCAAGAACACACCTTGTGCTACCCACGTAGTTCAACAAGCTCGGGGCAGGTGGGGGGAGAACCCAGTCATGGCAGAAATACAACGCATCTTTCGAAAATAAAAACACACCCCAGGGTGGAGAGGACTCAGAACAGCGGAATGAGGGTGTCCGGTGGAAGGGCTGAAATCGTGGACAGCGGTGCCCTGCGCTGCAACACAATTGCTGCAGCGGTTTTCCCAGTTGCTGCACTGTGGATTTTGGCCCAGGACCTTGCCTCCATGCTTTCCCTTCTATCTTCCCAAGTAAGAGGGACTAGAGCCTTACAGTGTCGTTTTTGTTTTATTAAAGGGATGCTGGATATCAAGAGAAGAAGCCAAGAACATTTCCTCCGTGAGGACTAGGACCACCCTTTCCTGCTCCTTGCTTTCGCCCCAATCGCACCTCCAGTTTCAGTGGAGAAGAGAGAGAGAGGCCTCACGCTTGGGGTTTCTCACCACAGGCTTGCATCAGGGAGGGGCAGGGCAAACTTTCCTTTCTCCTGGGAATGAGCAGAGATCCTGGGCGAGGCCGCTATGGCTCTGTCCAAAAAATGGAGCTTGCAAAATCTGATCCCTGATTCCTAGAATGATTAAATTTCTGCAGACGGCCCCCAAAGAGGCAGGTGTGCCCTCCAGAGTGAACCTTCCTGCTGAGCAAGACTGCTCAGGTGCCTCCCACAGAGTTCCGTGAATCCATCTGCACCTGGGATCCAGCAGGAAGCCCGGGACACTCCTGGTGGCAGCACCAAGGTCTGGGCAGCAGAGGAAGGAGTTCTGGAGCTGCGCTGTAGCAGGTGAGCCGCGTCCCAGCCTGCCGTCACCGTGCTGGAACTGGCGCAGCTGCCGGTGGAACAGAAGGCCTGCTTTGCTCTTTGCCAGCGATGCCCTTGGGGGACGCTCCCAAAATATGGGGCTCTGTCTCACTGTCCCCGTGGAGCAAGGGGTCTCTGGGGCACGGAGGCGTCAGCAGCTCTGTCCCTCCTCAGCCTGTGCCGGGAGCAAAGTTTCCACGTGGAACATCGGGAACGGGTTGCAAAGAGGATGGATGAGTTGGCCCAGCTTGAGACCTTGATTGGTGGTGTAGCAGAAGTAGGGATGACCCAGGTGGATTGAGCAGCCTCACACCCACCCCAGAATTTCTAGTGAATTTCTAACCGAACGGCGGTTGAAGCAACCATTAATGGCTCCCGCAGCAGTCCCTGTCATCTCGCAGCTTATCTGGGCATTTCCTGGTGGCCCAAACTAGTTTTGTGTGAGGAACTGACATGGCCACCCGTGTGTTGGGCCCTTTGCTACCTTCCCACCAGCTCCTTTCCTTCCTCCTCCTCATGGGTTCCCCTCGCTTACGGGGCAGCCAGAGAGCCGGGGAGCAAGGGCACTGTAGCATCTCCGCCGTCATTATCTGGGCAGGGTGAGAAGCAGGTGAAGAAGCAGGCTGCAAGGATGAAGAAGGGGTGCAGTTCCAGGGGAGCCCTCAGCGGGGGCCCCACCATCCCAACCCTGGCGCCAGCCCTGACAATGAGACCAGAACGGTACCCAAGCAATGCTTCTTTCTCCCTTTTTTGATGTTGCTTTAGTGGCGTGGTCCCGGGGGCAACTTTCGGAGGTGGCGGAGTTCCTTGCGCTGAGCTCTCCCGGCTGTTCCCATGTGGCAACGAGGCTCTGGTGTCCCGGTTGCCCTCCTGCTTCTCCTGCTGGCGGCCGTTGCTGCAGGTGAGTGAGAAAGATGATCACCTGCCAGGAGATGGCGAAGCACCACCTTCGTGGGCACAAAAGGAACTCGTCTTTCTCTGAAAAGATCGCTCAAGGCTCTCATGCCTCATATGTGCCTGCCCGCCCCTTAAGATCTGGGGCAGAGGCCCTTCTCTGCAAGCCCTCCCTGAAGGAGATTTGGAGGGTGGCTACCCAGAGAAGGGCCTTCTCTGTGGTGGTGCCCCGATTGTGGAATTTGCTCCCCAGAGAGGTTGGCCTGGCACCATTACTTTATTCTTTTCGGTGCCAGGCTAAACCCTTTTTATTTTCCCAATGTTTTAAGATTTGATTGCTTTAATAGGGGTTTTATTGTGGACTGGAAATTTTATTAGAATGCTGATTTTTATTACTTTGTCTCATTGTTAAACCGTCCCGAGACCATGGGAAGGGATGGTCTAGACAAGTTTTAAATAAATAATTAGAATGCCATGATGACCAGATAAAGTGAGAGTGGAACCTCTACTTTTGGTAGAGCAGGTTTCCAGTCCTCAGTGATCCCTAAGGCTCACTGGATTGACTTTGGGACAATCACAGATGCTCAGCTTGGCCTACTTCAAGGATTCCTTTAGCTGATTCATTTATTATTTTCATTTTTCCTCTTCTGCAAGGCAGCTTCTATGTTTTTCTAACTTTCCCTTTTTTTAATCCTAACAACAACCCTGCAAGGTAGGCCAAGCATTAATGATTGACCCAAAATCACCCATGGCCAACTGAGGACGGGAAGCTGATTGTCTCAGCTCCCAACGGAGCTGCAGCAGGGAAGGGAAGCAAGCTTTCCACAAGCAGCCATATCCATGTCCTCAAACTTTTCCTCCAAGACAGCAAAACTTGGAGTTCTGCCAGGTGGAATGACACCCTTCCCCCCCCTCCCCCATTGAATTGGGTTAAGCAAATGAACTGAATCTTTTATTTGTATCTGAGATGATCTGGGCAAGACACGAATGGGCTCTCTTTGCTTCCCGTGACAATTTGGTGCATCCCAGGAACCATTTCTGGATGTTTTTGCAAAGATCATATGGACACAGTGCATGTGTGCGGTACAGAGAGAGGCAGAGGCTAGCATAGCTGGATTTTATGCAGACGGGCGCCACGTGAGCCTGACTGTATAGCCAGGCTCCTCAAAGACCTGGCGTGCGTCGCAGAAGCAGAAGCGCCTGACCGGGATGCTCTTCCTCCGATCCTCGCTTGGCCCTCTTCCTCTTGCATAAAGCAAACGCGAGTCCTTCCTTTTGCTCCCCAGGGGACAGGCCCTGCTTAGCCCGGAATTTCGGCCAGGACTCGCTCGTGTGCGAATGCAGCGCCGATTACTGTGACACCCTGGAGCCCGTCTCCCTCCCGCCACTGGGCTCGTACGTCAAATATGAAAGCAACAAAGCCGGGAAGCGTCTGGAGCGCACGGAGGGCCTGCTGCGGAGCAACCCGCCGAATGACGGTAAGCTGACACCCCTCGGGGTTTGTCCCTTTTTGGATTTGGAGCACTGTTGTGCCGCTCTGGAGCGAAAGAAAGACAGGAAGATAGCTCCTGGAGCAGCTTTCAGAGATGACTAACACAAGTGTTCTTACAGCATTAATGGCAGTTGTCTCATTTTCTGGTTTGGCATTTGAGAGTCTTATCATTAGCACATGTGAAAGCAGCAAAACTACATGTGCAAACTACCCAGTGAGTAAAACCTGAAATTACTGACTACGCAATAAAGGCACTGTAATTATATGTTTATTATATATTTATTATTATTAATTATGATTGATTATCCTACTCAAAGCAGTCTTTCTTCACCCTAGCAAGCTTCACATTGAAACTACAGAGCTCCCAGAAGTACCAAAAAATCAAGGGCTTTGGGGGAGCCCTCACAGACACGGCCGCTTTCAATCTTCTGTCCCTTTCTCCAAAGGCGCAGACAAATCTTCTCAAGTCCTACTTCTCCGAAGTCGGTAAGTGCCAAGAAGTGCGTGGTTAAGCAGGGCTGCCAGCTCATTTCACTGGCTTGGATCCCCTGCCCCACGCCTGGAATGCCTCTTCTAAACCTCTCTTTAAATGCTGGGGGTGTGCGAATTTCACGTAGCAGCTGCAGCCCATCCTCTCGGGGCTGTTTGGAGTCCAGAACTCCCTCAACTGGCTCGGTGTCGCAGTCTGAGCCACGTTCACTCTGCCCTGCTGCCCCTTCAGCCACGAAACTCTGGGCCTGTCGCCGACTCTGGAAACTGCCTGGCCTACCTCACAGCATTGCCGTAACGATAACAAAAGGAGGAGGAAGTTTATATAAGTCACCTTAGCCTCCTTGCGAGAGGAAAACTGGTGGCATATGAATGCAATAAAGCTAGGATGGTTTGGTTTTATTCCAAAAAATAAAATGTAAAATTTGTGTAAACTGCCAGGGAGCTCCAGCTGTGTGGTGGTACAGAAATTAAATGTATCACACCTGCATGCCTTTTGCTCCTCTTCTCTCAGGGATCGAGTACACCCTGATCCGTGTGCCCATGGGGAGCTGTGACTTCTCCTTGAGGCTGTACACATACGATGACTGGGAGAACGACTTTGAGCTGAAAAACTTCAGCCTGACCGAGGAGGACACCAAAATGAAGGTGAGTCCCGGGGCGGAGAGACCCCACCTTCCCCTAACCCAGGTGTGAGGATTAACACGATCTTCCACCCCTGCCAGATTCCGATCCTTCAGCAAGCCCAGAAGGTTGCACCCAAGCCGCTCTCGTTCTTCGCTAGTCCCTGGACCTCTCCGGTGTGGATGAAAACCAACGGGGCCATGACGGGGCGTGGGACCCTCAAGGGGCAACCGGGAGACAAGTACCACAAGACGTGGGCCAACTATTTCGTCAAGTAAAAATGTCTAGAGTTGCCGTTATATTATTGCCTGGATCAATAACATCACTTGCAGGACTTTCCCTGCCTGGGACCAGCGGAGGGGCAAGTTGACTGTGTTAAAGAGTTCACCTAATTGCCCCACACCCCCCACACTCCCCCCGTTCCTCTCCCAAGTGACTAGAACCTGAACACCAGTGTGATGTGGTCTTTTCAGCGCTGGCTGGGACTTGAGAGCTGGTTTCTAGTCGCCACTCAGCCATGAAGCTCACTGGGTGCGTTTCGGCCAGTCACTGAGTCTTGGGCTGGTCTACCTTACAGGGTTGTTGAGAGAGTAAAATTTACTAGAGTAGGACCATGTTGGGTGCTTTGGGTTTTGTGCAGGAGAGGAAAAGGGAGGATATAAATGTCGCTGCTGCAACTTAAAGGACTTTATTTCACCATAAGTTCTGCCTAAGCTTGCATCGGATTGTGCCCTAAGAGAACCAAATCAGCTCCAAGTTTCTAGTTCATAATGTTCTCCAGAGACCGTGTTTTCCAGCACTGTGTGAATCTTGCGCATCCTCGTTCTGCTGTTTCCAGTCGCGCTCAAACACTGTTTTTCCTTCTGCTGACAGGTTCTTGGATGAATACGCTGAGCACAATGTGACTTTCTGGGCCATAACTGCAGGCAACGAGCCCACGGCTGGGAATATCTTGTTCTACCCCTTACAGTGCCTCGGCTTCTCCGCAGAGCACCAGCGGGACTTCATTGCCAAAGACCTGGGCCCTGCCTTGGCCAACAGCTCCCATAAAGGCATAGAGCTGATCATTCTTGATGACCAGCGGATGTTGCTCCCATTCTGGGCAGAAGTGGTACGTTGGCTCTCCTCAGTGCTCTCTCCCCGCTAATAATCTTAGCACTCTTTCCCCACCTCCTCCTGCCACCCTCACAGGAATGCAAAGCCGGCAGTTCCCAAAGGCAGGACTCTCAATCATCTGAGATCCTTTTGAGTCACTGGTTTGTTTATCGGAACCATTTGTGCCCACTGTTCAGTTGAAAAGGATTGCTAAAAACGAGATAGTTCCTACGCCTCAGGCGTAGGAACCTTTAAAAAAAGAAAAGACATGTCACAAAAGGAAAAGGGGATGGGGAGGGCAGAGGAAAACAAACTCAGGCACCAGTCTGTAACATAGCACGGCTCTTGTAAAGACCAGTTGCCAGTGGTTGTTGGTGGCTGCCTGGAATGGAAAATGGCTGAAGGGACAAGGAACCCAACGTTGCCGATCTTCCTCTCTCTCTCTCTCTTTTTTAAATAAATTTTATTGGGAGTTTTTAAACTACGAACTACACATATCCATCATCACAAACACACATCAGATCTATTGGACCAGCCCCTACAACATATCTTTTAACATACTATAGTCTTATTATACTCCTTTTTATAACAATATGAAAACTTCTTTAGAAACAAGTCCCGTCTTTTCAGCCAATTCATGCTATATTTTCAAATTTGATAGAAGTCACAATCTTCCTTCTTTCATAGCATCAATCCCATCTTTCTCTCTTGAAAAGTCCTGCTTCTCTTGTCCATTATTCAAGGACAGCTTCTCCAACTTGGGTGAAATTACATCTTTTTTTTTTCTCCTTCAATAAGAAGTTTCCTCTAGACATTTCTAAACACTTCAAAAACTTATCTATTATTTTTGTTATTATACAAAATGCCTTCCTCGCTATCAAAATTAATAGTAACCTCAAAAAAATCTATTTAACATCTCAATGAGCATCCTAACTACGCTGCTTAATAATATCTTTAATATCTTTAAACCAATCCTCTTTAGACTCACAAATATTTCATCATAGCTTAAACTCCACTTAAACAAATATAGTTAACTCCATATAGTTTTTAGTTATAAAATAGGTTCTCCTATTTCCCATTTCAGATATAGTCAGAGATACCCATTTAACACTGTTTCATTAAGCTGAGTCGTCAAATCCGTCTTTCTTTATCTCGTATCTACATATCAGTCTATTTAAATCATCCCTTTTTGAAGTAGAAAGGAAGAACCAAAAAGAGAAAAATAAGTCCTTACGATTACAAATAACATCCAAAAACATCCATTTATCCTCTCTAATAGCAGCTTAACAACTCTATACCCTGCTTGATAGTAGCTTTGTATTTCATCTTAGCTTACACATTAATACCTATAATAAATTCCCTTATTTTCAAATACAGATGCAAACAAAAATATAATGCTTCACCAAAAACAATAGCATGTTTTTTTCTATGTTACATATGAACACGCCAATCTCCACTCATCACCCCTTTTTGAAGCAACAAGAACAGAGTTCTCCTATCTCTCCTTTAAATTTCTTCTTTACTCCTCTACCAAATATATCTGACTTCAAGTTATAAAATCGCCTTAAATCGTTAACTGTTTTCTTTTTCCACTCCTGTAATTGCGTCAGCTTCTCCATTCGCACAAAAAGATATGCCTGTAATAAATCTTGTATTAGATCGTGTCCGCTCATTACTTCTTGTACTCCAATTATTTTTTTTGATACATTCAAATGGCCAGCTGCTTGTTGTTGATTTATAATCCCATCCTGTGATAGTTCACTTTTTATCTTCTCAGCTTCAAGTTTCCCTTCTGTTTGCTGAATATTTTGCTGGATACTTTGCTTATTCTTAACTTTCGATTCCATTAGTAAACAGTCATGCTTAATTAAGACATTCTCTTGAAAACTTAGTATGGCTTTTAAAGAATTATGTATTTCCAAAATTATCTTTGAAAAGTCTTTGGTTTCTAAATTAAACGCTTCCATCTTAGCAGTAATTTTACAACCTTGGCAGAGGTCAAAACACTTCAAGAGACGAAGGAAGATGGCCGGTATCTGGCATCCATCCAATAAGCTAGAAGATTGCATCCATCATATAATTAAGCATTAATTTATTAGTTCAAATCTTGCCCTTGGAGAGATATAAAGAAAAAAAAACTTTTGGTTACTTACACAACAGTCTTATCTCTCTCCATGTAAGATGCCACGTTTAAGTTCCATGGAGGGGGGGAAAAATTCTTCCCGTCCTTCACCCAAAGGGCTTTCAATTTCTTCTTTTTAAATCAGTTGATGAACAATGTGGCTTTTTCCACAGGTATTATTGCAAAAAAAAAAGAAAAGAAATAAAAATAGTTTCCAGTAGATCTGATGGTAATAACTAAGATAGTCTATTTCAACATGTCGAGGACTTGTAGAGGGCAAACTCCCTCCTGTATTCTTCCGGCTGAGAAAAGCTTGAATTTTCCCCAGTGAGCACAGAATTGCTGTTCAGACACCCACTGGGAACTTGCCAAGCGATCTATCTTCACCCCTACAGGGCTTGGACCGGGCCAGTAGGATAACCAGAGTGCTAACGGAGCCCCATTAGACACGTCTGTCTTGTCCCGACGCCATGTTTCTTCTTCCGTTGCCGGTCTTTCTCTTGGCCGGCCATGCCTGCGATCCCTTCTTTGCTCTCATAAGAGTGCAGGCACCTCGGGCCTGGGGGCCAAAGGCACCTTTCCTGGAGTCCCACCTGGGGTTCTCCAGTTGGCCACTCCCACTCCCCTTGGCCACTCCCCTTTTGCTGACCACCAATGACTGGGGCTTGGCTTGCTTTTGTGCATGGCTGGAATGCCTTGCCTGGCTTGAGTTACTCACGTTAAGAGCTTTAAGGTACGATATTTGGGCATTTCTGGCTTTTGACCCACTTTTCCGCCCAGCTTCCCCTCCATGAGGTCTAGGAACATGCCTGTGGGGGACGGGGAGAGGCCAAAGCAGAGCCTCGGTCCATACTCTGCTCACAGGGTCACTCTGTTTATTATTCCTGCCCCTTCTAGGTTCTGAAAGACCCCGTGGCTTCCAGTTACGTCAACGGGATCGGCATCCACTGGTACCTGGATTTCCTGGCTCCCATTGACCAGACGCTGCTCGTCACCCACCGCCGCTTCCCCAGCTACTACATCATCTCCACAGAGGCCTCCACAGGCTCATACATCTTGGACCACTGGGTGGCGCTGGGGTCCTGGGAACGCGGCAACAAGTACAGTTACAGCATCATCATGGTACGTCTGGCTGGGGAGCAGGTGCGGGCTGGCACCTAGGGTTGTGCCCCCTTTTCCCCACTTAGGAACCCCTGTGGGGCAGGATGTGGGGCCGGTGGCCCTTGCAGTCACATTGAGCTACAGCCCTGACCGCAGACCGCTGGGAAGTCGTCCGCCCGTGCTCAGAAGCACCCTTGATGGGGCCAGGCATCCCTTCCCAACGAAGTCCATCCCTCCAGCAGCTGCTCAAAGAGTCTTTCTTCCACACACCTACAAAGTATTCACAAACTCCAAAAATACACTCAAGGTAGAAAGTTGACCTCTCCCTCTGACTGACATCATCCCAAACGTGGCAGATGAACCTTCGGGGCCGGTCTGCGGAGGGAGGTGTGCGCTGGATGTGGGCACACTGCCACCCCTCCCATCGAGTTGCTACTTGCCCGAGCTGGCACAGGCGTCTGCTTGACCGCGCATGCCAAACTCCCGGGGAGCCCTCCCCAGCCCGTTCCCATCGGCTTCTTTCCCAGTCAGGCGTGGGAGGGGGCTCCGTGCTTCCCCTTGAAGTGCTTTGCTCTGGCGCTGGCCCCCCGGAGCCTCTCTAGTCTCAACAACTCCAATATGGGAGTGAGAACTCAGAGCTCCTGCTGGGACAACACGAAGGGCCCTTCTTCAGAGCCTAAGCCATCGTTCCCACCCGCGCCCCGACCTCTCGTGCGCCTGGGAATCTCGTCCGGGCGTGCGCACGGCAGCGGTGAAGGCTGGGTTTGCAGCCAAGCCGTTCTTGCTTCCCAGGAGCCACACCGGGCAGGGACCCGCCGTGGGCCCAGCGAGGGCCGGGCAGCCGAGCGCCAGGCCAGGCTCGCTTCTGCCCGGGGAGTGGAGGACGGGAGGCAGGCCGTGCTCTTCCTCACCATCCCTGCCTTCCTTTTCTCTGTCCAGAACCTCAACAACTACGCTACAGGCTGGACCGACTGGAACCTGATTCTGAACATGGAAGGCGGGCCCAACTGGAGCAGGAACTTGGTGGACAGCCCGGTCATTGTGGACACGGCCAAAGACGTCTTCTACAAGCAGCCCATGTTCTACCACATGGCGCACTTCAGGTGAGGGGGGCACGGGGGGCGGGATCCCTGGAAGGGTACAAGCCGCCCTCTGAAAGAGAGATGCTGAGCTTAACTCGCCTTCTCTGCTTCTTAACCAGTCCCAAGGTGCAGAAGCTCAGCCTGCCAAGGCCCGAGTTCGATCTCAGGAAAGCTGTGGGCAGGCTGAGGAGTTAGGCAGAGCTCTGGGGGCAAAACGGATGAGGCGGGGTGCCAAACATTCTCGCCTGTAGCAGCACAAAAACTGGGGGGGA
Organism: Varanus salvator macromaculatus; assembly: GCA_023646645.1. NCBI lineage: Eukaryota > Metazoa > Chordata > Lepidosauria > Squamata > Varanidae > Varanus > Varanus salvator. The sequence goes on along the minus strand of JAIXND010000803.1, from coordinate 7,405,281 downwards.
AAAGACGAGCACTTGGGGGGGCGGTGGCCAAGGGAAGGGCACGTGAACGGAGGTGCTGCCCCCTAAAATACGGGGTGTCATGTTCCTCTGCAAAGGAAGACCACATCAGGGGGCAGTGGTAACGGAGAGTTGTGTTCAGAGGTGGCGCTTAGGGTCTTTCAACATGGCTTTATTTTGAGCTCTGTGTCTGTGTTTTAATGCAGCAAGTTCCTCCCGGAGGGAACATGGCGAATTGGGATCCAGAGCAGCGCAGTGAGCGAGTTGGAATTCTCGGCCTTCCTGCGCCCGGACGGCTCGGCAGCCGTCGTGGTCTTGAACAGGTAGGCGGGCAGGTGCCACAGAGAAGATGGAGAAGGCATGGGCTCCTTCGCACTTGTGGGAACAGCGGCTAGGGGTTTTAGGAACACCGATGCTGGTTACATGCTCAGACTTTGAGGGTTGGAGCAGGTGGCCTCCCAGGTTCCGAGTTCCATCTTTAAGAAGGATTGGGGCAGTGGCAGCTTTTTTTCTCCCACATGTTTTTGAAGGTTGCAATTTTAAGGAACATCAAGTCAGGCTACAAGTCGTCTTAAAGCATGAAGTCACTTTTTTAGAAGACGGAGGACACCGAGTCTCAGAGAAAGCACTTGTCTGTGGATCTGACAAGGAGGTGCACGGATTGCCACCTTTAAGAACTGTTGCAGTTCTTAAATAATTGGGAGTCATACTGCTTTGCTGATGTACTACAAATCAGCAAGAGATTCAGTAGGTCGTCCATGTTCTGCCACTTGCCTGTCCTTCTGGAATCAGTGTTACTCTGGTAAAATGTCTAACTGGCTTTTAACGCTAACCATCACACCAATGCCCTTCAGTGCACACCACTGTGGTTCAATGACCTGTAATGCCACTGGGTTGCTGTTGGGGAGCCCGTTAAACTTCCGGTTGCTAAATTGGCACGGGAGTATGTGTTGGTGTCCTTAGCACCTCCTGAGGATCCCTGCAAAATTGTTCCTCCTCAGTTTCTTCTTGTCCTCCCCAGGTCTGCCCGGGATGTACCTTTTGGGATCGTGGACCCTGATGTGGGGACTACTGAAGCAGTAGCAACCGCCAGCTCAATTCAGACCTACCTTTGGCAGCGCCCTCCAGAAAAGTTGTAGCAGCCCAACAGGTTAAGACGGGGCAAGTGGGCGACCCTTCGTCCCTCAGCGCTTTGTGCTCAGGAGAAGCGCTTACCTTGGCGAGGGGAGGCGGCGCGCGACACGGCATCGTGAGGCGGGATCTGCCAGGAGAAGGGGCCTGCATGGACCACGATGTGCAAGGTGAGCCGCTCGCTTCCCCGGCTTCTGCCCCCATCACTGTTAATCCAGATTGGCTGCGTTCATGTGCCATTAAAGGGCAGGCCATTCAATGCTGCCTGTGCCCATCGTCTTGGATGGTCTCAGTTGCCCTTGTCACCCCCCCCCCCACGAGCGTGTGATTTCCAGGCATTTTATACAATAAACCAGCCTTTTTCCCCCCTAGAAACCTGCTTGCTGGCTTTTTCTTGGGTACACAGGAGAAAAGCTGTACTGCTGCAGTGGTGACTCTTTGCACATGTATTTTTAATTTTAATTCAAACATTTATTCTGCACTGCAGCCACAACAAGGCCACAGTTAATTGTTTCATCCCACACGTCTTTCCTGACGGTCCTCCCTGGAAGGTCGCAGCCTGGAAAAGACAGGAAACTCAAGCAAAATGGGACGGAGGACTACGAAGTATAGAGCCCGATTGGTTGGCTCAGGGGCATCTGCGTTGTTCTGGGGGTTTATGAACTCATTCTTTAAAAAGAGCCCCAGGAGGCAGGCTGTGTGGGACAAGAGCCTGGGATCTAGGGAATCCGAAGAGCCTTGTTCTAGGGTTGCTGGACCTCAGCAAGGAAAGAAGCCAGAGCCAGCGGGCCCAACCCCCGGGGGAGCGGGCAGCCCCCCTTTGCAGCGGGTCTCAAGGGTGCCGAAGAGCGGGAGCTCCTCTGCGGCGGCGGCGGCGGCGGCGCTCGGAGGGCAGCGGGCGGGTGCAAGGCGTGCGAGTGGCCACGCGGGGGCAGCGCGGAGCCGCCGCCGGGAAGCGCCCGCTCAGCGGCGGCTGCATTGCGCGGTGGCGGCCACAGGAGGGCGCCCGAGGCGCGTCTCCGCCCGCGCGCGTGGGCTCACGGGATGCGCGAAGCGCGGTGCGCGGAATTGGCCGCCGCCGGGCGCCGTAGTCGCCATGGCGGCGGCGGGCCCGGAGTTGGGGTCGCGGTCCCCGCGGCACCCCGGCTCGGAGCCGCGCTCTTCCCCGGGCGGACGGATCGGGATCCCGCAGGTGAGTGTGGGTACGCGGGGGGGAGGCGCCCCCGTTTCGGCGCCGGCGGCTGGGCGCGGCGGGCGGGCTCGGGAGGTCGCGGGCACGTCTCCGGCACCCGCGCTCCACCGGCTGAGTGGCCGCCGGGTCAAGGGACCCGCGGGCGACCCCCGCCCGCCCCCCGCAGGTTCAGCGCTGCGGCCTCCACCGGGCGAAGGGGATCCGGACAGTGCTGTCCCGGAGGGGCCCCCGGATTCCCCGCGCAGATGGCAACTGGATCGGGAGCTCCAGTTGACAGTACTGGCCCCACGAAGGCGCCCGTTTGAGGCGGGCAACGCGTTGGGCAAAGCGCAGCGCATTGTCCCTCGCAGGCCACTGTAGTCACCCCGGAAGAATGGGAACACGTGTCGACAGGCTCGGGAGGTCGGAGCGCGCCGTTTCTGCACCCGCTACACGGCGGGCTGCGCATCCCATCAGCCCACGCGGGATTCAGGGGTGCCCCTGCCCACTGCTGCCTCCCGAGACCGCTGGCCCGGTTTTCATCCTGCCAACGAGACCGTGCACCATTCGCCCAGCGAAGACCTCGGCCGCGGGGCCAGGCTGCCCCCCGGTGGCCGCTCCTGGGAACTGCGGCCCTCCGACCCCGCTCGCCTGGCTAACACCTCGGCGGGGAGTCCGGGCTGCCCCCCGAACCCCGGCCTCCTCGGCCCACTGCACACCCTTCCGGTGACCCTCGGGCGCCCTGCGGGAGGAACTGCCGCCTCACGATCCCATTAAGATCCGAGCACTTCATCTGTGCACCACGCCCCGCGATCCCGCTCCGCGACTTCAGACATCAGCGCAGAAGCGGGGGGGGGGGGTTCGGTGGCCTCCAGCCCCAACTCCGACATCATGGTTAACCAACGCCCTCCAGTGAGACGGGGGGGGGGGCTGCCCGTGCCTATGCCTATGCCATGCGCTGCGGTCTCCTTAGCCCACTCCCGATCTCAGCGGGGAAGCAGCAGTGCCCTGATCGTGGCAGGGCATAGAAAAATAAAAACAGAAACAGCGTGGCCACTCGCACGCCTTGCACCCGCCCGCTGCCCTCCGGGCGCCGCCGCCGCCGCCGCAGAGGAGCTCCCGCTCTTCGGCACCCTTGAGACCCGCTGCAAAGGGGGGCTGCCCGCTCCCCCGGGGGTTGGGCCCGCTGGCTCTGGCTTCTTTCCTCGCTGAGGTCCAGCAACCCTAGAACAAGGCTCTTTGGATTCCCTAGATCCCAGGCTCTTGTCCCACACAGCCTGCCTCCTGGGGCTGGTTGCTTTTTAAAGAATGATTTCGTAAACCCCCAGAACAACGCAGACACCTCTCAGCCGCCAGATCTACAACAACCCCCGCCTCCCCTCTGCAGTATTTTAGCACCTGGAATAACTATCCAGAGCTCTCCTCCTTGGCTTAAAAAAACAAAACACATCCTCCTAACCCCACCAGTAGACGTGCCTCCTTGCTGTGCTGCACCAGCTGTTGTGCTCCCCCCAGCAAAAAAGAAAACATGGTGAAGCATCTCCAGTGGAGACTTTGGAACAGAAAGATCGTCTCCAGATGTTTTCGAGTTCAGCTCTCCACATTCCTGACCACTGGCCAGGCTGGCAAATGCTTCTGGGAACTGAAGTCCAAAACGTCTGGCAATCTCTCTTCTGCCCAGCCCTGCTTCACAGAACCGAGCTGGGAGGAGGCAGTTGCAGGATTGCTCAACAACAACAACAACAACACCAATAGCAATACCACCAATAACAACAACACCTTGTTCCGTAGAATATCGTATCTTCTTGTTGTTGTTGTTGTTGTTAGTCGCGAAGTTGTGTCTGACCCATCGCGACCCCATGGACAACATTCCTCCAGGCCTTCCTGTCCTCCACCATCTTAACAGATGTTAAAGACCAACCCACTGATTCTAGGCCTGAGCATTATGGAAAGTTTGTAGCAGTCCATGACAGCTCTTTAGAAGGCCAGTTCCTGAAAATGAAACGTAAATACTTTGGCCACCTAATGAGAAGGAAACATAGAAACAGGGCGAGTCAGAAGGGGCCTCCCGGGCCATCTAGTCTGACCCCCGACTCTGCTCACAACATGCCCACCATGTGCATGTCCAGCCTGTCTTTGAACATCCTCACCGATGGGGCCTCAACCACCTCCTGTGGAAGCCCATTCCACACTCCAGAGGTCCTAACTGTCAGGAAGTGCTTCCTGGCATCTAAATTGAACCTTGGTTCCCTAAGCATTGCTCTGCTGGAGTGCGTTCTGCCTTCCTCTGCAGGGAAGAACAGGTCTCTACCCACCTCCGTGTGACACCCCCTCACATGCCAACAGATCTGAGGCTCCTCTTCTCCAGGCTGAAGAGACCCAGTCCCTTCAGTCTTGCCTCATACGGCATCCCCTGCAAACTGGCCACCAACCTTGTGGCCCTATGCTGCACTGACTCCAACCTGGCTATATCCTTCCTGTAATGAGGGGCCCAAAACTGAGCACAATACTCCAGTTGCGGGCACACCAGAGTCATGTAGAGTGGTAGTAATCCCTCTCTCGATCTAGAAGCCACACTTCTGGCTATGCAGCCAAGGGTGGCGTTCGCCCTCTTGACCACCGCATCACACTGCTGGCTCATGTTTAGCCTGCGGTCAACCAGTACCCCGAGGTCCCTTTCACAAGTGCTGCTCTCCAGCCGCTTGTCCCCTAACCTGTGCTTATGACACCCATTCCTGTGCCCCAAGTGCAAGACCTGCACTCATCCACATGGAACGCCATCTGCACTGATGCACCAGAGCCCACCGGCGGCACCTCTGCACCGCCGCTTGCTGCTTTCAGCGGCCGTCCCGAGACCGTGGCCGGAGGATGCCCAAAACCGCGGCCTCCCAAGCCCGCGCAAGATCTAGGCGGCCTGCTCGTCTGGCCAGTCCCGTGCCCGCGATCCCCCGAGCCCACCAGCAACGCCAAGCTGCCAGCGCCGAAGCGGGGGGTGCCCTCGAGTGCAGCAACGGCGCGCTCCGACCTCCCGAGCCTGTCGACACGAGTTGCCCTTCTTCCGGGGTGACTACAGTGGCCTGCGAGGGACAGTTCCCTGCGCTGCGCTTTGCCCAACGCGTTGCCCGCCTCAAACGGGCGCCCTCGTGTGGCCACTACTGTGAACTCCCGATCCCGCGGGCCCAGGTACCATCTGCGCGGGGGATCCGGGGGCCCCTCCGGGACAGCACTGTCCGGATCCCCTTCGCCCGGTGGAGGCCGCAGCGCTGAGCTGGCGGGGGGCGGGCGGGGGTCGCCCGCGGGTCCCTTGACCCGGCGGCCACTCCGCCGAGACGTGCCCGCGACCTCCCGAGCCCGCCCGCCGCGCCCAGCCGCCGGCGCCGAAACGGGGGCGCCCCCCGCCTACCCGCACACTCACCTGCGGGATCCCGATCCGTCCGCCCGGGGAAGAGCGCGGCTCCGAGCCGGGGTGCCGCGGGGACCGCGACCCCAACTCCGGGCCCGCCGCCGCCATGACGACTACGGCGCCCGGCGGCGGCCAATTCCGCGCACCGCGCTTCGCGCATCCCGTGAGCCCTCGCGGGACTGCGGAGACGCGCCTCGGGCGCCCTCCTGTGGTCGCCACCGCGCAATGCAGCCGCCGAGGAGCGGGCGCTTCCCGGCGGCGGCTCCGCGCTGCCCCCGCGTGGCCACTCGCACGCCTTGCACCCGCCCGCTGCCCTCCGGGCGCCGCCGCCGCCGCCGCAGAGGAGCTCCCGCTCTTCGGCACCCTTGAGACCCGCTGCAAAGGGGGGCTGCCCGCTCCCCCGGGGGTTGGGCCCGCTGGCTCTGGCTTCTTTCCTCGCTGAGGTCCAGCAACCCTAGAACAAGGCTCTTTGGATTCCCTAGATCCCAGGCTCTTGTCCCACACAGCCTGCCTCCTGGGGCTGGTTGCTTTTTAAAGAATGATTTCGTAAACCCCCAGAACAACGCAGACGCCCCTCAGCCGCCAGATCTACAACAACCCCCGCCTCCCCTCTGCAGTATTTCAGCAGCTGGAATAACTATCCAGAGCTCTCCTCCTTGGCTTAAAAAAACAAAACACATCCTCCTAACCCCACCAGTAGACGTGCCTCCTTGCTGTGCTGCACCAGCTGTTGTGCTCCCCCCAGCAAAAAAGAAAACATGGTGAAGCATCTCCAGTGGAGACTTTGGAACAGAAAGATCGTCTCCAGATGTTTTCGAGTTCAGCTCTCCACATTCCTGACCACTGGCCAGGCTGGCAAATGCTTCTGGGAACTGAAGTCCAAAACGTCTGGCAATCTCTCTTCTGCCCAGCCCTGCTTCAGAGAACCGAGCTGGGAGGAGGCAGTTGCAGGATTGCTCAACAACAACAACAACAACACCAATAGCAATACCACCAATAACAACAACACCTTGTTCTGTAGAATATCGTATCTTGTTGTTGTTGTTAGTCGCGAAGTCGTGTCTGACCCATCGCGACCCCATGGACAACATTCCTCCAGGCCTTCCTGTCCTCCACCATCTTAACAGATGTTAAAGACCAACCCACTGATTCTAGGCCTGAGCATTATGGAAAGTTTGTAGCAGTCCATGACAGCTCTTTAGAAGGCCAGTTCCTGAAAATGAAACGTAAATACTTTGGCCACCTAATGAGAAGGAAACAGAAACAGGGCGAATCAGAAGGGGCCTCCTGGGTCATCTAGTCTGACCCCCGACTCTGCTCACAACATGCCCACCATGTGCATGTCCAGCCTGTCTTTGAACACCCTCACCGATGGGGCCTCACTGACCTCTTGTGGAAGCCCATTCCACACCCTCGGGGTCTTGTCAGGAAGGAAGGACTCACTGGAGAAGAGCCTAATGCTGGGAAGGATTGATGGCAAAAGAAGGGGACGGCAGAGGATGAGGGGGCTGGATGGAGTCACTGAGGCGGTTGGTGTGAGCTTGAGTGGACCCTGGGGGATGGTGGAGGACAGGAAGGCCTGGAGGAGTGTTGTCCGTGGGTGGGACGCCACTTCGCAACTAGCAACAACAACAACAGGCATGAGGTGGGACACGGACAAGTATTTCAAACAGTGTGGACAAAAAGGCACAAGACATGAAAAGAGTAACGATCGTGTTACTAACAGCAGTCGCACACAGGGGTGCTGTCGCTCGAGGCACAGACATCCTGTCGAACGCCACGCGTCTTGAGAAAAACCTTCGTTTCCAGTCAGGGCTGGGGGAAGTTCGTTACCCTTGCCTCAGCAAAGATGGGGAGACAATGCAAATGGCAGCCATGTCCCCCCAGAAAAGCCTTTTTCTATAAAGTCTGTTATCTTGCTTTATTTTGGGAACTTCCCAATGGTTCCCAGCATTCCAGTTGAACTGCCCCACTTCCTTGGCCGCTGACTGGGGGTGCTATTGGAACAGGCCAGGCCTGGAATGGACACGTGACGCACACAGAACATCTTCCTTTCGTGAAGCCCTGGACAATTTATGGACCTCCAAAGTCTTAAGCTACAAGCCCCATGATCCCCTTCCGCTGGGCTAGGGGTGATAAGAGGTATAACTGAAAACTTCAGAAATGCCACAAGTTACTGCCCTGTTATAAAGCTTCATTGTATCTCGAATTAACATGACTAGGAATAAAATTCTCTGTATTCGCTCCTGCTACGCACATACACATCTGGTGGAAACCCATCTGGAACCAACTCGGTTGTGCACAAACCCGGTAGCTATCCAAGCACTGATAACCCTCGGAGGCCCAACTTGACCAAAAGAGAAACAGCAGGGCCTCTTCAGCGGTGGCTCCTCAGTGAAGGAATACCCTTCCCAGTGAGGCACACCTGGTACACTCTTAATTGCCTTTCCTCTGCCAGACGGAGACATTTTTATTTTCCCGAAAGCCTTTCATAGCCTTACATTGTTCTGCAATTTAAGTCGGATACTTGGGGTTTGCACATTCAGGTTTCTTCCCCTTACCTGCTCTAACGGATTCTTGCTGCAAAAGTTTGATCTCTTGATCCCAGCTGCATAAAGAGATTGATCTTCAAGCGGCTTTGTTCACTTCCTAATACTTATTTGGCGAGTCATTTGCTTGTCTGGAGATTGGAGAACTTCTGCTATTGGATGACTGCTAAATGAAATGCATATGAGAATAAACAGAAACAGACAAATCCATGAAGAGGGCCCATATTACAGCTAAGTGGAAACACCATGCTCAGAAGCAGTCTATCTTTCCCTTCAAGAACAGATTCCCCTAGGACAGTGATGGCGAAACTTTTAGAGATCGAGTGCTCAAACTACAACCCAAAACCCACTTCTTTATCACAAAGTGCCAACACTGCCATCAAACCTGAAAACTGAGGTTTAGAAAAAACAACTCATGGCCAGTCCAAGCAAAAATATATATATCCTTGGCAGTGCACTGAGCAGCCATGCGAAAGCTCGGACGAGTTGCAGCTAATGAGTCGCGGCACATGACAACATCGCCTGGCACTGCTACTCGTTTCCAAGCGTGCGCATGGCCCCTGTGTGCGCTGTTATCCGATGCTCGGCTGCTGGGGCGGCTGGGCTCGCGTGCCGAGAGAGGGCCCTCCGTGCCAGCTGCGGCACACGTGCCAGAGGTTCGCCACCGCTGCCCTAGGGGCTTCCCAGCTGCATCTGGCAACTCTGCTCGTCTCGCAGGGCGAATCCTCCTATTTTAGACTGGCCACATGATCCTTTGAGGGACTCAAGTTGGGCTAAGAGTCTTGACTGGCCCAGTCACCAGTGGGCCCCAGGGCCAAGCGGGACTACAACCCAGGTCACCCGAGTCCCTGGCCCACGCTCTGCACAACTACACCACACCGGCTCGCATAGCAGCCCTGGGATGCTTCTGAGCCCCCTTCCAATTCATTGTAGGTACTTCTGCACCCCCAAGCTGAGAATTCCTTCCTCTTGTCCAAGGCTGGGGCTGCTTCGGATCTCTAAACAACGGCACTTGGGCCCCCGGCATTGAGGGGCTGTGGCAGATGTGAGCTGCGTTCAGACAGCGACTCTTGCATCCACCTCCTCTCCCTACCTTACCCCAAAGTTCCCACCTGGGCCACCCAGGCTGTCAGTCACTTTAACGACAACTGAGAAACCCAAAGCGCTAACCTCATTAAAAAAAGCAAGCAAACCTTCTGTTTTGCAGAAATGTATGGAACCCGAAGAGGCCAGGAAACCCTCTGCCAAACTAAACGGGGCAACCACAACATTACACGTGTCGACGGCACAGCACTGGTAGCGGTCCAAGGCAGCCGCGGCAAAGGAGGGCTGGCTCCGTTCCAGCCTCGCTGTGGACACAGACGCACGATGCCGCGGACCGACCTGGCAGGCGCAGCGGGGCCGACGTCACCCCGTCTGGCCCGGCAGCCAAAGCAGGCCGGAGCTTCTGTCTGGCAAACGCTGCCAGGCCCCGACTGCGGCCAAAACCCGACAGCCAAGCCGTTTGTGCAGCAACGGCGGCGGTGGCGGCAGGCCCAAACAGAGCAAACCGGGCAGCCGGGATTGAAGTCCGGGAACCTGAATGTCTGGCCAGACACAGTTCTGGGATTCTGGTTTTTTCCCCCTCCTGAGAGGAGTTATATAAGGAAAACAGGGTAGAGATTGACACAAGAGAGCAGGCGGCCGAGGGCAAGAAAAAGGGCTTTTCTTCCCCTCTCTCCCCCACGCATGAGAATTGGGAGCGGTTTCGAGGGGGCGTGGATTCTGCGTCTGAGGGGAGTGAGCGCTTGTTTGCTCAAGGGGGCGGACAAGAGCTCCGCGAAAACAGGAACAGTGACAGGCGCTGGCGTCTGTCAAAAGAGGATGAGGCACGTTAAGGGAAAAGCGGCAACTGGGAAAAAATTGCCCACTATACCAGCGCCTTTCAGACGGAGACGGGAAGCTCTGAAAGACAGAGCGGTGCAGCCGCTAAGTAGGTGGCGCACGGCCAAGGATGCAAACACGACATGCGGAGCTGCAAAGAGAGCACCTCAGACGTTTATTGTCCACTGGCCCCGTCCATCCCCAACCCCAAATTCCGGAATGACCAAGAGGGAGGTGAGAGAGAGAAAGCAAAGAGTCTGACGGGAGGCCGTGCCACAGGGCCGAACGTACAGAAAGCAGTGGTCCAGCGGGAGAAGCCGCGCACGGCGCCCGGGCCAGCGGCTCACTCCTCCTCCTCCTCCTCCTCCTCCCCCAGAGCAATGGCGCGAGAGCGTGCGTGGCTCGGCGCCTGCCTCTGGATGGAGACGATGCCCGTCAGGAGCGCGTAGCCGGCCATGGCGGCCAGGCCCACCAGCACGGAGAGGATCTGGCTGCGCAGCTGGAAGGGCTCCTCTTCGGGATCGCTCCCGTCCCCGGCAGCTGCCTTGGGAACGCTGGGCGGGGGGTCACCTGGTGAAGAAAGCGTGCAAAATTAAGAGCGGGGCGGGCAAGGGATGGCGCTTTGCAGGCCGCCGAGGGACCGGGGAGCGGACGTGCCTTTGGGCCTGCCCACACGGCCACCCAGCTCCCTCTGGGGCACTGCAGGACGTCGGCCCCTCCCTGGCGGGGACGGAGATTCTGCTGCCGGGCTGGGCAGTTTTTGGACGCGGAACAGGGCCGGGAGGACGATTCTGCCCACTGGCTGAGTGGCCAAATGTGCTGGCAGCCACTGCTCACTTGAGCCATGACGCGCCTTTGCGCTGGAGGGGGGCAGCTCGCGATGCCCCCAAGAGCCGCACTGAGCGGTCCCTGATGCTGTGCAAGCGGCACCAGCGGTGAGAAGCCTCGCTCTGCCAAGGGCCGGATGCGGCTTGCGGAGGGTCGCGTCCCAGTGCTGAGCGGGCCGGGAGGCAAAAGGAGCCGGCCAGGATTGTCTTTAAATCCTGCAGCAGAGCGATCCTTAAAGCTCTTACTGGCAGCAGGTGAACGAGGAGGAGAGGCGTTTCAAGCTTTCACAACAGAGGAAAGCATTACAAATATGGCAGGAAGCCGCCCAGCTTCGGAAAGGAGGGAAGGGAAGGCCACAGGCCCGGACGGAGCCCCAGGCGGGGTGGACTTGGTCCCGCAGCCTGAGGGTCCCCACTGCTGATCTGTATACTCACAGACATCTCCACGCACACAACAGAAGGAGGTGAGCGGGTGTCATTCCATCATCCCTGCTCCAGACAGACTTGGGGGTTTTGCCCCTCTTCCCTCCCCATTCGCCTTTCCTTGTGTGTCGTGTCTTTTTCTCCACCTCCTTCCCTCCCTTTGCCTTCTCCCTTGTGTGCCATTTTTTGGGCTTAGCCGGCGGGTAGGAACTGTCCAGTTTCACCAAGTATCGGGAAGCCATTCTGGGAGGCTTTTACAAGGCAGTATCAAGAACACTTCAGCTAATTAGATCAACAGGCCAGCACTGACCTCCGTCCCAAGGGAAATACAGGGTCAGGATGGAGGTACAGTAATTGCAGAGGTTCGGCAGGGACTTGAGGTGTTGCTGAAATTTCCCATTGGGCAGCTTGGCCTTCAGGAGCGGAGCCAAGTGGCTGAAGACAAGGGCGTCGAGGGAAGCCGGCCTGGAAAACGAAAGCAAGAGCAAGCTCAGGCCCGCCGGAAAGCCAGAGCGAGAGGGCACCGTGGCACGGAGCGACCCTCAGCCCAACTTTGCAAAGAAATGAGAAGCGCCGCTTTTTGTCTCTCAGATGGCGATACAATTTATGGGGCTTTGGCCTTAGACAAAAACACACATGGAAGGGACGTGTCTCCACTTGCCTCTGAAACGGCCAAGTTTGGGCCTGGCACAGGAATTCCACACGGCATTGGCCGAATCGGTGCTAGAAATCACACATGTTGCCGATTTTTAAAAACCCCGTAACGATGCCCAAGGAATTGTGGCCCAAAATGGACTTCTGGCCGCATTTTATGGCCGTCTTCTCCCACTGGCAACATGTCTGCTGTTCCCAACCCACACGGGGCCCACTGGGACGCAGAACGGGGGACACTCAAGAGGCAAATTCCAGCTCTGGAGGAAGACAGAGGCGCACGGTGTGATTCGGAGGCAGAAAGGGCACAATACCATTGGGCCCGGCTTCCCGGGCACCTGCAGCGCCCACCGGGAACTCTGGGTGCCATTCGACATTGGCAAGAAAAGGGGTCAGAAGGGCCAAGGGGGGGGTCACCTGGAATGCTCCGGGAAATGACGCCCCCACCTGCTTATAAACGGAGACCTTCTACCTTGACAGTAAATTGTCCCTCTCTTCCTGCCCCTCTCTCAGGTGAGTGGAGAGCACCCCGCCGTGCTTCCCCTTCCTTTTCATTTGTTTCTCTACCACTCAGCAGCCAAAGCTCTCTGGCCAGGTGAACCTTCCCCGCCCGACTCTTCGCCGCCGGCACACGTGGCCACGTGAAGCTACTTACGAGTCTCCGAAGAAGAACTTCTGCCGGCCGAGGCGTTGGGACAACATGGTGATGCAGTCGCAGGCTTCGCGGTACAACTGCGCGGCAAGAGGGGAGGAAAGAGGCGGATTCAGTGGTATCCACACCGTACCTGCCACAGCTCCGTGCTGCATGAAGGGGAAACCCCAGAGCTGGGGGGGGGGTGGGAGGGGACCCAAGGGCAATGCAGAGGTTGTAAACCTTCCTCCCTGGAAGAACATCACAGCAGGGGGAGACCAACTTGGCCCCAGAAGGGAATTTCTATTGCCCTACCAGTAAGAACTGGGGTCTCAGGTACTCTTGTCTCCATTTTTCCTCCTCCCGCCCAATCTATGTTCCTTTTGTGTCATGTCTTTTAGCCTGTAAGCCCGAGGGCAAGGACTGCTGGCTAATTGTACGTGACTCTGGGACCCTTTTCTGTCTGACAACAGGGTAAAAATGCGACAAAGCTGTGAATACAAATAAAACTGCTGCTGCGGAATTTCTCGTTGTAGCCCTGGGCTACTTTCTTTTAAGGGATGCTTTGCGAAAGGGTAGCCCCACTGCCTTAGCCCGGCTGTGGGGTGCCAGTGCCCCCCACTAACCTCCTTCTCAAGCTCTTCCTCGTTTTCCAAGCAGTTTTCCCCGCAGACCATCTGCAGCCGCTCCACCTGGCGCTTCTGCATGCGGCCCGGCAGAAAGAAGTTCAGCGGGAAGGGGATGGCCTCAGCGTACCACTTCCGCGTGTGCTCCACGTAATTCTTGGCATCCACCCAGAATGTGTGGATCTGTTGGCAGGATAAGCACCGAAAGATAATTTCCCCACTTGCTGCAAGCTTTGCCAGGTAAGGCGTACCCCATTATGGTGCCCCAAATGTGGAACGGGGCCACACCGAGCAGGTCAGACCTGGTGAATCACAGAATCCTAGAACAGTCGAGTTGGAAGGGGCCATGAAGGCCATCCAGTCCAACCCCTGCTGTTGCAGGACACCAAGTTGCACCACCCCACTCAGAGGGCTGCCCAGGTTCTTTTTAATTGTCCCCAGTGTGGGAGAGCCCCCCACCTCTCCGGGCAGCTGGTTCCACTGTCCTATTGCTCTGACAGTGAGGAAGCTTTTCCTGACGTCCAGCCTGAACCTGGGTTGTCCCAACTTAAATTGATTATTCCCTGTCCTACATTCTGGCATCGGCAAGAAGAGATCTTGGCCTTCCTCTTTGTGACAGCCTTTGAGGGACTTCTAGAGGGATCTCATGTCTTCTCTTCTCAAGGCTGAACATGGCCAGTTCCCTCAGTCTCTCCTCACAGGGCAGAGTTTCCAAACCCTGGATCATTTTTGTTGCCCTACGCTGGACCCTTTCTAATTTACCTGTGTCTTTCTTAAACCTTGGTGCCCAGAACTGGACACAGTATTCAAATATTGATTTGTATCCAGTGTTCGTTTCATCACGATTAGGAAAAGATTCTAATTATCACTGGACCAAAGAGTGACGTAAAATTACTGCGGTTCAAATTCAAGCATTCTGGAACTCAGTAAATTCCATCCATGTTTTGTGGACAGCGACTGGAGATGCGGCAGGGCTCTGCTTTCGCCCTGCGAGTCCTGAGGAAAGGAGCCGTGCCCGCAACCCAGCCGTCTCCCTCCTCGCACACCTCGCACACCTACTCACCAACACGGGCAGCAACTTCTCCTGCAGCAAGGATGCGAAGGCCAGCGTGTCAGCGCCTTGGCGAGCTGAGAGGTCGTAGTCGGCATTGAACTTCTGCAGGGAAGAGGGGACAGGTCAGGGCTAGGATGAAGGGCACTCTTCCTCCAGCAGCCACACGGCATACCAGGTGAGACTGTGCTCTGCTGGCCAGGACTATACCACTTTGGACTGAAAGCACCATGTGTGGACTGCAAGGCTGCCAACAGGCGGCACTGAGTCTGGGCAGAGCCGCTTCCAAGTTCCAGCTTTGGGTCCAGACGTGTATTACTCCCGATTGCTGGTCAGGTGGGAGGAATTGCATAATTCATTGTCCTTTAAATAAAAGACACACACTCTGTCTCGCCTACAGAAAATTAGCATTTGAAAGGAGAAGGTGTCTGACCAACTACGGTGCTGCTGCTACGGTGTCCCCATGTGCATGAATGTTTATTGTATTGTTTTTTGTGGAGGGAAATGTTTCCAAAACGAGCAGAGCAGCAGGAAACAGGACCGTCCAAAATGATTTCACTACATGATCACTAGGTTGGCATAAGCCGAGTCGTGACTGGTGCATGGAAAAGGGGAGAGGGGAAGCGGAGTGACAGAGAGAGAGGGAGAGAGAGAGGAAAAGCAGGCGACTGAGAAACCAAAAGCAAAGAGGCGACAGAGAGAAGGGATAAAGAGCGTGGCTGAGAGAGAGGAGGAAGGTGCAGGGAACAAGGACAGTGTGGTTCAGAGATAGAGAAGGGGGTGGCACAGTGAGGGGGCGGCTCCACCCACTTTTGGCTTTGGTCCCCCCCCACCTGGCTTTGGCCCCACGCACTGCCTCCACGTACCCCAAGAGAAAACTCCGAGGCCTTCAACAGAAAGTAGGTTCCCCCACTAATGCTAGAAGACAGAGTCAATCATGGTTTGGGAATTGCATCCCGTCTAAGCTATGGGGCTGGGAGGGACCCTGGGGGGACCCACTACCTTTGCCCCATAGGACTGCCTCCAGGGCGAAGAGGGAGGTACGGAGTGGTGGTGGAGACCTGTTTCCTGAGGTGGGTGATGATCAGCTGGGGATCCGAGATGACGCCCTCGTCTTTGGACTTCAACGCCGGGAGGGTTCCTGAAACGGCACGAGAAGCAGGGACTGGCTGGGTTTCCCCCAGGGCTGGTTGTGCCCCCCACGCCCTCCTGCTCACGGGACCCCTAAGCCTCCTCGGGTGGGAGCGGAGGGGTGGCCCGGGACACCCACAGGAGCGTGTGCATGCGAAGATCCTGGCTGGACGGGGCACTGAGGCCTGCCTCCTCAGCCCACACCGGACCAAGTCGGGTCCCCGCTTTGCTTAGCCACACAGGAGCAAGGGAGACCCCCCACCCCCCGTGGGACCCTCGGAAATAGCATGGCGAGAGAAAACCACATTGTCTGTCCCCTTCCTGCTCCCAGCCAATGGGGTGCCCCCTCCTGACAGGTCAGACCACAACTCGGGGGATGATGGGAGCCACAGTCCCACTGCTGGGTGGGCGATGCTGGGCGATGAGATACCTTTTGTCCCAAATTTACTACCAGCCTAGGTAACTCCTAGTGTCCTGAGAAACAGAGCGGGAGCGGGGATTCCTGTGCACATTCTTCCATGCGACGCCCAGCCCAGCACCCTGACGTAATGCGCAGCCCTACCATGCTCCTCCCCACCAGAAGGTTACCTGAGGGACTTCGCCACGGATTGGCGATTTTGCGGACCTTGAGAGGCGCTCCGGTGAAACGGGCGTACGCCTGCGAAGGAGAACCAAGGAAACGAAGGATTGCACTCCAAAAACGCAGTGGACTCTTACATTTTACTCTTACCCAAGGAGCTCAGAGTGGCTTACAAAAATCATATGCCACTCTGCTGTTATCCTCATGACAACCCTGTTAGGTAGGTTAGGGCCAGGAAGCAGTGAGTGGCCCAAGTTCACAGAGATCTCCACAGCATGGAAAGGACTCTCCCACTAGTAAATGTGAATGACTAGTATTGGTGTATTGTGAACAGATCGCTGGTAGACCGTACTGAGGACTAGCAACTTGCTAAACTGAATCTATTTGCGTTTTTATCTCATCCTTTATCCAAGATGATAGGGCGACATACATGGTTCCTTCCACTTGTCCCTTTTCTTACAACAACCTTGTGAGGTAGGTTAAGGTGAAGAATTGGCTCAAGAACACCCAGCGAGTTTCTTGATTCAGCACAAATAAAAATAAATTAAATAAAAAACCATAGGTCAGAATGATAACCTAGCTTGTCCTAAACTGGAACCCTCCAGATGTTCTCGGCTGTAACTCCTAAAATCCTGACCATGAATTAGGATAGCTAGGGCCCATGGGAATTGAAGTCCAAAACATCTGGAGGGAAGCAAGTTGGGGGAAGCTGACCTAATGGCTAACACCCCAGTGCTTTTCACTAATGTGGGCTTCTGTGAGTCCTGTGGGGTTGTTTGGGGAAGGTGGGGGGCAGCAGGAAAAATACGTTGAAATGCAGAATGCTTGAGGAGGGGGTTAAGTTAGCAAAGGCTCATGAAGCTGGTGGAACCAAGCTCTATTTTGCATTTCTCCGGCACATAGGACCCACAGTTAAAGAGATTCAGGACTTCTCAGTGGTGCGAGCTCCACAACACCGGGACAGACACTGCCTCGGAAGATTTTTTTTTTAAGCATTGTTTGTTTGGGTTACAAGATTTCCTGCATCAGCAGTGGGTTGGGCTAGATGCCCTCTGAGGCCCCCTCCAAAACTTTCCCCAGCGTCCGTCCCATGAGCTCCAAAAACAGCTCAGCCTCCGTTGGAATAAAAGCTAATAAACAGATCCAGAACTGGAAACCCCCTGCAAATGCAACGCCTGTCTAAAAATGAAGACATGCTGGGCTCCCGCGCCCGTCTCCCCTGACCGTCGGCCACGCCGGCTGCGGACGGAGCCGCGGGCAGAGGCGCCCGCCGAAGCGACGCGCAGCCCCCGAGATGCGGGAGAAGGGCCGCCAAGCGCGCCCCCTGCAAAGGGGCCCGGGCGCGCCGAGCCCCGCTGCGAATCGCGCGCATCCCGCGCGGTTCGCCTCGCCTCGCCTCGCGCCGCCGGGCTGCCCGAGGGGGGGGCGGGCGGGCTGCTCGCCGGGGCCCCCGGGGCTACTCACCAGGACGGCCAGGCAGTCGGGGTCCACCGAGGGCAGCCCCCAGCCGCCTGCCCAGCAGTACAGCTCCATGGGCGCCGCCATCTTTCAGCCTCGCCGACCCGGAACGAGACGCGCCGCCCGAAGGAGAACAAAGAGGAGTCGCTCCGGATCGGCGCGCGTTCGCAGGCGCGGGTCCCGCTCGCCCTCGCCTGCCTCTCTCCCCCTCTCGCTCTCTCTCGCAGGCTAATGCATATGCATGTATTGTAAAAATCTGCTTTTTCAGCTGTGCGACTCGGCGACGCTGGGCCGGGCTAGGCGCGTTTACTCGGGAGTAAGCCGCGCGGAGGTGGGCGCAGGCAGAGCGCCGTGGGGCGCGCCGCCTGCTCAGGAGTCAGTCCCATTGGGTTGGCTGGGGGCTTGCGACCCGGTAAGCGCGCCAGGCTGCCCTTGCGCGGAAGAAACGTTGCTGTCAATCATTATCCACCAGTTGCTATGCTTCCCTTTAATAGAGATGGTCCAGGACGGTTATTTTAAAATATGACTAATCGCAATAGCACAACCGCATTTCTACCGACTCGGGGTCAAGCCGTGGGGTCGGATCGACGTTTTATGGAATATATTCCTATGCATGTCCAGAAGGAAGAAAATCCTACAATTCCCAGCATGGCCCGGCCAACGCTGCTGCAAACGTGACGGTTATGTCTGCTAGGGCATGCTGGGAGTTGTAGGACTTCATCTAAACGCGGCAAAGGGTGCACGCGAACGAAATGTAGATATAATCCTATATGCCACTCGTCCTGATGTTTTGGATTACAGCTGCCTGCATCTCAGACCTCTGGTGAAGTCGAGAACGTCTGGAGCACCCGAGGAGGGAACATGAGAAAACGTCTTAATAAAGACACCTAGGAAGGTGTGTCCCATTGAATTCAGAGCCATGGCGGGGGGGGGGGGGGTGTAAATTCCGCGCTGTGGTGCAGGTTCCCCAGTCTGGGTCCCTCCAGATGTGCAGGGACTGCAATCCCCAGCATCCCCCAACAGGCCAGGAGTCATAGTGTGAACACAGCTGGGGAAGGTCTACAGCTCTGCAGTTTGAGCATTACGCATGTTTACTTGGGTGTGTACAGCTACTGAGCACAATGGGATTTCTGGCCCCAGTCCTATCCATATATACTAAAGGATGCTTCCAGAAGCAGCTTTTCATCCCTCATCCACAGAGCTCCATGTGGTACCTGTCTTGTAACCCTGTATTTTTCCCCATCTTTTCTCTCCAGAAACAAATCCATAAAGGAAGAAAAGCTACAGACAGCACAATAGCCCATAAGCAAGGGTCAAGTGGGCTTTTGGGTTGTCTGAACCCAGTCTATAGCTGCACCATGCCTTTGGGTGGCTGATGCTCGGAGCTTTCTTCTGGGACACATCCTACGAATTAAGCCCCATTAATTTCTCCCTGGTGTCTACCTCAAAGTGCAGGTTGGGGCTGCTGTGTGCACATAAGAATACCTAAAAGCATAAGCCTGACACGTGGGATTTAAACATTTGAAGGAAAGTCTACCTGCAATTCCAAGTGGCACGGATGCTTTTAGGGTCCATAAGACTCTAAACGTGGCTGGGTTCCACTGAAGTTAACGGAACTCACTTCTCGAGAAACATACAGAGATCTGAGCATACTGGGCTCATTCCAAGGACCTCTGAGCATGTGCAGAATGCATTCAGGAAGAATTAAAGCAGGCAGCTTTCAGGCAGCTTCCAATGTATGTATGACATGAGACTTTGCCCTGGAAAAATATTCAAGTTTTTCTGAGCAGGGACAGAAAGCAGGGACATTAGTTTTCTTTGGTCTAATACTTGGCATTTCAAGTGTTCAGAGCCTTCCGTGTGTATTGTGGGGCCCTTGACACCGTGTGGGGTGGACTGATATTGTGCCTCTACTGCAGAATGAAGGGCTGAAGTGCAGCCCACATTCAAAAGCCGAGCTGCAGTTGAATACTTGCTACGTCGGAGCTGCTGCATCAAAACCCTTTCAACACATGTTGGAAAATAATTTTACTCTCCTGCTTAACCGAGCATGAAACGCAGCGGGCGGATCCGATGTCAACGCTGCTCTTGCATTTGAGGACGGCAAAGGATTCCGAGGAGAGGAGAAACACGAGGAGATCAGTTTGGGATGGGCAGGCTGCGACACGTCCTGCCTCTCTTTGCCAAGGGGGGCGAGATCCTGCTCTCCGGCCAGGCTTCAATATATGGGCCTTGTTCCTGCCCAAGGCAAAGCGCTGACTCGTGGGGCAGGAGAGGACCCAGGCAGAGGGCCAGCGCATTCTGCCGTGGCTTTGGCCACATTTGATTTCCCTGCCAAAGCAGCCATTACAACATGACCTCATTTCGGAGGGGCCACCAAAATGCCGTTCCATCACACCCTGGGCTGAAGCGTGTCTATACTTTAGCGAGCCTCTCCCGCCCCACAGCTGGTCGGAGCAACTGTCTGTACGGCTTTTCTGGCAGGGGGAAGGAAAAGCAAACGCAGGTTGGTCATCTCTGAATGAATGAATGAAAAATGAATGAATTCTGTCAGCGGCTTCCTTTGCAGGTTCTGCGGAAGATCGGTCCACCCTGCAGCACGTTTAAAGGACTGCTGGCAGCTCTCCACCTTTTCTGGGCTCGAAAAAGAAAGCTCCCCTCTGTTTGCACTTCCTTTTCCTGCTGTGTCTCATCTCTTTAGTTTAGGGGTGACTTATTCTACGGAAAGTGCTGACACAGCTTCTGCTAGCTGATGGGCATGGAATTTCCACCAGAATTATAGAGCCAAGTCATTTCTCCAATAATTGCCTTACCTCCCTTCACACTGGAAATTTTGTTCAGTTCATTTGGTGTTGCCAACCCACTTCTGAGTGCAGTACTGTGGCTATGAGGCCTAGAAACATGAAATTCTTTACCTGCATCATTGGCCTCAGTCCAGTGGCTTCCAAGGCAAGGCAGACTGTCATGGATCTCTGGCCCGTTGTTGGTTGTTCCTCGTCTGATAGGAACCGGGAAGTTTCAGTAACTCATTCAATTAGCAGGGCAGAGTAACCAGGGCAAATCTTAATTTTGGTTCTCGGTTCCGGTACTTCAGTTTGCTCCCTATTTCTGTGGACTCTGTGAGAGCAGAGTTTTAAAACAGGCCATGCATATCTGTTACAAAGAAAATTCCGCTTCCCTTTCCTTTTCTAGCATTGAGAACCTGAGATTGGAGACGCTTGATAAGACTGTGTGGTGACAGACTTTGGAGAAAAGAGCATGTTTCATGTAAGGGATAACTAACCTGTGGAACTCACTGCTACAAGATTCGGGGAGGGGGAACACATACAAACAATGCACTGGCTCAGGATAGCACTAAAAAGATGAGACATCTTTTAGTGAGAGAAGCCACAGCTGTGAAGAGGATGCCATACAGATGGGCTGGATCCAAGCTAAGGTGGCAAGAAATGGTAGACAACGCATAAGAAACTCTGTGGAAGATCTGCTTCCATGAGATGTGGGAGCCGCTGGCTTATTAACCTTCCCCATGGATTAGACACGGAAGAGGTTCAAGGCTATTGGGCCAGAGCATTGAACCCTTTGTCAGCTCAAGGGCCTCACTTGATGCCAGAGATAATCTCAAGGGCTCCATTCCAGTGATGGGCGAAACCAAACGCAAAAGGATTTCAATCTAAACACTTTCGCCAATCATGACGCCTTAGAAGGGGTGGGGAATGCGTAAAGGTTGGGAAACCACCCAAAAATTGGTGCTTGGGAAAGAGGGGAAGAGATATGCCCCTTAGGGGAAGGCTCAGCGGTTGAAAGCCAAGTTAGAGAGACAGAAACAGAGCGAGTCAGAAGGGGTCTCCTGGGCCATCTAGTCTGACCTCCGGCACCAGCCGGCTCCGCTCACGACATGCCCACCATGCGCATGTGAAGTTGGTGGCTTGTTTTGAGGCTCAGCAGCTCTGATCTAAAACGACTGATGTGTAGAAGATGGAAAAGGCACATTTTCCGATGCCCCAGCAGGGGCACATTGGAACGTGTGGGATCACAGGTTTTGGAGAAACATTAGAACTTCCTAGTAGTGTGGGCTGGTCAAGCAGTGGAATAGAGTGCCTTAGGAAGCGGCAGATGTTGTGTTCTTTGCAGCAGAAAGGCTGGCTATGGGGAAAAGGGATGCTGTCCATTGCCAAAGGGTTGGACTAGATGACCTTAGAAGTCCCTTTGAACCCTAGAATTCAAGAATATGGAACTGTGTGGAGGCAGTTCCACTCCAAACACTGGCTGTGCCTTCACGTCCGTCGTTCCTGTTTGTTTCCCCAAGGAGCCCGTCTGGACCGGATGGCACTTCCAGCAAGCCGTTTTTCCTGTCCGTATACTACAAATAAAGTCATTTGTGCAAACAAAACAAAACACAAAAACAGCTTCGTATTTTCCGTGGCCCCCTTCTCATGTCCGTTCCTTTGGCTTCCTTGCTGCATTTCTTGCTAGACGCTGATGGCCCTTTGGAAGGTCAAGACTCAAACCTGGCCCATGCCCTTGTCTCCAAAACAGGTTGCCATGGAAAGAAAACAAGACTCCTGGACGCGAGTGGGGGGAAAAAATGAAACCCGCTCACTCTGTAATTTTGGGGGAATCCAGGAAATGAACATTCCTGCGACTCTCATCTCCCCCAGGCCTGCATTATGGAAGGAGCCCTTTTCATTTAAAGATTTGGCTGGGGCCTCATCTGACCACAAAAGCTTCATGCCAGTTGTGTTTGTGGCCTGGCAGAAGGCGAGGCCGTGGAAAGGCCACCTGGACACAAGGCGGGACGGGGCCCTGTTGTTATGGTGGACAGAGAAACAAAGCATAAACAGAGCCTGGCCACAGCTGGGCTGCAGCCGAGGCCTTGGCCACGGCTCAGGGACACCCTTCCTGGCCCACCTCGAGGGACCTTCCCCCGCCACCAACAGCTGCCTCTCAGGCAAGGCGTGGAAAGAGAGCAGAAACACACTTCCGGGAGAGTGCACGTGCCTTTCGGAGGAAAATCCTTCTGATCCGAAATAGTCTGCTAACCCGTCACGTGGGCCATGCCTGCCCTGGGACGCAAAAGCGGAGGGACCTGCGAGAAAGGTTTGCTTTGGCCACTGCATTTCGGGAACCCGCTTTCCCCCTGCATTGCAGCTCCTTGTCTTTTCTCAGATGTATTGAGAGACGCAGACTAGAGGTCCCCAAGGCACAGGAAGGCTGCTGTCCCTCATGAACATTTTCCAGACGCCCAAGACTCCTTTCCGTCTCGTTTGTTTTCACGTTACACAACCGCCTTCCTCAGTTCTTGTTTTGTTATCCTAACCTGCGGCTGGTCAATGCACTACTATTCTAATCTCTCCCTCCCCAGCCATTTATCTCGCTGGGTAAATTTGGGCCAATCTCTCCCCTCTTTTGGCCTAACCTACTTTGCAGGGTTGTTGTGAGAATTAAATGAAGGCAGGAGATCCTGGGGCTATTCATACACTTTGAGCCCCATCCACAAATGATATATGCCAAAGCTCCTTGAAAGAAGGCTGAGATAAAAATGCAATAAATCATAATCTAGACTTGCATGTCACTAGTCCACAGCAGAACAAAGCTAGAGATGTGCAGCCTAAAATAAAGAGGATGGTTAGACATTGTTATTTTGTTTAAATGTCATCCTATCAAATGCAACACAGTTATATGCATATTTACTTCAGAAACAAACAGCTTTGATCCTGTTTTTGTTGCTCTTCTACTTGATGTAGGCATTTTTTTAAAATGATACAACATTTTTGAATGCTATATTGTTTATCACATAAAGTCTGGATGTCTTCCTGGTGGAAAAGCAGCCTTGAGAAATAGTAACAGAACTGCAAGCATAAATCATAAATAATGGATCTTAGTGGAACTTAACAGCAGGATAAATGTCAACTGAATTGTGGGCCCGGAGACTGAACTTTCACAGATCAACTGTGTTCTAACATGATTTCCTCCCAATATTTTCCCTTATAAGAGTGACCCCCTAAGATCTAGTCCCCGCTCAGCCATGGAGCCAACTGGGTGACTTTGGGCCAATCACAGACTCTCAGCCCAACCTACCTCACAGGGTTGTTGTTGTGGGGATAAGATGGAGGAGGAGAATGAGGTTAAGCTGCCTTGAGCCCTTTGCAGGAAAAAGGCAGGATATACATCTTATAAACAAACAATCCAAAAACCTTTGATGTTGATTTTGCTCATTTGCTGGGAGCAGCTGCATACAGCATGTGATAAGACTGCCAAGTGGGAGTCAGACGCCCCTCCTAGGACTGGAACTCTGGCTCAAAACCAAGCAAAACAAAATACTTTTTGATGCAGCATGGAGTTAGATGATGAAACTCATGGCAGCAAGATGTGCTGGACATGGGAGAGGCAAAGTTAATAATTAATTTCACCCTAATAATTAATTTCACCCTAATAATTAATAATTCACCCAAATAATTGGGTGAAGCCTCTGTATGCAGAGGCAGTCTATCCTGAAATGTTAATTTCAGGCAAGCGAACGGGAGGAGAGTGCTGAGCCTCCTTGTAGCACTTTGGTATACAGTCTCTTGGCTGGCCCATGCTAAAAATGTGATGTTGAAATATATGATTTATTTTAAACATTTTAGGCTGCTTTTGAGAGTGCAACCTTCTCACGGTAGTGCACGAAAACAAAATATTTGTATTTAAATACAAAATCAATCAAAATTCAAGAAAAAATGCTATAAAAATAACACCATGGCTAAAAAGACTAACCAAGTTTGTTTATGCTGTGCAAATGCAAAAAGAGAGAGAATCGCTATCCGTAGCAGTTGCTAAGCGGTAATTTCTCTAGTCTGTTGTGCCCCATCTCCATTAATACATATGGAGGATATTTAGGACTTTCTCAAGCTGGCTGTGGGTTTACAAGTGAAAACCGAAGAGCAGCTTTCTGGCCACAGACAAAAGGGCCTTGCGGGAGATTTCTTCCCAGGAAACAGAGCTGGCGTTCTGCAAAATGGAAAGGGTTTCCCTCTGCCTTTTCATGGGTTAGCCCCAAATTAGGACGCCATGTAATCCCAGCACTCGCTGGGTGGAGAGGGGAAACCGAGCCAGACCGCAAAAGAAGCAGGAGCAGCAATTGCCCTGCGCCCCCCAAAGCACACACACACCCATCCCTTCAGCTCCCGGGAGCCAACCCAAGTCTGGGAAGAAAACAATTAGGTCATCTTGGAAGCTGTGCAATCCCCGAGAATCCAGACGAGGGATGCGGTGGAACAGAGCCGCTCTGCCGACCCACCGCAGGAGGGAGGGAAACGCCGACCAAACACCACGCTCCGTGGGAGAACAGTGCGAAGCTTGTCCCGCGTTAGGGGCAGGACACACGACCCCTCACGGCCGACCTGGCATGGCACCCCTGGGCAAGACAGAACTCCCTTGGGGTCTGGTGGGGTTTCCTAGCTGTGCGGGACCGTGGCGCTGTTGCCTCAGGAACAAACGCCAGCCATGTCCCCAGTTGTTCCCTCCAGTGGCAGGCCAAGGTGCTGCCAAACCGACTGCTCCTAGCATGAGCTTTACACACTGCCTGTGTACACAATTCAGCGTGCACATTTAAGCCAGTCTGTGCAAGCTATCGAAATAGTCTCAGTGGAGAAAATGTATTCACATTTGAGCCAGCTCGGAGTGGCAGAGGAAAAGGCACTCTGTACATGCTTCAGAACCTTCCTTCACTACTGCTTTGTGCATGCCAAATCATTCATTCATCCATTCATTCTGGGATTTGATTGCACTCCCAATACTGGGAGATAATAGTGGTATTATCTGCCTCATTCAGAACTGATGTATTCTGGGAATTCTAGGCCATTTTTGTTTCTGAAGATGCACTTGGGATTGTGCATTTAGGGACTGTGGCATTTAGAGATTGTGCCCTAAATTGTTGTAAATGCTGCATGAGAGATTAAATTATCCTGTATTGTGATGCGTATTTTCTGTGAACCCGACTGACACGTGAGTGTCAGCTGTTGGGTGGTAAAAAATGAAAATTATGGTTAGTGGAATATATTTAAGTAATTGGCAGGTGTGCAAGAGAGGGCTAGCTGTGCCACATGGTCTTTATTTGGAGATATGCCCCAGGTACAAAGGCCAGAAAGGAGAGGTCCACCCAGAGCTGCTCCCCAAATTTAGCTACTGCTGAATGGAACCTCCACCTTCAGGGGATGTCTGCCTCCAAACTGATATTGGTGGGAAAATGAACAGCGGGTGGTTGGTTGCCTTTGTGTCCTGTTCATGAGCCCCTGGACCCATCTGGCTGCTTGGCCACAGTCAGGCCTGATCCAGCTCATCTTAACATTACGCTGTGTCACTTACCTGCCTGTTCACACATGATGTTAACATCGTGTGACTTCATGAGCTATTCTCAATTGGAAGCACACCGAGACCCTGGATTTACACGCCTATTGCCCTCCTGGCTGACCAGAGCTGTGGCCAGTGGCCTCCCTTCCTAGCGTTGGGCTGGCCAACCAGACAGACCCCCGCCCCCGCCCCAGCCTTGGAATCAGGATACTGGGGCAGCGGAGTGTCGGCTCCAGCCAGCACAGCTTGTGGGCCAGGGATTATGGGCGCTGCAGCCCCAACTCTCCAGAGGGCCCCACGTCGCCTGGACTCGATGGCCCGTGCTCAAAGGCTCTCTTCCCCCCACACCCCCCGAGGGCTCCTGCCCCTTTAAGAGTGATCCCGGGCCGGGCGGAAAATTCCACCAACTGCTGCTTCTCCCCTCGGATGGTGCGGGGCGGGGGGGGGGGGGAGCCACATCAGATGCAATGGAAACGCTCGGCTCCAAGCGGCGCTTAAAGGGACAGGCGCCCCGCTTCGCGGCGGAGCTGGGGGTGGGGGAGGGAGCGAGGTCCTGTAGTCGGGCTCCGCTTTCGCAAGCGCGATCCGCGCCCGCGCCCGCACCCGCGCCCCGGTGCCCCCGTCCTGCGCCCCCCTCGCCCGCGCGCTCGCTCCCCCCGGGCCGGCCTCGATGGGCTGGCTCGGATCCTGGAAGGGGAGGGACGCCGGAGGACGGGCAGCGCTTTGGCCGCGCCGTTCAAAGAGACCCAGGCGCCTCCGCCGCTGCCCTTTGTCCCAGCAGCGCCGCCCCCTTCCTCGGGGACCCCCGCTCGGCCGCCCCCCACCGCCTCGAAGCAGCGATGGAGCGGCGGGCGCGCCTCCGGAGCCCCTGCGCCCTCCTGCTGCTCCTGCCCCTCTGGGGCGCCGCGGGCGCGGGCAGGCAGGAACTGCAAGGTAAGCCGGCCGCGGAGCCCTCCTCCGGGCATGCACGGCCGGGGAAGCGGGGCGCCGCGTCCCTCCGAGCCCCTGGAAGAGCAGCGCGCCGTCGGGATGGAGAGCGGACCAGCCTTCCCGCGGCGCAGCTCCCATCACGCCCAGCCACTGGCTGAGAGAAGGATGGGAGCTGTAGTCCCTGGTGCAGGCAGCACCGGGCTAGGCGGGACGGGGGCTGGCTCCGAATCCGCGTAACCCCGCGCTGCCTCTGCGCTTTCTTCCCCCGCTCCGCCCGGAGCCAGCGACCGCCCTGGAAAGGCGACCCGCGCGTCTGCAGCCGCTTGGCTCTCCGCACCGTCTGGTTTGCGGCACATGGGGAAGCCCCTGGGCGCCGATTCCGGGGGCGTCGGGCTTTCGCCCCCGGCGGTTCCCTTTGCGACACGCGCGCCCTCCCTCCGGTCGCCCACCACTCCGCTGCCGGCGCTCCGGGGACCGCAACCCGCCACCGCACCCCGGCCAGCCGGCGCCGCTCCAAGGATCCCGAGCGCTTGGGATGGCTGGAGATGCGGCATATGTAGGGCGCGGGGGCGGCGTGAGGTCCGAAGAGCGCCAGGACTCGGGCCTACACTACGTGGGGCGGGGGAGATAACGTACACGTGTGCACTTAGTTATGCGCTACAGGGACCGCGTGTCTTTAGCAGGCCGTAAGACTGGCGGTTTGGAAAGAGGGGAGAGGGGAGGGCATTCGACTTCAGGAAAGAAAAAACTTGGAGAATTTGGTTGGACTGGCAGGAGAGGAAGCCCGTGTGGACCAAAAGCCAGCTGATCCAGGAGGAACCCACGGCAGTATAAGCCCTGGACCTCGGAGTTCAGCAGTTGCCCCTGGACAGCGCCTAGTGGGGCAGCTAGTCAAGGGCCCCTGGTGAGCGACTTCTTCACCTGCCTGTCGGGGCACCAGCCTGAAGCTCTTCAGATGGCAAACCGTCCTAAAAGAAAGAAGGAAAGACAGACATGCCCGGCTGCCTGGGGCATGCTGGGAGTTGTAGGGCTTCTGTCTGTCTAAAGGGCTATAGGATTGTGCCCTTCAAAAAAAAGGAGCGGGGAGGTTTTGGAAACCATTTCACAGCCTATTAAGGTCTCCTAAGCCAGGAAAGCTGAATTATGAGAAGCACCCGCATGTTCCTGCAGTGGGGACAGCTACAAACAAAGGTTAGGAGGACTAATAAGGTAGGTGCCATCCAGATGTGTTGGGTAATGCCCCAGAAGGCATAGCCAAGCACAGGCGGAGCTAGAGCCCAGAACATCTGGAAGGCATGAGGTTGGCTGACTCCAGGAAACGGGGTGGTGGATTGGATGGATCTCGGTTGGCAATGTTTCAGCTCTTACTGAGTTCTGTTCGCTGCTGTCAGAACCGCAGCGGTAGAACCTCCACGCACAGGCCCAGTCCACCTCCAGGCACCAGATGCTCTGAGCAAACAAGGAGGGAAGCACACCTGGTTTGAAGTCATCCCGGAAGCGTCCGATTGACCTCTGAGCTGCAGGAAACAGGATGCCTTTCACTGTAGGACTGACCCCCCAATGGAAAAGTAATGACAATATCATTTCCCACTCAGCTTCTGTCCTCAAACATTTGCTAACATCTTTTGCTGCTTTGGAGAGGTTGTCCAAGAATCAATGGTAGGAGAGGCAGGAAGAATGTTGAAAGCCTGAAATACACCCTGCCCTCTCTCTCTCTCTCTCTCTCTCTCTCTCTCTCTCTCTCTCTCTCTCTCTCTCACACACACACACACACACACACACACACACACTGTTCCCCCCTACAAAATTTCCTTTACTGGTGGTGCCAGGACAGGACTTTGGAGCCACGGGGCCCCGGCTCAGCAAAAGAAGCAAGGGTGTCCCCAAATACAGCGGGCTTCCTTTCAGGAGTTTGACATGGATCAAGTATCACGTAGAGAGAGATTTGGGGTGGGAGGTTGGGATGGCACTCTGGTCTCCTTGTATCAAGATTACTAGGTCCTTTGTGACATCAGCAGTGAGTGTGGCCAATCCCTACCCTCTCCTCAGGCCTATTTACATGGGGGCAGGCTAAACTTCCAGGAAAGAAAAAGAGGAGGCAGAAAGTAAAGGAAGGACATGGGCATCCAGATGCAAAACACTCCGCTCTCTCTTTTGTTAATGCTATAGATTAATGGTGCATTACTGAGGGATAATATGTAAGGAGAGGCATTGTTTTCTACACAATGGCTGGCATTTAGCATCCTGCTGCCGGCTTCCCCACACACGCAGCCAGTGAAATCCACAATGGATTCAAGGGAGTTCAGATTTCTAGGAATATGAGCTACGGATTCTGCATCAGCCCGTTTGTTTGTTTTTTTTCCCCTTTTTGAGTCGCTTACATCTTGTTGGCTTGTGGACTGCTCGTTCGCTTGTTTTAGAGAGATGGGCTTTTGTTTTGCTACAGCACAGTGACACCCAAAGTACAGTCCATACAAATTGGGATAACTAGAACAACATGGTGGTTAAAAAAAAAAAAAAAAGACCAGTCCCATGAATGAGTGCATGACAGTACACAAAACACAGTTTTAACAAATGCAGACATACCTCCAACTCGTGAGCAGAAGTGACTCACAACCTGGAACTCTGACATCAGTTATCAGTTCCTCAGGTGTACTAGATCCTTAAGCATCCTTAAATATATTATCCTTAAATATGTAGAGCCTTCCAACTAGCTGTGCCAGTTCCCCTACCCATTCTCACTCCTACCTGGTCTCTTCGCACCTCACCATCAGAGCAATCCTTAAGTTCAGGATGAGGTGAATTTCTGCAGGTGTTTTCCCACCAGGAACAACAGCTCTCCTTTAAATGATTGCCGCTCCATCCAAACGATTGATGTCTGAAAAATTGGAGGCTAGGTCAGTATTTGAGGATGTAACACAGCCACTTCAGCGGTTTTTCACTCCTGTGGCTATCCATGGTAAGCGTACGCTTAACTCTGGCTTTGAAAATGATCTGGGCCTGAACTTCAGCTAGGTCATATCCTGAAACCTCTGTGTGAACTGAGATGGCTTGTAGATGGAGCAGAGTCAGAAGATGAAGGTGAAAGGATAGGGTTAACATGAGAAGCACAGTGTTTTGCGGAATTAATGCAAGGGGAAATGTGTTTTCTACCTGTGTGGAGTGGTGATTTAGCAAAAGGAAGCATGCAAAGCTAGCATTTCTCACCTTCGTTTGAAGTGCTAGAGTTAACCTACCACTGTAGTGTGGTACCTTCAGGCAGGGTCCACACTTGGAATAAAATTAGGTGGGAACAAGTTAGTAAATTGGAGTGTCATTTAGAATTATAGGATACTAGAGTTGGAAAGGACCAGGGCCAACCCCCTGCTATTGCAGGATACTAAATTATACCATCTCAGTCAGATGAACTAATTATAACTCATTTTGTTTGTGCACAACAAACAAAACCCCAAACTCCTTGCAAGTAGATCCTGGGTCCTTCGCGAAGAAGGGCTTGCAGGAAGCTTTTAACACAGAAAGGCATGGGGGACGGAGAATGATCCCTCCCTCCCCCGGAGTCTGAAGCTCACCCACACTTTGTGTGGACAAAGGCCGAGTCACAGTGGAATATTTCAGTCTAACCCGCCAAGCACTTTCTGTATCGCTCAGGCAAGCAACCAACCCCCAAAACCCAGGCCGCCTGTTAGATGGGCCACAAGTGGCAACCTAAGCTGAAGGTTTTAACATTCCTTGCTACTCCGGTTGTCCAAAATATGTGGTGTTAACCATATTCCTGGTCAAATTTGTTTGTACCCAACAATTCCAGGCAGGGACATGTGCCACTGCCCATGCCAACAGCTTGGATTCTGAGCAGATTCCAGGTGGAATCGTATCTAAAGGCACCACATATCTGTGGGAGGTCTGGCCAAGGGCACAGCAAGGAGGGAGCACCACCTCCTCTTCTCCCTAGAAGGTTACAGAGCCCCAAGCAAATCTTGATTTGTCTTCTGTGCATTTAAACCAGGGCTGTGTGTTAACAGCTCTTCTTGTAAACAAACACTGAATGGGACTTTATTCAACGGAAGGCTTTTTCCTTCCAGCTCTTGTGCTTTCCACTGCCTTCTGCTTCAGATTAGGGGACACGATGCTTCAGCACGTAAGGCAAGAATGCAGAACCCTCCGGCTTGCTGGCCCCTCCACGCTGGCCTGCGGAGCCTCTCCTGGTTCTGTGTTTCCTTCTCTGCAGTGTGGGGATGCACAGAGTGCCCCAGGAGGGAGGGAGGGAGAGAGATGAGCATGGATAGACTGGGCAAAGAGATAGTATTCACTGATCCCGTTCAGCACGGGGAAGGCTTCGAGGGAGGGGGAACAATCCAGCCCCCTTCCACAGTATCATTCCGCGCTCCTGATCCAAGGGGCCCCGTGACACTTTTTCAATTCTGCAATAGTCTTTCCCCAGAAGATACGCACTTCTGTACACATTGCACCATAACACAAAGCATTTTGTATACATTTCCGCATAAATGCCGTCTGAATCGAGGAGGACACAGCCCGAGGGATGACTGCATTGTCGCCGGTCGAGGCGCAATCTGAGCCAGCCTTGCTGTGTAGCTGCAAAAAAGGCCAAGGCAAGGTTAAGTTGCATCAAGAGAAGTAGCGCATCAGCACCGGGAGAAGTGAGGAGTCTATTCTGCTCTGTGCTGGATGGATCTGTGGATTGATTAACTCACAAAGGGCGCGGGGGGGGGGGGGGCGAGGTGCCACATGTGAGCCAAACCTGGTTTCCAGCAACAACAAATGCAGCATCCGTGACTTGTTCTCATGACGTCCACACTCAGACCCATGAGGCTGTCCCTGAGTTTAACTATAAGTTAACTTATAGCTTGAACATGGCCTGTGGTTCTAGAGACTTAAAACAAAGACAGACCTGTTCTAGGACAGCCTTCCCCAACATAGTGGCTTCCAGACACGTTTGGACTGCAACACCCAGAATTCCCAGTCGCTGGCCCTACTGGATGGGAATTCTGGGAGTTGTGGTCCAAATGCCTCCAAAGGGCACCAGGATGGGAAAGGCTGTTCTGTTTTGAGGCCTTTAGTGTGCAGTTGCTGTCCAGCAAGGACGCCACCTCGTGTGGAGCTCGGCTGCTGCACTTCCCATTTTTGTTCTCCTTGCTTGCACTCGTCTTCTCCTCTTCCATCCTCATTCATTTTTCCTTGTGTGTCGTCGTCTTTTTTGGACGAGCAGGATTTTTTTTTAAAGCCTTAAATGAAAAAAATAAAATAATTTGCAGCTTGCTCTTTGGTGTATTGCTACTCGAATGATTTAAAAACGATGTCTAGGCCACCTTCAAGAGTATCACTCCTCTCAAGGTGATACATACTGCAAAAAAATGTTGAAAGCAAGCCGGTTCACACTCAGTGGGGGGACACACAGCCTTGTCTGTTCTTTTCCTCCCTTAGTGATTGACCTTCTGACAGTGACAGAGCCGCGACACATGGCCAGCGTGATCAGCAAGATCCGAACGGAGCTGATCTCTGTCAACAACATCTACCTGCTCTCCACCTTCCGCTTGCCCCCCAAGCAAGGCGGGGTGTTGTTTGGGCTCTACTACAAGAAGGACAACAGTCGCTGGTTTGAGGCCTCCATTGTTGGCAAGACCAACAAAGGTGACGGGGAAGCAGGGGACAGAAAGGGGTCAGACTATCAGTCTGGCGAGGGTCTTCGGGAAGACACTGGATGGGAACCGTCTTATCAGAAGATGTCTTGTTCCCAGGCAGGTCTAGCCTGGATTTATTTCCCGCAGGTGTGCAGAAGCTCAGGTCTGTGGAGCAAAGGTGGTCCACCTGGAGCTCCCAGATGGGCATGCTCTCCGCAGCCTCAGCCATTCTCCCATTGGTCCCCCAACTTTGCCGGAGCTAATCCGCCCAGTTCTAACGGGTGGAAATGCCTCTACTTTAGGCTTAGTTCGCTGTAGCAGCAGCTGATGAGAAACAGGCTGGTGCTTGGGCCACCCCTTTCTGCCTTTGGCCCTGCCCGCTGTGGGAAGACGGCCCTCGAGAGGCCCTCCGGGATGGAATGTGGCCCCAGAGAGGAAGGAGGTTCTGCACGGACAGGCCGAGAAGCAACTCTCATGTCACCTGCTCTGTGACAT
This sequence comes from Varanus salvator macromaculatus, assembly GCA_023646645.1. NCBI lineage: Eukaryota > Metazoa > Chordata > Lepidosauria > Squamata > Varanidae > Varanus > Varanus salvator. Next base: position 7,372,400 of record JAIXND010000803.1, on the reverse strand, counting down.
CGAAGTGGGAACCTTACCCAGTGGTTGTCCTCTCTGGACTAGACTCAGACTGTTTCTCCGTTGAACACAGCAACATCTCCTCTTCCTGCGCCCACATTTGGCTTTCCCCAAGTGCTCCAACCCACTTTTTCGTTCCATGGCCCGTTTCTACGATGTTACCCACACCGGTTGTCTTTGCTTGTGTCTTTTTCTGCAAGAACTGCAGCTCCTGCGCAGCTGTGAGCCTAACCAGACCTCCTCTTCTCCCTCGTTCCCCAGTCCTTGTCCGGTACCTGCGTGCCGACGGCAAGATCCACTCTGTCAACCTGCAGAATGCCAACCTGTCGGACGGCCGCAGCCACACGGTCTTGCTGCGGGTGAGCGGCCTGCAAGGCAGCAGCCTGGCCATGGAGCTGTACGTGGACTGCAAGCAGACGGACTCCAGCGTAGCCCTGCCCGAGATGAAAGCCATGGAGCTGGTCCAGTTGGAGGCGGTGGAGGTGCGGACCGGACAGAAAGCATACCTCCGCACGCAGGTGAGGAAAGCCACAGACTGGCTCCCAAAATCCTGTGCTCCCCAGGTGTGATCGAGGAAGAGAAACTGAGGTAGGGTATAAAGAGTGGGACTATGCAAAATTAAGCAGCTGGGCTCGATTCTCAATGGTTCTGTATCACTCCAGACGACACGAGTGTCTCCCGTTGGTTGATATGCCCTGAAAGAGAGTCATTCTTATTTTTCTAATTCCAAAACCTCCAGCCTGACACCCCCAGCAAGGGAGCTGTAGGGCAGGACCCATCGAGAAAACATCAGACTGGGAGATAAGGCTGCTCCAATGCCATGGTGCCCTGCAGATGTTTTGACTACATAGAAACTGAGCGAGTCAGAAGGGCCCTCCTGGGCCATCTAGTCTGACCCCCAGCTGCAGCAGGCTCCGCCCATGACATGCCGGACTACAATTCCCATCTCCCCCAATAGTGGTGAAGCTGGCAGGGGGGATGAGAATTGTAGCCCAACATATTTGGAGGGCACCCAGTTGCCAACCAACATCTGGTTTGGAAGTTCATCTGAGGCTAAACGGCATTTATTTTGTCTGAGAACTGGCATTTCCTCCGACGGGGAGGAAGAAATCACACAGAAAGAGGTGGTTTTAAAAAGGAGCACCGCCCAGTGTACACATCCTCGGAAGGTATATCAGGATTGCGTCAGGATTGCTTGCCAAGGAAGTGTGGAACAAGCTGGCTCCACTCAACGGCACATTCCTATTTCCACACTCAGGGCTTTATGGAGTCACTGAAGCTGATTCTGGGAGGATCCATGAGCCGCGTGGGGGCCTTAAGCGAGTGTCCCTTCCAGGGCGACGAATCCATGCAGAACACGGGTAAGTAGAACCGGGGAAATGCAGGGGGGTTACGCTCAGAATCTCACCTCTGAAACACCGATCTTGGCAGCCTGGATGCGAAAGATGCCATGAACACGGCAGGGGCACCAAGCAGCTCCATCGAGAAGCAAACATTTTCTTCTGGGAAAATGAACATGCATCCACTCGCCTGCAGCCAAACCGCAGTGTCTTGTATTCTGAGAAAAACCTGCCAGCTGCTCACTTCTGCCTCTCTTGGGTAATTTTAGCCTCAGATGAAGCCGCTTCCTCCTTCCGCGCCTTAACTTCCTTCACTTTCCAGCTAAAGTGCTTTGGATCTGCTCGACTCGTTAGCCTGGCGTTGCATCCGGTACCACCAAGCTGATCCACTGTGGCTCATCTTGCGCTGAACTAGATGGAAGTGTGGCCGATTTCAGGCAGTTTCTTTTTTTCTTTTTTTATAATAAGTTTTATTCAAAATAACCCTAAAACAAAGAAAACTAAAAACAACATCCATCATCAAAAACATTGGGCCTGCTGGGTCAGCCCAAACATTTTTTCCATTTATGATAACTTAGAAACATATTTAAATCTATACGAAGTCCTGTTTCTCTAGCCAATAATAATTAAGGCAGTTTTTGATATTCCTACATTTGCCTGCCTTTTAGGATTTGGGAAATGGGACAAAACGTACACATTCAGATTGTTCAGAGCTTATGAAAGTCTCTACTTCCGCATGGCCTCTTCCAGCCAGCTCCCCAACTTTTTGAAAAAGAAAAGAAGATTTAGCTAACTATGCCTTTAAAGCAGAGGTGGGCAACATGGCGAAGACGGGACCTGAAGGCTAAAACCACCAGGAGCTGCAACTTGCGCACGCCTGAAGCAAGACGTATCGACAGAGGAGGCTACTCTCCTGGTGGGGTTGGTCGTTTGGACATCCAGGATCCTTAATAGTCGTTGACTTACAGCTGATATCTCTTTCTCTCCTTTTCAGTATCCAACGTGATAAATTCCCTCTTTGGTGAGTTGGATGATGACTCTGTTGCTTTTCCCTTCAATGATGTGACGTATTGCTTGTGTCTGTCTGTAAATCCAGGCTCCGAGGAATCGTATCCCAAAAGGGAGTCCAGCATTTCAGATATCACATCAAGTTGTTTGTGGTGTGCGGACAATTTGTCTTGCACAAGTCTCAGTGGGAGCACGTTGCTATTTTGGTTTTTAACTGGAGCAGAGAGGGGGAATGGCCGGCTCTCCATGGGTCTTCATGCACCCCACAGAGCAGCTTTGGTTCCCTGCACAGGCTCATGTGCCTTAGAAGCTACCAGGGCATGCATAAGATAATGCCTGCTCCTTTGATCTCCAGCTATTGATTAGCAATAACAGGGGAGTCCCTCATACTTAGCAAGCCCCTTCCCCTCCCTATTGGGAGTTATCCTACGAAGAGCTTACCTGGGCCCGTGTCTTCCCCAACAGGGAGAAAGTGGGAAGCGAGCAACACATGGCATGAAGGATCAATACTTCATGATATTCCGTGGACCTAAGAGTGGTGTTGCGCTTTCCATCAGCCATCTGAGTGGGGGAGGAGAGTCAGTATCATGAATTTGTGCCACCGTGGGTGGAAATGCATCACCCGTTGCAGGGATCCTGGTTTTGATAGGATGTTTTCGTGTCCGTGTGCCGGAAAGAGATGGCATTGTCCAGGTGGACCTCCAGAAATTTTGGCGGACCACAGGTTAGGGCTGGTAGGAGAGGTAGGCCGAGGTATCTGAAAGGCCACATCCTCCGAGTGGCTCGAGCGGCTCTCCCGCGTCTTCGAGGGAAGGAGCATCTGAATTTCCCAACTGTGTGGCAGGTGAGCAAACCAAAGCCCTCGTGAAGCAGCTGACTCTCTTCAACCAGATCCTGATGGAACTCCAAGAAGACATGCGCGACCAGGTGAGTGCCCGTAAGCTCAGGTGGGCAGGACAGCCGTGGGGGCGCACCTCCCCGGGGTTGGCAGTGCTGAGGCATCCGCTCGCTCAACGTCTCGGTTTGGAGCGAATGGGAACGAGGTGCCCCTGCCCCGGTCCTCCTTCCAATGCCCATTCCCTCCCGAGGTTGTGATGCCTGTCCGTTCCTTCCAGGTGAAGGAGATGTCCTTGATCCGGAACACCATTATGGAATGCCAGGTGTGCGGTGAGTGCCACGGGAGGTGGGGTGGGGGGTGGGGGGGGAGGCTGGACAAGAAGGGCAGAAAGAGATCGGCTGGTTCCCCTGCTGCGACAAAGCTTTACAAAGTCTCCTGTTACCTGAAGATTACAGCCTTTCCTGGCAATTGCTTACAGATGAATATTCACCAAGAAATGCCCTAAATAATTAAGGGGCTTTTGACTGGCCTGTTTTCCCATCTCAGGAAAAGCAATGATCAACCTGTACCTTTACACCCTAGAGCAGCCTTCCCCAAACCTGATGCCCTTCCAAACTTCTGGAGGACATCTCTCGTCTTCCCTGATTGCCCATGCTGCTTGGGGCTGATGGGAAGTATAGTCCAAGCATGTGGTGGGCTCCAGGTTTGGCGAAGGTAGTACTAAAACAGCCAGTGTGGTGTCGTGGTTGAGAGCACAGGACTGGGACTCAGGCGACCTGGGTTCTAGTATCCATTTGGCCATGGAGCTAACAGGGTGACTTTGGGCCAGTCACAGAATCCTAGTTCAACCTACCTCACAGGGCTGTTGTTGTGAGGATAAGATTGAGAGCAGCAGCAGGAGAATGATTAAGCCACTTTGGGCTCATGGGGGAAAAAACGGGGATATAAATCAAATAAATAAATACTGAAAGCTTTGGAGCCGGTTTAGAACAAGTGAAAGAAATCCCGTACAAAGATGGAATCGATCAGTTGCTCCACCCCATCAGTATCACCCATTCCTTTTTATTATTCCACACAGAAACAGGTGGGAATAGTCTTTTCTAAGGAACTGTACCAAATGCTTCAGCCTCCCTGCACTGGAACCTCTGCTCCAGTTTCTGCTGTACAGTTTCAAGCTTAACCTAGGATACTGAGGACTAGAAACTTGCCTAGTGAGCAGGAGTGAGGGAAGCCAGCATTGCTAATATGTTCTCAGTCCTCCAATTATTTCTCTACTCCTGTATATGGACACTGGACCCCCATTACTTCCACCACCACCACCACCACAGGGTTCCATGAACACCGCTCCCGTTGCAACCCGAGTCCTTGTTTCAGTGGCGTTGACTGCATGGAGACCTACGAGTACCCGGGCTACCGTTGCGGGCCCTGCCCACCTGGCTTCGAAGGCAATGGCACCCACTGTGCCGACATCAACGAGGTACGCAGGGCAGGGTGCGGAGTGACGGCTCGTGGCTGGAGAGGAACGGAGGAGCAGGGGGTCTGGCACAGTCTCGGGCTTCTGGCTGAGCTCTCTTGTTGCCCACAGTGTGTCCACGCCAGCCCTTGCTTCCCTGGATCCAAGTGTCTCAACACCGCACCTGGCTTTCGCTGTGAGCCTTGCCCACCTGGCTACAAAGGGAATCTTATCTCTGGCGTGGGAGCTGATTACGCCCGGGCCAGCAAACAGGTGAGATCCGTGGCAGGCTGGCACTTTCGGTTTCAACCGAGACGGCTGACAAGTTTATCTTCTGGATCTAAGTCCGGATGAGCAACTTTTTTTTTTTTTGAAAAGCTGGAATAAATGCCAGCTGGCCCACTGCTGAAATTACTATTGCCCCATAACACCATTTGGCAGGACACCAACTTACTTCCCTCAAGGAAAAATTCGACCCCTTTTCAACAGCCACATCATTGCCTTTCAGTGGCAAAATTGGTGTTGGAGAGCCACCCCCCGCAAAAAAAAAGGGGGGGGGACTGGGACTATAAATTCTCACACTATAAATTCTCCTTTTTCCTGTTTTTGCCAGGTTTGCACAGACATCGACGAATGTAATGATGGAAATAATGGCGGATGTGACCCCAACGCAATCTGTACCAACACTCTGGTGAGTCTGCGGGTCCAGAGGTCTTGTGCATGCATGAGCTGAGGAAAGCACACGTGAGTTGAAGCCTGCAGAGACTGTAGGACAGAGCCGGGCAACCTTCCTGGGCTGTGGACGCTTCTGGCAATTTGAGAAACCGTCCCGGGCACTAGCACAAGATGGCTGCCAAAAACGGCATGGCACCGAACAAGTCACTTACCCTAAACACTGATAGCCAGGCAGAGATGAGGCCTGAGCCCCAGCTCAGACAGTTAGACGATTCCTTCAAACCCACAGTTTGCAGCAGCAACAGAAAGCTATTTCAAAGCAATTCCAAACTGCTAAGAAGAAAATGTGTTAATTGAGGGAAGGAAAGGGCAGGATAGCTTGGCAGTCAACCACAGGCACCCCCTTCCTATCTCTGGTACGTGGGGAAGCAGGGTCCCTGGGGAAACTGAGGCAGGGGGCCTAGACAATGCCACATGGATTATGGTGGGGCAAAATGAGGTGGCACAGAGGTCTGAGGTGGCCAGCTGGACTGCCCCACAGAAGAGAGGGAGCGTTTCTGGACACTCCTGCCATGTCAACTCCCTGGAAGGAGAGAGAGAAATCATGCTGAACCAAGTACTTTCCCCAGGTGTTCTGGCTTCAACATGCACGGAGCTTCTCCCACTGGGGAGAAGATATAAGGCAAGCCCGGTTCCTCAGCCCAGCTGCTGTTGTCGTCTTTCCCTTTCCCTACCCACCCCGAACAATGCCATGTTTTTAAGGAAGTTAAAATAAAGGAGGACGGGGTGGCACACTCTGTCAGCCCCCTGCTGATGCCAGAGCTGCTTGCCTCCTCCTGCCATGCCCCGGGATGCCTCCCGGCTACAGCCCCATCGCTCAGCCCCCCCGCTGCCCCATTCCACCTGCCTCACCCAGGTGAGCTCCTCTCAGAGGCCCTGTGAGCTACATCCAAATTATTATCTCCCATAGTGCTGAATGGGGAGGGAAAAAATTCACACCAAGGCTTCTCTGTTTGCGGCCTGACTTTCCAGCCACTGGGCTATGCTGGCTAAGAGCTCCCCACTGGTCTAGCTCCACGGAGCTTATGGCTTGGGGTAGCAGGGGGACAGGTGGGTCCAAAACAGACACCCCTCCAGAGTGGGAAGGAACGCAAGTCAATTCAAGTGCCTTGGGATTGGTTCACCTCCTCCTGCTGCCCAGGTATGTCCTTGGAGTTCAAGGAGATAACGGGGCAGAGCCGGCCAAAGATCAAAGACCAGTCAGTAAGGGGCAGGGGGAGTGTGAGAACAGCACACGGGGAATCTAGCAGCTTCCCTTAGCAAGGAGTTGCCTGAACTGACAAGATGGTAGCAGACCTGGGGATCAGAGAGCAGGCAGCGTGTCCAGGAATCACCTGATCCCAAGCCCTATGGCGAACCTATGGCATGTGGTGCCGCAGCGGGCACGCAGAGCCCTCTCTGTCGGCACGGAGCCAAGCTGCCCCAGCATCGCCCCAGCAGCCAGGCATCGGATAACAGCGCACATAGGGGCCATGCGCACGCTCAGAAAGGAGTCGCAGAGCCAGGCGATGACGTCTCGAGCTGTGACTCATAAGCCGCGACTCGTCCGAGCTTTTGCATGACCGGTCAGTGCGCTGCCAAGGATATATATATATTTGCTTGGACTGGCCGTGAGTTGGTTTTTCTAAACTAAACCTCAGTGTTCAGGTTTGATTGCAGTGTTGGCACTTTGCGATAAAGAAGTGGGTTTTGAGCTGCAGTTGGGGCACTCGGTCTCTAAAAGGTTCGCCATCACTGCCCTGGAGGATGCCGGGTTGATGGGATGCTTGCTAAAATACAGACGCCCCAAAGTGGTTTGAGTTTCCTTCCTCCACTTGTTTCAGAGCCGGCCAGGCCAGCTGCCTTTCCTGGCCTTTGCAACATTTTGCTCCTTCGGCCTCCCCAGGGATCCTTCAAATGCGGGCCCTGCAAGTCGGGCTTCATTGGGAACCAGACGGGCAGCTGCGCCCCGCAAAAGACCTGCCAGAGCCCCAGCCACAACCCCTGCGACGTGAACGGCTACTGCCTCTTCGAACGCAACGGGGACGTCTCCTGCGCGGTGAGTCCTCTCGCGGCCACGCGGCCCCTCTCGTGTGCAGACGCCGACCAAAATATAAATGATATATATACACGACGCAGGTTAAAACAGCTTTCAAAGCAAGCATGTTGCCCTTGCCTCCCCAGTGCAGTGTGGGCTGGGCCGGAAACGGAAACGTGTGCGGACGGGACACCGATATTGATGGCTACCCGGACGAGCCGTTGCCGTGCATTGACAACAACAAGCACTGTTCCCAGGTAGGAGGCGGTGAGGGGAGCAGGAGGGGGCTGCCCGGCCCCACAAACTTTGTGGAGACAGGCCCAGAAAGATCATCTTCTCGCACACCAGCGAAAGCATCTGCCCATGTGCCGTTCTTTCTGTTTTCTACGTTATTCAGTGACAGCGAGAGATGTTGCAGCCCTGGGCAAAACTCCAGATCCATGCAGTTAAAATAATGCACTTCTCAGGGGAAGGGGAAGCTCAGCCTCTAGGCCAAAAAGAGACCCATAACTGCATCTCCCTCTGTCAGGGGAAAGGGCTGGATTATATCACCAGTTCCTTCTCAGTCACATTTTTCTTTTTATAGTAGCAACAGATGAAAAGACGACCAGGTCTTCGCTTTCCTGTCCAGTTTGATTGAGTTCAAAGGATGTTAGTTTAACCATTTTGGCTTCCACTTTTGTCCACATAGGTCTGGCTCTGATAATAAGATCTTAAAACTCTGTGTTCCCGGCAGAAGCAGAAACATCGAACTGAGTCATTTCGAAAAGTTATAAGTAATTGATCGCTGTGCTCAGTTCCTAAATTAGATGTGACTGCTTGTCTCACTGTGTTACATAAATGTGAATGACCACACATTAAAATAAAGTGCTAATATTAAAATATTATATTCTAATCAGATCCATGTTACTAATAATATCAATAATTAATATACTGTCATAATCAGCATTATATTAATTATTGGCTCATCCATTTCATCTATCACTTAGTCATTCAGGTTAGCCTTCCCCAACCTGTCAGCCCCAGGTGTCTTGGTCTATAGTTCCCACCTTCCCGCAGGTGTCTTGTACTACACTTCTCTCTATCCCCAGCCATTGGATGACCTCCATATCACTTATTCACCTAGATCAGACTTCCCCAGCTGGGTGCCCACGACCACCCCCATCATCCCCAGCAAGCATGACCATTGACCATGCTCCAAGAGATTTGATAAGCATTGTAGTCCAGTATTCCCGGGGCGCTCCAGTTGCAGGAACACAAGATCTGATAGAGGGATTCTGCTTCTGTTTTATGCCTTGTCTCATATGTATGCTCAGGACAACTGCCGGCTCACACCAAATTCAGGACAAGAAGATGCAGACAACGACGGCATCGGGGACCAGTGCGACGACGACGCAGATGGAGACGGGATCAAGAACGTAGAGGTACCCCGAAGCCGGGACGCTCCACCTCTTTCATCCCGAGGGCCAGATGACACGTCAGAAGGCCTCAGGGCGGCATGTCAGGGTGGCCAGGGTCATGTGCGAGGCCACAAACACCTGCTTATTTTAGGTTGACTCTCTCGACACCAGTAGCTAAGCTTTGGGAGAGGCAGTGCAGCTTTCCCAATTGAGGGGGAACCTCCACAAAAGCTGGGAAGCGACCAAATGATCCGTGGACGGAGGTACTGCCCTTGCCCTGCACAAAAGGGATCCCAGATAGGAAGCCTGAGGCAACTTCCCCTTCATAAGTCCATGGAGAGCCAACCCCAACAGGCAAGGCTGCATCGGACGGCCCAGCGGCAGCTCCGTCATCTAAATGTCAGCCATATTTCCTCCCCTCTCACTCGCAGGACAATTGCCGCCTCTTTCCCAATAAAGACCAGCAAAATTCCGATACGGATTCTTTTGGTGACGCTTGTGACAACTGTCCCAACGTGCCCAACAATGACCAGAAGGACACGGACGGCAACGGGGAAGGAGACGCGTGTGACAACGACATCGATGGGGATGGTGAGGCCCAGCTCTGAGGGGGAGCGACGGGGTGAGAAGCATTTGGGGCAGCCCCTGTCCTTCAGGAGAACCAAGCCTGGAACTGGGCCTGCACGCACACCCATCTGAGGCCCAGAGGCTGATGGGAGAATCCGTATTGTAAGAGAGATGAAGCCTCAAGCAGTGATTGGCTGAGCTGCCGTGATGTCACAGAGGGGACTCGGTCCTCTATGAGCTTGCTGGGATGCCCAGAGACACGTGGGGAGGGAAAGAAGCAAGCCGGAAGAGAGAAGGGTATCCCAACTCTGCATATTTCATCTTAAAAGTTACCCATGCACTCTTTGGCTGCAATGGGGAAGTTGGGAAAACACCAAAGGAGGCACGAGAGTCCAGGGAAGAGGAAAAATGGCTTAGGACGTGGATATCTGAAGGACGTGGTATCTCCTTACCTATGTGCGTGCCTGCCCCTTAAGATCTAGGTCGGAGGTCCTTCCCCAGGAGCCCTCCATGAAGGAGATTAAGAGGGTGGCTAGCCAGAGAACAGCCTTCTCTGCCGTGGCACCTTGGTTATGGAATACACTCTCCAGAGAGGTTCACTTTATTCTTTTTTGGCACCAGGCTAAATCCTTTTTATTTTCCCGGTATTTTAAGGTTTAGTTTGAGATTTTAAGTGGGTTTTTATTATATTGAATGGACGCTGTGCTCCACTTTGTGTTATTGTAAGACTGTTCTGAGACCGTTCGTTAGCAGATGGTATGCAAACGTTTTAAACAAATAAATAAAACAAAGAACAAGAGAAAGGAGGAAGGACAACTAGATGTGTAATGGGGCAACTGCTGGGAAAGGGAGGTGGGGAAGAGGCAGCTGAACTGCCAAAGGCACGGTGTGGAACAAAGCCAAGGTGGTGAGAACTTCCTCACTGCAACGGAGCAAAGCTCAGGGAACCCAGGTTCCATTTGGATGCCAGGAAGTGCTTCCTGACAGTCAGGACCCCGAGGGCGTGGAATGGGCTTCCATGGAGGTCGTTGAGGCCCCATCGGTGAGGGTGTTCAAAGACAGGCTGGACATGCATATTGTGGGCATGTCGTGAGCAGAGCCGACTGGTGCTGGGGGTCAGACTAGATGGCCCAGGAGGCCCCTTCTGACTTGCTCTGTTTCTATGTTCCCCGTTTCTCCTCCCTTAGGGATCCCCAATGGGTTAGATAATTGCCCCAAGGTCCCCAACCCACTGCAAACGGACCGTGATGAAGATGGGGTGGGAGATGCCTGCGACAGCTGCCCTGAGATGAGCAACCCCACTCAGGTATGAATGCCGGGGGGCGCTGGGTGGAAGGAAGGCGACGCGACACCTTCACGGGACTCGTGTGAAAGAGGTAGCAGCCAGAGTGGGTGTGACCAGCGTTCATGGAGGAGGCGGCGGGAATCAACCTGTATCTGGACTGTACCACTTTAGGCTCACAGGACTGAATACTCCTCTGGAAGAAAAGGAAACCATGAACCTAGAAAGGTAGCCTGTGAAGGGAGGTTTCTAGGCCTACCCATCTCCTTGATACGTTAGCTTTCTACATGCGGGAATTTTATCTTATTTTATTTTAATTTTGTGAGCCCTCTTGCTTTAACTTGAAATCGAACGCATTACCACCAAGGCAAAAGTTAAGAGCAGGGCTTGAAGAAGGTGGGACGATTCTTATATGCCCTGCCAGGGTCCCATCTGGTGATACAAGCTAGATTTAGAAGAGGTTGGGTCCAAAGGGCAATAAAATGCACAGGAAAGAGGCTGGTAGGAATTCTAAAGGCAAGACTCATCTTAAGTAGAATCAGCATATGAAAATTAACAAAAAGAAAGCAAATGAGACCCTCGCAGTGTGATTTTTACACACTGCTTTCTCATACTGTAGTATTTTTAAGGCCTGGGTCACAGCCTAAGGCCCCTTCAAGATCTTAACTGCAGCTGTGTATGGATGTGTCCACACACACACACACACACACACACACACACACACCCCACCCAACCCAGCCCTTGGGGTCAAAAGGTTGTAGCCCTTGGTTTGAAGATTCTAGACTACAGGATGGGGCGTCCTGCCACTTTTACATTTGCAAAGAAGATATGCATGTTTTCCTCCTATTTCCTTTTTCCTACATGCACCTGACAGTCAAATTTTGAGATGTCAGGATCCAACCCAGTTTTGGACAAGTCAGAAGTGGCTGCTGTCGCAAATACGCGCAAGGCATGTTGCCCGTTTGCTCACCTGAGGCTGTGGTCTCTTTCAGACAGATGCTGACAGTGACCTGGTGGGAGATGTTTGTGACACCAATGAGGACCTGTAAGTTACAAAACCAGGAAGAACCATCCCATCATCCACGGAAACAGTGGTTTATTTCGTGATGTGGGGTGGGAGGGGGAATGGCAGGTGGGTTGTGCCGACAAAGACTACTGTTGGCTACACGTTCATTTCTGGATGTAGCACCCAATAGTACAAACCTCCCCTGTGGAGGATTAGAAATGTATGGAGTGGAGAGGGATCCTAGAGGTCATCAAGTCCAGCCCCCTGCTGAAGTTTTGAACTGTCAGTTTGATTCCCAACATCCATTTGAAATCCCAAATGTGTTTCCTGGAGAGATGAAAACCAATCCTTCATTGGGAAGGGGGTCTGTAAAACAAAATTTGAAAGAGCTGGGTCTGTTTACCCTGGAGTAGAAATGGGAAACATGAAATGGGAAACATGGGAAATCCATGAAGCAGGGATTTCTTGGTTGCTGCAGAGGTCTGCACATGCTCAGCCACACTTTGTGGTTCTGAAATTTAGCATCTATTTGCAGCCATGAGGCCTAGAAACTTGCTCCTTTAAACACACATGCATGCACATGCACACAAACTTGAAAGGCTGCCATGCAGCAAAAGGTAGAACAGATTTGTTCTCTGTTGCTCCAGACCTCTTCAGCCAGCTTTTGCATTCCAAAATTGAGCAGCACATTCCGATAATAACCATAAGGGCTAGAAAATTGCTCCTTTCAAAAGCAAGCAAAAGCTGCAGTCCTCCAAAAAATAATTTTAAAAAAGCGCTTCTCTTACTCCCACAAATATTGCCCCTTGCAATAGTTCAGCACCTGCTTGCTCCATCCCCTGCCACTTTCTCCTTGCCAGGGATGGTGACGGTCACCAGGACACCAAAGACAACTGTGCCGAGATTCCAAACAGCTCTCAGCTAGATTCGGACAACGACGGCCTGGGAGACGAATGCGACAACGACGACGACAATGATGGCATCCCCGACTACGTGCCCCCCGGACCAGACAACTGCCGCCTGGTTGCCAACCCCAACCAGAAGGATTCAGATGGTGAGTGGGACCGTGGCCGGCACCGAATCTGCGTCTCCAGAAACTCTTTTTCAGAGAAGTGTGCTCCATGCACACAGGTGCATCGAACTGCCTCCTCCCAGGCGAGCCTCACCGACTCAGATTGGGTGCGGAGATCCTGCTTCCCGGCCCTGTCTAAAGCTCTGTGGGCAGCGCCCTTTAAGGGGGAGGCAGTCTAAGGAAAAGCAGCAACTCCGCAGAAGAGCTGGCGCCTTGGATATGTCCTTGGAAGGAAGAGAAAATTTGATGGAGATGCTGCTGTTGAAGTTGTCCGGGTCAGGGGGACACGGGGTGCTATTTTGTGCGGGTGTCGACAGACCAGCTAAGGAGATGTGTGAGTCCCCCCCCCCCCCGTCTTGGATGCAATTAGCATTCAGTACCACTGAGCTCACGCAGTGCTCATGGGACTATTTGCAACGAGTTCCCTCCCACACACTCGGTTTCTTTTCTTTGCTAACGTTTGTATTTCTGCAAACTTCAGAGAAGCCAAGTGTGCTGCTTTTTGGTGCATGGATGATGTTATCTTGGGTGCACTGAAGGTGCAGAATGTGGCCCGCCTGCAACTTCAGTCTGCTATGTGGTTCCCTTCCCTTCCCAACTTCTGCATATTTTCCGCATTCTAAAAGGTTGAATTGCTCCTAAGGATTCATTGGGGACTGCAGGTGGCGCAGTGGTTTAAACCGTTGTGCTGCTGGGCTGGTGGACTGAAAGGTTGCCGGTTCGAATCTGCACACGGGGTGAGCTCCCGTGCGCCGTCCCAGCTCCTGCCAACCTTGCAGTTCGAAAGCATGCAGATGCAGGTAGATAAAAAGGTACCACTTCGGTGGGCAGGTAACAGTGTTCTGTGCACCTCGGTGTTTAGTCATGCCAGCCACATGACCACGGAGACTGTCTGCGGACAAACGCTGGCTCCCTCGGCCAGGAAATGGAGATGAGCACCGCACCCGAGAGTCAGGCAGTAACGTCAAGGGGAAACCTTTACCTTTACCTTTACGGATTCGTTTCCCATAACAAGAGCATCAGTTCACATATACTAGGTTTTCTGGCCTTTGGCTGTACCAAATTCAGCTTCTCTGAAATGGAATTTGGCCCTTCTACCATAGGACTTTTCAGATTCTAACACTGAAGTTCTCTGTTCTTGGTGCTTGGAGTCCAAAGGCCAAGCCCCTGTGCCCCAGGCCAGGCCTGTGTGGAAGGAACATCACAACCAGGCCTTGGAAGCAGAAAAAAGGGGAATGTCAGAGAGAGGAAGGTGAGGGCTGTGGAGCTGCATCAACTCCAATCAGCGTTCCAGCCTCCTTCCGTTGCCCTCATGGGCCTTAACCCTACATGAAGCAAGCAGCCACCTAAATAAAATTGCAGAGTGTTAGGTGCAGCTTTGGGGCCAACTTCCACCACCAAGTCTGGGATCTAGCCCCCCATCAGTCTGTGAAGCTCTCCAGGTGACTTTGAACCTGTTGCTGACTCCTGGCCTAACCTACCTCACAGGGTTGTTGTGAGGACAAACTGGAAAGGAAGAAAATCTTGTAAGCAGCCTGGGGTTCTGAGCAAAGAGGAGAAAAAGGTGGGATAGAAGTGGAATGTCATAAAAATTATAGGCACTGAAAGCAGTGAGCTATTACGTGCTAAAATATACATTACTTGTGGATTTGGCCCGCCCTTCCCTGGAATGCAGCCTAAGAGCTTTTCTGAAATCTAGCTTGGCCCTTGGACTAGAAGCGGCTCACCACTCAGGGGACAAGCGATTCCCTGATGCTAGAGATCCGTAGCCAGGCTCATTCCTCTAACATGCTCCACATGTCATGAGCAAGCGTGGCGTAGTGGTTAAGAGCCTGGGACTGGGACTCAGGCGATCCGGGTTCGAATCCCCGCTCAGCCATGGAGCCGACTGGGTGACTTTGGGCCAGTCACAGCCTCTCAGCCCAACCTACCTCACAGGGTTGTTGTTGTGGGGATAAGATGGCGGAGGAGAATGATGTGAGCTGCCTTGAGCCCTTTGTAGGAAATCAATCAATCAATCAATCAATCAATCAATGAGACCTGCTTATGGCTCTGTGCAGGCAACGGAGTGGGAGATGCCTGTGAGGAGGACTTTGACAATGACACCGTGGCTGACCCGTTGGACGTGTGCCCAGAGAGCTCTGAGGTGACACTGACCGACTTCCGGGCGTACCAGACGGTCATCCTGGATCCCGAGGGCGATGCCCAGATTGATCCCAACTGGGTTGTTCTCAACCAGGTATTGTGAGGGGTGCCTGGCATTCAAAATTGGATTTATTATCTGGATGGAGACTTTGGGAAGGGCGGTACGTCTCTGTGGCAGATGCAAAAAATCTCCAGCTCAGTAGGGCTAGAAAGGAATCGTGTCCACAAGTCTGGCAAGTGGCAGCTGCCAGTCAGCGCCGACTCTATTGGGCTAGATGGTCTCGCAGGCCAATGGTAGGGTTGCATCTTAAAACACTAATATAAACATCCTTTTAAAATTCCAGGAGAACAGGAGAGCCTTCAGTTGGGGCTGGAAAGATAGCCGTGCGGGAAACAAACAGTTTCCTGAGAGAGTGTTCAGGAGCTGGGGACCACCACCAAAAAGCCCTCTCTATTCTCACCCATGAATGGCCCTTATGATGGTGAAGATATTCAGCGGAAATTTCTCCTGCTTATATACCTTCAGGGGAAGAGGAGCCACCCTATCCCAGCTCTCCCTGCTTCGTGGCAGAACAGAATCTTAACATTACCAAGTGTATCCTGATGTTTTTACTGCCAAGGGAAACAGAGACCCCTGATAGGTAGCGCTGTCATCTCTAACCCATCATCAACCTCCTTGTGAGCAATATTTTTTCTCTCCCCACCTTCCAGGGAATGGAAATTGTACAGACAATGAACAGCGACCCAGGCTTGGCTGTGGGTAAGAGGCATTTCAGCATGGACTTTTTAAAATTACAGAACACAACATGCTCCTTGTCATCCAGAGGCCTGCCACGTGTTGGGAGGTTGGGGTAGGTAGAGGATGGAAAGTGATCAGAGGAAGGTTCTCTCTCATATCCACATGTAGCTATTTGATATATGCAAAGCATTTTTATCTTGCTCCTCTGCCTAAAAGTTTCCTGCAGCATCTTCTATGCACTCAGTAAGACAAAACTGTCTTGCTGCAGGGATTCCGTTTTTTAAAAGATGCAACATGCAAGGAAGAAGGATGAGGAGGGAAGAGGAAAAATAGTCTTTCAGAAGGCCCAGGACAATGGCTGCTGATGGCCTGAAGAATGTATTAGGGATTTGCTCCTAGCCTGGGCTTACGAGTCCCAAACAGTTAGAAGTCACCAGGTTCTTCACTCACCTGGCACTAAGTCCCACTGCACTCCATTCAACCAATTTGCAATGTTGGTTTCCCCTTTGCAGCTTCCACTGAGAAGTTCTGATCGTCTTTGCAAGAATGCGAAGGATCTTTTGTTTCCCTCCCACCCCCATGCTTCTCTGCAGTGCTGCATTTTCTGGGGTTTTGTGGCAGGCTGTTGTGAAGCGTCATGCAAATGTGGCTGGTATTTCTATTGGAAATTCCTTCTGGGCTGCCTCTAACACTGGAATCCCCTCCTGTCATAACCCCCCCCCCCCACACACACACACACACAAAGTAGTTCCAATTAAAAATGTCTATTGAAATGTTTCAGGGAAATCAGTTACACCAGAATTCATGACAAACTAAACCTGCTAATAAGAATTGCCCGGATTTGAGGGAAGGCCTGTTAGAATAAGTGGCTCTTGATAGCTTTCTGGAAGAATTGCAAAAGGAAGGGAGTCACAGAACTGCTGAGCGGTGAGAAGGCCCTGTGGTTGTACACACAGCCATGTGTGACTGGTGAGAGAGGTGTCTTCTGATGGCTTGGAGTGCAGGACTCCCTAACTCACTCCAATTTTGTGGGGCAGGTTACACAGCGTTCAACGGGGTGGACTTTGAGGGCACCTTCCACGTCAACACCATCACCGACGATGACTATGCCGGATTCATCTTTGCCTACCAAGACAGCGCCAGCTTCTACGTGGTCATGTGGAAACAAACAGAGCAGACCTACTGGCAGGCCACGCCGTTTCGTGCCGTGGCAGAGCCGAGCTTGCAACTCAAGGTCAGTCAGCGGCTCTCCCTCAAGAGAAGCCCTAAGGGAGAAGGGTTCTCAGAGATAATCTAACCCAACCACTGACGACCCAGGAAATATAGCACTGCATTGGCAATGCTGTTAGCTCCATTCACAGATACTTTCTGGAATTTATGGGTTCCCTTCCCAGGCAATATTCATTTCTGATATATTTCTATCAGCTATTTTTCCTGCAAGGAAAACAAAGCTGCTTTCACAATCCCCGCTTTCTCCGTTTTATCTTCACAACAACCCTGTGAGGTAAGTTAGGCTGAGAGTTCATAAATGGCCCAAAGTAACCCAATGAGCTTCAAGGCTGAATATGAGACTAGAACCCAGATCTCCCAGCCCTTGATAAACCATATGCCACACTGGCTGTCTTTATTGAATTTAAGCATTTTATCCTGCTCCTCGGCCCACCCCACCAAAAAAAGACTCTCAAAGTGACTTACATATAATCAGTAAAACTTTTGACGGACTTGCAATCTAGAACAGAGGTGGCATACAAGGAAACACTAATGGGGAGGGAAGAGGAAAAAAAAGTCCTCCCCGCACAACTAGGATTGCCATGTGACACATGACCAAAACTGAGAGCAGAAGGCATTTCTGAAAGCAAACGAGGACCAGGGTTCGTAATCAGTGTGCACATTCTAATTTATGCATGTAGGTGCAAATTCAGAAAAGGAAAGCAGCTCACCTGAGCATGTTCACCACTCAGCTCCATCCACTATGCAGTTACCGCCAGCTCTGGGGGGCAGCTTCGAGGCCCCTGCTCTGCTCCCCCTTCTTCAGGTTCTTCTCTTTAAACCAGGGTTGGACCATACACAGGATACCTTCAAGTCGAGGCTGTCCAACAGAAGAAATACCAGTCAGTCCGCTGTGAGGCAGGATACAAGCCACCCTTATCCACAAGTCTTTCGGGCCACCCACCAAGCATCAGTGGCTCTTCTCCCCTGCACGAGGAGAAACCAACTGCTAGCCAAGTGGCTTGTGTAAATACTGGAGCTAATATAGCCTATTCCAGGACCTGGCACCCTCTGGGGGGGGGGGGGGGCACTACAATGCCCATAAGCCTCAGCCAGCATGGCCTAAACTCTTTAGGGCTCTGGGAGTTGCCTGCACACTCACCTGCAACATGAACTTGGTCCAAAGGCCACACCTGTGAGTTGAGCTTTTAACCCCTTCCTTGCAGGCTGTTTATAGGCAGAAGCCACTGCTGCCCCCCCCCCAAAATGAGGAAGCCAGGAGGTGGCCGAGGGGTCCTAGCTTCCTTCTCATACCTCCACTTTTAGCAAGGCTCTTGACTCTGCCCCATAGCATGTGTAACCAAAGATGCCCAACATAACATAGATTCACTCATCATTTCAACACATGAGCTAAAAGCACAGGGAAGTCTGAAATTACACTGAGTCCACAGGCTGATTCCTGTCACAAAGGTTCAAATGTGGCCTACTGGTTAGAGCATGAAAGCGGGGCTCCAGACCCTGAGTTTCAAGTCCTTTTTCAGGAATGACACTCACTGGATAACTTTGGGCCAGTCTCTAACTCTCCTCCTAACCTACCTCACAGGGTTGTTGTGAGGAGGAGCACTGGGGTCAGCCTTCCTTGCAAGCTAAAATGTGGATATAAACATTAAAACAAACAACATGCATGCAGATAAAGATGTCAATCCTTCTCTGTTCCTTAACCCCTTTGTTGCCTTTCTCCCCGGCAGGCGGTAAAGTCCAGCACGGGCCCAGGCGAATACCTGCGCAATGCCCTGTGGCACACGGGCCACACGCCCGACCACGTGCGGCTGCTCTGGAAGGACCCACGCAATGTGGGGTGGAAGGACAAAACCTCCTACCGGTGGCGCCTCTTGCATCGGCCCCAGGTGGGCTACATCAGGTGAGACGCGGGGACATGGTGGGGAGGAGAACCTCGTACGTTGCCTCAGCTTCCTCGGAAACGGAGGAAAGGCGGGGTAGAAATGCAGGGCAAGTATCTGTTCTCCCCACTGTGGGCTTGTGCAGCCTGGCTTGCTCACTCGAGCCGTCTGCGATGGCAAAGCCAGAGCAGGAGTTTCTAGCTGTGGGGAGGCCATGAGGAGAAGCAAGAGGGGAACTTCTACGCAGGGGTGGGGGCAACTAAAGGCTTTGGGGGTAAACACTGTGCTGGCCGGCCCCCTCCCTAGGGCTTTTCCTGTTTAATAAGGCGGCCGGCCTTCATGTTGAGCTGACAGCTCTGTGAGCGGGTGGGGGGGCCGCTCCTTCCAACTGGGAACTGCCCCCCCCACGCTCCCTTCCCCAGAACCATTCAGGCGCTGGGCCCCAAGGCCCATTGTCTGGGTCGCCATGGCAACCCGTGGAATGCTTTGGCCCACCACAGGCCTTTTTAAAATGCAAAAAGAAACTGGACAATGGAAGGAGGTGGGAGGGGAGCGCCTGTGCGGAGAGGAGAAGAGAAGAGGGCCTCCTCAGGGAGGAGCAGCAGCGGCCCTGGGAACTTTCTCCCCCTTTCTCCGCAAGAGCATGAGAAAAGGAGCCCCCCCACACCCCACGCACACACACAGGCTGCCCCTTTTCCCATCAGGGCCTCCCCTCCACGTCCCGGGCCGGGCCGGGCCTCCATCATTTTCCGGAAGTTACTCAAATCCCGCTGCACTTTGGCCAGAGCGGCTCCCTGTGGACCCTGATAAGGCGTGAACACTCCCTAGCCGTGGTTGAGAGACCCGGGACAAATTTTCCTGGACAAAACAGCAGTCCCAGGAAACTTTGGGGTTCTTCTCGGTCCTGGAGACCTCTGGGGCTTGTCTCATCTCTGCTTAACAGGACAAAACTCAAAACAAGCATCAGGGAGTGGATGGGGGCACCCACGGCCTTCCAGAAACATCCATTCCTGAAATGTTTGCCTCTTGGTGAACTTGGTAGATACAGAAATTATTCCCAAATATCCCTTGGCATCCTTTTTCCTATATGTTTTCCCTCTCTTTTCAATGTATTTTATTAAAATAAATGGTTGTTGTTGTTGTTGTTGTTGCAAAGTCGTGCCTGACTCTTCGCAACCCCACGGGCAACATTAAAATAAACAAACAAATACAAAAAGCATCAATTCCCCAAAAGCAAAACGCTTACCATTGTGAAGTCGCAACTGCAAAGTCAGGCTCGTGTCACCCCAGCTAGGATGGCTAATGCTTGGGGTGCAGGGAGCTGTCGCCCCAAACATCTGGTGGGTACCAGGCTGGGGAAAGCCGGTCCCCTGAAAAGCAAACAGGTGTTTAGACTTTGGCCACGCTCCTTCCAAGATCCATCCTCACGTCTCCTACTCCTATCGTGCCCCGTGGTGATGTGTCCACGCTTTATGTCCCCCACGGACAGGGTGCTGCTTTACGAAGGACCGCAGCTGGTGGCTGATTCGGGCGTCATCATTGACACGACCATGCGAGGCGGGCGCTTGGGGGTGTTCTGCTTCTCCCAGGAGAACATCATCTGGTCCAACCTCCAATATCGCTGCAACGGTGAGCCGTCCAAAGACAACTGTGACTGGTTAGGTGGAGCTTTGTAGTCCCCACTGAGGCCCGATTTCCTTGGAGTCAGAGCAAAAACCATGTAGGGTGGCATTCACCGTGAAAGCGGGGCATTTTGGTGGGATGTGGAGAGAGGGTCTGAAAGCAAGAAAAACCCTCCACCAAAGCCAAGCCCAAGTCCATAAGTGGCAAACGTGATCAATGCTACCTAAGCGGCCATTCTAGACCTGATGTGGCAACATAATTGGGATTAGAACTCAGGTACACCTGAGTCTGAGTCCCCACTTGGCCATGGAGCCAACTGGGTGACTGGGCCAGCCACCGACTCTTGGCCTAACCTACCTCACAGGGTTGTTGTGAACATACAGAGCAGGGGAGGACTGTGCAAGCCATCTTGAGCCCCTCAGACCAAAAAAATGGGGTATAAATGTTACCCCAAAAATGTGACATACACTTACCTGGGAGCAAGTCCTATGGAACTCTGTGGGGGCAACCTTAGGATTTCACTGCATGGGTATGAACGGTGGCTTCCAATTCCCATAGTTTGGCAATATGCGAGGGGCAATTCCCAGGAGTAAGGCAGCTGCTCCATAGAAACTGGAAGTGGCAAAGCACCAGCCAACCTTTGTGGGCTCAGTGCCAGTGTTTTGGCACTGTTTTTCTGAAACACTCTCCCTTTCGGTAGATACTATCCCTGAGGATTTTGAGCCGTTCCGCCGGATTTTACTGGAAGGACCTTGAACGAGGGTCATCGGAGAAGCCCGCCAGCAATGCAAAACCAGGACCTCTCTTCTCAAAGACTCCTGGCCGCCCACCCTAACGAAGTGGGCATCGTTTCTGTGCCTTTGCCCCAAACACACACACACACGCGCACACACTTTGGACTGGAAAACGTCACTCTTTTCTTTCGGGAAAGCAAAAGTTGATAGCCAGAGTCCAGCAGTTTTGTCTGCAGGACTCACAAAAATCCTTGACCAAAGGAATCAGCAAAGGATTATGGGAGGCAAGGGAACCAGCCGATAGGAGAGGGCTGCTACAAAGCTAATTCCTACCAGCATGCTGTCTCTGCTGGTGTGTCTTTCCCATCCCTTTGGGGATACATGAATTTGCCCATAAAAGTTCTGGCTGTTTTTCTAATTTCTCAGTCCCTGTGGTTGTTTGTGGGGTGGGCCAGGAACTCTGCAGACCCTCAGACAGCCAAGCAACATCTCTGATAACGAGCCTCCTTGTCTAAGCTTGGAATATTCTGAATTTTCACTATGCAAGCTTGGCTCCTTGTGGATCCGCCCAAGACTGTCCTGTGCAACGGAAAAGTTAGTACATACTGCAACAAACCTCACTCTCCATACATCTAAAAAAAAAGCTTTTACACTATTTTGACCTCCATCTCTCTCCCACCACCCATGAAAAAGGAATTCTGCCATCCATGGATTAACAAGAGTTCTGTCACTCCTGAGTTCTCCCTTCTAGTTTAGCTATCACTTCCAGGGTTTTCTTGGGGGTGAGGTGCAGTGAAGACTCCTTAATCCAGTTGACCTTCATGGCAGTAAGCCCAAATTCAACACCAACTGCATTTTGAGGGTTTTTTCCCTTCAAAAATAAGAATCTGAACTCTGTGTTGAGACACAGAAGCATTTTGAGCATTAAGGAAAGCATTCTCAAAATTATTACTAAAGTAATGATTTATTATTATTATTATTATTATTATTATTATTATTATTAATTCCTTTCTGCTGCTGCACATTTTTCCTTCTGGCTGTAGCAAGAGAATCCACTCCCCACAAGGAATCTTTCTCCTGACCAAAGCCAACCTTCTTTCTCAACCGGATGAATTCACGCTGTCCTGTTGTCTTTTTCCACCGTTCTGCAGTCTCCAAAAGCCCACAGTGACTCCGTATCCCAAAGGTGTGCAGAAGGGGTCACACGGCCGGCAGGTTTGTCCCCAGCTGGTGAGCCCAGGACAGCAGGAGGCCGGGACAAGTGCAATATTAGCGGGAGAACGAACAACACTGCACTCCGTCCCATCCCTCTTGCCACCCTGGAAACACGGATGCTCACGGGCAGTTTGGGCCCCTCGCTGAGCCGCCCCTCGGAAGCGCTGCGCTGTCACCGCTGGGCTGCCAGCCAGTCCAAACGATGTCCCCAGACCTGCAAAAGCAAAAGTTCAGGCACTTTCCTCTCGGGTCCCTGCCCCAACCTGCTCCCCAAGCGCTCCCACGGAGCGGGAGCACCCCGAGCACCCACCGGGTCCCCCCAGCGTCACCGCTGCCGCCGGGACTCGGGAGCTGGGAGTTTGGTTAAATAATCGCCCTGGCCGAGGCACTCGGACGTTGCCGTGGTGACGAGTGTCCCAGCAACGGTCAAGTGAATGCCGCGCTCGCTCGCAGGCAGCGGGGAGCCACGGCGGGGAGGGGGTGGCCGGGAGAAGCCCCCACCCACTCGCTCTCTCGCTGCCGGGCCTGCAAGAGGGCCGCCCATGCGCCGGGGCGGGCACCCTCCCGGCATCAGAGGAGGCGCACGCCCGCGTCCCTGAGCCCCCGAAGACCCTCCTGCCTCCTGGGGAAACTTTTGCGGGCCGGCGCCATCCCCCAAAGGACCTGTGCCAACCCATCTGTTAAGTGGAGTGGCCACCTGTTGCCCCTCACTAAACTGGGGAGCCTTCTCCTCCCTGCGCCCCAGCTGCTGAATCCCTCCGGATTAAGACAGCACAGGAGCAAGGCTGGGGGGTGGGGGGCAGGAAGGGGGCAGCCCGGAGAGCCCCCTGTCGGTGGCAGTGGGGCGAGGTCAAAAGGGCAGAGGTGGTCCCCGCAACCAGATACACTTGCCTTTGGGAGTTCCGGTTGCGCCGTGGTCCTGCAGGCGTGGGGTCCCGCCGCACAAGGGCCGCGAGCGGCAAAACTTCTGCTCGGAAGCCCGCTGCCCGCCCAGCTTCAGCTCTTCTGGCGCACAATGGAGCTGCCCGGGATGGGAACACTGGCAACAATGGACATGCTTGGACTCCAAAACCCATTCAAGCAGCAAGAAGTGTCCTCTTAAAAGGGCAACGCTCAAGCTGCCAGGGGAGACGGGGCCACACCAGACGAGGCAGAGCGCTGCGGGCTTTGGAGGGTCCCTCAGCACCGCACGGCCAAGCAGCCACCAGCTTGCCGCTGCTGTCACTCTTGCTTCTCGTCCGCTTTCTCATCGCTCGCTCGCTCGCTCGGCAGGCAGAGAGCCGGCTGCAAGGGGCCCAGGGCCGCTTCCTCTGCAGTTTTTGGTGGGGAAGGGGCCCTTGGCGTGTGCCCAGCTACGGTTGCCCCCCGAGAAAAGTGCCGTTTCTGAACACTGGAAACAGTTTGGATGGAAATGCAAGCCTGGATTGCTCCTGAGGCAAGGGTGCCTCTGTGCACATGCAGAGAACTTTTCTCCCTGCCTCTGAGTAGCCACATGAGGGCCCATGGGAAGGGCCAGGGGAAGTGTAGCAAGGCTCCCAGTCCAGCCAGTGTGGCCAGTGGCCATGGATGATGTAAACTGCAGCTCAACAAGATCTGGAAGGCCAGTCCAGCATGTCACCAGCCGTCAAAAAAAGTCATCCATGCCCCAAACTTTGCTCCAAGGGAGAAAGGTCTCACTTTTTACTTGCATTTATTACTAGTATTACGTAGGTTCCTTTCCACCCCAAAGCTCTTGGGGCTTCTCCCTCACTTTTTATCACTACAAGACGGTCTTAACTTAAGAGGGGCACTGAATAACGGCTGCTCAGTGAACCTCATGGAAATTTGATCTCAGCTCTCCCAAATTCTAGCCCAGGGCAACCTCTGCACTCGCCTCCCTTGATCTGCTGAACTCCAGATCTGTTGGACTTTAACTCCCATCAGCTTCAGCCGGCATAGGGAGTGGTCAGGACTTCTGGGAAGTGTAGTCCACAGTATTTCAAGGGCAGTGCCTTGGTTCTCTCCGCATGGGGAAGACTCGAGAAAGGTCACAAAGCTGAGCAAACGTGCAGACATGCACCATTTCAAAACAGCTCTCACCTAACGACATGCACATGGTGGGCGGAGCCGGCTGGAGCTGGGGGTCAGACTAGATGACCCGGGAGACCCCTTCTAACTCGTTGTTTCTATGTTTCTAACTCAAACCAACCCCAAAAGGGAAAGGGAAGGGGGAAAAAACCCTGTGCGATTCTTGGAAGCATCCATTGGATTTGCCGGACTAGTCGGTCTGCTAATCCAGCATGGCTTTTCCAAACTTTCTGAATGGATAGGAAGGTCCACGAGGCAGCAAAGCTTCCAAAAAACAACAACTGTCCAGTCCTCAGATAGATGGATGTGAAAATAGATGGATGTGAAAATGCCTCACTGCCAAACCCCAATGTTTAGATCAAAAAGTCGCAAGCCTTT
The DNA here is from genome assembly GCA_023646645.1 of Varanus salvator macromaculatus. Classification (NCBI taxonomy): domain Eukaryota; kingdom Metazoa; phylum Chordata; class Lepidosauria; order Squamata; family Varanidae; genus Varanus; species Varanus salvator. The sequence continues at coordinate 7,347,674 of JAIXND010000803.1, read as the reverse complement.
CTTCAGTTCATCTTGCCCTTCCCCCTTCCCCTTCCTATAGTGCTAGACTGCAAGATCTTTGAAAGATATTTTTTTGTCATCTGGGACAATCTTCCATGGAAAAATAATACCATATGAAATAACAGCTTCCTGGAAGAGATAAATTTGCTGACGCACATGATTGAGGACAGAACCCCTATTAGCCAGTAGGTCTGGACCAGCAACATTTCGTGGTTCCTGCTAGCTGGGCCGTTGATCCATTCTCACCCCAATTCCACCCTCCCCAGCAGTCTGTGGCTAATGGACCTGCTCCAGTACTCATTCAGTTGTTCGTGGGAGCTTGTTTCCCATCCTAATTAGGAGCATGTTCCTTAGCAAACATCAGTACAATCGCAGATGCAACAATCCTACTCTGCCCTCGAGTGTTAGAGCGTTGGAAGTGCAGGCTAAAGGTTTGGGGGGGAGCTCTGAGCAAGGCAGCTGCTCGCACACACATCAATGCCCAGGATGAACCCAAGGTAAGACAGGAAAAATGAGACGCTCGGAGAAAGCAGCGCTCCTGCTTCTGAACACCACGGGGTCAGGTGCACAGCAGGCGGCAAGGCTGAGAAGGAGCAACCCCGCACGGCTGTTGTCGGAAAACCCGGGGAGCTCTCTTCGCCCAACCCAGCTCCCCCGTCCGTCCAGCCCAGTCTGCTCAACACTCGCTGGAAACCCCTCTCCAGAATTTCAAGCAGCAGCTTTTCCAGCTCCGCCTGGAGGTGCCAAGAATGAAGCTGGGCCCGTCCGTATGCGAGGCAGGGGTCCTACAGGCAGCCTCCATCCAGTGTGTCTGGATGCTTTTAATTGTAAAAATTCATTTAAAAAACAATGCTCTGATTTCTCTCTTGGGGTAAGCACGTGAGAGCATCTCTCACAGCACGCCCAAGGTGCCCCCTGGTAGTCTGGGAAATTCAGGCATAGAAGGTTCTTCAGGGGTGGCGTTCAATGTGGAGAAGTGCAAGGTCTTGCACTTGGGGCAGAGGAATAGGTGTCATAAGTACAGGTTAGGGGATGAGTGGCTGGAGAGCAGCACTTGTGAAAGGGACCTCGGGGTGCTGGTTGACTGCAGGCTGAACATGAGTCAGAGTGTGATGCGGTGGTCAAGAGGGCGAATGCCACCCTTGGTTGCATAGCCAGAAGTGTGGCTTCTAGATCGAGAGAGGTATTACTACCACTCTACACGACTCTGGTGCGCCTGCAACTGGAGTCTTGTGCTCAGTTCGGGGCCCCTCATTACAGAAAGGATATAGCCAGGTTGGAGTCAGTGCAGCGTAGGGCCACAAGGATGGTGGCTGGTTTGCAGGGAAAGCCAAATGAGGCGAGAAGGAGGGAACTGGGCCTCTTCAGCCTGGAGAAGAAGAGACTCAGAGGGGATCTGTTGGCGACATACAGGTACTATATGTGAGGAGGTGCCACACAGAGGTGGGTAGAGGCCTGTTCTCCCCTGCAGAGAAGGGCAGGACGTGCTCCAATGGAGCCAACTCAAGGAACCAAGGTTCAATTTGGATGCCAGGAAGCACTTCCTGACAGTCAGGACCCCGAGGGCGTGGAATGGGCTTCCACGGGAGGTCGTTGAGGCCCCATCGGTGAGGGCGCTCAAGGATAGGCTAGACATGCACATGGTAGGCATGTCGTGAGTGGAGCCGGCTGACTCACTCTGTTTCTATATTTCTAAGTAGCCGGGGATAAGTTAACCACCATGTGGCGCTGTAGGCCAGTCATGGAAAAACAAGAGCCTGGACAGCTAAGTGTATTCTGGGTTTATTACAGGAAGTAATCGGGATTGTATTTGCAAGTCTAGGTAAATTTGCAGTGCTTAAGTTTCTAAGCGCTGCCTAGAATGATCACATAAAAAGATCTGAGCTTGATCCAGCCTGGGTTGTGCAAGTCCAGGAAATCAACAAGCAGGACATGGATGCAACACCTTCCCATCCGTGATCCCCAGCAACTGGCGTACATAGAAGCATATAACCATGAGGACTAGTAGCTGTCAGTAGCCTGCGTACAGCTCAGTGACAGGTGGAGGGGGATTGCAGGAAGGAAAAACTCTGCATGTGCTCAGAGGCACTTTTGTCCTTTCAACACTTTTCCTCAGGACTGCATTTTTTTTTAAAGCAGCCAGGGGCATATGCTGCAAACCAGACAAAGCACAGCAGAGCAAGAGATCGGGGTCTTGTCAACGTTTATGTTTTGCAAAAAGGGCAGCCCTGGGGTTCTGCAGCTAGGCATTTGGGAAATGGGATTCAGGGGATACGGAAAAGACAGGGAAGGGAGCCAAAATAATGCAAGTGACTCCCTGCCAGATCAACCCAGATTTCACTCCAGGTATCCCAACATCCAGTTTCCAGCAGGTAAAAACAGGCGAGGCCTGAAACTAGAATCACATCCAGTTTGCTCTAAGCAAAAGTGTCTGAACAGCCAAGGACTTCCAGGAGCAACACAGGAGTTTTGTTTAAGTTAGCAATAGTGTGTGTGTGTGTGTGTGTGTGTGTGTGGCTGTGACCAAAAGGCACTTTGCACATGCTCAACAGGAAACACACACCCCATTATCAGGCATTGCAGGAAGATCCATTCAGGTTTGCTGTGGAAACTATTTGGATCTCTTCCTGGCTCTTGAACTTCACACCTGCTTCTTTCAGGGGTGCATCCAAAGATGCATCAGAATGAAGCCTTTTGCCGGCTGTCCCATCCTGTGGCTGACCTCAGACATGAACGGGGTGGCCCGGGGGGGGACCTGGGGGGACCTGTCACCGGGCACACATGCCACAGTGGACAAAGGCAGCTTGCTTGGTTCCCTGTCCAGCACTGAAAAGAGATCCCCCTTTTGCTCAGGACACAGAGAAGAATCCAAGAGAGCAGGTCATTTAGAAAGATTTGGTCTCTTTCCTGGATCCCAATGGATTTGATCAAAGGCATGTGCGGGGAATCAAACTTCTTTCAGCCCGAGGGTCAGATCCAATCAGGAGAAGCCTCTGTTACTGTATTCCAGTGGTGGACAGAGTCACAGGCAAAAGGAGAGGGGTTAATTCCCATAAAACTGAGTTTAAAAGCTTTAAAATTAGTTTAAAGCTTTTCTTGTCAGTGTAAGAATAGACTGCCATGAGTCAGAGACAAGTGAGCAGCAAAGCTAAGCCTTAGAAAGGCATTTTAACCTTTAAAAAGAGACAGGCTTAGGTCATACCAAAGATCACAGCTCCCATGAGCCTGCTGTGCTGCTCCCCCACTCCTATTTATTCATTTAGCAATATCCTGTTCTCCATGGGTTTAAAAGACGAATGTTTGCTCTCTGAGTTTGAAAGCGATAATAAAACACATGATATTCCCAGTATGTCACCAACAGTTCGAAAACATAACTCCACAGCTCTGCCACCGTGTGTGTGAAAAAGCTGGCCATGTTCTTCCCAACTTCTTGCACATGCCTTCACACTCGTGTGCATGGGAGATACTGTGTTCACGCACACATCTTTATGTGCTAGAGAGGGTTTCCACGCACACCCTCCTGTACTTTCATGTGCTAGAAATACACACCATTCATACACGCACCTTTATTTTCAGGTGTGTGTAGCCCTGAGCTGCACCTGTTCCCTGCCGCATTTCGATCTACTTTATTAAACAAGAGCCAGTTAAAAATAGCACTTGAAGGCTAAGCTTGTATTTCTCAATCCATGTTTTTGTTTGAGGGATATCCTACCTCTCCACCAAAATTAATGTGCACATTGGAATGAGTGTCAGGGCCAAACCTTACAGCAGGCACAAGACTGAAATTATTCAGCCAAGCTTGGAGGGAGAGACAAACAAATATTTAGGGGGGAAAGTGGGTGATTGGGGTGGAGACCCCAAAACAGGCTGATGAAAATTTAGGAACATTGACCATCTGGTGTGCGTGTGTGTGTGTGTGTGGAGCTGGAGATAGAAAGGATGGACGATCAGCTACAACAGGTGCCAGACTTGAAGCCTTGTGTTGGCTTTTCGGCACGATCCATTTTCGGATTAGTCTCAGGGAACAGATGCCTGTCATCCCACCCTGCGTCTTACCACATAGACCGTGAAGATCACGAGCGAGTCCAAACTTCAAGGATTCCTGAAAGCTCAGAGAGCACTTAATCATGTCTCCCTGTTTCGGGGTGGGGTGGGGTGGGGGGATCGATGCATAACTGATCTCGAGACTGGCGTCTGCGTCACCCAGGGGCTCTCACCCGCCCATGGAAAATATGTGCCCGTGATAAGATGACAGAGGGCAGCAAAGAGATGCCAGTATGAGAAATCAGAGGCGTGCCCGCACTTGGAAGTCTTTGTGCGGTCACTGCACATCAAAAGCAGATACGGTACAGTGGAAAAGGTGCAGAACGGGGAGATCTAAATGGTTCAGAGGCTGCAGATGCTCCCCAAGGAGAAAACGTTGCATTTGGGGCTTCTTAGCTTAGAGGGGGGGAAAGCTAGTCGAAAAGGAAAGGAGAGAACATGCTGCAGAGCAAGTGGAGACTCGAAGCCAGTGCGTCATCCCATAGAACTGAATGGCGGGAGATGGAGGACAGACCTCTGCTGAGTGGAACTCTGGGATTCTCTTCCAGAGGATGCCCTTCAAGTTGGAGGCTTTTAGAAAGGGAACAGACCAATTCACGGAGGAGATGACCACTAGACAAGATGGCCCCTGGTATCGGAGGCAGAATGCCTCTCTAGACCAGCTGCTGGGGAAAATGGAAGCAGAATCCTGCCCTGGACTGATCTCAGAGGGCTCCTCTGTTCCTATGAAACCCACTCCACAGGGCTTTGCTGTGCAGGTATTGGGGGTTGTTGCCACCTGCTTAATTTCTTGCATGTTTGGGCAGAATAATGTCCTACAATTCCCTGGGGAATGCCGGATGCTGTAGGACATTTTTTCTGTCTAGACAAGGATAGAATCGGGCCCTTAGTCATATGATAGCCATGTTACATGGAAGGCAGCACAATCCTGCATCCATGCTGTCTCCTCCAACAAAGGGGACTAGAAACTTGAAAGAGGAAGCTCAGAATACACCCAAGAAGGCGAGGCCTCTCTTTTTTCACTGGTGGCAGTTGTAGGATTTTTAACCTGCCTGACCAGAGGATGGGGAGCTTCAGATGTGTGGAACTGCAAGTTCTTACTTCCAGAATTTTTCTCACTGAAAAAAGCTGAAGACAAAAAATAAGAAAGAACCACACAATGGCCGGTACAGTCAACACAACAATCCATGCTCAAGACTGAGTATGGGTTGAGTGTAGGTTGTTCTGGAACTGTGGGTTCTTGAAACATGGGTTCTGTTGTCTGAACCCAGCTAACAACCCACAGTTTCCTACCCAACAAGCCAAGAATTCATTTCATGGGTTATTTGTGGTTAATATCACAACCCACTTTTTATCAACAATTCTGAGTTTGACCACAACCCACACTCAATCCTTGAGCACTTTTATGTCTGAAACCAGTCAGTATTTCCCAAATCTTAATTGTAAAACTGGTCAGTTCCCATCCCATGCATGCACAGACAGGTAACTCCTTGAGTAAAAAGCAGCTGAGCTAAAAATTACATCAGGTGTCCCATTTCCTATAAATACCACCCACAAAATATTTACATTTATAGCACTATAATTTTCCCCTTTTGTACTACTTCCTCTTCAAGCAGAGATTAAATTGAGCCCAGAGTGCAAATATTTCTCAAAAGGGATGGTGTGTGTCAGGAGGGTAATCTTTTAATGCTTTGTGTTACTAGAAGGGTGTTGGCCAATTTGGCCTCGATAAAAGAAGGAAACCCTTCAATGTTTCATCTATCGAGGAGAGAATAGGAACCGATCCAAGATTTCTTGGTAGTCTCAGACCATTCTTCCCTCACAATGAAGCTCGGGGGGGGGGGGGGGGGGAGATCACAACATGGAACAATGGAAAAGAACACAACATATTTTTAATTGCCCTATTTCTCCACCTTTAAGATTGCTTCCCAAATATTTTTAGAGGCACCAAATTGATGGGAAGCAAATTCCTTGGATAACAACAGAGGCAAAGGAAAGGGGGCATCCCAAAGGACTCCGTTTTCCCTTTTCTTCGTCAACAAAACACCCCAACTTGCACAACCATTTCAAATTCCTCCAGAGTCCCAACTAAAAATATACAAGAATGGAGAAAAGCAGACCCCAAAGATCAGTGATGTTGAGAGTCTTTAGCCCATGGGCCAGATTTCATTTCAGAGAAGTCCTCTTGTGATAGAACCCCCATGCTTAGGAGCAGTCTACCTCTCTGAACAGCATTTGCTAGGGAGGCAGCTGAGGACTTGGCAAACAGCTTGTCTGTTTCCTGGAAGCATCCAGTTGCCCATGGAGTGAACCAGGATGCTGCATAAGACCAAACTCTGGCTTGATACAAGCAATGAAATTCCTCTGAGCTTGTAATATTTTTACATCTAACAGTCAACACCTGTATTCTTTAACCATTATAATAATATAAACAGTGCCACCGAGGACAGAACACAGAAGCATAAAACCATAAACAGACCTTTAAAATATACACACACGCACACACGGCGGCTGGATTTTGCACAAGCATTGGGGGGGGGGGAATCTCTCTCCAGGAGAATTTCTTGCTGCTTGCACGCACGAGGGCCCCTCCAGTCCTGCAGCCAAGGACTGGCTCTGTCCGATGTGGAGAGCAATGAACACGCTCAGGGGATACCCGGAGCTTCTCCAGCGCTGGGAGGGAAATGCCCCCAGAACAGGAATTGTGCCCAAACGCACAGAAAAGCAACCTGACGTCATGCCACCTTCAGCCTGATTTCAAAAGCCCTCTGGAAGTGACCCGTGCAAAGCTCTGGCAAGAGGGATCTGACCTTTGCTTGCAAAAGGGTGGTAAGGGAATATGAGAGAGAGAGAAGGTGACGTGACATCCCGTTTCATCTACGTGTGCCTTTTTACGTTCTGGATACTCTCTTTGCAAAGATGGCACAGTTGTGATTAGAGGAAAGCCAACGGGGAACAAGCAGCCGTCCAGATGTTGCTGGAGGCAACGGGGAACAAGCAGCCTTCCAGATGTTGCTGGAGGCAAGCAGCCTTCCAGATGTTGCTGGAGGCAACGGGGAACAAGCAGCCTTCCAGATGTTGCTGGAGGCAACGGGGAACAGGCAGCCTTCCGGATGTTGCTGGAGGACGTTTCCATCAGCACCACTGGAATTTCCAACATCTGCAGATGTTCTAGCCGCATGCTCCCTATCACTGGGTTATACCTGGCATGGCCAGAAGATAAGACCATTTCAGCTCCTAGAAACCCAGGGCCAAAGCTCAAATATGATGGGAGTTGGCATCCAAAACATCTGGAGATCTGTTGTCTGGGTTAGAATATCAGGCTGGGATAGGGAATTCTGATTCCAGACTGGACTGCTCTTTTCCCCGCAGGGTGGGCAGCTACTAAGAAGAACGTTACCTAAAGGAACGTCTGCGACCATATATTCCCTCCCGCCCCTTACGATCGGCAGCAGATGCCCTTCTCCGGGAACCCTCTGTGAGGGAGTTAAGGAGGGTGAGTACCCGGAGGAGGGCCTTCTCTGCGGTGGCGCCCCATTTAAGGAATGCACTCCCCAGAGAGGTCCACCTGGCGCCGTCATTATTTGCTTTTCAGCGCCAGGCGAAGACCTTTTTATTTAAAAGTTATTTTAATTGTTAATTATAAATTGTATTTATTGTATTTTAACTTGGTTCTTTGAGATGGGCCAGTTTTAAATAGTTTTCAGTTATTTTGTTGTTTGTACTGTTGTGAGCCGCCCCGAGGCTTTGTTGCAATGGGGGCGGCATACAAATGTTTTAAATAAATAAATCAACAAATAAATCAACAAATGTGCAGGCTGTCCGAACCCAGGTGAGATAATGAACCATGATGAACAGCCCACAGTTCCCAACCCAGTGTGAGAGCCAGTGTGGTGTAGTGGTTAAGAGCGTGGGACTGGGACCCAGACGATCCGGGTTCGAGTCCCTGCTCAGCCATGGAGCCAACTGGGTGACTTTGGGCCAGTCACAGACTCTCAGCCCAGCCTACCTCACAGGGTTGTTGTTGTGGGGTTAAGATGGAGGAGGAGGATGATGTAAGCTGCCTTGAGCCCTTTGTAGGAAAAGGCAGGATATAAATTGAAATAATAAACCCGACAACCAAGCATAGGCTTGTGCCGACGGGTTGTTTAAGGTTAAGCAACAGTGGCTGGTTATTGCAAGGTTCAGACAACACAACCCACAGCTCTTGCTGTGCTGTCTGAACACAAGCGGTACTTTGCAGTTTGGAAATGTTTATTTGTGTGCTCCGATGGGTATGATGCTCAGATGATGTTTCTCACATGAATTGAAGAGTGCGCTCGCTCCGCCATGGAAACGGCTGCGTGACCATGGGGCGGCCAGGGCTGCAGAAAATACGAATGCGGAGACCGCACATCCAAATGACCTTTTTATTGAAGAGCTATTTTAATTGTTAATTTATTAATGTTATTTTTATTTTTTATTGTATTTATAATTTGTATTTTTATAGTTGACTTTGAGATGGGCCAGTTTTTAAATAGTGTATTATTTTTAATCGTAATTGTATTTAGTTATTGTTGTGAGCCGCCCCGAGGCTTTTTTGCGAGGGGGCGGCATACAAATGTGTCGAATAAATAAATAAACGCAGGGATAACCAGCCATTTGAAGCCAAGCAAAAGGTACCAAACCAGGCAAGCAAGAGCCCAGACACCCAGTCCCAGGGAGATCTAAGACCCTAAGATCTAAGACGGGACGGAGGGCGAGAAAGCCCACAGTTCGACGACCGCAAAGCAGAGCTGGCCTAAAGCCGCCATCCTAGCAGCATCTCGAGCCTCGGGCCCAGCTGCAGCTCCTCGGAGACTTCTGGGAGAAGCCTTAGTCATGAGAAGCCCCGCTCGACAAGCAGGCTCTTACTCTAGCTTGCCTCTCGTGATGCGCTGGGGTGTGTGCGGCAGGGCTTGGTGGCCACTCGCCCGTCTTAAAGGAAGCAGTTCTCTGTTCTTGAAGCTGATGGACACAGTGACAACCTTCAAGTGTCCAGGCACTTCCTGGTCAGCCCTGCCCCACCAGAAAACATTCCTGGCATGAACTACTCCTCAGTGCAGTTTCTCTCCTCTTCTAAAGAGGATTCCACCAGCAGCAGCATGCCGTTCTCTCTGTCTCTGTCTCTCTCTCTCTCTCTCTCAGCCTGACCTACCTCACAGGGCTGTTGTAAGGCTCAAATGGGCAAAAGTGGGAAGAACCAGACTACCTGTTTTGAGCTTCCTTGGAAGAAGGAACGAACGAACAGACGCAAGCACATTTCACAAAGAAAAACAGCAATACAATGTCTCCCATCCCCATGCCAAAGATCACTTGGCGTATCACAGAAAATTCTGCTCAGTGAGTCTGTGTTTACTGACTTCAGCAGCCGCCTGCTCCGAACCAAAGGAACCGTCGGGAAAGTCCTGTTTCTTGTGGCCGTATTAGAAACACAGAAGTATCACAACAACCATTCGAACTCTTCCTTTGCCGTTGTGATGGGTAATGCCTGACCCATCACGACCCCATGGACAACCTTCATTCAGGCTCTCCTACCATCCCTCAGAGTCCACCCAAGCCCACTCCCACTGCTTCAGTGACCCCATCCAGCCCCCTCATCCTCTGCCATCCCCTTCTCCTCTTGGCATCAATCCTTCCCAGCATCAGGCTCTTCTCCAGGGAGTCCTTCTTTCTCATTAGGTGGCCAAAGCATTTGAGTTTCATCTTCAGGATCTGGCCTTCTAGAGAGCAGTCAGGGTTGATCTCCTCTAGGACTGACTGGTTTAATCACCTCGCGGTCCAAGGGACTCGCAGGAGTCTCCTCCAGCACCACAACTCAAAGGCCTCAATTCTTCGGCGCTCAGCCTTCCTTCTGGTCCAGCTTTCACAGCCATACATTGCAACTGCAAAACCATCGCCTTGACTATAGGAACCTTTGTCGGCAGGGTGATGTCTTTGCCTTGCCAGCAAACAGGAGTTGTCTGGGCAGAATGGGGTGTGTTGGAAGCAACTGGGAAGGAGCAGATGGGTGACAGCGACGGCACTGGCTGCCCTGAGACCGCAGAGCTGCGCCAAGGTGGCGCATTTGATCCCGGACATCTGCCAGAGGCCGCTAGGAACAGAACCGCTTTGGCACCTGAGTGACCAGCAAGAGCTGGCAGTTGACACTGTCCTGAGTGTGGATGATGGGGCCGTCTCCTCCACCAGACCTGAAGCGAGCAGGCCAGGTGGGGCGCTGCGGGGGGGCTCTCTCCTCGTAGCCCCATTCTTCCGCCTCCACTGGCCCTGCGTATCAGGCTGCCCTCGCCGTCTCCTGTTCCGACTCGGGGATTGCGGAGCCCCCATCTCGGCCGCCACGTCGCCCTTTGTGCCAGGGCAGTAAAACGGTGAAGCGAGGACTCCGGGAGGATTTCTGCTGAGTGGACTCACGAGCTTATCTGCTGACCCAAACATGAGAGGGGAGTAGATAAAAGCTTGCTGCGTCCAAACGAGCAGCTGCCCTCAGGGGCAGGGCTGGCTGGGCACATGCCGAGGGCCTCAGGGGCCCCCCGACAGGAGCCCCTGGCTTGCTCCTCCACTCCCATTCTGCAGCCTCCAGGCTCGCCTGGCTCTTGCCCCGGACCAGGCAGCAGCGGAGAGACGGAGGAGCACAAGATCCTGCCGCCGATTTGCTCCCGGATTCTCTGCCTGCTAAGTGAGCAAGTGGCGGCCACGAGGAGGAGCAGCAGCAGCCTCTGAGAAGGGAGATTTGCTGAGAGAGGCGCCCACTTCATGGAGGCGGAGGCTCTCCATGGCTGCTAGTCCTCATGGTTCCATGCTCCCTCCAGGACAGATGCAGGATGCTCTGCCAGCGAGTTGGCGGTCCCCCTGTTCTCATGCCCTGCACCTCACGCAAGCCATTTTAACAACTTGAAACGCAGCCTTGACCACACAAGTCTCACGCTAAATTAGGCTGGCGATTCTGGCCCCGCCCCTTTGCCTTTGGCCCCACCCCTTCTGGGGTGTAACAAGCCACCCTATTTACCCCCAGATAGAATGGCCCTCAGACTGAAAGGTGTCTTGTTCAGACACGTGCACCCCATGAGTTTTTTAGCTAGACATCTGGGGAGGGGGCATCTTTTCCTCTGCTCCCTGCCCCCCATTTGCAAAGGGGACGGGAGGATGAGGAGGGTGAAGGGGTGGACACTCCCCTGATAGAGAAGGAGACCTTGGGACAAGTTGCAGGATCTCCGAGCAGCCCTGGAAAGGTGACTGCCAAGAGGTCAGTGGCTCTCCACGTGTCGGAGGAGCCCTTGGACAGACACCCGTCGGTCCCCACTCCTTCCATGAGTCTTCCTTCTCGCCACCATGGTCACCAGCTGCTCTTCGTCCCCCTCCTCTTCCTCAGGGCTCCCCCCACTTGCTAGACAGGCCATGGGTCAAGTCAGCCATGGGGACTGCTCCGAGTCTTCAAAGGACTCATCCATCCTGTCTTGATGGGCATATATGGAATGCACGGTCCTCTCCCCAAAATGATCTACCCCGCAAGGCTGTTGTGGGCAACAGACACGAAAGCAAGAATGTTGTGGAGCCACAAAGCAGACCCTGCAATTCCCAGGTTCGCACATTTCTATTTGCGTCTCATAGTTGCACCTCCGTCCCCATCTTGGCCCCCTTTTTCTCGCTTGGAGCCTGGGCCAGCCCCTCCTCTCTCCACCTGACCTACCTCACAGGGCTGTTGTGAATTAAAAAGGCTGTGGCTGGGGCGGCCGTTTCTACCACTCAGAGCTCTGGAGAGGAAGGATGGCAGAGATAAAATCGTACCAACCAAACAGGCCATGCCAGCTTGGAAGGAGTCTTTCTTTTCTGTGTCTCTGCGGTTTCCGCATAACTCATTCCCAACTCAAAAGCAAAGGGTCTTTGCCCAGTGAGAGAACAAGAGGCAGGGAAACAAAAGCGAGCCAAAAACTCTTTGGGGAAACAGATCGCACATTTCCTTCTGCCGGGCCAGCCCCGTGGGGTGTGGCCTGCCTCTCTCCCTCTTTACCTGTGCTCAGGTGCTCGGGTTATAAACCCCTACCCTCCGGTGCCTGCAGCCAGTTCTGGATCCCTGGAGCGAAAGCGTACCTGCCGAGGGAGTTTACAAAGACAGGAAGAGGACATTTCCCTGGCTCTAGGCCATTTCAGACCATCGCGATGGGGTGGAAGAGCGTCTACCTCATCCTGGCGTTGACGGTCCTGGCAGGTAAGGAAAGGTGGGAAAGGGGCCGGGCTGGGTGCATATGCTTTGGACTGTGGAAAGGAGAGGAGAGCGCCGACCTACGGAAATCAAGACGCGGTGGAAAAGAGCAAACCCACGGAGGTGCTCTCTCCTCTGTCTCCAGAAGGTTATAGGGTGAACCAGTCAAAGGGTCTTTGAACAACGGTGTGCTGGGCGGATGGGGGGCGTCTCGGCCAGTCCCCCCCCCCCGCCACTCTCTCCCTGGAGATGTTGGCCTGGCTGAGCTTCTCCCTGCTGCAGAAGCGCACCGTTTCCAGATGGATTCGGCCGCTTCTGAGGGACACAGGGCCAGGCGATGCCAGGCCAGGAGACGAGGCTCTGAGTCTCGTTGTGCGGAGACAAGAAGCCTTCCGGCTTCTTCCTAAAGCAGGGGCTGCCTTTTAACTAGCATGGTGCCATCCCGGCTGGGGTGCCTTTCGGAAGACATTTCTCAAGAGGGGGGACACGGTGCAGCCCCTGTGATCGATTTCACGTTGTTTGTCGCCCCTTCGCAAAATCCACAGATCAGCCTGTTTCCTCTCCATGTCACTTCCGTATCTGTCCTTTGGAAATCTGGTCCCATTTCCATTTTTTAAAAAAAAATCAGATTTCTCATTTAGATGCTTCCTTTGGAAATATTTCCAATATTTTCCAGGCATATTTGCGGGGCACCAGGTGCGTCAACCCTGACATACGCAAAGAAACCTTGTATATTCTGCAACGCATTGGAGCTCAGTGCATGGCGTTCTAAGCATGGGTTAGCTCCGAAGATGCATCTTAAAATGCACAGTGACACCTTAAAAAAAAAAAAAAAAAAAGGAGCCGAAAGCCATGCACAATGTTTGGAGCACTGTGTAGTATAGCCGATCACATTGTTCCGCTTCTGGCCTTAGCCCAGGTTAGATCGGCCAGTTCTGGGCCTGCAAAGCTAGCTTTCCTCCATCCCTCCCCGCAGGGTATCTGAGCTAACTGCCCAACCGAACCACCAAAAGCGTTGGCCTCCAAGAATGTGCAGAGGGTCACGTAGGATAAGGGCTGGATGTTTCATCCAAAGCCCGCTTCCCACACACAGATTCTGTTTCAAACTCTCCCTTTCATCTCCGGTCTTGGGCCAAGGACAGCACGCTAACCAACGAACCAGAGATGAAAGCGATTCATTACTCAGCTGTGGTAATTCACCTCTCCGAGAGGCACGAAGCGCAGATTTCAAAAGCACAAGCAGTTCTGTGCTCAGGATGTGGGGGAAATTCCTTTCTGCCGAGCCGAACTGGCAGGCTGTTAAATTCGGGAAGGTTCACGTTGATGGACAGGGATGCTTGGTGTGTCTTTCCCAGGCCTACCTGGTGATGCCAAAGACACAACAGGATCCTTCTGCCTGCAAAGCACACCCTCTCCTATAGAGTTATCACCCTCCCCCTAAAAACAACAACCAAGTTTCCAGTCCTCATGGTTCTAAGGAAAAGCTCTGTTTACATAGCAACCAGCCCTCTACTGGATTAAATCCTAGGACCACTAGTATGGTACTGTTTGTACAGATGGGCATTGGTTCTAAAGAGTTTCAAACAGATGGCCTTTCCTAACTACTTAGTGGACCTTAAAATCATATTTTGAGTTCCTTCTCCAGGAGCTCCCTTCAAGGGAAGTAAAGAGGGCGGCCACCAGTAGAAAGGGCTTCTCAGGGGTGGCACCCGGACTGTGGAACGAGCTCCCAAAGAGCTAAACCTGGAGCCTACTCGTTATTCTTTCTGGCACCAGCTAGAAACCTTTTATTTTCCCAGAGTTTTAATGGCTAACTTAATTTTAATTTTAACATTGCATTTTACTCTGACCTGCAGCAGTGGCTTCATTGTGGTGGTTTATTGTGTTAATATTTGATTTTCGTTTTTATAATGTCTGACTCGTAAACTGCCCAGAGAGCCTTTGGCTATCGGGTGGTATAAAAATGAAATCAATAAATAAGGCCGGGACTGAAGTAGCAATCACCGGCAAGCAAAATATGAGCTACGGCCCTTCTTCTAAAAATGAAACAATGCCCCTGGCCTTATGGGTCTGAACAGAGGGCAATTTGAACCCAAGACCCGCTTCATACCACCTAAGGCCCACTCTCTGTCTTGCACAGAAACTGTCTGGCAGGAGCAGCTTAAAATAGCTAAAAATACAGTGAGATTCTAGTCCTCATGGTTCTTATTTATTATTTATTTAAAACTTCTGCATGCTGTTCTTCACAGCGGACTGAATTAAAAAGGAACCTGCCTTATGCACATTTAGCCGGTCGGCCCGTCTAGTCCAGTATTGCTAATTTTTGAGAGCGATTAAGAGCATGGGCCTGGTTGATCCGGGTTCTAATCCTCACTCAGCCATGCGGCTCCGTGGATGCGTTGGGCAGGCGTCTGCAGGGGGTTATGGGGCCTCGTTCGACTCTAAACAGGCCTGGGTTTGCAAGAGTTCACCTGCGCCACAGTCTTGCTGTTAACTGGGAAGGCAGGGACAGGATCTGGAGCTGGCAGGGGAACGAGACGAAAAGAGCGAAAGCGGGAAGAGAGGGAGGGCAGAGGCGACCTGCCTCCGGAGGGAAACTGAGATGCGAAGTCAGAGGAAAGGGTCCCGGCCCAGGCAGCGGAGGTTTGGGGAAAACAGCACGCAAGGAGTGCGGCTGTAAGAAAGGGGGCACACGCTTCTGACCCCCAGAAGGGACACGGCGAACAACAGGGCTTGTTTTCCGCAAGCGGCAATCCGATAATCCTGGGACCGGATTATAATCTATAATTCTTCACAGAGTCTTCAGGCTCAGTCGCTGGAGGAAGTGAGGGAACTACGAAGCCCGGCACGACCACAAGCACGAGCCCCAGCGAAACCGGAACCACAACTACGAAGCCCGGCACGACCACAAGCACGAGCCCCAGCGCAACCGGAACCACAACTACGAAGCCCGGCACGACCACAAGCGCGAGCCCCAGCGCAACCGGAACCACAACTACGAAGCCCGGCACGACCACAACCGCGAGCCCCAGCGCAACCGGAACCACAACTACGAAGCCCGGCACGACCACAAGCGCGAGCCCCAGCGCAACCGGAACCACAACTACGAAGCCCGGCACGACCACAAGCCCGAGCCCCAGCGCAACCGGAACCACAACTACGAAGCCCGGCACGACCACAAGCCCGAGCCCCAGCGCAACCGGAACCACAACTACGAAGCCCGGCACGACCACAAGCACGAGCCCCAGCGCAACCGGAACCACAACTACGAAGCCCGGCACGACCACAAGCACGAGCCCCAGCGCAACCGGAACCACAACTACGAAGCCCGGCACGACCACAAGCACGAGCCCCAGCGCAACCGGAACCACAACTACGAAGCCCGGCACGACCACAACCGTGAGCCCCAGCGCAACCGGAACCACAACTACGAAGCCCGGCACGACCACAACCGTGAGCCCCAGCGCAACCGGAACCACAACTACGAAGCCCGGCACGACCACAACCGTGAGCCCCAGCGCAACCGGAACCACAACTACGAAGCCCGGCACGACCACAACCGTGAGCCCCAGCGCAACCGGAACCACAACTACGAAGCCCGGCACGACCACAACCGTGAGCCCCAGCGCAACCGGAACCACAACTACGAAGCCCGGCACGACCACAACCGTGAGCCCCAGCGCAACCGGAACCACAACTACGAAGCCCGGCACGACCACAACCGTGAGCCCCAGCGCAACCGGAACCACAACTACGAAGCCCGGCACGACCACAAGCCTGAGCCCCAGCGCAACCGGAACCACAACTACGAAGCCCGGCACGACCACAAGCCTGAGCCCCAGCGCAACCGGAACCACAACTACGAAGCCCGGCACGACCACAACCGTGAGCCCCAGCGCAACCGGAACCACAACTACGAAGCCCGGCACGACCACAACCGTGAGCCCCAGCGCAACCGGAACCACAACTACGAAGCCCGGCACGACCACAACCGTGAGCCCCAGCGCAACCGGAACCACAACTACGAAGCCCGGCACGACCACAACCGTGAGCCCCAGCGCAACCGGAACCACAACTACGAAGCCCGGCACGACCACAACCGTGAGCCCCAGCGCAACCGGAACCACAACTACGAAGCCCGGCACGACCACAAGCACGAGCCCCAGCGCAACCGGAACCACAACTACGAAGCCCGGCACGACCACAAGCACGAGCCCCAGCGCAACCGGAACCACAACTACGAAGCCCGGCACGACCACAACCGTGAGCCCCAGCGCAACCGGAACCACAACTACGAAGCCCGGCACGACCACAAGCACGAGCCCCAGCGCAACCGGAACCACAACTACGAAGCCCGGCACGACCACAACCGTGAGCCCCAGCGCAACCGGAACCACAACTACGAAGCCCGGCACGACCACAACCGTGAGCCCCAGCGCAACCGGAACCACAACTACGAAGCCCGGCACGACCACAACCGTGAGCCCCAGCGCAACCGGAACCACAACTACGAAGCCCGGCACGACCACAACCGTGAGCCCCAGCGCAACCGGAACCACAACTACGAAGCCCGGCACGACCACAACCGTGAGCCCCAGCGCAACCGGAACCACAACTACGAAGCCCGGCACGACCACAACCGTGAGCCCCAGCGCAACCGGAACCACAACTACGAAGCCCGGCACGACCACAACCGCGAGCCCCAGCGCAACCGGAACCACAACTACGAAGCCCGGCACGACCACAACCGTGAGCCCCAGCGCAACCGGAACCACAACTACGAAGCCCGGCACGACCACAAGCACGAGCCCCAGCGCAACCGGAACCACAACTGCGAGCCCCCACACGTCCACCGGGACCCCCCATGGGTCGCACAGCACGCTGCCGGCCACAAGCCCCTCCTCGAGAACGAGCGTCCCCCAGGGAACGGCCCCCCACCACACCCCCAAGGAGTCCCCAAGCACCACCACCAGAGCCCCCCTGCTGCTCTGGGTCTCCCTGCAGTACCGCATCACCAACAAGTTTTTCACTCTCGAGCTGCTGAATGTCTACTCATCAGAATACAAAGACCTGTCCACGGAAATTGACAGCATGGTAAGTGCTGCGGCTTGACCAGCCCGAAGAGGGCGGAGGGGACCGGCCCCCCGTGCGGCTGGCCCCCTGCCCCTCTTGCCCCGCCTTGTGTCCTTTGGGCACGACTGTGGATCTTAGCCCCTCTTTCGCCCCTGAGATAGGGCAGCCCCTCACACCAGCCCAAAAAAAGCGGACGAGGTGTGGCATGATTTGCCGACAATTTGATTTTGCGAATGTATATGCACAGATGCCAAATCAGAGGCAACGCAAAATCCATCAGGCCTGGTGCAAAAGACGCAAAGGCTGATTTGGGCCCCCAGTTCTGAGATCCTGCTTTCCTTCTTGAGGTTCTCCGTTAAATCAAAGTTGGACCGGACAAATATTTCCAGATAAGAAGCTGGTTAAGGGTCAGGATACTATGCCCCTTCACTAATATTGCTGGATTGCAACTCCCATCGCCCGACCATTGGCCATGCTGCCTGGGGCTGATGGGACTTGGGCTCTGGTGACATCTGGAGGGCTGCAGCTTTCTAATGTTCAACCTGTCAGAGTCTTCCTAGCAGCCCCGTTTACAACAGACAAAAAATAAGGATCGACCCTGCTCTACCACCCCCAAATCCAAAATACATAGAAGTCCCTGACTGTTGGATTATTGGGTGGAAAGGTGCCCCGGAAAGGTGGGGAAAGGAGGCAGAATAGCTTTGATAGGGAAAACATGGCTATGCTGCACTTGCGTTCAGACAGAAGAAAATTCTGCAAAAGCCTGGCTGCAGCCAGTTCGAAGGTACTGAGCATTATCATATTTGTATCCCACCTTCTTCCATCTTGGAGGTCAAAGAGTTTCCCAAAAATATCCCCTTTGTGGAACTTAAAAACAGAGACCGAATGAAATTCTCCTACTAGGTCCAGACCTGTTTCGCTTCCGCAGGGCGGCTGCCCGCCACCCCCTCAGACCCTGCCTCCGCGGAGCCCTTTGCCGCCTCCCAGCTCCACTTAATCCCCTGCCTCCGTCACCCAGTTGTACCCAGTTGCCCTATTATCGAAACCAAGATATCTCAAGAAAACATGTTGTTTTCCCCTGGCCAACAAACTGCTGGAAATTTCTGCCTTCCCCTCCATCCTGGGAAAGTACTTGCCAGGTTTCTCCGAAATCTGCATTTTGCCATTTGTAAATAGGATGGGAAAATAGGGGGTCGAGGTGGGTGTTTCTTAACCCACACACCCTTTCCCTCTGGCCTCCCCAAATCTTTCTGCCTGAGTTTTGTCGTCTCACCTTTGCCCCTCTTGGTACCTAGCACCACTCCTGGCTGAGACCCACTGATGGTCCAAACCCACAAGCTGAGAAAAGCTGCCTGACCGTGTGCATTTTTGCCAACAGTTTTCACAAGATACATGTTTTTGGTTATACTTGTTATGTGCTGAGAAGAGCATAGCAAAAAGTCAGGGGAGTGCATATACCGAAGGATAGCTGTAGTCCTGAGCTTATGTTCGTTTTAGGAGCAGCAAATTCGGTCTCCACTTAAAAACAGAGATCAAATGAAATACCAGAAATATTTATTTTATTTATTTTTCAATTTATATCCTGCCTTTTTCCTCAAAGGGTTCAAGGCAGCTTACATGATCTCTCCTCCACCATCTTATCCCCATAACAACCACCCTGTGAGGTAGGCTGGGCTGAGAGTCTGTGACTGGCTCAAAGTCACCCAGTTGGCTCCATGGCTGAGTGGGGACTCGAACCCGGACCACCTGAGTCCCAGTCCCATTCTCTTAACCACAACACCACACTGGCTCAAAATACTGACCATTTTGACACCTGGTACCCCAAGATAATTTATGCTGCAACAGATGGGTTTACCAGTATAATTTTCTCTCTGCTGGGATCTTAGAAAAATACAAAGAGCCAGTCTGACCCCTGGCTCCTGCAGGCTGCGCTCACAACATGCCCACCATGTGCATGTCCAGCCTGTCTTGAACACCCTCACCGATGGGCCCTCAACCACCCCCCGTGGAAGCCTATTCCACGCCCTCGGGGTCATGTCAGGAAGTCTTTAGGTGAAGATAATTTATTCGAAAGGACAGGAACAGCACAAATGGGAGATAGCTGCCTGTTTGAGCATCTACTTTCATTTCAAATCAAGAGCAAGTTTCTAGTCCTTATGGCTGCAAAAATAACTTTGAATAGAAACGATACAGGGAAGGAGCCGGGGAGCCCTTGAAACTGGGGTCAAAGGCCCAGCCAAATTCTATATTTAGATGCAGGAAACAAAGTCCCTCAAACAGCTCTTGGCTCCTCCAGTATGGAAATGTGGAAAAGGAAAACATCCAGCCGTTGTGACTCACAAAGAGTTGGGCATTGCATGGATTGGGGGAGGTGAACTTAGCAGTGGTAAGAAAGCATCGTTTCCGCCTGCACCCAGAAAAATTGCTCAGATGCAAATCTAACATGTGTTTCCAACTTGTCTTTTCTTTCCACAGTATACAAGCGTTTATAACTGTTCGAAATGCCCCTTTCATCAATATTTTAAAGATACTCGATTATGTTCAGGTATGGAATTGAGTTAAATCGATAGACCTTTCCAGTCATAAACATTTTGCAGTAATGACCAAAAGACTAGATTAAAGGGGCCATTCTGGAATTTCTGGTAATCAAAAAAACAAGGGTGGCTTCTCTTTGCTCCCAATGCCCCGCAATTCAGGGTCCATCTTTGAACCCTGAATTGCAACTTCTCCTACTGAAAGTCCCATGCACACATCCCGAGATGGAGACCCGGGGTGTGTGGGACACAAGAATCTAGATCTCTAGATATTTTGGACTCAAACTAGCAGAGATGTCTGGGAATCCACCTATCCCTGCAGAAAAGCACAGGTGAAGAAGTACATAAAGTTACTTGAAACCAAGTAAAATTGACTTTTTTCTATAAACTAACTTCTGCCACCTGGGCCTCTCAGCTGTGACAGCTGTATTTTTGGAAGTGGCAAGTTTTGTGGTTTTGATGTGGCTGCATTTGGGCTGTTTCCCATATTATATTTCCTTTTCTTAATCAGCATAATTATTCCATGATAAGACAGTATATAAATGTTGTAACTTACTTAAACTAATTACTCTTTGGCCAAGGAAACATTCGCCTCCAACAAACATTTCTGCACCATACGCAAAATTTGGCCCCAAATGTACAGTTGTTGTTGTTTTTTTCACTCAGACACTGGCTGCAACCTTTAAAATTAAAGCCAGCCATTCTTGTATACAAATTCCCACCTTCCATCAATACTTTGCTTCACTGTGAGTCAGGATGGCTTTGGCAAACATGGAACCTCATAAACTGTTAGTGCTCAAGTCACAGTGAGCCAGCTTTTCACTGCACCGGATGCAACATGCAATATAGTCAAAAGCTGCATGCCATTGCATGTTCAAAGACTAGTCCTTCCAAGTCCTGCAGTTTGAAGAGGCGACAGAACTTCCTCCCCTCACATCACCTGCTCTTCTACTAAACCTGAGTAGAGGCCTGTTCTCCCCTGCAGAGGAAGGCAGGATGCGCTCCAACGGAGCCAAGCTCAGGGAGCCAAGGTTCAATTTGGAGGCCAGGAAGCACTTCCTGACAGTTAGGACCCCGAGGGCGTGGAATGGGCTTCCATGGGGGGTTGTTGAGGCCCCATCGGTGAGGGTGTTCAAAGACAGGCTGGACATGCACATGGTGGGCATGTCATGCGCAGAGCCGGCTGGTGCCGGAGGTCAGACTAGATGGCCCAGGAGGCCCCTTCTGACTCGCTCTGTTTCTATGCTTCTAAGCTGTGGGGCTGTGCAGATAAGCAGCCGTGTCTCCCACATTCCCACAAGCACTGTCTTCTCTTTCTAACTCACAGTTCAGGGTCAGTGGTGGTAGACTCGGATCTATACTACGAAAAAAACAACGAAACCATGACAGCGGAGTTCTCGAATAAGATACAACAGCTTTTGAAGGAAGCAGCTCCAAGTAAACTACAGGGTCTGGCGTTGGAGGACATAACAGGTAAGGGCTTGTGGGCCTCGGTATCACAGCAGGACATCTAGCCAGGCCTATGGCCCCTCACAGAATGGAGTGTCTGGAAGCCCCCATCTTTTTAAAGGAAACAAACAAGTTTCTAGCCCTTACTGAGGCAGAGAGATGCTTGAAAAGGCCGTGGGGCATGGTTGCTGGAATGAAAGAAGTGAGGCGGGGGGCTGAATAGGATGGGGTGTGAGAAAGACACCAGGGCTAGAAAAGCTTTCTGCTCTCCCCCTCCTTGCCTCTCTTGGCTGGCAAGACTAGAATAACCAACACAAAAGATTGTGCATGGCAAAAGAGCGGCAGAATCCATCCTTACCTGGCGCAGAATTTGGCCCACTCCACTGTAGGATCAGGATCAAAGAAAGAAAAAGAAAATATCCAGAGATCAAAAGGAGAATCTCCCTTTAGAGTCTCCCATAAAAATAGTGGCCCCGTGCCAAAGAGTTTTAATTCAGAATTCTTTCATTCATTTTGCCACTCGATCGTTTTTCCTGCTGGACACGAGGGGCTGAGACGCCGACTGTACATCAGCCATAACGGCTCGGTGCTAGTTCACTGCCAGCCTCTCCTGCCCCCCGCTTTCCTATTCCACCTTTCCCGCTCTTGCAAGGCAGCTGTTGTGCGCTCCCTCTTCATCTTATCCTCACAACATCCCTGCGAGGTCAGCTAGGCTGTGAGTCAGCGACTCACCCAGAGCACCATGCAGGGACTAGAACCTGGATCTCCCGTGTCCCCGTCTCATGCTCTAACCACTGTCCCACACTGCCTTTCCCCTTGACACTGGGAATGACTGGCACCTCCTCTTCTCCTGTTGCAGTGAAATCCAGCCCAACTTCCACTTCTGTCCAGGGCTGGGCCATCGCTCTTCTCGTCATGGTCGCTTTCCTCGTTTTGATAGTGCTCATCGTCTTGCTCTTCTTGGTGAGTACCTCAAACCCTCTGCCTGAGCTCGTTCGGCGCCTCTTCTGAGGCACGGGGCCAAGACGCAGCCCTGAGGACAGCGGCCAGGTGGACTTGGCCTCCCTAGCAGCAGCGGCTGGAAGGATTCCTGTCCCCGGAGGCCGTGCGGCACCAAGGTGGGGCCAAGCCGCACCTGCTCCCTGGGGGAACAGGAGGAACCAGACTTCACACCCAATATTCCGGCATCCTGCTGCCCCAAAGCCCCGACCCCAAATCTACTCCCACGAGTCCGCTCTAGTCCCAAGGGGATATTTTCCCAGGCTTAATTCCTGGGTGGCTTGTCCTTCCACCTCCCAGAGTCTCATCACCACCCAAAACTTGGAGAAACATTTCGGCTGCTTCCCTTGGAATAGTTGGAATACGCTGGAAGTTGTAGCCGAGGGTACCTGGAAGGTGCAGCTACCGATCGGCAAATCGTCTCCCCCTCCCCCCCAGAGATTTTACTCTGCAGAGTAAATGTAAAATTTTATTTTGGGTTTACTTTTGACTCCTTCCAGACAGACCCTTTGTGCATGTCTGTATGTATTGATTTTGCATTGCTTCGAAATCGTACTCATACGCCCACCTGGTTTCACCGGGGAAACACAACAGCAGCCCAGTGTGCGGTTTGGCCCATCACGTCACGCTGCCACGCTTCTTTTAAGGATTAAGGGCACCCTTCTTTCCTCTGCTGCCTCTTGCCGTCCAGCCCGAGTCTCCCATACCCTTCTTCTCTGCTCCCTCCCAGCTTATCCGCTGGTGCTGCCGGAAGAGACGAGGCAGCATGGAACTATTTGGCTCCCGGGACTCCTATCATTCGATGAACGAGTATCCCACGTACCACACGCACGGGAGGTACTTGGCTCCCAGCAGCAGCAAGCCAAATCCGTACAACCAGGTGAGTGGAAAAAGCATGCATGGAGGGTTGGAGCCAAGCGTCGGCAGTTGGGCGGCTGCTGAGGGCCCGTACCCAGCAGGGGCCCAAGACAGGGCCCCTCTGGAGTCGCCCCTCCTCTTCCCCACGTAACCTAGTCATTCGCCTGCCTCGTGCACTGCCCAAGACAACTGCAGCCGTGAGAAGTCGCTGCCTGCCGAGCAAGCAAGTGGAACCCCCGAGGAAAAGTGTCCCAGGGCCCTCCAAAACTCAGAGCCTGCTTTACACACAGCCAAACTACAGGGGGTTGGACTAGATGACCTCTGTGGACCCTTCCAACTCTACAATCCACAATCCATCTCTCCTGTGTTGCTTTTTAAGTTAGCAGCTGCTGTAGGGTTGGGGAAATCGCACTGGGATTCACATTCCTGCCCTTTATATTTTCCCAGGGACTCCTCCAGAGCTGTTGCTGGAGGAGGATGGGGGTTGATTTGAATCGGTAAATAATGCAAAGTGGGGGGGGAACCCCTCTTCCTTAACGCCAGGATGATTCCCCCCACCTCCCCCTGCAAAAAAAAGGGGAGAAGAAACTCCCAGAGGAAATTCCAGTCATAGAGCTGTTACGCAATTTCTAGTCATTATTTAAACAGTGTCTTACAAATTGACCAAAAGGCAAGGTGCCCAGCCCCAAGGAGCTTACAAAGGAAATATTTGTCAAAGCAGAAAAAAAAGAGGGAGGGCTGAGCCAGAAGACAGTTGGGGAAGAGGCCAGGAAAGGAGCAAAAATTCCGGGAAAGAATCCGGAAAAAGCAGAATGGGAGTCAAGCGCAGGTGGCATTTTCCCATTTTTTTTTTGTGGGCAAGCGGCCTGCCCACTGGGGGATTTTCCAGAGTCCGATCCTGTTGGATCGGAGGCTCACGTCTCCGGCCCCTCGCCCGTCACGAATCATCGGCTTCTCCGGGCTGCCAGGCATCTCTCTCCCAGAGTTAATCTCTAACTGGAGTGACCAGCGTGGGAAACAACGGCCCTCACCCTGGTGGCACCAGACCACGAGGCTTCGGCACAGCGAGCCGCTTTGGCCACTGGCTGCAGGGGCTCCCTTCCCACCCCGCGTGCCTCCAGCCTGTGCCCCTGCGCAAGAGGGGAACGCTCCCTGACCCCGGACAGGGCCGGCGCCGTCGTCACGCTGGGCAGCCTGCTCCACCTGACCCCGGCCGGAGCCTGTTTTGGCTGTGCCCGGGTCATTAATTTTCCCCGGCAGGGCGAGGCGCAGCCAGCTAATGGCCCTCAGCCGCCCTGGCGCGGCACCCGGCTCCCTTCCGACCTGCCCGAGCCGGCCACATCTGTTCCATACCGTGCACGGCTCTGCTGAGCAAACAGCGGGAGGCTGAGCAAACACGCCGCTTGTGCGCTTGTGGGAGGGGGAAATCCGGGGAGAAGGGGGGGCGGCTTGCCCCTGGGAGCCCCAGCCGTGGCGTCTTCCTCCCCTGCTCCCCATGTGTCCCCTCACCAGGACACTGAAGTGTGGGTGGCATCGCACTTGCCCTTGAGGGGGCATCAGCTTTGCTGCCCGGGCCACTCCCGAGCCTTGTGACGGGGCAATGTTTACACATGACACTGAGCTGGCTGTGTGATGCTCCTGGACACTGTCCAGGCCTCCTCGCAGCAGCTGGGTGCTCCCAACCTTTTAACCCTGGGCATCAGAGCACCTGTGGGCAGGAATGCGGAGGGTGTGCGTGTGTTGGGGGGCAGTCAGCCACACAAGTAAGACAGCCGGTTATCTCAGAGGCAGAATCCAGCATCCTGAGATGTTCTTTTTCTCAAACTGGGACAGAAACGACTCCCTAACAAACCCAAGATTCTAGTCCTCATTGCTCTGAGACAGAAGTGCCTCTGTGTTCTTTGCTCATCTCTCTCTTTTTTTTTCCTCTTAATTGGAATTAAAGCAGAAGCAGGGAGAAGAGAAATGGATGGGGAGATGCTGGTAGTTTCCTTTTGGAAATTACTGCTCTAGTTATGAGGATGCGCTTGAAAAGAAGTACCTTGTACTGCAACATCTTTGTGCAGTTCTCTCTGGTATAGATGTACAACCCACATCCCATTTTATAAGTTCAGGGTCGATTACACACACACACACACGCACACCTATTCAATGCTAAGATATAATTAGAGAAACCTATACACAAAACATAGTCCAGTCCACCCTCCTGGAAGCCTCTCCTTACTGCTCTTGGGTGAACATCGGACATTAGCTCCCCAGAATCAGATCGGAGCTGCACTGCCTTTGTTTGCACACCTTCTAACTTGCAGACTTTGGAACATGCAAAAGGGTAGATTTGTGGTTGCTTAAAAAACAAACACTTTCCAAGACAAAGTAGTTCTTTATTTCCAAAGAACACAAGTCACTCCACTAGTTTCATAGGTCTTGATGTCTGACACACCCTGTGAAGGTATTTTGGAAATGTTCCTTTCAAGAGTGCCCTTTCTCCCAGAAAGCCTTGTGTTCCTATCGGGCTGGGTTTGGATCCGTCATACATGGAGCAAACCCACCGAGATCAGAACTTGCTTGAGTCAAGAACGGACTTTTGATTCTATGACTAAGGCTGTAGTTTCCGCCACACGGCAACATGTTTCTATCACGGCCCACAAACCGACGACCTCCCTGGAGAACTTCACTGCCATGAGTTAAACACTCTAAAAACTCTTTCGAAGCAGTGGGTGATTAGATCGAACTCCAAAGCGGAAAGGACATTATCCCGCTTGGCTGGGCTGGAATGCTGCCCACACGACAGACCAGTGAATCTGTCAATGGGACGCAATTTGAACCTGCGTCTCCCCAGTTCAAGTCACCGGTGCTAAACGGAGGCGCCAAGGAATCCGGATGGGGTTTGTCAGCACTACTCCTGCCTTCTCTGCTTTAATGCCTTTTAATACCAGTGAAGAAAGCTGCACTGGTCCCTCCCCTCCTCACTTTGATCTCCTTTTAGTGGTTTTTTTTTTTAAGTTGTACATTGTAAAACTACTTTACCTTCTGGGAAATGGGTGCTTTGTGACATGGAAGCTATTTTGTAGCTAAGGAAAGTGTTCCCACCCCTGGCAGCCATGTTTAAAGGGTACTTACATCACCCTCAGCATTCCTCACGTGCCCACTGGCTCCAGAGGTTGGAGGGGCTTTTATTAATTAATTTATTAATTTATTTAAAACATTTTTTTGTCCTAACCTTTAGCCAGAATCTATACTACTCCCAAAACCCGGTGTTTCCAGGTCTGCTCCCTGGAGCGACCAAGGACACGTCCCTCTTCTGCATGACAGATATTTTAATTTATTAAAAGCTTTTCTATCCCTTCATCTAAAGAATATCTCGGGATGGCTTACAATAAATAGAATAGAACAGACCCACAGCATCCGACCATAATATACTAAAACCCCAATTAAAATCAATTGAACATTAAAATAACAGGAAAATAAAAAGGGTTTTGCCTGAGGCTGAAAAGAATATAATGTTGGCGCCAGACGAGGCTCTCTGGGGAGCATATGCCAGAGTTGGGGAGCCACCACAGAGATGGCCCTGCTCCGGGTACTCTCCCTCCTAATCTCCTTCAAGGAGGGCTCCCAGAGCAGGGCCTCCGCCTCAGATCTCAAGGGGCAGGGGCCACATGGGGAAGAACGGACAGCCATCATTTTCCAAGAATGCCCCTTCCTGTAGGGTAAAGCACACTCCACCCAGAGCGGAAGCTTTGCAAAGCGTCCTTCGCATCAAAGCCGAGCCGGCAGCCACGATGTCTTTCTGTTTCTTCCACAGACTCTCCCCAGGAATGGAACCAGCCCGTTCTCTTACACCAACCCTACAATGGCCAACGATGAACTGTAGGGCACCGGACATGGGGTGGGGAGGGGGGCTAGAGGGGGCATCCTGGCTGGGCCAGGTCGATGCAGAAACAAACAGCTGGGAACATCCCAGTCTTTGCAAAGAACCACTTGTCTGCTCGCCTAGGGCGAAAAGAATCGCCTACAGAAGGCAGAGAAATTTTGATCAGATAAAGAGGGTGCTTTTAAAATAATGGGGTGGGAAAGCATCCATGTGCCACACAAATGACCTTCCATGCTGCAACCAACCGATGCGATGGGGAGAAGATGCTTTCAGAAGCTGAGCGGCAGAGCCAACTCCGTCCCTTCAGTGCCAAGCAGAACATTCTGAGCCAGTGGAACTCATGGCCTCAAGGACCTCAAAAGATCGACAAAGGAATCTCTGGCACTGGCAAAACTGACCGGGAAGCAGCAGAAGAAAGTGATTTTCTAGCCAGGGATATCGATCTAAATAATTTCTCCCACTGCCGATAGAAAAGGCACATTTCCCTATCGAACGCCCAAAGTTTTCTTTTGTCCTCCCTGTGAGCGAGTCTTGCTCATGCTGCAATACCTGTTTCCATATTCCCAGAGTGTGTGTACGGCCCATGGGGAGAAGATATTTCAGGCTGAGGGGAGACCCGATGAAACCTCTTCTGGCAATGCGCCTCTTCGCCCACCTCCAAAGTCTGGAGCGGGGAAAGGGTAACTTCCCAAGAGAAACTCTTCCGTTCCCCCATGCAGAGAGGAGCCCTCCTGCTCCCCAACCCTCATGGGATTGCTAGAGATTGTCCCCATGTGGCCGGCTGCAAGGAGAGACGAGTTCGCCGGGGGGGATTGCCATCTCCAGTCCCGACACGAGCCAGAGTTCCAGAGAACTGAGTGAGGTGCATGAAGGAATAAAAGGTTTGGGTCCGGGGAGGGAATGACGCCCCCCTTGCCAATCCAGCCCCTGGCCTCTGGCACCACCCTTCCCCAGTCCAACGCCCCCCACAGGGCTGCAACGTCCAGCAGCCCCATCTCAGGGACAACCACCAGTCCAGCGCCTTCGAGGGGTGGTGAAGGCTGTTGCAATGTTGAGAGTCCCACCGGGGCTTGGTGAGGGAGGAAGAGCCAACCCTGGGGCCCTCTCGGCCCCTGGCCAAGGTGGGCTTGGGTAGAGCTGGGCCTCTCTTATTTCTCAACCTAGGATTCCTGGGGCGTGAGCAGGGAGCGGTGGGGAGGCGAGGTTGTTCTGTGCTTGAAAGGTGATGTATTTATTCCTTTTCACAATAAATTCCACTATGTTGGTATCAAGGTGTGGCACTTTGTTTTGAGGGTGGGGAGAGCGCGGCAGGTAAAGGGACGCGACTCCAGGAAACGGTCCGTGTTGACCACTGACGAACGCTGCGAGCTTCGTCTTGGCTTGGCCGACGTGGGGAAGCAGCAGGTGCACTGAAGGCCGGTGTGCTCCCTCAGCTCACGGGAGGCCCCGATGCCTCAGGTTTACCCAGAAGGCTCCGGAGCAGCACCACTGTTTCTCCCAAAGTCTGCCACAAAAAGGAGGTCAAGATCTCCTCCCCTTCATTCCAGAGTGCAGGACACGGAATTCCAGAATTAAGTCAAAAGGAACCAGATTAAGACCAGGCACTTGGAAGAATTTCCTCAGTCAGAGCACTGGGCCCACGGAAACTATTAGTCTCTCCCTCGCTAGAGACATTCAGAAAGCGTTTGGACAAACCTCTGAATGGGATGGTGCAACTGGTGTCCTGCAACAGCAGGGGGTGGACCTGATGGCCTTCATGGCCCCTTCCAACTCTGCTAGTCTGTGATTCTGTGCACATCTACTCACAACCACAGCAAAATATTCAGCACTTGTCTTACCCTCAGAACTACAATGTCTCTACTGTCCACCTTTCCTTGATATTTCAAAAGAAACATGTGGCAAAAATGATGTTTTTAAAAGATTGAGCTGTACCTGTGTAATGCACACCGGTGACCTGGCCTGGTGGGTCCCACAGCTGCTTCCTATCCTTCCATCCACACCGGAATAAATAACAAGGACCAGCTGCTCACCTGCCCCCACAGAAGTGGTCCTGGTAGTCTTTTAAGTCACAGCGAACATGCCATGAATGATACAAGCAAATATCAACAGAGCTGTAAATGCTCCCCCATACCCTAATATATGTATCTTTACTCTTTGCGCACCAAATCTGGACCCTAGAAAAAGGCTTCTACAGCAGGTTACTTCAAAACAGCTCTTTGCCAGTATTGGCTATTTTGCATAATTTATTCCACACATGGGGAGGGCAGCAAGGGTGCAATTGCACCCTTATGGGGAATCTGGCATGGAAGTGATGCTTCTGAGATTTTCACTGGCCTCGTCCATGTACTTTCCAAGTCTCTCTTCGTAGGCATTAAGGACTAGAAACATACTTCTTCTCTTTTAAACAGAAAACGAAAGTAGAGCTTTTGGAGATGCTTGTTCTTGTCGCAGTCAAGTGCACAGCACACACACACACACCCAATGCTGGGAAAAGCAAAACAGGCTAAAGCTTCCTCACTCAAGAGACTGTTAACAAGTAACCATCAAAAATTTCTTTCAGCTGGTTGGTGAAGAGAATGAAAATCAAACACACGGTATCAAAAATGATGATGAAATGCTTTTAACAAACATTGCTTGTATTTATGCAAACAACTTGAGCTGACTTTAAACAAGATTTTTGCAAGAGCTTGTAATAAGACCTGATTCTAGAAGTAAGAAAGACTTGAATGTCGGTAGCATTCCAGAGTGGAGAGGACCAGGCTGCCTCCAAACCAAACATCCATTCACCTCCACCTGCCCCGAAACCTTACTTTGCCATTGGCGTTGCCAGTTCAAAAGTTCAGTACAATAAACACTCACAGGATTTCTTGTCTTGTTGAACAGGGGGCAGGCAGAAATTCCAGCTGTTCAGCCTTTTTTTCAATATGCGCAGTCAGTCATGCGCCAGGCTTCACTGGGTGAATTTCTGCCTGTTTGGGGAACTGTAAAAAGCCCTGCAGCAGGAGAGGGAAGATAGGGTTTGTAGGGAAATGAAGGAAGACACAGAAGAAAGAGGTCGGTCAGGAAGACATCTTGAAATGATGGACGGCCCAGAAAATTCATTCATTCATTCATTCATTCATTCATTCATACAACCATACCACTTACTTTCCCTCAATCTTCCCCCCTCAGCCCGTTTTCCTTTTGTGCTGTGCTTCTTAAATTTTAGAAGTGCTCTTCTCCCCCAAATGAAACTCGGCTGCCAGGATTACAGGCCCTCTGTACATCTTTCGGAGACGCCTGGCTTTTAAATTGCAGGAGGAGAAACAGTGGCAGAACCATGAATGGAACGGTGAAACTGTGCATGTGAGAATTTGTGCAGGGGGGGCTGGCATGAGAGTCAGGCCCGTATCCTCCCCACTTGCTCGCGGCCCCCCAAGAGAGGGTAAAAAAGGGGATTTTTAAAATCCAAGTTGCAGGTGCCAATTGATTTTTTCTTCTTTGGGATCACCCCAAGCCACTGCCCAGAAGTGGCCAAACTGGAGATGGTGCCTGCTTGCCCTCCCTAATGCAAAAGAGCGAAAGGGAAAGAAATAGCAAGCAGACAGAGGAGGAAGCAGAAGCGGGAGGATGGGGAGGGGCTGTGGACCTCGGCAGGATGCCCGGCTTGGTGCTGACCCAGCTGGTGTGGATGCGTCTCCCGTGCTGTGTGACATTGAAGGGCACGGAACGGGGCAGGGATGGACGAAACAGGAACGCCATCCATTCCCTCCCTCCGAGCCAGTGAGATGCTTTGCTTTGCTCCTTGCTCTGTTTAAAGACTCGCCGGAATCGGCTGGGCAAACAGTAAGCCAAAGAAAATGAGGAAACGAAACCGAATTATTTGAGCGAGCTGAAAAAATCAGGGATGACGCTGAATTTAAAACGTGGAGGTGGGAGGGAAGCGGAGGAGCAAATGGGAGAATAGCCCTGACGTGGCTTGTGTGCTTAGAAAGACAGAAAGTGGGGAAGGTGGGTGGAAGGGGAAGCATCGTGGGGGTGAATCGGCGACATTTCTGCCCAATTTCTGCCAAGTTCTCATTCTTGGCTTGGGCTGCAGAGCCTGAGATGGCGTGGCATGTTGAAGGCGTCCCGCAGAGGGTCCATGCAGGGGGAGTTGCAGCTCTTTGGGAACCCAAATCTCAAACTATGGGAATTGCAAAAGGGAGGAAGAGGAGGAGAAAAAAGCCTCCATAACCTACCTGTGGTCCTCCAGGTGTGCCTGGATCCCACATCCCATCATCCCCAGCGATCTGCCATGCTGGCTGGGGTTCATGGAGGTCAGAGTGCAACCGCATCCAGAAAAGCTACATGTTCTGCCTCCCTACCAAACCCTACAGTGCGACCAGTCGACCTGCCTTGAACCTTCTTGTCAATCAGTGCCCTGTGCTATTTATGGCGTCTTTCCATATATACCTGCCAAAAATCGTCTTTCTCTGGGAGCCCCTGCCATAGGAAGGGAGAGAAGGGCCTTCTCAGTCGTGGCACCGATTGTGGAACGAGCTTCTCGGAAAAGCTCCCCTGGAGCCCACGCTGTGCTCCTTCCGGCCCCCCAGGCGGCCCGCCTACTCTCCCGGGCGCTTGAGTCCTTTGGCTTTGAGCCTGCAAGGGACCATCAGGTCACGTTGGCCCGACTGGGAAGCTGGGAGCCGCAGCACGGCCCTGGCCACCTGTTTCCTGCTGTCTAAATGCAATGCTGGGTGAGGACGGAGGCTGTGTGCTGGCGGAACCGCTGTGACAGCTGCAGCCCCATCCTCCCGTCTCCTAGGATCCCCTTTTGTCCTCTCCAAGACCCAGTCGAATCCTCGGAAGAGGCAGCTGGAGTGCCACGGAACGTCAACACTTTTATGGACTATACGCGGGGTAGCTCTTGATGGTTTCAGTTCTTGCAAACCATGCATCGAGTGTCAGCCCTTGCACCGTTGAGAGACGATAAATGGGCAACCATGCCGAGAGAGACCAGGACGGCGGGCAAATGGGGATCCGGCGGCAAAGCCCAACCTCACCCCGCAGGTCCTTGCGTGAACAGGCCAGGGCCTGTGACCTGCACAGCCACAAGGGTGGGTGGGGTGAAGCAAGGAGTGCGAAGTGAAAGAAGCGCAAACAAAATGATTTAGAATCGGGTGGTGCACGGAGAGCTGGGAACCAAACCTGTGAATTTGTCCTTGTGAAATACCCAACTGCCCATAAAAAATTAACAAGCCAGCTGATTTTGAAGCGATCCCTCTCCTTCAAAGCACGGAGTTCACCAGGAGCTGTGCACACGGTCCCTCTCATCCGGGGTTTGGTTCAAGACAGTGGCCAACCTGCCGCCCATAGGAAACCCACAAGCAGGGGGCGAATGCCGCAGCACCCTCCTGCCCATGTTCCCCAGCAACCACTGGACAGAAACACACAGCTGCTGATACTGGAGACATCAGCGTTCGTAGCCCTGGCTAGCCACGTCCTCCAGGAACTCGCCCGGTCCCCTTGAAAAGGGGTTTATCACAACATCTGTTGCACGAGAATTCCCTAAGTTTCAGGAAAGACATTGTGCGTGCTATGAGGAATCCCTTCCTTTTATCTTTCTCGAGCCGCTCACCATTTAGTTTCACTGCATCCTCCCACTAGGAAAGGAGGAAAATCTTGTTTGTGCTCCCTTTGGGTTCAGCCAACAGGATAACCCACAACCCGGGATCAAACAGGGGTCGAGTGTGGGTTGTTGAAATGTCTGAACCCAGCTGAAGTAACACACCATGGTGAACAACCCACGATTCACAAGCTGTCACGGATCTCTTCATGGGTAGCAAGCCAGGGCTTGTGAGCTCGGCTGGGTTCAGACAAGGTGGGACAACCTTGGCTCAACAACCACCCAAGATTTTTTTTTTTTAAAGCCCACGCTCACATCTTGTGTGGGGTTATCGTGTGCCAAAAAAATCAAACGGAAACAGCACGTATGTGCAGAAGTGTTCCTGGCATCGTCTGTAACTATACAGCTTCCCTTGGGATCGCTGCCAGACATCTTGATTCCTGCAAAGCCTTCTTGAGCGTTCAGCTTAAGACTGTCATGTAAGAGCCTTACCTCCCCCATGAACAATCAAATGCCCACCTCCACCGCACCGGTCCACTCGGTACCTGGGCAATGAGCCAAACCTGGAAACATTCAAACAAGCCCACCGTGTATTTTTAAATAACCAAGTCCAACAAAACGCTAGTCTTTCGCTCACCTATTCTTTGTCTGAGAGGGAGATCTTTGGGATGAAAGCTTTGTTAGCAAACAAACAGACCCGTTTCAGTCCT
The DNA here is from genome assembly GCA_023646645.1 of Varanus salvator macromaculatus. Taxonomy (NCBI): domain Eukaryota; kingdom Metazoa; phylum Chordata; class Lepidosauria; order Squamata; family Varanidae; genus Varanus; species Varanus salvator. The sequence goes on along the minus strand of JAIXND010000803.1, from coordinate 7,314,331 downwards.
GCAGAACTTTCCTATCGAGGCCCCATCCTCGTAATTATAACAACATAAACCCTTCTGGATCAGAGAAGAGCTCTGTAAACCCAGTATCATGCTCCTGAGAGAGTACAGCGAGCTGGAAGGGGCAAAAGCCCACAGCTCATCTCTGCTTTTCATCTCCTCCCCAACAGCTGGGATTCAGAGGTAAACTGCTCCTGGACTTGGAGGTTCTGTGACTGATGGCCTATTAACATCTCCATCCTGCACACATCTGGGTTGCTATTCTTATTAGGTGCATCCCTCAGTGGCGGAAAACAAGGAGCAAGAGGGGAGGGAAAGGAGGCAGAAACTGCTCCGTGCAGGGGGGTGCTGGATCTGGAAACGCTTTATTTGCATTCCATAGTCACTCAGGGCAACGAGGAAAACAAACACCCCTTTTTGTGGTCTGCAAAGAATTTAGCCTGGGAAGGTGCGCACGCCTAAATCAACAATGGGCTTGGCACCTCGGATTTTTCCAGCTCCTTCTCTTTACTTTTCCCCTTTTGGCAAGGAACTGATGCTTTTAATTGATTGGCAATAGATTCAGGACAGAAAGAGAAAGCAGATGCTTTCATGACGCAACACCCGAGCAACTTCTTAAATTTGCCTAGAGAGGTTTCCTTGGGAAGGGGAGCGCTGGCTCAGCGGGATGTGGAAGGGCTTAGCCTGAGGAATGCAGCATGTGGGGGCTGGTAAGAGCAAGGGGGTGTAAGATAAGCTGCGTTCGCGCAGCCCAGGAACCTGTCCTGGACCATCGCTGGCCAAGATGCCCCTGAGAAGCGCAGATCGGACAAGACCCTGAGGACAGTCTTGATCTAGAATGGACAGAAGAAAGAGGGGTAGAGAGCAGCTTTCCTTTGTCCCGCTTTCCTTGTGTTAAACCTTGGAAGTCCTCCCCTGAAATGGATTCAGCAGGACTGAGAAAAGATGCCACCAAAATGTCGAATACAGAATCGGACCAATCTGGGCAGGGTGACGGGGTGGGTGCTGGTACCCACAAAGCAGGAGGGAGTCTTCCACCACTAAATCCCAGTTGGCCACAGGGCTGTGTTCCCACTCTGGTCTTTACCCCACCCTTTTCAGGAGCCGTGCATGGTGTCAAGCCCGGTTTGGGGGACAGGGTTCATCCCCACGGATAGCTCCTGTAACTTTCAGGCTGCGATCCAGGGTGGATACACAGCCCCACGGGTGTGGGAGCCATCGGCTTCCACTCTGGGCTGCAAAGAAGTCTTCCATGGTCTGAAGTGTTCTTACCTATCAAGCTGGTTAGGAATGGGGACTCCCTGTTCTGAAGCAGTCTACCTTTGAATGTCAGAAGGAACTGAAGTCCAAAGGGGGTGGCAGGCAATATCCGTGGTCCTGCCAAGCAGTAGTTCTGGCTCCTCTACACCGCCAAGGGCGTGTCTTTGGATTTAGTGCCACGGATGCACAGAAGTGAGGCATGTCCCAGTGAATCCCCTGCAGTGAAGGGCAGGATGCGTTCCAACAGAGCAAAGCTCAGGGAAACAAGATTTCGGGTGGATGCCAGGAAGCACCTCCTGTCAGATAGGACCCCGAGGGTGTGGAATGGGCTTCCACGGGAGGTGGGTGAGGCCCCATCGGTGCGGGTGTTCAAGGATGGGCTAGACATGCACATGATGGGCATGTCGTGAGCGGAGCTGGCTGGAGCCCGGGGTCAGACTAGATGGCCCTTCTGACTCACTCCGTTTCTACGTTTCTACAAATCGCTGCACTTGAACAAGGGTTGACCTGATCAATGACGAATGTCACACAAGAGGCATTTAATCCCCACGGAGTTTTGGTTTGCAGGGGCAGCTGCCAAATCCAGCAACAAAGGGGATTAGAATTAGAAAAACGGGGGGTTTTCTAAATTCAGGAAATGCAGAAAAACCGGGGACGGGGTGAGGCAAGTCCATTGGATCTCCTCTCGACAGGGCCAATGCTGCTCTCGGTGAGGTAGCCAAACTCGCTGGGTGCCGTTTCCCTGGACGTTTGAGAAGCTGAATCATTCGAACCGCTGCATGACCCCCCGTGTGAAGGCGCAAGACCGGCTCTGGTTCCAGATGCTCGCTCAGAGCTGAAAAGAGGATGCTCGGTCGCTCTGGACCTTTCCCTCCAATGCACAGAAAGATGTGAGCAAGTCACAGCTGAAATTTCCCTGCCATGAAGGTGAACTGGGTGAAGGAAGCGAGGGAGGAATTTTGGCCGTCGTATTCTTGAAATACTGCAAACGGCACAGGAGCAGGGCGGTTGTGAAACGGTGGCAACCGCAGGCCCAGGAACAGAATGGAAGGAAGGATAAATACTGGATGAACCGGACTCCAGCATCCGTCCTGTGCGAATGCCCCTCAGCATCAAGACAGAAGGAGCTGGAGAAATGTACTGCTAAAAATAGTCCCGGCAGGAGCAGAAGCTTGGCTGATCTTGCTGGGAGGTAGATGCAAGCAGCAGACTTTTGGCTCCAAACCAGGGACGTGAATTTTTCTAACGCTGCTCAGGCTGCCATCATGTTAGGCTGAGACGGTGTGCTCTGCCCAGAAAGAAACCGCAAAGATAACTAAGCGCAGGGAGAGAATCCTGCCTGAAACCCAAACTGCTGCTTCTGAATAGCCTAAAGCAGCTTCCTGTATAAGCCAGCCCTTCTTTAGAACCATGAGGACCAGAAACTTTATCTGCAAGGAGTGTAGCTCGATGGTACATCTGCTTAAGGCAGCTTTTCTTTAAAACCAGAATTGGAACCCTAACCTTATTTGTAGGCGGAAGCATTGTACTGAGCGGGAGAGCACCCACTGAACCCAGCTCTTCTTTAGAGTCATGAGGACTGGAATCTTAACTTTATTTGCAGGGCAACGGTTATAGCTCAGGGGTAGAAGGTGATAGTGGAAAGGTGATAGGAAAGGCCCCAACCGTGTCTCTCTCTTCAAGACCCTATCAAGACCCATGGTGGGCATGTCGTGAGTGGAGCCGGCTGGAGCCGGGGGTCAGACTAGATGACCCGGGAGACCCCTTCTGACTCGCTCTGTTTCTATGTTTCTACCCCAGGAGGGGCCCTGCCAGTCCTATGTCAGCCACCTATAGCTGCTTCCCCCCTACCCTGGCCTCTACTTCATACTACAGCTTTCCCCACCCTGGTGGCCAGCAGTCAGTTTCGACTACAAACCCCATCATCTGCACCTGGCACAGCCACTCCTCTGGCCTCGCTTTCTTCGCAAGGGGAGGGCAGCTCTCTCTCAGCATCAGCTGAACAACAGGCACAGACGTTTGACAGCAGGAAAAAACCACACAAACGTCATTTCTGTGGCAAACCCACTTGAAGGCTTTTGAAGAACAACACCATCTTGCAAAATCCAACTCGGCTTGTTTGCTTAACCTTGTGCAGGATAAAAATTAAATGCCGGAGCAGAACAAATGGGCAGCGGAGAGGGTGGAAGGACTCCAAGCAGCCCCACACCAGCCGCTCCTAAGAAACATTGTTCCCTAATTGACTGCTTCCAGGTTATCTCCCACAGCAGACTCAAAAGAGCAACCGCCGGCTCATTTCTGCACACCCAGCTCACTGCTTAAGAGGCACAGCAGCAGGGCCAGGAAGACTAAGTTGGCAATCCTCTGCCCACACCCGCTCCATTTACCATTTAGCCCTAAACCCCACAACGCGTTCAGCCCGTCGGGGGCTCCATGCGTCTTGCAGCCCTCCAAACATTGGACTTGCTCCTCCTCCTCCTCGACCTGCTGTGGCTGCTGGGCACCGAAGTCAAGCCGCACTTGGAAGTGCCGCACGCTCCCATGTCCCTGCTTGCTTAGAGGAATGTCAAGGACTAGTCGGGACATTTGCGGTCCACCCTGCCTGTCTGGACGGTGGAACGCAGCCTTGCTCCGGTCGTTCTGCCAAATTACTTCACGCAGAGCTACAGCCAACCGCTTCCTGATGCCTCCTCCTCGTTTTCCTCTCCCTCCCCTGCCCCGCCTTTTGCTTTTGAGTGAACCGGATGGGATGCAGGCGGACAAGGTGGGGAGAAAGTCGGGCTAAGAAGCCAGCTCTGGTTGCGCAACCTTCGATGGAGCAAGCACACTGAATGGTGCACATGGGAACTTGCGTTCGGGCAAGGGAGGAGACTGCGATACGAGTGTCGGGCTGCCCCACGCAATTTGCACGCGCGCGAGCAAGTGGCCGCAGCTGTGGCGAGCGGCTGGGCCACTGTCCCTTCGGTTAGCCACGGTTTGTGCGTTGGGACTTTTCCTACCCGTTTTTAACATTACGAATTGCACCAGTCACGGGCCTTCACAGGCACTGAGGACCTGTGGCTTTCGTGGCTGGTGACTCAGAGCCCTATGCGGGTGTTGGGCAGGGCTGCGGACTTCGGGGGGGGCAAACCTGCCCCCCAGCTTTTCCCAGAAGGCAGGGGCCCCTTCCCCCTGCACACCAATCGTTTGGCGGTTTCCTGAGGTCTCCCCTCCTGAGATGCCATCAATCCAGCTAGATAAAGCCACACGAAACGACCACTATATTGTCTCCATCCCGTTCGTCACCGGTTTTCAGCCAAGACCTCTTTTCTTCCCACACGTCTTTCCCCAATTATGAGCCCGTTCACAGTCAGCAACAACAACCACCTGTATTTTTCGTTTCTCATTATATGGCCAACAACGTATGTTGGTCTTCTGTCCTTTAGAATTCCTTGCCCTTTATCCAGACTGAGCATCTCCTCAGATTTTGCAACCAGCAATGCGCTTTCAACTAAAATGCGCTGCACATATTTGCCGTTTCGGTCCCATCTGCCACGAAACACATCCCCCAGAGCTCCTCCAAAGGAGAATGGGCCCTCCGATTAAAAGCGGCTCTTCATGACTCTTCAGAAACCTTTGATGGTCGGTAACGTCCTACCTACAAAGGAGCCAATGTGTCAACCCTTTGGGTTGCTCAGTTTTTCAACATTAAGTTCGTTCATTTTGGCAGCGAGACCTTTGGCTGTGGGGTGGTATGAAAATTAGTAATAATAAAACAAATTGTGCCCATCTTTCCTCCTGTCTATCACACTTTCCCAAAGAGTTGGCGTTTTACGTGTTCTGTCCCCTCATGGTCCCCTCATGGTCGCAGTCTGTGCACTTTCCCCCCTTGGATAAAGTTTTTAGTAGGTTTATTTGGGATTTGAGAACCGCATGGCAAAATGCAAAAAGTGAAAAGAACATCGACGTTCTACTTTACGTGCTGGTTTTGGATGTTACTTGGCCCTGGAAAATGAACCCAAAGGATTTCTTTCAGATCCGTGCTACCAACGCTTGTTTGATGGCTTTGGAGGGCCAGCGCCTACTAGCCACAGGTACTTGCTTAATGGCCACAGATGGCCTCAGACTGCGAGTTACTGTATACAGCAACAAGGTGGGTTAAGGTTAAAATGCTCTGCCAGCGTGTTCCACACGGCCAGAAAAGTGTCGCAACACAACCGCTGAAACAGACAAGAGCTCTTGAGTTTGTGCCTATGGCTGGGGAAGGCATGCGGCTAAGGTTTCCTGTGGAAAATGTGATCCTACGTTACAGACGAGTACTGTTAGTCGACCTGCTTCCCCCATCCAATTTATGTATTTGAAAATAATCCAGTTTTTTGCAAAGCGAAGGCGCCAAGTCTCTCGAGAATAAGCCGGTGAAGAGCTGCCCCTGAGAAGCTCTGTGTGGCCCTGGAAGTGTGTAAAGCTCCCAACTTTACAATGCTCTGGGAGTATCAGATTAAAAGGTATTCCCAGGAATAAATTAAAATTCTGGCCGTCTTTTTATGCTGTGCAGGTACATGATGCAACACCGCCCTCTGCTGGTACATTGGAGCAAAAATCTGCCAAGACCGATCCCTCAGGCTTGGATCCATCCTACAAACTAACACCATCTTGCATTATTTGATGGGCTTAACCCTCATTTTTAAAAACATAATCTTAAAACAATTGTTAGCCACTGCCTTAGCCCAAGCCAGGACACTGGCTCACTGGCCCACTTGTCAGGATCCAACCGCATCTACACCCACCTGAACCTTTTTCACAGCCTGTTTTCACCTGCTGCTGCGAATTTTCCATCCGTGCCTTGCCTATGTTGGTCGGCAGAATATCTCCAGGGTTTCAAGCAGGGATTTCTCCTTGCCCTACCTGGAGACGCAAAAGATCAAATTTCAGCATGCAAAGGGTGTTCTGCCACCCGGCCGTGGCCCAGACCCCAGAATGGTTCTTACCTATAAAGCCCTTAATGGCTTGGGTCCTGGTTACCTAAAGGAGCGCCTGCGACCGTATATGCCCTCCCGCCCCTTACGATCAGCAGCTGATGCTCCCCTCCGGGAACCCTCCGTGAGAGAAATAAGGAGGGTGAGCACCCGGAGGAGGGCCTTCTCTGCGGTGGCGCCCCATCTATGGAATGCGCTCCCCAGAGAGGCTCGCCTGGCGCCATCTTTATTTGCTTTTCGGCGCCAGGCGAAGACCTTTTTATTTAAGCAATATTTTAAATGTTAAATTATTTTAGGTTTAAGTTTGATTAGTTTTTATATTGTATTTGTATGTTTTAATTTGGACCTTGAGATGGGCCAGTTTTTAATATTGTGTATGTTTTTAATGCTTTTGAGGTTGGAAGCCGCCTCAAGGCTTGTGGCAAGGGGCGGCATATAAATTTGTTAATAAATGAATGAATGAATGAATGAATGAATGAATGGAAGGCCAGGACTGGCTTATCTGTCCCACCGAGCTCCATCCATCGGATCACACTTTGGGGGAACAAGCGAAAGCACGGCTGTAAGGAGAGCTGAAGCTCTGCTTGCAGAAGAAACGGGAACTCGCAGAAATGTGGAGGGATCTGTCAGACACGCGGCCTTTTGGAGCAGAAACATCCCAGGATCGGGGAGAAGGGGAAATATATTGTTTTTCCAACTGTTGGGCAGGAGAGAGGAGTCAGCTTCATCATTCATTTAATGGGCTTCACAGCAGCCTGAAAGGAAGTAGGTGTTATCTACACTACAAAATTTAAACCTGCTCAGAAACAGTTTGACGGCCACAATTCTGCCCCTCCGCGCCCCCCACCTCCCCTCCCCTTCCCGCCCCCCCAGCTGTCATTCTTTGCAACAGTGTCCCTCATCCATCGCTCTTTTAATCCCTCCTCAGCGGCTCCAACCCCCCCTCCCGACACTCGACAAGCCAAAATCAGAAACATATTCCGGCTAGGTGTGGCCGGAGGACAGATCCAGAGGGGAGGGAATCCAGGGGGAAAGTTTTACAGGAAAGCAAATCAAAAGGAGATCGTTGGGAGAAGGGTGGCAGCTGCCAACTGCCCGGGTTCAAGGGAGGGAGAAATGTGAGGGAGCAAGGGTGGGGCTTTTAAAAAGGGCAACACAGGGGGTGAGCTGTTTAAAAAGACCCTTCTAATTCACCCATGCACAAGACAAATGTCCGTCCAGCCTTAACGTTGGCGTTTCCTGCCCCACGGGTACATGACACACACGATTCCCTTCATCTTGGGGGGCATCTCCCCACGGCAGAAAAGAAGAGATTGTCCCATTACCCTCCCAAGGCACAAGGACAGGAGCGGGGGGGGGGAGGAGTGGGGTGCGGGGGAAGAAACAAGGGCCCCATGGCAGAGGAAGGTGCCCTCACCCCCCGCACGGGCAGGGGGGCTGCGGGTGCCCCACTGCCCCCAGCACCCCCCCCGGTTGATGGCAACATTCAACAAGGCAGGGCCTCGCTAGGCGCGTGGTCGTGGCCCCCGGCTCAGAAGTCTCTTTCTGCTGGAAGTTCCATCAGGCCACCTGCTGGAGCGTTGCTTGGAGTGCCTCGGTTTCCCCTAATCCGGCTCGCGGCCTCCTCAAAGCCACGCGTGGTGCTCCTTGGGGCAGGCGGGAGGAGATCCGTGCCCGGCCTGGTTCGCCCTTCCGGCCTGGGGCGCGGGGCGGCTTGTGCCGAGCTCCCGCCAGGACTCCCAACAGGTACCCAGGGCCCCGACGGGGCGAGCTCAGTCCAGCTTGGAGAAGCCCCCGATGGTGACCTTGCGCTCCTGCCGGTTGGCCACCAGCTCCTGGAGGTGCAGAGCGCCGCCGCCGATGAAGCAGAAGGCCGGGCACACGGGCCCCGAGCAGTCGATGCCGCACTCCCAGAGGCTGCGGAAGGAGACGGCGTCGAAGAAGGCCACCTTGCCGCGCTCGTAGTCCAGGCAGATGCCCACCCGGGGGGGCAGCGGCACCGTGCAGTTGCCGGGATCCCGCGAGGTCAGCGCCACGCCGTGCGAGAGCAGGATCTTGCCCATGCCGATGGTCAGGAAGGCGAAGGGGGGCGACACGTCCACGGTGGTGTCTTCGGCGCCGCTGTCGTGCCCGCTGTCGGGGTCGTACCTGCGCCGAGGAACAGCGAGGGGAGGGGGGCAGAGGGGTTATCCCCCAGACAGAGGGGGAGACGCAGGCATGCAGTGGGGCGATAGCGGGGAGGTCACGTCCCCCGCCCGGCCTCGCGGGGTTTGCTTCCATGGGATGGCTCCATTGCATTCCTCGGGGGCCGCAACTCGGTGAAGCAAAAGGGGCGAGAGGCTGAAATGGCTCGCGTAGTTTAGGCTAAAACGCTTCCTGCCAAAAGCCAAGCCTCGGCCGGGGGGGGGGGGGGGGATTTCAGCCTTTTAGGAAAAGGGTGGACGCTATTAAAAAGCCAGGGACACCCCAAACAATTGGGGGTTGGAAAGAGGGCTTGGGGCTGGATTCCACCCCCTGGTCTATCCCAGGGCTTCCCCACCTTGGTGCAAGTCCCATCACCCTCAGCCAGCATGGCCCTTCCTGGGAGGTGTAGTACAACCCTGTAAAAGGCACCATGTTGTCGAGAGCTGGTCCCAAGGCCTCAAGCCACGCAGGGTCTTTCCCAACCCAGGAGCGAAAGTCTGTTTAAGCAGAAGGACCAACGCTGGAAGCAGGCGAAAATCTGCCACTTCCAGTTTGGGTTCACGTCCTGCTTTCTTGAGCCGCACAAAACACATCTCCTTTTTTTTTTTAATTTAAGATTATTATTTAATGGTTTATTTATTTATGTTGTATGTTTTTAAATTTAACCTGGAGATGGACCAGTTTTTAATATTGTATATGTTTTTAGTGGTTGTGAGCCGCCCCGAGGCTGCTGCAAGGGGCGGCATATAAATATTTAAATAAATAAAATAAATAATAAATCTCCTTGCACGGGCGTGAAATATTTAGGAGCAGTAGTCCTGTCTCCCCTGAACTTTCTCCCCACTGACTAAAAGATTGCCGGCCCTTTCAACCGTCCCTCACAGGGTCGGTGGTGTTGCAGTACCAGGGCTACGGGGTATGGCTGTATGATTCGTGGGGTCGCCAGGGCCACCCCAGCCTTCCCTCCGAGCTCCCCTGTCCTAAACACAAGAGGGCATTGGTCCTAAGGGGGCAAGAAAACTCCGCTTGTCTTGCACTGCTGGTTGAAATAAAAGCTGGAAGGACTGCAAATCTGGACTCGTCTCCGTCGAGCCAAATGTAGCACTGAGCTCTGCGTGAGATTTCGTTTTTGAGGCCAGCATCCCACCTCACAACTCTTCCACTGCTCCCCCACCAGACACACACCAAATTATCAGCCCTTCCTAGAACTGCTGCTCCCTGAACCGGACGGCTTGGGTCTGGGATAGCTGAAGGAGCGCCTCCTTCCCCATGTGCCCCCTGCCCCTTGAGATCTGAGGCGGAGGCCCCGCTCCGGGAGCCCTCCTTGAAGGAGATTAGGAGAGTACCCGGAGCAGGGCCTTCTCTGTGGTGGCTCCCCGACTCTGGAATACGCTCCCCAGAGAGCTTCGTCTGGCGCCAACATTATATTCTTTTCAGCCTCAGGCAAAACCCTTTTTATTTTCCCGTTATTTTAATGTTCAATTGATTTTAACTGGGGTTTTAGTACATATTAATGGTTGGATGCTGTGGGGTTCGCTTTATTCTACTTATTTATTGTAAGCTGTCCCGATATCTTTGCAGGGGACGGGATAGAAAAGCTTTGAATAAATGAATAAACCGAACGTGGGTGGATGTGGCCCCCTCCGACCCCTTCGCCTAACGGCAGCTCACCTGGGGCTCACCACATCCTGCGGCACCTGGAACCACTCCTGCAGCTTGCTCTCCAGCCCCACGCCCACCTTGACCAGGTAGGAGCTGGGATCCACGCAGCAGGCCCAGTAGCTGCGGCCCTGGGTGACGGCCACGTCCCCGATCACCAGGTCGATGGACAGGTGGCAGCTGGTCATGAGGCGCTCGGCGGCGAAGAGCATGGGCAGCCCCGGCACGCTGCGGACCGCCCGCTGGTCCTTGCTGATCGCCAGGCGCTCCCGGTTGAAGCCCCACCGGTTGTCCAGAAGGAAGTTCAGCACTGCGCAGACGAGGGCGGAGAAGAGCACGGGCTCAGGGGGGGCCCGAACCGAGCACACAGGCCGAGACAGCGGCCTCCTTCGGCCGCGAGGGGCCTCCTTGGCTCTCGGCAGGCTGGATTCACTGGCGATGCAACCCCGGAGCCGCAGCACACGCGGGAGCACCTTACCTGGAGCCGGCGGCGTGTGCAGGTAGATGTCTTCGCTGTAGTCCCCGAAGCCGGCCTTGTTGCATCCGCGGACGCGCAGCACGTAGACGCAGTCGGTGTCCAGGTACTCCACCACGGCGCTGGTCCCGCGGACCTCCTCTCGCCGCTGCCAGAGCTTCAGCGCCTTGCCCTTGGGCTCGGCCCGCCGGAACTCCACCGTGTAGTGCCAGGCCGGCGGCGAGTGCTGCGGGAGGCGCCAGCAGAGGAAAATCTGGTCGTAGGCGTAGGTGCGCTGCGTGTCGATCACGGGGGCTTCCGGGGCTGCAGCGGGAGAGGGGTGCGGAGAGAAGAGGGGGAAGGCGTGGGGTCAGACGGGGCCGGACGCGGGTGCTCGGCGCTCCGGGCGGACCGACAGACAACCAGCTACAGGCTAAGGGTTCCAGAAGGCAAAGAATAAATGGCGCACGGGCCCAGGCGGAAGGGAAAGAGGAGGGGAGACGGGGCAAGCTGCTGAGAGACTCCAGGGGCGAGAGAGAGGCTGAGTGCGAGTTGGGGAGAGGGGTGGGGGGGAGGGGGGGAGGGCAGAGAAGGAGGAGGAGGTTGTGGGAGCGAAGGAGGGATGGGGGCGAGGCGGAGGAGACAGACTATGGCAGCAAGAGGGGAGGATCGGTGGCGTCGGTGTCGGTCTGGAGGTGCCGAGGCTCAGCATGATGGTCCTTGCAGCCGGCGCCCGCTAGGAGCGTCCTGCAGGGCAGCCTGGATCCCTAACAGCCGCTCGGTCCTAGCTGTTCTCTCTACCAGCAGGTTAACCGCACACTTATGACCCCGATGTGATTTGCAAGCAGGACTAGTAGACTATCGGGGAAATTCAGCTTCGCTTAGAAGGAGCAAGGGATCCCGAGGGGGTCGCGGATGTCCGAGCCTTCCATCCCTGTGATCCTGAGCTCCGCTACAGCACTGCAAGGTTTGCAATTTGGAAGTTTTGAGGTGCCCTGTAGCCAGAGACTCAAGGGCAACCTGTACAATAAATGCGAAAGCACAAACACAGATTGTGTCCCCAGCGTTTCAAAAGTATTAGAGCTGATGCTCCCCAAAGGGAGCAGTGCTGAATGACAAGGGAAGGAGCCACCAGCCCTTGAAGCATGGATTGAGGGTGGGGGGAACTGGCAGGGCCTTCCAGGTGATGTAGCAGTATGGTGTAGTGGTTAGAGCATTGGACTGGGGCTTGGGGGATCTGGGTTCTAGTCATGCAGCTCCATTGGGCGCCTCTGGGCCAGTCACAGTGGCTTAACTTAGCCTACCTTGCTGGGTTGTTGTGAGGATAAAATAGAGAGGAGGAGGAAAGAGGCCACATAGTAGCTTCGAGCTCCTTATGTGAATAAATGCAGAATACAGATGCAGGCTGGGCATGATAGACACTGGAGTCCAACACACCTGGATGGCACCGGCCTGGGGAAGGTTAGGGTGAGGGACTCAGCCAAGGGTGCACAACGTTTTTGGCACAGGGGATCCAAGAATGGGGATCCATTACTGGACACTGTCTCCTTTCTGGCATGCGAGCCCCGGAGAGATCCCGCCAGCATCATGCTTGGTCCTGAGGGCCATCACCTCATCCCACGTCCTCCGGATACGGTGGAGGATTTAGCAATGTTGAAGAGGCTTTACATGTGTGGATCAAGCAAACATTTTACAAAAGGTGTTTTTTTTCCCGTTGGCCCATTTGTCACATTGGCACGGGGGGAACCTGCAGTCAGACCCCTCCATGTACCTGGATGCAGTTCAAAGCCTTCCAGCAATGGGAACCGGTGAGGATGTCAGGGAGAGAACTGGGCAGCCCTTCCTTTGTGCCCATGACCTACTGAACTTCCCCTGCATTTGCTTTTTGTTCCTCAACCCTCCCCATCCCCTTTCCTTTCATGTGTGTCTTTCAGATTGCAAGCTTGCAGGCATGGACTTACTCCTTATCTCCAAAAGCAGCTGGAGCAGCATTTTTAAGCAAAAGGGCTGGGTAAACATGTTAGAAATATATGGCCTTTTTTGATCTGGTAAACAGCAGTTCATGTGTATTTTTCTTTCTTACGTTCTTAAGTGCACACGCACACGCGCGCGCACACACACACACACACGTCTATCTCCACATCTGCTCCACGATTTACAGAATTTTTGCTTCCATAAACAGCTACTATCAACCCTGCAATGAGAACCGGGAATAAAGAAATAAAGCCAAACTCATTTTGCACTGAGACAGGACGGGTACAACTTGCAGTACCTTTTTAGAAGCTGCTGATTTGCTGTCTCTCCCCCTCTGCCACTAAATTTGCAATTATTTGAAAGGCTGCATGGACCTTCCCTTACCCCTCTCTATGCCAGACTTCTAGGAATTAACGAAAGAGAGGAAAAACCTCTCCCCGCTCTCTTCTGCACATACATCACGCATGAATTCCTGCTGCAATGCACGTTCCGGACATGACTTTGCAGTCACGACTCCCAGAGAGCGAGAGATTTCACGGGCTGCTAAACTGCCTCCATGCGCTTCCCCGAGAAGTACAGACTGTCTTTCTCTCTCTCGTTCTGATATATAAATAACTCAGGCTGCGTTGGCTTCTATATTATGCCTGGCTCTGCTTCCTCGGGAGATACACCTAAACTAGGCATGTCTGACTGGAGGAGCTCTCTGGCCCACGTGGGGTTCCCATCTGGCCATGTGGGGCCCGCAGCCCCCTTTCCCCCACAGCCGCTGACCATCTGGTCGCCTCCTGGTCTGGGCCAGCCCTCCCGGAGGTCCCATTTGGAAAGGCTGTGACCCCTACGGAGCTGTCAGCGGTGAGAAGTTTAAGCTAAAAAGGCAGGGCCTCTGGGCCCGCCCCTTGCCTTTGGCCCCGCCCACACCTGCAATGCGGCCCCCCACGGGATGGCATCCGGGCCCTCGAGGGGAAAGCGGTCCCCCGCCCCAGCTGAAAAATGTCTCTTGTAGGGATGCTGAGAGTCCAGCTAGACTGTGCAGGTGTCTAGTGCCTGCTGGGCTCCACCCACTTTGTCTCTGGCCCCGCCCCTTTGCCTTCAGGCCCCGCCCACCACCAAAGCCATGGGACCCCCTCCTGAATTGAATTTGATGCTTGGGCTGAAACAGGTGGGGCACTTTCTTTAAACCAATCAGACAACTGCCCTTTCCATGGCATTCAGGGATTTTGGGGAGAAAGCCGGAGAAAGGCAGCAGCAGGAGGTGGGGGCTGGGGAGAAGGAAAGGGGGCGAAGGGCAAAGCACGGAGGGCCTCTGGAACCCTCTCTCCACTCCCCCACATGGCCTCACAAGCCCTCAAGGGAGGGCGAAATGGGGTTTTACTTCTTGCCGCCATGAGGACTAGAAACCTTGCAAGCCCTACATCAGGACGCCATGCTATGGGAGGGGGACCCAAGGTGAACAGGATGAGAGAAAGGCAAGGTCCTTCTCTGTATCCACACTGCCTCTCAGATGTTTGGCCTGGCTGCAATACCCAAAGCACGCGAAGAGATCTCACTGTAATTCCCATCATCCCCCAGCCAGCGTGGCCCATGGCCAGGGCCAAGGCGAACTGCAGTTTCAAAAGCAAGGAATCAAAACACAGAACCGAGGCCTGAAGCCCATGCAAAACATGGCACAGTTGTGCTTCCGCACCAGTGTGTCAGGTTTCTTTCACAACCTAGCACAGATCAGTTGTGGTTTCACGCTGGAAGTGTGCGAAGGACCTCGAGACCCGCTTGCTCCTGGCAGTGCCGCAGAAACCGTGAGAGGCAGGCACTGTTTTGGAAAAACTGCTTTTGCACCAATCTCTGGAGCGTGCCAGGTGGGGCCCCTGAAAGCCAGAAGTTCCATATCCAAACCCAAATTTTAAATAAGAAACACGGAGCGGGTGAGTACGGGCACAGAGTGCAGGATGGAAGTGTTAGGATGGGCCATGGGAGCAAAACGAGAGGGGCAGAAAGAGGGGGTGCGGGTTGGGTGGGGGGTCGGCTGGGTGAGGGATGACTTGCCTCATTTTACTTCCATGATGAATCAACAGCAGCCAAACCCTACAAACAAAGAGAGGTAAAAGCAGATGGGTCAAGAGCCAGGCTCGGAGCGGTCGTGGGCCTCTGAGCGAGGGGTGGTGCTGGGGAGGCGCTGTGCCTGGAGTGTCAGGTCGGCTGTGGATCATGGGATGCAGGAGGCGCCGTGACGGGGGAAAGATGGAACGGACCGGGGCACGGTCTCCCGGGGGGGGGTGGGTGGCTGCGAGGTGAACAGGTGATGCGAAGCACGACACCCGCCTGCCCAGTGCCCCGGCCTGGGAAGCGGGTGCTTGCAGGTGAGTCTGTGTGTGGAGAGGGATGGGTGGAAAGGCATGGAAGAAGCCGCCCCGGCCTGCTCCGGCCGCACTCACCTGGCACGCCCCGCCATCCGTCTTCGGCAGGTCGCGTCACACACACATTCACGTACCTTGGGGGGCTGCCAAGCTCCCCTCTTCCCAGAGGGCTCCACGGCTTGGAAGTCTGTGGGGAGGGCCGGTCCACACCCCCATCCGGGGAGGAGGCGGCTTGCCCCGCTACCGTTAAGACGAGCCCCGACGCCTTGGGGTACCGGTTCCGTGCGGGCCGTTTTCCACCCCGGGGCGACCGGATCGAACCGAACGGGACACGTTGGAGGCTGCCGAAGCTCCGCCTGGCCAAGCGCCCACCCCTCCGAGGCCCCGTCTGCTGCACCAAGCCCCCAGCGCGCCCCCCACCCCCAGCCCACGCGGCTTTCTCACGCACCTTTGATAAAGGTGAGGTCTGTCAGCAGTTTCAGCTCCCGGCTCACGTCCACCTGGAAGTGGCTGAAGGAGGCGCTGGCGGCCGGCTGGAAAGCTTGCAGCGAGTCGGTCGCCCTGACAATCCTGCCGGGGGACAGCGGAGGAAAGAGGTGATCAGACGGCAAGGGCAGGGCCCAGGACAAAATCCCTTCCGAAGCAGTGCACACTCACACTTACGAACACGGGTTTAGAAGACGGGTTCTTTCCCACCCATACCCCAGCCTTTCTCAAGCTGATGCCTTCTGGATGCACTCGACTACAACTCCCATCAGCTCTTTGTAACACACAACCCTTCGTGATAGCTTTTAACATCCCTGATTATCCGCATTTTCTTTCTTAAAGTTTGGCCGCTCTTTTATACCCTCTTGTTATTCTAACATGCACCCTCTTGTTTCTTCAATTAAATGTAGGATGAAAAGCTTGCGTAATAAAGATTTAAAGGAGGAGGAGGAGGAGGAGGAGGAGGAGAATGGGTATTCTTACTTTGGTCACCCTCTTTTAAGAAGCCCCCCTGCAAATCAAAGTTTTTGCATCTGGTGACTAGCAGCCTCCAGCCAGTAAAATGCTTTTCATCAAGTGAGCATCAGCTAAAACAAAGCTAGCTAGCTTGCTTGCTTGCTTGCTTGCTTGCTTGATTGATTGATTGATTGATTTAACAAATTTATATGCCGCCCCCTTGCAAACAAGCCTCGGGGCGGCTAACAACAAATGATTTGTCTAAATACTGTTAAGAAAATGACAATCTAACCCTCCAGCTTATTATTCACGTACTGAGCAGATGTGTTCTTCACCTTTCTACCAAGAAAACCGGCACCTCAGTCAGTTCCAATCACAATTAAAACATGAATAAAGCACTAATAAGAAGTGGAAGGAAATAAAACACATGCATGAAGACACAATTAAAAACACCAGTAGAACAAGGACTGCTTCCGACCCTACATAAAGAAGACCTGCTTGAATAAAAGAGCCGAGGGAGTCCCACATGCACAAGAAAGCACTCCCGTGCATCGACACAAAGCAAACCTCTGAAAATTCTCTCAAAGGAAAGAGTTCTTCAGGCCTGGGCAGGCTCGAATGCGTCTTTCCACGCTGATATTGGGCTCGATGGGAAGGAAGCAGTGGGGGGAAAAGTCTCAAGTGCCGAAGAAGGTTTTCTTATTGCCTCGTGCGTTTCGGAAATGTTGGTTTCCTTCTTTGGGAGCTGATTGCCATCGATGTGGTAACTCCTGGCACTTGGGACTCTGTTCACATTTTCTCTCCATCCCTTTTTCCTCCATGAGGTGCCCCCCCGGCCCCCCCCTTGGATCACACATTTCTCTACAGCCCAGAAGGCAAAGTTAAGAACCATCCGCTGGTGTGACAGAGCATTAAGAACCCTTTTCTACCGAATTTAGTCATTTATATTACTACTCACTATTCTTCCCTGCAAGGAACCCAAGGTGTCTTAGATCATCTCTAATCTCTATTTTCTACTCACAACAACCCTGCGAGGTAGGTTAGGCTGAGAGTCAGGGACTGGCCAAAGTCACCTGTGAGCTTCATGGCTGAGCGTGGACCAGAACCCAGATCTCCGACACGCAAACCACAACGCCACGCTTGTTCTAATCCGGGACAAAAAAGTCCCAGCTGTCAAGTTCCTGATGCGCATAAGCCAAGCAAGACATCGCATTTGGGCTGCTTCAGAATTCCCAGACCAGTTTGGCGAAGCTACTGGGAGCACAAGGCACCTGTTATGCAGCTGTTTGGCCGCCTGGACGAAGCAGGGCTGGTCCGTCTCTTTCAGGACTTCCTGGGTGTAGCCCACCAAGCCGGAGTTCTCCATCATGGCCTGGTGCTCGTGCAGCTGCGAGCGCAGGTTGGAGACGCGGTCCTGCCGGCAGTCCTCGATGGCGTTCAGCAGGGACGACTGCTTCTCCTCCAACAGGGCGCTCAGTCCGCGCATCAGCCGCCCCACCTCTTCCTTGGCCTGCGCGCCGTTTGCCTGCAGCGGGGCAGATCAGACAGGGGGGCGAACTGGTGCCTGGCTGCACCACAGCCGTTCCGGACTTGGAAGAGAACAGGCGCCCCGAGTTCAAATCTGCGGCTCCATCCAAAATTATCTTCAGGCTGCCGCTAAGGGAAAGGACTCCCGGACGCCAAATTTCGGCCTCCCTTGCAGACTGGCTTCAACTCTGCCAGAACCTGGTCAAAAAAATGGGGGCCCTTACCTCTGTAAGTCGGAGCGTCTCTTCCAGCTCGTTAATTTGGGCCTGCACCGTGTCCTGATGGTTCAGAATATAGGCCAGGCTTTTCGTCAGCTTCTCCTGCGAGCACAAGAAGAGAGAAATGAAGGAGGGAATGAAAAGGCAGGAGAGCGAGCTGGCCCACACTCAGCCCGACTTCACGGGACTCCTGCTGGGAGGCTCCTTCCTTGCCCGGCTGCTTCTGCTGCCGAGCCAGAGAATCGGGACCGACGCGGTCCAAACAAGCCAGAGCATCTCTTCCTCCGAGGGCCGCCTGGCCCCTCTTCTGGTGGGAGCACACCGCAAGCAGCCCCACGCCCCCACGGGACGACTCCTAAGCCTATCCCGAGACTCCCAGGCTGCGCTGGCCCCGGGTTGCACAGTCCCTCTTCGGCATCGCCCTCTGCAAAACCACCCCACCACATTTCAGTGCCTCGGGGACCGACCCAACGCGTTGTGGGGGTCGTGCCTCTTGGCGTGCAGGAGCGGAAGAGGAAAAGCAGAACGCCTCACCTTGAGAGCATGGTAGGCGGCAAGCACAGGCGTGATCTTGTGGCCCATGTGAGTCCGGCGGACGCGGCACAACTGGCACACCAGCCGCTGGCAGGACTTGCAGTAGTGAGAGACTTCTTCTCTGTGGTCAGGGCACGTCAGACCCTGCGCGGGAGGGGAAAGGAGCCGGTCACGGCGGGTGGGAGGGATTGCCGTGGGAGAGCGGTGTCCGCCCCACCCTGGGGGGCCGGGGGAGACCGTACCTTGGGCCGGAAGGTCAGTGTCGGCGGGGTGGGCTCGTGCTGTGCTTTCTGGGTGCCCCAGGGGTGGTACAGCTTGAAGCACTCGTTGCAGAAGCTGGATCTGCACTCGGTGCAGCCCTTGGTGGCCTCCAGCTGGGGCGGCTTGCAGAACTGGCACATGATGGCCGCGCTGACGTTGATGGTGTGGCGGTAGCGCTCCACGACCCGCTCCAGCGTCAGGTTCCGGAAGAGGCTGCCCAGGCCCCGGTCGCCCAGGTCCACATCCCGCTGGCACACGGGGCACGGGAAGAGAACGGTCTGGGGGTGCGCAATGCCCCCACGCTTCCGCCCGGGATACGTGCCAAAACCTGGAAGGAGGAGGTCATTGCGTGAGAGACACACTGGCACCCAGTGCCAGGGAGGGCGAGTAACCTTAATAGAGCCTCCATGCACAAGAGCAGTCTACCACTTAAGGATCCCTTTCAAATCTACAATTCTCTAATTCGAATACAGGCAGTGGGTGACCCAGGCACCCAATCCTTTGCTGCAGGGTATTTAAGCAGCTGTCCGATGGCAATGGCATAGCTCCAAATTCCTGAATTATGAGGCAGGTCAGAATAGGTGAATTCCAAATCCCTGCTGGCCTGATCCAATGACAAAAGTCCCACCTTTCTATCAACCTTGACAGCAAAATGGTACCTCCTTATAGAAGAGCGATCCACCCTTGAACGCCAGACAGGCCAAAGGAAAACAGCTGCTGATTTCACTCAGAAACAAAACACTGGGTTGGATGAAGCTCAATCCCGGCTTTTGCAGCGGGTGTCAAACCTCTTTCTACCTAAGGGTCAAATCCAGCTTCCGAGAAGCTTGCAGGAAATGAATTCCTGAGCCTGAGTCAAAGTACCAAAATTCCTGGCATATTTTATCTGACCACCATAACTGAGTCTTAAGCAAGGTATTCCTCTTAAGAATGAGAGGAAAAAAATGGCAAAAGCTGCAAGACTGCAGAACCATTGGCAACTGGTATGCAAGCCGTCCTGAGACGCGATAGCGAAGGACGGAGTACAAATGTTTTAAATCAATCAATCAATCAATAAATCAATAAAAACCGGGGAGAAGAAGCCGCTGCATCTGGGGAGCCTTGGCAAGTCCCCCTTGGCAGGGCGTGTGTGCGAAGTTGGACTCCCCAGTTTCAACATGGTGCTCATCTTTCGCTTTGTAAGCACCTCGGGGCAGGGACCTGTCCTCGTGTACGGAGACTTGCGGATGCACCTGAGGCCTCCAGCCACCCACCTGATTTGAGAAGCCGATCCAAGCGCTCCGGCTTGGGCAGGGCCCGGCGTCCCAGGCGGGGGCTCCGCGTGGCAGGTGTGGAGGCCGGCGAGGTGGGCTCGGAGGTGGGGTCCGGGCAGACGTAGCCCTGTTGCAGCAGGACCTCCGTGGCACAGATGTGACACACGTTATGCATGCAAGGTAGCACCAAGGGCTGCTTGTACATTTCTTTGCACACCGGACACAACAACTCTCGCTCCATGTTCTTCATGCTGGTCTGGAAGGCCAGAAATGGGGCAGGAGGGAGAGAAAAATTTAAATTTAAATTCAAAAGAAATTTAAAAACAACGCAATTATCCATGCCAACCATGCCCTGTTCTTGGCCTCAGCAGCCCCTTATCCCGGAAGCTTCCTTCCCAGAGCAACAGTGCAAAGCCTTTCTTACTCCCTCTCGCTTCAAATCCAAGGTTTCCATGTTTTGCACGGCGTATCTCGGCACCTCGTGGCTTACCGAAAGCAACACTGAATGTAGCAGAAGCGTATTCTTCCCTTGTGTCTTTAAATTAATTCTTCACTCAACATTTTTAACTAAACAAAAACAAAGCCATAAAAACAGAAAGCAAAAATATAACTACGTAAGTTTGTTATGCATAAAAGTCTCCGTTTTTGCGGACTTAAAAAGGAGAACACAGAAGAGCTAACTAGAACTTCCTGTGGGCTGCTTTTAGACGATAACTTCAGTAAGACTTATATTCTAGAAGTTATAACAGCCTCTGAACTTATAGACACTTACATAAACTCTTCCCTGCCAGGAAGAACACCAGTAAGAACTTGGAAACGAAGAAATAGTTCCTGGGACTTGTTTTAGAACACAGAAACAGAGCGAGTCAGAAGGGGTCTCCTGGGCCATCTAGTCTGACCTCCGGCACCGGCCGGCTCCGCTCACCGCATGCCCATTTTGGGTTCTTTCCTCTTCTGTCCCCAGCCCCTCTTCCCTTTGTACGTGCAAATAGTACTAAATTTGTAGGGGCAAGGAGATGTGTGAGTGTCCACAGTAAGCAGCGGTATGGCTAAGGTTGGACTGTGGGGCCAAAGTCCCAGGCCTCCCAAATGACCAAACAGAAGGAAAGGAGAGTACCCAAAGCAAGGTCTGTTTTATTCTGGTGCCCCAGTGTCACCATTTTTACTACAATGCACTTTATCCTTCCTTTTTTCATCTTGCAAGTTATCCAAAGCAGCTCATCCCGTTCTTCTCCTCTCCATTTTATCCCCACAACAACAACCCTGCGAGGTAGGTTAGGCTGAGCATCCGTGTCCAGCCTCCAAGTCGCCCAGTGAGCTTCGTGGCTGAGCAGGGAGCGGAACCCCTGTCTCTAAAGTCCCAGACTAGCACCCTCAACCACAACAGCACACCGGCTCTCAGTGAGTTGAAAATTCCAACCTGCACATGCTCAGAGGTTGGGCCATTTTGTGATTGCTACTCTAACAGAACGGGAATGTCTAAGCAGATGTAAAGCATGGAACAGAGATGGAAGGGACAAAATAGGTCAATTGTGCATCTCATGATTGAATTAATTTATGTGCCTCTCGAAGGGGGGGCCACACAAGGCCAATAAGCCTGAGGGCTAGGATCGGTTCGTCTGCACCACTGTTGAAAAGCAACCTTGGCTGAAGAGCAGAGTGGACATGCGTCACCTACAAATACGCGGGCACGGACTTCCAGGCTGAAATCCAGCCGTGGGATGTGCCTTCTTCAAGAATCAGAACACAGAGTATACTGACGTAACCCGGCTGAAAAATGAGGAACATTAAGTGGAGAAGGGGGGTTGGGTCTTATCTTCTGGAAAAAATCTAAACAAAAAAACAGGACAGAGGACGCCTGAGCATGTCCAAAGCGCCTCTCTCTTGCTGTTGGGTCAATGTAAGCATTCAGTCTGGGAGCTGATCAAACAGGTTTCTAACCTGGAAAGTATGGCGTGGAGATAAAAATTGGCATTTATTTATTTGAAGTTTAAGGTCTAGGGATGCATGATGAGTGTAATCACATGTATGCCTGGGGATATTTATTTATTTTTAGATATTTCCTGCAAGGAACATGATACATGACAACAAATGGGGCTCCCATAGTCTTCTCCCTATCCATCTGATTCTCACAACAGCCCTGTAAGGTGGGCCAACCCGAGAATCTGTAACTAGCCCAAAGTCCCCCAGTGGCCAAGGTAGGGCTGGAACTCAGATTTTCACGGTCTCAGGACAACACTTTAAGAACAACCTCACTTCGGCTTATAAAATAATCCTCTCTCTTATTCGCACAACAAACCTGTGAGGTAGATTAATATGAGACTGGCCCAAAGTCACCCACTAACTTTCATGGCCAAAGGAGGACCAGAATGTGGATCTCGCAAGTCCCACCCCTACACGCTAACCACTAGGCCACACCTGCTCTGTGGATTAGAACTGGTGTGGCAAGAAATGCACAGCTTTCCTGTATGGTGGAAAGGGTCAGGACTAGGCAACCTGGTGCCTTCAAGACTCTTGGGAATATAACTCCCATCATCCCCAGCCACTGCCCATGATGGCTAGGGCTAATGGAAGTTGCAGTTCTTACTGTGGGGAGAGTTCGGTACAGCACAGAAATCCAATAATTCAGTAGCTCTGTATGAATCACTAAACATGGAACACCGTTGGAAGCATTTCCTGGAACAATAATCAGGCACAGTTTAAAATGATTAAGGGTTGATTCCCTGTTTGAAAAAGAAATCAAGGCTTTTAGCTTATGTGGGCAGGAGGCAGAGAAGAGAGAGCGTGCGTGCGTGGAAATAACAAAAGGGACTTCCATACATTTCTGAACACGTGCAAAGAAATTAACTTCCTGTGTTGTATCATGAGAGTTTGATTGGCAGCAAATGGAGACACAAAGGCTGGTTACCGAATTAATATGCAGTTCTCCGAAGGGGGAAAAAAAGCCGATCCTCAGAGATCAGCTGCAGACACCGAGTGGAACCTCTCTGTTCAACAGCAGTTTATCCCTAAATACCGTGCGCGAAAACCAGGAAGGGCTGTTACTTCCGCATTGTTCCACGTTAGTATGTCAGGAAACTGGAGTGACCGCACAAGGAACCCTTTACGTTTTTACTGGGAAGATGGGCTTGCCTCGAAAGAAGAAATTTCCCCACAGCCACTCTAGAAATTGCTGTCTCTCCTTGCCCGTCGACTTATTTATGCTTGTAAGCCGCCCTGAGGCTTTGGCGAATGGGGCGGCATAGAAGTTCCCTAAATAAATAAATACCCCTCTGCCCCTGTCCTGGCTGGATCTGTCCGGAGATGCCCTCCAGCCAGAGCTGTCTAGGAAACCGGAGATTCTGGATCCAGGATTGGAGAGGGGAGCCAATTTTCCCCACCACTGGCCACGGAGAGCCCCCGCCTGCCCGTTGAGGCAGCCTGGCTGGCTGCCCAGTCCCTGCCGCGTCCCCATCCAAGGGCATCAGTCCTTGCAGGGCGGGGGGGGGGGGGAGTGCAGCTCTGCCGTCCCGTGACACCCCATTTCTGGGTCTCGGCACAACCCGGCATCTCTTTTTGTTTGCAGCTGGCGCAAGGCACCCCAAATCAAGGAGAGAAGGCAGGCCCACCTGCACAAAAGGGGAGCTACTTTTCCAGCCATCGCTGGCCAATGCTTCATTCATTCGTCTGTCTCCTCCCGGCTCCGGGTTCCCTACCCAGAGATCTGCTCCAACCTCGGCAATGGAGGGGGGGAGGCATCCCCTCCCAAGAGATGGACACTCACCTTGCTCACCAGTCTCCGGGATGCCATCGGTCTCTTTTTATGCCGGCTTAGCAGAAGGCATCACACAAAGCAGGGAGGGAGGGAGGTGGGAGGGGGGGAGAGGAGAGGAGAGGAGAGCAGCGGAGGGAGGGGAGGGGAAGCCAACAGGGAGAAAGCCACGGCTGGACCAGGGCCTGGCAGGCAGCCCTGGAGGAGGAGGTTGCCATGGCGACGGGGGATGTGCTTGGATGCTCGCGGCATCCTTGCTTAGTCTCGGAGGAAGGAGGAGAGTCCAGGGAGATCAGAAGGAAAAACTGGCGGGGGGGGGGCGAATCTGCGCACCTGCCCAGGCTAGATGCCAACCGAGGAAAGGGCAACACCCAGATTTTTTGGGGGGGGAGCAGCTTGTAAAGGAGAGCAGCTACCACGTTGAGGGGGGAGCGATGCTTGAACCGGCTCCTTCCAGCAGCAGCAGCAGCAGCAACATGGATACCGAATCATGCCGACGCAGTCTCAGACAATAGACGCCCCTGTTAGCTCGCGGATGCCCCCCCCGCACTTCAAAGGAACCCACCCTCCCTCCCTCCCTCACACGCTACAGGGTCTATTCGTTCCCCCTTCCCCACTTTGCTTTTCTCATGCCACATCGCAGTGCCCCTCGCGCCTCCGTGCCCCCCCCCGCCGCCCACATCCGATTTCCCGGGCACCGCACGCCCACCCGCCCGCACCCCCGTTTCTCACGCTGATCCGGACGAGGGCATCCATGATCGAGGTGAAGGAGTGGAGGTCCTCGCCCTCGGCCATGACTCCAGCGGGGAAGGGGGGGGGTGGCGCGCCCGGCCTCTGCACCCCCCGCTCCGCCCCGGTAGCGGTTGCGATCGCCTCGGTCTACTGCTGCCGGGAGCCCAGCCGTCGGGGAGTGTTTGTGGGGGGGGGGGAGGAAGAGGCAATGCGCATGCTCGTCAGGAGATGCTCAACCCAACGAGCTTTTCCTCCCCCCACCCCTTTCAGCTTTGAAGTGCCGGTTTTGGCACCGGAGGGGGGGGAGTCGTGGATTATAAATTATTAGCAGTACTTATGCAGCACAATAGACACATAGCTGAGGCTTTACTGAGCAACAAAGCGAGCGAGCGAGCGAGCGAGCAAGGGGAAAGGCTCCCGCCCCGAGGAACTTGCAATCTGAGAGTGACGTGTATTCCCATGGGTGTGGTCCTTTGAGCTAATCGGCTCAGCGGGTTTTGGGCTCGGGATCTGTTTCCACAGTGCCAGGGGCTCAGCCTAGGCTTAGCCTTGTATTGATCAAAATGGGTGCTTCTGAGCTTAGGCAGAGTGACATTCCCCTTTTTTAAAAAAAGAACATTTTTGCCACCACCAGCCTGGGACTGTGCAGGTTTTCAGCAGGTATTCCTGCTACCAATATTTAGAAGATTTTGTTTTCCTTGACTGCCACTTTGCTCTAGCATTAGCCCAAGCACCCAAATAGTCCTGTGGATGAGACGGGACTCGAACCTGAGACTCACGGCGCCGGCCGCCTCGCCTTTGTCCGCCGCCTCCTCTGAGGAGCGTATCCGGATCTGTGCACAGGCGCCGCCTGGCGGCCGATCTCGGGAAATTACAGGCGGCTTGTAATACTACTTCGCGGCCGGTAAGCTGCCGCGCATGCGGAAACGCCTAAACCCACTCCGCCCTCCCCTCGAGTGAAGGCGAGGGCTTCCTACGCACGCGCGAAAGCAAACTACACGTCTCCGCTCGGAGCGGTGGGTTGTCCCGCGCGTGCGCAACAGCTCGTTTAAGCGGCGCATGCGCAGCCGAGAAAAACCGGGGACCTTTGATTCCAACGGGGGAATCGCGTCTAAGCGGACCGTTCACCGGGGGGCTCCTCACGGTGCATTATGGGTAAGGGGCCAATCTAAAGGGAGGGCGTGGGGGGCACAAGGGCACTTCATTTATGAGAGGGGTCAATCAATGCTCCATGTTTTGCTGTCTGCTTCCTTGCATGCTCTTGGGGGGATGGTGGGTAATGGAGCATTATGGGTAGTCCGGCAGCTGGGGTGAGCTTTGCCCATCCCTGGCCACGCCAAGTTGTGCTGAAGGTTTGCTCGCAGGCTACAGGGGCATTGTGGGTAATGCATCGTTATGGGCAGGCGGAAATGGAGGGGGGGGAATGAATCATGGTTAAGGTGGGTCTCATGATCCCTCCCAGCCATGCTAACCTGTCAGGCAGTGCCATTCACCTGTGGCAATCTTGGGCAATCAGCCCTGCCCCTCTGCATGCCTGGTGCATTGTGGGTAACGTGGCACTCGGAGGGGAACCTTGGATTGTGGGTAAGGGACGTCTTTCCCATCTGTGTGGCCCTGGCCCTGCTTTTATGCTAAAAGTTCACTATGACTCATGTGGCACGGTCACAGTGGGTCTCACCAGTGCCTCCGGACACATTCATGTCCTGGGCACTGCCATGCCCTGTGAAGAATTTTGCTAGGAAGTGGCCCCTGGGGCAGGCTACGGAAGCTTATCCAGCCAGATCCTGAGGACATGGGTTACGGCCAGCCCGGGGTGCCTGCAGGGTCCCCTATCCAGCCTCTGTAAACACTGCAGCCGATGTCCTGTTGCATTGTCCTGCAACACGGCAAGACAATGACTTCGTCCAGCAGTGACCTGCTCTTTCTGTCTCCCCAGCGGTTGGCACAGGAACGTCCTTAGTGCTTTCCTCACTGCTCTCTCTCCTGCTCTTCACGGGGATGCAGATGTACAGCCGCCAGCTGGCGTCCAGTGAGTGGCTGACCATCCAGGGGGGCCTGCTGGGCTCCGCTCTCTTCATCTTCTCCCTCACAGTATCCTCAACACAAACTCTTTGGAGATGGCCGGGGTGGGGGGGGTGGGGGCTAGTATCATCAGGATCTGCCACCTTTAGGCATAACTTGCTCCAGGATGTGCACACAGACACACACCTGGTGCCCCCAAGTTGCTTTGGGCAACTCCACACACCTGCCAGTGAGCTTTCCTGTTCCCCAGAAAGCAGGATCCAGCCAGGAAGTAAAATACAGTTTGCTTTGGTTTCTGTATGATCCTTTAGGACCTAAAATCTATGTAGTTCTAATATGCCATCAGCTTTAAAACAAAAATCCACTGTTTCCTCCCCTATTGGACTAACCCAGCTCTGGAACTCCTGGGGATGCAGTCAGTCTTAAGTGAAAACATGGAAGGAGCACAATACAGTCAGGCTGAGAATTGTGGGCCTTTTTCCTGTCTAAACACACAGGATCTTGCCCTGAGAAAGACAAATGGAGTAATTCCAAAACATAATCAGAGCTAGACATTTCCGTTTCTGCCTCCAGCAGTAATGATGTTAAATGGATACTGAGAATGACAACATCATCTGTTTGGAAATACAACTTTCTAAGACCCACACATAAGCTTCTAACAAAAGCAGAACACATATCCAAATAAGTATCCAAGTTAAGTTGGAATTTACATACCATCTGTCCATACATGGAAAATGCTGAGAGGTCCCCAAGCTACGGCATTCAAGCTGTATTGTAAAATCAGTATTTCACTTTCAAGAGGATGCAGAGAATCCGTTTACGCTGACCGTGCCATAAGTTCCTGGAAACAGGTGGAAAATTCAAGAGGAAATGTATGTTGCTAAATAGTCAAGAGTGTTCAAATACAATATTTATCCATAGAAAAACCTCTCCCAACCTCAGAGGCAGGGTGCTGCTGGGACTAAAACTATTAGAATGGCGTGGTATGAATGGGAACCGGGGCTTAAACGATGAAGATGAAAGCACATGGAGGTTCGTGGGACAGAAGGTATTCCTTCCCACTTCCTGGTGGATTGTAGGATGTTTTCCTTGACGACAAAACCTTTCCAGGCCTTCAACAACCTTGAAAGCTTAATCTTCGGCAAAGGGTTCCAAGCGAAGATCTTCCCAGAAAGTAAGCTAATGGAGCATAACTGTGGTTTGGAGGGGCGGGGGTGGGGGCTTCGTATTTTGTGGGCCAGCCTTCTCGTTCCCGATCTCTCCCACCCCTCTCCCCTTTCCTCCCTACAGTTATCATCTGCCTACTGCTGGCCCTGTTTGTGTCAGGTTTGATTCATCGCGTCTGTGTTACCACCTGGTAAGGACAAGGGGCCCACAGCACAGGGGACAGGGCGAAATATCCCCAAGAAACACACACTGGATGGGGACGACCCAAAGCCCTGCTCAATCCTCCTGCTCCAGATGTTTTGGGCCTCAATTGAGAGAGAAAGCGCTAGCCAGTCCTGCAAGCTTTGTCTGTCTTGGGTTCGATTCCACTGCCATCCACAGTTGTCCAGAGTGGATTTTCCCAGGGGTGGGGTGGCAGTTCTACCTTCATAGCCTGATTTCGGAGACTGGCGGGGTGACTGGATGGCTGGGTTTCCTCTCATTCAACTAATGCCGACTCAATTTAATTTCATAGGAGCTTTTGCAGGAGGCATTCTGGAGACAAGAGGGCCCCAAATCTCAGCCTATTTTGGTCTACAGCTCTTAGTGCCAGTATCCCACCTTTTAGTGCCAGTATCCCACCTTTTAGTGCCAGTATCCCACCTTTTAGTGCCAGTATCCCACCTTTTAGTGCCAGTATTCCAACTTTGCAGAATGGAGGGGGAATCCAGACAGAGGCCAGGAAGCCACCAAAAGGTTGAGAAAGGAGCATGGTGTTTTGGGGAAACGCAGAAGGCCAAATTGGGGCCCTAGGCAGACTAGACCACAACTGCCAGTCTGAGGTTCTGCATCCCTCACTCAAGTCTCTGATGTGTGTCTTGTGTGTGCGGCTTGTGAGCATGGACTAACACTGTCTCCCACTCTGCTTTTTGTTCCCCAGTTTTATCTTCTCCATGGTGGCCCTGTATTACATCAACAAAATCTCCTCCACTCTGTACCAGTCGGCAGCTCCGGTCCCCGTGCCCGCCAAGACCATCAGCAAAAGCAGGAAGAGGAATTGATGCCTGGGGGGCCCCAGCTGGTGGGGGATTGTGGGAAGGAAGGGGGGATTTCCAGCTCAGCCAGATCCAAACACCCAATAAAGTTTTTTTTTTTGTAAAGTTGTAAAACAATACCATTGCCACTCTGTCCACCGTCTGTGTCATTGGAAAGCAATCTTTCTTCCGTTTATGTATCAGCTTGTATATACACCCAGGACTTCTTGGAGTCCTAAACCGGTCCTCTGGGGCTTGCCAAATAGCTACCGCCTTTCCCTCAGCTGTGGAGCACTGGCTGCCACCTGGCTTTGTACATTGCCCCTTGCTAAACGGCTGAAAACTTCCCCCAGTCTGGACTGGGAGAGGTTTAGACGAGAGAAGATGGTGGCTTTTGCCCGCACCCACTCGGGGGATGTTCGCCCACCAACCCGCCCCGCCTTCTCCAAAAGAGAATTCAGCCCTCAGGCTGAAAGGGGTTCAGACCCTTGTTAGGTGCGCCACTTTGCCAAGAACAGAAGAGGTGTCCATGTTGTGGGAAGGAATGACGCGAAAGAGAAAGAACCACAGAGGATTCCGGCTGCGGTTACAAGCAAGATGCAGTAACTTGGCATTGCTTTGAAGCCAGGTGGGGGCAACGGCATGCCCCCCCCCCCAAGTGTGGCTGGGGCAGATTGGTGCTGTAGAAACCCCCTTACCTTCCGATGGAACAGGCAGGGACTGGGCTGGGGGTGCCTCCCAGCCATGCCAGTGCAGTGGGAATTAGTTCCAGTGAGTAAACCATGCATGGGGGACCAAGCTGAGTTGCACAGGAGCTGTTACTATGAAAGACTCAATCTGACCTTTGTGAAAACAAGATTTTGGGCCGGGTGCAGCCCCGAATAAGACATACAGAGCGGTTGTACAGCGCTGAATCGGACACATGCTGGGGTGTAATGGTTGGAATGTTGCACTAGGGGAGACCCGGGTCCTCGTCACTCCACAATCATGAAGCTGTAGGCCCATCACTGACTGAGCTTAGCCAACTTCGCAGGGTTCCTGTGCAGATAAAATGGCCAGGGGAAGATTTGGGTCCAACAGAGCCAAGCTCAAGGAACTGAGGTTCAATTTGGATGCCAGGAAGTACTTTAGAAACATAGAAACAGAGCGAGTCAGAAGGGGCCTCCCGGACCATCTAGTCTGACCTCCGGCACCAGCCGGCTCCGCTCACGACATGCCCACCATGCGCATGTCCAGCCTGTCTACAGAAACATAGAAACACTTTCTGACAGTTCGGACCCCGAGGGTGTGGAATGGACTTCCATTGTTTGAGGCCCCATCAGTGAGGGTGTTCAAGGATGGGCTGGACATGCACATGGTAGGCATGTCGTGGGCGAAGCCGGGGGTCAGACTAGATGACCCGGGAGACCCCGTCTGACTTGCTCTGTTTCTATATTCTATGTTTCTAAGATTATGTCAGCCATATGGGGGACAAAGGATTGGAAATGTAATATGTTTAAAAATAAAGAACCATAAAACGGGGGCCACAAAACCCAGCTACAGCCCAGAAAGAGACAAAGACGCCCTATGCCAATCTTCCCCAGCCTAGCTCAGGATGCTGGGAGTTGCAATCCAATACATTTGGAGGGTGCAGAGTCAGAGAAAGCTGCTCCACAGTGGCTTCCTGGTCCATTCCCTGATCTGGAACAAGCTCCCCATCTTAATCTTTGTGGCCTGGCTCCCCCTGACTGCTCTTCCACAGCATGTAATTTTTGCTTCTCCACCATTGCCTGCTACAACACTTGCAGCTCCTCTGAACAACTTCCAGCAACACCTGCCTCTAAAACCACCTGCTCCATGATTTTGGCACAACTCCCCAGTCCGGCTGTCCTACCGCCACCTTCCCCAGCCTGGTGCTCTCCATACGGTCGTGATTTGAACCCTCATCGATCCGGCAGCCCCAAATCCTGGGGATCTAACATATGCAAGGCAGCATGTTGTCCACCTCTGCCTCTATTTCCTTCCGAAGCCTGACCTCTACTGGGCTATAGACTGGAAAATCCTGCACACCAGTAACATTGGGAGATCATAACGGTTAGGAACAGATTCGTCTTCGTACTTTTGGGCAGCCCTTCTGGACTGCAGAGGGCTGGCTGAACTTGCACTCAAAATTCAAACTTGGTCTGTGGAGGCTGACCCAGCAGGTCCGATGTTTCTGATGATCAATGTTGTTTTTAGTTTTTCTCTGTTTTAGGGTTATGATTTTGAATAAAACTTATTATAAAAAAATGACCATGATACAAAGACCTTCACAACTAGTTCTGTATGCCTGGCGCTCCTTTTGACTTGTGATTTTGTGTCATGGGTTATGCTTCTCGGGGGCCTTTGGATTTGTTTAAAAAAAGGCTCATTAAAATTGCACAAATTCCTGTTCAAGGCAAAAGCAATTCATTGCATCTTGGCCATAAAAGTGCAATGTCTTCTTTAATTAAATAAGCTGCATCAAAAAAAAAACACACACACACACACACACAAAACCTCGAACTTGGTCATCGAACTTCACCGGCTAGGATGCACCCGTCTTAATGTGCAGACATGTGGACTGATGCTACTCGTGAATGGAGCAGCGTGGCTTTTGCTAGGGAAACAGCTGACAAAATTCCCATCAGGGCCACCCTGTCCATCCCTCTGCTCACAAACAGCGAGGTCAAGGAGCTTCCGGCAGGAGGCGCTACAGGACCAGCAGTATTTGCGACCCGATCAAGAAACAAACTTAAGGCTGCCTTTGAGATCGCTGCTCACGTTTCACAAGTTGTATTAGGAAGAACTTCAGGGGTGACGGGGTTTCCCAAAGAAGCAATGCGATGCGATGTTTCTCCGATGCGATGTTTTTTGAAGGATTCAAGGAAAATATGCAGACTCGTACGCCAAATAATAAAATCACACTAAATGGATGAAGCCAAGTGCATCACCCGCTGACTGGATGAATAAATTCCCAAGCATCTCCTTGGAAGGGCTTTAAGCAACGAGTGAGGGGTTGGGGGTTCGCCCTTTCTCTGTTCCGGTGCATCCCACCCAGAAGAAAACTCACGGTTTATTAATTAATTTATTAAAGTGGAACCTTGCTCATTAGCCAAGATGACTCTCCGGGTGGCTCTTGGATTTGTGACTGCACATTTGTCTGCCCTGAATTGGTTATATCAATGCAAAGTCAGTCCAGAAAACTGATCCTGTTCATCTTTGCTCTCATGGAGTCCGAGGACTTGCTTTTTCCTGCAAGAGAAGCAGGGGCACAACAAGGAAGGGTCCTCTTGCTGCCCTGGGTGCAAAAGTGGACATCAGAAATCCAAGCACAAAGAGGCCTCTATTTCTTAAGACTATGCAATATTCCCGCTGTCTTCCTTTTTGGCACAGATTGCTTCAGAGCGTTCTCAAGACAGTCGTTGAAAAAGCTCAGGATTGAAAAACTTGCTCAGAGGCTCGGTGTGGGCAGCAGGTTAGACAGGGTGGCAGACTACCACAATAAATCCAACATGGCACAGCCATAGTTGTTAAGAGGTGGACTAGGATGGGAAAAATCCAAGTTCAACCACCATCCATCTCACCCATAACAGCCGCTGGGTGACTTTCGGTCAGTCACACCTTGTCCCAGAATTCCCCTTCTTCATTGGTTTTCAGACACTGCCTCTGACTCACAACCCAGCTGGATTTACTAGGCTGTGTTGTTGTTTGTAACAGGGTAGATATCTCACCGTTCTGGAAGACAACAGGGATGAGTTATTACCTGCCTCAAGGGGTCTGTCTGACAGCTGGTCACAAGGTCTTTCGGGCCAACGCTCCGGAGGCCAAACCATTCCATCCTGCAGCGTCCGGGAGGCAGACGGAAAGCAAAGAGCAAGCCAGGCCTGAAGTTCTGCAAACGTGTGTCAGAGGAAACGTGTCAAGTGGAGAGCTGATATTGGACGCAGAAAACTAACGTTGCATTTTGCTTTTGCGTAAATGCACTATAAAAAGGAGCAGAGCTGCACCCGAGCCAGAAACTTTGACACTCTTTCAACCTTTCTCTGCCAAGATAAACTTCTCAGATAAGAGACTGACACAACATTTTTACATGATCCCTAGCTCCCTTCTCACTGCCAGGACCAAGCGGGGGGGGGGGGGGGTCAGCCAGTGCATTCAGCTAAGACAAACCGGGCCCCCCCTTTCCCAGCACCAGCTATGTCTGCTTGCACAGCAGACAAAATCCAAGGAAAACGGGGCAGGTCGGAGCAGGCCCGAGCACTGAGGATCTATTGACTTCGCGTTTCAAAACAAAGCTGGAAATTCTCTCCTCATTTCTCCAGAAGGGTTGGAGGCGGGGTTGTAAAATAACTACTTTTGCAACATGCCCGGGGTGGGTGCAGATTCAGATCTAACTGACCAGACACCGAAGATGATGGTGATGATCCAGTAAATCGGTAGGGAGTGGATTCTTGCTTGGGGCCACTGCCATGTGCCACAAGGGACCGAGGCCAGCGTTCAGGGGCATGGCGGGGCAAACCATAAGGACTAGTAAGTTGCACGGGCCGATTTGCAAGGCTGCTTGGAGCTGGAGGAGGAGAAGGGACCGTTTCCCTGCAGAACAGGGCACATCTCTCAGTCTCGCAACAGAAAACTTCGAAGGAGCACAACCGAGTGGTGGGAGCGCCCCCTCTGCAAGGACGCGGCCCGGTGACATGCTAAAGGCACCAAAGATTACCCAACAGGACTTGCACCCAAGTAAATATGCACAGGGCCAGGCTCACCATGAATCGCTCGCCTGGATTGATAGATACTCCAGCTTTGCATTGGCCTAGCAATCAGGAGTATGGTTAGGGGAGTGTCCATGGGAAGAAGGGCACAACTTCGGTCAGTGTGCAGCATGTGGGGGGCACAGATTGGCCCCCAACGGACCTCCATGAGTCACATGGGCTTAGTGGGCCTGAGCCCGGCCGGACGTGGGCTCCGTTCGGCACCCCCCGCTACGGGCAGACGGTGGAGGCATGGCTGTGCTTGTGGGGAGGCTGTGTGAGCGAGCAGGCGCCGTGGACGTGAATACAGAGAGGCTCTGTGGGTGTGTTTCTGGAGGAATGGCGGAGGGCGTGACCCCCAGCCATGGGCACTGCCAGTCCGGGTCGCCCCCCATGCCAGCCCTGGCCAGGGCCCTGCCGGGCATCAGGATGCAGCCTGCGCGGCTGGAATCGAAGCTCAAGCAGGATCGGACGGGTTTTGAAACAGCCGCCTCCTCCCTTTCCAGAGTGGGAGACGTGGGGCGGGCGTGGGGGCACGCATCTTGCATGGGATTGCCTCCTCAGCTACCCCCTCAAAGGGGGCGCCCCAAGGCGGACCAGGGGTGCGGGGGGGGCTCATCGCAGGCCGCTGCGGCCGTCGGCTGCCTCACAAGAGACGAGGCCTGTCCAGAGGATTGCGCTGGCAGCAGAACAAAGGCGCCCGCCCTGCTGTGGCGGATGGCACCACTCCTGGCGCTGGATGGACCGCTGACGGATGGGGCAGGTGGGGAGCCACGCCCCGGCCTGAGGAGCCAAGCTGTTAACTCGTGTGTGACTGTGCTGGGTGTGCAAAATGCACACCCAGCATTCCCACAGCAAGCAAGAGCCTTGGTTGGTTCACACACACGCATACACACACACACACACACAACCCCCCCCCCCCAAGTTAACTGCTGTCTCGCCTGCACGTGCAGCCCTGCCTGGCCATCTGAGCCACAGTCAGGCAAATTTGCCGAGAATGACACAGTTCTAAAAATAAAATGGCAAGGAGCTGGTCCTCATTGTCCTTTTGGAATCCACAGTGCACAGGTTGGGGGATTTTAACACAGCTAAACCAAGAGTGCGCGACCTCAAACCTGCCCCCATCTATTACAGCACCATTCCAAACGTAGCACCCTCTGGGTTTGCTGAGCTATGACTCCCATCAGCCCCTGCCAGCATGTCATAACAGTCATGCTGTTATGACTGTTGGGGGCAGGTGGGCTATCCTTCAGGTTAGGCAGAAGCTATCCTGCCCACCCATCAGGAATGCTGTAATTATGAGATTCTGGCGCCAAGCAGGGGCTGGACTAGATGACCTTTGGGGACCCTGGCATGCTGTGCTTTCACCAAAGCACTGAGCTGCCCCTCAGGCTAGGCTGGCCTGGCCGGGCTCCTGGGCCTCCGCGACCTGCGTCAGAAGCCAGCTGGCCTGCTGTCTGCCCCCAAGCCCACCAGAAGCATGCCCAGGCCTGCGGGGCTGTTCTCCAGCCCAGGTGGTCCCACCCCGGCGGAGCAAAGGTTGGAGCGTGCGTAAGGGAGCCGGCGCAGTGACGGTCTAACACCCAGAAACTGGAAACCCAGAGCGAGAACGACCTTGGCCTCAGGCACCACATCACCTCCCATTCCCAAATGCACCTTAAAAACAATCCCACCAGCAAAACATCAGGGGTAAATTCCTGGCCTTTCCTCCTACACACACATTCTGTGACAGCCTCAAAAAGGGTGAATTTGCTCCTGCAAGGGGTAACCCCCAGCCCCTGGGTGGCTTTGCACAAACCAAAAGAACAGCCCCCCCACCCACCCACAGCATGCTCTCTTGAGTTCAAATAAAGGTGTCCAGCATCTAGCACTTTCTGAAACACACCCTATGGCCGTTCTTAGTCATCTACTAGGGGGTGGGGGAAGCAGTGGGCTTCCAACCCCATCCACCCTCCTTGTGCATTTCTCCCCACCTCAAAAAACTCAGCCGTCGGGCGATACAAAAATGAAATAAATGACAATTTGAGTGCGACCGCCTGAACAATTCAGGAGAATCTGTGGGTTTGCCTCATTGTTAGATGCATTTCCCATTTTTCCCACTTGCAGGGAAACCCAGGCAGCTTACATGATCTTACTTTCCATTCTTATGCTCACAACAACCCTACAAAGTAGGCCAGGCTGAGAGTACAGGATTGCCCAGAAAGCCCCAGGTACATCCATCACAGTCAAATACTTCACGGCACTTCAAGCCAGGCATCCATCAGCCAAATCAAACATTGGCAAATATTTCGAGCTCATGCATCTCAAGAGGAGGAGAAAAACAAACACTTCAGGTACGCTCTTATGCAAGTTTAGAGAGACAAAAGGGCTAAAACTCCCAGAATTCCCCAGCTGAGGCATGCTGGGCAGGGCAAGCCTTTTTCTCTCTCTGATGAATAAAATGTTGCCTGTAATCTCCCCATCTGGAAGAGATTCAAAGGAAGAGCTCTTGTAAAGGCAGTGTTGCATAGTGGTTAGAGCACCGGTGCCCTGACCACGTTTGGACAGCGCCCGAGAGCTGCTCCTGGGCAGCCGTGGGCCTTCAACGCCGGCAAAGGAAGAGGAACGGGGCATTGCCCCGCAGATGGCGGATCCACCTGGCTCAGCGACAAGGCTGAAAGAGGCGCCGCCACCCCTCGCTGGGAGGCCCCCGCAGGTTTGCTGGCTTCAGCATTTTGATAAGCTCCCCCCCACACCTTCGCCCCACTGCCGCCAGGAGTCTGTATCTCTAATGAGACTGCATTCCTGGACAGACGCCCTCGGGGAGAACGGGCCGGGAAGCGTCTGCCTGCCGCATGGGAGGCTCTCGCAGGGCGCCCAGACTTCGCAGAGGGGAAGAGCGGCGAGGGGCGCCCGAAAGGGAGGTGCAGCCGGGGACAGGCAGAACACCTGGCTCTTCATTTGCGAGGGCGCTCTGCGCGCGCCCAGAGAGTCTTCAGCAGGGTCTGGCTGTGAGTCAGTCGCTCTGCGCTCCTCGGTCTGCCGAAGGCGAGACCCTAGCAGCCGGGAGATGCTGGGCATCAAACGTGGCACCTTTGCTGCCCCCCCACACCCCACCCTGAGCAATAATGCTTCCTCCAGGGGCGTCCCCACTGCTGGAGCCCACTTCTGTTTTGGAGCAGTTTGGGGAGCTGACCAAACTTGAAGCGATTTCGCCTCGGGAGAAGCAGTCCAGCTTTTTAAAAGGGGCAAGGTGGAAAGCAGGGACCGCACAAAAGCTGGGATACCGACTGGCCGACAAGGGGAAGGGGCAGAGCCGGGGGACCCCTATGAAGGCAACCACCGAGGAGGGAGGGCATCAAAGTGTACAAAAAGCCACGCTGGGGCAGATTACAGTCTAACCTACTGCCCGCAGGAGCCCGCGAGGAAGCAACGGCACCCTCCTACCCATGATCCCCAGCCACTGGGGCACATAGGTGGACTGCCTCGGAGGGCGGAGGTAGCACTGAGACCTTACACCCCAGGACGTGTTCTTTAGAACTCATCCCAGTGAGATGCGGCCATCCCTGCATCTTCCAATGGCAAATCCCATGGTTTTAAACTCTTGGGTTGTGTGAACACGTCCTTCCTGTTATCAGTCCCAGAGCTCCCCAGGGGTGACCCATCTGGGCTCATAGAAGCCTGGGACAGCTGGAAGGGTCTAGAAGGCCACCAGGTCCAATCCTGCTCAGTGCGGGACCGGAACCCCCCATCTAAGGACTAACCAGGCCTGACCCCGCTTAGCTTAGGCAGGGCCAGACACTTCAGCAGAGAGATCGGGGGGGGGGGATCGCTTCCCCTCCATTTTCTCTGCACCATGGTACATCTTCGCACACCTTCATCCTGCCCTCCCTCCCTCACCTTTTTCTAAGCCCCCTCAACTTTTGCAACCTTCCCTCTTAAGGGAATTGCTCCAAAACTGGACCATTTTGTTTCCCTTTCTCCAACTCGGTAACATCCCTTTTCTAAGGTACAGTGACCAAAACTATACACTCTATTCCCGGAAAAAAATGCATCCGAGATTTCATTATTTCTAAACTGCCTTTCTCGGCACTTCTGCAACTCTGTTGTAACAAAACCATCCACTCAAAACCCTGTTCCATCTCTTTTTAAAACAAACCATATCCGTTAACCCAGAGAAAAGCCCTTAATCCAATGTAAATGGATCAAGACATTTCTTAAGAAATGCAATTGCTCAGCAGTAGTTACTGGCAGAGGGAATTCCACAAATGGGGCCACAACCAAAAAAGCCCTGCTGTCAACACTCCGGATTACATGGACTCAGACGCTGACCGTAAAGCCTGCCTAGACTCATTCCCTTCAGCAGAATTCCAAAATAAGAAACAACGGAAAGGTGAGGAGGAGCGGCCAATCTCTCCAAACCAAGAAAATCCAGGCAAGGAAGAACAGAATTATACATTTTCGTTTCCCCGATGCTGACAAGCAGCAATGACTGTACCAGTCAGCACAATGGGTCAGTCCCTTTCTATTCTCTGGCCTCCCACGAAGAATTCCCTATCCTAAACTCAACATCATGCCAACTTCTCCCTCAGCAATGTCCTAATCGTGGCCGGATGCAAAGGAAGCCAGATGCTTCCTGCTGAATCCCACCTCGATTCTTCCAAACAGATGAATTTCGCTGGTTTCCTTTGAGACCGATTCCCAGAACCAGGCAGAGCTACGGAGGGGAGGGAAAGCACGGCTGTGCACAGAGACCTAAGGGGTACTCACTGCAGGGTCCACTAAGCCGTGCCCCCTTGGCACCCACAGACCTCGATACTGCTGCACGGAACTGCACCTGGCAGAGTTTTTTAATCCCACTTTCCAGACAATTATAGCTTTCCAAAGTGGCTCCCATGGATCAAAAGGCTGAGAGGGAGGGAGGGAGACAGAGAGACTCTGCCACCCAGATTACAGACTGGATGGACAAGAGACACGCAAGGGAAGGGGAGTGGAAGGAAAGGGGGAAGAGCAGTTTTGCAGGGCCAGGGCAAGGAGGTGAGCTGGAAGCCGGAGCAGTTCGAATCCCAGATTGGGCCGTGCAAGATTCAGATCCCCTCCGTCACTGGGTGACTTTCGGCCACTTGCTGGCTCTCAGTCTGACCTACCTCACAGGGTTGTTGGAGAGGAGAACAGGGGCCATACAACTACCCTGAGTTCCCTTGGAGTAATGAAGGCAGTTTTATCATTGTGACAACGCACGATTGTTTTAATTGCTTTTGAGGTCCTTGCTGGGATCCCTACCCAAATATTTATTATTTATTTAAAAGTTTTCTATACCGTCCCATACTTTGACATCTCAGGATGGTTTACAGCCAAGTAAAGTAGAAATAGGGAATAACAGTTGCCCAGCATCCAATGTTAAAATATAAACCCACTAAATAAAACAAGTTAACAGTTAAAATACTGGGAGAATAAAAAGGGTTTCTCCTGACGCCGAAAGACGCGTTGGCGCCAGGCAGAGTTCTCTGGGGAGCGTGTTCCAGTTGGGGCGCGATTCTGGTTTCTCCACATCTTCAGCCACAGGACTATGAGTGGATGGGAGGCAAGAGGCCTTCCTGGCCGGGACGGGGGAGGCATCTCCCTTCGGAGTCTCCTTCCCGGGTGCCGGTGACCCCTTGGCTTGATGATACCACTGGCAGGCAGCGGGTGGGTGTCCCGGAGCCCTGGGCCCCAGGCTGGAAAAAAAGGATTGCTCACCAGGGCACGGCCCTGGAAGTCCTCCTGCTGCCCTTGGCGGGACGCCTGCTTCACTTGCCGCTTGCCAGCCAGCCGGCCGCATCCATGGGGAAGGTCCAAGGGGCCGGTTCCCAGCACCCGCTTCGGCCTCACTCCGGAAGGCAGAGGCCAGGCAACGAGGAAGCCGCCTGGAAGCGGTGCCAGGGGACTCACGTGGAGCCGGGGAGAACAAGGGGCGCCCCCACCTTTTCTGCTCTGGCTAGCAATACTTGGCACCAGGAGGTGTGCCGTGAGGGCTGAGCGCACGACATGGGAACAGAGGAAACGGGATCTGTTCTGTCTGCTGGCAATGATTCTCCCAGGGTTTTCTCACCAGCCTCGGGGTGTTGAATCCGGGGCTCTGCCTTTGCTCACCCCCTTGGCTGTTTAATATATTATTAAGACCAGCTTTATTCCTGCAAATAACTCAAGGCAACTCGCATGCTCCTGCTCTTCATTTTATCCTCACAGCAACCCTGCAAGGTAGGTTAGGCTGAGAGTCAGTGACTGACCTATCTTCACCCCATGGGTCTCCCAAGTCCCAGTCCAAAGCACTAACCACTATGCCATTCCCAGGGAGCGGGGCAAAATAGACCAAATTCGAGGTTCATAAAATAATGAACCATGTGTTCCCCTGCTCTACTCCCAATTTCATAATACCAGACATGAGTATCACTTGTAAATTGCAATGAACTCAGAACAGACCAAAAGACAGACAAACAAAAGAGATTTCTTGGCACAAGGCTTGATTAACTTATGGAACTCTCTGCCACAGGATGCAATAGATACAGCCAGCAGCTGGGCGCCCCCTTTGCCTACATCCCTAGCCAACTCTTAGGTAGGAAAGTGTGGCTGAGCTGATTTTCCAGTTTGTTACTTAAGTCGCTGTTATTTGTTGATGGTTTTAACTCTTGTTTATTTTCTTGGCTGGTTTATACCCCTGAACTGGTTGGTTTTATCTGCATTTTAATGGGTTGGCTTTGCATCGTATTTGTATCAAGTTGGGGTGCATATAAATGCATATTTAGACAGAAAACGTCCTAGTATAGGAGTTGGGAACCACGAGGCTTTTTCCTAGTTTTTTCTATTGGGCCCAGTCATTCATGTTTGCGTCTTTAGACCTTCATCTGCATTTAATTATATTACTGTTCTGTTCCTTTAAGAATGGCACCGACAGCTTGTTTGTACAGACACCTCCTGTATATATACAAATAAACATTACAACAACAGAAACTTCTATTCAAAGCCAAGCTCAATGTTGGGTCACGCTTATAATTCCTAAGAACAAGAAAAGGTGCACACTTACCCCCGAAGTGTAAAACGCCGACTCCCGCGAGCGGTTTGGTTGCGTCCCGTCCCCAAATGCATCGCACCTGGTCGTACTCTAGGCATGCTCAGTGGCACGCTTTCACGCCTGCTTGCCTGAGCGCCAGGAGGCTAAAACCTTGACCTAGAAAATAAAATACGAGGGACCCAACGACTCCGGCAGGACCGCAAAGTTTGCAGGCTGCGAGGGGTCGGAAAACCGCAAGCCGGGACAGGTGCCCCTTTCCGTGAGAGGAAAAGGGACAATAACTACAACTCCCAAGGTGCATCCCGGCGCTCTGTCGGCGCTTTTGGCTCAGAGGGGACGGCGATTGAAGAAGGGGTGCTGACGTCATCGGACGCGCGACTCGAGGCCAGCGCAAGGTAAAGCTGCGATCCAGAAGCCGGCGAGGGTTTGCTGGATCGTGGACTTGTAAGGCTGGCAGCGGCGGCTGGGTGCGGGGGTTGCATCGGAAGGCGGGTACGGTGTGGGGAGGAATGGGGAATGGGGACAGAGGGTTAGGAAGAGTTTGGAAAAAGCAGGGGTGGGGAGATACTCCCGTTTTTAGCGTTGAATTTTGCTTTTTCTCCCTCTAAAGTGTCACAGTGGAATACAAGGTTTATGTTAACGTTGCATTCATACGCAAGCTCCACAGCAAATAACATCCAGACCTTAGAATTATATTTTTGATTTTTTTTTTAAGTGGTGGTGACAGTGACCGAAAACCCAGCTGTAGAATTGCAGGGGATGTTGGGAGAGGCTTATTTGTTTAAAAAAAATGTTGCACAGTGGAATAAAATGTTAAGTGTTAGAATCACATGCACCCCCGAGTTGCATAGACAAATAAAATCCAGATCCATACATCACGTGGAGTAAGGCAGTCTCACGCACTGGCTACAGCGGCTTAATGCAGTTGTGTGGATACTGGGTTTCCGTTAGCTCCAACTTCCTTCTGCCCTGCAGATCCAGCCGGCGGTGCCACCATGACGAAACTCCTGCGATGGCTGTTGACTCTCGCCCTCCTAAGCACCACCTGGGCAACTCTCGCTCTGGACCTTTTGGGGCTGGATTTGCTGCCCCCAACCTGGTACCAGGTACTCTGGCCACTCCCCGTCTACCTGCTCGTGACCTTTGGCTGCTATGCCCTGGGGATCATTGGATATCGCCTGGCCACCTTCAACGACTGTGAAGAGGCATCACAGGAGCTCCAAGCCCAGATCCGAGAGGCCCGGGATGACCTCATTCAGCGTGGACTGAAGTTCTGAACTGGCCTGCCACGGACTGGGCACCATGGCCCAGCCGGAAAGGCATGCCATCCGGACCAATAAAAAGGCCCAAAGAATAGGAGACTTGACCTTGCAGCTGTCTTCCCCACATCGAATTCATTTGTATGCTGCTTCTTTGGAAGGACTTCTGCCCCGAACAGCGACCAAGAAATATTTTTTAAAAATAAAAGGTTAAATAAGCAAGTCATCCTCAGGTCAGAGCCTGGTGTGCTTCTCTTTGAGTTTGTTTCTCATGAATGATTTTTTTCTGGGAATTGGAACTAAGGACATCA
Source organism: Varanus salvator macromaculatus (assembly GCA_023646645.1). Lineage (NCBI taxonomy): Eukaryota > Metazoa > Chordata > Lepidosauria > Squamata > Varanidae > Varanus > Varanus salvator. The sequence goes on along the minus strand of JAIXND010000803.1, from coordinate 7,272,729 downwards.
GAATAGCATGGGAAGCTCACAAGCACTTCTGGGGTACAACAGCACCCTCCTACCCATGCTCCCCAGTAACTGGTGTACAAAGGCATTCTGCTCTGGTACAGGAGGGAGCCTATCACCATGAGGACTAGTGGCCATGGATAGCCTTCTCCTGGCATTCATCCTATCCCCTTTTAAAGCTCCCCCAATTGCTGCCTACGGCAACATTTTAGGGACCTTAATCCCATAGTTTGACTATGTTCTGCAGGCAGAGGCCCCAATCCTTTATCCACACTCACCTGAGAGTAAAGTGAGTAGCATGTATAGGATGCCACTGGAGAATAATAAACTTTTCCTCTGTGCAGGATGGCCAGCCCTGGTTTTCTTTACCCCAGCATCTCATTTTAAAGTTATTTTTGGACATCTCAAGGATAGAGACTAGAACTGCCTTCCCCATTCTGAGATCCAGTGTGGTGGCTAGGGAGCGAGGTCGGGACTCCGGGTTCTAGTCCTTGCTCTGCCACGGAACTCCCTGGTTGACTCTCAGCCTGGCCTACCTCATACGGCTGTTGTGAAGATAAAATGCAGCAGAGGAGGGCGCTGTAAGCTGTCTCGGCTCCCTTGTGGGAGGAAAGATGATGGGATAGAAGTGTAACACATCTGGCAACCCCAAGAAGCATTGGATGACTAGTTCCAAGCATCCCGGTCAGTACAGCCAGTCACACCTGTTGGGGAAGGATGAGGAATACAAGATCAGGAGTAAAACCTGATGTTTATGAGGAATAAAACATCACCTAGTGGATGATGAAGAGTTTCCCCCTCCTCCTTCAGTCTCTTGGTCACACTCCACTGTAACCCAGAAGCTGAGCCCGGTGCAGTTACCTGGGCTGAGATTTTGTCCACCTTTCTATGGCTCCTCTTCCCTTTCGTCTGCTTTCAAAACAGGTTCGCTACCTAACATCTCAAGCCACAGCAGCTCCATGCAGCATACAAACTTCCCCAATGTGATGCTCTCCAGATATATTGGGCCACAACTCTTCATCTTTACTGCTGGGGATGATTGGAGGTGCAGTCCCACACATCCAGAAGTAGCACTTCAGGGAAGGCAGCAAGACTGGCTGGAATGACAATGCATTCTTTGTAATACTGTTGCAGTTCCCTTCCAAGGCATGGTCTTATTTTTTTAAGGAGTGGAAATTCCCAAAATAACGAATGCTGTAGCTTTTCATGCATTTCTCCCGTACGCCCAGCCCTGCTCCTTTCCCCCTGCAACCTGTATAAATGGGACATTTGCTTTTGCCACAATAGCCAGTTTGCTTTATTCCCCTAAACAGTGGAGTTGTTTTCAAGCTCATCAAACTCCCACTCGGCCGGAGCATGCCAAGAGTTCGGGTCCAACACGCCAGGCTAAGGAAGTCCGTTTGGATCAGCACAATCCCAGCTGCAACCTTGTCCAATGGATTTGTAAGTGCCGTCAGATCTGCTGAGATGTGTCGGAACTGGCTGGAATTAGCTGGAGGTTAAAGAGATGCACTTCACACAGGCCCAGAACACTTCCTTTCACTGTATGTTCTTGGGACTGTGTCCTGACGTATCTGACATGCCAGGCCCAACTGCTGGCAGCACCCAGTGATTCCCATGAGCCTGTAGGGCAGGGAGGTGCTGAAAGCATTCCTGGCGAGGAATTCCTTGGAATTGGATCTAAAGGAGATGGTACAGTGCCTGGCCCATTTCCAACAGGCTCTGGATGCTTACAAGGCCTGCAAAAAGATTTCTGCAGTGAAATCTCCTTGGAGGGCAAGAAAAAAGGAGACCAAAGAACAGAAAACCTTTGTGCCTAAAAGGCAGATGGCGAGCTTCCATCCCACACGATGAAACCAACAGGGCGGTTGAGTCAGGAATGCGTCTTTCTCAAAATAATGCATGGCATTTCAACTAATTATCCACCAGAACGCCCTATCCCTGGCGACCCTGCTCAGAAAGAACTTCCGCGACTCCCAGCATCCTCGCTCAGCACGGCTGGCTGGGGCATGCTGGGAGTTGTCCTGGTTGGGGCATGCTGGGAGTTGACGGACTTTTTTCTGGCTGGGGAATGCTGGGAAATGACACTGTGAACAGACACAGGCGTGTGAAGCAAAGCATTGTTCTTGATGGCCGGTGTGTGGAACACTTCTGCCCAGGATGTCTGAACGAACCTTTTCCCACAAGTAGACAGAACTTCTCTAGCCTGGCCAGATGGGCGTTGGGTTGCTGAACATTTGGGCGCTTCCAGATGGTCACCTACGCCTACTACCTGTACGATATTACACAATCACTTACCAGATTGTCCATGGCCAGAAGTAACGAGGCGGTAAGAAAACACAGGAGTTATAAATGGAAATCGCCTCTCTTCGGAGCCCCTGCATAAGACAGGGAGATCAAACAATTGAAGCCTTCATTTAATTAGTTTGTACTTTCATTATTTTAAGCAGGAAATAGGAAAACACAACTCAGGGAAGCCCAGATGAGGCAGGCAAATAGAAAAAAATACCCTCCATGCCCACAGGCCACACAGTAACATTTAAGGTTATGCGGTTCTTTTTAATGTGCTGGCTTTTATTACTCTCGGTTTAAAATCCAGCGTTGATTTAAGGAGAGCGCAGAGCCGAGCCTCCGGGGCCAAAATCTTCCCGGGATTTCTAGACGACCATATCCCTCTCCATTGGTCCTATCCAATCTCTTCCCTTCCCCACTACAATCCCGTCATTGATATTTCCCAATTTTTGGATGTCGCCTTGCACCAAGCCCACCTCATTCCAAACCCTGGAAGTGCCTGTCCCGAGTCTTAATTACTGACAATAGGAACTGAAGTTAAAATTTACAAGTATTTTAGCCTTTGGCTCCACATACCATTGTCACATGGCCCCCAAGAGAGTCTACATCCCTTTGTACATATTTCAGGGCCCACGCCTCAATTTCTGTTTGTTTTAGCATTTTAATGACCATTATGGTGACATTTATATGTCTAAGCCACTCTGGAGGCTTCTTCCAAGAAAAAACCCAGCAGAACTGAAACATCCTGGGTTTAGCTGAACTTCTGCCCCCAAACCCTGATGCGGCAGACAAACCGTAAGGCAAGGCTTGCTCCATGAGCAACTTTGGAGGCATTTGGCTACTCACTGCTGGAAACAGGACTGGGGGCTGGTGGGGGTTTTCTTCTATACCTACCGATCACCACATTCAAAGAAAAAGGAGATATGGGGGGGGGGAATCTAAGAAAACCAATCAAGTCTTCTCCTTTCCGTCCGTCCTTCCTTCTTTTGGACATTCAACCCATAAGAGAGTCAATTCTAGCCTGCAATGCCAGTTAGTCAAGCCTCTCCATCTGTCTCGGGGCACTTAATTTTGGGATACCTAAAGATAATCTTTAAGATCGGAACTGCACAGAACCACAGAACGTTCTGCTCCGTGTGTGTCAAACAAACTGGGACTCGTCCCAATCCACCCAGGCAGCTGTGCCAGGTCTGCCCCGTTCCAAAAGCCAGGACTCACTCCAGTTCTTTTTAATTAACACCTGCACTGTTGGCGTGGCAAGGTGAGGAGCTGGATAATTAGCAGGGGCGAACTAATGAGCTGTTTCCGGAGAAGGATCAGTGACTTCGAGGACAGGAGGGTGTGGTACCATTTCCCTAGAGTTGAGGCCTTGATTTAAGTTGAAAAACTAAAAAAATCAGAGCTTACACTTGACTTAGAATCTTGGCTCCTTCATCCAAAGAACTCAGGGATGGGGGGACTGCGTACTGTGAGGTCCCACTCTGGGCTGGAAACAGGCTCCGCCAACCAAGTTTCCGCACACGCTCTAACTCCCTCCTAGAAGCCAGGCTGGCGATCTCGATAGGAGGGTGGGAAAATCCGATTGGCAGGTTGGAATTAATGTGATGCTCTTGCAGGAGAGGAGCAGACAGCTGCAAGCAAAAATAGCTATGTACCCATTCCACACGGTGGGGATCACAACCAAACAAGGCTGACACTTGGGCGTTGTGGTTGTGAAGGTCTAGCAGCAGCCTGGCTTGAAACAAAAGGCTGGCTTGGAAAACCAAGTCTGATCCAGCAGAAAAGTCCCTTCCTGTAAGCGAAGAGAAGGGCCTTTTCAGTGATGGTACCCCATTTATGGAATCAATTTTCCAGGGAGGCGTGTCCAGCACTGACACTTTATACATTTTGGCACGAGGTGAAACCCTTTTTATTCTCCCGTTATTTTAATTGCTGACTAGCGATGTGTTTTTAAACTGTTTTTTATTATAATGATTGTACGAGTAGTTCACTATGTTATTATCTATTTTGTGTTACTGTTGTTCAGCTTGTTTTGCTTGTATTTGTGTACGGGTTTTGGCTCCTTACCTCTCTGTAAACCCATCCTAAGAGCACTGTGCTGAGGGAACCATAGATAAACATTTGTAATAAATTAATCACTCGTGCAGAAGAGGCAGATCTGAAGCAGGGACATGTATTCCAGAAACTGTGTGTGCTTAAAAAGAAAAGAGCCTCCTTAGAGGGGAAGGGTGAGAAAGACCAGCAAAACGCAGGCCTGGAGAGGAAAGACCAGGCCCGCTCGCAAGCGAAGAGGGATAAAAAGTGGAATGGAGCACCTTGAAAGAGGATGCGGGAAGCACATCCGAGATCATGTTGTGGCGGGGCCTCCAAAAACACCCAGCAGGCCTCCTGGAGCCCTGGCGTGAAGAAGGGGTGCCGAACCTTTCCGATTGAGGGCCGAGCTGCAGGAAAGGGTGTGGGGCTAGAGGAAGACCGTGTGGCATGTGAGGAAACCTTGGAGGGCCAGAGTGAGACCCTGTAAGGGCCGGATGTGGCCCCCAGGAGAGCAGGCCTGCCCCTGATTGGCCGGGGGTGGGGGGTGGAATCAAAATGCCTTCCCTTCCATAGAAACCAATCTGTTTATTACAAGGCACTTGACAACAATTGTACCGATGTGGGAATCTGCTCAGGATTGGTGCTGTTGGGTCCAAATGTTTTCTTTTTCAGAGCAGCCTTCCGGGAATGTTCTGGCATTCACCCCACCGAGGGGGAGATGGAGGGAATAGTCGGGGTCCACCGAGGGAGGAGGCTGATTGAAAAGGAGGGAGGGAGGTGCTCCGAATAGTCCACATTCCTCTTGCCGCATTTCATCTTGGGTGTCTGAGAGCAAACCTACACGCCGGGCATCTTTGTCTTCTTCGGAGCATCCTCTGAGGTTCTGGAACACCCAAGAGGCGGGAACCAGCCGACCGAAGAGGCATTTGCGGTGTCAGGACGGTGCGTGGACACACAATGTCACTGTGCACAGGTGCCGGTGTGCTGTTTGCAGGGAGAGAGACGCCGTCCGCGCACCTCCGAGCCCCGGAGTCTGTCCCTTTCTCGGGCTGCCAGCGCCAGTGACCAAAGGCCACCCCCGGATCCTCAGGCCTGCAGTGGCTTGTAGCTGCTCTCACGGCTGGGAGGAAAGCGCCAGAAAAGCCAGAACCTAATGAGGCTTGTGGCAATGCCTGGCATGTTGGGGACCTGGGAAGGGAGACAGTTGGCAGGATCAGTCCAACATGGGTGAAGGGCAAAGAGGAGACGGCCGGGCCAGGAGAGAGAGGTCCGTGAATCAATCCCCGGCCGATTGCATAATGTCCTCCCGCTTTGCCCAGGGGGCTTTATGGGCCTCTCTGTTTAATTAACTAAAACCCACAGTGCATGATTCATCCGAGGCCAGGATGGGAAGTGGGTACACTTGCGCATTAAATATCACCCATGTGCAGTGCCATGCGCACCAGCTCTTGTGCCAGGCAGGTGAGACATAGAATCATAGAATAGTAGAGCTGGAAGGGGCCATGAAGGCCATAGAGTCCAACGCCTGCTGTTGCAGGACACCAGGTTACACCACCCCACTCAGATGGCTGCCCAGTTTCTCCTTGAATGTCTCCAGTGTGGGAGCGCCCACCACCCCTCCAGGCAGCTGGTTCCACTGTCACACTGCTGACAGTGAGGAAGCTTTTCCTGATATCCAGCCTGAATCTGGATTGTCGCAACTTGAACTGAGTAGTTTATTGCAACAAAACTCACCGCGATGTACAGGTCCTCCAGCAGCAGGCCGTAAAGTGTCCAGCAGGTAGAAGCCAGGAAGGTCGTCACCGTCAGTGGGAAGGAGAGGCATCGCGTCGACCGGCTCTTGATGATCTTAGCCTGTGAAGGGACAGAGAGCTGTCCGGTCACGGCTGGGGAGGAGCAACAGTGGTACACGAAGTGTTCCCAAGCCCACGCAGGAACAAGATGGACTGAACACTGCTGTGTGCATTCACAAAGAACTTCATCCCTTCTTCTTCTATCCTGCCTCTTTGTTCTTGCAGGGTTGCTATCCTCACAACAGTCTTGCAAAGTAGGCTAGGCTAAGAATCCACGGCTGGCCTAACCTCACCCAGGGAGCTTCATGCCAGAGTCAGGACCCAAGTCTCCCCTTTCCCAGTTCAACACACTCAACTATTACACTGCACTGGCTCAAACTTGTTAATGTATCTATTTTAAACGTGCATCTGGCTTCACACAGTGTCAGAGGGCAGGTACCTGCCCAAGGGCTTGCAAGAGAGCACAGCTAACAGCAATCCTAGTTTAGGGTGCAGCTAACATGCGCAAGAGCAGTTAATTGAAAGTGGAAGAAAACCCACTGCTGGCTCCTGGTCAAAACAGATTGGAGCAGTGTCCGAGGCAGACGCGATCAGCACGTGAGCTCTCGCACTCGTGTCCTGCTTCTCGCTTCCCGCGAGGCCATCTGCCTGGCCACCTTGAGAACCGAAGGCTGGCTGTTGGCCTGACTCAGCGCAGGTCTTTCCTTCCTGAGCCTTGTCCTTATGGATGCACAAGCGAAAAGGGCGTACAAGGAGAGTGTACAAGCCCACGCCCCCCAGTGCACCTTGCTATCGCGAAGCGCCAGCCCAACAAGGTGCACTATGGAATTCACCCACTACCTGAACCGAATCCGTGTTCCAGAGTATGGGTGTCTCTTGAGTAAACAGAACCATTTCCCTTTTCATCTTAAATAACAAACCTGCGACTGAACAGCCATCACTTCCGGACGTTTTGGGGCCTTCAGCTATTCTCCAAACAGGAAAAGTCACACGCGTGCAAGCACACGAGTGCCAGTGAGCCGACGCTTCGGATTGCAAGCGCCTGTGGTATTTCTTAGGGAGTGGAAGGGACTTGGACTAGGCTGGAGAAAGTTATGCAATAGGAAGAGCCAGGAAATGAAACACAAGATAGGAGCAAACCTCTCCTACACACTGCAATTCCTGATTTAGCTGTAAATCCACACATTTTGCTCATTTGTAATTGATTTATTCTTCTGATGCTTCCAGATGAATGTCCCAGGGCAGCTCAAATGTTTTACGACTCATGCTTAACCCATGAGTTATTCCTGATTTAGTTTCTGTGTAGCCTGAAGTGTCTGATCCTGCCTAATCTTGGATGCTAAGCAGGGTCGGGCCGGGTTGAAATCGGGATGGGTGACTTAAAAGGGACCCACCCAGAGAGCTTCCAGGACAGGCAGTACAGAAATATAATGCAGTATTAATTTATTTCAGCCATGCCCATCCTGTTGCTCTCTGGATGTGGTGGACGACGACTCCCAGCATCACCAGCCAGCACATCTGGAAAAGTTGGAGAGCCAGTAATTTTCTTCCTGGTTGGACCAGTTTGGACTCTCTGCATGTTGCTGGACAAACAACTAGAAGGACACAAGCTGCCGATCTCCGAATTTTTAACCAACTGTCAAATGGGGTGGTGGGGATAGAGACATTGCTTTTCTCTTAAAAGAAATATCCAAGGTGGTTGATAAAAAGAGCAATTTCTGAACAGATTAAAAAGACAAAAATGTCTTTTTAATGTCGCCCAGGGAGTCCCATGTGGGAGTATTGGGTGCGGTATATAAATTCAAAAAATAAATGAATAAGCAGCTGTGAGGAGCCGTCTAAAACACATCTCTAAGGAAACAGAATATAGGAGACAAGTTGATCTAACCACTACTGGGGTCAACATTTTCAAGATCAGAAAGGTTAGGATGTTTCACAGGATCCAAATGAACACGCACTCCGAAATCCCCTTTCAACATCTATATAATATCACACTCTAGAACTTGACATCAACCTGTGAGTGGAAAAATCAGCTTCGATTTTAATTGCCAAGCTGAGACCGCGCGCTTGCAAACTGAGTCAGCCCGAATACGAACGAGGCAGGTTGCAACGTACCAGGTCAGCCAATGGCGAGAGGTACATAGTGATGGTAAAGATGCTGCAGAAGAGCCCCAGGTGGGTAAGGCGCGTGGCAACATCCGGGACCAGCAAGTTGAAGTAGCTGTAACCAGCCAGCAGCACAGCCAGCAAGCAAGCAGTCTTCAGCAAAACAGCCCGCTAGACAAGGGGAAAGAAGGTAAGGCGTTCATTTGGAAACGTCCAAAGAGATGCTGCTCAAGCGTTTGAGGGGGAAATTAAAATCCGTATTTGTGTTAAAAACCTTCTTAGCCCAACTCCAATCCAGGAGTAGAGACCAGGACTCCAAATCCAGCTCTCCTGGGACCGGGGGGGGGGGGGGAATATGGCCCCATCTCCTTTCCCCCAAATGCCAAAAGAACAAAATAGCAGTGAAGATGGTGGAAGAAAAAAGTGACCGATTTTGCAAGCCCCGGAGGCTGCATTTAGTTACAGTCCTGAAATGGAAAGCGGCCAAGTTGCAGACGCACCAATTACGTTCTTCTAAATATTGAGTCTTTCGCCCTATTGCTGCTTAGGACCCTCCCAAGAAATGGACGGAAGAAAAAATGAACAAGCAACGGTAGAGTCAGCCATTTTTAAAACTATCAAATCAAGCGGTTTATTCAAAGCCCCTCCAAGCTTCCGCGAAACACCCCTGTTCCTTTGCATGACTGAATGCCAAGATCTCTCGTTGAATTCCATCATGAAATTCCAAAAAGGGTAGGGGGTCCCCAGGCAGTCTCCCCATCCAAGTACCAGTCAGACCCATTATTATTATTATTAGTATTATTATTATTATTATTATTATTTCGATTTATATCCTGCCTTTTTCCTACAAAGGGCTCAAGGCAGCTTACATCTCCTCCTCCATCTTATCCCCACAACAACAACCCTGTGAAGTAGGTTGGGCTGAGAGTCTGTGACTGACCCAAAGTCACCCAGTTGGCTCCATGGCTGAGTGGGGACTAGAACCCAGATCGTCTGAGTCCTAGTCCCATGCTCTTAACCACTACACCACACTGGCTCTCAACCATTGAACTATGGTTAGTGGAAAGCAGCCAATATGAAAGCAGTTGACAAAGCCGGCTTGTTTTCACTAACCATGATGAAAGACAGCTACGGTTTAAGGTTCGGATAACACAATTCACTGTAGACCATCGAGAAGCTTCCATTCTTCTCCAGAGCAGAATACACAATCCCAGTAGAAAGTCTGGGCTAACATTAAACATTGTCTTGTTTTAATTGTTTTTATAATTTTATTATGGTGTGAGCCACCCAGAGAACCTGTGGCTAACGGGGCGGCATCGAAGCCAGATAAAATAACCAACCAGCATTGGTGTCTCAAACATCAGCACCTCTGTAGTTGGTGACACCTTACGTGTAACCCATCAGGTTCCCCGCCCTTCCTGATTTTTATTTCACTCGTATTAAAGAAAAAAAAGAACCGAAAAGCCTGCAAAGATGCAAACCTTGAGCACTATCTACATGCGGATCCAAAAGTCCATAGCTGGACTTTGGAGTTTGGTCTCCACCCTGCCTCTTGAGCAGGTTCCGGGACTCCTTCGGTCTCTCCATTCACCTTTTTGGGAAATGGGTGCATCGCAACCAACCCTACCCACGGCGGCAGCCACAACAGGGCAGCCGTTTTGCGTGAGGACCCACAATCCTCTCAACTTTCCAAGTGTGCTTGCTGATCTCAAAAGACTGCAACCCGATTCACTCTGCTGCCTGAGCCCAGTCCCTGGGGCCCCTCATGTTTTGTTTCTCTCATCCCAGTGTGTTGAGAATTTGACACACACACACACACAAAGAGAGAGAGAGAGAGAGAGAATTTTTTACATTTATTGTAAGTATATCCTGCCTTCTTCGTTATTTTAAACATACACACAACGGAACATGTGTTGTTGATGCTGTTAACTGTTTTCCGTGTGTATGCGTGTACCAGATCTCCTCCCCACACACGCTCCCACCGTGCCCTGCAAATGACCCAGAGATAGCGTGCTCAAGGGTGGAGCTGGAACACGGTACAATATTTATCATCCATCTGAGACATGGCCTGTTGTTGATTCAAGATACCAACCCTTTTGAGTCAACAGCTTCTGAAATGGAGTCCTGAGTGTGCCAGCGAGATGCCAATTCAAACGCCCATTAACAATCACATGGCACAAGCTTGCTTGGGGATGTGGCATTCAGGGAAGCAAGTGGGGATGAGGGCATTCCCTGCCATGTAGAAACCTAGCAGGTCAGGGTACGGGGCTCTTGCCTTCGGGAATGGGGCCAAGATGGTATAGGCCTGGAAGGTAAATTCTGCATGCACACACAGAATATTAAGAGAAGGATGTAGGGAAAGTACTGCTCTGTTCCCAAATACCTATCACTTAGGAGAAATTTTATGGATGCATTATTGCTATTAATCAGGGTTTGCTTGGTTGTGAGACAAGTGAAAATTCCATAGACGGGTTTGCTAGAAAAAGTATTGAAAAGGGTTAAAAACAGAATTGTATACTTTCATAGAAATCTATAGAAAGGCTACATTTAGGACATGTCCAGTTTGGGTTGACTCAACTGCAGGCGATTATAGTGCTATAAAAGATGCAGAAAAAAGCCACCTAAAATTATAATGGACGTTAGCAATTTCCACATGAACGAGGTTATACTCATTTGGTCTTTTTACTTGTGGGGGAAAGAGGGGCAAAGATGACACAGGTGGCAAGTGGGGAAGAGATTTAGAAAATGAGCCATGGGGCAGAGGTGGATAGAAAGTTTTTCGCTTTCTCCTGCATGCTACTAGAATACTGGTGACAATGACCAAGCAGCTGAAATCGGTCAATTTCATGAAATAAAGTCCGGCTGTTGAAATGGGGAAGTGAAATTGAAATGGAATTGATTGGTGGGTGACTGAAACGACAGAACTCAGAGCCATCCAGTGAAATCGATTGGAAATCAACAAAGATACCGAAATGTGAAGAAATGGGTAAGTCAGGAAACGAGTCAATTTCAAGGAATGAAATTGATGGGCAGTGATCAGATAGAGATGCAAGAAATTGACGGGTTTAAAAACAGATCAGCTATTGGCCAAGATACTGAAGAAAAGCCCCCAAGTTCAGAAACAATTATCTCTGAGTGCCAATTATTCCTGGGGACACCCAGTAAAAAACACTGCCTACCTTCTTTTAAGCCTACCCCCTCCCCGAGCCATGAGGGCTAGAAACTTGATCTTTGGACAATGAAAAGCCAAGCTTTCACTGGCCACTGTAGGAAAAGGAGGTTTGATTAGACAACTTGTGCCTGGCTTTGGCCACGGCCCCCACACGCACCTTCTCAGAGCTGAAGTAGAAGTAGACAAGGATATAAAGGGTCTGAAGGGTCACGCCAATCGCGTTGACGACAATGAGGGTGTGATCTCCCTTCAGGAATCCGTAACTCAGCCAACTCAGATTGCTGAGGGAGAAAGAGAAGGGAACGTTTAAGTGTGTGAACCTGAACGAGGACCTTCCGCAGGTCCGAACACAAAGCACAACAGTAAATACCTCGGCAAGACACACAGGCCAATAATGCCGCAACCCGACCAGGGCGCTGAGAGTCCATCACGGCTCTGTAGGGTCATCGCCCAAAGCTGGGACACAATTCTCTTCATCCTCACCATAACGCATGGCTGATGGGAATTGCAGTCGAACCACGTCCAGAGGACTGCATGCTAGACATCGCTGGCCTAACATTATTGGGGGCAAGTTTGTGGGCACCTTAAAAACTTCTTTGTGTTTTTAAAATATTAGGTTTCTAGTCCTCATGGTTACTAAGGCAGGCTTGAAAGAGCTCAGGCAGCACATGGCAGTGGGGTCAGGGGAATGAATTATTTCCTGGGAACGGATTATCCTTAGCAGCGAAGAACAAAGTATGAACACATGTAAATGGCAGGACGTACCGCGCAGCTCTCAAGAGGATCACAGTCCAGCTTGCGGAATGTTTAATTCAGATTGCAGAACTGGCTGTGGAATTATGACCATTCTGCAGCTGGCTCTGAGACCCTGTTCACCATCCCGCAGCAGATCACTTTCCACAGGACCAACCCCATCCAAAATGGGAGATTTCTGCACTTTTGCCTGCCATGGGACGGCAAGACCGGGACACACGCAGGAGACCCCAAAGGCTTATTTAGAGGCCGCCCTCCCCTGCCCCCTTAGGAGAGCTGCCCCCATCAGAGCATACTTGACATCGGTGGTGAGAAAGGGCAGGAACTGGATGTTCTCCACGGTCCGGGCGGCAAACATCTGTCGCAGGTCAGACCTGGCGGTGGAAACGGGACACCTTGTGGTCATCCAGACGGACCTCCTTGCTTGCTTGCTTGCTTGCCTGCCTGCCTGCCTGCCTGCGCCCCCTTCCCGGCCGCCCACTCCTCTGCAAGCCAGCCCCGCCCGCCCCTCAGCCCCGCCCGCCGCCCCCCACGCGAGGGCCGCACGCGGGCAGGGCGGCGGGGGGCTCCGGACCCCGCGCCCCCCGCGCGCCCCCGCGCCGCCCCCTCCCCGCCGGGCGCTCACAGGCCGGTGCCGAACATGCCCAGCGAGAAGACCAGGCAGGCGCACGAGAGCAGCTGCAGCCACGGCGCGCCCATCGCGAGCGCCCTGCGGGGCCTGCCAGCTGCGCACGCCGCCCGCGCCCGGATCCGCCGCCGGATCCGCCGCCCCGCCCGCCCCGCCCGCGGGGGAGGCGCGCCCGGAGCCCCGCCCCCGGCCGTGCGCGCCCCCGGCCGTGCGCGCGCCCCGGCCCGGCTGGCCCCGGCCGCGCGCTCCCTCGGCCCGGCGCCGCGGACCCGCTCCGAGCGGGGGCTCCGGCCAGGCTGCGCGGGCCGCAGCGCTTCTACCGATCGATCGATCTATCTATCGATCGATGGATCGATCGATCGAATTTGCATGCCGCCCCCTTGCAAACAAGCCTCGGGCGGCGAACAACATAGGATACCATTTAAGAACGAGACATAATGCAATACTTCGCCGCGGTCGCGCGAGGAGCGTCGTCTGCGCCCCGGCACCCAGCGGAGCTTAACACCGGCGGCGGCGGGGCGAGGCAACCAACGGGGGCCCAGGCTCTGCCCCGGCGCCTTTCTGCTTTTGCTGGGCCATCTGCGCTTGGGACCGAAAAAGGCACTCTGTTTATGCTCTGAGAGCCAGGAGTTTTGTTCTTTTTCAGGAAGTGGAGAAGAGGGAGGACCTGCTTGGGCCAAAATACTGGGACACTAACCGGTTTTGACGACTGGCAGTTTAGTGGCAAATCCTTTTCCGTCACTGCTACTTGATCGCCTGTGATTTCTGTGGCACCATCAGAGCGAGACCACTCCAAAAGAGCTTACGACTGAAAACCGTGCTTAGGTTTAAGCAGAAAATCTTTTAAGATACATTACCCAAGACGATTGCAGTAAATAAACAGGAACGTGTGAGTTTTCCCCATCACTGTGACGGTTGGAAGGAAGTGGAGAGCTTTTCCCATCAGCAATAGACACATCCAGCTGTAATAAAGCGAAAAATAAAATAAAAGACCAGCCTTGAAAAGATCCCAGGGCTAAACTTATCTTCAGATCTATCCATTATTTTCCAGGAAGGATGTCCCAAATAATAATCAACAACCTATTTTGGAGCACGCCTGCTGGGATGCGAAGTACCAGAGACGACAATTTCCATTCGATATCGGAATGGAAAAATAAACATGTATATACAGCAATGTCAAAATTATTGAACTATGGAAAAGAGCAGTTCTAGTATTCAAAACTGGATGCATTTGGGTAAATGCTGGCAAAATTATTTATTTATTTATGTATTTATTTAAAACATTTCTATGCCACCCCCATTGCAACAAAGCCTCGGGGCAGCTCACAACATATGCAATATAAAATATAATACATTTAAAACTTTTAAAACTGGCCCATCCCGGTTATAAGCTAAAATACTATAAAAACAATAATAATAAATTAGCAATTAAAATAACTTTTGAATAAAAAGGTCTTTGCCTGGCGCCGAAAAGCAAATAATGACGGCGCCAGGCGGACCTTAGACCCTTGCATCCCCCAAAAGATGACCTATAGGTGTAATTCACAGGGCTGACACCTATGAAAAACAGCCTAAGTCCATCTTCTAAACATTGTGCATTTTTAATTGTTCCAGACAAGTTGAAACATACCAGCTTCACCATACTAAACTTCATCCCAGGTACCATCTTCATCTTGCTAAACTTATGGGGCATTTTGTTTGTTTGTTTGATTGTATTTTAAATTTATATCTTGAGACGGGCCAGTTTTCATAGTTTTCATCGTTTTAAATAATATATTGTTTATGTTGTAAGCCGCCCTGAGGCTGGTTGCAACTGGGGGCAGCATATAACTGTGTAAAATCAAATTAAATTAAATTTTAAAAATGCACGATGCTTATCTTCCAGGGGGGCTTGCAACAAGAAGCAACAGGGCTCCTCATTTAGGATGCCGGCCAGGCCTCCTTCTCCGTACTCCATTCCATCCCCGCTCCAATGGTCAGTCCACATCCCACAACCACCAGCCACGCTTTGAACTCATTTTAGGATCCGCACCCCAAGCTTAGCTTCCCCGCACCATACACTTACTGTGCGTTTCGAGCTTCCCAGTCTTGCTTGTTAAACTTCTCTGATTTATTTATTTATTTATTTATTTATTTATTTATTTAAATATTTATTTATTTAAATATTTGTATGCCGCCCCTTGCAGCAGCCTGATTGATCTGGGTGGTGCGATGTGGCCAATGGAATGGTAGAAGAAAAGGCTCTTACCGCGACTGGGATGGTTCACCCAGGCTCTCGCTTGAGAACTGTTCTCATTCAAGATGGGAAACCTTCCTTTTCCGGTGGTAGAGGCCTGGGAACGGAGTGGCCCCCTTCCTTTTCCCGTGGTAGAGGCCTGGGAACGGGGTGGCCAATCCTTAAAAGACAATCAGCACATGCTTTAGTGCGCTAACAACATAACCATTGCCTTTCCAACAAACCAGTCGGGACACTGGTACGGCCCTTCTGTGGGATGCGAAGGCCTGCCGCTGGTCCCCGCCCCGATGCAGACACCAAATCGCCCCGCATCTTTCCCACCCTCTGGCGCAACTTGGTGGCTGTCCTCTCCGAGGCCCGGCAGTTTTGGTGGGGTTTTGTTTCTGTTTCCGGAGAGAGGAATAAAACTGTGAGAAGGCCTTCCAAAGGGGACACCAGGAGCTCTAGGCAGCGTAACCCCCACGTTTCATTATTTTCTGTTATTTGCACAGCAGCTAATCAGCTCTGTCGAATCAGGACTCCGCACAATCCAAGCTGGAAGCCATCAAAATTGCGTTCACGCACCGCTGTTTCAGTGGCACCACACAGCACTCGCTGTGGAGGTCTGCAGCCTTGTTTGATGGGTGCAAAACCAAGACAAGGATTGAGGGGGGTGTGGGGGAGAGACGCCTTAGCGGATGCTTTCCCAGAAATCAATCTGGGCAATTATTGACGTGCTGTCCCGTCCCACAAAGTGTCCAGGAGGAAGAGGAGGCAGCGAGAGGAGACCAAACCAACCCCTGTCCCCAAGCCACTGTCCTCTTCCCATTTCCGACAGGCGCAAGAATGGCTTTGAGGGGAGAGCCCGTGTCTTCGCTGTGATTCTTCCACCTATCGCAGGGCATGTGGGTTAAATTCACCCACCTGAGGCCCAAATGGGACCCTCCAGGGTTTGTCCCAAAGTCGCCCCCCACCACCACCTTTCCCTTAATCGCCCTTCACGGTGCAGTTTCGTGGCTTTTATGCAACAAGTCTCATGGGGGCAGCTTCTAGATGCAGGACATACGTATTCGTGGGCTAAGCGATGCGACCCTGGGCAAACTGACTCAGAAATAAATGGCAAATCGGTGTGGCCTAGTGGTTAGAGTGCTGGACTGGGACTCAGGAGATCCGAGTTCTCATCCTCACTCTGCCATGAAGCTCACTCAGTAGCTTGGGGCCGGTGACTAATCTTTGGCCTAACCTACCTTACAGGCTTGTTGTGAGGATTACAGAGAAAAGATGGTTCTGTCAGCCACCCTGGATTTGCGGAAGAGAAAATCGGTGGGATAAAAATATAATACATACATTAAAAAGGACCACTGGGGTTCCCAAATAAATCAGTTTGTCACATAAGGACTATTGTGTATGGGTCTGGGTGCAAGACAGAAGCATTCGTATTAGGACCACAATGCTGGAAAAGGAGAGTTTCTGTGGTTTACCTACAGCATTTCCATACAAAACAAGACAGACACAATTCAGAGCTCTACGTTTTTGTTTTGCTTTGTTTTTTCTGGGGGGGGGGAGGGGAGGATTTCCTGGAAAACAACTCAAGAAAATATAGGGCAAAGTCACTCTTCCTCTAGCTTCCTGCCACCGATCCAAATATCCCACCCTAAAAGGAAAAGCCGCACAGTGAGCGATTTGGCGGATTCTTTGGGTATCACCTGGAGTTTGGCTCCCACATCAACAGATTAAGCAGATGTGGCTCAAAGTCCCAAAGGTACCATTTAGGTCTGCAACAGCCTGTCCCTGAGATGTTTGGGACTCCAGCATCTATTATCCCCAGCCAGCATGAGCAATGGTCCGGGACGGTGGCAGCTCTGTTCCAACCTATCTCGAGGGGCTCTAGTGGGAAATATCCTGCCTGGCTAAACTTTTGCTCTCAAAATCCACCCAAAACGTACAGCCCCAAAGCCCCCCCATTGTTCTTAACACACACGCTTCCCACCAATTTTTCTCTCTCTCTTCAAAACAAAAACACTCAGTATGACTTTACCCTCTAAATAACCCCACAGCCCAAAGTGCCACAAACTAATTATATCTTTGCTGGAAACAAAACTTCCTGGGGTGTATTTTAAACCTGCTCTGCAGTGCGCGTCTTGTCTGTGTGCCTTTTCTGTGCCTTGCGTGTCTGCACTTCCTCAGCGCTCTGCACGTGACGTTTTCTATCCTTTTTAAAACGGAGAGGGGCCGGGGCCGGGCGCTCGCTGGCAAATCGCGCCCTCCGCCCCTGGGAAGCCTCGCCTGGCTCCCACGGGCCAAAAAAAGGCATCCTGCACGAAGCCCCGGCCTCACGGGGTGGGAGCAGCTCTGGCAAGCAGCCTGGCGTAATTAAGGCCCTGCGCTGTGCCCTGTATTCATTCTGCTGCTGTTCGGTGGCTAATTAGCCATGTCGGCTGTCCATTTTGAGACAGCGGTGCCGGTGCCAAGAGCGCCTCGCCTTCCGAGATGCTCCCTCCCCTTGCTGCTGCTCCCCCTCCGAGGCCAGGCTCCTGCATCCGAGGGGCAGACGCGGCTTGGGGCGCTCGGGGGCCGTCCACGAATTTAGCAAAGGCCTGGCTTTGCACCCCGCGAATGCTGTGTTTGGCCGTCGCCGGTACTCAGTGGTAGCTGGAGAAAGAGGCCTCCTCGCATCCTTGTCGCCGGGCCGTGTGTCCCGCAGAGCCGGGGATGGTACCAGCTGCACACAGTCGTTCGGCCTTTTCAGATGTTCTTGGGCCCGCCGGTGCGGGTTGAAGGTGGCCCAGCTCTGCATCGCATTCACGTCCAGGCCAGGTGCCTAAATTCCAGCTGGGTGCTGCATCTTTTCCCCAAACCAGCTTGCAGAACATTAAAAAATAAATAACTAAATAAATGAAACGGGAGGCGGGAAAGAAATTTTGTAAAAAATGGGAGGGGGGAAATAAATAAAACAGGAGGGGGGGAATGAATGAATAAAACGGGAGGAGGGAAATTAATAAATAAAATGGGAGATAGATAAATAAATAAATAACACGGGAGGGGAAAATACATAAATAACATGGGGGGAGAGAAAAGCCTCTCGAAGGAGGGAATCGGACGCGCGCCCCTTTCCCCGCCTCTGCGCGAGGCACTGCTTGGATCCTTCTTTGTAAGAGCCTCACAGATAAAAGATTTATTTCTCACTCTTACAAAGATGTTACCGGGAATGTGGCAGGATTTTGCAACTTGGTGCCTGCCTGGAGTTGTCAGACTTTCACTCCCATCAGCCCCAGCCATCCAGGAGCTGGATGGGGAGGGTGGGAGGCTTAGTCCAAGGCCGCTGGAGGACAGCTCACCTGGGGAATCCAGGTATATATCGCTGCTGCTTTGAGGGGGGATACGTCGGGCGGCTTGCTTTTCACCTGGCGTGGAAGTGGGCAGCTCTTGTCAAGAAAGGTCGCTCGATCCCCTTTCTGCTCGGGGATTTGAGCCACGCAGCCTCCTCGGGCGTTCCCTGGCGCTGCTCGCAGGATGAGGTAAGGGAATATTATCCGTGCTCACTTTCTCCACCGCTCCTGCAATCTTGCATAGATTAATGTTATCATAGCAGGCGTGTCTCCGCAGGCTCCCTTTGGCGCTCCGCTCCGTGGCCGGGCCTGGAGCAAGAGATGGCAGAAGGCAATTGCCAGAGTCAGGATGCGGGATGGGATGCTCTGTGCTCGGCCTGCTCCTGGCAGCCGCTTCGGATAGTTGGGAGTGGAGCTTCCTTAGGCAGGAGCAGTGTACCCCTCAAACTTCCGATGCTGCGGACAAGCAAAAGATGAGGGGTATCACTACCTTGCTGAACCTGGAGCCCTCCAGACGTGTCAAACTGCGAAGTCCATTTTCTGCTGGGGATGATGAGCATTGCAGTCCATCCCATCAGGAAGTGGCTGGGCTCGGCAGGGCTGGGAGAGCGCCCTCATGCCCCGTTGGTGGGCTTCCCAAAGGCACACGGCTAGGAACACAGCCTCTTCCCAAAGAAGCAGTGCATTGCCCCCAGATCCCAAACGCTGGGAAATGTGTAAGATTTAAGATTTGCAGATTTATAGGTCTAGATGCAAATGTGGAGATAAGTATAATCATTCCTCTAGAAATGCAGAATGTTTTAGCCTAGTGTGCAGGCTGCTCACAGGTGACCTCGGAGCCCAGCTCTCCTGTCTGCTATCCAGGTGTGAAGGGGAACTGTCTTTCAAGATCTTGCAGAGGGAATCGGGCCAGACAGCTGTCCCCTGGCAGCCGCTCAGAGAGAGGACGGTCCTGCCCGAAAGAGGACTCCTGGCAGCCCCGAGCTGGAACAGGAGGCAGAGTGTTGTCCTGATCAAAGGGCCGCGTCCCCGTCTTCTCTTGCTCAATTTGCTGCCACAGCTCCGGGCCGCAGAGGATCCTGCAGCAGGTGAGGCGGGAGCAGATCTTTCCAGCACTCAGGCCTGTTTCACAGGTAGTCCCTTTCCCGCTTTGTGGTGCTCATGGTACAGTCCCTTCCAGACTTTTTGGTACGGCATCACAAACTACGCTTCCCGGAATCTGACAGCACAGCACACAACCCCCCTTTGCTAGACTGGGCCAACGGTCCATCCGACCCAGCCTCCTGTTTCCAAGCAGGGTCAGCCACATGCTTCTGGGAACCCTGCAGGCTCAGCACGAAGGCTAAACCCTCCCTTTGCTCCCTCTCCTCATTCTCTGATACTCAGTGCTAGACTGCCTCTGCAGCAGGAGGCTCTACTGAGTTGTCAGGGCAAGCCAGAATAGATGGGTGTCATAGCATAACATAATACTTCTACTGGACCATCCCAAAGGGCCCAGATGCCTCCTTGCAGGACTTGAATATAATGCCTGCCCCACTTACCTGTCCGTGGGGTCTGGGATTCCACTCAATGGAGCCTACAGGCATGGGGCCATGGGTCTCTGGCCCCAGATTTATTTCTCAGGCCCCCAAATCTACAGTACCCAAGTGTCCATCAGCATCAACTGTAAGCTTTTTCTCTCAGCTCAATTGCCATGCAGGGGGGGGGCAATTTTAGAAAGGAATTGCGTACAATGGCACCCCCAAACCCCCCCCCCCAACAAATCTTCAACTGCATGGAAACTGCACTTAGGAAAAAGATTCCCATTGGTTTGGGATGTTTTTTCCCGATGTTGATATTCTTTATCCTCCTTTGATCATCTGTTTTCATGGACTGTGTAACCCGCCCAGGGGCAGTATAGAAATTACTAACTCACTAACTTACTAAATATGTAGCATTTTACTAGCAGAAGGCAGCAATGAATTTAAATGACTGCTGATGAAGTGAAAGAAGAAATGCCAAAGCAAAACCAGCAGCTGAGCATTAAGAAAATAAAACTACAGAAGAACTGCACAGCTTCCCCATCAACAAAGGAGAAATTGACATTGTGAAGGATTTTGCAAACCTTGGCTCAGGCATCAATTCAAAGGCAGGCTGCAGACAAGCAATTTGAAGTCGACTGAGATTTGGAAGGGCCCCAACGAGGGAACTAGAGAAGATCCTCAAGGTTAGGAACTTTTGCCGGCCAATATCAGCCACCCTTTTGTATATTCAGTCGCTGTGTGGCAGCTGGAGAGTGAAGGAAGAACATGCATGCGATCCAAACATGCTACTTTCCAAATATCCTGGACTCACTGAAAGATGAGCAAGAGGGGTCTTTGATCAACTCAAGCCATAGCCTGCCCGGGAAGCCAAAATGAGAAAAACTGTCTCTCTCGGGGCACGTCCCGAGAAGGAAAGATTCCCTCGAAAAGGCGACCTTGCTAGAGAAAGTCGAAGGCCAAAAAGATGAGAGGAAGACCGACTGTGAGGGATCGACTCCATGAAGGGAGCTACGAGTGTGACTTTACAAATCCTGGGGGACTCACCTTCCTTGGGTCCATGTAAGTCAGAGATGTTTTGATGGGACATAATAGCACCACCTCACCTAACATTCTTGAAGCCCTTGGATTAATTTTACTCAGGGTGAGGAGCCCAGAGTAAAGAACTGGAAAAAGGGGAAGGGGAAAGGGGGCAGGGGACAACAAAACGATGGATGCATGGATGCACGGAGGATGCTCCTTGTAAACTGTCATTAGGCCAGGAGGTGTGAATGTGCGATCAACGTTCAAATGGACAGAGCAAAGGAAGGATTTCAAAAGCTCTCTGCAAGAGATAATTTCAGGCCCCTGGGGAAAACACCGTCTCCTTTCTGTGCAGCTGGACAAAGCCGAAGAGGGGAAGAAAAAGGAGGTGGCTGGAAGAGTCAAAGGGAAGGAAAGAATGAGCAAAGGAGGAGGTGACAGACACAGAGAGAAAGGGGCTAGGAGGAACAGCGAGGGGGTGACAAAAAGAAAAAAGGAGGTGACAACAGAATGAGAGAGCGCGAAATGGGGTAGAGGAGAGAGAAAGAGGAGGTGTGGGTGTTTGGACCCACCCCATGTACTCCTGGATGCAAATAAGCTTCCGGAGCTGCATTCTGCTGAGATAGGTGCGAACCAGAGGCGAGCGACCGTCACCACACGCGGGCCTCCATGACAGTTCCGGGCACGAGAAGAGAAGCGTCTTTCCTGCCTGTCTCTCTAGAACCTGTTGCCAGTCACTCCGTCCCATGATCCCCGTGTTGCGTTCTTCTCCAGCTCCCATCCTTTGTCATTTCAACAGCCTCTCTATCATCCACCCACACACTTGCCGGCTATTTCCCTCACCTACAACCCACGACCAAACAACCAGCGTCTCACCTGCCTGAGAAGAGAAATTCACAACCTTGTCGTCGTGCTAATGAATTTTGAAGGACTGAATAATGTAGTGTTTTTGGATGGCTGGCCGAGGCGTCAACGAGTTCCCAACGTTATGTTAATGCTTTATGAGTATGAACATCTTTCCATGCAAAGAGAGGCATCCTTTGAAAGTAATATTTTGAGAAATTCGCCACCAGTCTTACCTACCCGCCTGGACACCGCAGAAAGCAGATGCTGTGGTCATGCATTCCTTCGGTCACCTAAAAGGAGCAACCAGAAAGACTGCTGGTCAGAAGCAGTCTTTCTTTCATCGGCAGAAAACCCCAAAGCAGTAGCTAGAATAATGGGGTGGCCCCTTGCATGGAGCCCCAAAAGAGAGCCAGTGTGGTGTCGTGGTTAAGCGCATGGGACTGGGACTCAGGCGATCCGGGTTCGAGTCCCCGCTCAGCCATGGAGCCAACTGGGTGACTGTGGGCCAGTCACAGCCTCTCAGCCCAACCTACCTCACAGGGTTGTTGTTGTGGGGATAAGATGGAGGAGGAGAATGATGTAAGCTGCCTTGAGCCCTTTGTAGGAGAAAGGCAGGATATAAATCGAAAGATAAACAAATAAATAAATAAAAATAAAAGCTGAGAGGCGTTTCCAAAAAGAACACAAAGGAACCAAAGCGGCACAGAACGGGCATGGCCTAATTTATATGTGACATTTGGAAATCGGTGGCAACTTCGAGGCCTCTTTCTTCTTTCTCTGGTGCATGTCACACCTGCCTTTCTCAGGCAAATGGCATTTACGCTGCAGCCCAGTCATATTAGAATCGGTTTGCTGGTTAGACAAGTGCTGGGGCAGAGATGGCCCAGAGCCAGCCAACTGGGAGAGTCCAAGTTTTACAACTGGAAGAGCAGCTTAGCCCAACCTTTTTTCGCATGAAATGAATGTTTCAAATGCAGAGAGAACCAAACGAAAGGGAGTGAAAGTCACCACGGGTGTAAGTCTCAAGGAAAGATTCGGGACGCATCTAGAACAGTGTTCATGTCACACTGTTTCCAACTGGATGCCCATAGGAAAGCCAAAGCCACAGGATGTGATAGCACTCTCCTGCCCATGTTCCCCAGCAACTGGTGGATACAGGTGGACAGCCTCTGATCCTGGGGATAGCCCAGAACCATCAGGACTAGGAGCCTTGAAAAGCCTTCAAATTCGTCCGGTCCTCTTTCCAAGCTCTCCAAAATGGTGGCCATCATACCATTAGGGTGCAGTCCATCATTTCAATGTGCATGATACTAAATCCAAGCTATTCACGCTTCCCTGGAAGCAAGCCCCATTGAGTTCAACGGGACCGACGCCCAAGTAGAGACACGTAGTCCTGGGAGACCAAACACGGACAAAGCTTTAACAGAGGTTTCTGACCTGCCTGTCATTTGCTTACTTTAGCTAATACCGGTTTTTCCGCCACGGTTCTTTGCATCGTTTACCGAGAGAGGAAAGCGGCGCCTTAGCGGCGGCAGCCATGTTCTCTGAACTCGTTGGGCTGACTCGGGCACCCAACCCTGGCTTCGTTTGGCGGGAGAGCGGCCATCTTGATAGGAGGCTGCGGCATTTGCTTGGCCGGCGGGCTCTGTGCGTGTGGCACTCTTGCCTTCCATAGGCCTGCCGGGGCAAGAGAGAAGGCTACGTCAGGAAGATTCGGGTGCTCCGAAGGGTTCGGGATCCTTTGAGGTGTGGTGCATCATTTTTTCCAACTGCGCCCATTTGCTTGTGACAGGATGGTAGCGAATACGCCTTGCCATTCGGCTGGAAGGTGCCGCGCTTCTGTTGTCGTTTAGTGAGCGAGTCCTGTTGCCATTTTGCAGGGTGACCTTGATTTTCCAAGGACAAGTCAAGAAACGGAACATTTTTGGACTGAGGCAATCTGAGTAATCCACTCCAGTTGCGACAACCCAGATGCAGGCGAGATATCAGGAAAAGCTTCCTCTCTGCCAGAGCAACACGACAGTGGGACCAGCCGCCTGGAGAGGTGGGGGGCTCTCCCACACTGGGGACATTCAAGGAGAAACCTGGGCAGCCCTGAGTGGGGTGGTGAGAACTGGTGTCCTGCAACAGCAGGGGGTGGACCTGATGGCCTTCATGGCCCCTTCCAACTCTGCTGTTCTATGATTTTAAGTGGCAATAGTCAGACAAATTTCAGAAGCTGGGACTCTGAAACAAACAAAATAAATAGAAACCAATGAGAGGGCCTATGTTACTTTGCGTCTCTTTAGACACCAGGGGGCGGCAGCTTGAGGCCCTCCAGATACCTTGGCCACCAACCCCCATTAGCCAATGACGTGGCCTCATGGGAGTTACAGGACAAACCTCTTGAAAGCCAGAAGTTGTAAAGCCCTGAAGTAGTCACTACTTGAGTGGGTAGTTTAAAAAAAAATCATTGAATTTTGCAGAAGCTACATTCCTCAGGCTACAGGAGTAATCGACTCCAGTTGCGACAGCCCAGATGCAGGCTAGATATCAGGAAAAGCTTCCTCACTGCCAGAGCAACACGACAGTGGGACCAGCCGCCTGGAGAGGTGGGGGGCTCTCCCACACTGGGGACATTCAAACAGAAACTGGGCAGCCGTCTGAGTGGGGTGGTGCGAACTGGTGTCCTGCAACAGCAGGGGGTGGACCTGATGGCCTTCATGGCCCCTTCCAACTCTGCTGTTCTGTGATTCTACGATCTGGTTTTAGGCCCTGCTCACCTACGGAGCCAACAAGGGTGACTTTGGGCCAGTCACAGACTCTCAGCGCACCCTACCTCACAGGGTTGTTGTTGTGGGGATAAGAGTGAGAGCAGGAGGAGAATGATGTCAGTTCTCTGAATTCTTTGTAAGAGAAAAGTGAGATATAAACCTAACAATACATAAAAATAAATAAATATAGCTTGACATCAGCTATAGCAGCTGTCCCAGACGGATACCATCCAGATGCACTACAGCTTCTATCATCCCCAGCTGTGGAGACCTGGTTTTTAAATTAAAAACCCCCTTCTTTTATGAACGGCAGTCCTGACAATCTATTTTTAGAGCCACTGTAAGCGCTTGGCAACGTCTGTTCCTTTAGTTTAGAATTCCCTCTGAAGAGAAACAAGAAGCTCCACGTGTGTTTTTTTAAGAGGGCTTTTAAAACGTTATCTCTGGCCTTCAACTGAGGTGGTTTTATTTATCTATTATTTATTTAGTAAACTTCTATACCGCCCCATTCGCCGAAGCCTCGGGGCAGCTTACAACAATAAATAAATACATATAATAATATAAAAACAATATAACTGGAAACGCCCTGGCCAAAGATATAAAATCAATAACTAAGCTAACAGTTAAAATGCCGTTTAAATAAAAAGGTCTTGGCCTGGCGCAGAAAAACATATAACAATGGTATTTCCTGTTCTCAGATATTAAAAAATGCATTCTATTTTCCCTGTCTGATTTTAAATGGTTTACCTTTAAGAGGCTTTTCCAATTTGGTATGGAGATTTACTTTTTATGTTGTAAGCCACCTTGAGAAGATTTGACAGCTGGGCTAAGAAATATATTACACAAGCAATTAACGAGAATTGCGAGAGTATATTTTTATTATTAGAGATGTTGTAATAAATAAATAAATAAATATTCCTGTCTGTATGCACATCTTGTGATGGCTTTAAATCAAGAAAGGTGGTTTAGATACCTGCAAATAAATAAAGTCCATCTGCTACAAATGCGTTTTATCGTCTTTGACAAGCATCTACATTGGGGGCATCTTGAGGCTGTAAGTTCCACAGTTTAACAACATTTATTTCCTGGGTAAAGTGCAACCTCCTTTTGGATTGAACCTCTATGTGACGGTGACTCTTGAAAATGCTCTTCTCCAAGGTTGTTTTAAATGCTGCTTGAATTATTTTTAATAATAATCTCCAATTGCATTTTAAAAGCTACTTCTTTGTTTTTATCTCCATCTCTTTAAAGTGCCGGATTTTTGTTGCTGCTATAAAGATAATGTGTTTTATTATCGATTTTTATGACCAGTTCTTTTAAAATAGGTCATTCTTTTAAAAAATGTGTTTTCCTATTGGTTTTTATCACTGGCTTTACTGTGTTTTGCTTTTATTATGTACATCACCTAGAGCTTGAGCTATAGGCTGACTTGTGTGTTTAATAATTATTTAATAATTAAAACCCTATGATAAGCAAAAAAACAAGGACTTCAGGCCAAGCACAATCACATATTAAACAGAATAACACATTCTGGTTCTACTGCGCTCGTGGCTCTTCGCTGACAGCACAAATAAAATATCATTCTCAATAAGAAAATTTCTCAATTGTCATTCTCAATAAGAGAATTTTTGAGGATTTTTATGCATAGCTAATGGACAAGTTTAGCAGTCAGGGAAACCCAAATGGGTTGATTGTGCTTTCCACTCCCCCAAGTCTCAGATTAAGTCCAAATTAGGCTGTTGCCCACGGCTCTTGACCTTTTTAATGTTTTCGTTGCTCATTTTTTCTGGACAAACCAAGCTTAGGGGCTATTCAATATCCATTACTTTACTTTCCTCCAACCCATCACCCGCTTTGCTCAATCTGTCCCCCACCCTGTAATTTTCCTTCTGTTGTAATGCCAGTTAATTAATTAACTAATCAAAAAGGCCCCGGAGGCCATGGCAAGGAAGGTCAGGGATGCTTAAACCTCAGAGGGTCGCACTGTGGCAACGGTGATGGAGAGAATATTACAGGCTGCTAGGGAGTGAAAATGGATGTTGCGAGCAGAGCCAGAACTGGCCTCCATCTGTTCCAGCCATTTCCTCAGCAGAAAAGATTTGTGGGGGAAATCCTCTTTCAATAAACCAGTGTAGCCTAGTGGTACTGGGATTCTGGACCTTGCTTAGCCACCAAGCTCACTGGGTGACTTTGGGTCAGACTCTGAATTCTGCCTGACCTCCCTACAGGGTTGTTGTGAAAATTATGCCAGCTTCCACAGATTCTCCAGAGGAAAAAAGATGGGGCAGAAATTGAAGAAATAGTACAATAAAGCCATTAAAAGGGGGAGAATTTTCGGTGCATCATGAGGACTAGAATGATCGTGCCTTCCTTCCACCAATTTCCCTGCTTACTCAGTAGGGTAAAAGGCATTTAATTTGAAGTTGTCCATGTGGTGGCGAATGGTTACTGTGTTTACTTTGCACAGACTGAAGCTTAAACAAAATTGTCACATTGCATCTGCTTTTTGGGTCTTTCATTGTATTTCACTTCCCTCTGCTTACGCAATCCTATTGCGGCTTTCTTTCCCCCGAAAGGGAGAGAAGCTTGCGGTAGGCGTTGTTTGTAAATGTGTGTTTATATTGTATGATATTATGGGAACACTGATCTTCATTGTTATGTTTCCATATGCCGCGGTCTGCAGAGAACTTTGTCCTATATACTGGACATAAGGCACAGTCCTGCTTAATCGCTGGTACATGATTTTGTTCCTATCGAAGTTTGCATAGCTTTGCACTGTTGATATTTTATTCCGCAGCGGTTTTCATGCATAAGATTGTTCCCTCAAATGTTTCCCAAAGAAAGGGAAGCACTGAGCCATACACAATTGTGTCTATGTCTCTGTGTATAAATACACATACTTTCATCGTTTCGAAAGTTTCCAAACTGTTTTGACTTAAAAAGATTTACAAGCTGCAAGGCAGCTGTGCATTTACAAATAAAATAAGCTTTGCTATCACCTCACTGGTATTTACGGGCAGTTCTGGACAATCCCGCAGCTTCGTACTGCCTGCCAATCCCTGGGAAGGATATTGGAAACTCCTATTCCCTTTGGGGTCTATAGGGGGTCTCCATGGCCAAGCCATGTGGTCCCCACATGATCAAGGTTAGCTCACCTGCTCCAGAGTCTCACAAGTCCAAAACAGATGTGCAGGGCTTAGTCCAGATGTGGCTGTGGGCGAATGTAGTGTTGGGGGTGCTTATCCTGTGAGACCCAGTGTGGCGTAGTGGTTAAGCGCATGGGACTGGGACTCGGGCGATCCGGGTTCGAGTCCCCGCTCAGCCATGGAGCCAACTGGGTGACTTTGGGCCAGTCACAGACTCTCAGCCCAACCTACCTCACAGGGTTGTTGTTGTGGGGATAAGATGGAGGAGGAGAATGATGTAAGCTGCCTTGAGCCCTTTGCAGGAAAAAGGCAGGATATAAATCGAAAAATAAATATAAATAAATACATATCCTCCAATGCATGACATTCCACACCACTTTTACCCCGACATCCATCACAACCAATGCCACCTTCGCTTAGAGGTAAAGCGATTAGAAGATTTAAACCCAGCCACTTGGAGACCACAAGCCAGGCACCCTGGCCTATTCTGGCCCACGAAAGGCATCCTGGCACTGCAGAGAGACTCTTCCAGCAACGAAGGCAAACCGCAGAAACACACAAACAGGGGAAAGCCGTGACCCCAAAGCCCAGCTTTTGACACACACCGCAGAAGTTCTGCCGAGTAACGCGGCACGTCAGGCTGGGGCACTTCCCCCCGTCTCCCAGCGTACCGCAGCAGCAAAACATGTCCATACAACCAAATTGCTTCTATGACTAGTCCCTGGCGGATAAACCCCACCGACACATCATTCTGTCGGCATCAACAAGCCAATTTAAGAGTCTTTGAGTGTTTTGGGGAGATTTTCCTGAACAGTACATGGCAGACGACCAGCGAGCCATAATCCTTCCCCCGAACACCTCCGAGCCGTTGCTTCTCTGTCTTCAAATCCCTCCTCCAAACCCCAGTCCTGCTGTAAAGCGCTGGGAACAAGCTTTTAGTCCTAATTCCCCACTGAAACTAAGCTTGGATTTTTGGTTTTATTGCCTCATTTTGTGCTGCCATTGTTTTTCTGTTTGCTTCCGCTAAGCCACCGAGAGAACTTTGTTATGGGTGGGGTGGACAATGCAAACACTGGAAATAAGACCCTTTCGGGGAACTGGGGGCTTATCCACACCTCGGTTCTTCCCAGTTGGCTTCACTGGGGCAAGTTGTGGAATGTAAGCTTCATGGGGCAGAGAGCTATTTTCTTGTTAATTATGGTATCAAACACCAGGCACATGGCTGACCTTCTTAAAAAAAGCTATTATGAAACAATGCAATGTGTGCTTTAAAAAAGCAGACGACAAATCCTGCAGCCAGGCTAATCCAAATTCTGCAGCTGAACCTCACAGAACTGCATATCGCTCAGTCTTATATTTATGCAATGTGTACTTTTTCAGTTCATTTAGGTTGCAATCTCATGCAAACTTACCTGGGAGCAAGCCCCACTGAACTTAATTAGACTTACCTCTGAGTAGACATCATTGTGCTTTTATTATGCTCCTCAGAAGGAGAAAACAGACAAACAAACCAGAACTCCTATGCTCTGGTTTCTAGTTTTTAACTATTTGTGCAATGCTTAAGGACTAGAACCTTGTTTGAGTGTTTACAGAGAAGACAAAGATTTCTCAAAAGCTGGATTTTGCCATATGATACTCTTTGACGCTTGCGAGGAATTGTGGCACACACAGACCCGCCCTTGCTGGAGCAATTCAGCAGACAGACCAAACAAAGGTACCAGTTCAAACCTGTTTCTGCCAGCGTTGATACCCATTCACTCTGCCTCCCATCTGTACAATGGAAACAGCATCACAAGGAGAGTGAATGCTAAATCCTGAAACATTAATTAAAAGCCTACAGCAATACAAAATGGAAGCACCTGTAGCATGCAGGCAGAAAAATAAGTTTTTCTTGGACAATGTTCTGTTCCCAAAAGTATCTTCAAAGCAACTACTCTGGCATTTTAAGAGGGTTCAAAGGAGGGGAAACTCGCATGGGCCAAAACCAGCAAATCCAGGACTCCTGGCTGCTCCTATACCTTTATTCCAGCAAGCACCCCAGGCAGAGTTTGGGGCTCAAGCCCTGGCGGACTTCCACTCACCTCCATCTCTGACTCTCCCGGAAGAGAAGCAAAGGTCCGGGTGGCCAGCCTGGAGGAGACTCTGCCATTAACTCAACCCCCTGGCCCAGCAGGACTCCCACCCAGTCGACTGGCTGCCATGAGGCTCCACCCCATCTCCCAGGCTCCGCCCCTGAATAGAACAAGCACCTCCTTCAATGCCCAGGCTCCGCCCTGACACCTCATGCGCTCAGGAGATTCATCAGGCTACACAGATCAGAGGCTGCACTGTGGCAATACAACAAGTTCATTTTGGATTATTTATTCTGTATAAAAAACATCCAGCAATATAAAGCTTTAAGAATTATCTCCTCTCCCCTCTTAATATTTTTTTTTTCTTTTGGCCCTTTTGTCATCAATCCATCCTCTGTTTCTGTGACGTAATAGCAAGGGCATCCCCTTTTGTTGTCAATAGATGTCCCATTGGAAAAAATTAGGAACAGGTTAAGAAATAGAAAACCCCAGCCTGGAGAGGGGAAGGCCCAGTTTCAGGAATTCTGGAAGATTCCGGGCTTGAACATTTTAGGAGAATGGGAGATGTTGCTGCAAGAGTAGAGGCTGCCTGGCAGCCTCCACATGCTAGGGATTACAGCTTCTATCAATCCCGGTTAGCATGGCCCATTGTAAGGGGTTGTGTGAATAGTCATCCAAAACAGCTACGGGTCTAAGTGGAGGGGAAAATGAGACACTGCCTGCCTGTCTGGCTGGCAAGCTTCCCCAATGCTTCCGGCTGACCTCCATCAGAAGCAGGATACTAGGTGAGAAGGACATGTGGGTTGATCTGACAGGTTTGAAGCCATCTGGCTCCTTGTTTGCTTCTAAAGCGGAGATGCCCTGCGCTTTAGCCGAAGGGAGCGGGAGAGAGAATCGGGGGATTCGGAAAGGGGTACACAAGCAGAGCAGCTTCCCTTAAATCCAGGTCCCGCCTGTTTATTGTCCGATAAATTATTCACACTGTACACAGTCCAAGGGGGCCGGCAGAGCGGGAATGACGCAGTCCTTGTGCCACCCAAGTGGCCGCAGGCTCTGCCTCCGTGGCCGGTCGCGTCGCACCACTCCACGCGTCTCCCACCCCGCTGGGCCCAGCCAGCGCTTCCTTTCCTTCACCAGCGAGTCAAACAGAAGCCCCATCAAGTCCACAGTAGTCCAGGGGGCTCTTTGTCACGTCACTCCAAACCACTCGGCACCTCCACGGACCATACAGGCCACGGGTGTTTGTCCCGCTGACGCCGACCAGTCCACAGCTTCTCGGAGAGGACTAGGTGCATGGCTCACATCGCTCGCCAGGGCTGGCAGACCCGTTCCCACTCACTCGCAGCTCAGTCCTGGGTAGGCCAGTCGCAGGACAGGGCTCTGTCAGGGTCCGTGAGCCATAAGCAGCGGGAGCAAGAGGCTGACGAAGGCGAAGGGGCTGCAAGGCCGGGGGGCCGAATTCTGCCCCACACTGCGCAGCATCGGGGCATCGGGGTCATCTAAGGAGAAGAGAGGCGCACAAGAGGGTCACGGAGGCTGTCTCACTTTTCCAGGGGAAGCACACGAGAGACGGCTGGGAAGGAATCGGGGCCGGGGCAGGCGCCGTGGCAGGGAAGTCATCCCTGGCACCACACGCCCAAGAAGAGTATGAAAATCCGGCAGCCAAACTGATCCACGCCAAGAAAGGCCTTCTAGGATTGAGCATCTCCACCAGCCACAGGTCTTTGGCATAGTGAGGGGTCCCAAGCACCGAGGCACCCCAAAGACCAGGGAGCGTCAGGTTGGGGCTAGGAAGATTCTCTGCCCCACTGCACCCCAAAAGCTACACAGCAAAGCTTGCGGGGGGGATCATGAATTCAGAAACTTTGGGAAGGAACTGCAGAAGACAGCAGTGTTCCCGTTATGGAAACGCACAGGGGCCATGTCCCCGCACAGCTGCACAGCACCCCTGAGGCTGGCGGCACGGCGAGTCCAACCCACTGGTGCCTCTCCCTGACAGTCCCACGCTGCCCCATTGCTGCATCCTCCCCAGAGCGCCCTCCCAGCTCCTCGAGGACCTACCTGACTGGAGTCGCCCCTTCTGTGTGGGACTGTGGCCAGGAGGCATCGGAGCTAAAAGTGAACGGAGATGCATGTGAGGCCAGACTTCTGGCTGCTTTCACTCGCCCAAGCCCACCCCCTGGGCTCAGGGCTCCCAAACCCCGGCTCAAAACTCTGCACAAGGACTCTCTCCCACACTAGGGACATTCGAGGCCACACTGGGCAGCCATCTGAGTGGGAGGGGGCAGCCTGAGTCCTGCAACAGCAGGGGTCAGACTTGATGGCCTTCATGGCCCCTTCCAACTGTACTGTTCTGTGAATCTTTGCTTCTATTTCTCAACCTAAGATACACACACAAATGTGGATTTGCATGTGTGGGCAACGCTACTGGTCAACCTAGCAGGGATGTTGTAAGGGTCACAGCAGATACTTATTGTGTACAGCTGAGGAGAAGGGACTTTGATTGGAAAATTGCATGGGGGAGAAGTTTAATCCCCTCACATTCTCACTCATCTGCCTGTGGCTTCTAAAAACTAAAGTCCCAAGCCCTCTGCGGGTGCATCGAGGCAGCTGGAGCTTCTGCAATCAGTCCTCAAAAACCATGTTTCCTGGGGCACCAAACAAGTCGGGGAGAGAGAAAGACAGGGACGTGTGGGGCAAGGGAGACAGAAAGTTGTGGGTCAGGCACTTGACTCTCACCATTTTTCCCCGCCACCAGCACCTTCAGTCTGAGGCAGCTGTCTCCATGATGATGAATCGGTTTTGCTAATGAAGGGAGAGAGGAGAGAAAAAGAGACTTCGTTAGAACCACAGGGAGGACAAGAAGGTTTGGGTGAGAAGGTGGAGCCTCCCCTGCCGTTCTGGTTCAGTTGCATCGAACAGGACGGGGAGCTTTTAAACGGATTTTAATTTAGAGTTACGCAACGCATTATTACGCTGATGGAACTCAGTGCTGCTGGTTGAAGCCACTCAGAAATGCTGCTTGGCAGCACCGAGTGTATTCTTCACTAAGGCTGGGAAAATTGGCAATATCCTAGCCTGGGTCCCGCCTAGATTTCAAGCACCAAACACCTATATTTTAATAACTAATGCCATATGAACTTAGTTTTGTATCTCTGCTTTTATTTCATGGCTCTTTTATTTTGAATGTGGTGGTGTTGTGTTTTTATCTTGTAATTGTGAGCTTCCCAGAGGTGCTGCGGCACAATTGGGTAGCATACGAATGTTTTAAATAAATAAATAACCAGGAGCTCATTAAAATACATCATTACCAGAAACGATTCAGGGACATGAGTGGGCGCTGGCCAGAAGCAAGCTGGGATCAGGGTTCCAATCCAACCTCTCTGCTTCATTGTACAGTTTCAGAACAGCCTCTCTCCCTCTTTCTCTCAGTCATCTTTTACCCCATCTGTAAAATGGGCTTAAAGTTGGGGCCTCAAATGTCTTTCAGTTTGAGGTCTGAGGTCACCTTAGGAAGAGCTCTCAGGGGCTGCATTCCAGCAGTGGGCAAGAAGGATGGAGGCAACATCTCCAAACTACCGACTTATTTTATTTATTTAAAACTTTGTTAATACCGTCCACTACCAAGGTCTCGGGACGGTTTAACAGTAAAGCAGAATGAAACAAAATGAAACACAGCATTCTAATTGTTTTCTAGCAATGAAACCACATTAAAATACCAATCAAACCTTAAAATCAAGCAAAGATGCAAGTAATTGGATGGCATACACATTTTATAAATAAAACAAACAAATAAATAAATAAAATATTGGGAAAATAAGAAGATTTTAGCCTGTTGCCACAAAGAATTTTTTTTTTTTTTAAAGGCCTTAAACCAGGAACTAACCCTTGGGAGAGGCATCTCAGGGGTGAGGTGTGCAGAAGTCAACAAACTCCTAAAAGTTCTGTGGCTGGGAGAAAGTGGGATAAAACCCGGAAAAACATGGCCATCTGGAGAACTGTGGAAGGCCGAACTGAGATTCCAAGCAAGTGGGATTAGGCCGGCATCCTGAGGTTGAAACAACTCGGGTTCAAGTAGCAACACTGGCTGCCTATTCTCCTGGTTTAAGCCTCTGGAATTAGTCTACAAGGCATTAAACAGCTTGGGACCAGGACATCCTTTACCAACCTGCCTGGTCAGCCAAGTCTTCGCAGGAGCTTCTGGTAGTTCTGCATGGCCCTTGGCCCAAGTGGGGTCTACCAGGAGAAGGGCCTTCACCACGGTGGCCCCATTTCTCAGAAACTCCCTGCCTCTGGAGGTCAGGCAGGCACAGACTTTGGTTGTTTTCAGCACCGGGTGAAAACTCCTCCATTCCAGCAAGCCTTTCTTCTGGCCAGCTCTGATATTCACATTATCCTGTTTTTAATGCTTTCTTTGCCTTCTTTCCTCTGTTTTCCCTTTTTAATCAATCCCCTCTCCAGAATCTGTTTAGATACACAAATACTGCCAATAAAGGAACGAATGAGGGAAACTTACAGATATAATAGTATTCATGACCTTCCCGAAACTCCTTCCCAAGTGTGAAGGGCGTGAAGCGCTGGAATTTCTCCGAGAAGCGCTCGGGGCCATGCAGGGCGTCCGGCCGGTTGCATTCCCAGCGGATCTGCTCCTTGGAATGAGGTTTACACGTCTCGTATTCCTCTTGCTCCACCAGGTACAATGTGTAGCGCTCCATGGTGTGTGGGGAGACACCTTCCTCCTCATAGTGAGGGCAGATAATGTCCAGGTAGTCATTCAAACGCACTTCAATGGCATAATTATCCTTCTGAAACCTAAGCCATGGAGAAGAAATGGCATTTAGTATCAATCCAGGACGCATTAAAACAATAAAAACTTTCAAACCGTCCCATATATCCTGCAGATGGGAGAATTCTGAAGGAGATAATGGCAAAGGGGGAGATTTGAACCCAGGACTTTGAGTCAGAGAAAGGACTTGCGTTAGCAGTGAATGCAATTCAGACAAACACCTTTCCACTGGTGCTTTGAGATCCTGGGAAATCCATACAATTTACTCCATAATATTAGTGTATTACTGGCATTTTTATTGCTGCTGTCAGCTGCCTCAGGAAACCTTCAGGCGGAATGTGTTTTAAACAAAAATAGGAAAACAAACCCAAACAAAAAATTACAGAAATTAAGCAAGCGATGGTCAAGGCTGGCCACTCTACTAACTCTGTCACTGTTTTGAGTCACCAAGGACATGGTGCAAAAAAAGCAGTAAAATAGGGATTAAATATTGGCATGTGATCACCAAATATTTTTCCAATCACAACCCTGAACTGAAACCCAACACTTCATATCCTGATCTCGTGTTTGGCCTTGCCCTTCCCTGGAATATGGATCCCAAGCTCCAAAATGGGATTCAGACCTTGGACTGGAAGAGGTTCTGTGTCCCTGAAAGAAAGAGTATTTTTGATCTCTTGACACTTCATTTAAATATACCTGGTGCTTCATAATTAAGGATTAAAAAAAACAAAACCCAGAGATCTTCCCAAACCTCTTCCAGAAGCAGATTAAACAGCCCACCAGAAAATCCTGCACCCGATGCTTCTCCCCTCTTCAAAAATACATTTAGGATCTATGAAAGGATCAGGTCTGGAAATATGGAAAGGCATTTTCAGTCTTTGTTAAGCCAAGAAATATCATGCTGGAAGGGCTTTCTGATGAAACAGGTAGCCTTCCGGGTGGGAAGGAACCAGCTAGGCCCTAAAAGGGGGTGCTTCTGTGAGCACCCCATTCCTCCAACTGCCCCAAAGCACCCCTGTACGTGCAGCAAACCCAAGCAGGGCTGAGCATTCATGAGAGGCCAAGTGAGGGGGATCTGGGGTACCTAAAAACTGTGAAATGGGGTCCTCCAAAACTACACCACCATGGTTCCCCATTGGGCATGCTGGCCAGGGTGAAGCGAATTATTATGGGGTACTTTGGGGGGAGTAGGTGGGGGAATACAGCCCTCCCATTGGCGCCAGTAGGTATACAAGGAAAAGAGAAGTCCAGGCTGGGCCCCTCGGGATTTGGGGAGCCACAAGAGGCAACAGCCAGGGGTGCACAACCCAGAAAAGCACAAGCCCGGACCCGCCTTTGGGAAGGCCGTCCCTCGGCCACCCCCTGAGCGAGCGTGGAGGGGTTCCCACATGGCTTACTTTCCCAGCGCTGAGCCACAGCAGTTATTAAAGGTTTACCAAGCCGGCTGGGAATCGGCTCCTCCCTGCGCTGGGAACGGAGCGCTGGAGAGTACAAACCGGTCTGGCCACCCGCGCAGGGTGCCAAAATCCCTGGCAAGAGGCAGTAAACCATCTTATCGCCGTCTGTGCCAGCAGGCCAAGCAGCCATGGTGGGCCTCTGCTGCACCCCGGGGGCAGGATCTTGCTCTCTCCATCAAAGGTCACCTGGAGAGCAGAGCCCTGAGCGCAGAAGCAGCTGGCTGAGCTGAGAAGTCATCCAGCTTTTGAGAAGGAGAGAGAACCAGGCAAAGAGTTCCTCCCACAAACCCATCCAGATGTCTGCAGATGTTTTTATCATCTTAAGACCAAGTCTGCAGATGGACAGACGGACGGGAGATATCAGACTGGAAACATTAGAAACATTTTCCCAGCTGGAAAGATCTGCAGATCTCAAAAGCATGTGCCTTTTGTGGGGCAATGTTTGAACTGGTCTAATAAAGGTACAACAGTAAAACAGATTTGGGAATCTTCCTCCTATGGCCAGTGTGGCCTCCGGGGGGGTCTCTGTCCCACCCAAGCTCATATTTTGGGGCACAGCAAAGATGGGGGTCCTTCTGGCACTGCCCAAAAAGAAAATTGAACAATGAAGAAATCCTCTGGGGCAAATGAGGGACCCCAAGTGCAAGACAGCCTGGATCCAGTGGGTTTCCAAAGCTTTGTTTGTATGCAGGGAGGGCAACCCGCATCTGCTGCTGTGGATGCTCTGCCGTGGATCATGGGTCTTTTATCCCATTCATGCCACGGCCAGAACACTGGTGCAAAGCCGCTGGCCGGAGAGGCAAACATGGCCAGGCACCTTTTCCTGTCTCCATCCCCTGATTGTCTAGTGTTTTCCAAGCATTTCGGAACTTAACTCCCCCATTAAAAAAAAAAAAATTGAAATCTCTCCTAAAGCTTAGCTACTGGCAGGGAAGGCATTAAGCCACACAATAGTGGTGTTTTTGGTAATATTGGTGGGTTTTTAAAATGTAGTTATATGTTTTAATGTTATTGTTCTGTTTTGTTCTATTTACTGTTGTAAGCCGCCTCGAGGCTTTATTGCGATGGGGCGGCATAGAAATGGTTTAATAAATAAATAAATGAATAAATAAAGCTCCTCCCCCTTTGCCTTTGGCCCCGCCCACCCCGGCAGGTGAGCCCTTGGCCCTGGGCTTTGCAGGCCTGCTCTGGAGGGACCAACTGTCAGGGGGCACCAGTCCACAGCCGTCGAGGCCACGAGAAACCCAACCACCACCTTTCCAAGGTGCCCCGGCCTCAGCCCCATCTCAGAGAGAAAACTATGCCATTCAGCCTTCCCCAGCCTAACACTTTAGAGCTGGAACCTCATTGCCCCCAGCCCATTAAGGATGATGGGGGTTGTAGTCCCGAAACACTCAGGGTGCCAGGTTGAGGGAGGCTGAGGGAACTAGCACCACAGCCTTGCCATCCGGTCCCGTGTCGCCCCGCTGACCTGAACTCACGCTGGCTGGAGCAATCCGGTGGCCCCCAGAAAAAGCAACACAAAGGACCCCCCCCCCCCAGTCCCAAGAGGCTCCCGGCAAAGTCGGTTTCAGCCTCAGACGTCGTCTCGGAGAAGTCCACTGCCAAGCCAAGACGGTTTTGTTCCCAGCCAAAAACAAAACAACCACACCGTCTTGTGGGGGAAAACATGCACACAGACTACAAATCGCAACAGCGTGTTTGTCCGAGAAAAGGAGAAAGCTTCCTGCCCCGCGTGCCCCTGGCGCCTTCCCCTGGCCGCCGGCCAGCACCTGGGGAGGAGGAAGAGGCCCAGGGCCAGCGAGGAAGCTGACCCTGGGAAAGGAAGCGCCGGCGGCCCTGTCGCGGGCTCCCTCCCCGGGCCCTGCCAGCCGCCTTGCCCCCTGCCCTACATGCGCTTTGGCCCCTCGGCAGGGCTGGCACGCTGATCCGTCCACCCCACGGATTTAAAGGGGAGCGGGAGGCCGGCCCTACGGGGAAGTAGGGCAGGGGGGATGCCATTCCAGACCAAAGAGCTCAGCAGATCCAATCTGAAGTCTCCCTTTCCTAAAAGCGTTTCTATCCCGTCCCCTACAGAATATCTGTTTTAAGACCCAGTGCCTGATATCCGAAGGACTTCCCCTCTCCGGCGCTGCTCCCTGGGCCTTCTTTGTGCTGGAGCCCTGGCTGCTAAAAGCCCCACATCTGTTTTTCAAGCCACAGCTCAGCCAGCAAGCAAGACTGATTGATGAGGGAACCCCTGAGCAGGTACAGAGTGCAACTCTCCTCACCGCTTTGGCCACTGCGGCAAAGCCAGTACTACGTGGGGGCTGCGAACAGAAGATGTGGCCCTGCCAGGTCAAAGCAAAGGGCCATCCAGCCTGACACCCTGTTTCTGCGCGGCTTCCAGACCGTAGCCTTCTCCGTGGTGGCACCTCTTTGTGGGCCGGCAGCACCTTCATTCCCTGAAATTAATCTGTCTCTTTTCACCCAGGCATGTTGATATTTACAAATGCACTTGTTTCTACGCTGAAATTGACGGTGTTGCATTTTTGTTTGGCTTGCTGTTTCTGCTGGTCTTTTCTTTCGTTATTGACAATATTCTATCCCATCCTATACAAGAAAAACTTCCCAGGACGGCTTACAAAATTATAACAGTTGATAACAACAAGAAAAATTATAGCAATGAGGAGCAACAACAAGTAGCCACCGTAAACAGTAAAAACAGACTATCAGCAAAAGTCCAAATCAAAAACAAACAACTTTTCAAATACAATTGTACGCTTCAGGCTCGTCTGGGGGGGGGGTGGCTTTGAGCATTGCTCATGCCCCCTTGGGAGCAACTCCTTGGTAGGTAGGGGGTAGTTTATCCATTCAGAGATGCATAAAAAAGGTTGCAATTTTTTAGCCACCTCTTCCACCCATTCCAACACAGAATAAGCCCCACAGAAAAAGTCCTGATGGATCAGAGGTGAACTCCATTGATTCAGAGCCTTCTTTCACACCAGAGTTGATCCGATGCCTCCAAGGAAAACCCACGCAGGACACAAGGGCAAAAAACCCCTCCTTCCACAGTGGGGGTGGTAATCGCAGGCACACTGCCATGGGCCATGGAGGCTCCATTTATCCATCACATCCAATAGTTTCCACAATGGCATGTTTAAGCGGCACATCCGTCCAGCAGCCGGCGCCCTCAAAGCATTTTGGACTTCCACTCCCAACAGCCCTGGCTAGTTGGGCAGAAGGCCAGAAAGAGCCGGTGTGGCAGAGTGTTGGACTGGAACTCGGGAGACGCGGGTTCAAGTCCCCGCTGGGCCCTGAAGCTCACTGGGGGAGGCCCTGGGCCAGGCCCTGACTCTCAGCCTAACCTACCTCACAGGGCTGTGGTGAGGCTAAACATGGTGAGGTGGATCGTCAAAGCAAAGCCAGCTTTCTTGCCAGCAGAAAAAGCCAGCAGACTTGTGACTCGCAATAACAAGACACAAGAATAAATCACGCCAGGGTTTGTCACCCGAAACATCTGCAGGGAGCCAGGTGAGGGTGCCCTCCAGTGCAGACTGCAGCTGCGGGGGGGGGGGGGTCCTGCAACCGGGGCTGACCAGAGGCCAGGGGGCCGGCCGGGCCCAAGGAAAGGGGGTGGGAGGGGAGGCCACCTGGAACGCTCTCAGCCGAGGTTTGCACAACAGGACACAGATGTCCTGACTCCTCTTACACAACTGAATGAACAAAGGCAGCCCCCGCCCCTCCCCGGCCCCCGCCCCCTCCCCACCACACACCTTGCTTCCCGGCTTGAAAACAACCCTCTGAGCAGGTTAACCCGTTAATCCCCGGATCGGATCCGGAGCAGCAGCCCAGCCCGGCTCATAACCCCCCTCTGGCCCGGCCAAGGCAGCCTTTAACAAGGGAAGACCCTGCCGTGATTCAACAGGCAAGCCCTGCCCCGGTCCAGAGAAGCACCTGTTGAACTGCAGCCTGGCAAAAGAAGGTGATTAAGGTTTGTGCCCCAGACTGAAGGGGAGGCAAACACCCCCCCCAACCCGTCACAGGCCGTGTCACATTGCTGTGCGGTGTTATAATGCAGCCAAACTTGCTGGGGAACATGGGTGGGAGGATCCTGTCGCATTCACGTCCTGCCTGTGGTTTTCCTGTGGGGAACAAGTTGGCTACTGTGTAGACCCAAAACTGGACTTGGTGCCCCCACCCCCGGCCTGATCCCACGCGGCTTGTCTTTTCTTAAATGAGCTCACACCAAAGAGACCCCAAAGCCCCCTTCCCCAACTCCATACTTTTCAGATGGGGTGGACTACAGCTCCCATCAGCCATGGCCATGCTGGCTGGGCAGTCACCGACCTTGCAGTCCAAGCCATGTGAAAGCAAGCTGCCCCTAACCTGGGCTGAACGCCGGCCGTGGGCCTCGGGGACACCCTTACTGGGCTCGAACAGGAGCCTGCCCTACCCAACACATACTGCCACAACTATTGATCTGCAAGCTCCTAGGGGCAGGGACCCTGCCTTCTTCCTCTCTGTGCCGGGCGTGTGATCAATACGCATTGCTGGGGTTGCATAAGTCATTCGAGCACATGACACCCTGCACCACTGGCTGCGAACACCATTCCCACGGCCAGGGGCCGGAGGGGGCACGTCCCCTCCCCGTGCCCCAGCCCAAATGCGCAGCACCCATCTCGGCAGAGAAGCAGAGCGGGAAGGGGCAGGGCCAGCCCGCTTTGCTGGCAATGCCCAAACATTCTCCACCTCAGGATCTGGGCACCTTGTCACACAGCCCAGGAGCTGGCCGGGCGCCAGGAGAAGGCCTGGGCTCTGGATGTTTACAAACGTCTGCTCTGAAACCTGTTTCCTCTCTTGCCAAGGCCGTAAGGAGAGGCAGAAAGGCCTCCGTCCAAACCCTTCCTCCAAAACAAGCCAGCCAAGGAAACTCTTTCGCAGCATGGGCTGCATAGG
Source organism: Varanus salvator macromaculatus (assembly GCA_023646645.1). Taxonomy (NCBI): domain Eukaryota; kingdom Metazoa; phylum Chordata; class Lepidosauria; order Squamata; family Varanidae; genus Varanus; species Varanus salvator. The sequence goes on along the minus strand of JAIXND010000803.1, from coordinate 7,231,869 downwards.
GGCAGTGAGGGTGACCCCCAAGCGATCCGTGTCTTGCCATCTGCCCCAGTGATCCCGGGCCAGGGCCGCACAGTGTGCAGAAAGGCAGGCGTGCCTGGATCTCGCACGCAGGCAGGGTTGTGCGTTCACACCCGATTTAAAGAGCCAGCGCTGCCCAGCCGGGCCGACCCTTTGGCGAGGGCTGCGCGCAGGGCGGACAGCCTTCAGAAAGCTGGCCAAAGCTCGCTTCTTCCCCGGGAAAGGCGCCACCCACACCTGATGTCCCTGCGCCTCCGGAGCCCCACAGGCCACGGGCGCCGCGGTGGAAGACGCAGGAAGGGGCGTCAAGGCAGGACGCTGCCTTTGCTCCCCGCGTTTGGAAGGCAGAGGAGCAAAGCTTCTCTCAGGCGGTCTCACCGCTGCAAAGCGCCCGGCCCCATGGCGGGCACGCAGGTCTTCCCCGGACCGACGACACTCCCCGCAAAGCGTGCTGGATCAGGGGCTCGACTCCCGTCCACAGTGGCACCCTGCAGTGTGGGCCGGCGGGGCTTCTGCTGCGCTCCGGGGCCTGGGGGGGGGAAGGGGGCGCCCCAGGCTGGAGGGGAGAAGGCGCTGGGGAGGAAAAGCTGCCTCCTGCTGACCGATCCCCCCCCCCCGGCTCACACACACACACACACATCTTGGCGGGAAGGGGCGCACTGCACCGTGCCCTGGGGGGCTGCTGGCAAGACCGGCTGCCTGCGCCCCCAACCCGCCCCGCAGGGCGGAGGAGAAGCCTCCCCGTGGGGGCCCCTCGCGAAACGGGCTGCTGCTCCCCAGCCCAGCCCCCTCGACGGGCGCCCGCGGCTCTCCCGCGCCCCCGGCCGGCCCGGCCCGGCCCGGCCCGGCCCGGCCCGGCCCGGCGCGCCGCCGCCCGCACTCGCTCACGCGCTCACTTGGCGTTGGTGCTGTTCCAGAAGACCGTGTGCCGCTCGGCGGACGCCGCGCGCAGCCCGCACCAGAGTCCCAGCAGCGGGGCCGCCAGCAGCAGCAGCAGCAGCTCCATGGCCCCGGCTCGACGGCGCGGACGCGCTGCCGCCCACTCGCCCTCCCGCCGCTCGCTCCGCCTTCGCCGCCTGCGCCCGCCGCGCTCCCGCTCCGCTCGCTCCGCTCCCGCTGGGCAGCCTGCCCAGGACGACGGCGCTATAAGTACCAGGAGGCGTCGCCCGCCCGCCCGCCCGCCCGCGGCTGGGCTGGGCTGGGCTGGGTCGAGCCGGGCTGCTCGGGGCGGGCGCAGCCGCCGCAGCCGCAGCTCGGCAAAGACGGCCCTGCTTCGGCGCAGGGGCGCGCGGCTGCGACCCCTAGACCCCCCCACCGCCGCGCGCAGGCGGGGAGGGGGCTCAGGAGGCAAGGCGCCCCCTCCTGGCGGGGGGAGCAGGGACGTCAGAAGATCCCTGCAGGACTCGGGCGCGCCAGCACGCCTCTCCCAGTACCCTGCGATCCGGGTCGTATCTGGTAGCCGTCGGACTGGGAGCCTTCTTTCAAGCCGGGTCCAGACCGGTGGCCAGCACAGCACCCCGGGGAGGCAAACTCCCGGGTTTCAGCGGGCCCTGTGTGAAGAAGGCCTCCCTGCATCTCCCACTAACCAGCTTCACGGGATGACGGGACTTAGACCTTTGGGGTTTCCAGAGCTGGGGGAGACAGAAAGATCCCCCAGCTGCTTCCTCCGCACGGGGTCTAAGTCCTGCCCCAGCTCCCCTCACTTGCCTCTCCCCCGAGCTGAACGCGGGTCCCTCCGCAGGGGACTTGCTCCAGCCCCTGGACGGTTCCAGCTGCCCTTTTCCGCACCGTCTCGGCCTCTGCAAGGGGGAGACGCACGTCTGAAGGGAGGGCAATCAGGTGCAAGCTAGTGAGGGGTAACTTGTCCAACCTGGGCGGCTTCCCTGGATGATTTGGACTTCAGTTTCATCCACCCCAGCCAGCAGGACCTACCTTCCCTGGAATGATGGGAAATGTAGTCCAAAGTATCCAGGGCCCTCTGGTTGGGAGTGAGGGCTGGAGTAGGGTCTGCCGGGCTAGATGGAGCCGAGGGTCGTGAATTATTGTTATTCCATTTCTTTGCTTCCCAACAGGCCAAGTTTTCTGAGCAGTTCACAAAAAAGTAAAAAGCCCAAAATATAACATGGTTTGCCGCATCATATAAAATCTTGATGATTCTAAAAAGCTTTTTAAAAAGGGATATTCAGCAGGTTCCTATTCAAATCAGCCCTTGATTTGGAAACCATGAGAACTAGAATCTTGCATGTTGTTTAGGGGAAGGGCCCCCGCTTAGTGCTTTGCACGCACAAGTCCTGGGCTTGACCCATGCTCTCTCTGGTACCGCTTTCCGGGCCAGAACCTCGGAGAATGGCTTCGACACACAGACACCTCAAAGCCAGTTGAGCAGGGCAAGAGAAAGCACTGCGCATGGTTCTTAGCGTGCTTGCTGAATGAGCAAGGAACCGTCAGTACCATGAGATGGGCCACGAGCTGGAATGATCAGTAAAGAGACGCAAGGCTGTGATCAGTGTATCTGGGTACTAACTGTTGGTGTGTGACTTCAAGGCCTTTCAAATGGAGGACATCTTTAAAAAATAAAGTCAAGTCTCCAGTCCTCATGGTTCAGATGTTGTGGTTATGTGCTGTCAAGTCATCTCCCTATGAATGAGAGCCTTCTAAAATGCCCTGTCCTTCAAAGCTCGGCTCAGCACTCGTGAACCCAAATCAGTCCAACAATTGTAACAGACCCCCATCCAGTCCCCAAAAAGCGTCCAAAAATTCAGGCCATGGTGTTGATCACTATCAAGCAAACCTATCCTAGCAGTTTTCATGACCAGGAGCCAGTCTTTGGTAATGCAAATGGATCTCAGTTGCCCACTGAAGACCAGGGCACCCCAAAATATTTCGCATTGCAAGCGAAGACTAAATTATTAGAGGCACATCCTGGTGTCTGCAGAGAGGATAGGGAAGTCTTGGGGGCTGGCAGAAAATATCAGCATCTTTGCTAATCAAGGATTGTCGGCACAGGATTCCTAACTGCTCTCGCTGTGCTACACCACTCAGAACCATTTTATCGGACTGGCACCTTGCAATCCCTCAAATGATCCATGTTGGGGGAACCAGATCATTTGGCCCTTTGGAAGGCCAGAACGGAGCCTCAAGTGGGCCAGTTTTGGTCCCAAGTTTAACCTGCGTGCATCAAACACTAACCACAAACCTGAAGCTTGCACACCCTTACTTACACACACAGCACAAAGCTGGCTTGTGCGAGAAGACACACACTCAGAACAACCTTGGCAGCAGGAGAAATTGTGTGGCCCGTACCGCAGGGTGCGTGCAGAAACAAACAGCCGAATGGAAGGCAGGCGCAATCGGGGTGGCCGTGCACACAAACACACAACTAACTGAAGGACCACTGGGGCAGGAGGGGACGTGTCTGCACACGGACCCACACGGTTTCCTCCCTGTGGACAGAGAGGCCCAAAGCCTGTGTGGAGTCATGTTTTCACGGAGAGCCGTGTGGCAAGCAGGCATGCTCAGACACGCGCCGATCCTTCACGCCGCATCGCACAAGCTGCAAAAATGGGTTTGCACCAGGGCCAATTCGCACAGCCGTGCAGGGGAGCATAAACAGGGCCAGACGAGCAAGGTGACCCTTCCTCTGGCACCGCGGTTCAGTGCTGGGGCGAGGTGCGTACATCAAATACTCTTGCCGCAAGAAGAGGCCAATGATCGGGGCCTGAACAACTAGTAATATTGATTACAGAAACAAGAAGAGAGTTTGTAATGCAGAAAGGGAGGGGGAGGGAGGGAGAGGTTTCTGCCCCATTCAGCTTACAATCCAAAGTCTGACTGGTTTAGACATTAGTGCATGAGGTTCGATGGTGGAAGACACACGTAACATTTTGCAAAAATGACATGTTTTCTTCCCAAACTGAAGACTTCAACCCAAGCCGCCACTTAGATCCAAACTCCTGACATTTGGATTTTGGATTTGTGGATTCAACACCCTCCTCGTCTCTTTCCCGTTTCTTTTCATCTCTTTCCCTTTAATCCCAGAACAAACAACACACCAGAATGTTGCAACCACAAACCTTGGTCTTAAAAATACAGGGGAGCGGGGAGGTGTTTGCTGAACCAATCAGGCTCATGCACAGGTAAGCCAGGCAACCCTCACCTTGGCACCGGATCCTCCCAACAAACTGTGGTTCCCAGGCAGTGTATCTATAAAGAAAAACCCCAAGCAAACAACTCGCTGCAATGCAATTTTCTCCCTTTTCAAAGAAAGTGGGTACCGAGCTAATTTGCAAACAAAACCCAAACATTATATTTTGTTTTTGGCACGGAATCAAGCGCAAGAAGCAGCTGTGCTTTGCCACAGTGCCAGCAAGAGAGAGTCAAAAGTTATTTTGAAATCCATGTAAATGGTCTGTTATCTGACAAAGGGAATTTCAAACGATGGGAACCGAAGGGATCACAGGTTTCCTCATGCTCCGTGAGCACGTGTGCGTGTCTGTTTGTTTGAATATATTGCTGTTATGGACAAATGATTAAACCTATTGTGAACCACGTGTTCGAAATGGCTGCGATTCGGTGGCGCAGCTGGGTGAGCTTGGCACATCAGCCCTTGTTGAGTTTCTGTGAGTTCTCCAAACTCAGTTTGCCTCACTGGGGCTCTCCAATGCAAAATCCCCCCCACCCCCCCACCCCGATCAGGGGGAAATGTGCATTTTGAAAAGCGCATCTCTGCATCCTATCACAAATATACAATTCCCTCAGAGCATGAATGTGCAGATTTGGAGGAGGGATATGAGTTTGCGCTGAGTGTACACACACACACGTCTGAACACTTTGGGAAGTGTGTCCGGCTGCAATTGCCTGTGCAAGTGTTTGTGAATGCACTTTTGGTACACTGAGAATTGCGTTCCTGCTGGCATCCTGTTTTGGGTTGCAAACTGGATAGCTTCACACAGAAACACAATTCTGATACATCCCCCCCCCCCCCCGGGCAAAAGGGCTACTCTACCACTTTGCTGTCCTACACAGCCCTCTAGTGTCTCAACTCATCTTGCCAGAGTTTTCTCTCTCTTGACACCAGCCCTGGTGAGGTTGCGATATTCCAAACGGCGCGATTTCATTTCTTCGGATGAACTGTTTTATTTCAACTTGACCTGAGCGGTTTATATTCCCTTCCCATAGGTTAAAAATCGTGTTGCTCTTGTCATTATGATTAGAAAATTATTTTAATTTTGATCAATATGTTTTCTTCTTTGCTATGCATTCTATATTGTGTTTATTGCAAAAAGAGCAGTGCCTTGCACATGTATAGACAAAAGAGCAAGAAAGGCTCAAGAGCAAAGAGGAAAAATAGATGGCAAAGCTTTCTTTGGATTGCTGCTGTTCCAAAACGCTGCAAATCAAACATCAGCTTTCAATGTGTGTGTCTGTTCTCCTTGATCGTCTGTAACGTGTTAATTTTTCCTGGATTGCAATATGCAGACAGTGTTGGATCAGCAGTGCCATTAATGTATTATCATTCCATTTCATAATATTTATTTTATTTAAAAAGGTATCTGTAGAAAATTAATTTATTCCTCGTCCTTCTGTCTTTATAGCCAGAAATCAAGGTGCAATATGCTGTTCCCTGATCCTCCATTTTATTCTCACAACAACCCTGGGGGGTAGGACCTGACTCGGGTACACCTGGTGCGCTTTATGGACAAAAGGGGATTATAACCTTCATCAGTCAATCTGAAAAGGCTGCCTTCCAAAATTCCCAAATACTTGGTGCTTGCATGAGGGAAGGCCTCAGAAATGTGTGAACTGAGACAGCTTTTTAAAGCATCACCTTTTAAAAGAAGGTATTATATGTTCTTTTGCGCCCTGTCTTTCTGACCCTAAAAAGGGACCCTCCGTGCATTATTGGGGGCCTCAATAAAAGTATATAAAAGCAGGGAAGAGCCCCACTCCTTGGAAGAATACAAGGAAGCTCCGCAGGCCAGATGCAAACCTCTGGAGGTTCCACAGCCTTCTTCTAACGGTGCAGAGCGATGCAGAAGGTTGCTGGAGATATTTATGGATCCCCTTTCCAGGTAATCTTGCTTCATTCAAAAAACCTTGCCCTTGCTCTGGAGTGATTTGAACTAACCAGTTCACCTGTTCCAGAGACGGAGGGGGTCTAATCCAATCTGAGTCCTTTTCTCTGCTTAAAAAAAATAAAAAAACAGTGGCAGCCCTGGAAGCAGAAAGCTAGCCTATCAGGGAGAAATGGGCCTGCTGAGCTAGCTTTCTAATTGCGGGGAGCTGGCTCCCTCTGCCTGGTTTGTTTCCTTTTGCTTCGAATGCTCCAAATTGCGCGACTGATGTACGAGGCCAGCTCTGTATCACTTTAGCGTCTTGCCTGCATTGATAACAAGGGACTTCCGGTGGATTCCCCCGAGAGCCTCCATGCAGCCAGCTGGTATCTCCTTACCAGCACGGAGGTGCACTGGTCCCAAACACCAATCCATTCTCGTTTAAACAGCTGCCTGAGAGAGAGAGAGAGAGAAAGCAATAACTCCCCGACGCGTCGGCAAAACAACTTTACTCTTGTTTATCGCATAATGATGCATTGATTGTGGGTAATGTTGCATGCCCGACACGGAGAGGGCAGTGCGCGCTCGAGAGAGAGAGCAAGAGTGCTAGTGGCAGCCCTGACAAACCAGACAGGAGGCCGTGGTAAACCGATTCCCCCTTGGTGACAGGCAGGCAGCAAATTTCTCCCACGCTGGCTCTGCGGGTCTGGAAGGAGCGCTCGGCACATGCTTTGCATGCAGAGAGTCCATGGCTCCGGGTTTGACTTCTCGAGAGAAAGAGCGGGTCCGGTTTTGCGGGATGGGGGCCTTCTTGGGCAGAATGCTCCCGGAGGTGCTGTCCTGACAGCCGTGGGCCTCCCAGAGAAAGCCGGCGCGCTGCTTTCCCATAATCCCCCCCACATCGCATTGCTCAGGGGCATTGTGGGGCATTAAGCCAGGGGGCAGCAAACTGCTGAGCATCACTGGGCCCTTACCCAGGGATGGGGCTGAAGCAAGCAGCTGTGGAGCCATGTGCCTCTCCTGAGCCACTCATAGATGCAATTCCAGGCAGATATTTGGCTGTGCTGCGTCCCCATTTCTGCGCCTGTGCGCACTGGGTGAAGCTGAACCTGTTGAATTTCTGCCTGGGGAGGCCAGGGAAAGGGCTCTGGAGAAAAAAGGAACATGTTTCCAGATCTAGTTACTACATGGATATCTTTGCAGCCACTTTGCCCCCAACTTGGGGGCAAACTTTTACGGCTCTCCCACCAACTGCTTCCATCCAAGCCCACTGGCACCCGCCCACTAGGCATTACAGCCAGCCTTCCCCAGACAGTGTGGAAGGAACTGAGACATCCCAGGGGAGCCCTTCTTCACCCAGTGACCTATAAAAGCCGGCTGGAACAGGCTCAATGAATGGGAACGCAAAGCCTGACATGAAGGTTTCATTCTTCACGTCCTGCATGGAGAACAACAGTACAAGCGGAAGGGAAATTTGGCTTTGGTCAACTTTCCCGTCATTGCAGAGGGTGTGGGGTTTCCCATTGTGGGGGTGGAGGAAGAGGGCTTGAGACATCCACGTGGGAAGGCGACCTTTGAAAAAGCATGCTGCAAACTCATCTTTCTTTGCCTGGACTTGTAGTCTTCCAGATGTCACTGGATTTCAACTCCCATCACCCCAAGTCACCAGCCTGCTGCCTGGGGCTGATGGGAATTCCCACCAGAGGATGCCAAGTTCTCTGGCTTGATCTGTTCAAAGCCAATGGGCCTGGGCCTGGCTGCAGCTCCCCTTGTTCAATAATATATGAATATTAGCAACCTGGGCATGTACGAAGTATTTCTTTGCAAGTTTCGAAGGGAAGGGAAGGGAAGGGAAGGGAAGGGAAGGGAAGGGAAGGGAAGGGAAAGTTCTGAGGAGCCAAACACACTGGCTTGAAGATTCCTCTACATAAAACTTTAAAAATGCACATTAAAACACCTTCATCCCATAGCACACATTCTCTGTCTCCTGATAGTCCAGGTAGATAGATGATTCCCCCACAGGGATGCATTTCCAAGCTTACAATGTGATTTGCAGACCCCCCCCCCCAAAACGCATGATGGCACACATACATTTAAAAGCAACAAACTGCGTACTTTTGAAAAAGTGTGTACAAATAAGCTTTGACTGACGAGAGAAAGATGCACAGCAATTTGCGCGTGCTTTGGAAAAACGTGTCCCAAACTCTAGATGGATATTTGTGTGGGAAGCAAAGCCACAAATTCCAAGGTGGAGTTCAGGGAACTCTGGTAAGCCTGAGTTATGTGGATTCATCCCGGGTGAGGAAGAGGAGGAGGAAAAGCAGCTGGTGGCCATGGTGGTGATAAGGCCAGGGGACCAAGCGGGGTGTTCTGCTCTCCAAAAGGAGTGGGCCCTGAAGTCTTGCTTAGAATTCAAATGATGTATGTACCACTTCTAAATTTCTGCCCTCATTTGGAAAGGAATCACAGAATCGGCCTCCGATGCCGCCTGGACTGAATCGAGGACTCCTTGAGAGTCTGGATCCATCAAGGATCGATTGATGAAAATAAGAACGATTTACAGCGTTTTCGCGGCCTCTTATCCCTCCGGCTGCAGCTGAATGTTAACAGGTCCTCTCCGTATCCCCGTTAACCATTCACAATTCATGTTGTGCCGCCGCTCACCAAACGGTTATGGTAACATAATCCGATGTTGCGTTCCGATTTGTTTTTCCAAGTCACACTCTGAATTGCTGAAGGGCCCCGAATTGCTTATGTCTGAAATTAAAGAGCGGTGCAAGCGAGCGATTTGGGGCTTGCCAGGAGGGCTGCTCAGGAGCAGCTGGGGGTCTCCTTGGTGCCGCGGTGCAAAACCCCGGCAGGCCACGGCCCGTGTGCTGCAGGTGGCAGGGATGAAAACCGGACATTCCAGGGACCACCGGATAAACCCCTCCTTGCTCTGCCTTTAAGTCCCCAGAAAGGTCAAAAACATGCTAGTCATGGACTATTTGTCTCCTACTGGTATCAAGCGTCTGCAGGAAGACATTAAAAATCCTTCCACCATCCAAACAGCCTGGGGAAGCGCTAACTTCTCCGCCAGAAATCTCTACACGGGCACCATCGCTGCCTTCGGATTACTGTCTGAAGCAGTCCAAGCCCCACTTCCTGCAGGCTTTCGAAGTCTAGCACTTGGCCTCTCGTGCAGAAAATGCCGGAAGGGGCCGGGGGGGGGGGCAGAGAGGGCTGGGCTAACCAATTGCTCGGGCGGGCTAGCGAGATTTCGGAGCTGGTGCCCTCAGCCGCAAAGTTTGCGTCCTCTCTTCTGGAGGGGCCGAGCTGCCGCGCCATAGCTCCGCCGCCACATGCAGAGTTCCCAGGTTTGATTCCCGACCCCTCCAGGCAAGGTGTGGAAATATTCCGGCCTGCACACCGGAGAGTATCGACGGGCCGAGGCTCTGCTTGTGCAAGGCCTCTGCGGCACGCGCGTCTTCCAAGGAGGGTCACCAACGAACAACGGCAAGGTGGAGGCCGGTCACGGTGAGCTCAGCGCTCTGGCAGGCTCCGGGCTTTGTCAACACCGTCACCGGGGCATAGGTGAGTCTCTGTTGACGGGCACGTACACCTTGGAGGCAGAAATAGCCAAGGACGTGTGAGAAATGTGTTCGGGCTGATGTCAGCGTTGTGTACGTGTGTCAGGAGTGCGAGAAGGTGTCGTGATGGACTTATATATAGTTTATCTAGAGCAAGGGTAATGCCCGCGTGGGGTGACTGGCACAGGGCTTGCCACGCAAACAGGGCGAGTGGTCAAAGGGCACGGAGGCCTCGTCTGTGCCAAGTCCCGGCAGCAGGCTTGAGCGGCACGCGGGCATCCGCGAAAGGGGACTCCTCGGCACGAACAGAGCGCGCCGCCCTTTTTTCCACAGGTCCGGCGAAATCCATCCCACTTCCTCTGCGAAGGGGGCTCAGGGCTTTCGGCAACCGAGCGAGGGCTCTTTTGCAGCAGAGGCCGGGGCCCTTGTTTTTAAAATAGAATACCTCTAGGCACGTGCAAAGTTCACCTCCTTTGTCACAGAGCCTGTGAGGTCGGCTTGTGCTGAGAGTCAAGGCTCTTGAGTGTCAAATGCACGGACTTCTGAATCTTTTTCTTGTGGGTTATTTATTTTAAATATATTTTTAGGCTGCCTTAAGGGTGGGCAACATCCAGGGATCGGGGCCAGGGGGACATTGTCTCCCTCCCGGAAACAACGGCCGGCACCACACACCACCAGCCAGAGAAATCAGTCACTGCCAAAACTCGGCCAAATTTGTCCTGGCCGAGCAAAGCCATATCCAAGCGATTCTGCAAGATCCCGGAAGGCTTCAGCCGGGGGGGGGGGGGTTGCCCCCCTCTGCTCTTTTGCCACGATTTGTGTCTCCTTGAGGCATAACCCCTTTCTTTGACTCTCTCAAAGTCCACTTTTGGTGCCTGAAGCCCCTGAAGTTTAGTTAGAGTCCCCCGCACTTTCCAAAACTCCCCAGGCACTCCGTGGCCTCTTTCGGGACCACGCTCAGCCTTGCCCACCTCGCCCCAATGTAGGCTCCCTGGGGCAGAGACCATGCTGCCCAGCTCCTTCGCTTTCCTGCCGAAACAGCTCTCAGCAGCCTCGCAGGAGCTTGCCGGCTGTGCCAGCCACCACCCGTGCCTGGCAGAAGAAGTGCCAGCGCCGCACCCAGATCCCCCCCGCCAGGAATGGGATTTCCCACCTGGGGGGGATGCGGGGGGTGCCCATGGGAATGCCCCCGTCTCCGCCACAGCCACCCCTTTCCCCAGCTGTCTGGGGGTCCAGGAGGGCCCCTCCCGCCGCTCGGCTGCAATCACGGGACCCGTTCAGCCGGTTCGCCTGCCTTCCTCTTCCCCGGCAGGCTGTGGCTTGCACCGCGTCGGCAGCCACCGGAACCGGAGCGTCGATCCCAAAGGGATGCTTGGGGGAGCAGAGGGCACGCGATGGGGGTGCAGACCTGCAGTGCGGCCGAGAAGCCCCCAGTTCGAATTCCGGCTCCGTGGCCGCCTCAAGCGACACCTGCGGGCATCCTTCCGGGGAAGGGCACACGCCTTGCCAGTTTCGGGCTCCGGATTCCCTGAAGCTCGCTTGGGATGAAGCCGAGACTGCAAGCCAGGAGGGGCAGCGTTCTCTCCCTCCCACTTTCCGAAGCCACTCCGTCCTCCGGCAGTGCCGGAAGGAAACCGCGCTAACCAGATATGGCGGGTGTTGCACAGAGGAAGCGCGATCTGCCATCCGAATTTCCCACAAGGCCCTCGGGGACTTGTTCTGGGGCATTATGGGAAAGGTTTCCAGCCTCCCAGCAGGACTCTTCTTAAATGGAGGCTCAGGGAGGAAATGGGAAGTTCCTTACAAGGGAAAAGGTGAGATATAAATTATATAAAATGATAATATCCATTATTAAGTCAAGGAGGCTTAACTCACACACCTCTCTCATTTTCTCTTCACAAGGACTTTGTGAGGTAGGTTAAGAGTCCTACTCCAACACTCTAACCGCTAGGTCACCCTGGCTTCCTAATAAATTACTGTATTATTTTCATTAATTTTCCGTCTCAGTTCCATCCCTCTCTAGAGAATTCGGTGCCAACAGGAACAGAGCGTCGGCAGCCATTTAGGGGGCAATCAATGCCTACAGGCCTGAATTCCAGTGCAAGAAACTTTGCGCATGGCCAGGAGCCACGGAACACTAAATGCCTGCTGAAGAAGAAAGAAAACCAGAGGGAGGACGGCTTGCTCCTTGCGGTTTATTGCCGCTTTCCCAAATGTGGTTCCATCCAGATCTTTTGGACAACCAAGCAGCAGTTTGGCCAATGATTAGGTGCCGTCGTCCAAAAACGCAAGACCAGACTAGAAGCTGGGCTGATGTGGGCTTGCTTACAGGGTCATCGTAGCCAGAGGTTCAGGGACCATGTGCCCCAGCTACATTTTCTCTGTCCCCTCTTTTTAAAAAAAGAAGTAATTCAAGAACTTTTTACAGTCTCGTCTTTGACAAGGCTTGCAAACCAGATGAGCAGTCCCCTACTTCTTTGGTGGCCTCCTTGCCCAGAACTTTTAGGCGGACTACGGGCCTGCAGAGACATGCCCCTGAAGAGAAGAGCCAGACAGCAGCAGAGGAAGAATACTGTCCTACCTTACAGGGATGTTGTAGACAGAAGCAGGCAGTCTCTGAAGATGGGAGGGAACGCCCGAATAAACTTGCCTGCCTTACAGGGCCGCTGTATTCAGCAGTGGACGCCTCCCTGAGACAGGAATCAAATAGCCATGCAGTGAGACACCAATAATACAGGCCCACCTTACAGGGTCGTTGTACACAGGAGTGTCAGGGGACTGCCATCAAATAGTCGTGGCATGGGACGGTGACGATGCTGGTCTATCTTACAGGGTTGTTGTATGCAGAAGTAGCCAGCGCCTGCAAAGGGAGGTAGGGCGATCTTGGAAGGGCGAAAGATCTGATTTCACCGCTGGAAATCCGGCCACGGGTGGCCGCAACGCCTGCAGACAGGAATCAAGGCAGACAGGCGAGGGCTTTCCAGGTGCTTCCAGGTGGCCCCGGACAGGCTGCACAGATCCAGACTGTGACTCACCGGCAGCGTAGGAACATGGCCAGGGCGCGGGCGGGAGGCCGTCTCGCCCCGGGGATGCGGGATATTCCAGCAGCTGGGTTCACGAGGGGCCGTCTGCTGGCCCCCTCGTGCCGGGAGGCAGAAGCTCCGACGTCCAAATACGGCCCCGCGGGGCTCGCTGGCTGGCCCGGCCCCGTCGCTGGGGCTCAGCCCTTTCTCCTGGCCGCCCCCCATTCGGACCAGACCGGGAAAACCGTTTCGTAATGATAAATGATTCCACCCTTCCAGAATGGGGCGGGGGGGACCCAAGACACCCCCAAGCCGTTGCTGGGAAAGGAGATGGCCCCCTCTGGGGACTCCAAATGGCTGAAGGATTTCAGGACTCAAGAAAGGGAATTAAACAGCTATTTAATTGCCAGGGATTAGGCGTGATAAATAAATGCACATCCCCATGGTCAAGAACAGACTGAATGTGGCTAAGGGAGGGGAAGCAGGACAAAAGGAGAAGAAATGATTAGGAAGTACCCAGTGTGTGATAATCACCATTCCTGGACCAACAGAACTGCAAATCCACAGCAGAGGAGTGGGAATACCCTGGCTCCCGGGATGAAGCTCCCGGGATGATTTTGGGCCAGTCGCTGACTCTCAGCCTAACCTACCTTGCAGGGTTGTTGTGAGAGCAAAACGGAGAGGAGGGGATGGAGTATCAGGTACACCGTCTTGGGCTCCTTGTCGGAAAAAGGCAGGACGGAAACACAACCAATGCGATCCACCCGTAAAGACCGGCCTCCTTTTTTTTTTTTTTCTCTCCACCTTTTATTTATTATTTTTTTTAATAGACTAAGAGCAAGTATATGAAAATCGTCAGCCAAAGCTCTCGGGGAGGAAGGGGAAAAAGAAACACAAGAGAGAAACACCCCCCCACCCCACTCCTGATCCCAAAAGGTCCTTTGCTTATTTTCTTGTCGACGTCGTCTTTGCCCCCGAGCCCCGCACCCCCTTGGGAAGAAGAAAGTGTCTGTGCGTCTTGCATAGGTTTGGTCTTCACGGAAGACAAAGGGGGGGAAACGCCCCGAAAAACAAAAGAGACTGGCTTCCATGGGCAAGCCGGTGCCCGCCCCGCACCCACCCTCTACAAGAACAGTTTCGTATAATCTATCGACACGGATAATGGCGCCTCTCTCTGTACAGAACACGCAAGAGATATGTACAGGTCCCCTCCGGGTTGGGCGAGGAGGCCCCTCGCCCCCAGTCCCTGGGAAACGGTCCGCCCCCATCTCCGGCGCGGGCGTTGCTGGGACAGGGTGCCCCCGTCTGCGCAGGACGCGGCGCTTCCTCCCAAAGGGTAAAACGACATTGCCCGGCTGCGACACAGCTGTGGCCCGTCCGAAGTCCGTGTGGACGGCGGCGGCTCCGAGGGTTTTGCTGGCCCGGGCATCAGAAGAACGAGCAGGGGGCTCCCGGCCGGGGCAGAGACCGTCCTCCAGCGGGTCGCGGGGTGTGGAGGCCCCGATGAGCTCGGATGCCTCTCCCGGGCGGCAGAGCCACCCCGTCCCCGGAAGTCCCCGTGCCGGACGAAAGCTCCCGGCCTCCCCAGGACGTGGCGGGAGGGAAAGGCGAGAGAGAGCGAGAGAAGCAGCGCTGCTTTGTGGAGCCCGGGCGGGGGAGACGGGAGGAGGGCGGCCCGGCCAAGAAAGTTCGCGGTCCTCCACCGTCGCGCTGTCCGTCCTCGCCGACGTTGCAGGGGCTGTCGATCCCCCCCTTCAAATGGAGGCTGTGCCCCTTGCACAAACACCGAGGGAGTCCCGGGAGGGCTGTGGGCCTGCACGGGGAGGTGGGATGGCTCGGCCCCCTTCCTACGGCCACCCGCACGGCTAGGAGGCCAAGAGTGTCATGAGGAAGAGGGCGGCGGCCACGGCCAGGGGCAGGTGTTCCCGTTTCGGGCTGGTGCCGCTAATGCTCTTCTCCAGCTTGGGCATCTCCGGGTTAAAATTTTCTGCAGCGTCGGAGGGGAGAAAGAACGAAAGAAACGGGGGGGTCAGACTCGAGAGGGGGGGTGGGCGCCCTCTTCCCCCAGCTCGCGCCTCCTGCTCAAAACGCCGCCCCTTCCTCGGGCGCCTTCGACCTGGCGGATCGGTGGGGGAGACAACGCTGCCACGGCCTGGGGCTTTGCCCAGCCCCGGTTTGGGGAAGCTCCCGGCCTCTTCCAACGTGGGGCTGGAGGAAGATCCACTGCCAAAAGGGGGAGGGGGCCTACGCTGGGGGAAGCGCCCCCCACCCAGCCAAGGGCACCCTGCTCTCACTCACCCAAGTCCTCGATCTTCACTTCTGGCCCTATAGTGAACTGCGGGAGGGTCGGAACCGCTTTCTCCCCAGAGTGCGACGCTGTGGGCAGGAGATGGGGGGAGAGGGTTATGCCCAAAGGGGGGAGGGCAGGGACCGTGCGCCCGCCTGCCTCCCCCCGCCGTCGGTTCCCCTGTTTTCGCTGACCGAGTCGGCCTTCTCGCTCTCAAGCCAGGGGTGCGGAACCTCGTTTAGCTCTGGGGCCAAATTCATTCCGGAGAAGCTCTCGGGGGCTGCGGGCCAACAGCAGGGGGCGGGGCCAACAGCAGGGGGCGGGGCCAACAGCAGGGGGCGGGGCCACAGGCCAGCCTATGGCCAAGGAGGGCCTTTTCTGTGCACTTCAGGCTTCTGGGATGGGGAAAAAGCCTGGCCAAAGCTGGGGACGCTCCGAGGAGGAGCAGATGGGCAAAGGGGCGAGGGCCTCCGGGGAAACCCCGACCGGCACCCCAGACGGTTGTATTTGGGCCTGAGGCTTCTGCACCCCTGCTTTGAATCCTGCGCCCATATGAGATGCCTCCTGGGAGCAAGAGGTCAAGGGATGCGGCAGATGGGGAGAAACGTGGGGTGTGGGGAGACAGTGGCGGAGGCCCGTGGGGTGAAGAGACATGCACACGATGGATAACCCCGTCCCCCAAACCAGGAGCAATTGTGCCGAACAGACATGCAATCGCCCTTTCTGTGCTATAAAAGTTTGCATGGAAATGATTTACAGGCTGCACTGCAGAAGTTTTACTCTTTGTAAACTGCCCAGAGCACTTCGGCCGTTGGGCGGCATAGAAGTAGAATATATGAAATTAAATAAAGCCGCACGGCTGTCCATTGTGGTTGAGGGTCATGCTTGTGGTGAGTAAGGTTGGTGTTTACACAGGCCTTGCAAACAACAGTCTCTCTCAGGCATCGAGGGAAAACCTCTTGTCCAGCTTCCCTTGTAGCAACTTGGTCAAGGCCTGGACCCAGAAAAAGTCCTTGTCTAGAGGAAGATTTTCCTATGCTCTTGGAAAATATGTGGGGGCGGACAAAAGTTTTTACCCAAATGTAACAAAATGGAGCCTCCACACACAGGCGCAGTTTACCTGTAAGCATCAGAGGCAGTGGGCTTGCTGCCCAGGAAGATCGGCACCAGTATGCCCAGACTGGTACCCTGTACAACAATTTGGCTGGCCACCATGGGGAAACGAGATGCTGGACAAAAGGAAGCTTCAGCAGGGCTTTCTCTGCATGCTTACAAACCCTGCATACCTCTGCTCGTCATCTTGTGCTTTACCAGGGACATATCACTGAATTTTAGTCTTTAAAAATGGTACTCTCAATGCCTTTCTTTTGTGCGGAAGAAAAATTTCTTCCTAAGTAAGATAAGGTGATGTACCCCTGAGGACTAGCAGCTTGTTTGAACGGGAAACATTAAAGCAATGGAAACGAAGATTCTCGGAGACATAACACGGGAGACAAGGAGCGGGGAGGGAATTTGCCGAGCGTCTGAATCGCACAGAACTCTTTCACAAGCAGTTTGCCAAGTGGGAGAGGCAGGGATGCGCCTTGTGAAGCTTGCATGCACCCAGACCAGTGGCGAAAGTGGGGGGAGCACTCACGGGAAGCACAGCAGACAAAAACCTTCATTCGAAGGCAGGCCCAACGGTGGTTGTGCGTCGGAGTTGCTGGAAAGGAAACAGGAAGACGTCAGTGCTTGCTGCGAGAGCGTGGAAGGCCTGAGCTCGGTGGGAGAGCATGCGTCGTGTGCGGAGGGGCCTGGGTTCCAGCGCGGCTCGAAGGATCGGGGGGCAGCTGAGGGGCAGGGCAGGGCAGGGGAGGGCTTGGTGGCCCTGGGCCTTGGACAGCGGCCCCTGGTCCGGGGAGGCTGGCCTCTCCCGAGCTGGGCAACCAGGCACATGGGGGCAGCAGTCACCCCTTCCCTGCTTGCCCCGCGTCCAGAAGCCCTTGCCCAGACAGAGAGAGAGCAAACATGCACAAGGGGGTCAGGCGAACAGCCGGCGAGGAGGAAGAAGAGGAGCGACAGGGCCGGGGGTGGGGGGAGCCCTGCAAGGTGCCTGGCACTCCTGACCCTTGGCGCCAGCCCTGGAAATGAAGCACAGCCTCTCAAGGGCCTCGGAAACCGGGAAGCAGCCTCGGTTATGTGACCCGTGTCCGTCCCCACCCTCGGAACGGCTGTCTTCTTGCACCACCTTCCAAAGGCAGAAGCACTCAGAGATGGATCAAAACAGGGTCCGCTTTTGTTTTTAAGTGCAAGCACAGGCAGCAACCTTGAGTGAGTCACTGACCCATAAAAAAGCGATGTTTAAGCATTATTTTGCAATAAGAACCAGAATAATAATCGTCTCACATTCAGATCCCACGGTATTCGGTGTTTGCGACAGCCAACGGGGTATCCTGGACTACAGTACCATCATTCCCAGCCTGTGTGGCCAAAGGCCTCCCTGACAAAGTGCATACCAGGTGTGCTGGACTACATCACCCACCATCCCCACCCAGTGGGGATCATGCTGTGGTGAGAGCAGGCCCTCTCTCGTTTCCTTCGATGATGGCCCTGCGTTTGCACCTCAGCTCTGAACATTTAAAACCCCGGGGTCAGAGGGTCTCGGGTGGCTCAGATCCCTGTATTCAGCTGCGAAGCTCACTGGGCTACTGCCCCTCAGCTTGGCCTACCTCACAGGGTTCCTGAGAGGATACAACGGGGAGAATCATGCATGTGGCCCTTCCGCCCTTTGAAAGAACGAAAGGGCAGAAAACTAATCAATACGCTCTTGATCGATTTGCCGGGACCGGTTTTCCAGGGCGTACGCACCGCATTTCACCGCTGTGCTTCTAACGTTCAGCCAGAAAGACAGTACGAGTGACAACGACAGGGGAAAAAACCCCAAACCAGTTTGAAAACGCAACCAAGAAGAACAGGGAAAGTCGAAGGGCCCAGAAAGGTCTCCACTGCTTTATGGAATTACAGGAAAGAGGGAGAGAAGCATGGCCAAAGACGTTTTGGGAGGCCAAGCTTGTGCCCAAAGATGCCACAGTGTGAATTTGGGCCTCGTGATGTGGGGGGGGGGGCAGGACACGCAGCCCGGTGCCCGGCCCTGCAGGATCCACCGAGAAGCGATTCGGCCTCGGATGACCAGCACTGGGCAATTCCTCTCGATGGGAACCAGCCTGGCGAAGCGATTAAGAGCGAAACTCAGGAGATCTGGGTTCTAATACACATTTGGCCATGGAGCTTATCCGATGAGAAGCTCCACGGCTCTTTTTATTTCCCCAGTATTTTAACGGTGAATTGGTTTTATCTTTGATTTTATCCTTATTTATCGGATGCAGTGTGTGGTTTGTTGTATAGGGTTGCTTTTTTGGTTTTTGTAAGCCGTCCAGAGACTTTAGTATTGGATGGCATATAAAAACGTTAACAATAGATAGATAGATAGATAGATGAGTGTGCAGGCTTAAACTACCTTGCAAGGTTGTTGTGAGGACAGAATGGAGAGGACTGGGTTGTGTTCGCTGCAGAGATCCAAGTTCTAACCCCCCACTTGCCAACTCTGGGCCAGCCGTGGACTCTCAGCCTGTCCTACCTCTCAGGGTTGTTGTGAGGGTTAAGTGGCGAGGGGCGGCACCGTCCACTTGGGCTGCTTGCAAGAGGGAGGGAAGCGGGATCTGTACCGAACGAGGAATGGACCGCGTGGCCTGGGCCCCGCCCTGGGGCTGAGCGAGTGATGCCACGGGGCGGCCACGTGAAGGGGGTGACGGAGCTGCGCCCCTGTCCAACTCACAGATATAGTAGTACTCCTGGCCCGCGTGGAACTCGTAGCCCAGCGAGAAGGCGCTGTAGCGCTGGAACTTCTCCGAGAACTTGATGGGGCTGTGCGGGGCGTGCGGCCGGTTGCACTCCCAGCGCTTGAAGCCCTGGCTGATGTCGCACGTCCGGTAGCCCTCCAGGTTCACCATGTAGAGGATGTACTGCTCCACGCGCCCCTCGGGCACCGAGGCGTTGTAATGCGGGCAGTAGATGTCCAGGTAGTCGTTGACGTTCACCTGGACCGTGTAGCCCTCGTGCCGCAGTCTGGAAGGAGAACGAGGAAGGCGAGTCAGTGCGGGGGCCCTCCGAGGAAGGGGCCCGAGCCAAGGTGGCGTCACCCGGGCCAGCTCCCCCCCGCTCCCCCGAATTTAAGAATAGCAGCCCAATCTCCATCCAGCCATGACGAACTCTATCTTCGGGAAGCTCAGAGCGGGGCCTTTTCAGCGGTGGCCTCCGATTTCAAAAAAGTCCCCCCACCGCAATTGGTGCGGTCATTTTTTGGTTCCGGGCCACCAGGGACTCAGCAGCTTAGGCTGGGATGCAGCTGCTGTTTGGGCCAGGTGTAGTTTTCTTAAAATCAGACTGTTCAGACAGTATTAAAAATGGCATATTCAAGTTTTATGCAGTATTTTACACTGATTTTTTTAACTGCATCACGGTTTTGTCAATTGCTTCGATCTGCTCAGAGAGCTTTGGGTGGAGGTGAGATAAAATAGAAATCGCACCGCACTCTGGATCGAGAGGCACCCAAAAAATCCAAGCTGTGGGCACATTAGAACCCCCAGTGGCCTGCCAGTCCTGGACTACATCCCCCATGCTCCCCAGCTTGGTGGACCAATGGGTGTGTCTCTGGGGGATGGCAGAAAATATAGTACAATATATCAAGAGGGCAGAGGTTGTGGAAGTCTGTGCTCGCCTACAAGGTAATTCTTCACCCCAATTTCCTGGGGCTTTAAGGTTGCTTCAGCAAGAGGCAAGAAAAAAAGGCAGATACATGAGAAAAGAGCATGTGCAGAGTGTGCTCTCCTTTGTCATTAATGAACCACAAGTAGCTTCTTTTCACAAATCTGGGGGCTAAGGATAGGTGTGCCCAGTCAGTGTTCAGGGTACCCTCCAGACGAGCTGCAATTCCCACCATCCCCAGCTAGGATGCCAATACTAGGAGTTACAGTACCACACACCTGGAAGTCAGGGAATATTGGTTTCACCTTATTTATTATTATATTTCTACACCATCCAGTGACTACAATTCTCTGGAAAGATTCTAAGCAGTAAAAACCCTAAAATGCCCCACAGCTATTAAAACATAGCATGCACGACAATTATTTGAGAGAGTAAGATATAAGCTATTGCAAAACAACAAGCAGCGCAGGACGCAAGAAAACCAAATGTTGGGTTGTTCTGTGAACCTTCTTAATTGTCCTGAAATATACAGCACTGAATACCGGGGGGTCACAGGGAGAAAATATGGGGCAGCCCCTGCAAGGTACAAAGCCCTGCCATTTTGGAAATTAAGGACGCACTTAATTTCCCCTCTGGTACAGGAGGGAGCATATATCCATGAGGACTAGCAGCATGGATAGCCTTCTCCTCCCCAGTCCTTTAAGGCTGTCCAAAGTGATGGCCTTCACGACCACCCATGGAAGTGACTTCTATTGTTTCACGCTACGCGGGGTGAAAAAGCCCTTCTTTTGCCTGTTCTCAGTTCACCCAGCTTCATCCCATGAAGATGAGAAAGGGAGAAAAAGCCTCCCGGTCACACGTCATGCTGTGCTCCTCCATGGAGCCTCCGCTCCCCTTTTGCTCAATCCCAGACATTATCCCCTTTCTCCGTGGGGAGCTGCCGCTGCTTATTACCCTTTACAATACCCGCCTTTTTCAGGTGCGGTGCCCAGAACAGAACCTGATATTCTAAGTGCCGTCGGCCACAGATCCGCCCAGGGCAGGATGATCTCGGCAGCTTTATTTTCAGCCCATTTCTGAATTTTGCCTGACACAGACCTTGCCTTTTCAGAGCACGCTGATCCTCCCCACATCCAGGAATTTGGGGGTTCCCGCCTTAGCAGCGGTCCGCTTTCTGCCAGGCTGTAGAACCCGAGACGGCCACTAGAGGGCGCAGAGCACCCCGGATCAACGTGGCTCTATGCAAACGGCCATTCATCTCAATGGAGTCTATTCCCTGTGGAAACAGGATCCCCAAACCCAGGGCTGTGCCTCTTCCCTATGATCCCATGGGAGCACAGACCGGGATGCGGGATTCCGGCTCAGGAGATTAGATTTTATGGTGCGTGTCTGGCTGCATCCACCGTGTTTCTGGCTTTTCAGGTTGCAAAAAGCCACCCTGATATATTATCTGGCGAAAACTCCGAAGCCAAGCAAAGTGGCTGAACAGGCCTGCCAGCAAAACCAGAATTAAAACAAGGCGGGGGTAGGAGAAAAATGTAAATATGCCTGATTTGCATAATTTATGCAAGTGTGCGATTTCCCTGCTTTCTGGGGGATGGTGGCAAGAGACAGGAATTCGATTGCTCAGAGGTGGAGTACCGGATTTTTTGCTCTGTAAGACGCACTTTTCCCCCCTTCAAAATAAGGGGAAATGTCTGTGCGTCTTAGAGAGCGAATATGTGTGTGCAGTGAGTCTGTCAGATGTGCAGCCCGTGGGGAAGCGATGGGGAACGTGCCTGTGATGATGTGCCCATTTGAGTCAGAATATTTTTTTTCTTGTTTTCCTCCTCTACAAACTGGGTGCGTCTGATGGTCAGGCGCGTCTTATAGAGCGAAAAATACGGTGTGTTGGACAGCCCTCTTCAAATCCCCACTCCGTCCGGAAACTCAGTGGGCTTTCTGGAATCAGCCGCAATCTCTCTCAGCCCGTCCTACCTCACAGGGTTGTTGTGAGGGGAAAGGGGAACTGGGAAAACGCTGCATTGCGTCCCAGTCCCTGGGCCCTTCCAGAAGGTTCAGACACCACCTCCCCTCATCCCCAATCACCGGCAACGCTGGCTGGGGCTGATGGAAGTTGTAGTCTAAAACACCAGGAGGTCCCCTGGTTGAGAGAGGTTACTGCTGTTTGCTCCGATCGGGCGAGAATAATCCAGAGGCTGAAAAATTCAAATCAGCCACACAGAAATCCCAGGAACCCTGCTAGGCTCAGCTTTCTGTAGCCCACAAAAAATCCACAGGCAAGACAGCAACCCGGGCTGGGCTCCCGTGACTCACGGGCACGGAGGGGACGCGCGGCCTTCAGGACGGAGGACGCCGACGGCAAAGGAAGCCTGCGCTTCCCGAAAGCCGCATTGCTCGGGAAGGAAAACGGCCCGCTGGTCAGTGCGCCAAGTTTTCCGCTTTCTGCAGGACGGCCCTACAGAGCAGCGACAGCCCCGGAGCTGAGCCCTGTTGAGTAACATCCTTGGACAGCGAGATCGGACTAGACAGCCGCCGTCGACTTCGGCGCGCCTGGAACGGCCGCGACCGGAGGATGTCAGGCTGGCGAGGCTCCGGCGGCCCTGCCGAGCCAGCCGCTCCCACCCCGCGACCCTCCGATTCGCCTCCCCAGCTCGGATGGGGCGCCCGCTCTCGCGGGGGGGGGGGGCGGGGGGCCGCGCTGGTGTGCGAAACGTGAGCAGGCCGCGGGAGCGCTCGCCGCGTTGCCCCGGCACAGACACTGCCACGCACAGACCGGGTTCGCACCTCCGGCACTCGTCCGGAGTCACACAGGGGGCCCAGTGGTTCTGTGGAGCCCATGTGAACCATGAGGACTAGAAACTTAAGGACTGCAATGCTAGAACAGGAGATTCTTCTGATGGGCAATGAAAGGAGCAATGCCCAAAGATGGCGTCTCTCTTAGCATTTGGTCAGGTTTAGGGGTCTACCTGGTGCCAAGGCGGGTGGACGGAAGGGGGAAGCCTTTCCTTCCACAGGTTAAATACAATCCTTAGCGACCTGGCCACTAACTGCTTCCGCAGAGGGCAATCAGGAACTTCTCTGTGGTGGCCCCCCAACTCTGCAAAATCTCCCCCAAAATAGCCACTGGGCACCTGTGCTTTCCCCTTCGCTGTGCCAATTCAGAGCCGCTTTTTTTAAACCCATGCGATTTTTGGCAAGCGAACGTGTCTTCGTCCTTGTGACTTAAATGCTTGTTGCTTCTTCCATTTGCTCCCACGGGGTCTGTGCTTTTAGCCCGATTTTGCTGTCAAAAAGGGGGAAAGAGGCATCGCTACAGGATGGCGGATGAATTATTTAGAGGCAATGCACCTCTAAATTGTGATACTTGCAATCGGAGAGCGAGCCCAATTTTTTCGCAAAATGCCAGAGGGAGGAGGAGGATGCAAACGAGGCGTTAGGGGACGGGTTCGGGTGCAGGGATGGGCGACATTTCGGGGAGCGGGACTGAAAGAAGGGAGCCCTCTCCTACTCATTTTTGACTCCCAGGGTAGGTCTGAAGAGAGTGCACAGAGAAATGTAGAAAGGCAAATTCGGCAGCTGTCCCTCTAAGGTCCCTCTCTCTCTCCCACCCGTCCACCTTTTCCACCAAGCAGCAATCCCCCAAGCAGGGTTGGGGCTGTACCACGTTGGGCAAACGATCACGTTCCTTTGTACAAAGCCGCTCCCCACCTGTGGGAACAAGCCGCATGTCAGCCTCTCCTCCATCCTGACCTGCTAGCTTTCTACATGCAGGGAATGCCTTAGAAAACACCAAAGCCAGGAACCCCTCTGATGACTGGAAGGTGAGGGAAAGGGGGTGGCTATCCAGTTTATGGGGGCCTGATTTGAGCTACGGGTCTCCTTTCACTATTCCAGCACTGCCCCAAACAGGCAGGAAAGGGAACGACCAAGAATGGCTATCAGCCAGGGCCGGTAAAATGGAGCCTCCATGGTCAGGAGCAGGGTACCTCGGAGTAGCAAGTGTTGGGGGACAACACACCAGGAAGGGCTTGGTGCTTTCACACGTGCCCCCAGAGGCAAGACCAGACTTGGAGGGATGATTTTGGCTCGATCCAGCGGGGGCTTTCTTGCCACATTTCCCAGGAGCCTCTGGGACACGTGTGTGAGAATGCATGCTATCCACCATCTGTTTTAAAAGTCTCCTGTGAGGACTATTTGTCCTATGGCATCTGTGCATCCCTCCCTCTCTCCACTCTCAGCTACCCCGGTAGCTAATCCTGTTACCCACTAATACTGCAAAGGGCTCCCCCAGGGAACTTCCATTACACTGATCCAGTGCCACGAGTCCCCTTCTGATCTACTCAGGGGAGGCCCAGCGGCGGCTAATCCTGGCTGATTGGGAGCCCGGCTTTGATAATTCTGACAGGCCGACACACTGTGCGGTGACCCCCCCAGATCTGCCAATTAATTACCGACGGTTTCCGTGCCGCCGCAGGAAGGAGGAGACACGGCGGGACCCAAGGCGGCCGGCAGCAGGACGGAGCTCTTTGCGTGGCTGGCAGGCTCTGGCGAAACAGGGCCCAAGAGAGGGAGGAAACGGAAGGTGGGGTACCGATCCCTCGGTGCTTCGCTTCCCAAATTCCCAGTGGCAACTCGTCTTGCCTGTCCTCTGTTGGCAACAGCGCGCTGGGCTAAGATGGATCTAGCTGGAGGATCTCGGTCAATCAAAGGTGGCCATCATGTCGGACTCCTAATTCAGAGGATGCGG
Source organism: Varanus salvator macromaculatus (assembly GCA_023646645.1). Taxonomy (NCBI): domain Eukaryota; kingdom Metazoa; phylum Chordata; class Lepidosauria; order Squamata; family Varanidae; genus Varanus; species Varanus salvator. The sequence goes on along the minus strand of JAIXND010000803.1, from coordinate 7,207,426 downwards.
ACCTCTGAATAGCAGGTGCTTAGCCAATATGTAAATAAATAAATAAATAAATAAATAATAAATAAATAAATAAATAAATAAAATGGGATCAAGGTGGACTGGTTCATCCCATCCAGTGGCCTCATTTCTTGGAGCTTAGATCTGCAAAGGATGGTTCATTTGGCATCCAGCAGCTCTGACAATGAAGAACAGAACCTCCATCTGCAGAGGCAGTCTATCTCCAACTACCAGCTGACGGGTAGGGTTTGGCCATTGACCTTCTTAGAGGATTGGCAAGGGCTTCTGGAAGTTGCAGATGCTAGCCTCGACAGACATGCATTCTTCTCCAACATATTTAGTTAAACTATTTTTATCCTGCTTCTCAGCTGAAAATGCTCCTGGAGCGGCTGGCAATCTTAAAAGAGGCACAGCATACAAGGAAAAACAGATGGGGAGGGAAGAGGAGAAAAAAGTAGGCAGTCTTTCAGCAAGGCTCGTGCAATAAGCTTGCTTTCCTCTCATCTTTTAGGGTTGGTGGGCACAGGTGAGGGAGGATGAGTTTTATGAGGCATCTCCACTCTCCCCGGAAGACCTGCCTTCCCTGCACCGACCTCTCGCTCAGTCCCTCACTTCCCTTCCCCCAAAACTTTGTCTTGCTCTGTGAATGGAGCAGAGCCCATTTAGGCAGGGCTGGCAGTGCAGTGACAAAGAGAGGGGCAGGAACAGCACTCTGCACATGCCCACGGAGCTCAGACTGAGGAAAAACTGAGGGTCAAAGAAGCTGGGGTGGCAGAAGAGACTCACAACCATAGCGGATGAAGAAAGCTGAGCTACCTTGCAGGGATGTTGTGTGTAACTGGACGCAAAGTATCCCACTAGGTAAGATCGGGTGTAAATATGAAGCCCGCTTATCATGACTCTCCTCCTAAAAATGTTCAGATCATTTCATGCCTCTGCTCTCTGTAGTCCTAACAACCATCCTGTAAGGTAGGACAGGCTGGGAATTATGGTGGGGGAGCCTCCAGAAGCCAGGTGGCCCAAGATCATGGAGGCCTGTGAATCTTTATCAAGCGTCCCATGGTCTGTTCCAGCACATTGGTGTCCATGTGCACATGCCAAGAAGCCGGGGCAAGTCCACACGCAGGCTTGTGCAACGCACATGCTTCTGCCATCTCTCTCCCCTTCCGCCTGTCGCTCGTGCAGTTGTTCAGCCCGACACACAAAACAGCTGTGCAGCCATCCTGGAACCAAAAAATCTTGCCGAAGTGACGCACAACCTGTCTCTCTGGCTTCCCTTAATGTGAAAAAAGGGACCATGCCGTGATGTGGAGAAGGGCAGAAGGCACATTATTTTTCCACCACATCTACAGCAAAGGGAACGGAAAAACACCGGCCTGCCATTAAGGGGACAGTGCTCCAGCTCTGCGAGGGTGATCGATACGAATTACCGCTTTTTAACCACCATCCCATCCCTGCCCCCTTCCCCCCCCCCAAACACCACCCCAATCTTAGTAGCAGCCTCTCAGGCCACGATTAAAAGGGGACAGATCAACCTGGAGAAAAATGGTTCCAAACCCAGAATTCTGGTTCAAGTTTGACGAAATGTACCCAAAACAATTTACCTCCCCAAACCACGTCGTTCCCCAAAGCTGCGAGTACAAGGAGCTGCAGAACGATCAGATGCATTTATGTTTAAAGCACATGGTCCGTTCTCCCCCTGCTGTGCCCCCCCACAATTTCTCAGTCCCTACAAAAGCCAACAACACGGCTTCTGCGCTAAAATACACATTTCAAAACTACAGATCAGAGCCAGATACACACACACACACACGGTAAAATTTGGCAACAGGAGGTGTTTGCAATCAATGGCTTATACTGCAGAAGTTTAAAAATCTATAAATGTTTACTGGAAAAAAACAGAAAGTAAAGAAAACCCCAAGGGGGGGTGGGTGGGAAGGAGATGGTCTGTAATTGGAACAAATTTGGGCTTGCGTGAATCCGTTTCTGTAGGCGTTGTGTGAGAAATGTCTGCAATCGTGTTTCGTCTTCACGATTTTCAGACCCAGAAAATGCATTTAATGTAAATTGATTTTAATTAAAAAGAGACCTAATGTTTTGTCTGTCTGTTTATTTATTCTGCCATCCATTTGTATCATGGCTAATATAAGCTACTTTAAATCAGGTCATGACCCTGATGAAACAGGCGTGTCAAAACATTTTGGATTAAGGGTCGCATTTCTTTTTGGAGAAGGTTTTGTGGGCCCTGATCCCTTGGGGAGGTGCGTGGGAAGGCAAAAGGGACCAAGGTGAAATATATTGTGAGCGGAGCTGGCTGGTGCCGGAGGTCAGACTAGATGGCCCGGGAGGCCCCTTCTGACTTGCTCTGTTTCTATGTTTCTATATGCCCCCCCAAACATCCACCGGGCAAACATGGTTAAACATCATCATCTTACTCCCAATCACGAAGCCTGAGAAGAAGGATTTCTAACTTTTTGCATAGGAGAAAACTCAGGAGACCACCAAACAACTTGCAGTGAGGATAAAAGGGGACTAGACAAGAGTCTCAGTCACCGTGGGGACCCCGGATGGCCAAACTGGAGACAGGATTTAGCCCCTGGACGCGAACCTCCGACCCCTGTGGAAGCAGGGGCTAAAACACGAACCCAAGACCAATAACTGAGACTAGAAGAACTTTCTAAGTGCTGGCAGACTCGCTTCGACGCAACCTCGGCTGCAAGTCACCCGTTTGGCCAGGGAGATCATGTACCTGGCGGATGGCGCACCTCCAGAATCAAGGTGTGACCAGACCAACCTCCCTGGAGCAAACCCTTCAACCTATGTGCACCGGCTGCCTTTGAAGTGGTGTGAAAGCATCCACTTATTAAGAAGAAGGGGTGGGGAAAGGATCGGGGTGGCGAGGGAGGGGTCACCGCCGCGGCACCAGTGAGCGGAGGAGAGGCTGGGAAGCCTGCAATTAATCCGGATGATCCGCCTGGCCTGGATTCATTCTGTAGCCTCTCACACCAGCGCGCCCAACCCAGGACAAGCCTCCCCTTGGCAGAGTCCAATTTAGGGAACGAGGCTCCAATCGCAGCCTGCAACTCATACCTGGGAATAATTCCACGTATTCAGCTACTCAGCAGGTTTCTACCTGCCTGGATTTGTCAGGAAACGGATGGGAAGACGCGGCAGCCCAAGTCAGATCACTGGGCGACCGAAACCCGGCCTTGCCCAATCCCGTACCCACCAGGGGTGCTCAACTACAACCCCCCCAACTGGCCGGGGATGCTGGGAGTCGTAGTGCAACGACTCTACGGGCAACTCTGTATTATCCATAATCTACCGGGCTGGATAACTTGATTGTTAACACCATGAGTTTCTTCGGAGGTCGCGTTTCCATGGTAAAAGTACTCAAGCAGTTTACAGCTTAATTTTTCTCTGCACGTAGATTGGATTCTGGCAACGTGATGACCCTCAGGGGTTGAGTGTGGGTTGCCACTGAGCAGTGGGCAACCTCGAGTGTGTGTCGTCCTCATGGGCCGGTCGATGGTGGTTAACCACTCCATGGAGCACCCTCGGGGCTCGGCCAAACTGATAAGCCACAGATCCTACGCAGGACTTGCCTTCCACTGTATCAGAGTCTCTGTTTATCCCAGTGTCACTGCCTGGGAGCAGCTGCCCCGCGTTTCAGAAATGGGGAGTGGTCTTTCCCAGCCCTACCTGGTGCTCTAGGGCTGGACTACGAAGCTGCTGCGGATCTTTCGTGGGATGCTCGTTCCCTTAGTCACACACCAATTGCTCTCACAAGCGATGGGTCCCCAGGGGCCTTGCCAACAGAAAGGGTCTTTCCCCAGCCCCTTTCACCAACCCGCCACTGGTTGAACCAGAAACTTTTAACATGCTCAGCAGGTGCGCTGTCGGCTGTGTGACTGGCCTTCGTCCGAAACTTGCCGGGGGCTCAAAGCAGCAGTCTCTCCTGACTTTCCCAGAATTCTGTCTTCGGCAAAGCAGAACTGGCGGGCGCAGAGGGTGGGGGAACGAAAACGATGACGGCGACACCTTCCGGGGCTCAGTCCCTCTTTGCACAGAGCAATCCCATGCAGAACGGGACACAAGGGTGGGCTTGCCGGAATGGACCCGCACCTCCAGCTGGTTCTGGTGGACCCCTGGCCTCTGCCTGATTTCTGCAGTCCCTTCTAAAGCACTGAAGTATCTTTCCCAAGGGTCTGTTCCCGGCTGGAAGAGCTTCGTGCTAAAACAGGCAGGGGTTTAAAACCTTGTGTTTTAGCCCTGCTCTGCATGCCGTGGACTCTGCCCACCTCTCGGAGCTTCTGGACCACTGAATTCAATCCCTCAGCTTGAGAGAAGCGCTGCACCCTTGTTTTCAAAGCCATCTCAGATAGCTCAAATTATGTTTAATCATGTTGTAAGCTGTCCTGAGACATTTGTTAAGGGCAGGGTAAAAATATTGTAAATAAACAAAACAGTGCTCAGATTTCGGTACTGCCTCCTGGGACTTCGCCTGCGCCTCTCCAGAGGAAAGCGGCAGCAGGCGGAGATTCAACCAACCCGGCCAACTCTTTTGCTATGATGCAGCGGGCAGCCATGCCACAGGGGCAGCACAAGTCTTTCCCTCAGCAGACTTCCCGTGCCACGTGTGGGAAAGGGCGAGCAAGAATCGGGCGGCTCTCATCCCAGCCACTGCTTCCCACCCTTGGGAGACCCGCTGGGTTCCTTCCGGAAGGATGCTGCAGGCAGAATTTCAACAGGGAGCTCCCCGAATGCAGTGACGGACAAGTCCCTTGGTGAAGATCTGCAGAAATCCGCCGGGTTGTGAGCCTTCTGGCAAGCAGGCGAAAGCCAGGCGTGACCTTGATGCAAAAACAACACACGGGTCCTTTCACCATGGTGCGCACACTTTCTCTCTCTCCCTGGAGAGCGCGCACGGGGGTACAGGACAGCCCCCCGGGACCAAGGCCAGCACTGGGGCCTATTAGAACCACGGAGAGCCTGGTAAACAGGCTCATAATAAACAAAAAGGGTTCGGAGAGACAAGCTTGTTTCTCAGGAGGGCCAGGAAGGGCCGCTCTGCAACAGAATCGGAGGCTGCCTGGTGATTTGTGCGAAAAGGAGAAATGAAGCCACAGAATGGGAGCCGGAGTCTCCTGGGGGGCCCCTGAGAGCCAGCCCCCGCAAGGCCAGATGAACCAGAGCAGGCCGGGACTCCTTGGGAATTAAAAAAAGAACCTGTATATATGCACAGAGGCACATGTGCCAGTTTCGATTCCTGGAGGGACGGGGATTGCTCACACACCGAGGCACCAAACATAGGAAAGAATATATGGATGGTGCTACACCTTCTGGAGAAGAGGACAGAAATGGAACTCTGAGTATGCTCAGAGGCACTCTGTCATAGATACTTTGCACTTGCCTGCAGGTCTCTGGACAAGATAGGGACTGTATCCCTCAGTTCAAGATGAAAAATAGAAACAGAGCAAGTCAGAAGGGGCCTCCCGGGCCATCTAGTCTGACCCCCAGCTCCAGTCGGCTCCACTCATGACATGCCCACCATGTACATGTCCAGCCTATCTTTGAACACCCTCACCGATGGGGCCTCAACGACCTCCCGTGGAAGCCCATTGCACACCCTCAGGGTCCTAACCGTCAGGAAGTGCTTCCTGGCATCCAAACTGAACCTTGGTTCCCTGAGCTTGGCTCTGTTGGGGCGCATCCTGCCTTCCTCTGCAGGGGAGAACAGGCCTCTCCCCACCTGCGTGTGACACCCCCTCACATACCTGTATGTTGCCAACATGTCCCCTCTGAGTCTCCTCTTCTCCAAGCTGAAGAGACCCAGTTCCCTCAGTCTCGCCTCATATGGCATCCCCTGCAAACCAGCCACCATCCTTGTGGCCCTGCGCTGCACTGACTCCAGCCTGGCTATATCCTTCCTGTAACGAGGGGCCCAGAACTGAACACATGAATGAAGCTCAGCAAGCAGTAGAAAAGGGTGCTTCTTCCCCTGGGGGTCCCACAGAAACACTTTCATTTATTCCACTGTCTTTTACACATCTTTTTGGACACTCGGGGTTAGAGAACTTCAGCTATAGGATGGTATAAAAATGAAATAAATAACAATATTTTTCAAGGCATCACCTTGCTTCAGGTTCACAGCAGTCATGCAAAGCAGGTTAGGAAAGGCTGAGAAAGACTGATGAGATGGTGGGGAAGAGAAGGGAATTGTTCAATATTATTATTACTATATTATTTATTATTATTATTATTATTATTATATACTGCCCACAGCTGAAGCTTTCTGTAAACATAGAAAAACAATAAAATATACTAGATGAAACAGGTTTTTTAAAAATAATAATTTAAAACAGTATAAAATAAAATACAACAAAAACTCAAAATTGCCACCTTTTCAATCCCATGGCTGAAATGGGATTCGAACCAGGGTCTTTCTAGGATGCAAAAGAGCATTCCCCACATCAGAGGGAAGGAGAAGCGAGGAAAAGAACGAGAAAGAGAAGACACTGATTCTGGTCACTCGGTGGTGAGGGAAAAAAAACTTGTACATGCTGGGAAGTTTGTCAAAAAAGTGACCACAGCAAACTCCTCCATATATAAGGCGCTTGTTACCCAATGGTTTGAGCAGGAGGAAAATTTTGCTCTCTCCTCACTATCAAGAAATAATTACAAGGTTTCCCAAACCTGGTTATGCCAGCTCAGCTTCTGTCCTTTGTAGGCAAATTTAAGCTGAATTTAAATCCACATCTCATCCCATTGTTCAGAGTTAAAATGATCCAAGCGCAGTTGGGTGTCTGTGTGGTTTTTTTAATTGGGATAATCTCTGGGAGAGCAGAGGCGGGCCAAGAGAAGCCAGATCCGACCTGGACAATTTATGCAAGCAAGTCCATTAATATACAAGGTACAGCCTTACATAAAATTGCTTCCGTCAAGTACAGGGAGGGACAAGAGGGCTTGAGTCTGCCACCTCGGGCTTCTGCCCAGCACTGCCCCATCATATGGACTAGAAACCCCTGCTTTGCTTTTAAGTGAAGTGCACTTCGGAGCTTGCTGAATTCCAGAGTGAGTTTTGCACTCCGCCTGGGGCAATGGACCACGGGGACTCGCACTTGCCCAGTGGTTCTGCTGAAAACTAAACCAGCAAAAGGCAGCTTGACGTCTGTGGGGTTTTGGTGGCAATTCCCGGGTTGGCACCGGGGGTCGGCGTGGCTCGCCCAGGGACGAGTCCCCAGCCCAAGCCTCCTTCTCATCCACAAGACGAGGGAAGGGGCCTCGGGCAACGCAGGACCCACCTGCAAGCTGCAATTATCGTCTGGCGCTAACACGACACGATGCACAGATGCACATTGGGGGGAGCGCAGGCATCGGGGCTGGAACACCACTGCCCCCCCCCACACGCCTCGTACACACCGAGCCCGCACAGGCCCCGTCGCACTCGGCTCCTGCCTGGCGGCTGCTCGGGAAGGACACATCCTCCCAGCCATAACTCACTTGAGCTGCTGCGTCTCTTGGCTCCGTTCCCCACATCACGGGATCCCACCCCAAACTCTGCAGCGGCGGAGGCGGACTGGCAGGGGGGCTCACCGGGGACGGCGTCCAGGCCCGGAGGCTTCTCTGCACAGCCTGGCAGGACACGGACAAGGCTCGCTCCGCGAAGCCGCTCCTCTCCCTCGGACATAGCCGTGGCCGCCACCCCACATCCCATCTTCCCCCGCAGGTCACCCTAGTCTAGCTCACAGGGCCACTCTAAGGCCTTAAGGAAATGCACTCTGCGCATGCTCGGAGTGACAGTCGGCACTCTCAGGGAAAGGCTGGTAAGGCACTAGTTCCTGCCATCGTTTCCAAAGAGAAGTTGCTTTGGAGCGGACTGGCAGCTGAGACGGCGTGAGTTCTGTGTCCGTGTGCACGGCGGGGAAAGAAGGAATGGCCCTGGAATACGAGAGTCCGGCAAAAACTTATTTTTCAACCACTGAACGCCAGTCGGGTGGTGAGGGGCTGTAACACAAGAGCAGGTAGGAGCATCCTGGGAGCAACCAACTGGCCAGGCAAGACACAGAATGCTGGACTACACAGCCCATTTACAGGCAGGGCACTTCTACCCAAGGCTGGCAGACAGACCTACAAAAAAGTTCCTATTTTACCATGACAGCCAAGAATGGAGCCTCCATGCTCAGAGGCAGTCTATCTCTGAATACCAATAACTGGAAGGCAACTTGAGCTGGGGGGGGGGTTGCATATGGTTTCCTGGGAGCAGAGCCACCAGTAGAATGGGGGTTACCTTTTTTGCATTCTTCCCTGTTCTCTGCCCCACATGCCACGCACATGTGCTCGGCGTGTCTTTGCACCTCTGTGCACTCTTCACCTCCCGTCACTAAGTGGCAGCTGCTTTTCCCAGGAGGGTGGAGCAGGAATCCCACCCACCCTTCTCAAGCCAGCGGGATCATCCGGGGATCTCCTTGCTACCTCCCCCCCCCCGCCCTCCTCGTGTGGGTCGGCACAAGGAGAGTTAAGCACCAAGTGGAACGGAGAGACATTCCTTCTGCACGGCTGGGTTTTTAGAACACCGCTTTGAGGGCAGTGGCACTTTCCATCATTCCTGTCGGAGCCGGGCAGATGGATTTCCCCTGGCAGAACCGCGGCGAGCGCAGCCCGGCATGGTGCCCAGCCGCGCAGGAATTGCCGAGCGCGCCCAGATACCTGGCAAGCCGTGGGGGAGGAGAGGGAAGCGAGGGGGTGGCCCGCTGCCCATCCGCAGGGCGGAATCTGGGACTGGAGGCACATGTCTGGCCAAAACTCCAGACCACCCGGAGCGCCTTACAGATGGGGGTGCCCACAGGGCGAACGCCACCAGCCAAGGAAGGGAGCACCGGAAGGGAAGACGGAAGGTGGTTCACACCCGGAACATTACAGCCAGGAAGGGAAGGGCCTGTTATGGGCCCCAGAAAACAACGCAACCAACCGAGGACTGTACTGTGTCAAGACAAATGATGCACTCCAGCTCAATACTCCATCTACTGATGGCAGCCAATTAAACGCCTCAGGGAGGGTCACAAGCAGGGCATGATGGGAATATCCTTCCCTGGTTATTAGACCATGGCAGCATCTGCCAGGCAAGGGGACACCACCTTCGAACCCGGTGTTTGGGCTTTCTGGCCGTGTCCCCAGCATGCCTGGGGTAGGATTCAGACTTAATTGCTCGATGTCCCACCGAAGCCCCTTTGGCTTCACGGGGTCTACTCTACGTAGGGCTGAATCAGGATCCACTGTCAGGCCATTATGTTGGAGCGCACAATCCCTGAAAACCATACAGTGCAAATATTGAAGCAAAATAATAAAAACAGCACGGAACAAAACCAAGATAAAACCAGCGGCAAACGATAAAGGCACGACAACATCGTAAAACAAGATTAAAAACAACAGCAGAATAGAGTCCTAAAAGCACTAAAGGCAGTTCTTAAAATGCCTGAGAGAATAAAGAGGTCTTCACCAGGTACTAAAACAACCATCACATCTATATGGGCCCTATGTTGTAGATCAGGCCCTTCCTTCTTACCAAGAAAGTATCCTAAAGAATTACTTCATCTGCTGAATCCCGTTTGCTTACTGTTATTATACATTATTATTTATATCTCACCTTTTTGTTTCTTGCAAGGAACCCCAGGCAGCTTACAAGATCCTCTCCCTCCCTGCCCGGGTTTTCCTCCTCACAACAACCCTGTGAGGTAGGTCAGGCTGAGAGTCAGCAACTGGCCCTACGTAACCCAGTCAGCTTCACGGCCAAGTGGGGACATGACTTTGATTCTCCTAAGCCCCAGTCTGATGATCTAACCCCCACGTCACTGAATGATCTCAGCCGCTAATGTATTATTCAAACATGGGAAATGATGGAGGCAGAACGCTTTGGAGAACGGCTGCATGCGCCATGCACGGTTTGACATCAAAGAGCCCCTGTCGGGCAGGTACCCAAAATCTGGATGCAGGCCCGGGAGGTGTTAGACAAACCCCTACGTCAGACAAAGCCAGACCCAAGGGCTTGGCTCCAGGACTTCCCTCTCCTTTTCTGCACTGCAAACTTTGTTTTACCTGCCTCTCACGGTGACCCAGACATGGGCGGAGGTGAGAAGGAACAGCGGCGGCCGCCGACTTGCTTCCTGGCCCTCTGCCAAAAAGTGGGTGCCAAGAGGAAGAGGAGGAGGAGGAGGAAGAGCGGTTGGTGACAACCGTGGGGAGAAGACAGACTCAGGGCCTCCATGAGGTTATTTATGTCTCCCGTTGCTCCATTTAAAGCTCATTTTTTTCCTGCAGGGACCCGTTTTTCCCCCCTGCCCCATTTTATCTCCCCAACAACACTGCAAGGTAGGCTAGTCTGCAGGCTCAAAGTCATGCACAATGACCTTCACAGCCGACTGGGGACTAGAATCCACTGGCACTCTAACCACTAGGCTGTACTGGCTCTCAGTTTGCCCAAGGCCTTCTAAAACCTGGAGCTGCCAATGAATGTCCTGAGGTATCATTTGTTCTCCAACATCATTATGCAGAGGTAAACTGCTCCCAAACCTGGAGGCTCCACTTAGCAGCTGTGATTACTCCCACATTAATGGCTGCTTATCCTCTAGACACTGACTTACGAAAATACACATCTTCCTGCACCCAGATGAGGGCTGGAGTTCACCGAGATCCTTATAGCCCTGACCATGCACAGAAACAGCGAGGACCAGCCTGCACAACCTTGCAAAACCACAACGACAACCTGGTGCCCTCCAGCTGGGTTGGCCAACGATCCCCATCATCCTTGACCGCCAGCTATGCTGGCTGGGAATCCCAGGGCAGAATGTCCACAAACACTCTTCCCCGTCTCTGCCTCACTTTGGAAGAAAAAAATGCCATTGACCATTCGTTGTTTTCTTTTCACCACTGCTCTTTGTTGCCAACACACGTGTGCAGACTTACACACACAAACACACACAAGGATTCCAAGCTGGCATGGCACAGTGCTTCGACTGCGGGACTGGGAGACTTGTGTTCTTGGCCATAAAGCCCACAGTCACTGCCTAGCCCACCTCGGAGGGATGTTGTGAAGTTAAAAGGAAGCAAAAAAGGGGTGTGCAGGGCTTCTTGGAGGGAAGATGGAACTTATCTATGCATCTGTGATCACACACACACACACAGGGCGGTGTGTGTGCAAAAGTAGGTAAACAGTTATAAGAGTTACACAGAGTTCCTCACCCTGTTCCAAAGTGTGCTTGAGTGTAGGAACTAGACAATTTGAGCACTTAAGAGACTGTACTTAATTGCAATTTGTATGCCATCCTTGTTGTGACTTAATCAAGCTATTGCTTTTTCACAATAAAAACTGCACGCCTACTTTTGCACCCGTGTGTGTGTGTGTGCAGCCGGCAACACAAAGCTGCACGCTGCGTGTGGGGATGCCACAGAGCCGACAGGGCCCGGCGCAACACTGGCTCGACAGAACCCCCCAGTCCCCACGGCGCAGACAGCCGCGCGAATCCTCATTCCAGCTCTGTTGCGGGGAGAGAAGGGAGAGGGTATCGATCGGCTGAGAGCAAAACAGCTCATTGATTTTACACTTTCTTGCCCGACAGCGCGCGTTGCAGCCCAGACTGGGGAGGAGCGAAAGGGAGCCGCGGAGAAGGGACCCTTCCACCGGGGCTAAGAGAGCAGTGCCGCGGCCCCGGCCCGCTTCACGAGCCAAAGAACAGCTCCGAGAGGCAGGCCGGCCTTGCGAGCCAGCGAAAAAGACCGCGCTAACGGTGCGCCACCTTGATTAAACGCTTCCACGCCGGTTCACCCAGCGGCGAACGAGCAGCGGCACAGGCGACCAAGCAGAGCTGCATACAAGCAATCCATTAACGGATTAATTAATTTCTATTTTGCAAGAAAAGCAAACAGAAGGTACAGGAGGGTCCCTCCTCTCATCCTTATGCTCAGGTCTTCATCCTACTCTCCTTCCAAGCTGCTTTGGAGAAGGGGGAATGAGGGAAGAGATGGCGGATTCAGCCAGTGGGATGCTAGTTGCCGACTCCCCGCTAGCCAACGCCAAAATTCTGAAGAAGCAGAATTCTACGGCAGAAAGCAAATTTCTCCAACTGTGCCGGAAGATCACAGTCAGCGTGGAAAACGGTGCATTCCCTTCAGCGAAGCGACAATCCAACCAGGTAGGCCAATATTTTCCCCATTCTACAGATGGGAAAACCAAAGCAACAAAGATGTGAGGCATTAGGGCAGCGGATGGTTTGCTACAGCCCCATCCTAAGATATGAGTGGTGTTTTTTTTTTAAATTCAACAAATTCTCTTTGCAGAGAATTGCATGGGAAATGACTGGTCCCCGCTTCAGTTGCAGTTCAATTGCCGCTCAGTTTTTATAAGGAATTGGCAAAGATACTTCGGGGCAGACTAGCACCCATTTTCTGGGTTAAAAATCTCTCAAACTTACTTATGATGTGAATTTCCATTCTTCTAATCAGAATTCTTTTAAACATGGCCAGTTGTTGCACGAAAGGCATATTAATGCGGGGAACCTGAGACGAAAAAGAGAACGGGCCCCAGAAATATGAAAGCATCAAAAACTGGCAAGGGGAAAACGTGCCAAATTGTGATTAGCATGGGGATACAAACATATTAAATACAATAAACAGCGTGGTTCCATATTGTCCCATGATGCTTAAAAGCCATGGGATATTTTAAAAGCTGGGAGCAAGTGCCAAGATGTTTCCTCCAATGAGCCCCATGACATCCTCGTGAAGTGTGGCCCGATTCATGCCGTTCAAAGAGCGGGAGAAGAGGAGACAGACAATGCCGGCTTGCCAGGGGAAGAAGGAGCAAGAATCTAGAGACCCCTTTTAATATTTCCTCCTACCCCAGGCCACACGACCAAATGCTCCGTAAATCCTAGACCTACCGGCTTTGGCTAACAAGATCAATGGGTTTTTTAATTGAGTTTTAATTAAGCGATCAATCTGCAGCTGGCAACTCAATTAAGGACCCATGCAGTGCCCTGGTGGTGCTTATGCTGCAGAGCTCAAGTGGAGAACGCCCATGACGGACACCCGGCCTCACCGATGCCTGCACCCTGCGTACTCCCCTACAATGGGTTTATTTAAAGCCCTTCTGCCCCATCCTGTACCCAAAAGGCTTCTGGGGTGCCCTACACGTACTAGCAGCGGGACAGCCACTGCTTTCAAGACACGAGACGAGAGGAAAGGACTATGGGGAGGGAGGAGGGGGAAAAGGCGAGCTACGCAAGTGCTCCTTCAGCAATGCCACCCTGCTCCCCGGCCCTGTTTTGGAGAGGCGGCTAGGCACACTTTGCGGTGACGAGCTTTCGAGCCCTTTTCCCACAACCCTTGGCCGTTGGCGGCACTCAGGTGGCAAGAGCGGCACGGCTGGAACACACCCAGTGTCCTTTGCATCCCGCGTACTGTTTTCTCTAGCACCTGACCTGCCCCACTCGGGAATCCCGCAAGCACTCTTGACCCTCTCTCTGCCAGACTGCACTTCGGAGAAGCTCTCAGGGCCCGCATTCCAAAAACATTTCCAAGGGACACAAACTTCTCTGCCGGCTCAGCGCGGCTCCTTTCTTTTGCTCCTGCGGCCCGGATCTTGCAAAGCCAGAAGCCTGGCGTTTTGCAGCAGGGCCAAGCGGCCTGGCCCCGGTTCTCACACACACCCTCCCACGTTCCTTCGTCAACATTTTTTTCCACCTGGCTCTGCAGACACCCGGTTCCACGGAGCCGCAAAAGCCCGACACCCATGAATCACAGAGCGCAGGTCTGGGAGAACTGCCTAGTCCTCGGGGCTTCCTCCGTCTAAACAAACAGGGTGCAAGGTTTGTTCTCCTCCTCGCACCCCAGGGCTGACGACAAGCGGCGCTTCCTTAGCTCGTTTGAGAGCTCTCCTCCCTCAACTGTCACCACCGCCGGTCCTTGCAGCAGGCTTTCTGGAGGGAGATGAGAGGCAAAACTGCCCTTCGACTCGTCCCAGCCCTGCTGAAAGACGTACTTTTTTCTCCCTCTGCCCTCCCCATTCCTTTTTCCTTGTGTGTCGCGTCTTTCCACATTGTAAGCCTGCGGGCAGGGACTGCCTGCTTTATTAATTACCTAAAAACCACTCTGGGAGCTTTTTCAGCTGAGCAGCAGCATAAAAACCGCTTGGAATAAATAAATAACATTAGCAAAGAGGAAAGAGGTGGAAACACTCAACAAAAATTAACATCTTGCTTGTAATCCCATACCTGATCCCTGATTCATAAGAGCTCGCTGGGGTCACTCGGCACAGGCAGAAAGCACTTTGCCCATGCTCAGGGGGATGCTGTTCCATCCCCCCAGGACTAAATAGCTGCAGAGTACCCACATTCCAGGGCTGAGCACCAATGGGGATTCTTTATTACGGCAACTGTATCTTGCTGTTTCCCTCGTGCATAGAACACAAGGCAAATTCTCCTTGCCGTCTCTGTTTGATCTTCACAACAACCCTATGAGGTAGACTAGACCTAAAATCAGTGGCCGGTCCAAGTTTCAAGGCCACGTGAGGAGTAGAACCAGGATCTCCCAAATCCCAGTCCAATGCTCTAACCACTAGGCCACACTCCATCTCCTCCCCGGCCCTGCAAGCCAGTGTAGACAAAGGCACAAGCATCTATTCCAAACGAGTCGCAAAGGGGACTCCAGTCCCCAGTTAAGACCATCATGCATATCAAGAAACTGCTGGAGAGAACGTGCATGGGCATCGAAGCTAAATGGTAGGATCAGGAGCCAAGAGACGCCAGTTCAGGTCCTCACTTGCCAACAAGGCTTGCGGGAAGTCTCAACCTAGTCACTTGACCTACATTAAAAAAAACAACAACTGAGTGTAGGTATATTTATTTATTTATACCATTTTGATGCCACCCCATTTGCAAAAAGCCTCGGGGCGGCTTACAACATTAATAAATAAACCTAAATAAACAGTTATATAATTAGAGTTAAAAAACCGGAAACATCTTGGCATGTACATAAAAACCCAATAAATACAATTCATAAATTAACAATTAAAATAACTTTTAAATAAACTTTTAAATATATGGGACACAATGGATAAATATCCTCAGCTCCTTAAGGAAGGAAAGACGAAAACCAAGAGAACGGACATTAAATAAATGAAGGTTAAAATTCCCGAGCCAATAAGAATATGATACTCGACTCTCTTCTATTGTATGAAAAACAAGGATGTGGTCCTTTCCTTGCTTTACCCCTGACTAACTGCCTCCTAGCTTTCTAACCCCCTGGACCAGTGCACATCTTTAGATTGTAGGCTCCTGGGGGCAGAGGCTGGTCAAGCCTTCGTAGAGGCTCACTCAGGTTGCTCTGCACTGTTTGCATATGTTTTCCGAAGTCAAATAAGGGCTGCAGAATCCGATATTCCTCTGGGTAGGGTCGTCTTTATGCAGAGCGACGCACGCACGCATGTCTGCAGGATCCAATTCTCGACGCCTGGCTTGTCACCGCTTTTCCCGGGCCGTTCCCAGGGCTGGGAAGGAGGTCGGTGCCTTTTCGACCTCCCAGCCCAGCTCTCCCGGCCTGGAGAGCTCGAACCACCATCTGGGCACCGAGGCGTGGCGGCTGGCAGCTCTGAGAAGCCGCGGAGCTGAAGGGTCCTTCTCAGACTCAACAGCTCGCAGCCTCTGAAGACTTCTCCGCTGTGGAGCTGAAGCAGATAAGAGGCGCCTTGAAGTGGAAATGCTGGAGGAGGCGAGGGGCAGGCAGCCACCGGCCGGGCTGCGCTGCGCTGCGGTGGTGGAGAACGGAGCCTGGCTCCGGTGCCAGATTCTGGCAGGTCTTCTGGGGCAGGTCATGCTCGGCAGGCCTCTCCTTCAGTGAATCACGCTTCTGACCACCCCATCCCCAGCCGCCGCCACTCCTCCTCCTCCCCGCCACGTCTCCCACTTGCCTACCCAGGAAGCAGAGCGAATTACCATGGGCATCATTGCTCCTCTTCCCCACCACCACAGTTCTGCTTCTTGGGCAGGCGAGCGGCTGAGACCAGAGCGAGACGCGGGTGCAAAGGAGAGTAACGCGCAGCTCCGGGGTAGCAACTCTTGCCAATGGGTCCCAGTTGGCATGTGGGCCACCGGCAAGCCGCCCCCGGCCCCGGCACTGCTGCCCACTGGCCCACTCCTGGCAGGGTGCAGTCCTGCCCAAGGAAGACGTCCCGGGGAGCCAAGCCGGACAACTGGGAGTAGAGACTCCTGAATGGGCTGGGTGCCGATTTGGGGGCTGCCCACACATCAGGAGTGTCTTTCCGTAGGCTCCTTCTGCCCCTTTTTTCTTCTCTCTTCTCATCGAGAGCAGAATTGATAGCAGCTGGCCCACGCCAAACCCATCCGGGCTGGAAAACAGAGGTGCCGCTATGCACCATAAATAATTCGGCTGCAGAATTCCCTGCCCCGTGACGGGTGGGGTTTTATCCGGTTTTTAAAAAGATGCAGCTGCCTTTGTGACTGGCGTGAAGTGACTGGCTCCAAAAGGCACTTGGTTTGCCCCTACGGCGCTGGATCGGCAGGGCACTTCTTTCGCTAGTGGCCCCGGGACGAGTATAAAGGCCGATGCAAGGCGACCGCACATGCATGCGGGCGACAGAGAAAGAACGCACTCCTCTGAACTCTTAGCGCGGGCCTGGCACCCTTGATCGGGCGAGTGCCAAGCCTCCTTCAGCCTGAGGACAGAATTCCGTTCCGGAGCGCTCTCACAGGCTGCGTTCCTGGAAGGGATGGGACCGAAATCCCCACGCATTTCTGCTTAATGCTCTTACTGCCGGTAACCAAGCCACAGCTGGGGTATTTCCATTTTTTTAGAAGCGAAGGGGAAACAGTGCAAAAGCTGGAGGAACCGCTAACCGAGCGGTGCTTGGAAGAAGGGGAAGCTGGAGTGGCCCTCGGGGGGTCCCCCGGTTTCCCTGTGGGCCTGGAGATCCCACCCCCTTGGTTTATAAAAAAGGGGGAAGAATCCAGCCCAGGCTGGACCATTCCTAAAGCAGATCACGCAGAGAGCGCCAGTGATCCAGGGCACTGGAAACAAACGAATTCCAGCGGGTTAGGCCGTCTCTGTGCGAAACCTTTACGGGGTCTCCCATCTGTCTGAAATCCAGCGCTTTTGATATCTGGAAACCCAGATCCATAACACATGGGCTGGTGGCGGTGCAGAGCTGGGCTGGGCTGGGGGGTACTTTGCTTCCACAGTCGTGAGGAGTGAAGCCCCAGGGTGCAAGGGGGCTGACCCACAACTCAGACTCAGCCTGGTAAGAACTGAAGGCCACGGTGCCCGACACGGTGCCCTCCAGACGCGTGGGACTACACTCCCCATCATCCCCAGCCAGCATGCCCACTGGCTGCACTGGCCAAGGGGAATGGAAGCTGTAGTCAGAAAAGTGCCATCGCATTGAACCTATAGAATAACTCACCACCTACTCGGTCTCAGACTCCATACCAGAAAATGCTCCACTGAATCAGACCTTGGGGGCGACATCTTGTTTCCCGCAGGAGCCAAGTGGACACTTCCAGAAATGCGCAGAAGCAGGGTGCGGCTGCCCCGTCCCCTAAAAGAGGCGACTGACCCCGCACAGCAGGCATCCCTCGATGAGAGATCTCCTGAGAATGCCACACTTTGGGTTGAGAGCATCACACTTTCTAAGTCGCTAGTCCTTATGACGACAAACGCATAGGAAATGCCCTTCCAAAAAAAAAAAAAAAAAAGCATTCCAGGCAGTTTTTGAATACGCCTGCAGCAAGCTCTAACTGCATTGGCTGACCAGGCTCACTGTGAGTAAAATCCATACTCCAAACTCCCCACTACCATTTTTTAAATGGGCTGCCAAGTGCCCTTCCCAAAACATTGCCCCTGTTTGTTCTGGGGCTTCAGCGGAACTGGTCCAGACTGAAGTGGGATAAACACCTGGCAGTGCCATCCAGAGAGATCTGGAAAACTTGTTGTTTGTCCAGGCTCGGCACGGGCGCCGATCTACCCAGAATCCTCCTGCGCCCAGCTCCGCTGTGCCATCGCCCACCGCTCCTCCGAGCGGTTCCTGTTTTGGACGGTGACCAGCATCTTCGAGAGACGCTTCGTGGGCCTGACAAGGTAGATTTGAGCATCGCGAACACAAACGCAAACAGGCAAAGCTCCTTTCACGGCTGAGTCTCGGCCGCGCTCAGACAGCTTCGCCGGTGATGCATGTTGCCATCCTGAACTCTGGCTTGGAAGAAAACGTTCTCCCGGCCTGGAAGGATTTCCTCGAACGGTGCTTTTCCTCCGAACTGAACTCAGACATGACCAAGCACTGGATGAGTCGCGTGTACCCCGGCCCTTGGTACCCCAGGAAGCAGCGACTCCAGCAGACACATGTGAACCGACACGGCCGGCTAAAGAGCGTCCCCAGCTCCCAGGGAGGTGTGGAAGGATGAATCCCAAAACGCCGTTCCTCAGCCCCGCTCTGTGTGCCAGCAAGGATTTGCAAGGAGACCTCGAGCCCTCTGAGAGGCCCGAGCCCAGCTCACTGTTTAATATTAATATTAATTTGCACTGATTCTCCAAAGTGGGAGGCCAGTGAAGGGACCCTCTGTCCCCACACCCAACCCACTGATGTCCCACATTACGCTTGAGACTCAGGTTTCGGGGCTGCCGGAGGAATTGGGAGGAGCCGTGCTGGATCTGACCAAAGACCTTCTCCAGCAGTCCCACGGCGTGGCGCACACAGAGACCTCAAGTGGCACTCATGACACTTGCCTGCCCAATGCAAAACTTTATTTTTAAGGAAAAAATACTCGGAAAAGCTCATCGGCCACGCCAGACCTCAACAGGGACTAACTACGCCCACCTTTGACGCAGGCCCCCTCTTGCTGGCCCCTGGATATCGTGGACCACAGTTCCCAGTCTCTCTCACCACCAGCCACACTGGTGGGGAGGATGGGACTTGCAGTCCAGGCTGTCCGGAGGGTGCCACAGCTGGGTTTCCTCGAGACCCATCAGTCTCTGCATGCCTGCATTTACAGCTCTGCGGCTTCTTTTGCCACTAACTTTTTGGCACCCCTTCCTAGGCCAGAGCGGCTGATCCTACCAAAGAGATGGGGTATTCCTTTTCTTCCCTGCCCCACAGCAACGAAAAAAACCCAAGCCCAAAAAAGCAAGCCCTACATTCACCTTTGCTAATAGTCTGGGGTCCAGCCAACGTGGTGAAAGGGTCACAATGTTTTTCAGTATTGCTGTGGCAAAGCCTTCGCCTGTAAGAAATTGCTCCTTATTCGATTCTCCTGGCCAGCAATCTTAAAAGTTCCCAGATCCCGGTTTGAGATTTCTTAGCCAGCTTTATGAATGGAGACCAAAAAAGAAGAAAAAAAAAAACCCTCCAGAAATAAAAAAGGAACAGAAAATGGGAGGTGGGGTGAGAAACGGAGACCAGCTTTCCTTAACAGGATTAAGATGAATGCAGAGGGGAAAAACTTTAATCTCCACCCTGGGGTTAATCTGGATTAATCTCCCCCACCCCTTGCCGATCTGGATCGAAGGCTGTTGCTCGCTTCGCCGATTGCTGCCCACAGTAGTTGGGGTGTGAAAACTGATCTGTGCCTCTCAGATCACTTGTGGCCCCCAGGCCCCTAATTTGAGCCCCACCTGGTGCTGATTCCTCCCCACGGTTAAAAGGGCAGACTCCTGAACTGGTATTAAAATGAGGATTTTCTGTCTCTGAACTGTAATCCCTCTTTAAACAGGTACAAAAGTGAAGGGTGGTACTGTTTGCATAGCAGAAAACCCTGCTGCTCTCGGGAGGAGCCACATCTGCCGGGGCAGCCGGTAGCTCTGTCTGGCTTGATACGGTCAGCGCTCGAAACACGGCGGTTTTCCAGTTTTTCCGACAGCAGTCGTGCGGTCTTTGCCAACACAGCCTGGGAGGTGCCAAGCTTTGAGCCAGGAACTTGTGCATGCAAAAAGCATGAGGTCTCGTACCGAGCTACAGCTTTGCCTAAAAATAAGATTCTAGTCCTTATGATTGTGAAGAAGTTAGTCCATTCAGCCCAATGCTGCCTCAGCAGGACTGGGCAGAATCAGGTCTTGTGGGATCAACTTCATTTTTCACTAGGTACACTGGCCAGGGTCAAGAAGTTTGATTTATTTTTATTTACCATAAATAAATAAATTTATTTATTTACCCCGTCCTTCTCCAACATCCCAGGACGGCTTACAACATATTAAGTTCAGGGAGAAGGACAAACAAATGGCAGAATAAGGTGCTCTGGAAAGATGCTAAGTCTGGGAACTTGTTTTCAGTATCAAAACTGGAGCTCGAACATTTCTCACCCATTCCTCGCCCCCACAAACTTCCTTCATTTCAGCAGCCTAACTCAGGCAGGAAGGAGAAAAGGCCTTTTGTTTTGACAAGTAGTAAAATGACAGATCAGCCAGTCCTGGTTAAGTCACAGCTCTTGTTGAACAACTGGAGTCAGAAGTCCTAAGTCAATCTATTGCCAATCGCCCGGAAATCCACCAGCAGATCCCGATCAGCCACTTGCCGTGCCAAACACCAGCATGCCCTGCAAACGGCTTCCAACCGTGCCATTTCTTTTTAAAGAAATTTTATTAAAATTTTAAACTAATACTAAAAACATCAATCATCACATACATCGGACTAACTGGGTCAGCCCCTACTACATATTTTTTAACATTCTATAATCATATTCAAATCAGTTTATAACAACTTAAAAACATCTCTAAATCTACGCCAAGTCCCGTTTCTCCAGCCAATCATAGAAAAAATCCCAAGTTTCATAGAAGTCCAACCGTGCCATTTCTAAGAAAACCCTGCATGCAGGACCGCAGCTTTCTGGGCAGACCTGTTCAAATCCCGACTCAACCACAGAGCCAGATGGGCGACCTTGGGCCGGTCTCTCCGAAAACTCCCCTTACACAGAAACACACGCACTCGCTCTCTCTCTGCTACTTCGTGCTACCTCACAGGGTTGCTGTGAAAATAAAAGGGAGAAATCGGCACACTCTCTCGAGCTCCACAGAGGCAAAGCTGCCAAGATGTAAATAGGCTTAAAGATAAATGAGTACAAACCGACTCTTGACTTGAGAGCTGATAACGGCTTGTTTTCAGCCTGGAAGTTGAAACAAGAACAAATCCACCAAAGCAAGTCCAGCTCAGCCCATTTGTACTAACAGGAAGGAGGTGAGTCCAGGTTTTACCCCTCACACACAGACTCATGGGTTGTTGTACCCCTGCACACAGGAGCATCAAAAGTATCCAGTCACACCAGTACAATGCAGAGATGTGGCAGGACCTCCTGCCCCCACCAGGAGGCTGACTGGGAGAGAACGCAAGCCCAGAACGGGGAATCGTGCAGAGAGACGTGGGTATATTTATTTCTCTTTGGTGCACTGAGGGGTTCTCCGGACGAATTCCAGGAGAAACGCAGCTCACAAACTGAGCTGGTGCCCAGACGCCCACAGACCTGCTTCTTAGCATTTCTGGGGAACGCACCTGGGCGGAGAAAGCCATGCACCTGCAGAGAATCCAAGGGCAGGTTTTTGCCTTCTGTGAAAGAGACACTTCCATACGAAGAAAAATGAGGGAACAGGAACAAATTTAATACAGGTCGCGAGCAGCTACTCCCGCACAATGGAGAGTGAAAACGAGGCATTCCTGGGGAGAGATGGTGTGAAACATACACAGACACGGAGAGTAACATGCCATTTTTACAGGACTATGCATTACAACGGATGAGTTTGTTTTTAAGATACCGCCCAAGCTGTCGCCAAAAGCAACCATTCCAAACTGTGTATCTTTTGGGCACTGCATGTAACGAACAAAAAGCATCAAAGAGCAGCGTTGCCGCTCAACACAGCTCTGTACCGATTCCAGCACCATTTGCTTCCTTCCAACTAACGGGGCCTCATCATGCGTCAGCACCCCTCTATGGGGTGGAACTGGATCACACGCACAATGCCCCCACCTCGGAAAGAGGTCCAGCCCAAAAGAAAAGGAACAGAAAGCCTCATACAGCTGTAGCAGATACTGACATTTTGGGTGTGATCGGATTTCAAGCCAAATGACCAGCCCTGAAAGAAGGGAGGCAGTCACACCCCTGGAAGAGTCTCTGAGCAAGGTCACAGCTGGAACCCCATTGCTGCCATCCAAAACATCGGGGGATCTACCTTCTGCCCGACCGCTTGGTCTCAGGCTGGCTGGCAGTGGTTCTCGGGCATCTTTGCCTGAGATCAAAGTCTTTTAATCAGAAAGCCTTGGTTAGTTACAACAAATCTGGGGTTAGGTAGAAGGTGACCCGGATCCACTGGTGGATCTCTCTGATCTTGCTGTAGATGGGTCAGGGTGAGTCCCCGGAGGAGGGCCTTCTCCGTGGTGGCGCCCCACTTATGGAATGCGCTCCCCAGAGAGGTCCGCCTGGCACCGTCGTTATTTGTTTTTCGGCGCCAGGCCAAGCCCTTTTTATTTAAACGTTATTTTAATTAATTGTTAATTTATTTATTGGTTTTATTTATTGCCTGGATGTGTCCCAATTTTTATATTTTGTATTGTTATTTATTTGCTGGAAGCCGCCCCGAGGCTTATGCGAATGGGGCGGCATACAAGTTTCCCAAATAAATAACTAAATAAATAAATAAGAGTTTTGACACACAGCTGTTTAGCAGCACTCCCTTGCCTTAAACTATAATGTTGAAATGAAGCAACCTTGGGAGCAACCAGGTATTCAGGGTGTGTGTGTGTGTGTGGGGGGGACGGGACGGGACTGCAAACTCCATTTGGTTCAGGGCCTCCAAACAGGCTATTCCCAGGCCTGGAATTATTCAGGCCAGTATCTTGTCATCTGGCTGAGGCTCCAGCGGATGGCTCTTCTTGGGGCGGTGGTAACACCCAAAGCAGATCCAGAAAAGCTTGATCCCAGCCCACCCACAGAGTGCAACTACACCAGGCTGAACAAATCGATGACCTCACCGGCTCGAAGGTGGGTCCCTGTGGCTCTCAGGAGGATGGGCAGGGGCTGAATGGCTGGGCAGGAGCAACAGTGCGACTTTCTGCAAGCTCCTTGTCACTAAAGGGCACAGCATGAAAGGAAAGAGGGAGGTGGAGGGAAGAGGGGGGAAAATGCAAGCAGGCTCAAGCAGCAGCGCCTTCTGATGGCGTACTAGTTCTCACCATGACTAGTTGGAATAAACAACTGGAGCCTTTTGGAGGTGTGGTGCATGTTCTGCTACTGTGCTATGGCCCATCCCCTCCAATCCCAGGCAGATGGGACCTGTGGCCTGTCTCAGAGGCATCTCCATGGCCGCTGGCTCTTTGCCTTCAATGCACACTTCCAGCCTTACCTCTCCTTCCTCCATCCCTTCTTTGTCTATTTAATCAGAACTGTTTGCGACATAAGAGGGGGACACTTCCTTTGCACACAAAAGCACAAGCGAATAGTCATGCACATGGGTCAGAGGTGCGTTGCCTCAAGATGGGTGCGAGAAGCACTGACCGAGCAGCTTCCCAACGGTGCCGCACATGCCAAGACGTCCAGACTGCGGGATGCGCCACTGACCCCTGTGTGGAGGCATCCACAGGTGAGCTGCATTCTCCGTTCTCCCTGGGGAGGAACGGCGCCACATGGCCTTGAAGACGCATGGAGCAGGGAACACTCCTCCTCTGCCCCTGGCATCTAATACATTTGGGAGGGCGGGATGCAACGTCAAGAAGGGGGACAACCAAAGTCCCAGCCACGCTTGCTACAATGGTCTGCCAAAGGAAAGGGGACCACGGGAAGGAAAGGAAGCTGAGAAGAAACACCCCTCCCCTAAGCACCCAAAACTCCACACGCCCAGCCATCCACCCACAGCTGCTCCTCCACGCCCGGCTCTTGCGAAAGGGCTGCGAACGCCTGAAAGAGAATTGCTGGCAGAAGCAAAACAGAGGTGCCCTCGGACTGGGTACGAGACCGAGATAAACCGTGATGTAGCCACGGCGGTGGATTCCTAACAAAGCTTTTCCCAGTCGGGTGCCGTGGAGATGCGTCAGGCTGCAGCCCCATCACCCCCAGCTGGCAAAGCCAGGGGGTGGGAATATCGGAGGTTGGGCAAGGCGGTCTGAAGGGACAGGCCTCCGTCTGGATTGTAAGCACTGGGCCCAGGTCGTGGCTGCTCCCACATGGCGGCACAGCCAGCCCCTGGCTCAGGGGGAGCCCCTTCCCCAAAATCGCATGAAGGAGAGGCACAGTCACGCTTCACGCAGCATCTAGTCCACAAATGCCTGGCCGAGGGTGCAAACTGGACCCACCTGAGGTCCAAAGATGGCCATGACCCTCCTACCTGCAGCCAACTACCAGCTGCGGGGTGGCTTTGGGGCAGTTCCCCCCACTATGCTCAAAAAAGAATTGCTCTCCGAAGGGTTAATTCCTGTCTGGAAGAGCTTTAAGCACAAATACGCTTTTGTTTTCAGCCATGCAAACTTGGCTTGCAAGAGCTTCTCCAAAGGGTAGTTTGGCCCTGGCCCTTGGGTAGTTCCTCAGCCTTGACTTTACGTATCCCTAAGTCTTTATGGCGCTGAAGGGATCTTTGTTGGCCCTGTACAAGCTCGCCATCTGTGCAGCAGCAGGCCGGTGTTGCAAAACCAAAATTCCCCACTCCAAAACCTTAATTCTGCCCTCTTCACTGCTCCACCACGACAGCTCAGGGATGGTTTCAAAACTGCACCAGTGGTTGAAAAGCGGCACTTATCCCAAAAGAGACCTCTTTGCCCAGATGCCCAGAGATCTGCACACAAGGAACCTAGAAAGCCACCTCGGTCGGCCTAAGCCAGTTTTGTCGAAAGCAGATTCCACTGCCCCACCTGGAATTGCTGAATATCGAACCCACAGACTTCTTCATGCAAAGCACATGCTCCGTCGCTGAGACACAACCTCTCCTGCTTGTCACTGTGATGTATGATAGACTCTTAACCTCTTGTGTAGCAAGTGACGGGCATCCTGCCTGTAGGTGTGATGAGGGTGTGACAAGTGCAAGCATGGACTTTGTGTGACTTATTGCTCATATTTCGACCCTGCCCTTCCTCCAAGGAGCCCCGAGCAGCATTGCTGGCTGCAGCGATTTATGATCCCAGCTTTGCGAGTCGGTCTGCACAAGTTCCTAGTCCTCCACATCTCTGCTAGCCGGCCCAGCTGCCTAAATCCGGGAAAGCGACTGGAGATCTGAAAGGAGACCGATGGGGCTGATAGAAAACAGCCAGCTTTTAGAAAGTGGAACCCTACTTAGAAGGGTTCTGACTTGCCACAGGTAAGGAAGGAACAAAAGCCCGGAAGCTGGACCAGGTCCAGGATCCATCTTGCCCAGATGGATCCATCTAATCACACAGTGGCCATCTAGCTGCTCGCAGGATCCCTCAAGCAGGATGGGTGCAAGACCTCTGCCCGCCCAAGTCCTTCCGCAATGGGTGTAAGCAGGCACACCACCTCAGATAAAGGAGACGCATATGGCCTACAAGGCTAGTAGCCACTGATAGCCTCCTCCCTCATGAAGCTGGCCAATTCCCTTTTAAAGCCATCCAGACTGGTGGCCATCACCACTTCCCGTGGCAGCAAATTCCATAGTTTAACTATACATTGTCCTTCCTCTTATTGGTCTTAAACCTCCCACCAATCAGCTTCACCGGAGGACCCTGGGTTCGAGTGTTATGGGAGAGGGAGAAAAATCTCCTCCATGAGGACTAGCAGCCCTCTCCTCCATGAATTTGCCCAATCCCGCTTTAAAGCCATCCAGATTAGATTCTGGATTCCTCCAGATTATGGAGGTAGATTTCACTGTGCACAGATAACCCCAACAAGCCCCGAGCTGCTAATTCTTCTCCTGCAAAGGAGGAAAGTGATCGGTCAGAAAAGAAATGCAGTGCCTGGATACATACTGAGCCGGACTCTTCGTCTGTCAAGCCCAGCACTGTTGACCAACAGGCAGGATGAGGCACAATGTGGAGGAAGCCCAGTCTGTCTGGACAGGCATCGGCTCTCCAGGCGTCCAGACAAGAATCTTTTCCAGCCGTATTTGGGAATGCTGAGCACTGAATTTGGGACCGCCTGCATGCAAAGTAAGTGGCTTGCTATTGCAACACAATAGCTTGCATTTGGGGCTTTCGCCCCAAAATAAGATTCCAAGCCTCATGGCTCGCCATAAAGAGAGCCAATTACACGGGAACACAGCAAGCCGCCCTTCTCTCACACAAGACTTTTGATCCGTCTATTTTCTTCAGCAAACAGCAGAGGCTCTCCGAGGCTTCAAGCAGGGAGACATGTCAGTTTATTATTTATTATTACATCCCTGTCCTGTTTTTCCCTTGCGAGGAACGCAAGGCACCTTACACAACCCTCTGCTTCGTTTTATCCTTGCAACAACCCTGTGAGGAAACTCGGGCGGTGACTGGTACAGAGTCACCCAGTGAACTTCACGGCAGCCTGGAGACTTAGACCCCGGATCCCCTGAGTCCCAATCTAAGCTGCTTCGAGTTTGTTGTGGGGAAATGGGATATACATCTAATAATAAACAAACAAACAAACAAACAACCACGACACCACACCGTCTCTTTGGAACCAGACATCAGAGAAAGCCAGTGGCCCGCAGCAACCCACTAAGCAAGAAGCTGAACCCGGGTCGCCTCGATCCAAATTGAGAACAGTAACCCCAAGACCAGGAGGACTGCAGTGCCCTGCTCTGCCGGGCTCTCCTCCTCTCCCAGCCCAATCAGTGGCACCGAAACTCATGCGCCAGTCGCCCCAGCCCCTTTCCAGAAAACACGCACATGCACACACTCCAGCATGTCACAAAAACTGCTTAGAAAGGAAGAGGGGCAGGGACCCCAGAGATTTTGGGGGACAGAGGCACAGGGCTGCTGCAGAAGAGCTGATGGCCACTGGCAGGAAAACCTAAAGAAGATGGAAAGGAAGTACCTCTGTCACCATTGCAATATTTGTGAGGCCGGAGAGAATCGCAATCGGAGAGGTGTGTTGTGGGCAGGGGGAGAGAAGGGTCGGAGCAGAACAGTCCCGAGCTTTGGTTTACTCAAATGCCCAAAATATAATGCATAAGAATAAAAGAATAAGAAGAGTAATGACTCATTTGGAACCTGGCACCTGATTTTAGAACTGCAGGGAAAGCGAGGTGTTTTTCCAGCAACGACGGGGGCATCATGGTGACGGAAGGCGCGACGTGCGGAGGTTAAGCAATGGAGCTGAGCCAGGGCACGGCTGTCCCAAAGCCATCACACCCTCTATCCCGGGTGGATTGGCTTCTCGCACCCACAACCTGCCAGGAAGTGTGGTTTCAGGAGGAGTGACACTGATCAAGCCAACTTGGGCCACTGGGGCACGTTTCCTGTGTGTGTGTGCGTGTGTGTGTGTGTGTACGAATGCACGTAAAGAGGTACCGCATCAACAAGGCAAGGTTGCACGGCAGAGATCATAAAGCTCATTCATCCCCCAGACCTGGGCAGGAACAAACTGGACCGACGTGAATGACAGAGAAGAAAACAATATTCAGAAACACAAATAAGCATGTAACAGAGCAGAAGACGGCCTCCTTAATAGATCTCCAGGGGAACGAGAAAGCAGCAGCTCTCTGGAGGAAGAGGCAGTGAGAAGAGGATCCTAAGCGCCAGACCTGCTCCGGCAATGGGGCGATCTCCCCAATCCTGGGGCTCAAAGGAAGGGATCCTGCGACACGTCTGAATGCCCCCAGAGCAGCCTCTCACGCCAGGAATGGGGGCAGAGGGTGTCTATCACCCTGGCTTGTTTATGGCCTGCTTGACACCCGCTGGCCTGGTCCACAAGGACCAATTCCTTCGATAATTTATCCCCAAAAGCCCGGCGCAAGGATACGCCGCCGCGCGGCTGCCACTGAACGGCTCTGCCGCACTGCTTCGCCATAAATATCCCCGACGCGCCGGCTTCCCGGCGCTGCGGCAGGGCCCCCCCTCCGCTTTGGCACACCACAAAGGCAGCGGCCTAGCACCTACAGGAGGGCTGTGGGTGGGGGGGAAGGCCGGGTCCAAGCTGGGGGTCCATGCCAAAGCTTCTCCCCACATCTCCCCAACAAAAGCAGCCGCCTGGCCGCTGAAGAGATAGGCCCGAGAGCAGACAGGTAGGCGCGGCGGCAAGCACGGACACGAGCGGGGGTCTTTGGTGCAATGCCACCACCGGACATAAGCCAGGCCAGCCCCCTACCGAGTTAGGCCCGGCCTGTCCACCGCCACCAAGGAAGCCAAGTGCATTGTGGGTCACGCTCTGCGGAGCATCTGTACCTGAGCCTCGCGGTGGAGCTCCCTAGCAACCATCCCTTCGCTTCCAGATGAACCCCCCGCTCCCTCCTGTCCGCCACATGCATCACAAAACTCAGGCCAGGTTAAAAAGCGCTGGCCGCAGGAAGGGTGGGTGGGGTGGTCCCGGCAGAGGGACCCCCACCTCCGCTGTTTCCGCCATTGTGCGGTGCCCGCCAGCACCCGATTCAGACGCACAATTTATGGGCTTGGGCTTCCGCCTCAGAACACATTCTGAAAGAGGAGTGCGAGAGAAGAACGAACGAGGGCGTGAGACCCAGACGTGCAAGGCCGGATGGACGGACGGACGGACGGACGGACAGACAGGCTGGGGCTGTGTGTGTGTGTCTGTGGCGGGGGGGGCGACAGCCCGGCACACACACTCTTGCTCTGGCTTTCCCTCCCCACTTCGGTGAATGGCCAGATCCCAGAGACAATGGAAGGCAGACGTACAGCAGCGAGCACTTCCCAAGCAGGAAGTGGGCGCGAGGCCCCGGCCAAGTGAGCCAACGGAACCGCGGACGCAGAGGGCCGGAGCCCCGTCCCTGCAGCTCGCAGGCCCAAGGCCTCCTGAGACCATCGCCCCAGCCTTGCCCACAGCTCCGCTGCCGCCTCCATGACTTTCCGCCACTGTACCCCATGGGTGAGGTATTAGAGATGCAGCTCAGGCACTGTTAACTCCCCCATTGATCCGGCTCCCCGTGGCTTCGCTTGGCGGCCATGACAATTTCTAGATTATTACTTAAAACCCCCACGGATTTAAAAGGGAAGTGGGTGGGGAAGACAAAAATCACGCACAAATGGCGGTTCCACAGTCTCTTGCATTGTCGCCCCCACCCCCTAAAAGCGCACTTTGGTAGCTAAAGGGAAGGCCAGGCACATGTGGGACCAGTGGCCCCAAAAGCCACACCGCGGCTCCCGTTACGGAAGCGATGCAGCCCCAGAGCCAAGGCAGTGGTGGGGTCTTCCCTGCACATCAAGCGGTGCTGCTGAAAAGAGGGCGGGGGGCTCCCATCCGACAGGGAACCACATCCTGGCCACACTACCACCTCCCCCAAGCGCCCGACTGGGCCACAAGCATCTTTCTCGCGCTCTGGCCACAGGGCTCCTGAGACCCCACATAAATGGAGAAGAGGAAAAAGCCCAGGAGGAGCTGACGAGCTCCCCCTCATCAAAATACAGCCGCCAGCCCCCTTCTGACTATGAGTTTGACTCATGTTAAGGGGGGGGGAGACAAAGATCCCCTCCCCTTTTGGCTGCTTCAGACTGCCTGCGTGTTTACACGGAACCCACCCGTCTTGGAAGCAGGGCCAAAAGCTCCAATTTGTGCTTCAGGAGCAAAGGAAAAATGAGGAAAGGGGAAGGGCGAGGTGAATCCCTTTCATCCGTGCCCTTGCCCCCTGCCTAAGAAAAGAGACACGCTTCTCCTTCCTCGCCAGGTACACCCTGCAGCTTTTGTACCACACGGATGCCCACAGCCGGCCGCCATCACACCCCTGTGTGGCCAGCGGGGTGGAGGGGGGAGGAGAGGCTTGGCTCCGTACCCCGTCCTGGTCCCCTCCCCCCAACACACACACAAATACGCTTTGCCGGCCTCTTCTTTTGTGTTTTCTGCAGGTTCGCAAAGAAGGGATTGAGCGGAAAGCTTTCCACGAAAGGTGGCACGGCAGACGGGCGTGGGGGAAGCGGGCGATGCCTGCCCTGAACTGCCAAGCCCGGAGAGATGGGAACGAGCAGGAGCCTGCCAGACAGAGCAACACACGCTCATGCACACGCGCTCCCCCTTGCTTCAGTGCCTGCATGAGTGTTCAGAAGGGGCACACTCCTCTCCGGTTCGGCTTTGCCATAAACGCCCGAGCACCCCCTTCCCCCTCTGAGCAAAAGCCGGTTGGAGACACCTCGCCCAGTTCCCAGCGGAGCCTTGGCGTGGCCCGGGCACGTGCCATGGGGCACTCCGGGGATGGAAGGCAGGCACACGGGGGCGGAAGAGTCCCGCACCCACGGAGTGCGTGTGCCAGCACGGAATCTGTCTGGACTCGTCTCGAGGCCCCCTCGCCCCCCCCCCAGCCGCGACTGTGCTGGCGGAGGCCTGTCAGACCGAGTCACACCTAGGCTCCAAAAGCCCCAAAACGGGGAAAAGGAGAAATAGGTCAGGCCACGCAGACGCCTCGATGCCAGCAGGGACACGCTGCCTCCGGCGCGAGTCCGGCGAGGCGGGTGGGGAGCTTGCCGGGGTGGTCGCCCAAGAGGGCGCACAGGGCAGCGCCCCCGCGCCCCCCTTGCAGAGTCGAGGTGCAAAGGGCGCGCGTCCACAGCGCACGGCCCCCGACCCACACGCTGCGTCCAGGGCCCTCCAAGCTCGTCCACGCCCCCCGCTCTGAACTACGGAGAACCTTGAAAGGGAAACTGACAGCCGACAGCAGGGAGCTCGGTCCAGAGAGCTCTGAGAGGGGGAGGAAGGCAGACAGCCCCCCCCGCCCCAGCTCAAGCACCGTGGAGTGCAAAGCCGCCCCTTTCCGTCGCTCTGCGCGGATCTGGGAAGCAAAGAGGGACTGGGCTGAATCACAGGGACGGAAGGAAAGGTGGGGCGGGGGAAGGACGGAGAGGAGAGACGGGGCGGCAAGCGGCGGCGGGGGTGAAGGGAGAGGAGACGGGGGTCCCAGTCCAGACAGCCGCCAGACTGGTGGGGGGGGTGAAGAGAGGAGAGAAGAGAATGGAGAATGGAGAAGGAAGCCTCCATTTCAGGCAGCTATTAAAAATACCGACAAAAAGCGGCGCGCCCCCCCGCCGCACTCCCAACAGCTCCAGGTACTGCGACGCACGCCCCCCCTCCACGAACCCCGATCCGCGCCGCACGTGCCCTCGCCCGATTCTTCCCCGTACGCACGCGCGCTTGCGCGCAATGCCCCGTCTCCGAGCATCCCCCCCGTGAGCAGCGCGCGCTCCCGCCCCCAACCCGACCCTCGCCCTAACACCATCTCCCCCCGCCCTACATCCAGGGTCCCGCCCCCCCGCGAGATCCTTTCTCCTTGAGCTCCCCGCTCCCCCCCACGCCGCCGCCGCCGCCGCCGCCGCCGCCCTCTCCATGCCTCGCCTCGCCTCGCCGCCCTTTCCCTTCCCCTTCCTTTTCCCTCCGGCCGGTACTCACTGCGGGTTGGAGCTATTCCAATGCACCGCGTGCCGGTTGCCGAGGCTGCCGGCGGGGCCGAGGCAGAGCAGCCCGAGCAGCGGCAGCAGCAGCGGGACAAGTGGGGGCAGCCGGAGCGCGGCCATGCCGCCTGGCCGGAGCGCCACGCCGGGAGCGACCGCGGCGAGCCCGAGAAGCCCGGAACGGAGAGAGGCGATCCGGCGCGGAGTGAAACAGAAGCCGCCGGAGCCCCCAGCGCCGCCGAGGCCCCTCCTCCTCCTCCTCCTCTCCCCTCCCCTCCCCGCGCGCCTCCGGCCTGGGGACCGCCCCCTTGCGCGCGCGCGCGCGCCGCTCGCCGGTCCCGCCCGCGCGCCCGCGATTTCCCACGGGCTCCCCACGCTGCGCCCGAGAAGCCATCCAGCGGGGCGCCCCTGCTGCGCTCTCGAGGAAGCCTGCCCGATGGGGCGGACACGGGCGGGGGGCGGGGCCCTGCCTGGCCGCGGCGCCCCGCCCCCTTCGTCGCTCCCCTGCCCCTCCGGAGGCGGCGGGGGGCCGTCCGGCGATGCGCCCCCTCCCCGCGCGCACGAACACCTACCGCGCGTCTCGCTCTTCTCTCCCTGCAAGTCAGAGGGAGCAGTTCGCGTTTGTGCCGCCCGATGCAAGAAGGGGATTTGGGGAGATCACTGCAAGGAAGGGCCTCTGGGTGTGAGCAGAGTGCTCTCGGGACTCGGCGCATCCGGACTTCGCCCTGCACAGCCCCCAGTTCTGGAAAAAGAGTGTTAACGGGGTGAACGGAGAACGCCTCTCAAAGTCGGGCCCAAGCTGCTGTTTACTTCCTTGGAAAAACAGAGGAAGTAAATGAGCCGGGGGTCGGGGGGTGGGGGAGAAGCCCGATTTCTGAGCATATCTTTGTCCCCGCTGCGCAGCAGGGCTTCGTCACTGCCCCCTGCCTCAGGGGCTTATCCATGAGCCCCCTTTGGAGGCTTTCCTGTGGAGCCTCGACTCTCCGGGCGACTGTCTGCCCCACCACTCTGTCCAGGGGGCCTCGTGCTTTGGTGGCATCCGATTCCTGCTGGAGGGGCTGCCCTTGGGCCTCCACGTGCTGCCGTCCTGCTCCCCCCATTGAATCTTTCTGCCAGAGGTTTTCACCCGAAATCAAATGCTGGCCCCTGCCATAATCCCCTTTTGCAAACAGGGGCTCTGGGCGTCCTTCGGAGACAGCCGCCTTTCAAGAAATGCGCACACAGAGACTTTCGACCATATGCAAATCAGCACATGCAAGTACGTGCTTTGTCTCATTTTGGCTTTGGCTGAGCCCCAGACTCTTTTGGGAGCGAACACCATCCCTGGACCCAAGGCTGCCTGTCAATTCCATGGACTGACAGGGGCACTTGACAAGTAGGAGAAAAGCAGGGCCTCTGATCATGTGCAGACAGCTTTTCACTCACCGCACTGAGGCACTAACCCCCCTCCCCCTCCCGGCTTATGAACAACAGCAAGGCTTAACAGGGCCAGATTTGAAGTCGCTCATGGAGCTGGGTGCTTCTGTGCCCCCCCGGGGGGGGGAGAGGGGGCTTTCCCTTAGCGCCAAAGGAGTCTTGCATCTGGCATGAGAAAGAAAGGCAGGTTACAAGGGAACCCCTTCCAGGCGAGCTCAAGAAGTACTCCCACCCCAGGCCCAGCAGACTCTGCATTTAAAAAATAATTGCTACCAGGTGGAGAACATCTGGAAGGAGAAACTGGAGGTTGTCTTTCATTTCTCCCCCCTCCATTCCCCCCAAACAGAGCTGGAAACAGAGAGAATGTCGCTGAAAGAAAACTCAGCCCCAGAACCTTTTCCAAAGCCCGGCAAGCTGTGAAGAAAGGAGGAAAAAAGGCAATGCTGCTGCGGACCTCCGTGGCCACAATATCTGGCCAAGCGGTTCCATTTTTTCATTTCCCCAATCCCTAGCTTGCTTGCTTGCTTGCTTGCTTGCTTTCTTTCTTTTGCACAAGCAGCCTGACAATGACTTCTGCAGGACTTAAAAGCTTACATCCTTTTGTGGCATTGGGGCTGGTTTCCACAAATGCATTCTTGCATGCTTTTTAGTAAGAGTGCCTCTGAGGGTATGCAGAGTGCCTTCCCCATCCCAGATGGATTGCAACCAGCCTCTGCCATGCCCATCTGTCCCAATTCCCAACAGGTGTGGTTTCTTTGGCACCTCTCCTGTTCGAGGGGGGAAAGATGACGAGGTGCCCTCTGGGTGGCCCCCTCCCCAACCTCATCTGCAGGGATGAACCCCCTCCCAGAAACCCCCGCGGTGGCTCCCAGCAGGCCTTGCAGGCTGCGGCACCCTGGAGCTCCCTGGAGCCCCATTGTGCCGAGCCAGGAAACTGGGAGTCAGACAGCAGCCTACTCCTTGGGGAGGCGCAGCGGCTGCCCTGCCTGGACTTGCAGGGGTGTAAGCCACGGCAGTTTGGGCATGCTGCCCAAGGCCCGGGGCCAAGGTGTGGACAGCCTGCCCAGGGATCTAGCAGGACTGTGCCGTGTTGACAGCACCCTTCCTTGCCACCGGGAAAGAGCAACCAGGCAGCAGGGCCTGCGTCAAAGACGGGGCCGCTTCTCTGGAATGACAGCTGACAAACTGGAAGCCCTCAGGAGGGGAAGCACAGATGCAGCGACTCAGGGTGGGGGGGGGGGACCCCAGCTGGCAAAATAGGGGGTGGGAAGTTTTCTTGCCGCCTGCGTGGTTTTGATGGGGTGGGAGGAACAGCTCACCCCGTTTGGGGTCGTGGTTTGTGGGCTTAACTGAGATTTGGAGATCTAGGATCTCGTCCCCACTTGGCCATGAAGCTCACAGGGTGATGTTGAACCAGTCTCAGCCTAACCTACCTCACAGGGTTGTTGTGAGGATAAAATGGAGAGGAGGAGGAGGACCGTGCAAGCTGCTTCGTGTGAAATGAGGTGGGGTATGTTTGTGTGGAAATTATAATAATAAACATTAAAACGTTCCCTGAGTCATGCCTTTTGGCTAATGCATCTTTAGGAGATGCTGATACAGTCAGGCATAGGGTCAGCAGAGTGGCTAGGTAATTTCAGATTCTGGATTTAAAAGTCTTACTCACACACACACGCCAGCTTCCTTTATATGACAACGCACATTCCTTCAAAATGTCGCCAGCCAGTCCCTCCGCTAAGTCCCTGGAGTATCCACCCTAAAGGCCGGCCTGACAGCACCACTCTCCATGTTTCGGGTGGCGGGGGGGAAGCCTCACAAGCTATCCTTGCTCTCAGTTTATTTGTAACAGCATCACCTATGTTCATGATGCTTTAGAGAGTAATGAGGAAACAGCAGATCCCTGCCCCGAGAAGCATACAATCTGCAGGATGTGTGTCCAGCTAATTTGCAGATCTGACTGGTGGGGAGGGTGATTTGGCACGGCTCTTGTTTGCAACAACAAAGTTTTTTGCAACAACAAAGTGTGTTTTGCAACAACAAATCACAACAACAAAGATGTTACTGGTGGCTTTTGCCCCTCTCATCATTGCTGAAAGAGAACACCCACTTGGATATTCTGCCTCAAGCTCCAAGTAGAGCCAGTCTGGAATTGGGAGCAAGTTAGAGGCCTGCAACCCGTTTCCAGGATCAAAGCTCTTGTAATGGGTTTCTCTGGGCATGTGCAGAGCAGAGCTTCTGCTCCCACCGAGTCATGTGAATCAAGGCTCCATAGGTGCCACCAAATCAACAGGAAAAACATTCTGATCGAGACGGAGTAACATCCACCATTTTTGATCCAGTGCCGTGCAGATGTGCTGGACAACAGCTCCCATCAGCCCCAGCCCTCATGGACACTGCAATTACAGATCTCCCTGCAAAGACTCTCAGGGTGCCTGACACATTTATTTTGGCCCAAGTTTTCATGGACACTGGCCGCTTCCCCAGACGCCTCGAATCGGCAGGCCTCTGCCTGAGGTGGCTCTCTCACACCTCCCGCCGCCAGGACACAGCCAGAATGCAAGGAATTCCTTCTTCCGCCAAGAGAAATGTGTTGGGTCTTGAAGACCACAAGACTCTGGGTCATCTTTCCATTCCTGCACCAGACTAACTGATAGCATGGCTGTGTTGAAAGACACTGGAACTCTCCATTCTGGCTGCTGGGGGTGGGGTGGCGCCGGGAGGGCAAGAAGGTGGGGCAGACGTCTGCCCCTCCGCGGCAGGACGAGCTGCACAGCCCTCCCAGACGCAGCAGGTGGGCTGGCTTAGCACGCTGAAGAAAGTGAAGTATCCCACATTACCGCCTAGAAAGGCTACGTCCAGGATGTAAAAATGTCGTAAGACGCAATTACAAACACGGGGCTGGCCGCAGAAGCGAGGGAAACCGGAAGCCACAAAAAACGGACACCTGGCCGCACCCCTGAGACCTCATCTCATATAAACCTGGTCTCTTCAGAGCCATGGCCGACAGCTCTTGTGCCCAACAGGCCGTGTTCGGAGCCAGGCGGTGGCAGGTTCGATGTACCAATACTTAGTGAGCATTTGAGACCGTGTGGTCCAGGGTGCATTCCAAGCTGCCGCCGGGCACATTTTGTGCAGTCCCAAGGAAAACCCTGCCGAATGCTTGGGAACGCGAACGTTCATCCTTTCATTGTTTTCCATTGGAACATTTCTGGGAGGTTTGACACCCGAGGTCCCTGGTCCCTGACGCAGGAGGGATGGGAGGCCGTGGAAGGTTCGTGTGGCAGGGAGAACAGGACTTGGGTGCCGCCTGCCCCCTTTTCATCAGGGACGGGTTCTAGATCTCCACCTGCAGCTCCTGTGCCCCACGGCTAGGCTAGCTTGGACGGACGGGCTTCTGGGGCTCACAAGATCCATTCCCCAGATGTCAGCCACCCCTTCGCCTCCAGCGCTCCTCCATTCTCAGCCATTTCAGCTGACGGCCCTGGCACCACGGCAGCCTTGTCCTGCGATTGTGGCTTTTTGTACCCGGGACTTCCAGGTCTCTGCTCACTCTGCTCCAGTGCCCCTTGGCAACTTCCTCATTACTAGTCCAACGCCTTCTTTCTGGGCAACCGGAAGCTCTCTCCTGCTGGTGGTGAGTTAAAGCCTTTGGAATGAGGGAAGGGTGTGGTAGAGGCATGCATGAGTGCGCTGGTGCCATAAGGGTAGGGCTTTGGGGCAGATGGCCAAGGCCCCACTAGGCAGAATGAGCAAGAGGGGCTTGCCAAGACAACTCCTGTCAGGCACGGCCAACAGGAGAGGAGCTGTAGTTTCAAGAAGGTGCAGGGCAGCATGCTGGTGGTGGTGGTGGAGGAGGAGGAGGAGGAGGGCTTGCCACAGGGAAGGCCTCCGTTTCCTCTCCTTGGCACATTGTGGCCTCGAAAAGCACCCTTTTTCCTTCCTGCCCACCCTATATGGCATTTATAACCCCCTTCCCCAGCCCAGCAAGGTTCTCAAAGCAGTTATGAAGATTAGGAAAGTGAGACAGCCC
Source organism: Varanus salvator macromaculatus (assembly GCA_023646645.1). Classification (NCBI taxonomy): domain Eukaryota; kingdom Metazoa; phylum Chordata; class Lepidosauria; order Squamata; family Varanidae; genus Varanus; species Varanus salvator. The sequence continues at coordinate 7,170,485 of JAIXND010000803.1, read as the reverse complement.
CAGCTTTCGAGGGCAAAGGCATGGCTCAAACAGAAAGCAGGTCATGGGGGAAGGCGGAGGGAAGCAACACTTGGGCACCGGGTTTCAGTTTTGGCATTCTTACAGGTGCTCCTTCTGGAAAGGGGGAGGGAAGCAAGCTCCCTACGGCTGTTCCAATCTATGGGGTTGCTCTCTTCCTTGCTGGGGTGTTCATCTGGGGAGGCAGCTTCCCAGCAGTCCGTGGTCTCCGGAATATCATTAACAAGTTAAGCGGGAGCCCCAGAAGGGATCAGCTCGCTTCTCCAGTGCACCGGCCCAGCTGAGTCTGTGTCTAACAAGCCAGGCATGGGAGGCTCTGATAAATGGAAAGATGAACCTGGAAACCAGGGGTGGATGGGTGTTGCTGTACAGCACCCAGCAGGCTTGTGCATGGCACTGGGGAGGTGGGCCTGTTCAGCACGGGATGAGTCAAAAGAGGGGGGACTGCTCTTTCGATTTATTTTTGAACAACCCCAATGTCCAGTCTGGGTGTGCCCTCCACCCTCGTCAGAGGTGCAGAAGAGCCAAGGTGCCACTTGATTCTGGCTGAGGAAGGAATTTCCTCCGCCGAACCTGCAGGAAGGTGGGTTAATTTAACTCTCCCGTGTGCATCTGGGTGGAAGTGATGCTTGTGCATGGAGGGCGGAGGGGAAAATGCCGTTCAGATGCCTGTCCATAGGCCCAGCTGGGAGGTGTGTGCGCATGGTGGTGTGTGTGTGCGTGTGCGTGCGCGCGCGCATGTGTGTGGGGGGGGCGAAGTTGTGGGAAGGGAGGTGGCTGGTGAAACAACGCCGAAAGACCAAAAAAAGCTTCGATTAATTATTCATCTGAGGAAGTGAAGTGGAGAAAATGCAACATGGAAAAAACAAGCTCTGAATGATTGTGGGCTGATGGTTGTGGGGGGGGGGTGAGGAAGAGGGGGAGGGCTGAAGGTGTGGGGGGAGGGGGCCAAAGAGAAGCGATGGCCCCAGAGGCCGTGTGTGCATGCGCGCAGCACTCCGGAGGCGGCTGGCCATTAACCCGTGGAGCTCCACACCGACACTCAAAGGGTTAAGTCAGCCTTCTGCATCCCAGCACACTCCAGATCTTCTGGAATATGACTCCCATCATTTAGGGTGATGGGAGTTGTAGTCTGGCAGATCTGCAAGGCACTATGTCCCCATTTATTCTGGGCCCCACATTTTCTACCTAGCTGGCTCCCCTGTCCCCCAACAAGTGGACACACACACAATTTGCTGATGTCAGAGCATCCACTAATCTGTTTTTCAACAGTGTGCAGGACCCAGACAGACTCTTCCTGGTAGCCCCTCGGAATTACATTTTGTCCCAAGTGCCTGATAGTCTTTGAAGATATACTACCCCTAAACATGGAGGTTCCCCGAGCCCTAATTGTAGGGCTATTTTTCCATCTAAACATGTCCAGGGCTGCACCCTTAGTTAGAGTTTAGCTACCAGTCCTTCCTGTGATGTTGGGCACTGGTTTAGATGATAGATGGCAGACAGACATACTGGGCTTGGTTGGCCTAATATCTAAACAGTTACGGTCCTTCCATATTACCAGGGAAGCTAAATCTGGGAAAACAGATTGCATAAAAGAAGCCAGCAACTAGAACAAAGCATTCCCCAATGCCGGAGATATTGCTTAGTCAGACTGCTGAGGCTCTCCAAGGCTAAAATTTGGAGCAGGATGCTGGGACAGGGGGTTGGGGAGAGGTCCATGGAGGGAATACAAGCTTCAGGGGGCTGGATGGGCCATCTCCGCAGGCCGGATTGTACTGTGGGCTGAAGGCTGCCGCACCAGCCCGGCATATGGGCAGCCTGTATGACTACGAAATCTTGAGGGAAGCGTCTCTCCTTAAAAATTGACAGGGGGACAAGAACTGTCATTTCCCGAGTTTGTAAGGCTCTTCCAGTTCCTCCATCAATTTGGCACACTCACGCATGCACAGACATCAAAAAACACGATTTCTGGAAACCAACACCAACAGGATGTTTTTACCCCTCCAAACCCATACGCAGAAGCGTGCTGACCTCAGAGCCAAGATCAGGACTGCTAGAAATGGCATGCAGGGGAGATAAGATTGATCGGGGTCGGTGGGTGGGTTTCCATCAGTTTTCCCCTGGGGAAGAGGCACGTGGTCCTGTGACAGGCAGGTCCGTATGTCTCTGCTTGCAGGAGGCACGGTCCCACACGGCCCACGGAAAGCGTGTGCACAGAAGCCACAAAGGGCTTCCCCTGGCCCAGCGGAGGTGTGCGGGCACCTTGGGGACAGGATGCGACGGACGGGTACTCCGGCGATGCGCAGTTTGGCATCCTTTCTTGGCTCTCCACCAGGGAAGAGATGAAGGCTCACTCCCTGCAGAACACCCCCCTCCTCCCGCCCACAGCCCAGCCGTCAGGAACCGTGGCAAGCTGACGGCACAACCAGTGCCGACAGCAAGAACGGGCAGTGCCAGTGCGGAGGGTGCCGGTGGATGGGTTTCTTGCAGGCAGCCTGGGAGGGAGCAGTGTGTGCGCTTTTGCCGGGGAGGGGGTGCGCCGCGGGCAGGAAGAGACAGAGGAAGGAATGGGTTACACCGCCACTGACGGTCTGTCTGTGGCAGGGAACTGCGAATGTGTTGCCTTTCTGTCTGCCACGTCGTGCCAGCCGCCACCTTCTGCCACTCCGCGCCACCCTTGCGCAGGAGTGGGAATTTCTCTCGCATGCGCGGATGCATGGAAATAGCTCTCCCTAAACAGTGCGCCTCGGCAGAGGGGAAACATACAAACACACACCTCCACACGCCACACGTGCTGCGCAGCCAGTGCCACGGCACAGATGGGGGGGCATGAGACTGAACAGAAATGTTCTCCACATGCTAATAAATACCCTCCCAGCAATCACACCTAGGCAAAGAACATGCAGTTTTGCAAGGACGGGGTAACTCCGGCTCCCACCTGGCCCAGGACATGGTTCAGGGACGATGGGAGTGGTGAATCCGGCTGTCTAGAAGTTGCTCGACACGGGGCTTAATCTGTTTGGGTTAGGATGTTTCTTTAAACGGGGCGGAGGGAAGGCGACCTGGCAGGACAAGCTTAACTTAGGAAATGCTTTTATTTATGCACAGCATTGTGCAAGATTAATGATGAGACGGTCCCTTCCCTCAGGCTGATAATCTAAAAGACGCAACACGAGTGGAAAAGGGGTTGAGGAGGGAGGACTTGGAGGGGGAGGCAGGTCTTACTTCTTGCAAGTGCTCCTTCTGGGTCTCTTATCGCCTTTTTCAAGGTTTGGCAGCCTGGTGCCTTCCAGACAATTAGGAAGCTGTCATGCCCCCTGCCCTCTCCGAAAGACCCCCTTCTACAGGTCAGCCTCAGAGGTGCGTCCTAAAAGCTTCGTGGGCCGCGCCACCGCTGGAGCTCCCGGGACCCCAGGTGGGCTGAAGGTCAGGAAAGGCAGGCCAACCCCATCCCAAAAGGCACATATTCTACTCTTCCCCACCACTGTGGGCGCATGCGTACATACACACACACACACATGCACACGAAGAGTTGCAGTCCCATGTCCATGGTGAGGGAGGGGAGAGCCTGAGCACCTTCCCTTGCCAGGCCCTGGAGAACGATCCAAGCCCGCACGGTCGCTGACCAACTGGGAGTGAATGCCGCACCGGGATTTGGCTCGGTGGAGCGCGAGGGGGTGGTGGTTGTTGTCGCTTTTCGGCTCTGACTCATTTCCCTGAGCCGATGGCAGGTGGCTCCGTTCCCACGTGCCGGCTTTGGGAGAACGCCAGGCAGAGCGGGGAGGGAGGGGGCCAGCAGCCTGCCAAGCTGTGCCATGCTGCCAGTGCTTGGGGGAGCTCCAAGCAAGGGGGGAGGGGGCCAGCAGCTGGAGAATCCACGCTGAGGACTAGGAGACTGGTGGCAGGTGTTTGGCAGTCGGACTCTGTTCAGCCAGACTTCGGAGTGTGGCCAAAATGGACAAGAAGGGAGAGTCTGAAATGAGTCAGGAGATTTCGGGAAGGACAGAACTTGGTGCCAGGGTGCAGGCAGATGGTCTCAGGTGACATGCCCAGCATCTCACTGGGAAAACCCCTGGAGAGTCATTGCTGGGTGAGAGAGATTCAGTATCGAAGCTGCTTCCTGGGGCTGGAGGCTAAGTCTGAATCCTACCTGGGCTAAAGGTGCCTTCAGGCCAGGATCTCTGAGCCTCAGTTTTCCCAGCTGCAAAATGGGCATATGAAGGAACCTTCTTTTGCTGGCTCTTTCACACGTCTTGTCTTTCAAAATAAACTACTTCTCAGGGTTAGTGTGAGGATAAAATGAGCTAACCTACCCATGTTCCACACCCATTCCTGTGTACACTGCCCTGAACATCGGGAGGAGGAGGTAGGGTTATAAAAACAGCCAAGACATAGGAAAATAATACCAATGCTCAGCTTACACATCCCATCCCCCACTTCCTGGCTGCTGGCCAGGGTGGGCCACAAAGCCCCACAGCCATCTGGTAACCCCAGGCCTCAAAAAATGAACCTCCCACCCCGGTGTGCACCTTTTTCTCTCAGGTTTGCATGAGACAATAGAGATAGAAATGGGGCGATTGCAAGGCTTTCTGTCCCCGGCAGCCGCGCCCTGGATCCTGGCCTTGGGAGCCGCTTCGAGGGCCACAGGGGAGAGGTCATTGTACACGCGTGTGCTTGCACACGTGTGCACTGCCTCCCCCTGCCCTGGTTAATATTTAACTGCGGCTTCCTGTGACCGGCCGGCTCCCAGCCTAGCGCCTAGACACTGTTCAATAAGTCATTCCACGGGGCTGCGGAGGCGAGAGCGGTGCGTGTGCAGGGGGCGCGGTGCATCTGGAGCAGGCGACGGCGCGGGGGGGCCGGGGGGGCGTGATAATGGAGATTGCTGAGCAGAGAGTGGGATAAATTATTCATTAAATAAATAAACACGGAACGGGTGTGAGAAGGAGCCGGCGGGAGCACAGCGGGGAGAAGCCTCCGCAAGAGGCTGTCATGCAACGCCGAGGCCCCTCTGGCCACGGAAAGGGGCCACGGATGCAGGGCCGAGCGCCTCTGCGGGGGGGGGGGAGGGCGGCCGCGTGCTGGCAGGTGATTTGGAGTCGGGATGCTGCTGGAGGCCAGCCAGGAAGAGATGCAGGCTCCAAATTTAAAAGCAAACTGCACTCCGGCTGCTGTCTCCTCGATGCTGGAAGGGCAGCCTCGTGGACCGGCCTGGTGGTCCCGATGGATTGATCGGTTTCGTGGGCTGTGGGAGGAGCCACACAAAATCTTTGTGGATGATGGGTGGAGACGGACTCCTCCTGGCTCCTGGGTGCAGCGGCTGCAGCATCTTTCTGGATCATGGCAAAGCCAGAATATTTGTGCAGCGTGTGTTGTGTGGAGCGTGTCCACGATGCGTGGCTTTCCAGAACTCCGTTCACCCCACAACTTGCAAACTGACGCAGCTTCTGTGTTTCACTGGCTGGCTAACACCTTTGCTGGCAGCTGGGGAGAGGTCCCCAAAACTCAGCCTCCCAACTCGACATTATTCTCCACACATTCCCTTTCACATCCACATGTACAGAGGGCCTCTGAGCAAGTACGGTGCACCCTCAGCCTGCACTGAGCGGCCTCTGTTTTCGGATCGGAGACTGGGCCCCTATTTCATCGCACCGTTTCCTTAGCAGAGTGGCAGGCATCCCGAGGCATGCCCAGATAGTCCGTCTTGCGGTCCACCTTCGGAGCAAGTTCAGACACACACTGGCCAGCATGTGGGGTGTGCATGCGAAAGCACTCGCTTCAGCATGTTGCTCGACTGAATCCACGCATGAAGGCCAAGTTCAGAAACAGCAGAATTCGACATTTCCACGAAAGAGCCGGATCGCCTCTCCGCCAGCAGTGTCAAAACCAAAACTGCTCCTGCACAATTCACCCAGATCCCACGATCTGAAACACCGGGGGGGGGGGACCCCCCTCCACTTGTACTCATTGTTCTTATTTCCTGTTTCCTTTTTTAGCACCGCGGCTCTTGTTAAAATTGAATGAGGCCCTCACGGTTCGTCGGGTTGAGTCAACGTCTTGTTGGCGCCGAACTCACCCGAATCCCCTCGGGGGTTCCAGGAGGGCTACCCGCCCCCCAGGCTGGCTAAAAAGATGCTGGCACTGAGCACCTGTCCCCAGAGTAAAAACAGGGTTGGCTACCATCGGGGATTTTTTACTGGTCCAGGCCAAGAAGACTGCATGTAGCTGACCCCTAAATTATCCTGTTCCCCAAGCGGTGCTTCTATCTCAGGGCATAGCTAATAAAACCTACTCAGTTTCTTCTGTGACTTCATCTTCATCTTCCTCATCAGCATTGTATCCCATTTGCAGCATGCCTTTTTTCCTCTTGCAAAGAACTCAAAGCAACTAAACAGGCTCTCCTCCTCTCCATTTTGTCTTCACAACAACAACAACAACAACCCTGCGAGGTAGATTAGGCTGAGAGTCAGGGACTGGACCAAAGTCACCCAGTGAGCTTAGAGGCTGACCATCCTCCCATGGCCGGATCTCCCAAGCCCACGGCCAACACGCAAACCACCATGCCGCACTGGCGCTCAATATCTTGTCCTATATGCCGCCCTCACATTGATAAAAGGCTCCACCTCTGACTGGCCAAGTTCCACCCCAGCATCCCAGATCCTGCCGGACTCTGCCAACGAAGCCCGTAAGGTTTGGCAAGGGCGCTACCAGAGCCCTCGAAAGCCTCATTCAGCTCCGCCTTTCACTTCCTGGATGTTGACTTGGCTTTACCCACGGAAAAGCTGGGGCCCAGAATGGTCTTGTCTCCCCGCTGCCCCCACTGTCCACCTCCCGCATCAGAACCAACTGCTGTCCGCCCTCCGAGCCAGTTTCATCCCCACACGGCCAGGGGCTGCATCCCCACCGCCGCATTCAGCCTGAACTGGGAAGGTACGGGGGCTCAAGCTCTACTGGGCTCCAGAAAGCCCCATCCTCCATATCGCTTATATACCCGAGGCTGAAAGAAATATTCTCTGGGTATGTTCAGAGGCACTCCTCAAATTAATATTACCCTCACATGGGCAGCATCTTGAAAACAAGTCCTAGGGACTTCAGCCAACGCGCAGGACACCCACTGGTCCACACGGCTTTTCTGCTTCCACACTTTTTTCACAAAAATGCTGGACTTTGACAAGATAGGATGGGCACCGTGTGTCTGTGTGTGTGCACATGTGCGTGCAAATACACACATACCGGAAAAGCTACTCTGCAGATCCTGTCCACATATGTGCAGAAGAACTTCTGGGTGGATCAAGCTCCCTTTTGCCCTGCAGAGCAGAGCCAACTTTTCTGAAATTACTATGGTGCGGGGTGGGGGGAATTATTATTCAACACCGGTCTCCATTCCCCAGTCCTCACCCTTACAGAGCCGAAATGGCACCAGCCAGGCCTGAAAGGGAAGTTTCCGTACATCCAAGGAAACCTCCAAGGCTTATGTGAGCACAAGACAGGCAGAGCTTCAAACAAGACGAACTAAAGCCAGACTCACACGATCATGCCTTTCACTTCCTCAGCCCTCCATGGTCTTGGTCGCACATTGCACGATTTTCCTCCTTCCTGTGACAGTGCGTCTCTGACCATGTTTGCAACGCTTGTGAGGGGGTGGGTTTGGGGGTGGCTTCGAAGGCTGACCCAGTGTGCTTCACCATGTTCTGGTGACCCGGTAAGCTGCCCGCCAGGGGGACTATTGCTGCTGATTGGCACAGGAGGGGCGGGGAAGAGACGCCACAGCGGTCACTGAAAGCTTGTCACTACCAAGGACATAGAAACCTGGACTGCCCCACTGAAACAATCATAGAAACATAGAAACAGAGCGAGTCAGAAGGGGCCTCCCGGGCCATCTAGTCTACCCGGCTCCACTCACAACACGCCCACCATGTGCGTGTCCAGCCTGTCCTTGAACACCCGCACCGATGGGGCCTCACCCACCTCCCGTGGAAGCCCATTCCACACCCTCGGGGTCCGAACCGATAGGAGGTGCTTCCTGGCATCCAAATTGAACCTGGGTTCCCTGAGCTTTGCTCCGTTGCAGCGCTCAGTAGCAGGACAATACTCCGTTTCTGTTGCAGGGCATTTGTGTGGAATGGCATCCTCTGGAAAAGGGCTTGGATGGCTGGCTGGCTGGCAGGCACCCTAATCAGAAAACCTCTCCACTACCCAGTTGTGAATTAATCATTTGCCTGGGGTTGCAAAAATGCTTCCCTTATTCCAGGGAAGACTTCTTACCTAAACTTTCTTCTGGACCTGGTGGAGGTGGGTGGAGGGCTTGGGGAAAGGAGGCGGCTATAAGAGAGGAACAAGGGATCCAGCTGGAGGCTTTTGGTCCCCCTCCTTCTGGCCAGACTCCCCCCAATCCCCAACTCAAAGGGGATTATGGAAAGCAGGGGAGGAGGCAGGGCCACCTTGGAGTTCAATGGCAAAGCAGCTCCCTGGATCTACATTTGAATGGGATCGGACTATTTCCAGTCCAGAGCAAATCCATGGTGCGGAGCTGCAGAGGGAGGGGAGGGGGAAGATGTGTGGGCCTTGTTCCCAGAGCCCCACATTATGGCCAACTGAAAGACAGGGAGGGGGGCAGGCAATTCAGAAAAAGCAGTGGGGCAGGAGAACATAAGAAAAGCCACCCCAGATCACACCAAAGGTCCATCTACTCCAGCGCTTTGCACACATGGTGCAAAAAGACACGCTAGTGTCATGGTGCGCCTTTTCCACCCTGGTGCCCTCCAAATTTTCCAACCTACACTACCCAGCATCCTTGAACACTGGCTGGACTGATGGGAGTTAGAAGTCAAAACACCTGCAGAAAGCAGCAGGCGGAGGAGAGCCGAACACACCACCCCTGATAAAATAAGGTTTAACGCATCCGTGAGGGTTGGCCATGCTGCCTGGGGCACATGGGAATCATGGGGAGGTATCAGGCTGCCTGTCTGTGGAAGAACTGGGGGCGCCCAGAGGCAAATCCTTGCCCAGGTCTGACACTCTGTGGAGGATCTTTCTGGCTCAGTTTAATCGTTGAACCTCAGTGTTCCTGAGAGAGGGGAAGGAGAATTATGCATGATGCTTGGAAGACAGAAACGTCATTAATAAGCACAACTGAAGGAAGGAGTTAACCACAGGGTCTAGTAAGCCCAGTCTCCTGTTTTGGGCAGTGGGCAGTGCTGTCCCCTGCGTCCCGCAACCCGTGACCAGCCTTGATGCCCGACCCTGTCTCCTGCCCCCGCTGTGTGTGCATCCTTTGCTGGGTCCGTGCCTTCTAGCTCCTTGCAGATGGCCTCAGAGCCTCTGCCGAGCTGGTGGGCACAGAGAAGAGAGCCGGATCCAAGGAAATGCCAGGTGAGGTGTGAAGAGAGATGGAAATGCAGCCCCAGCAAAACCTGCCGGGCTTTGCAGGGATCGGGCCGGCAAGACAGCGAGCAAGGGCACCGAGCCGACAAGTCTCCTTGCCGCCTGGTTGGCTAACTAGCCAGCAAGCAACCAGCTCCTCTGTTTGGCACAGAGGTGGGACATCTGGCATTTGCCCCCCACCTGAAATAGGAAAGTCCAAAGACGCAGCACAGCTGGGAAAGCGGGGAGGCAGGGTCTGGAGGCTGGGCTTCTGCGGTCCCTTACAAAACACACCATCCGCCTGCTTGCTGTGGCTGATGGAAGTCGTGTTTCCTTTTTCATTTCCTCATCAGTTGCTAATCCCCATTCATTCATTCATTCATTCATTCATTCATTTCTGCGATTTCTATCCTGCCTTTTTCCTACAAAGGGCTCAAGGCAGCTTACATCTCCTCCTCCATCTTATTCCCACAACAGCAACCCTGTGAGGTAGGTTGGGCTGAGTCTGTGACTGGCCCAAAGTCACCCAGTTGGCTGAGCGGGGACTGGAACTCAGATCGTCTGAGTCCCAGTTCCACGCTCTTAACCACTACACCACACTGGCTCTCCACCATTGCAACACCATGCTTACTGGAGGGTGTTTTGGACCCCTGACCACACAGAGCCGAGCCTTTGAGCCAGTGGGGGTGGCCGTTCGAATGTGGGACCGGGACCCGGGGGACCCGGGTGCCAGTCATGGCTCAGCAGGGAAACTTCCTGGACCAGCCACTGCCTCCCAGCCTATCCTACCTCACAGGGCTATTGTGAGGATCAAAGGGAGAAGAGGGGGATCCTGAACGCCACCCTGGTTTTGCCAGAAGAGGGAAAAACAGTGGGATATCAATGTAATCATGTCTAAACAATAAATGACCCACCTTATAAGGTTGTTGTGCAGATAAAGTGACAGAGGGACAATCTTATCTATCACCTTGAAGGAACGCAGGAGTGCCTAGGAGGGGTCAGTCCAGTCCCCCCACATTTCTGTAGTACCTGACCCCAAGGATGCAAGAAACCTTGGTTGCTTTCACACGTGCTGGGAATGGGCAAAGGGGTCCTTGGCAGGGCCCGCTCGATAGCCCCCTTTCCTGGGCAAGACAAGACATGGGAAAAAATGAAGGGACACAAGACCCATCTGCTCTAGCTGGGGGAGAACAGGAGTGGGGGAACTCTGCCTAGGCCCCTCTGGCTGACTGTGGATGATGGGTCCCACACGTCCAGAGGGCAGTCAGGGGAAGCTGTCTTACAGAGAGCACAGTGCAAAGCGCATGACTTTGATGCTTGCTCTGTGGTTGGCTGCTATTCAGGGCTGATCTGGGACTAAGAGAGGGTACGACACATCCTGATTCCTCGCACATCCATCCCTCTGCCACCCGTGCAGCGCTCCTGGCAGAACAACCTCTTCCATGCGGTTTCCAAATATTGCCGGAGAAGCCACCTTGAACCTAAAGTCACCGTGTTTGTCTAGAAAACACTGCATTGGGTTAACAAAATGTTTCAAAATCAGTGCGGATTTCTCGGCAGGCGCTGGCAAGAAGCCACGGCTGTAATGGCAACCCAGGAGTCAGAAACGCAACCTTTTTCTGGCACAGAAAGCTCAGAACACAGGTGGCTTTGCTGATCCGAATGCGTACGTGTTAAAAGCGCAGGACTGGGGCAAGTTTAAAAAGTTGGCAACCCTGTCAAGGTTTGATAGGGGAGACACACAACAAGGAAGAATGTTGCCAGCGTTTGGAACGGCCTGGAAGCACAGGAACGGGTTCACAATATACAAACGCACACCTTGCGTAGGGTTGATGGGGGGAGGGGGACGCACCCAGCTCCAATGCCTGAAAGAATATTTTGCTGGGCAGCAATTAGTAATTGGTCATGTCTAGCTCCGTACCATGAAGGACAAGAGTCACTGGTTTATTCCTACAGATCGGATGCTTGTTAAAGCGAAAGCAGCAGATACAACTTTCTTCTCAGTTTGTAATTGCAAGGTAGGGGAGAAATTACCTGCTGTGGTTGGCTGGCCTTGAGCAAATTGCTTCTCTTTCAGCCTCTGTTCCTCACCTGAAAAATGGGCGTATGGAAGGGTTGGCTAACTCTGACCAAGTCCTTGTTGAGCAACTTGGCTGGCCTTGTTGGAGGGGCTGAACCTCAGCGCCTGATTCTCTATGTCAGCACAGCATGTGGCACATACGGTGCCGAAAAAGATCAACTGTGCTTCCTGGGACACTATTTTGTGCTCTGGCGGAGGGGCCCTGAGGTTCTGTTAAAAAGCAAATTTTGAGAGAGAGAAGGGGCTGACTTATGGAAGAGTCCTGCTGGATCAGACCAAAATGTGTCCATCTTGTCCAGTATCCTGTTCACGCAGGAGCCAAATGGATCCCACAAGCCAGACATGAGCATTGTGGGACATCCTACCATGTTCTCCAGCTATACAGGGGCAGACAGTCTCTCATGGCCACCAGGACTAGCAGCTTGGATAGTCTCCAAGAATTGCTCCAACCCCCCTTTAAAGTCATCCAAGGTACATCATGTTTCATGGATGTGAATTCCAGCATTTGACCCAGGGCTATGTGAAGTCCTTCCTCTTGTCCGTCTAGAATCTCCCACTCATCGGCTTCCTGGGATGATTCCTTCGGATTCTGGGATTATGGGAGAAGGAGAATTTGGTGCACCTCCATTATCATTCTCTGCTTTTGCATTTTTTTTTCTAAGAAAAGCGGTCCCAGTGGCTGCAAATGTGCCTCATCGGGGAGTTTCTCCACCCCCTGGATCATTTAGCTTGCCAAACTAACCCCAAGAGAGGTTCTTATTGGCTATGAAGAGGACTAAAAATAAAATAATAATTAAAAGAACAAGAGTCTGAGAGCATCCTATTTTGGGGGATGATTGTACATGTTCTTCCCTCTTAAACGCTTCGCATCCTTCACCTGGACCATGGCACATTTTCGGGCTGTGTCGCAGCCTCACACCTGGTCAGAGGAATATCTGATCGCCAGACACTGGGCTATCCGGAAGGACGCCCCACCTGGAATCACAGGTCTGAGGCAGGCCGCTCTTTGGATTCCACCTTTGGAACTAAGCGATGTGAATCCAATCAGGGAATGGCAGGCGCTATCGATATCCTGGCCCCACCATAATTAGTCATAGGCTAATTAACACCAAGCTCTCCGAACCCAGACAGAGCTGCCGGCGTGGCGCTGGGAGGGCAGCGGGCAGAGGGGACAGCAAAAAATATATCCTGGGACCATGCCGCACTGGCTCCAGGTTTGCGAGGTATGCTCCGTGGGGCCCCTCCCTCCGTGGGGCTGCCTTCTCCCCATAGGGCCACCAGCCACTTTAGCTGCTGCTTCTACTCCTGGCTCCTGCTGGCTTGCTTGGCAGGAAGACAGGCGAGAGAGAGGATTTGAGGCATCGCCTCTCCACCGGCCTGATCTGGGAGCGCGAGCTGGGTGAGCGGGCAGCTTGCGAAGGGGAAGAGGACAAGCGGCAAAGCCGGGGGCTTTGTGCCTGGGTACGGGGGCTTGGCACGCACTCCACTGTGCCGGCCTTGGATGCCAGCCAGCCATGGCGTGTTTTGGCTGCACCCAGTTGCAACAACAGGGCCGCTTGTGGAGGGCAGCGGGGGCTGACCCAAGTCCACAGACCGAACCCAGAGGGTGCAGGCAGCGCCCCTCCAAGCCATGCGGGACAACGCAGTCCTGGGGGCTTGTTTTTCGGCACTTATGGCAGGGGAGGGTATGCGGACGTGCCAGAGGGGGAAAGAACACGGGACAGGAGTTTCGAGCAAACGGGACAAAGTGCGTGTGCCGTTCGTTACGGCGTGTGTCTAGAGATACTTGTCAACAACCAAGTATTATCGTACGAGTGCTAAGGTCGTGCCCGGAAAATCCAGCTGCAGCTGCAGGCGTGACAACGCACCTGCTTGTTCTTGGCTGTGCAGAGAGATGGAGGGGACCCGGGAGCCAGATCTGTCCCGCGTAACCTGCAGCGGGCAGAGGAAGGGAAAGGTTGCCAACTCCCCCGACAGAACCTGCAGCTGTGCCTTTCGCAGCAGGTCAACCTGCAAGCATGCATAAGCAGCGGCATTTTTCTGGAAGCCAAAGAAAGATTACTCCCCTCTTGAGTGTTGCGGGCCGAGCTGCAGCTAAAAGGCATAGAAGCAGGCCAGGCTGGCGTTCTTGCTCATTTGGCAACCTCAGATCCATCAGAAAGGACCTCCACGAGGTTTGGCCTTTCTTCTCAGGCCGTTTTACTGTAGGTGCTCCATGACCATCTTGGTTATGGACTAAGAATGATACTTAGTGAAGTCCTTTGTTTCTTTAGTGAACCTGAAGTGTTACATGTACTGTTCTTGTTTGCTGTGTGTATCTGGAAGTAAAACAACGCTCTGTGGGTGGAAAAAGGGGTGCATGGGTCAGGGCAGGTGGGTGCCCCCCACCCATCACGGAGCTGAAGCATGTCTGTTTCCTTGTGGTTCTCCTAGCCTATCCTCCCTTGGCTGACCCTCCCCTTACCGTGGAAGCTGAGCCTGCAAACTCCATGGGGCAGAAAGCCTTCCCCACACATCTGTTTCTTCGTGGTGAAGTGGCATGAGCCTTGTGCTCAATGCAACCCCAGTGAGGGCATGAAAGGGAAGAGGGGCTTCGGACCCCAGGGACAGCAAGGGGGAATGGCCAGAGTCGTTCAAAGGACCCTCTGCCACCGTGGTAATGCACCAAACTGTCGTGGCTCCCCCCAGATTTGGCAGTGGGTCCCACAGGAAGCAGGGAAGAGGAAGCGAAGGTCATGCGCACAGTGGGTAAGGGTCACAAAGGCAGAGAAGGGGAGAGAGGGCCATGGGGCGGGGGGGGCAAGGGAAGGGAAGCTTTTGCAGGATGCGGAAAGGGTTTTTTTTAGGGTTTCTGGTGCCAGCCCCATAAAGATCGTCCCTGCTGAGCTGGGGGTCAAATCCGCCATCAGGGTTGCTCCTCCACACCCTCGAGAGATGCACTCATTTATTTTTTTTTATATTACCTTATTGTGAAACGGCTGCTTTGGCCTCCCTCTGCAGAAGGGGTGGGGGGTGCGCTCAACCTTTCCCTCCCCAGCTTGTTCGATCGAGCAATTCCAGCAGCGGGAAGGAGGGAGGGAGGGAGGGAGAGGCGGGCGGAGGAGGCTGGTTCGCTCCCTCGGCAGCCGGCGGCGCCAAGGAGAAAATTAGGCAATAAATAACGGGGGGACGGGTGGGGATGAGTGCCGGCAGTACGGTACCGTATAATGCTGAAATACGGCTCGGCGGGGTTCGAAGGGCTGAGCTCGCAAAGCCTCCACCGCCAGCAGCCGCGGCGTGAGACCGGCGTCCGGGGCTGAGTTCCGGAGGCAGCCGGGGTAGGATGCAGTTGGACCGAGAAGTCACTGCTGGTCCGTTGGTTTCGGACATCGTCCATCTTCCCCTCCACAGGGCACAAGGTGTGCGTGGGATTCCCCCCGCCCTTCCTTCCCATTCCATCTGCACAACAACCCTTTGGGGTAGGTTAGGCCAAAGCAGCGATGAAATTCTAGGAGCTGCATGGTCCAGACAAGGACTAGGACCCACCTCTCTCGAGTCTGAGTCCAGCACTTGATCTGAAACTCCACCCTGTCTCAGACCCTCTTGGAGCAAACAGCAGCCTCTAGAGAGAGAGAGTGAGTCAGGGTTCTGTGAAGGCAGCTAAGCAGAGGAGTCTTAGCTATAGGTGTTCCAGCTTGGACTGGCTGTGAGAATGGAACTTCCAGGGTCAGGAGAAGTCTACCTTGGAATTCTGTTGCTGGGGAGAAGCCTGCTCCCTTGTGGGCTTTCCGGAGGCTTCTGGCTTGCCATGACGTGAAATCAGCTGGGCACCATGGACCTTCGGTCCACATGTTGTTCCAAGCTCCTCAGCCCCTCTCCATTACTCTGCAGATCCTCTGAGGCTGCAATGAAGCAGAGAGGGCAACTTTGTCTAAGTGGGCCAGAAAGGCTCCGTGAGGGCAAAAGTCCCCAAGTTTTTCACATTTTTTTCACAAATGTGCTGGGCACATTTGAGATTTCTGTTCCATTTATAAAATGGCTGCCTAGCCAGGCGTGGCTGTCCCCAAAACATCCATGTTTAAATATTTTAAATATTTTAATTTGGTTTTAACTTCATATGCTCAGCTATGCTTCCTATGTTGCATTTTGTATTATTATTTTGTACTATTGTATTGCTATTTTTGCATTTTTCCTGTGTTGTATTTTGCTATAATTCTCCTATTGTTTGATTATTTATGGTTTGTAAGCCATCCTGGGACGTTTTGTAAATGACGGGATATAAATATTGTAATTAAATTAAATAAAAATGTGGAGGAGGCAAGCTTCTGAGGCCAGAAGAAAATAGTTTGACTGAGGAGAGAAGCACAAGGCAGAGGTGGGGACCAAGTTTCAAAATACAAAGCCGTTCTTTTGGAAAACACATGCCACTCCTTTTCTGCTGCAGCTCCATTTCACAGAAAGCAAACCGAGGAGACTCACGGATCAGCACACCTTGGCCCAGAAAGGATACCTCTGCGGGCCTCAATTGCCCAAATAGAAATGCCTCCACAAAGCAGGAAAAAACACCCATTTTACCGAAAGCGAACTGTAAAACCAGCCAGGCAAAACACACATACAAGGATAAGAGGCGTGGCGGGAGAGATAAGGAAGACTGGAGCAGCTGAAGGTTGTGCGAACTTTTGGAGGCAAGAGCTGGAAGCTTGCTCAGCACCCCAGGCTGCTGCTAAACAGGGAGTTTGGGAAGGGATGGTTTGTATCGTTTCGTTTTGGGGTTAGGTGGGCAAACATCCCCGAGCCCCAAATCCGTTTGGCTGGCTCTGCCTGAGAAAACCCTCCTTTGCCAGACCATTCAGTGAGCGCACCCAGAGGAGATTATCCGAGCAAGGACAAAACTGTGCACAGTCGGGGTTCCAGCCAGCCAGAGAGTGTCTGTCGCTCAGTGGCAGAGTCCAGCCTGCCTCTCCCAGCCAGCCATGCCCTCTGCCAGAGTGCTCCATTCCGGCAACCAGCTCCAGGTGTTTTATCTCCCTACCTCACCCCACCAATTCTATGGATTCCCAGCCCTTCTTGGGCTGTTTGGGGGAGAGGGGGGTCCCCTAAAGATTTTTCACACATCTAAAACCCTTGGGGATTCCTTGACCCTGCAGAGACCTCCCTCGTGGGTGAGGATTGGATGCATAAAGATCTGTACTCAGAGAACGAGTTTGCTTTTGGCATTTGGATACACAAAAGAGAAGATTGGCTGAAAGTCCATCATGGAGGGAGAGGGAACTTTTCCTATCCTGTCCTTTCCTCTGGCTTGTCTTTCTGTTACAACATGAGCAACGCCATCACAGCTGATGGTGACCGGCCTTCCATGGACAGTTGCTATGGATGTATGGATTTTGCTAAATCTATTCTGTCTATAGATAAGCACGTCCTCAAAAAGCAATACAAACACACTCACTACAAAATCCATAAAACGGGAGACGGCCACTTAAAAGCAACAGACCTGACTGATAAAACCTGAAGTTACAGAAAGGGCAACAAAAGCGGAGCGTTTTCCGAAGACCCGCAAAGGATGGACCTGACAAACCCCCTGATGGAAGCGGATTCCAGAATTCCAGAGCCACGGCCAAGAAGGCCCTCCTCCTTGTACTGAGAGGGGCCCACTTCGGATGAACTCAGGCAGGAGTGGCTCTGGGAAAGGAGGACCCTTCAGGTAGCTTGGATCTGAGCCCAGAAAGCTCTGGCGGCTGGTGGGGAGGTTATAACCCATGGCTTGCCCTCGGGTTGCTGGCTGGTTTGTAATTCACTTCCTCAGTGGGTTCAAATGTCACAACAGCCTGCACCCAGCGAGGGTAATTATGCTAATGTGGCAGCTCACAGCCAGCTTGTTTGGAGAGCAAGATTGAAGCTGCATGGGCTTGTTTTCCCTTTGTGATCACAGGAATCAGGTCCTTCTACAGCAAGCAGACAGATCAGCTAGCAAGCCCAGGGCAGGAAAACACAACATAAGCAACTGTATGCACCCATGCATTGCCCGGTGGGGTGGGGGCTGCGGCGGCGGCGGGAAATAAAGCATTAACATTTCAATTAGGCTGTGGTACCAGTTGCAACATTATCTCTCCACAGAGTGAATTCCATGCTCCAGCGCAACAGACGTGTTTTAAGAATGGGTAGGCACACTCCATCAAACCCGGTGGGAACAAGCAGAGTCAAAATTTCTAAGCCAAAAACAAAGGAAAACAGGCTAGTTTGGGGTTGTAAATGACCAGAGAGCAATACTATTGCTAAGCCTCAAGGCAGCCCAAGCTACGAAGCAAAGGTGCAATTTCAGAACCAAGTGACACAGGAAAACGGAGTGACGGAAAATGCGGGTGAAGCTGGGATCAAGACAAGCATCACAGGGAATTGTGTCCAAGGGAGAGGGACAGCGAGACAGTCCTTATAAATTAAAGACTGATACAAATGTGAAGCTAGTTAAACCACCCAAGAGGAAAGCTTTAATGCAGCTTCCGAAACAAGACCTGCGAAGGCAACTATGGCAGGGAATTATTCAACCAGAACAGGGCAGTCTGGATAACCAGTGTGGTGGCGATCTGGGGAATTTAGAATATCCATAGATCCAAAGCGCTTAAATGAATCCCCAAGGTTAAGTCTTTCCCCCCCTCAGGGCTCATTATTGAAGATCTATTGCCATCTCAGAAATGGATCTGGGCATACTGACCTGGATAAAGAATCCATTTATTTGACAACATTCCCCTGTACCCTTTGAGAGAAATTGCTAGCGCTCTTGCCCACCAGGGATTTCAAAATCAGTTCCCACAAGCCTTGGAGTGTCTGGAAGGAATCTGGGCAATAGCTGAGGATAAAGTGATAGTGGGAGAAACAAAAACACGACAGGACCGTGTCTATAAACTCACGGCGTTGCTGCAATGATGCAGAGAAAGGAGTATCAAGCTGAAGAGGGACAAATTCCAACCGAGAGGCACAGAAGTACCAGATTTCGAGCATTTACTGACCTCCAGGTGCCTGAAGGCTGACGTGGAGCCATTCGAGACATGCACAATCCCAAGATGTCAAAGGAGTCTGGAGTCTTCTGGGAACGACCAACTATTTCACGAAGTTTTGCAAATGCCTCTCAGAGGGCTGTGAGATCCTGGGGCAGTTGTCACGTTAGGAGACGCTGCGGGAGTAGACAAAACAACATGAGCGTTTGAAAAAGGGGAAGGAAAAGAACGGCAAAGCTGCCTTTCTCCTGCATCTTGAAGCCTTGCAGCCCAGGAAGGCCATGCTGGTTTGGCTTGGTGTGTCAGGAACAAGACTAGGGACATGTTGGAAGGGGGACATCCAGTGCCAGAGCCTTATCAGAAATAAAAAAGGGGCAGTCCCTTGGAGATACTTTTGGGAATGGAGCAATTTCACCAGCACACTTGTGGATGCATAGCAAGGTCCACACTGACTATAAACCTCTGGCCTTACTCAGGGCACCCACGATGCATAATGATGCTGAAGAACTGTCTGGAGCAAAGACACACCCCGAGTCTACGGTGGAGCAAGAAAGGATGTGTGCTAGAGCTCTCCTAGGGCTGTCAGAACTGGGTAGCCTCGTCTGGTCAATTTCCTTGTATGTTTCAGCTCTCAGAGAGAGCAGCAAAGTGCAACAGCTAACCTGCACGGAAACTGACTTCACCTGGCTGCCTGTAGACTAATTTGTATACAGCTGCCAGGGACTAGTTGCTGCATTGTCAACTGAAAAGCATTGAAAGGAGAGTGGGGTAGAGCAGCAAAGGTACTGTATTTTTCGCTCTATAAGACGTGCCTGACCAGAAGCGCACCTAGTTTGTAGAGGAGGAAAACAAGAAAGAATATTCTGAATCAAATGGGCACATAATCACAGGCACGTTCCCCATCACTTCCCCATGGGCTGCACATCTGACAGACTTACGGCACACACATATTCGCTCTATAAGACGCACAGACATTTCCCCTTACTTCTGAGGGGAAAAAGTGAGTCTTATAGAGCAAAAAATACGGTAAGTGCATGAAAGGTAGGGGACAACTGCTCCGCCTTGGTAATGTGATCGTGACTCTCTTCAGGACTGGACTGGCACATCTCAGTGCCCTCCATCTTTTCAACATTTTCCCAAGCCTCCAATTACTCCAGAAAGGGGAGCTATGCGCTACCCCAACCCTCTTTGTGGCTTCTTTTCGGAGCACTCCCTGCTGGTTCCAAAGTGCTGCACCACCATCCTTGTTGGCTGTGCCACTTGGGGCTGATGGGAGTTGAGGAACAGCATCCTCCCGAGGGCCACATGTCCCAGACCTCCAGTTGAATCTGGTGGCTCCCATACCAGCAGGGCTGTGTATCCACTCCAGAATTCAGCCTGAAGGGAAACACCCACAGGGCCTCTTAGGAGCTATGCATGGTGCTGGACATATCTGGGCAAGAAGGTTACGCTTTGGCACCATGGACAGCTCCTTAATGGACTTGGAGTGTGGCTGGCAGGCAGCCCTTTACACTGGAGTAAATGCAGCAAAGGGTCGGCTGGCAATGTTTATCGCGGAGTGTGTGCGCTGTAGTGTCAGTACATGGGAAGAGGGGAAGTGCATTCCATAGATAAGTTGCTGACCTGGCCCCTGTGGGGCCCGTGAATCTGTCACTGGGATGTGTCTACGCGCCCTGCCTTCCCCTGCCCCCCGCCCAGTTCCCCAACGGCCCCCTCTAAATTATTCACACCATCGATCCCATTTCTTGCTGCTCAAGCGTCTGGTGTAGAGCTTGCTGAACCTGGTTTTGGGGGTGGGGGGAAATGTCAAAAGTCACAACCCTTTCACAACTTTGCTTGGCAGAAGCCTCCAAAAGTAGCCGTGAATTCTAAGAGCCAGGCCAAACTGAGGTTTCCAGCTGCACCTGCGCTTTTGATGGCGGCTTGGCATGTGTGAATCCCCCAAACGCAAGCTTTTCGAGGTACTCCAAATCCCACCTTGACGCGCTTTCAACTCCTCCCATCCCGGATCGTGTGCTTCTTTGGCTCTTGTGGTCATTCATGCAAGAAGTCTGGCTGTTCTTCATTTCTCATTTTTCCTAACGCTTCACTGCGCTCTGTGCACCTCCAAAACGCATGCATTTCCCCCATTAAATAAAACCTCTTTGCATGCATTGGTCAAGACCACGCCACATTTTCAGGCACATGTTTCGATTCTACATGTTTCTGGGTGCAATTCCTTTTGGTCGGCAAAGCAAGGCTGGAAACATGCAGACTTAGGGGCAGGTTGTGTCTGAGCACGTGCTGGAGCTGCAAACTGAGTAAATTTGAGTCTAAAAAGAAGTGGAAGACCATCCCTAGTTAATTCCTCTCCATGCTGGCACCCAGGCTGA
The DNA here is from genome assembly GCA_023646645.1 of Varanus salvator macromaculatus. Lineage (NCBI taxonomy): Eukaryota > Metazoa > Chordata > Lepidosauria > Squamata > Varanidae > Varanus > Varanus salvator. The sequence goes on along the minus strand of JAIXND010000803.1, from coordinate 7,149,681 downwards.
AGTTCTTGTCTAAGCTCAGCGGCAGGGGTCCTGCATTGCACAGGGTCCGATTCTGACATCACTTCGTGGCCTCTCCGGTTAAAATGGATCAGACAGCAGTGGGTGTGAATGACCTTCTACATGCGAGAGCCACAGCCTGTCAGGTGGGATAGACGGATGAGAAATCTCAGCTGCTCTGCACCTGTGAATGCAAAACAAAACCTGTCCGCACACAAACCCCGAAGGGAGATAAGCATTCGAAACCCTGAGCTACCAAGGGAGGACTGCCAAGACTCAGAGCAAGCGGTGGGCCCACCCAGCATGGCCCTTTGCAAAGAGAAGCCTCATTAGCAGCCTGTCCAAGCCAAGGGGAGGAAGAGAAACGGGAAGGGCCAGTGAGCAATCTCATATCTGTGCCAGAGTGATGTGTGAGCTGACACATGTGTGAGTCCACACTGATGCCCTAAACCTGTTTTTCTTTTAAATTCTGTATTATTACATTTATTTTCTGCCCGTTTTGCTCTTGTGGGGAACCGAAGGCAGCCTCTCAAACCCCTTTCCCTCCCCATTCTATCTTTACAACAACCCTGTGAGGGAGGCTAGGTGAAGAGCCAGCGACTGGCCCGAAGTCACCCAGTGAGCTTCGTGACCTAATGGGGAAATTCCTCAAATCCTAATCCAATATTCGAGTGCCTCTGCCAAACATTTTTACTATTTTGTTGTTGTTGTTAGTCACAAAGTCGTGTCCGACCCATTGCGACCCCATGGACAACATTCCTCCAGGCCGTCCTGTCCTCCACCATCTCCCGGAGTCTGCCTAAGCTCGCACCGATTCATTTCTAAAAATATGCAAACTACGCTTCATGGACAAGAGTTCCCAGGACAGGGGTGAGCGGTGCACACACAACCTTCAAACAAACCAGTCCAGTAAAAAAAGCAACAACAACATGAAATCGCACACTCAAAAGATAAACAAAAAGGACGTTGCTTCAAGCAGCAGGGAAAAGAAACCACGACAATCCATTTGGTGTAAAAGTGAATTGGAAATTGTCTAATTCTAACATGTGAGAATGTCAAAATGCTTGAGCACAGGGACACAATTTAATTTCATACCAAAATGAAAAGAAAGCTCGTGGTTGTTGTGCCACCTTTTTGACGACATTCTGAAGCCCTCAAACTATCATGGAAAAGCCCCTTTTCTTTGTAAATTCTTCATGTATGTCTTATCTGCAAACAATACGGCCTCTTCCGTTCCACCACAAAGCAAGTTTTTAATGCAGTTTGGAATGAATGAGGAATTCATTTTGCTTGTTTTTCGATCAGTATTTACCCAGTTATTATTATGTATTACATTTCTATACCGCCCATAGCCAAAGCTCCCTGGGTGGTTCACAACAGGATATAAAAACAATAAAATACAATATATAAACCAGCATTTCAAACATGTTTAAAACATTAATTAAAATAGCACTAAAACACATTATAGTCCACACTTTCTAGATGGAATATGGACTCAAACACAAAGTATGGTCGAAGTTAGTGCATTTCCAAGTTTGCTATGAGATTAAAAAACCAAAAAACAGAAGCGTTCAATGACTTATGTATATCTGACAAATGCGCATGAAAACGCATAGCTTTGAAACATGCATGCAATCACAGTTCCATGAATGGGAGAAGAATGAGTGCGTTTCAAAGGTACACACAGCTGACTGATAACAGCTGGGAAAATATGCATGGAAACCCACATATTTTTTCTGCGCAAAAAGAAAAAAAAATGAAACGCAATGCCATTTTGGTATACAAAATAAAGTGTTTCACAAGGTGAAACATACAGGAGACATTACAGGCCTTTGAGGTAGAATTCAGAGCAAATCAACAAGATGGGGCTTTGCTGATTTTGTACATCTGGTGTGGAACTCGGACTGGAGGGGCCAAGCGAGCCCAGCTTGCTTGCTTTGTTAAAAGCCACCTGTGGCCCTCCAATTTTTTTGCCCCACATGTCCCCTCACTCCACATCATGTCTAGGTGAGCCAGGGCAAATGGGAATTGGAGTCCAAAATACCTGGAGGATCCCAGATGCATCAGCCTGTTTTAAAGGCAGATCTAGCCTACCAGGCTATGCATTTATCTGCACAATTCTGGCACTGTGCCTGCCAGCTGCCCCGGTGCTGGGCACGGACGAGCAACCCTTCTGACGGTTCTCCCTCTGTTCAGGCCCAGGATCCACCTAGTCCAGCATTGTCCTCACACATCTCTGCTTGCGCTCTGAGTCCAACTCAGAGTAGGCCCTGTAAGGCGGAGGCCGGCCTGCTTGCAAAACCCCAAAGGATTTTCTCCCCTCCCCACAGTCTGACAGTCTCCCCAGTCCCAGGCACCTGGTTTACAGCACCCTTTGCTGGGGAGGAGAGGAGGGGGTTTTATCACCTTTCAGATACATCCCAGCCATTCAAAAACTTAGTTCCCATGGAGACACATTGCGGCTGCCTTTTGATAACTTTTTCTTCCTCCTTTCTTCTCAGGGCCTGCTCAGGTATTACCACAGGGCAACCCACCTTATGGCCCCAGACAGAGAAATCTGATAGGAAACCCATAATAATCTCCAGAGGCAGAAGGGCTGTTGGTTGGTGTTGCAAGAACAACAAAGGGCCGGGTGACACCTGAAAGGATGTGCAGGGGGGAGACAGGTGGGCCACCTCCCGGCCAGTCTCAGCAATCTGCAGGAAACAGGTAGAGGGTTTCTGACTCCTGCTTGTGGAACAAAGCAAAATGAGCCCCAGACTGGGCTGCAGGAATGTAGATTTTTTCCCCCTTCCGAGGAACAGATTTCCATGTTGCGGCCATGTGAGCTCAGCTCCGTTGCGGGACCCAAAACAAACAGCCGTGCAGCTGGAATGTTAGATTCTGGACTTCACGGTCTTATACCATGAGATGCCCACGCACTGCGATGTTAATGTTTATTCCTTAAATGTCTGGGAAGCAGCCCTGTTGGGTTTGGGGAGTATCCCACTCATTCTGCTATAAGGACGTTCGCCCCAAAGCGGTGCCCTGACAGAATCCTGGGGAACGAATCCCTGCGCTCAGTTGGGGGACCCTGATGCTCAATTCAAAGTGTGTGTCATCTGCACCTGGATCCATTTGGCTTATGTCAGGGTCTTGGGTAAGGCCAGCATTTCTCCTGCAAGCCTGAGGGTATCTGGCATAAGCATAAGAAACAGCCATGCCCAGGAGTGCCAGTTTCAGGACGCAACAGGTCACTTTATCTAAGGCAGAGGGGGCTTAAAATACTAGAGACAGAGAGTTGGCCTAAAATAGCTTCACTCCACCAGGGTCCTCCCCACAGTGTTGTTGGGTTACAACTCCTATCAGCCCCAGCCAGCACAGGCCAAAGCCAGCAAAAGTACGAATGTTCCGTCATTGGTCAGGGAGCAAAAAAGGTGGTTGCAGCCAAAGCCAGGCCAGGAGACCTGTGGCATCTTAAAGTCTGCCTCATTGATGGTGGACCCTGTGGCCACCCAGATGCTTTTGGGATTTCCAAGTCCCAACACTTCCAGCCAGCATGGTCAAGGATGATGGACGTTGTAGTCCAACACCATTCAGGGCAGGCCGTTATAGAAAGGAAATTAAAAGGTGAGCACTGGCCACCTGAACCAAACCTGGCCTTTGACGTTGAGGAGACAGACAAGCTTTTCCCTCATTCTGCCAAGGCGACAAGGAGAAGTGGCATCTACCAGATTTCTCCCTGTTTAAAGGCACAGTAGTGGTTGCCCATGTCAGAGATGGCTTAAGGAAGTGGGCAGAAGTTGCAGAAGGGGTTAACCCCCCCCCCATTATCGTTTGATCCAAGTAATTATTTTCCCTAATCCCCAGCGACATTGGCTCTACTTTGAGGGGCTTATTCACAGATTGTCCCGCTGCCAGTGGGTAATTACCCTCCGATTACTCACCCGGTGACACAAGCAGCGATTAAAGCCAATTAAACCCAGGGAGGCAGGGGAGGTGGGGGTGGAAGTGAATCCCAAGAGACCCCTCCCTTTCCACCACCTTCCAACGCCTGCAGCCTCACCGATTTTTTAAAATGTTCGCACTTTTCTTAATTACATAAGCAGAGATTTTAAAATAATTTTGCAATCAGCTGGAATACCCTAACATCTTTCTCCCCTCTGCACCCCAAAAATGTTGTGGGATTTTTTTTGGGGGGGTATCTTGTGAAATAAAAGCTTGTTGGCATGGTTGCAAGTGCTGGGGGGGGGTAACACAGTCACTAAGTGGCTGACCAATGAATCAAAAAGCCCCCAATTCGATTTTAACTACACCCACAACTTGGCCAGTGCAGGGCTGAGGTTTGAAGCAGATGTGAGGCACCCAAGAAGGAGAATAAGCAAAAAGCCTCCCAAGCTTGGGAGGGTCAGTTTACCACGTGCTTAAGGAATAAACATTACCCTCCAAAAGAGGCATGGGAGGGGGGAACCACATTAAGTCCAGAGCCCAAAATTCCTAACTGCTCAGCTATTTCTTTTGGCGACCAAAATGGAGCTGAGCTCACAAGCATTTACAGAAAAATCCATTCCTGGTTACCCAACACTTTCTACATTTCAACAGCCTAATTGGGGGTTTGTTTTTGCTTTGTTTGGCAATTGGGAGTCAGAAACCTAAACAGAAGAGTTCTACGCTACAACATTTCGTTGCAGTTCCCATGTGTATAATCTTAAAATAATACATGTACTATCTTTTACCCTTATTTTCAGATTCTGCAAGGCCTAGACGAAAGCTCACAAAAAGGAGCCCATTCTAAAATGGGCTGAAAATGCTACAAACAGAAAAAGATTACTGAAATGTGAACCAATTGTGTCCTAACAGGTTCTAGTCTCCACAAGGCCATGAAGCTCCTTGGATAATTTGGACTCCTTGGATAATCACCCATTTCCAGCCTAATCTACCTCTCAGGGCTGTGGTTGGAATAAAATGAAGGGAGAACTTGCATACCACCTTGGGCTCCTTGGAGGAACTAGCAAGTACCAGATCGAATGTACTACGAGGTGCTGAGGGAAATTTTGCTGCTATTACTTCAGTGCCATTACCTTTTTCTAACAAGAACCAGGGCTTTTGACTTCTGGGCTTCTGGGATAGCTCCTGTCAGTATCACCTGGGGCTTTTGCGATTGCCAAATTTAAGTGACGGGGTGATGGGAAGGACTTCTGAACCAAGAACCCTGAGCCTTGGTCCCATCCTTTGAAAGTCACTCCTGCGCACTGCTTTCTCTTTGGCCACCTGGATTCTTCTGAATCTGTCTCCATGCTGTCTATTCCCCTGTCCTAGACAGACAGCCACTGGCCCGCTTCTCATCTCCAGCCCTGGAGCCAAACCCTTTGAAGGCGGCTTCTACCAGTTTCTTCCTTGAGGCTATGTCTGCCCTTCACTTCCACTCTCGCATTGCTCCAGCGAACGGCTTGGTCAAGGAGCTTGGCTAACCACAAGTCGGAAAAGAGCAGGGAAGATAATACGCTGCCCGTTCCAAGGACAGGGGCCAAGAAAACCAAGCCACGAATACTCTGCTTATAAGATCAGCTCAGATTCAAAGTATTGTCAGTAGAAGATAATTTATTCTAGGGGTATGGAGCTTCAGGCACCGGGAGCTGCATCCAGTCCTTCCAGAGGGCCCATTCCAGCCCTGGGGTTTCCCAGAAAGGGACACCCCTTCCCCCAGCCCCCACCCAATCATTGGGTGGCTTCTTGGCTTGGCTGCAGTATCCCCCTGTTCCAAAAGGATCGACTCTCCCATGGTTTAACGAATGGCAAAAGCTTTAAGCCGTGGTATTTTTATTAGTTTGTCCCTGTTCTTTTTACTTTTGGTTCATAATCCTGGAACCCAAAGGGGTCGTCCCGAGAAGCCGACTGGGGAAGATTCAAGACAAACAGAAGGACTTCTTCCCACAGTGCTGCGTTGAATTCCGTAATTCACTTCTGCAAAATGAAGTGATGGCCACTGATCTGGCCAGCTTGAAAGGCAGATTGGATCAGTTCCATGGCTGATAGCATCGAGGGGGCTGCAGTCCAGAATATTCGGCCAAAATAAGCTGGCTAGTCGTTAAGATGCCACAAGCCCTGCAAAAGATTCACAAGGCTAATGCTGCCTTCAGTGTCAAGAATATGCCCTAATTTGGGGGACACACGCCAGCCATGGGCTGTGACCCACTCCTGTCTCGCTTGTCGATTTCCCACGGGGGCCTTTGAGTGGCCACCATCCAGGGTCAGGCAGGGAAAGACATCTCCGCCTTGCAGAACCGGGCAGGAATCACTTGCAAGCAGGAAAACCATCCAGAAAGAGGTAGCTGGAAGAATTGGACTGGAGTCCATCGGGTCTGCGATGGGCAAGTCAGGGGCTCCTCTTCATAGCCCCAACCCCAAACTCAGGTCCAAAAATGCAAGCAGCTGTGTTGAGGCGTATCAATGCCTCATTTCTAGCCCTTTCCTTCTTGAGGCCTAAATACCCATTCAAGACCAAGCGCCTTTACTTGAATACTTTATATTACAGCAGACAGAGTTCCCTGTTGCTAGGAAAATCTGTTTCCTCCACCCCTGCTACGAGGATCGCCAAACTCAGCTGGAACAGAGAAATCAGAGAGGGGCGGCAGATGAGGTCACCTTTCCAGCTAATGAAGGAACTCCTGGTGCTTGGACCCTACGAGCTTGGCTCCACTACCACAGTTTCTGGGACCTAAAACACCTTTGTGGCTCAGAATTACTGGAGACTAAAGAAGCAATCCCATGATGTATAAACAGGAAAGGGTTCTGCAACTTCTCAAGCACGAGTTTATTTATTTAGGATATTGTTATCCCATCCTATACCAATGGTCTCTGGACTGCTTACAATGTAATAAATAAACAATCGATACAACAATCAGTAACAAGATAAAATGCAACCGAGGGTGTTAATAAAAACTGATTAAAATGTTAAACAAATAAAAAGGTTTTAACCTGGCGCTGAAAAGCATATAAAGTCGGTACCAGGTGAACCTCTCTGGGGAGCGCATTCTACAGTCGGGGAGCCACCACAGAGAAGGCCCTCCTCTGAGTATGTTCTCTCCTAACCTCCTTCAAGGAGGGTTCCCGGAGCAGGGCCTCGGCTGCAGATCTTAGGGGGCAGGAGGGCATATAGGGAAGATGACCTTCCTTCAGGGATCCTGGTCTCAAGCCATTTAGGGCTTTATTGGTCATAACCAGCACCTGAAATTGGGCCCGGACTTCAATGCGGAGCCAGTGTAGCTGGTAGAGGACCGGCATTATATGAGAAGTTGTGGGATGGAAGTTGTAGGATGTTTCCTGTCTAAACATGCATGGAATTGCTCCCTGAGGGTCTGCTTTTTGCACCAACTGGATCTTGGGACTGTAGTTAAAAAAAAAAAAAGAAGTTGATACTAGAATCCTGACATGCAATAGTGTGGCTAGACACTCCACAAACATATAGAAAGACTTCTGCTGCTTGCGACCACTTTTGCTCAACGTCTTAATCTTCCAGTCACTACACAGGGTAGAAGCTAAGTCTGTAAAACAGCAGGTATGCACAAGTACTGTGTTCCTCAAATATCTGCCTCTTTTCTACTCTTGAAAGTTTAGACTGTCTGCTCCTCAGGGCAAAATCCCATCTTCCCCTGCCTGGCCCCTGTAATGCTACTCAGCAAAAGCACCATGTATATACAGATTGCACTGTATAAACACAGCCATGCATAAAAATGTGTGCTTGAGGTTTTATTGAAAAAATACAGAGAGTATAGGAAAAGGAATCTTCGCCCTGTCCCATAATACTAGCACCTGGAATTTGGGGTAGGTGGGTGGGCAGATATCACCCAATGAAATTGATTGGCAGCCAGTTCAGGGCAGATTAAAGGATGCAACACACGAGTAACTTCTGAAGTTCGGTCCCCAAAAGAGATGGCTTAACATGGCTTTAGAAATAGGAGATTAAGCAAATTCGCTGGCAAGGGTGTCGGGACAGGATCAGACTGAAAAGGGCCAGTCAAGCCATTTGCGGAGTGACCGTCCCTGGCTAGATGCTTCCAAGAAACAGGCCAAGCAAGGCACTCCACACACCTCCATAGGACATACATCTCAGCGCTTACTTTCCAAACTCTACTGCTTCTTTCAGTGGAAGCAAAACACTGCATGATGGAGAGGTTCCTTACAAAGAAACAAGAGTGCTCAATTCACTCTCTCTTCCCATTTCCTATTTCTCTTCTGCAATTGTCACCCAACAGCCCATGACAGCTGAAAGCTATGGGGCATGTGCAGGTGTTGTCCTCTTTCAGTATGGAGGTATATGTGTTGATATGTTTTACCTGTCTGCTGTGGCAGGGTTCACCTGAGCATGTCAATGTTTTTCTCTTGTTTCTGAGTTGCCTTGGTTTGGTTCCAACCCTGTTTGGCACAGATCCACCTGAATTCCCAATTAAAAGGATTTCTTTCAAAGAGAAGCACTATATTGCTAATGATCAATCAATGTGGAATCATGGTGATAACAGCCAATACCCTGTGAGAGATCCTCTTAGCCTCTCTGCATTTATCTATGAAGTACACTGAGAATCATCTTTCGAGTACACAGGCAGACTCAAGAAGAAGAGTCCATACTGAGTTGTGATGGGGGAGGGGGGGGGCGATGCACAAGCAGGGCCTTTTCTGCAGTGGCCCCCACATTCTGGAATGGTCTCTTCTAGCCCTGTGTGTTTTCTGACTTTTCGGCATCAGACAGAGAACCAATGTGGTGTAATGGTTAAGAGCACCAGACTGCATCTCAGCTAACCTGAGTTCGAATCCCCGCTCAGCCATGGAGCCACATGGGTGACCTTGGGCCAGTCACAGACTTCAGCCCAACCTACCTCACAGGGTTGTTGCTGTGAGGATAAGATTGAGAGCAGCAGGATGAGAATGATGTAGGCCACTCTTGAGTTTGTAAGAAAAAAAGCAGAATGTAACTCTAATAAATAGATAAATATTATTCTCCTAGATCATTTAGAAGACATTTTAACTGCTTCTTTTTATTTTTAATGATACATTTCATGCTATGTTTTAAGATATTTGATTTCCAATATTTCAGCTATTTAGATATGTCTGACTGCAGGTGGCGCAGTGGTTTAAACCGCTGTGCTGCTGGATGATCGAAAGGTCGCTGGTTCGAATCTGCACATGGGGTGAGCTCCCGTGCTCCGTCCCAGCTCCTGCCAACCTTGCAGCTCGAAAGCATGCAAATGCAAGTAGATGAAAAGGTACCACTTCGGTGGGCAGGTAACAGCGTTCCGTGTACTTCGGTGTTTAGTCATGCTGGCCACATGACCACGGAGACTGTCTGCAGACAAACGCTGGCTCCCTTGGCCAGGAAACAGAGATGAGCACCGCCCCCTAGAGTCAGGCATGACTGGACGTAATGTCAAGGGGAAACCTTTACCTTTACCTTTTACACTTCTTTTAGATTTTTTTTTTTAATTAGGTATGCTACTTTTAACTGTTTAAAATGCTTTGAGTGTGTTTTAGCACTGGTTATAATATCTTTCATTGCAGAGCTCCTCCGTGGAATAAATCCCCTTTAAATGCCATTGCTGCATCTTGTGGAAGTGAGTTCCACAGAGGAGCATCAAACTGATTATCTGGGTTAGAGTCCCCACTCAGCCATGGAGCCAACTGGGTGGCTTTGGGCCAGTCACAGACTCTCAGCCCAACCTCCCTCACAGGGTTGTTGTGGGGATAAGATGGAGGAGGAGAGATCATGTAAGCTGCCTTGAGCCCTTTGTAGGAAAAAGGCAGGATATAAATCACAATATGAATGAATGAATGAATGATTAAATAACTCCATATATTTCTTACCTTTCCACTCTTCTGGGTCCTCATTGGGAAGTTTAATGAATCAGGCATCTAAACTCAACCAAGCTCTATTGAGGGAGTTTAAAGGGAAACAGGGACATTGTACCAGCCCTACTAAAAGATTTGTGGCCCTTTTCCCTCCCCGTCGCTTTTCCTTTTAGCCAGTAACCCTCTGGGTAGGGACTGTCTTGTTTTACTGATGATGTTTAAGCCACTCTGGGAGCATTTTTTGGCTGAGAAGCCAGAGAAAAGCACTCTAATAAATGAGTTTGGGTAGACCTGGGAATGGGAGGAGTGGATGGGATGAGGTGCAGGTCCCATTAAAACTGGATGGGTGGAAAATCGAAAAGCTAATGCTGAGGGTTCGGGTTGTGGAGAGAAGATGCATGCCTCGAACACACGAAAACTTCCTGCAGACAAAAGCACACGGCGCAATGAAGCAGACAGCCTGGAAGCGCTGTGGTGGTTTTTGTCTTCCCCTTGGGGGCAATGAAAGGGGTTTAGCATGCGAGTGGCAGAAACTGTGGCTGCAGCCAGTGTGCACAACCCGGCACGTCCAGTCCGGCACCGCAGATTACCGTCCATCAGGCTTAGTGTGGAGACAGGGCGACGATGGGTCGGCCAGACAAAAACGTGCCGGGGAAGGGGCACCCGCGCGACCCAGCCAACGCTTTCTCGCATCAAGGTGCGTGCTGAGAGAGGCCAGCCGAGAAAGCAAGCCTTCTGCTGCCTGAGTTCCGCCATGGGGCTGCCCCATTGACACATCGATTGCATTCAAGACCCACACATGGGTCCGAGTGTGTATGCATGCCAGCTGCTTAGAAACACAGAAACAGAGCGAGTCAGAAGGGGCCTCCCGGGTCATCTAGTCTGACCCCTGGCTCCTGCAGGCTGCGCTCACAACATGCCTCCCATGTGCATGTCTAGCCTGTCCTTGAGCGCCCTCACCGATGGGGCCTCAACCACCTCCTGTGGAAGCCCATTCCATGCCCTCGGGGTCATAACTGTCAGGAAGTGCTTCCTGGCATCCAAACTGAACCTTGACTAATTCAAGCACAAACCAGCTAGCCTCACTCGCCTTTCCGTCTACAGCTTATGCGGGTTGACTCAACAGCCCCTGAAGCACTTAAGAGCATCAAGGGAACCCTGGTGGATTGGACCCGGCGTCCATCTTGTCCGGCCTTCTTTTCACACAGTGGCCACAGGAAGCCTAACAGCACCCATGTTCCCCAGCACCTGGTGCACAAAGCCATCCTGCCTCTGGTACCGGAGGGAGAATATATCCATGAGGACTAGTAACCACAGATGGCTTTATCTGTCGAATGGGAGACTGCCCTCAGTAAAGTCGGGTGGGCGGGCAGTCACCTCATGAATGCTCATGGTAGCCAAGCCACAAAGCCAGTGTCTGTGCGCTCCAGTGCCCTGCGGATCCGATCCGCCGCCTGGTTGATGGAAAGGGGTGCGGGTCTCGGGCCTATGACCCCATCCCTGCCCATTCCCCATTTGGAACACCACCTTCGGCGCTCTCCACCAACACACGCTCGCACCGGGTCTCTACACAACCATCCATCTCCCCTTGCAGGGCTTCATGTCAAAGCCCCGTCGTCATGGCAACACGGGGCCGGTTCCCTGTCTCCCCATCGAGACGAAGCCACTTTGGAGCACTTCCTTCCCTGTGGGGCTGGGGCGGGGCGGGGGGAGCAACGGCCGAGCCCCAGCTTGGAAAAGGGGTGAGCAAAGGCCCGAGCCCCACTGCCCCCCAACGCCCAGGGAACGTCACCAAGCTGGTTTTGGGGCCTCTGGGGCAGGCATCGCAGCCCAGACATCCGCTCCTCGGGCATCAATCCCCTCCAAAAACAGGTAAGAACCCCCATACTCCCATCCCTTTTGCAGGTGCTAATTCACACAAGCCCTCGCGGGGTCAGAAATAATCGCCCAAAGGGAAATGCACAGATTACCTGACTTGAACGGGGAAGAAGGGCTGCTCCCGCCTGGAGACCTTGCCTCGCTCTTCCTTCTTATCCTTCCTCCTCCTCCTCAAACCGGTCTTTTGCATGGCAGTCCCTCAAACAGGCAGCAGACCTGCCCACTTGTAGGCCTCTCCTCAAGGCAGGTCCATCTCTGAAGGCTGAGGTGCCCCCCCATTCGGTACAGAAATGGCGGCAATTTCCACCACCCCAAAACTCACGCCCTGAATTTTGGGGCAGCGAAGGCATCCTGGGGGGCAGCGAAGGAGGAAGGGGCGCTGCTGGTATATGGGGTCACTCACCCCCCTGGGCCACCCTCCTTCCTCCCTGCCCCTTGATATGCTCTGCTAGGCCTCTCCGAGGTCAATTTTCCGCCTTGCTAATATCATAAAGTGAGAGGCCTACACTTTTTTCCCAGTGGCTGAAAAACACTTTTTTAAGCCTGCCCGGAAGGACTCTAAAGTGGCAAAGAAGGTAAAAACAGCCTCAAACTGTACACAGCCAATGTTTCAAAGGATACTTTATGCAATTCTCTGAAGTTTTAGTTGTTTTTAGAAAGGTTGCTGCATATCCAAACTTTGCACTACTGCTGGGTTTTATCTTGGTTTTAATAATGCCGTTTTAAATGTGTGTGTTTTGTTTGCTTCATTATGTTGTATTTTATAGTTTTAATGGTTATGGGCCAATCAGTGGGATTGGGTTATTGGGGTGGTATAGAAAGATAATAAAATTAAAAATGAGCCGAAATCGCCAATAAAATCAGCAGGCCAGGAAATAGGGAAAGGGCAGCAAAAAGGTGGATCTTCTCGGGACAATAATATTAGGATAATATTCTTAGGATAATATTATTATTCCTATACTGCCCAAGAGCCCAAGCTCTCTGGCTGATGTAGAACAATCAATTACATACAATATACAATACAAACAGTAAGATCAACTTAACTTTTTATTAAAATTTAAACTGAATTTTAACAACCAGTAAAACCAGGTTTATACAGCTCAGCCTCCAAAAGCAGCTGACAATACCCCTCAAGTCTTCCTCAACCTCCTGCCCTCCAGAATGGTTGGACTACAACTCCCAGAATCCTCCATACAGCATCCTGGGAGTTGTAATCTGACACATGAGGAAGGCATGAGGTTGGCACTAACCTAAAAGCAGAATAATTGGACACAGACCTTAACAGTTTAGGGAATACTCAGGAAAAAGGTCTTGGTGAACCAGACATTTCCCTGTTGGCTGCCAGAGCAGAGGTTGTGTGAAAATACGAGTCTGGTTAGTAAAAGAAAAACAACCCCCTTTGTGCTTGAAGCCCCATCTACGTACATTGTATTTTGGCGTAATATTCCGCTCCTCTGCCCACACTCATTCTGGGTTTGCGTTCAGTCACCTCCTAAAATAACATTCCCAATCTACATCCCCAGAAGAATATAAGAAAACCTTCTGGACAGATTTGACCAAGGTGGAGGACCTCTGCAAATGTTGATGGACTACAACCCCTATCATCCCTGACCACTGGCCACGCTGGCTCAGGAGCAACAGCCCCAAGACTTTGCAAGGGTCATGAGTGTCTCTGACTGGGTTTGGGTTCTTGTCCAACCGAGGGTGTCGGGGAAGTGCTCAAAGCTCACATGAAAAGTCCATCCCCATCTTCTCCAGAGGTAGAAGGCCTTGAAACATGGAGGCTCCATTTTGTTCATCAGGGCTGACAGCCCCCAGCTGACCTCGTCCAAGCCTCACTGTCATCCCCGTCCAAAGCTGCCTAGGTCAGAACAGCTGATCAGGCTACGGACAGGGCTTTTGCAGGGGTGGCCCCTAAACTTTGGAACTCCCTCCTGAGGTAGAGAAATGTAAGGCTTCATCACTGAGGGCTTTAAAACCAACCAACCAACCAACCCTGAAGACACAATTATTCCAGTCTATGTTTGGTTCATTAAAAATCATTAGCTGGTGGTGCTCTATTTAATTTGCATGCCTGCTTTTATAAATATCACTACCTGCTTTTGTGAGGGCAGTGCATCTTGGAAGACAGTTAAACATCTTGTAAAGAGAGCCAGTATGGCATAATGGCTAGAGTGCTGGATTGGGAGGCAGGAGGCTTGGTAAGTTTCTAGTTCTCATGCAGCCAAGAAGTTCACTGGGCTAATCACAGACTCTCAAGCTAACCTAGCTCACAGGGTTAATGTGAGGAGACCATGCTGAGGAAGGCCGTGAAATTAAATGTAACAATACATTAGACAGATAATTCTCCCTGCAAGTTCCATTGAAGAAATACTACTTTGCACAAATGAAAAATCGCATTTTCCTGTCATCTACTTGAATCTACCAATGCACCTTTTCCCAAAGTTCTGGCATTACAGAAGATGCTGGGGGGATATGTCCTTTGCCAACTTTCTCTGCATCTTTCAAACAGACTACACGGCCTCTCCTACCTCCAGTTCTATTCTTGGACTCCAGGTCTGCTGTTTTTGCATCCCGGCCTCCGAGGACCGGGACTCTGTCCCAGCCAAACGCTGCAGGAGAGCTGTTAAGCCCCGTGTCCATCAGGGTCGTCCTGTCACCTCGCTCCGGCCAGTGGTCTCTTATTCAGCTGCCAGGTCCCATCTCGCGGCGTGTCGGCCGGAGAAAGCCCCTCGACATGCGGCATTAAACACTTGACAATGAGACTCGTTCCGGGCCCGCTGGCAAAAAGCTTCAGGGGGTGGATGGAAAATGCACCCCGACAGCCGTGCCCAGCCTTGTGCCAACACCAAAGGGGATGCCGCACAGTCCTGAGAAGAGAGTCAAACAGGCATAGAAAGGGTATATTTGCGGTTTGGGGGAGTTCAGGAAGGGATCATGAATTTGCAGAAACCTTTCCTAGGACAAAAGACTGCCCTATTGTGTCTGCACACTAAAAAAAAAAACAGTTTCATGTCCTTCTAGGCACACATGCCGTTTAAAAGACTAGAATAGCATGCAACTTTACTGAGGGAAGGAAGAAAAAGCAGGCTCTGGACTCCATGACTCACGGAGCCCAAAGCCTGTTGCACAACTTAAACTTTTCTTGTTGCATCTTTCACAGACACAGGAGAGCAAGCTTTGCAGCATCAGACAAAGGGCCCATCTAGTCCACAGGTGCAGATGCTCTTTCAGTCAGGAGGCCAAATCCCATTGCTTTTGGGAAGGCGCATTTCAATGGTGGGAGTGCAGGCCCCAAACTACCAGCCTGTCCTAAAGTGGAACACTTTTTCTGCCAACCACAGAGGTGGGTGAAGCTGCCCATGGGTGAGGAAATACACAGTGATGACTGGGGGAAAGGGGTGGAGGCGGAACGGTGTGCGGCCCACCTGGGAAACCCCTGCGGGACCTCCGGACCCTGATCTTTTCCAGCAGTCTGTCTTCCCCAGCAGCTTCCAATATTCAGAGCGATCTGAGACCCAGTTCCACTTTTTAGCATTCAGACAAGAGTCCAGCGTTAACCTGGAGTAGCGGCTACTCCACGGGCCCGGCATCGACAGAGCCACCTGATCTTTTTTAAAAGTAACATGAAATGAAAACGAAATCGTCAAGGTGGCAGCCGTGGTCTCCCTCTCCCCTTTGGGTCCCCAGCACCTGCTCTTTCAAGGTATCTTGAAGAAGGATCCCCACCGGCGGCCAACTGAGCACTCCGCCACCACACATTGTTTAAAGCCTGCAGCCATTGCCTCCACGTAAACGGCCGCGAAGAGGGCTTCCACCCGTGCGCTTTGTCCTGACGCACACAGAGAAACACAATGACACCGACTCAGATTCTTCGCTCGCTCTCAAAAGCTCTCTCCCTGCCTTTTCCCCGCGGGGGCAGAGAGCCAACCAAAGGCGGCCACTACAGAGAAATCTGGCTGACTCAGCTCCCAGGCTCAGCACTTGCATCCAAGATGTGCCAAATCGGCCCGCTCTTTCTAGGTCAAGGCAGCGCCTGGGGAAGATGGGCCAGGTGCTTCTGGCTCTGCGAGGTGGGGCAGGGGTGAAAGGTCGAGTGGCAAAGGCCGAGGACCTGGCAGCTGCAGAAATATATGTGTGTGTTGCACAGAACACCATCCGGGCTGAGTGCATTTGCGACCGTGTGTTAACTCCTTCGGCACCAGAGTTTGTGGAATGCCTCCTGCACACAAGATCACAGCATTTGTTTTCCAGTGTGCGAGATGTGCGGCTTCCCCACACCCATGTGCTGCCAAGGCTGCATCTTCAACCCACACAAAATGAAGTCCATGTAACTCGTCCCATGCACCTATCACCACCGTCCCACTGAAAAGACAAGCTTGCGAGAAACACATCTGTTGCGAATTCCTATAGGTTGGGAAACTTTGGGGGGCCACATCACCTGCATAAAACATTGCATAAGATCACTGGCTAATTTGGAAATTCTGTCTATAAAATAAGCTACCTTATAGCCAGGATTTACAGTCACTGTTTTGAATTAGTGACTAGAATTGGAAGCTGGTTCACATTACACAGCAAGGCAGAGTATGAGTTGAATGCCCATCTACATTACCCAGCCACAGAGTAGGTTAGCTACAAACAACCCACAGTTCACAAACCCCGAGTTTTCTTCATGGCTTGTAGGTTAACGAGCTGGGCTTACCCAGCACAACAAACCATGATTCAACCATCAACCCCCACAGTGCAATCATAACCCAAGTTCAACCCATACTCTGGATTGTCATGTAGTGTGAACCCAACTAGAAAAAAAAGTGGATGCAGTGCTTATTAGATTTATACCCCATAAATATTAGGTTTATTTATGTTTTTTCTTTTAAAGAACTCTAAGTGCTTACAGCATTCTCCTCCTGGTCTTATCCCCACAACAACCCTGTGAGGTAGGTCAGGCTGAGAGTTTGTGACTGGCCCAAAGCCACCCAGCTGGCTCCACGGCCAGGTGGATACTAGAACCCAGGTTGCTTAAGTCCCAGTCCTGTGCTCTTAACCACTACACCGCACTGCCTCTCTTGTATCACGTATCCTCTGACAGGCCAAACGCACCTTGGAAGGAAACGCTCGGTACTGTGGCTTCTTCCATGGAATTCCACTTTTAGCATGTCAGCCCTTCTCTCCAGCAGCTCACACCCAAACCCCCTGCAACTGCTCCTGCCCCTCCTTGACTCTCCAATCTCTTTTGTGTCAGGTTTTAATTATTATGAGTTGTTTCGGGAAACTGATCTTGGCTGAAAAGTCAAGCCATAAGGGGGTAAGATTAATATCAAGCATTGGCAGTTAGCACCAGGAGATGGGAAAATGCGCTTCCAAGCCAGGGATGAAAAGGAGATGTAATGGATGTTGAACCCATTTCAATCGGGAAACTAGAGAAGCGTAGGAAAAATCCGGTGTCGTACAAGGAAAGTGGTAGAAAGAATTGGGACTCTTCCCGCCGCTCAGAAGACAAAGAGAAGAGGAACAAGCCCTTCTTGGAAAACCCTACGGCAGCACCTCTTGCATCCGACGGACCAAACTCAATTTCAGAAATGCTTTGTGGGCAGCAGCTGCGTTCCAGTGTCGGCCAAGGCCAAGAGCAAAAGGGACAGGGCCCAACAGGCGAAAATACTAGCCCATTTTCGCTTCAAGTGCTTTTTTCCATTATGAAGCACCTCAAACTATTAAACACAAACATAAACTGAGCAGAAGGCAGGAAGTCATCGTGTCCTCCGAGGTGGAGGGAATCGAGGAAACCTACCGAGGCTGTGCAGCCATCTCACTGGGGCTGTATTTTTTATTTATTTTATTTATTTTTGGATTTATATCCTGCCTTTTTCCTGCAAAGGGCTCAAGGCAGCTTACATCATTCTCCTCCTCCATCTTATCCCCACAACAACAACCCTGTGAGGTAGGCTGGGCTGAGAGTCTGTGACTGGCCCAGAGTCACCCAGTTGGCTCCATGGCCGAGCGGGGACTCGAACCCGGATCCTCTGAGTCCCAGTCCCACGCTCTTAACCACTACGCCACACTGGCTCTCGGGCCCATAAGTCTGAGGTTCCCTGCTCTAAGCGTAATCCCATAGAAGAGGGCAGAAGCTGCTTCCTTCCTGTCCCAGAGGTCAGGACTAGATGGAGGTCAGGACTAGAAGCCGTCCTCCATCCTCAGTAGGCAGAAGCACTTCTTCCCTGTGCAGGGAGAAGAGGTCCGGCCGGGAAGGAAGTCATGGACTGATTCAGTCCTGCTTTGCTCCACAAGGCAAATCTCTACACTGTGAGGCTTAGTCAGGGCAGCAGGTCAGGTGGGAATGGCCTGATGGAACTCCTTCCTGACCCTGGTGCCTGCTGCCAAACACAGCAGGCGACATTCAGCCTCTGAATAAAGTTGGAGGAAAGGGAAATGTGCATGAAGCTGAGAAGAGCTGAGACCGATGGCAGGAACGAAGGGCTTTCTGTGCCACAGCTCCAGGCAGGAGCAGGCTACCTGCGCAGCGAGGACTTGGAACAATCGGGGCCTACCTGCCGAAAGACCCACAGCCAGTCTTAACCCACCCCAGTGCCGTGACACCCGAAGAGATCGCTGTGTGGAAATCAGAAGCCGGTGGCAGGGAGAGATTTTGACGCGGCTGCGTGCCATCCATTTCTACACATCCTCCCCTCCTTTGAGCCGGGGCAGGCCAACTCCGCGCCACCGATTTGCGCATGATGTAGCGATTAGCCCCAGCATGCCACTCTAATGAGGGAGCGAAGATGGGGCAAGTTAGCAGTGCAGCCGGGCCTTAATGCCTTACAAATGTCAGAGCCTCCCAGCGGCCAGAGAAAATGAGGGAGATTAACGGAGCTGTCAGGAGCTGGTGGGATGGGGCGGGGAGGGAGACAGAGAAGCGCTTGCATGCGCTGGCAAAGCGATGCAGGCGGCTCAAACACACGCAGCCAAGGATCCATTGACATAAATCAGAAACCGTGTACCACACGAATGTATCCAGCATCTTTAAACAGGAAGGCCAAGTCTCCAAAGGGGCTGCTGGAGATGACAGGAATTTCCATGTTCAAAGATAGAGCCTCCACCTCCCAGGGCAAACCACCTTGGAAAGCTTTTTCTGGCTCTTGCAGGCTTCCCTGCAGAGTATCTGCTTAGCTGCTGAGGGAAAGGGGCTATCAGATGAGATGCACCTTTGGTCCAGTCCCAGAGTGGGGCTCTTTGAAGACCTCCAGAGATCCTGGCTGCCCAATCCTGTACAAGCTGAAGTTAGATGGAGAAAAAAGGCATGCTATTTTCCCCCAGGACTTTGCTGAATCGTGGGACTCACCTTCTTAAGATCCGGTGGCCCCTGGCCTGCTTGCTTGGACAAACAGTGCAATCTTTTACGGGTCACCTTGGAAGTCCTATTACACTAAATACCAACTACGAAATACACATGAATAGCAGAGGTGTTGAATTGCAGGCAGATGTCCACCCGGGCTCCCTAAATGGGCTCACTGCTTTCCAGCCTGACTGCCAAGACTTTGATGTTTCCCCAGCTTTTGTGCAAATTTTTCCCGTTTTTAAAGCTTGAAATGCCTCCCCCAACGTTTAATTACTGGCAGTGAGCACTTTAAGCTAAAATACGCTGGTATTTTTGGTATTTCGGCCTCACCCAGCACTGGAATGAGGCCCCCTGGAGTGTCTCTTAAATTGAATCCATTCCTCAGGCTGAAGGAACTTCAGCACCTCCGGTGTATAGGACTGTACCTTGAATCTAGAATCCTTAAATACATTTCCTGAAGCCCCCACAAACTCAATAGGCTCATGACTGCTCCGTAGCTCACAGAGCAGGATGCCCATGAGTTGCAACCACTAAGCAGAACCTCCACATGCAGGAGCAGTCTCCCTGAATGCTGGGGCCATGGTGAAAAACAGGAGGCCTGTTGCTCTCCCAAGTTTCTTCGGCCACTAGCAGAAGAACAAAGGCTCAACAAAGGCAGCCATGTGCCAGGGGCAAGTCCAGCCCCAGGTCCCAGCGGACTGGAAGTGAGAACAAGCACCAGCTGCCTGCACTCCAAGAAGCTGCTCTTTGCAATGCTGCATTTAGGTAAATTTTAGACTTAACTGTCTTTGTTGCAGGGGAAGCTCGTTAAGTGGCAATTGCATTATGTTGCCTCGAAGCTTTGCTGCAGTTGGAGACCCCTCCTGCACGTTTTGCTGAGCAGGGCTCCAGACCCCTGCCCCAGTGCCCTACCCTAATGGCACCACGCGTTCCAGGGACAAGGGAGGCTCAGAAGCAGCCCCGTCTGTCCCCATCCCGCCCCAGCAGCCCTCCTCACATCCCTTTCTGGCTCACTTACAGATTCTGGGCCAGTCTTCTCCCCAGGGTGACATTACGAGGAAGCCCCGAGGCAGAGAAAAGGCGAGACGGAGGGGGATCATGGCGTAATTTACCTTTAATAGATTCAATTTGGGCGGCCGCGGGCTGGCGGGCCGAGCAGCCATCTTCCCTATTCGGGGGCCGAGGAATTCGATTTGCCAGGAGCCGCCGTCAATTAGCTTTTATTGAGGCCATTTCTCATCCACAGTCGACGAGGGAAGGGAAGAAAGCAAAGAAAGGGAGAGAAAGGATTGCTACCTTTTTATCTTCTGAGCAAGGTGCCTGCCCTTGTAGCAGTGGAGGTCAGGTGGAAATTCCACGGGTGAAGCTCAGCTAACTGGGGGAGAGACGTCAACAGCTGTGCTGGTAGAGAGTGCCAACAGAGAGGGGTTTGGTGGAGTGCCATTCTTCCCTCTGCTTCTCTGCCTTTACCTACTGCACCTGTTGGATTTCAACCCAGGAAAACATCCCCCCCCCCCAAAGCCTTTGAGGATTGACAGTGATGCATGCTTGGAAAACCTGCTTTCTGTCTGGAAGGCAACAATCCATGCCTGATGGGACAGAGGCAGCTTTGACAGGCCTCGCACTCCAAGGCAGCCTCAAGTTTCAGGTCAGGCAGGAATGCTTCTCCCTCCAATCTAAAAGGATGCAAACCCACTGCAAAGTGGAGCCATGCAGAATCTGGTCTGGGCCCCCGAACCTATTTTCATTGTCAAGGTTCTGGCCCAAACAGCCCAAGATCACGCCGTCCTGGTTTAAGCCGACTCAGTGTTTCATGCTTCCAGTGCTCCTGAACATGGGCAGAGTGCCACACTCTGCACTCATACGCGCGACACACACCGAGGGATTTCTAGTCAGGATCCTGCACGTCCCAGCCAGGGCTGAGTCAAGCGCAGCCTTCCCAAACCTGGCGCTCCCCACAGGTCCCCAACTTTAACTCCCATCATCTCTAGCCGGCACAGTCACAGGCTGGGAGCCATAGCCCCCAGCATATCAAAGCTACCCAGTCAGGGAAGGCTGCTGTACACAGCCCGCGCTTTGAAAATAAAATAAAAAGTCAGGAATCTGCATCTACTTTTTCCTGCAGCTTCCTTAATACCCCAGAGCATCCCCTGAAAGGACCGTTTGTTTCCCCTTCCAGAGTCCAGAGTCATTTTGCCCAGCCGAGCACGCACAGACCTACAGCAGCCAGCAAGCCGCCCCGTTTAGGGGACTCGGAGGGCCCGGCGTGGGGAGAGGCAGGCGGCGTCACGGCCGCCGACGTCAGCTCGGCTTGCAGGCAAAACCATAAAAAGCCCGTCGGACGTGACCGGCTTGCTGCAGAGGGAAGCCTGCAGTGCCAGCGGCGGTGGCTGGGAGCGCATGGGGGACAGCGGCAGGTGGCCAAGGGCGTGCTGGCGTCCGTGCGCACACATGCACGCCGACGCTGGCAGGGCCGGCCTCGGGGGCCAGCAAGGTCAAGTCATGGGCCGCAGCCCCCCGACAAGAGCCCCCGGAGTGGCTGCTTTTCCCCAGTGCAGCTCATTGCTGGGCTCTTCTCCCTCTGGCCGGGCACCCCTGTGGTCCAGGAGCCCGGCCTTCACGGTCCCGAGGGCCCCGTCTTCGACCCGCCGCAAGGCACGCAACGCACATCTCTGCTCCTCGCCCTCAGCAACTGCTCCATGCTCCACAACCGTTCCTGGCACATCTGCCACCTCTGCGAGCAGCACTTGGCATGCGCGGCTGTGCTCCGAGACTGACGTCTGTGTCAGCGCCAGCTTGTGAGGATGAACTAGAGGGCAGCCCCCTTCTGCTACCCCAGCGCCTTCTTATCCCGCCGTCCTTGGGGGCAGTGGGGGCACTTTTGAGGGCGCCAAGACTGCAGGCCCTTGGACTCGGGCACCAGGATCCAACCCCGGGCCCACCCAGACACTGGGGCTGACGGTGGTCATGATGGGCAGGCAAGAGGAGCTGACAAGGAGGGGGACCCCGCCTGAGCAAACCCTCTGGGGGGATTTTGCCCCAGACCTCTCCCAAACCTGGAGCTTATGCTGAGGTCGCGAAAGGAAACCCAGTACTCGTGTTCATACACAGCACGCTGGTCCCCTTCACAGGACAGGCATCCCCCAAGCCCACGTCCCCCAAGCGTGGCAGAAGGCCTATGTACCTCCCCAGCGGCCGCCATTTTGCATCCCTCAACCACAAAGGTCAACAGTTTCCTTTGGAGATGATGGACGGATGAGAAACAGGCTCTCACAGGACGCTCAACTCACCCCCTTGAGGGCCCGTCTCCAAGATCGGATGGCTGCATCTCAAGATCTGAGGCATCCAAGTTCCTTGTTCCCCAGGCCTTTGAGGGAGCGTTTGAAACAGGGCAGGCACCCAGCACTAAGGAGCAGCCCACATGATACACATCCTAGAAATACTAATTGCTGGTCCATCAGGCCCCGCCCACAGCCAAGCTCCTCCCCTGCCCCACAGGTGTTTCCAGGCTCCGCCCCAGCCCCTCTCAGCCCCACCGTCTGGGTGCAATTAACCAGAAGTACCATAGCATGTGTGTTGCTGAAGCCACAGGCCTCTTCCAGCCCGAGGGCCGAATTCCATTCAGAGGTGCTGGGGGCTCCATGCAACACTCAGAAGGACCAACACTGTTTAAAGCTCATACTTCAAGTCACTCAGCCTTAGAAGCATTTTACACTTTTTAAAGTGGTGGTAGGGGGAAAATGGCACATAAGCCAGTGAAGGACCAAACCATGGATGGCTGGGGAAAAGGGAGACCCCAGAGGGCTGGACTGGACTTTCCGTGCTGAGGTTCTGCACCCTGACTTGCAAGGGAGGGTTCTGTGCATGGTGCTCAACGCAGGCGGCCCACCTTCCCTCGGCGTTTGGAGTTCAAGGAATGAACTTTCCCGCAGCCCCGGTGATTGTATAACCCCCAGTGGCGTGGGATTGATCCTGGCAACGGAGAAAAGGGATTATCCAACTCGCTTGGGAGGCCGCTACATGCCTGCTGGGGGCTACAACACAGATGGAGACCTAGCACACGTGACAGCCCCTTCTATAAACCCTGGAATGGATGCAGCTCCTCAGGCTCATTCAGCAGAGCAGTCTTGGGGAGGGTCCGCTAACAGAGTCCGTGCTCTTGTACCCGCGAAAACTGGCACTCGATTATGGCCTTCGCTTGCAGCAACTGCCAGGAAATCGCGCAACAGGTGTGTTCTCTGTGGCCGACGGCACACACTGGCCAGGAGATGCCGCGAATGCGTTCGAGTCCCGCTGAGCCAGCTCTCCGTCCCGGTCGGGGGGACTTAGCCGCAGCCTTTCCACCTGTGGCCCGGCGGATCGTGGCGCAGCCTCCCGATTACCAGCCGGGCACTGCACAGATCATGAATGCAGCAGGGCGTCCCCCATGGCACACGCCAGCCCTGGCTGCCCAGCTGGGCGAGATCAGAGGAAGTTGCGCGGCGTCTGTACATGAAGGGCCGTGAAATCGACATGCCGCGACAGGCCGCCGCTGCTGCAGCTGCACCCCAGAGCACAGATCAGACGCCCGGGCCGCCACGCTCCGCTGCAACCACAACCGCCTGGGCAACATGTACCGCCAGAACAGAGAGGCGTCACATCCCAGGATAAAGAGGGGCAAGAGGGCTGCAGAACCCCCCCCCCGCCACCCGGGCAAGTCGAGACCGAAAATCCCAGTGGCATCCAGCCCTCTGGACACGGCAACCAACGAGGGGGGTGCAACCCCCTTCCAAAGGGCAGGAAGCCGCATTATAATCACGGCAGGGCAAAAGACCGTGTGGGTGCATTAAACTGAATGGGGCACTTGGCGCCCTCTAGAGGAGGAGAACATTCCAGGCACCATTCATCCCTGATGTTCTTTTTCCCCGCAGCAGGTTTATGGCGATCGGATTCTTTCATTACAAAACACGCACATGCGCAGGGATCGGTGCGCCTCCCCCCCCCCCGACACACACACATGTGCACACTTCTGTGGCGCAGCCCGATTTGATTTGCCGGGTTCTGCCGGCGGTCACACGGACTCGCACGGTTTCGCCACCTGCCACGTTTTATGGCCAGCGCTAATTCTCCAGCCTTGATTTGCGGCGGGGGTTCTAATTGCCTTGTTTAGGTGCGGCCATGGCGCAGGGGCTGTTAACGTCAGGCAGAATTACGCCGCGTTGCGCCGAGGGGGCTGGTGGAAAGGGGTGGGGATAAATCCGGGAAACGCAGACGGGTGGGGGCGTCGCAGTGGTCTGCGGCGAGAACAAGAGACTGCGGCTGCCGGCTCGCTGCGGTGTTTTCTGCGTGGGCACCACGCCGTCGCTCCTCCGCCCCGAGCCAGCAGATGCGAAGCCCTCAGAAGCCCAATCCTGGCTCCGCATCGTGGAGAGCGCAACGGCAGACTCACGTTGCCGGAGCAGCGGTCGAACCAGCTTTGGTACAGTCGCCAAAATGGATAATCCGCGCTGAAATGCGTCTTGGCGGATTAAGCGAATAGGAACATTCAGGGGCCAAATTCGGCAGAAAGGAAAGCTGCAGTCTGCCTATGAATTATGCAGATGGAGCATAATTCTGCAAACTGAACATGATCTTGATGTTTTTTATCTGGGTATTCTCACTGCCCCCCTCGGAGCACTGTGTGAAATTTTGTTCATCTGTCCCTCAGGCTTTGGAGGCTTTATCCAATGTTGCCTATAAATTACCTTCTCAACAGTAAGGACTAGGAACTTAGGGTAGACAGCTCACCACATCACATCCAGCAATTCTGGAAGAAACAATTGGTCAGGTTTGTGCACTCAATGGTCAGGTTTGTGCTCAAATGCGATGGGGCACAGGTCCCCCCGCACGGGATTTCTGCAAAAGGATGTCTCAGTCCCCCGTGGGTCACATCTGTCCGCCTGCCACTCCCATGCCTTTAGTCTCCCAGCCGGAAAATTGTTGCTTCCACTCTGCTCCCCGCCACTTTGTCCAGCAGACACTGGAATGTCCCACGCCTGCCGTGGTCCTTACCCACGAGGAGACACAGGGAGTGGTGCAGTGGGGTGGAGGAGAGTCGGACAGAGTTGCCAAGGCACCAACGCTAATTGCTGGCATGCGGCCCATAATTAAAAAGTCTGTGGTGACATTTCCTGACATCTCAATATCAAAGGCTGCAATTAATCTCCAGCACCCAGAATCCGGTCACAGTACCAAGAGGAGGATGCGGGGAAGGAAACCAAGAGCCACATCTGCCTCCCCTTCTCCATACTGAACCCAACCCCACCCCATCCACGGGCGCTGCCTTCGCTGGGGACCGAACACCGACTCTACCAGAGCTCCATCGAAGTTTCCGGCAGGACGCGAGCGAGACGACGCTTTTAACAGAACAAAGCCACCGCTGTGAGCTGCTCAGAGGCCTCAGCCGTGGGGTGGAAGAGAAACGAAAAGGATCATCTTAGGAAACGGGCACAGCCCGTCCGTTACACGAAGGAGCCCTTAAGCTGCAGGGCAGCCCACATAAAGCCCTCCAGATGCGGCTGGAGCGCGGTTCCCATCAGCCTGGAAACACACCCAGTGGCAAGGGATGGGGGGACTCACTGTGTGTGTGTGTGTGTGTGTGTGTGTGTGTGTGTGTGTGTGTGTGTGTCTGTCTGTCTGTCTGTCTGTCTTTAGGTGCAAGGAAGATCTACCTGAGAGGAAGGGGGAATGGAGGGACCCCAAAAACCTAGAAGTGGCACCAGAGTCCTGTGCAGCCCTCGCGTTTCACATCCGGCAGCTGCGATGCAGTCGCAGCCACTGCAGCTCTGCCCCACCCCTCCTCGCCGCCATGCGCACCCCTGGCTTCCTCTCGCCCCCCGCCCAATCACCGCAAGAAAACCTCCAGCTCTTTCTTTCAACCGCCCCAGAGAAAGCGTGGGGCGTGGCAGGGAGAGAAAGCAAGGGGCGGACTTTCTGAAATGGTTTTATCGTCCAGCTCGATCACCGGCAATTAGGACAATTCCTCCCCGCCAATATATTTAAACAAAAGGATCCAGGAAAACCAGGAGGAAATTGGGCACCGCCAAAATACAGATCTTCACAGAAGACAAAAAGCAGCTGCCGTCGTCGTCTCAGCAGCAACGTTCTCGTCGAGAACGGAGGGGCAGGGCTGGAGGCTGATGGGGCAGATTTCGGGGGACGAGGGAGTCTGTAAGAAGGCAAAGCTCAAGGAAGAGGTGGGGGGGGGATCTGCCGCCTCTTCCTTTAAGCAGCCCAAGTCTGGAAGAACCGGACAGAGAAGTGGGGGTTCCTCTCCCCGTCTTTGGTATACAAAGAGTCCTGGAGACAGTCCTCTGAGCCCCCTGCCATACCATGGAAGAAATGCTGTGCCCCTTCCCCAAACTCAAATTCGAGGGGGGAGTCCTGGTTTCCTCTTCTCATATCATCGGAGGCGGGTGGCGAGAAACCATGGATCCGACATCCCATGAGAACAGGAGAGAACATCCTACAGGAAAAGACACAGAAGAGGCATGAAAGTGAGAGAGCGAGAGAAGCTCTGATTATACGGGCAGTGCCCGCAGCATCTCGGTGGAAAGAGAACTGGACCAGGCTCCCAAACCCTGTCTGCACAGCCTCCTGGGAGCATGTGAAGTGACAACTAATCCAGAGAGGGCCCCAGAGCATGTGCAGACTCCCTATCCGGAAGGAACCAGGGTCACTTTCTATGGAAGCTCTTTTGCACTGTGCAAACGATCACAAATTCGCTTTCTACATCCCACTGACCTGGAAAAGGGTCACCATCTAGTTCATACATAACACGCTCCTCCCCAATAAATACCCGCCCACCCCAAATTGTATCAGTCTACTGGCCTTTACAGACACTGACAGTGACTCCCCCTCATAAACTTTCACATTGCCTCCTGACATTTCCACGGCTCTGTTATTTGATTTAGATCTGTCTCAACACATAATATGATTTGTTCTGAAATGTTCTGCCTCTTGTTTCTCCTCGCGGTGCCCTCTCACTGGCAGTCTAGCAGCTTTGTGCTGTTGTTTTGTTATTAGTTTTAAAAAGAAATTAGAAATTTCTATTTCTGATGTCAAGGTGCACAAGTCGATCTTTATGCTTGCCCATAACATCATCAGCGTGAAAGCGGGAGGTATCACAAACCCAGCTTGCAAGGTTTGTGAAAGTACCCACCCCAATCAATAATCAAAGGGGGTGAGATATCCAGGAACAGGACTGAGGCTTGATAGCTGCAAAATGTTGGTTCACTGTTGGCATACAGAAAAAATCGGCGGTCGTGGGGAATGTAATGTGGGTATGGCTGGCAGACACCTGGAACAGGTGTGCGCTCTCTCTGTCTGTCTCTGTCTCTCTCTCTCTCTCTCTTAAAACATTTCTATGCCGCCCATCGCAATAAAGCCTCGGGGAGGCTTACAACAATAAAAATTGAAACATATAACTTCAGTTAAAAACACCCCCACCCCCCCGATGCATCTCGGCAAAACCCCTTAAAATACTACAACATTCTACTGCAGGTCCCCACTTGTTGGACGAATGGCATTTTACTTCTTAGAGGAGTTTGTTTTGTCTCAAATAATAAGTTCAGGGAAAGATACCCACCCCATAATTTCACTAATTCTTATCTGACACTTCAGCAGCTACTACGGCATGTGAAAGACCACTCTGCACAGCACTTCAACCTTACTTTAGATTAACCAAAAAGGAGAACAGGATGAAAAAAAATGCACAACCATATGGACTACAACCTTTGTTTGAAACAGAAGGTTGAAGAAACTGGTTCTCTAGACATGCTACTGGATACAGACGTTCCCCTTATTATTCTCTTTTTATAAACAGACCTTCCCCACTCCCTCCATAAGGAAGCAGCTTATTGCAACAAGTTAGGAGAAACTTCTTTGCACTAAGCGCAATTCTACACTGGAATAGGTTGCTATGGGAAGCGGCTTGGCTTGACATTGTCCACAGCACTAATTTAATTTAATTTAATTTAATTTAATTTAAGCACCTTAGCTTTCCTTTAAAACAAGGTTCAAGTCCTTATTTAAGCAGAGGGTTGGACTAGATGACCTCTAGGTCCCCTGCCAGCTCCCAAATCCTGAAATGTGTCCCCTCCTGCCCTCCCACCCCCTTGCCAAGACTTACCCCCCAGTCAAGGTCTTCCAGTTGCCTTGAGAAGTCCAGGAGGGAGATGAGCTGAGGGATCCGGAAGTCTGGGGGCACGTCCACCCCTTTGCCTTGGCTTATTTGGCCTCCGAGAGCTCAGCCTGCCTCCGAGGCTGCGTGAGGCCCAGCTGAGGGACAGCTGCAGGCACATCACCTCCGAGTCCTAAAGTGCCGAGTGAGGAATCCAATATCCTTTCGAGGCGGGGCAGGA
The DNA here is from genome assembly GCA_023646645.1 of Varanus salvator macromaculatus. Lineage (NCBI taxonomy): Eukaryota > Metazoa > Chordata > Lepidosauria > Squamata > Varanidae > Varanus > Varanus salvator. Next base: position 7,121,274 of record JAIXND010000803.1, on the reverse strand, counting down.
GTGGGGCAGAGGGACGGTCCGGCCCGCACAGCCTGCCCGCCACCTGGAGGAGTCTGGGCCTCCTTCCCTGCCGCCCTCCCTGAGGTCAGAGCCACAGGAGGGAGAGGAGAGTCAGGCCCACGCAAGCACGGCTGCGCCACGAGGGGGCAGAGCTCCGTCCGGGGGCTACGGCAGCATCTATGGGGAGGGAGAAAGGAGAGGAGTCAGTCGTTACCCAAAAGAGGGAGCCTCCCTTGGAAGCAGAGAGAGAAAGAGTGTGACACACTCAAAACCGGTTTGAGACCGGACTAATGACGGCGGCTTCTCCGGAAGCTCCGTGGGAGGAAGCGGCTTCCCAGGACAAGCCTTCTCCGTGCGGTCACCCAAGAACAAGAACGTAAGGCAAGGGGCCAAGGCCAAATCCAGACCACCGCAGACCCATCCTGGCCCTCTGGCGAGGAGGTCAGGCCCCCTTTCCCGCAAAGCCTGGCTCATTTTTTGTGCAAGTTTCTCCTTTCCAATTCTAAAGGGCAGGAATTCCTGAGGCTGAGTTCCTGGAAGTAGCCTTAAGCTGAAATATGCAAGCGTTTTGGCTTCCGAAGCACTGCCCCTCTTGTCTTCGGCTCTGCTCACGCGTGGGGTGGGACCCCTCCCGCAAAACAAGCGCCTCCAAAATTAAATTTGGCCCTTGGGCCGAAAGAAGACCTGCACAACTGATGCAAGAGAAGCCTCACTGGGGCCAGCCAAGAGTCCACCTCCTCCAGCCTGGCATGAAAACATTCCCCTGATCGCCGTGGGCGAGGCCGTCTCTTGTAGGCGAGTAATCAGGCTGGTGGTGGAATGAAGCGTGTCCATTCTTCTGCAGCCATGTCCAGACCTACAGACCCCCCCCCACCCCGAAAAAAACTCACCCTCTGAGCCACCTCTCCCACGAGGTTGAGACTTGGGACCCTCCGTTGCAGGTTCCGCAGCTACGAGCAAAAATATCCGAGTCAGTCTGGGGGTCACACTTTCCCTTCCAGGTCAACCACAGCAATGTACCTGCATCTGGGGGACTGTATCACTCCCCGCCCCGGTCATGCTAACTGGGGCTGATGGGAGTTGGGAGGCCAACGAAATCTGGAGAGGCGGGGAGCCAACGCCTGCCTCTCCCGGTGCACACGCTCTCTCACACACACAGATCTCTGCTAAAGGGGAAGGCAGCCGCCATCCTCGTGATCGGGCTTGTTATTAAAGTTTTAATTTGAATCAGGCCTCCGGGTCGGGCTCCAGAACAGGTGTCATTTATTCATCAGCACCTGCTCTTCAAAGGGCAAACTCGGGGTCTTCCCCACTCAAAGAAGCTTTGAACCGGGACCTTTGCCAGCAGAACAAGGCTGCAGCCTCTAAGCCGTGGGGGTCCTTCCACGGCTGCCAGTCCCCCGGGGCAGACGGCCTCCCCGATCACGCGCAGCCGCCATTTTGGGTGAGAGGAAGGAAGGAGGCCGGCCGGGCCTCCGTCCTGTCCAAATCGCCAGCTCACGCCACCTTGGATCTCCCACTTTTTTTGAGAAGGGGGCTTTGGTGGATTGCTGCAACGGGAAGCCCCCCAGCCCCAACGAATTGCCCCTCGCCCCTCTGTGAATGGGATGGATGGACAGATGGACTTACTGGTTGCCTTGCAGCAGACGGACACCCGCAGTTTCAGGCAGCGGCCTGGACTCTCTGAGGTGGGGATAGCTGGCGGAGAGAAGACCAAGGCGGAGGACACTGAGGAGAGCGCAAAGACAGCGAACCACACACGCGCACACACACACACACAAAATGTGTGTGTGTCCTGGAGCAGCACACCCCCAAAAGGCGACAACAGAGAGCTCAGGGGTGAAGGGTCCAAGCCCCTTCCATTCTCACTCTGCTCCCCAAAGCTGCGGAGTGCCAAGCAAACATTCAACAGGTCCGTGCCTAAAAGGGGCAGCAGACCAGGCAAGAATTCAACAGGTTCAGCCCCTCCCAACTGAGGAGTGCGGCAAAGTGGAGGGCTGCACACGTTTTGAGTTTCCGCCCTTGACACGGCTATCGCGAGCACAGGCTGGCCACCTTGCTATCCTAACTCTGTTTCAACTCCACTCAGGACTCGACCCCTCCAGTATGAACCTCTGCACCTCCAGCACAATTCTCAGTAGCCCTTCACGACATCCGGTAAGGCAGAAACCCAACAGGTAAGGCCTTCCTCATTACTTGATGCTGAGAAAGGGGGGCTACTGTTAAAGAGTTCTCTCTCCAGCAGGTGAGCATGTTTTGATCAGTTAATTCACTCACATTTTGGATTATTCCATTAAGCCAAAGGCCACATTTCATTTCGGAGAATTCTCGGGTCCCCATCCCAGCGGTGGGCGGAGCCAGAGGCCAAGGAGGCGGGGCCAATGCATCAGCATCCTGTAGCTTAAAGCTCTTACAGCCAATAACTAGAACTTAGGAGAGGCAATTCCAATCATTCAAGAGTTTGGTGTGGACTGTACAATATCTGGAAAGCCCTGCATGGTGTTGGAGACAGTGGCTTGGTCCCTCGGGGAGTCCCCCTAATGAAATGGCTAAGCTTGCCAGACCCTCTCCTGGCTTGTCACTGCTGCCGGCAGCCATGTTTCATTTCCCATAATGCCCCCAGTATAACAGAGCCTTGATCTAAGGGGCATGCTGGGTAGAAAAACAACACACATCCACACAGCTAAAAGGGACGCTGCTGGGCGCACAAGCTGCCAAGGGAATGCCCCTCAACTAAGCGATTCTGGGGCATTTGGGGAATTAAATAGAGCAGCCAGTAGTATTCATGAGGTTGGTGACTCCTGCCATCACCCCCCGCCCCCAAAATGTGCAGGAAAAGTGCCGGTTTCACCCCTTCTGGTCCTCACACCCTTTCACAGTCCAGCCAAAACTTAAAACCAGGAACGAAGTCTGGCTGCCCACTTCGAATCGCAGACCATCCTTGGGCGTAAAATTCAAAAAAAGAGTAACTCCACGGACTAAGATGTGGAGCCAGTGTGGTGTAGTGGTTAAGAGCGTGGGACTGGGACTCAGGCGGTCCGGGTTCGAGTCCCCGCTCAGCCATGGAGCCAACTGGGTGACTTTGGGCCAGTCACAGCCTCTCAGCCCAACCTACCTCACAGGGTTGTTGTGGGAATAAGATGGAGATGTAAGCTGTCTTGAGCCCTTTGTAGGAAAAAGGCAGGATAGAAATCGATAGACAAATAAATAAATAAACAAAAAGATGCCTACTCACAAATATAGTAGTAATCGTGGCCTGGTTGGAACTCGAAGCCCAGGGAGAAAGGGGTGAACCTCTGGATTTTCTCCGAGAAGCGGACAGGCCCGTAAGGCGCATACGGGCGGTTGCACTCCCAGCGTTTGAAGGCTCCCTGCGTTTCATAACAGCCCCGGTATCCTTCGAGGTCGACCATGAGAAGCGTGAACGTCTCCGGCCCTCCGACAGCCAGGACCCGCTCATAATGCGGACAGTATATATCCAGGTAGTCATTGATGGAGACCTGAACAGAGTAGTCCTCGTCGAAGAATCTGTAAACAGAGAAGCGAGGCAGTCACCGTCTCCAGCAATCCCCACTGGATCGATTCATCCAAATTATGCTGCTCAAAAGATTATATTCTTAAGTGGACTGATTTCATTGCCCTGTTGTACATCGTTCACTGGCTGGAGCACCAAATCTGGATTAAATTAACCTGGAAGCTCCAGACCATGAAATCGATCATGATTACCGTGGGTTGCTTCCAATGCTACTCCTATTTAGAGTAGGCCTATTGAGACAAATGGGGCTCAAGTTTGTTCATGACTAAGTGGGGTGTGGTTCATTTCGATGGGTGCATGCCAAGCAGAACCAACACACACAAATACGACTCGAGTGAGAGTTTAAAAGCCTCTCGTGCGTGTTTGTAGAAATATATAGCACAGGGAGTCTTCTTCCCCCCCCCCACCTTCTTTAAAAAGCAACCAAGCTTCTAGTCCTCATGGATACAAAGGGAAGGGTTGTAAGCAACACAGGTGATGCCTGGGAAAAGGAATCCAGGAAGGAGTCGCTGTTTTTATCTACGTGATTCAAAGTTTTGGGGAGCAGAAATGAGTTTACAGGACATGCAGGATCTGGTTGGTTTTATTGGAAGCCCGCAATGCCCGCCCATGGGAGCCTGGCACAAAATGGGGTGGGGTGGGGAGGGGAGGGGGAGAAACAGAACACGACGGGCAATTTCATGAATCACTGGTGGGGAAAATCTGCGCCCAGAAGCATCAAGCTACACCCAACTCCTCTGAGATCAAAAATTCCAACACAAAACTCTCCAAATGCCTCGGACATGTTCCCATTTCACAGACAAAAGATAAAGATGACTGAGGCCAGGAGGCACAAGACCACCCATGGTGCAGGCACCCTCCCTCCCTCGAACCTCGTTACCTTCTCTTAATGGAGGTAGCATTTGTACTTTCGAATATTAGAAAGAGCTGATCTTGCCAATCTATGGCGAATCATCCAGAGATCTCAGAGGACATCCCGGCCTGCGTTCAGCACACCTGTTGCTGTGCTCCCTGAAGACAAGCCTCCGAAACTCTGCCCCACGGGGAATTCAGCAGCCTGCCTCAAATCAAGACTGGATGCCAATCACTGTCGGCGGGCAATTTTGCCTCCTGACCCTGGTTTAAAAAGAGTCAGCAATCGCTCTTCATAGCAGTGTGCCAGGTGACACTGGACTCCACCCTCCAGCACCTGGTCAAGGATGATGGGAGCGGTAGGCAAAGACCCTGGAAGATGCCAGGCTGGGGGGAAATCTGCTTTAGTTCTCTACCTAGCTTGGATTCTTTCTTTCGATAGCCTAAATCCAGTTCTCTCCTGCGCCCAAAGTCACAGAAAGTCTCCCAGCTGGACAGGCAAACAAGGCAGAATTGCAGTGCTGGAAAGGAGTTTAAAGACCCTCTTGGCCAACGGTGCAGAAAGGCATTTGGGTGAAGGACTGAATTGCCTGCGGACTGGACAAAATCCTGCCCCTGCCAAGTTTATTTGATGTCTTGCCAGTGAAATTCCTTCAGGGAGAATCCCAAGAGGCCCTGCAGCTCCCAGTCCAGCCCCTTCGCAACGTCCTCCCCAGATGGGCAGTTCACACAACCGCACACCCCAGGCCCAAGGGGGCAGCAGATCCACAGCATACCGCCACAGTCCAGTAGCATGGCAGAATCCCTTCCTCCCCTCCACCCTTAGAAGAACCCGATTCTGGTGGTCACGTGCAGGGGGGCGACAAGCACCCTCCCCAGAAGTCAGGTTGTTCTTCTGTCCACAGCATACCTCAAGAAGTCTGCCAGAGGTGAGAAGAACAATTTCCTGGCCACGTGGAGGTTGCCTGGAATGAGCCCAGAACAGTAACTCATTCAGGGAAGCAGCGGGCGCTCTCTCTCTCGTTTGTGGGTGCATGGATTTATTCTCATGGGAGCCTTTCATCACACTTAATTAGCATTCTTCTTGTGGGATGCCGCACACCCCACTTCACAGTTTATCCAACCAAACGTTCTTTGCACAGTCATTTCTGTACCTCCCTCTGTATTTTCCTCCTGGCTCAGCCATTCCAGAAAGTTTCATCTTTTTGCTTTTGGATTTTTATCTGCCTGTGCAAAGACACCCAAAAAATTAACAGAAACCACCTGCACCCAGCAATCCTGAACTGTTATTCCTCCCCTCCAAGGCTTCTGCTCTTTTCAGACAGAGCCCAGGACTGGGGTGCAGAAGGAAGAACCAGAGACGCAGAAGAGGTGGGGTCCAAACATGCCAGGAACTCCAGCGCTTTCCCACCAACAGCTTCGATCCAGCTGCCCAGCTCTCCTAAACAAGCGGACGTCAGCTCCGATTAATTCAAGTGGCTGGAGGTAAAAAGGGTTGGTGGGGGAGCTCTCGGGGTTACAGGCCAACAGCCCAGCCCCGAGACAAAAGCACCCGCGTCTGAAGGCTCCGCTTGCCCCCCCGCCCCCCACCCACCCAGCCGGCTGAGTGATGCATCGTCGGGGAATGTGGCGGCCACTGGCCAGACATCCCAAAATCCCCTAGCGAGGGCACCATGGCGCATCACGCACTTCCAAGGGGAAGTGGGGTACCGGCAACAAAGGGTACTGCAATGGATGTGGGTGCGATACCCCCTTCGCTGACGGCTTGATGAGAAGTGTGGGCAGAGCGAAAGGGAAGCAAGCGCTGGGCCCTCGAACTCGCCACAGGACGTGAACTTGGGGCCGCAGCGGCAATGAGGGATGGCGGAGGCAAAGATGCGAGAACAGGCTGTTCGTCGCACCCAACATAAGACGACTTCTGAGCATGCAGTGGTGGCTGCCAAGGACCCATCATCCTGGCATAGCCCACTGCGGGCACCCATCCAAGGCACACATCAAATATTCTCTTTAAAGACCATCTCTCAATGCTCGCACTGCGAAAGACTTGCACACAGGACCTGGGCCCATGTTCTGTGCAAACGGTACGACCCATGAAAACTGACTTCTCCAATGGCAGTAAAAAGTTCAAAAACCACAACGCCAAATCCTGCGATCGCTCCCTCACAACACTGCAGTCTGCAATCGCTATTCCTCCGGAGAGAGGTGTATCCGTGGCCAGCAGAGCACGGAAAACCATGGTGCATGTTCAGGTTGTGGCAGACGCGGACTCCCAAAATAATGTACTGTACTCCTACGGAAGCAACACGGAGCCTGCAGATGCCACGAAACTCCCTGTGCAACTTCGTTTCTTGCTTTTGAATCAGCTGCAGCCAGATGCAAAAGATGCTCACTCTCCAAATTCAAGGATTCGGAGCTGCAAAAGTATCAGAACCAAACAGGACTTGCAGTCCATCCGCCCTGGCCTCCCTTCAAGCTTTCTTCAAAATTGAACCAGAAAGTACAAGAATCGCGAATGCACTTTACTACCAAGAAAAGTTTCCCTGTCAATCATCCCAGAGACCACTGCGTTCATTGGTCAGAGAACCCTGGAAGGAGGGAACAGGTGAACTTCTTACTTGTGTCCTCGCAGACTTGCGTCATCAGTAACCTACTCGCCTCTGGTGAGCAGACAGCAATTCCAGGCAAGCAACATAGAGAAGTGTTCTGCAACTGGCAGCAAAAGGATCCAGCTGTCGCCACTCTCTGAAATCTGTAACTAGGCTTTTCACATAATCAAAATCACCTATATATACACACACAAGCACAGACTGGTCCGAATACTGGGGGTGAGCAGAAGATAAAATTCCAAGGACACATTTGCAAAGGTGAATCAAAGGACTTGAAGGAAGCTTAGAAGAAACAGGGAAAACGTGAAAATTCAGGACTTGTACCTTGTGATGTGGTACCTAAAGGTCCACCCAGTACAATATCCTACAGGTTAGGTGTGCAGAAAACACAATATACCATCCCTCAAAAGAGAAAAACATCTACAAGATAACACACAGATAAAAGCATTGCCCGTTGTACCAAATTTTTAAAATCAAAACCTGAACTGAGCAGCAAAGGGCCACAATTCAGGGCCGGGAATTGAGGAGCCTGAAAAAGGCAGGGATCGCCGCTCATTAATTAGAACCTCAATGACCTATTTTGCTGTTTTGAAGATCAATAAGATTAGATAGAACTTCCTGTCCTGCAGTGGAGGGAAATGATGCAACAAACAGATGGATTGTCCAATAATTTCCGTCGTCACTTTGACACAGCTGGGGGACAGCTCCGAATCAGATCGGAGTCCATGGACCATTTTCGTGCTAACACGATGCCCTCCCTCCGTAGCTGTTTTCTGCCCCATGAAGAAAAGATATACTGTGCCAATATCTAATTTGGCCCACCTGCGAACCAGACCATTAAGTCAACATGTTTCAGAGAGGACAAACTTCACATGGTCAAATATTTATATACAGAGATTTTAAAAGTCAACACAACCTTTGTTTTAAATGATTAGCCAGCTAAAACACAAGCACCCCCAGACACAGGAAAAAACAAGCCGTGTGCGAATACAACCTTGCTAACATAAAACCATCTATAATCCTTGTGTATTTTTACCTAAATTCGACATATTTTACACATCGGCTTTGCAGCTGATCAAATTCTCCTATATACAAACCTTCCCGAATTTCAGCCATTCGAGGTCTGGATGTGATCGCTTAATCGGCAAAGAGACTCACTAACCACAGGCCAAGAGCAAACTTTCTCATACTTCCCTGAACATTACACAGCTTGGGTCCTGGAGCTCAGCACTCTGGCAAATTCTAATTTCCTTGCAGCCTTCCCAACCCAGTTAAAAGCACCTGAAAGTTAAACCAATCCTTTAAAAATTGTTTTTAACAACATCAACACTTCTTAAAAAATATACTGCAATGACTAAACAGAGCAGCACTCAAAGCATGGCTTAAGAGCAGAGCCAAGGTTGTGGATTTTGCAACAGGGGTACAAAGTCCAGAAGCAGAGGAATAATAACGCTATTTATATGGACGTGAGAACCGACTGCAAAACAGCCTAGCCTGTTTTGCAAAACAGCAGCCAGGTGCGTGCGTGCGTGCGTGCGTGCGAGATTTGCTCCTTACCGAAAAGAAATAAATATGTGCACATGGATTCCATGTCTTCATCAGCTACATTTTTCCTGTCTCTCATTTTTAGAATATCAAAAGAGACCTGCTCCTGGATCACACGCAAGGTCCGTCTCACTCAAAATTCTGTTCACACAGAGGCCAACCTGTTGCCCACGGGAGGACATGAATCTCATCGCACTCTCCTGCCCATGTTCCCCAGCAACTGCTGTACAGAGGCAGACTGCTTCTAATGCAGAAGGGCGCATATGGCCATCAGGACAAGCAGCCACGCATGCCCCCGTGCGCCATGCATCCCATTTTCAAGCCCATCTCTCCATCTCATCAAAGTGAATTCCACAATTTTGTGATGCACAAGGGGAGAAAGTTCTCCCTTTTTCCTGTGCTGAATCTCCCACCAGCTTCATGGGATGTGACCCTGCGGATTTTAGAAAGGTAAGATGGGGAGAGATTTTCTTCTCCCTTCCCACTTTTTCCACCCCAAGCATCACTTTGTACCCTTTTTCTAAACTAAACCACCGACATGGGTGACTGCTTTTACCACGTTGTATTCTATTTTTGTGACTTTGCGGTTAACCTAAGAAAGGAACTATGCTGCTAAGGATTTTGGCTTTTTTCTTATGGGCCACGGGGCCACCTTTGCTTTCAGAGAATCTGTGTATACCAGGAAGCATTCATGTATGTGTTTATAGCATGCGTATCAACGAATATGTACATGTTTGCATATGCCGTGTGATGATGTACTTCCAAAAAGAAAGTATTTTGAGTGTGTTTGGAAGATGCACGTGAGTTTTCTGGAAGAGACTGGTGATGTGCACTATTTTCAGTCCTCCTGAGCAGAAGAGAAGTGGCCAGAGAGAGGCCTTTATAAAAAGGTAGGAAACTCTATCATCTTACACAGCACATCAGATGATGTGGGATGGCTGAAATTGGTCGTCTCAGCATAGGAACCAAGACAGCAGAAGCTGAACTTCGACTGAGGGACACGTGCAAGCCAAGTCCAGTGATGACAGACCGTAACAACATGGAGCTGAGTCTGCATGGAAAGGTAACATTTTTCCATGCACCCTTTTGCCTCCTTGCAGAATTGCAAGTTTGCATCCTGTCCCCCAAACCATTTTAACATCAAAAGCTTACGCACGTACCACAGCATTCAAATACACACACCTATTTCAAGACCACGGTTTTGCTCGCAAAAACATTTTTGCAGGAAATGTGGTACAGTCTTTCCATCACTGAACTGACTTTCCCGAACCAGCTGCCCCTAATGCATTGCTCTACAAGTCCCAGCATTCCCAGCCAGATGCTGGGAATTGCAGTGCAAAATATCTAGAGTGCATCAGGGTGAGGAAGGCCGATGACGAAACTCAGGGAAAGTCCTAGCTGTATATATATTGTCTTTTCCCTCTTAACCTCACCAATCTGAACTGGGATAATTGCCCACAGATTTTTATCTTCCTATTCCAAAATTAAAATAATAATAGTAATAATAATCCATTATGATTTCGGAAGGAAAGCAAGGCTCCAAGCTTCTCACCAATTATTCCAGTGCAGCCGAAATGAATTTAAATGGGGTTGATTTAGACTAAATAGATTGTGGAAAAGGCTGACGAAGACTAAATTGACTGCAGAGAGCAAAACAGTAGTCTGTGTTTTATGCATATTTACTCAGAGGTAAATCCCAATGACCACAACATAGACTACTCCCAAGTAAACACATGTAGAACTGCGGCAAGGTGAGGTTATAAGATCAAATCGCCACGGTTCTGTGAACATGATTTATGCTGCAAACTTCTAAGTGTTTACCTGGGAATAAATCCTAGTGAATTTAAGGCTGCTTCAGTTTGAGCAGAGAAATACAGAATTGCACCAAGAATAGTTTGCCTTTATTATTATTATAGTTTCCCAATTTCTTTTCTCCAAGACAGCATATATTAAGTTCACAACAGCCCTGTGAGGTAGGGCAGGCTGAGAGTCAGTGTCGGGTGCAAAGTCACTTAGTGAGCTTCGTAGCCAAGTGGGGACTAGAACGGGCCTCCCAAATCCAAGGCCAATGTCTGAACCGCCGTGTCGCACGCCAATGCCAGTTAACATTCAAAACCTTTGGCTTCCCAACCGTACGACGAGAGCTGTGCCAGGCAGGTCAAAGATCCACCAAAACCTGCTTCTGACAAAGGATGGCCAAAGCTCACAGCACAGGGCAAAGGGGGGAAAGCCCGTTTGTTCAGGGCATGCGCTTCCACCCCATAATACCTCTGTTCACAGAAGTGTTCACCCAGGCTGTGAGAATGGATTCCCCTTGGAGAATTCCTGGTGAAAGAGTCATCGTTCACATAGGAGTACCACACTGGTGCCGTGCTCTTTCTCTCGTGTTTTAAAAGAATTTTATATAAAGTGCCGCACGGCTCCAGACTGCAGGCCGTGTGGTGCTCATGGATCAATCCCGAAAGATAAACATTATCTCAGCACTGAGAACAGCAGCATCTCAAGCAACAGACTAGGGGACTCCCTGTCTCCTTGAGGTGCTGAATCTCCAGGTGCGGGGAAATCATGTTTCTGAAAGTGCATCGGGATGCATCAGCCGCCACACTCAAGTTGACACACTTCTCCGCTGTGAGGATCAGGCTTCGAAAGGGGGGCAGGGGGAGCTCACACTGGATTCCACTGGCCAAACCAGTTGGCACAGAGAGACCGTCTCTTGCCCACCTCCAGCGTTTATCGGAATTTATAATTCGCGTTGGGCCGTGGGCCAGCTACCTCCATGGCACTCCCACGGCGGCGTTGGCTAGGCCAGAGACCGGAGCGCCAGCGAACTCGACGCTCCCACGCCGAGCAAAGCAAAACAAGCTGGAATGCTCCCTGGGTGATTCGTGTTCCCCCTCCCCAGTCTCGGCAGACTCGCCCCGACTCGCCCCCTGTCTGCCCGGGTGGGCCCCGCGAGGAAGGAAAGGAGGGCAGTTCTGCAGGAAACAACAACCACCAGATTACATCTGAAAACCAAATTCCCACCCCCGCCAACTGGGCATGGGGCTGGCTCCATGCCACCACCAGGAAGGCCGTGGCACCCAAACCTAGACGAATAGGGCAGGCACCAGGTAGGACCCACATTTTGCCCGGGGGACTCATTCAAGCTGAGCCCTGGAACCTTCTCACCATCCCGGGGGGCTGCACAGATCCAAAGAAGGTAGCCCCTGAGCAGATGCAGAGTGCAGCCCCCTGTCACTTACAAGGAGTCCCGTCAAGCAGGGAAGGTCTTCCAGAAAGATTCATAGATTGGCATCCTTTGGGCTGAAAATTAGCATGGCACGGGGAATGCCAAGCTAGTCCTATCGAGAGAACTTTTTAAAGGTTTCCCTAAAAGGAACGAAGTCCCCTTCTGCTGGTGCTGTCAAACCGGGGCTTTGCCCTCTTTAAGGGAGCTCCAGTTTGATCTGCCACCTGTCCTTTAAGGCCGTGGGCACGCAGCCGCCCGGCCCGCACCAAGGGAAGCAAGTCAGGGCTGGCACTGGAAGACCTCTCAGGTGCCACCGAGAAACCCAAGAGTCCTTCCAAAGCCCCTGTTCTCTGGAGAGGTGCAGGGTTCACTCCGCATCTGCAAGCACTGACAAAAGAGAAAACCAGAAAGCCCAAACAGTAGGTGAAGACAAGCAAGGACAAGCTGCCAACCTGGCAGGGCATCGTGGGTACAAGACCAGACAAGACTCTTCAGAGAGAGAGAGAGAGAGAGAGAGAGAGGAGGAGGAGGAGGAGAGAAGAGGAAGACCCTAGGCAGCCTGTCCTGTGGGCACAAAGAGGGGCAGAGGCCCGGCCCGGCCAGCCGAATTTGCCACCCGCGGGCAACCCACCCCCGGCCGTCCTAAAAGGGATCCGTCTTGGGGCAGGTACCCAGGTACGCTGCGGTGCCCCAGCCCAACGTGGAACAATGGATGGTGTCGCGGGCGGGGGCTGCTGCTTAAGCGGCCCGCGGGCCTCGACAGCGAGCCACGGCGGGCCAGGAGGCGAGGGGATGGGAGAACCGGCCTCGAGTGGAGGGCGGGCGGCACCTGGCTCGGAGGCCTGGAGACAAAGGAGATGCTAAGCGCGCAACATGGAACTGGGCTGGGAAGCGGGGCGGGGGAGGGGGAGGGGGAGGCAGCCCCCAACCCTTCCCCCTTCCTCCACCCATTAACCAGATCCTGCCCGGGAAATTTTTTAATCCCCCCACAATGGTCTCAGCAGCAGCTCCGGGCCTCGGAAAGGGAGACCGTCCAAGACCGGCGCGGACCCCCCTGCGGCTCAAAGCCGCCCCCCCCGCGAGGGGCCAGCCCTGCGCATCCCGCGCGCCTGAAGGAAGAGCGCAGGGTCGCGCCGTCCAGCAACCCGAGCGAAAGGACCCGAGGGAGGGGGGCGCGAAACTGGGGGCTCTGCAGGGGGGAGGCGAGGCGTCCCCCCAGGGGCGCAGGGGCCGGGAGGCCGCCTCCGAAGGAGCAAGCGCGGGGCGGCGCGCTGGCTGGGGCTCCGCCGAGCCGGTGGGGCGGGCGGGCGGGCGGGCGGGGGTCTCGGGTGCCCCCTCCCCTCCCCTCCCCTCCCCTCCCCTCCCCCTTACCTGGGGTTGCTGCTGTTCCAGTAGACGCCGTGGCGCAGGCCGCGCACCTGCTGGCAGACCAGGGCCCCCCAGAGCGCCAGCAGCCCCCAGCGGAGCGCGCCCCCCGGGCGCATCGCTGTGCCGCCCCCCGGCGGAGCCCCGCGTCCCGTCCCGTCCCGTCCCGTCCCGTCCGTCCCGCGCCGCGTCCCGCGCCCGCGCCCCGCTCGCTCGGCCGGGCCAGCGCAGCAGCCGCCGCCGGGGAGCGAGCCGAGCGGAGAAAGTGCCGCGGCGGCCACGCCCCTCGCCACCAGCTCCAACTTTCGGCCAATCGGAGCGCCGGAGCGCGACAAAAAGTACCAACTCCGCCGAGGAGGGGGAGGGGAGGGAGGGGGAGGGGGCGCCCGGGGTTAACCCCTGCGGCGCCGCCAGCGCCGCTCGGTTTTCATTCATTCCGTCTCGGGTGTTGCATTTCTTCTTCGCTCTTCTTAAATCGCTCTTCTTTTCCTTCCCCCTTTTGTTTTTCTCTCTTATTTCTCTTCATTTCTCTTTTCTTCCTCTTTTCCTTTTCTTCCAATTCTTTTGTTTGCTCCTTTCCTTCCTTCCTTCCTTCCTTCCTTCCTTCTTGCTTCTCAGATTTTTAGCTTCTTTATTCTTTCTTGTTTCCCTTTTCTTTCCACCATCTCCTTTTCCGTTTCACCGTAATTATGGATTTCTCTATTCTGGGTGCGAAGAAGGGGAAGTCTTGGCATTGCTGAAGGTTTTTTTTTTTTTTAAATTTTATGTTTAATTTGTTGTCATTATCATTGATTTTCGACTTGCAATTTTAAACTTTCAGACGAAGTTGGATCGTGCTTGAGGTTTAGGGTCTGAATGACCCTATAAACAAATTCTTATATATTACATGGCATTTTTCTCCCTTGTGAGCAACATAAACCTGCTGACATTGTTCCATTTTATCCTCACAAAAACAGCTTTGTGAGGCAGACTAGGCCAAGAGTCTGTACCAGGCCCATGGTCTCATGAGGACTAGAACCCAGGTCTCCCAGGTCCTCAAGCCCAACATTCAGGGCAAGGAATAAAATACAAACAGACGGGTCCAGTCTCCTTGTTGTGATGAGCAGTGAAACATGGATTTGCTAAACAAGTGAACAGATACACAACTGGGCAAAGGAGAGGCCTGCTTCCAAGGGATGGATGGGTGTGATGGGCGGGTGGGGGGGTCTCCCTGGAACACACAAACCTCTGAAAAAACAACACACTTTGAATCTAGAACCCAGAAATTGGTTTGAAGGCCCCCAAATGGACAAAACTCACAGTTCCTATGCATACCCACTAAATTCACTCCTGGTTGACCAACTCTGCCAAGCTGGCACCTTCTGGCTGCGTTGGATTGCACCTCCCATCATCCCCAGCCACAAGATGGCTCTCCTAAATGTTCTGCATTTTTCAGTGATGTAATTTAGAGGGTGGCCTTTGGAGGTTTGTTTTCTTACAACTGGTATTAAGTTTTTCTGGGAAGTGGAGAGTCCAGAAAATGATGTACTGTAGAAATCAATCATTCTCCTTCAGATATCTTGGACTTCAGCTCCCATCTGCCCCAGTCAATGCCTGGCCAAAGGCAGGGAGGCTACGAGTGGTGGTCCCAGAACAGCTAGAGGACGCCAAGTTGTGTCTGAGAATGGGCCTAACCTCCACCCGCTCAGCCCTGGCTAAAGAGAAGGATGGGTTGGTTGCCAACGTCTCAACCAGCCCCCCGCTCCTGTGCTTTGAGCAGGATGTTCAGTGGGCAACTACGAAATAGGCAGGGAGGCTTGGAGAAGCCCCAGGGGCCAGATGTGTGGCATCGTGCCTCAGAAGAGAGCACAGGCGGACGGCAAGCCTCGCTCCGGGTCAGTTGGCAACCCCCGGGCTGAAGACCACCCACGGCCCGTCCTGCAGCCCGGAGGCAGGGAGAGCAGTGAAGCCAGGCTGCTGGGACGCCCTGCACCATCCTCGGTGTCTTATTTGCAAGAAACATCTTGTGATCGCCCATCTCCCTGGCACAGTCACTCAGTTCTCCGTGCCAAGCAGAAAAACGGGAAAGATTTTGAGGCTTTGCCTAAGAACGACATATTGAAGCATTTAGTGTGATTAATGGTTTGTTTCTCTTTTGCAGGCCAAAACTCTTAGCAATAATATATTTTTAAAAACCTTTTTTTTTTTTTAAAGGAATGAATCTTTTGCTTGTTTTTCCCCCTTCCTTGGCTCCCCAATAACACAGAGAAGATCAGCTATCTTCGATTAGCAGGTTTCTGCTACCTTCTTTACTGTTCCCCCATGTCCCGATTCACTTCTTAAAATTCACAAAGCATGAAGGAATACGCAACATTTCTGAGCAGATTTCGTCGCTCTACAATTCCCATCATTCCAAAAGAAGTGTGGGCGGAGGTTTGACGGCACTGGCAGTCCAACAACATCTGGGGAAATTCGGGGTAGAAAAGCTGCGTTCAGGATAACTTAGATTCATTATTATTACACCATTAGATTAATTATTATTACTTTTTCATCGGTTTATTGATTATATTTCTATTCCTGCCCATAGCCAAAGCTCCTTGGATATTTCACAACGGCGGAAGCGATCAAACACAAGAGGATGAATGAGAATAACAAAAGGATACTATAAAAGTCAAAATAAAACCTAGAAGCAGTGCAAAGATGTAAAATCCCTATTTGTTATTCATAAGAGTAATAATAGAGTTATAATACTTTGATTTCATTTGATTTATGTCCTGTCCTTCCTTAGACGATGCTCAGCATCCAACTCCCCATACAGAGCCGTACGACCTGCTTCTACCTGCTGTCACAGGTGTCTCCGATTTACAGTGACCCTGTGAAGGAAAGTCGTCCTGGAAACTTTGTCCCGCTCAGCCCGTCTAAACCCCTGACCCTTCCTTTATGGAACGACTGCTCTTATTTTTGGCCTTCCTCTTTCTCCATCTTTAACCTTCCTTGCCTACTCTAGAGCCTGAAGCACAACTGCCTAAGTTTCCCGTTTCTGCTTCCAGGGCAAATCCTGGCTTGAATTGATCTAGGATCTAGGATCTCTTTCCGTTGTCCCCGGGGTATTTGCCAGGCTCCCTAAAACCGATAAAGCCCTTGTTTACACCCCACAAAACCTGTACAAATAAATGCAACATAGCCAGATGGCAAAAATATTAGGGGCAGCCAAATCTTTACTGGAAGGGAGTCGCACATCTGCGGTGCCACCACTGGTAAGACTCTGCCTTGTCCAATAGCCCGGAGGGCCATGTTTCTCAAGGACACCACGAGGACACCTTTCCCTACTGATTTTTAAACCTGGGTTGCTCCATCGTGGGGAAAGCAGCCCTTCAGACCTCTGGGTGCCATTTGGGGTTTTATATACTTGCACTAAAACCTTGAATTAGCCCCATTTTTATACAAGGGAGACCCCTCAGTCTAGGACATTAGCTGAGATCGATTAAAATGGGGCCTTCCATGTTCAGGAGCAGTCTATCCCTACATAACACTTGCTAGGGGCCGGTTAGAAATCTTTCATGCCTTACTGTGATCTTCCCAGAAGCATTGGACAAAGTCTGGCAGGGAAACTGGACTCTGGAGAAGATCTTCTCGGGCTGATCCAACAAAAGATGGCGAGATCCACTTGCTGTTCTTAGTCAGGAGAGCCAACAGATCTGCCACACGAAGAGCTTGTCTGCCTCCAAGAGGACTACAGGGAAAGCCCTCCTTCCTTTTGTGGCGGACTTCTGGCTGTCCACGGTCAGAGACAGGAGACTGGGCTCGGTGGGTCCTACTTACAGTGCTAGCCAGTCTTGACTTTCATCCAACGAACTCGAGGGCAGCGTGCCCTGAAAAATCCACACAAAAAGGCAACTACAGTGCCTCCTTGACACTGTGGTGAGACGGACGCACAAACGCAGCGGAATAGGCTGCGACGTGAGCGCCGCTCCACCTCTTCGGGGAAGGTATTCCAGGGTTGAGGTGCCACCACGAAAAGGCCCTGCAGTCCTGCACACAACACACCTGCACTCCAGGAGGGACCAGCACAGGGGGCGGTGGGCCTGGTTGCACAGCTACAAAGTCAGGTCGGGGTGGTGGTCCCTCCGCAGCCTAACAAGCGGATGCCATTTCTGGCGCTCTCGTCAAAGGCGAAGTCGGGAGCGGAATCCCACAAAATGCCCGGAAGTCTCAGCTCAAGATTTTGTGCAGGCAGGAAGCGCTTGAGAACGGAGGAAAAGCACACAAAAGCTGAGAAGCCAGCGAACATTTGGCGCTTTGGGAAGGAGCGGAGGCCCTGGAGGTACGGATCTGGTCCCCACGCGGTTCTGCCAGACCCAGTCTGGCTTCTTTCACACGATCCACAGAGAATGCACAGAATCCGGCCCTCCGCTGGGCAGGTGGCCCAGGACTGAGGACCACGCAGAACGTGACCAGGCTCCTTCTCAGACATTCATAAAGGGACTCGATCCAATATCCTGTCTGCATCTCACCCCTTTCAGCTCCATGGCCTTAATAAATGCCACAGAAAGAACACTTTGCCCATGTTCAGGGGCCCTCTTTTGCATGAGCGTGGTCCAGCTTCTGAGCTTGAGCATAAATGTTAAAAAAGCAAGTGGCCCCTGGTCGTTAGAGATTGGAGGAATGACCAAACACCTTCTGTTGAACTGTAGATTAATTAAAACAGATGCCGGGTGATGGTGGCGGAGGGGAACCGGCCAATACAAAAAGGAAGGATCCACGCGAAGAATTAGCTGCTTCCCACTCCTCACCAGCAACAGCAAAATGCACAATTCCAAGTCAGACTCTTTCCATTCTTGGAGGTGAAGGCTCTCTATGGCTACTAGTCCTCATGAATATACACTCCTTCTAGTACCAGAGACAGCATGCCTCTGTACACCCTGTGCTGGGGAACATGGGCAGACGTGTGCCGTGCACTCCTTTCCTGCTTGTGGGATCCCGTGGGCAGGGGGTTGGCTCCCCCCGGGAAATGCTGGGAAAGACAGCCCTGGGTCTGATCCTATTCCAGGGCCGAATGGCAGTGTCTTTCAAACGACCGGTTTATTGACAATAGTGCCTTAAAATTGCAGCTTCACAGAAAAAGAGGACAAAGAGATGCATTATGGCAACACCGTTTGCTCTGCTTCGGCAGCTGCGTTTTGCAGACCGCAAATACGCCCTGACCGTTTCCCAAAACAAAGACGCATCCCTTCTCTTGGAAATCCAATCCTCCAGTGATCACAATTTAGTGTCGCTTCTTGGTATCTTGCTAACCGATCTTTAATAGAGGGGGACACAGTCTCTGTCCAGCCTTGGCTTGGCTTCCTTGAGCCACTGCCCCTTTCCCTGCAACGATTTCTGCCTTCCTCGGGGGCAACTGGGGGTGTCTAACCCATTCTTCCTTGCAGAGGGGGGTATCTGTGGTGGGGTCTCTCAGCTCAGCAGAGAAGGGTTCACGGGACATATTTAAGCAGAAGAGACTTTCCCCACAACAAGCACCAAGTGCTTTGATACACATCCTGCATCGTCAAATACAACCGATTTCCCAGGTGTGACTGGGATGCCCCGATTCTACCCTGGTTTTCCCGCGTGGAGATCAGGAGGCAGGGGAGAAACCGGGAGAAGGCAGCTGTTCAGTCCCCTGCGAACCGGCCAAAGCTGCTGGGGCCCTGCTAGGATCCACCCCTTCCTCCTGCCTCCACGAGACCCCGGAGTGCAGCGCCGTCCAGGGCCGGCTGCACGGATGGCCTCGTTCCCAGCGGGGCTGGCAGAGGGTTTGCGCTGCCCTGGCAGCTCGGCTGTTGTTGGAAGTCACGTACTTGGTGAAATTACAGGGCTTCGCAGACTCATAAACACGGACCGCGTGGATGGGCAGGGCAAGACAACCTTTGTTCTCACGCGGAGGGGGAGGCAGGTGCAGAAACCGTGGGAGACGCACGGAGAGGAGCCGGGATGCCCGGCAAGAGGTGCTGTGCCGACAGCCCTTCACGCCCTCGGCCTCTGGTTCCCATCATCCCTGCCCAGACGAAGGAAGCCTGCAGGACCGCAAGTGGCCCTCCCCGATTTCACACTGGTGGTCATGAGCCCCTTTCTGTAGAGGTCGCTGCTCTCTTTGAAGGCCTACAAAACCTGTAATAGCTGCCCTGTACCAGTTGGCACCTGGTCCTAGTCTTCCACACCAGACTGAAATGCCCTGCATTTTTATTTAAATTACAGCAATTACTAAGTCTGCATCAATAAACAGAAATCAGCCCCTGCCTATGGCATGCAGGTTATGCGTCCTGCTTTCTCCCTCTTCTCTGCTGAGGGGTCTTTTTGTAATTAAAAAGCAGCCACTGGAGAGCCTGTGTGGATTTGATCTCTTCAGCTGCTTCTCCGGTATTTCTTGGGCCTTCCAGGCCTTTTTCGGAGGTTTTCATTGGAGGCTTGGATTCAGCTCTAGCTTGGCCCGAGCCCAGTTTCGCCGCTGTGCGTATGAATTAAGGACAATTAAAAATTTGCCGCGTGCCAGGCCTCCGCGATGAAAGCACTGCTGGGTCGGATTCCAGCGTAGAGAATCATTTTTCTTCTCTGACAGGCCAAGAGCCCTGTGAAACTTCAAAGCTGACTCCAACAAACTTGGGCCAACACGAGACGTGCTGCTGCACTGGGCACCCCTTGGGAATGTTGGATCCATCCCCAGGTGGGGTGGATGAGCAGTCCAGCTGCTTGGAATGATGGGACTTCATTCCCATGCGTGAGTCCCACGCACCTGCAGGGCACCGTGTTGGGGAAGGGAATTCAGAGGGAATGCACACTTACGGACGGATGAGGGCTTATTTAGGGAACGGCATTCTCCCATAAAAGGCTGCTCTGCTTTTTAAACCCTCAGCAAAGACCCTGCTCTTTCTCTTACCACCATTTAGGAGACTTACTTTTGCATGAGTACAAGAGCAGGCCTACTCAGCGGTTGCCCCACCAGCTCCGCCGGACCAAGCCACGTCCACGCCGCCTCCTCTTCCGCCGGCGGCCAAAGGGGCTTTTAATCGGACTGAGCCGACCCCTTTGCTGGGACTGAGGGGCACGGCCCCCCCTCGCCCAGCCAAGGCCGCTGCGGTGGAGCGCGGCTGCCCCCCTGTGGCCAGAGCTGCGCCCTGCAGCCCGCCCAGCCCCTCGCAGCACCATTAAGACCCCACGATGCAGCGGGAGCGCCCTCCTGTGGCCACTGCCGTAACTGCGCCCTGCTGAGCCCGTTGGCCCGCTTCAGCGGCGGATCTAGAGTGCCCTCCTGTGGCCAATATTATGAATTGCCACCTCCCGGTTTCTGGTAGCCAATTAAGGGATTCGCCTCAGGCGCTGAGCACCGCCACCTGCTCATCTTAGTCGCTGTGCTAAGACGGCTGACCCGGCCAGGCCCAAACCTGCAACACTTACGCAGAGCTCCTAGCTCGACACTCTAACGGGACCACCCGCCCCTCCCATTCCACGCTCCTTTTGGCCCCTCACTCACCAGGCGCCCAGCCAAGGTCGCTGCGGTGGAGCGCGGCTGCCCCCCTGTGGCCAGAGCTGCGCCCTGCAGCCCGCCCAGCCCCTTCCGCTGTATTAAAACGCCTGCGCCGAGGCGGGAGCGCCCTCCTGTGGCCGCTGCTCTGAACTGCGCCCTGCCGCTTAAGACCTTCAGCGGCGGATCTAGAGTGCCCTCCGGTGGCCAATACGATGAACTGCCGCCTCCTCATCCCATTAGGCCCTGAAACAGGGGTGCCCCCCAAGCTACCTCTGGGCCCCGCCACCTGCTCGTCTTAGTTGCTGTGCTAAGACCGCAGAGCAGGCCAGGCCCAAAACTACAACAGTTACGCCAAACTCCTTGCTCGACACTCTAGGACGTACCTAACAGTCTTGGGGCCAGGGTATCTGCGGGAACGCCCGCCTCACCCACGTATCCACCCCGGCACCGTTCATCCTTTGCAGTCCTTTTGAGGTCCTTCCCCTAGTGAAGTAAAGGGGAGATGGCAAGAAAGAAGGCCTTTCCCATAACTGCACCCCAATTGTGGAATTCACCCCCACTAGAAATTAGGTTGGCCTTCATCTCTCAACACTCTGGACACCAACTATAGACTTTCCTCTTCCACAGCAATTTCGATGGAAGATCTGGCAGGTTGTAAACTGGTTTTTTTGTTCACTGTTGCTGATTTTATGCCTGTCATTTTTTCTTGTTAATTTATGCGTCATTTGATTTTATTTCTTTGGGTTGCTTTAATAGATTACTCTCATTTTATGTCCCCTTTCATCTCAGCCTTATTTTTACTTTTTAATATTGATCTCATTGATTTTGTATTATATTTACGGATCTTACTGTTATTATTGGCTTCATTGTGAACTGTTTAATTGTCTTGTATATGCTGTGAGCTGCCTGGAGACAATTATGGCTAACGGGGCAGCATACAAATCGAATAATATTAACAAATAAATTATACCACCACTCCTGTTGTCTGTTCGATGGCTCGCTCCTATTTCCCCACTTGGATTTTATGCTGCAAAAAAGTGAATCTGCCTGCATTGGTCGGTCTTGGAAGCCCACAAACACATACACAAAAGAGCAAACTCAACACAAGAATAGGATGCGCGTCACTTTTCCTGCGAAGACCTCGGCCAGATAATGGGATTGCCTCCGGGAGGA
Organism: Varanus salvator macromaculatus; assembly: GCA_023646645.1. NCBI lineage: Eukaryota > Metazoa > Chordata > Lepidosauria > Squamata > Varanidae > Varanus > Varanus salvator. The sequence continues at coordinate 7,099,486 of JAIXND010000803.1, read as the reverse complement.
AATGCTTTGCAGTGCTGCACACCGATCCCATTAGCCCAGTCAAGGCATCGTCGCTGAAACTGGGGTGCTTTTGGGGTGCAGGCCCATCATCCGCAGCTTCTTGCTCCCAGCCGCCCAGCCAAGGTCGCTGCGGTGGAGCGCAGCCACCCTGAACTGCCGCCTCCTTATTCCGATCAAACCCTGAGTCTCAGGCACCCTCCAGTGGCTACCCCAGAGCCCTGCAGCATGCATGGATTCGCTTTTTAATTCAGATCCTTTATTTCAATCTGCAGTCTCCCCATCCCCATTTGCCTCGTTGCAGCAGCAAAGTGCGACAAAAAGTGATCACACACACACACACACACACACACACAGCCAAGGGCAGACGTGTCTACTCCAGGTGTGGATGCAAGCGCATTTCAGCCTGCTCCCCCTGGAATGTCTCCCCGCTTTGCACAGGGGCGCAGCAGCTTTAGCAGGCTCCACATCTGACCCCCCCCAATCCATCCCTCCTTTCCTAGCCCCTCCTGCTTCCCCGCAACCGTTTGGTGCTTGTCCAGCATTTCTGCAGATACCTGCCCCCCCCCCCCCAGTGAAGGGCTAAACGGTCAGCCAATGAAACAGTGCCACTAAACTGTGGTTAGTGGCACAAAAGCCAGGAAAACACACACGGGCAGCCGGGGGAGGAAAAGCAGCCGGCCTTCTAGGGGAATGCGATTTTTCAGTGGGTGCTACCCTAGATGGCGTTAATAAAGTATCGGACAAATTCTCCGTTGCCTGCTCTTGCTGGCAACCCACAGCGTGGGTTTCCCAAGAGTTCTCTGGCTTGTCCTTGCAAGAAACAGGACACTGGACTCTGAGCCCAATCCCAGAGAGCTCTTCTGGGGTTCCTTATGGATGCAGTGATGCAGGGCTGGGACAGGGTGGTGGAACTAATTCCTGTTTTTTCAGAATTGTTTAAAAAATCAGTTGTGCATTTTCCCTCTAGGCCGTTCCAAATTGCTCCAGGAGGATCAAAGGGTACAGAGGGGCTTTGCGTGTCATTAATAAATACACACAAGGCACCGTATTTTTCGCTCTATAAGACGCGCCTGACCATAAGACGCACCTAGTTTTTAGAGGAGGAAAACAAGAAAAAAAAATATTCTGAATCGAATGGGCACATCATCACAGGCACATTCCCCATCGCTTCCCCATGGGCTGCACATCTGACAGACTCACTGCACACACATATTCGCTCTATAAGGTGCACAGACATTTCCCCTTCCTTTTGAGGGGGGGAAAGTGAGTCTTATAGAGCAAAAAATACGGTAGATTTTCCAGTTTTGTGCAAAAGAAAAGCCAGCAAAGAAGATGGGAAGCGAAAGCAGTCAAGACCCTGTGGCCCTAAATTAAAGACAGCACATTACTTAGGGTGTAAATTTAATCAGAGACACCCAATTTAGCAAAACGGAGTGAAAAGCCATCAGTCTTGGCAAACGCCGTGCATCTGATGAAGTGGGCTGAAGCTCACGAAAACGCGAGCTCAGATGAATTTGTCTTCCGGGCCCCGACAGAAGAATTTCCGTTGTCTTTGCCACTACGCAGGCTAACCCGATTACCCCTTGGCAGGAGAAAGCAGTAACAGATCTTCTATCATGCAGTAGGACATGCAAGTGAATAATTTCAACATCCAGGAGATGCACAGCCGTACCCCATCCGGTTCTTCCTTCTCTAGGCACTTCTGTGGCTGCAGCGAAGGCGGTGCGAGGAAAATACAGCCGTTTTGGAAATGCCAGGAGAGTCCATGGAGAGCTGCATGCCTTGGATCTCTGAGCTTCTGCCTGGGTTCAACACACGGCTGACGTGGACGGACCCACTCCGGTCCAAACAGAAACTGGCCATTTTCTGAAATGCTGAATTCCGGTCCGGGTTGAAGCAGGTGCAACGCGTTGTCCTCAGGTGTTGCCTCCAGCCATTGCTCCAGCCCTGCTGAAATCGCTGCTTCCCCTCTTCCCTCCCTGTTCCTTGTTCCTTGTGTGCCGTGTCTTTTGAGTTTGTAAGCCATAGACGGCGATTGTCCGGTTTGATGGATCGTATGTAAGAGGCTTTGGATGTCTTCCCGGCTGAGCAGAGGCATAAAAATGCTTCCGACCCATACATATATTCACACAATCTGAAATATATGTATGGATTTCTATGACCAGCACCAGATCTGTGTGTGAAGGAAAGGCTGTTTTCTTGCAGGCGGGAGCGGCGAAATCCAGCCTGCGCAAGGAGCGCCATTTCAGGGTGCCGGTTTTAATCCGGAGGCCCTGCCCTGGGAGCAACCAAGCAGGGCCGGCGCTAAGGTTCGGGCACCCAGCAGAAGCCCAAGGAAGGGGCTTCACCGAGGGCTTCCCACCCTCCGGAACGCTGCCACTGTGGAGTATTTCAGTGTATTGCACTTCTGCCCATCTTTGTTCCCTACAAGGAACCCCAAGGGAAGTTGCCAAGCTCCTCACAACCGCCCTTCGTGGTGGGCGAGGCTGGGAGTCAGGGACTGACCCAAAGGGACCCAAAGCTCCGGGACCGCGTGGGGACGGGACACGGTGTCTCCCGAGTCCCAGGGACCACGAGGACATGTCGGCTTTTCCCCTACACGCCATCTGCCGGTCTATAATCAAGGGGAAGCATTGCAAAGCACCAAAAAACTCTTATTACCCTGGGATTTATGCACCGGGGGGCACACGTAACTTTATGATCGGGTTACAACTCATGCTGGTTTTTTAATGAACTAGAAAAGGTAGATGCTGTTGTGGAAAGATTCTGACGAAGGAAGCAGGAAAGGAACGGAGATGAAATAGGAAAAAAAAGAATGGAGAAGCAAGCATAAAAGAGCAGGTGTTAGAAGTCAAAGACCAGGATTACATATCGGTTCCTTTGCCGGAAAAGCAATGAAATATGGAAATACAGAAATTAAAATAATTCCAGAGCTGTTAGGACCAGACCTCTGGGATCTTTTGCACAGCTCCACGAGGAGTTTGTGGAGCAAAGCGCCTTTCTTTTAGCTACTTCCTTGGTGCTCGATCCTCACCGGACCCCTGAGGTCCGAGGGCTGGACTAGGGCCGAGGACATCGGGTTGGCCGCAGCGTTCACCAGGAGCCTCTGGGCCGGGCACCGAGTCTTGGCCTGATCTACCTCACTGGGATGTCGTGAAGATAAAACAGAGACGGCGACCACCAGGCAAGCTGCCTTGAGTTCCTTCCAGGAAGCAAAAAGGAGGAGAATAAATGAACATTTTTTATTATGGGCAGGCATTCCCCATCCAGAATAAAGTGTTCAAAAGCAAGAGGCACAGAAAGAAATAGAGATGTTTGTTTTTATGCAGAAAAAGTTGCCTCAAGCCCTAACCCCCAAATTTTGGGCTTTGGGAATGGCCTCCTCATACACCCGCAACATGCGCCCTTGTCCCTCTCTCTCTCTCTCTCTTGCTCGCTCACACACACACACACACACGCATGCACACGTCATCCAGGGCTCTCGTCCCTTCATCCCCAGTGCAAAGACTTTCCCAGAATTCCCTGTGTCCCGATTCAAAGCCGGCGCCGGGCAGAGGAATCGCGAGCCGCTGTGGCAGCGCTTCGGCGAAGTTTCGGAGTGTGACGCCCGGTCAGGGGAAGAAACAGCGGTGCAGGAGAGCCTCCCCCACCGTCCTCGCCAGGGAGGCCTAGAGACCGCCGCGAACTCCACACCCGAAGCCAACAAAGCCAGCGCTGAGAAACGGCGGCCGTCGTCCCTGCCGTCTGGTCCGGCCGGAGAGAGGCAGGCTTGGCGTCTTCAGCCTGGCAGGCCGGATTAGATTTTGTGAACATGCGTTGAAGAGCTGGACGCTGCAGGAGGCGGCGGCGGCGGGGCTGGCCTGCGGGGTGCAGAAAGAGAGAGAGAGAGAGAGAAGGGTAGGAGGTGGCGCTGTGCCCTTCCGGAGTTGCTGGCCGCCTCTTCCGAACGGGCTGCCCGTTACAGAAAGCAAACCCAGGGGCTCCCCCGCCCCCCGACCCTTGCGCAGTGTGGCCTGGTTTATTCATTTATTTATTGTTTATTAAAATATTTCTATGCCGCCCCATCGCAACAAAGCCTCGGGGCGGCTCACAACATATGAAATTATAATGGCATATTTAAAACCTCTCCACCCCCTTAGGCTGCCTTGTTTTGAAGGGCTGCATTTCCGGCACTGGCCGGCAACGCTTTCGATGAAATCAACACCCTGCAAAAAGTTGGTAAGAGAAGAAATATGTGAGAGAGCGAGAGAGAGAGAGAGAGAATATCAGGCATCGTCACTCCCGGCACGTGAGAAGCATCCACTTCCGCGGCACCCCTCATTCCAGCCTCCTGCGCCCCGAGAAGAAAGAGCGCGACCCTGGGGCCGGCAGAGCACAGGTGTTCGCACCTGTCTGTCTGTCCCTCACCTGGATGGCAGCATCTGCACCTGAGGACTGCAGCCGGGGTCAGCGCCCGTCTCGGCCCGGGGGGGGTCCGAAGGCAGCGGCTTCCGGGGAGGCAAAGGCCTGGCGGCACTGCGGGGCTGTGCGGGGGACGGAGGAAGGAGAGAGGCGCCCGGGTGAGCATCGCCTGTCCTCGCGCTCTCCCCCCCGCCTCAGCCAGGGCACGGAGATGTCCCCCTCCCCGAGCTTCCCACGGCGGCCCCGGCCTTCCCTGCCCCAGGAACGGAGTCCCCCCCCACCAGGAATGGCGCAACGGCCGTTACCTGAGCACTTTTGGGAATGGGATCGGCAGGCAACGGGCGGGTGGGGGGCGCAGGCCTGTCCGCGGCCAAGGTCTGGGCAGAGAGAGCAGGGAGGGTAACAGAGAACACATGCTGGGCGAAGACGGAGACGGGGGGTCGTCTGTTAGTGGGGGTGTCTAGAAGCAGTGGGGGCCGGAGGCAAACTCTCCCTTTTGTGTCTCCTCATCCACAGGCAGGGCTGGGAGAAGCTGCTGCACAGACGGTCCGCGATGTGACGTGTCGCACCTCCTGGTAGGGTTGCGAGGGGACCTTTTGGACATCTGTGCTGACAAGCTGGGCTATACGGACCAAGGTTTGAGTCCCTGCATAAATTAGTCACAGGCAGAACCCATGAGGACTAGAATCTTGCGCTCTTTTCAGGGGAAGGGCCATCACGCGGAGTGGAAGAGCAAAACACTCCAGACTTGCCGTCGAGCATTTCTAGGTCAGCAGGTAAACAATATGGAGCTGGATGGGCCGGGACTCTCAGGATGTGAATCAGCCCCTCCTTCAGAACCATGAGGACTGGAATCTTTGTTATTAAGGCAAAGGCCACACAGCTCAATTGCAGAGCTCAGGGCTTGGGCACCGAAGATCCACGACTCCATCCCAGGTCTAACTGCAGTTAGAAGAATTTGGGAAGCAGGGCTGGGAAGTCCTCCCACCCCCGATCTTGTAAGTCCAGGCACAAACCGGCAAGAAACATGCAGCAGCCGTAAGAGGGTGTTACTGGGGCCCCCTTCCTTCCCCCCCTCCCCCCTCCCCTCCCGGCCTCGTTACCTGTTGACTCTTTGGGACGGGGTCAGGCGGAAGAGGCTTGGACGGTGGCTTGGGCCATGTGGCATCGAGAGCAGCGGGTGGCTGTAGCGGGACGGAAAGGAGAGCCGCGAGACGTGAGAGAGAGGGGGGAGAAAAAGAGAGACCGGGGGCAAGGGGGGTCATCAATCCAGCTCCTGGCATGCGAGCAGAGGGCGAGGGGCGTGTGTCCTTGCAGGGGAACATGCAGCATGCACGGAGAGGAGAGGAGAGGAGAGGAAAGGGGGGCACACAGGGGAGCCCCAGATTTCATGTCTGCACGGACTCGGTCCAAACCCCAAGACAGTCCTGGAATCGGTTCCCGCTTTGCTTGCTCACAGAAGAGCTTGGTGTGTTTTGTAGCCCCAAGTCCCACCGGGTATCCCAAAACAGCCCGCCACCACTGTCGCTTGGAAATGGGGGGGTCACAAATTAAGGAAGGGGTCTCAAGGTCACCCCCCCATTAATTAGAATTGAAATATTAGGTCCAGGGTATGTGGGGGGAGGAGAAAAGGGACACATCAGAAAACGTGGCGATACTGCGCCCACAGTTCTTTTTAGGTTTCGGCTTAAAAATCATGTTTCTAGCTCTCATGGGGGCTTGTTGTACTTGATCATGAGGAAGGACTCGGAAACCAGCAGGGCTTTCTGGCAGTTGGGGATGTACGACTGGCAGCTTTTGTATTCCTCCCAATCGCCATCCCGGACTGCCAGGTGCCAGTCTCGGCCCGCACAGGTACCCTTTGTTGTATCGCAGAGGCATAACCTGGTGCCAGTGGAAAAAACCATACTTCTTTCTTGCATTTTATCTTAAAATATATCCCCATTACTGCACATTAACTGCTCCTTCTAACAGCCACTTCTGGGCCCGAGCACCGACGCATCTGTAGCAGAAATGGGGCCTCTGAGAAACAAGAGCCGTTTGCTCGAGGGAAACTGAGATTAGCAGAAGCATATTATAAAAAGAACCTCGGGGACCAATTGTCCAGCTCTACCATCTGATCAGGGCTGAGCACAAACGAGCTCGTTAGCTATGAAACATAGGGTCGCTGCTTTTTTCTTTTTAAAGAAAGACATGAGGATTGGAATGGAGTATTTTGGAGGAGCGCAGGGCCAGCCGGCCGGCCAAAAGAGGCCTGTCTCCCATGAGTATAAATATAAATTTATTTATTTATATTTATAAATACATAAATAAAATGAGTGAGGATGCGCTGCAAGATCCTGGGTCCAAGGGCGGATTTACCGCATGGGTTTCGGGAGAGACAGGTTCAACCAGCCCCACTGCGAAGGCGACGGTCTTCCCTGTCTCCTTCGAACCCCAACTGATGGCTACATTTCGGCTCATCAAGGAATCTTATTCCACCCACCTACCCTTTATTTGATTTCTTCATACTTTTATTATCCCAATTAATACATTAAAATCCCTGAATGGTTTACGTAGAACAAAATTAAAATCATAGCATGAAAATGCCCTGTTGAAGAGCACCACTTAAGATACATTATTAAAACGAGTTCAGTGACAATAAGGAAAGCAATTTATCTTTCGGCAGTTACTCGGTCTAACAGATTCCTCATTCTTTCAGGTTGAATGTTTTTTATTTAATATATTGCATTTATACCCCATCTCGTGTAAGGAACCGAAATTTTGCTCTGGTGCAAAAGCACTCGATGGTTTTTGCACATCGGCCACTGGTCCTGCATCCGCTCATTTTTCCGGGCTGCATCCCATGGGATGGACCCGAGTGGACAGACCCGGTTGCTAAGGGCAACTGCCCAGGCACCCGTAGCAACCACGCCTAAGCCCCACCTCCAACCCAGGCCACACCCCCAGGCACCCATAGCAACCATGCCTAAGCTCCACCTCCTTCAGCGGCAACCCAGGCCACGCCCCCAGGCACCCACGGCAACCATGCCTATGCCCCACCTCCTTCAGCGGCAACCCAGGCCACGCCCCCAGGCACCCACGGCAACCATGCCTAAGCCCCACCTCCAACCCAGGCCACACCCCCAGGCACCCACGGCAACCATGCCTAAGCCCCACCTCCAACCCAGGCCACGCCCCCAGGCACCCATAGCAACCATGCCTAAGCCCCACCTCCTTCAGCGGCAACCCAGGCCACACCCCCAGGCACCCACGGCAACCATGCCTAAGCCCCACCTCCAACCCAGGCCACACCCCCATCACCCATAGCAACCATGCCTAAGCCCCACCTCCTTCAGCGGCAACCCAGGCCACGCCCCCAGGCACCCACGGCAACCATGCCTAAGCCCCACCTCCAACCCAGGCCACGCCCCCAGGCACCCATTTTGGCTCGCCCATCGCCAAAAGCACCAGCCCAGGAAACACACACGGTCGTCCAAATGGCAGCCAACAGAGGCGTTCTCACACGGAATGCCTTTAAATTCAGAATTTCTCCATACCATACCATGTGTGTATGCGCGTATAGAACGTGCCTCTCAGTTTATCAATGTATATGCATGATACATATATGTGGATTTTTAATACACACACACACACAATTGGCAGAATGGAAACGTGATCTGACCAGCAACCTTGGAGGGAAAGGTTGCAAAATTCCGGAAAGCAAACACATAAAAACCCACCCGGGAACATGCCTGGGTTGAAAGTCTGGCAGGCACAGTTCGCTCGTGGTGGTTCAAGAGGAAACCCGCCAGCCGCCTGCACCCCTTCCGTGAACAAAAAAGCAGGCCGGGTTGCAAGCGGAGCCTTCCTCCGATGCTGGCGGAGGGACCAGGTCCGGGAGCGGCGGGCTGAGTAGGGGGACAGGAGGAAGCCTCCCGGCTCCGGGTTTGCTAAATGCATCCCATTGGAGTGTTGCAGGTTGTCAGGAGCCCTTTCTTCCATGTCCTTCCACTTATATATTCATTTTTTACACCCGTTTTCATTCGATTTGCACCAACCGGCACTGGTCCTAACGTGCATTTCCACAATTTTTCATGAGCTCTCATTGCATGAAATGGCCGCCTGACTCAGAAAAGAATCGGCGTGTCGGTTTCACAGGAATCTAAACTGATGGGAATCCTTTGCAAATTTCTCCGACCTCCTTACTGCCCATTTCTCACACCTTCAGCTTCTATCCCCAAAGGCAGCTTGCCTCATTCTGCTCAATGCCAGATCCGGCCCTGGGAGCCACTGGCCATGACATTCCTCCTTTATTTTTATTTTATTTTTCAATTTATATCCTGCCTTTTTCCTCAAAGGGCTCAAGGCAGCTTACATCATTCTCCTCCTCCATCTTATCCCCACAACAACAACCCTGTGAGGTAGGTTGGGCTGAGAGTCTGTGACTGGCCCAAAGTCACCCAGTTGGCTCCATTTGTACCTGTATATCCTTCCTCCGCTGGATTACATTTGGAGAAAGATGACATATCACGGAAATAATTCCGCTGAACAGAATAATTTGTTGCTCCAAGTTCATAAAAAAGTGGGGAGATGTCCCACATTTAAACTCTGCATTTAAAATCCCAACCTTGAAAATCCGCTTTCTGTGTCTTCAAAAGAACTCACTGCCAAAAGTTCAGTGGGATTTTTTTTTAAACTTTGCATCCCAATTTTCATTTCAGCCTTTAATACCTACAACAGAATCACAAAAACCCTGCTAGGTGCAGGCCTGGAAAAACACATGTGCTTGTGTTTGGGTGTGTGTGCAAGGTGGGTGACATTTGCTCACCTGCCCACTTACCTTAGAGCTGGGCACAAGCTGCATTTCGGTGTTGGGCCTCCACCGCGGGGGACGAGGGCGCTCTGGCGGGGCGTGACTGTAGCTCTGACCGTCCGGCTGCGTGATCCTGGTGGGAGGGGAAAGACACGCTGAGCCTCGGCCGGCATCCCGGGGCCAGCGACCCATCGAAGAGCTTCGGCAAATGAGCAAATCACACAGCTACTGACACCAGCAAGCCCGAAATCTGGCCCCTGCGCAGATCCTATTTCACCAGAGAAGCGGAACGCCCCATCCCGGAGCCAAGCACAGCCTTCCGCGTCCCTGGCCTGCTGCAGTTCCCCGGAACGCCGTGCGGCCGATCCTCATGCCGCACCCCTTTCTCCGAACAACCCCTCACTGGGGGCTTTTCTTCCCCCGTTCCCAAAGGGAGAAATGCCCCCCTTCGGGCTCAGTTCAGAAAGCATTCAGTGGCAATAGGGGCCAATTGTGGCTCCGCCCCTTTTGCCTTCGGCTCCGCCCACCCCCAGACCGCGGCCCCCGAGAGCGTCTCCGCAGCGGAGTCCGGCCCTCGGGCTGCAGGACGGTCGGCATCCTGGCTCTTCGTCCCCACCGGGACGGCTTCCGCAGGCCACCCCATCACCGCACGCCTGTAGAAGCTGCTGCCCCACGATATGAGAGCCAAGGACTGTTCTGATCGCGGAATTTAGGTTCCATGCTTTCCGGAGAGGTTCTGCGCACGCCGCCCGTTTTTCCAGACGCCTGATCCCACCGAGAAAAAGCTCGAAGAGAGCAAAGTGGAGGGGCAGAACCAATATTTGTAGAAGCGACAGGAAAGCACAGCATCACCGGTCCGAGCAGAGTTTAAACCGCCACCACAATCTTTCCTTACAGTGTTAAATACCAAAAGCAGCCAAGGAGGACGACACTGTGAGTTACAAACACAGGTTCGCACACACACGAGAGACGGCTGCACCGGCAGCAGCCACATTACCCTCTTGGTTCAGCCGGACGGATAAATCGCACCCGAGACTCTGCCTCATTTCTGCGGGGTGAGGGGAGCAAAGTTAGTGTTGCACTGCAGTGCACAAGGAGGAAGAACAGACGGTGTGGCCTAGTGGGTAGAGTGCTGGAGTCCCGACAGGGCCATGAGAGGGAAAGGTGTGATATAAATTTCCCGAGAGGGAAAGGTGTGCTATAAATTTAACAAACAGCGAAGTACAGGATGGCTTCAGTCTCAGCGGAGGGTGCTCTGGGAAGGGCGAGCAAGCATCAAAACAGCAGGGGGAGGAAAGATGGAGAGCAGGGAAAAAAGGAAGGGACATCAAAAAACGCAGCTTTGGGAGGTGGTGAGCGGGCAGACGCCGTTTTGCAGAGCGACGGGGCGGAGAATGTCCCACGGAAGAGGGAGAGCAAGGCCTGCAAAGAAGCGCGTCCAGGCCTGCGGGAAGAAGAGCCGTCGGCGGGGAACGGGGAACGCCGGGGAATCGCAAGGAGGGACGTCGGAGCCTCACCTGTACTGGCAGCTCGTGCCTTTGCTGAACTGGCAGAGACGCTTGTAGAGGCTGAGGCGCTTGGCGCAGCAGAATCCGACGGCGAAGACCAGGGCGAGGGAGAGGGCTGTCAGCAGGAGGGCGGTCGAGGTGGCGGTGCCAGCTGGGAAAGAGGAGGCGGCGGCAGAGCCGGCACGTTATTCCGTGCCAGGAGCAGCGAGCGGCCCCAGCCGGCGTGCCAGGCTGCGCGCTCTCGGAGGACGGGGAGGAATTTCCTCTGGTCCCATCACAAAAGACGCCTTGTAGCCAGAATCAAGCATGCGCTGCGCATGTCCTAGACTTCGGCTCCAACTCTGAGCATCCCAGAAAGAAAATGCGCTGGCATTTACGCCTCCCTCCGGAGAGGGTTGCGACTCTCCCTTCTCATTCATTCGTTCTTCTCTTCCTTGTCCCCCCAATTCCTCCCCTCTGCTCCCCTCCCAGCTTCACTTAGCAGCAACTCTGGCTGGGTGCATGCAATGTGCCGAGACGGATTATGGGGTGCTGCCGAATCCTAGGTTGTTGGCTTGGAAGCACCCGGCTGCATTTACAAACCAGTTTGAGAACCGCGGCCAACCCACCGAGAGAGCCCTTTTTTCGTTTTGTTGGGTGGTGAGCTGTGGGTTGTGTGCACTTAACAAACCCTGGTTTGTTAAAGCCGCTGGGTTCACAGTCTGCAGTTTGGCAAGAGCCCAACGCTCAACCTGCCTTCTGGTTTGTCCTGTTGTGAGAACCCAGCCAATGTTTCATGCATTTCATTTCACAGTTTTTAATCCTTTGGAATTGTATGGAAAGCATAAGTTCAGCACACAGGCACTGGATAAAATCCCTGATCAATTGCAGATGGTGATCAATAATACGTATTATTGATGATATGTATTCAATATATATATTGAATTAATTATATATAAGTAATTCATTATATACTGATTCATTCATTATATATATTCATATAATGTATATAATATACAATTTATATATAAATTTAATATATACAATTCATTATATATAAGTAACGTAGCAGCAACAAGAAGAATAAAGTAACAGTAAAAATGACAGAACTCTAAGAACGTGTGTTCTCTTGCTTTCCTTTTCCTTCCAGACCCCTTCTTCCTTTTGTGCTAGGTCTTTTTCCAAACATGAGCCTCAGGGCAAGGGCTGCCTTGGACTTTTTATTCACTCAGAAGCCACCCTGGGGGTGCTTTGGGCTGAAGAGCAGAGAAACAGAGGTTTAAAAGAAATAAAAGGAAAAGCAATAAAAGAAATAAAATTGCTGCTAGCAATTAAGTGCTTCCTCCTGGGCCGTTCCTTTGGTTGGTCCGTTGGGTGAACGGCGCCAGGTGGGTGGTGGGCGCCTTCTTAATGGGAGTGAAAGGTTAGGGAATACCTGGAGATCTTCCTTGAGGAGTTCGGGACAAAAGAAGCCACCTGCCCTTGGAAGGAAATTCCTACCCCTTCCACCACTTTGGAAATGGGATTATTTATTTGGGGGTAGGAGGGTAGATTTGGGACTCAAATTGTGCATGCGTATGGTAGATACAGGAGGGGAGAGAAAGAGAGTGCGGGAAGACTGTGTATTCACTGTCTACTCATCTACGAAGACAATCGCAGGTGGCAGGTAGGCAGGCAGGAAGTCTCTGCCTCTGCGAAAGACTGACACAAAGTTTGCAGGACCCAAGTGCCACAACACGACAAGGGCTGTGCCACAGGCCGCCATCACAGCCTACACAGGGGTCTGCATTTTTCATTTCTCCTTCTGTGGCCCAACAATTCTGGCATTTTAGATTGTATAATTTTAGATTGTTTAGTGTGTGTTGTTTGTATGTTTGGTTTATGTTTTTGTTTTATTTTATATTTGTTGTAAGCCGCCCCGAGGCTAGTTGGCAAGGGGCAGCATAGACATTTATCAAAGAAACAAACAAACAAACAAACTTGTGTTTCAGGGCTTTTATAATTCCATTCTGCTCCACACTTTGCGTGGGGCCTCCTCTCAGCCCAGGTAATTCATGGCATCCTCAAAGAAAGCCGTATTTCAAATGCTTCATCGAAACACTGAAACGGAGCGAGTCAGAAGGGGCCTCCTGGGCCATCTAGTCTGACCCCCGGCTTCTATCACTTCTTTTTGCCCCTAAACACCAACAACCGTGACCATTACACCATCCAGGATCCCCCGCAGAGCATCCAGCTCCGCTTTCAACCCCCACATCTGGGCTCGCTTATCCTGCCCCGGTACCTTGCTCTGTGGCAGGGGAGCCGCCATCCACGCTGCCCCCGAGTCCGGCACTCCGGCAATCCGGGGGCGCCCAGCCCGGCTGGCAATGGCAGTGCCCCTCGTTGTTGCAGACCTGGGGCCAAAGAAAGAAGGGGAGCGGCACAGAGTCTCGTGACCTGGCAGAAAGCCAGCCGTGCTCAACACACGGCACGTTTCAGGAACGAAATCGGCTGACGCTGCACGAAAGTGAGCAGCGGAGCAGAAACACGTTCGGGGAGAGCTGCGCAGACGCAAAATATAGGGATTTCTGATCGGGGGCCAGATCCCTGCCTCCCCACCCCCACCAACCCATCCAGTGCACCACCTGATTTTGGGGAGGGGGCATCCCGCAAGCCCTGTCTCTTCCCCGATTTCAGCTGGCCACGCTCCCCAATTTCGCTTTCCTCTCTGCAGAGGGAGCCAAGTTACTCCCCGCTTACCCCGTGTCCGTTGCACTGGCACGCCGGCAGCTTCAAGGAGGAGAGGGGCCGACAGTGCTTCTCCACACAGACCTGCAAGTGGAGGGGAGCAGAAAAAGCTTTCGAAGGCAGGCGGTCCCAGGAGCCACATGTGCAGAGCGCTCTCATTCCTCACTCCTGCCGCCTGCATCCGCCCCAGGCCTACTCACCTTGCTGGGGCCGCAGGCTGTGCCGGGCAGCACCATCGCCAGATCCAGGATGTCCGCGACGGGCGCTGGGGTGTTGTGCAGGCAGGCCGGCCCCTGGGCCTTCCCGGTCTGTTTTTTAGCGCTGGCGCTGCCACCGCCCTGGCACTGGAGTTGCCCACACCGCACGTCACTGCCGGAAAGAGTCAGTCGTTACCCTGGCTGCCCTTAATGCTTCATTTAGGCTTCTAGTCCTCAGTGTTTAATTTTGAAAACCCAAACAAGAAAAAGCAGTCTCTGTTCCTCCACTTCTTAAGTCCATCTTCTCTGCTTCTCCTGCGTTCACAGGATCGCTCAGGAGAGGGGATCTCATGCATTCGATATGTGCTTACAGATGAAGGATGCTCGCTTGTCAGCAAAGACGACACTTAGTATGCACAAAGTTCCAGGTCCAATCCTGGCCTCTCCAAGTTGGCCTCAACAAGAACCTACCTGAAATGCAGCAGGGCTGCCGCCGGTCACTTTCTACCCCCTCCTGAACATCTGATCTAGTATCATGAGGACTAGAATCTTATGTTATTTTAGAGTTCTAAGTTCCTCCCTTCCCCAGGCAGCAAAGCCTCTCACACCCCCACTATCTGGGGGTGAGTATGTCAACCCAAAAGTTCAGTGACTGCAAGGCTAAGGGCGAAATCCCATGGAGAACCTCGGAAGTCTCTGATGCTCGCAAGTCGGAGGCGATCATAGCCTCGGTTCTCCTCGCAGCCTGGATTTTAGCCTGACATGATCTGGGGAGGGAAGGAAGCTGGGGAGCCACCGGGAGCTGCATCTGGGGCCTTAATTCGTCTCCCCAGTTGCTCCCCACAACCCCACTTCATCCTCCTTCAAGGTCGTTCTCACAGCCTTGGGAGACGCAGCAGGATGCAGCTCTTTCCGCACAGCTGAGACAGGCGTGCAAGAGCGTCGGACCTGTGTGTGCATCCCCAGCCCGAGGTTGGGCCTGTTTTCAGATCTCGGGTCTGGGAGACTGAAGCTTCCTGCATCTGGCCAGGTGCTTTCTTGGGGCACAGGATTCCTCTCTAGGAGCATCAAGTTCTGTTTTTATTATTTTTAAACCTCTCCTTTTGCCTTTGGCCTGGACCACTGGGCCTTCGGCCTCACGCATCAGCAGAATGTCTCCTTCCAGTGACCTCTCACATGAAGTTTAATTCCATGCCAGTGTGCTGCTCACCTTTTTGCACATGGGATGTAGGAGCCGTTGGCCTGCTGCCCACAGTGACCCTCCACATCGCCTCTCCTGTTCAGAGAAGCTACACAGGCGTCCGAGACGGGGACCGAATCTGGCGGGAAAGACGACAGCACAAGTGGAATGAGCCACTCCACATGCACAAACCCTCCCTGACCAACAGGCCAAACGTCGCCTTACCTGAGCCCCAAAATTCTTGACACTGGCTCAGGTAAGTGGGGCAGATCCCGTTGTAGCAAACGGCCGTCCCCTCCTCACACGGGGTCCCATCCTGCTTGTGGAAATTGGCGGGGCAGCGCGGGGAGACCCCGCTGCAGAATTCCGGGAGGTCGCAGTCGTTCCGGGCTTCCCGGCAGACAAATCCAGTGCTGCGGATCTACGAGGGGGACGTGCAGGCACACGCAAACACCCGTTACACACCGATCGTGTAAAAAGGCACTGTGGCCCAGGAGTTTGAAAGCTGGGGTAGGAGATCTCTGAGAGATCCCGGGTTTGGCCCCTGCTTGGCCCTGAAGCTCTGGATCCGAGGCTGAGTCTCAGCTAACCTACCTCACAGGGTTGTTGTGAAAAGGATAAAGTGAGGAGAGTTATGTAAGTTGGTTTGAGTTCCTTGCAGGAACTAAATTGGGAAAGGAATGCCATGAAATACATTGGCCTGAGGGCCAAATTCCATTTCAGCAAAGTTTTCCGGGCTGCATTTTGGGGCTGGGGGTGGGTGCTAAAAGCTAAAGGGAAAGCAGCAAATTGTACCTTCATGCTTTTACGGCTGTAAGGCAGTCAGAAGAGGGGAAAGCGCAGGAAACCATCAAAGGCAGAACCCCATCACATGATGGGTGGCCAGAGAAAAGGGGAGTGGGGACAGCCGCTTGGGATCCCTACGGGGCCAGATTTAGGGTTCACCTGCAAGAAACAGGTGTCCGTGTGCTTTCCCGGAAAGCGGGCCGTGCATATGAAAAGCGGTGTGAACCAAAAGGGCATTTCGCTTGGCATGCACCTCTGGCCTCTCTCGGCCGGGGACGTTACCTTGCACTCGTGGCAACAGGCTTGCCCGGTGGCACACTGGGCCCCGGGCATCAGCTTGCAGGTGGTCGCGTTGCAACACGGGTCCGCACACTCCTGGAAGGGAGAAAGGAGAAAAGGGTGCGTGAGACCCTCGGATGGAGGGAGCACGTGGAGGGATACTGGCCCGCAGTGAGATGAGCAAAGCGGGGGCAGGCTCTCACCAAAATGCAGGGGGTGCCCTGCTGGCGGGTTATCTGCCGGCAGCAACCCCGTTTACTCCTGTTTTGTCTACACCAGTAGTAGCTGAACTAGATTGAGACCCCCTGGAGAACTAGGGGGGGCTCTGGGTTGCACCCCAGAGGATGCCAAGCTCCCCCAGGCACTCCGTGGCAACTGAATCTGCCTAGTGGGCTACTGCTTGTATTCATGGAGATTCCGTCTCTGAGTCTGTCACTGTATAGGCAAAACTGCTTCGTCCACACGCCAGAGGGGGAGACAGTGCGGTATAGTGGTTAAAGTGACAGGGCTGGGGCGAAGGACAGGGGAGATCCCCAGTTTAGTCCCTGCTCCATTTTGAGAGCCACCAGGCCAGTCTCTGGACCTACCCCAGGGTTGCTGTGAGGATAAAACAGGAAGGAGTGTATGGACACTGTCTTGGGCTCCCGGGAGGAAACGGAATTTAAACATAACAAACAAACAGTAAATAAGCCCAATGTGAAAAACTGCAAAAAGGAAAAACAAGCAGGATGAGGGAACCGCCAAGCCAGGGGGTGAAGGCGGAGCTTCTTCCGTGGCCACAGGAAGCGGGCTGGGATGGGACCATCCGGCGCGCAAGGAGCTGCGACCGGCACACCAAGCGGGACCACGTCGCGCTGCAACCTTTTGTTGCAGGGCCGCCCTGTGTAAGCGGATGCACAGAGCAAGGGCATCTGAGGCGAACCAGACCCGGGGGGTGGGGCGGGGGGTAGATCTCTTCCTACCAGCCGCAGGCCGCAGTCACATTCCTCCGAGGACTCCACGATCCGGTTGCCGCAGAACGGGCCCACCAGGCGGGCCGGATCCGGCTCCTCCCGCAGGCACCAGGCCCGGTCGCTCTGCAGGACCTGCTCGACGCGCCACTGGCTGCAGCTGCTGAAGCTCAGCCCGGGGGTCATCCTAGCGAGCGGGGAGGGGAGAGTCTCAGCACCGGGCCGCCCCTGAAGGCGCAGGGGTGTGCGGGCCCCGCCGACCGGCCGGCCCCTCGGCCGCACTCACCCGGTCAGCGGCTCCATGATGCAGCTGTGCCCCGGGGGCAGCTTCGGGCTGGAGCCGTCGCACCCGCAGCCGGCGCCGTCGTGGTTGAGGCCGACGTTGTGGCCGAGCTGGTGGGAGAGCGCGGAGGCCATCGCCAAGGGGCTGACGGAGTAGTCCTGGAAGAAAGGAGGCGGTGAGCCGGGAAGGGCCGCCGTGACCCTAGTCCACCCCACCCTGGACGGTCAACAGCAAAAGGCGGCAAAAACTCCCAGAGTTGCAGATGGGGGGCAGGTCCTTCCCAGCTCCACCTAACGAGGCAAGGGACTGACCCTGAGCCCTTGCACTGAAAAGCTAGTGATAAGTTTCCAGTCCTCATGATTCCAAGTAACAGAATTTGCACAGAAACACTGTCAGGAAACCCTATAAGGAGAGTAAGGCCATTGGTCCACTCCACACAGTATATTCTACGTTTTGCAGGACTTGCCCAGCTCACCAGGAGATCCGGGGACTGAAGCCGGGCCTTTGTAGTGCTGGCCCCACTTCCATGGAGGAGACATCTCATCCCATATCCTGAGTACTAGACTTTTAACTGAATCACACGTAGGAAGGTAACTTGGGAGGAAAGGGTTCAATCGAAGCTTGATTTTCAAAAGCTGGCCCGAGGTCTGCTCCCCCTTCCAAAAAGTCCCTTCTCCCTTTTGCAGTGTGGCTCAAACATTAAAAAGAAGTGTGAACAACACAGTGCAGTCTGGATACTCTGTGCTACAACTCCCATCACCCCCAACCAGCTGGGAGGCACCAAGTTGTCTACACCAAGTAATAATCCCAAAATCCCAGCTGATTTCTCTTCTCAGGGAGCGACGCTCAGAGCACGACGTCCAAGTGGGAGTCAAGGTGCCGCAGTGACTCTGAGCAGGGAAAGTTCAGGAGGACCCAGGGGCCAGCAAAAACATAAAAAAGGAAAACCTGTTTTTTGGGAACCCAGCATGACAGGATGTGAAACAGGTGACATTTCACTTGTCCCAAAGCAAAATCCGGCCTTGTGGGTGCAAGGCACTCAAAACGGCGACATTTAGCTTCAAGACAAGCTAAATTCGACCTCTTTAGCACTCAAGAGCCAACTCTGCTCACTTCCCAGAAAACATAAAATTGTCTCCCTTGTCTTTGGCGCCGCAGTGGCGGCTGCACCGGAGCGACATGCACCCTCTCCCCGTGTCAACTTTCTTTACGACAACCCTGCAAGGTAAGCCAGTGTGCTTGCACCCCCCCCCCGTGAGTTTATGGCAAGATTCGAACCCGAGACTTGCAGCTCGGCTGCTCTGCCGTGGCGTCTCCCCTCGGAAAGCAAAAACTCACCATGCTGACTCCACCTGAGCGCCCAGAGCAGATGGAGCCCTGAGTGGAGGCCCCGATCAACCCGCCCCGGTACGGGGAGCCGCTGTAGGATGGAGGGGAAAAGAGAGTTCAGTGGAGACACGCCGGCTCCCATCGGTAAACACAAACGAAAGGCGGACACTGGTGACTGGAGCCGAGGCTAGAGCTCCACCCACAAATGTGCCAGGCCACACCTCTCTCTCCTTGGCTCCACCCACGGCAGGTGAAGCCCCGCCCCATTCCCTCCTACAGCCAGGATGGGCAGATCTCTGGATGATCTGGACATCGGATCCCATACTCCCATTTCTTGTAAGCTGTCCCGAGACGTTTGTAGTGGACGGGGTAGAAAAGCTTTTAATAAATACCATCAATCACTCAATCAATCAATCAATCCCCTGCCAGCTGGGCCAGCAGCCAGGAATGCTGGGAGGTGAAGTCCAGAACATCTGGAGATGGATATTTTTACCCACCCTGCTCCGAAGTAGCTTCTTTCGACACACTGCGGTCCCAGATGTGGTGTTAGCAGACAGCCCACCCTTTTCTGGGGAGCCCTAAATCTTTGGGGAGCCCCGATGATCCTCTGCATTGGATCCCTGCGGGGTTTTGGCCCGGGGGCTTTCGTTTTTCGGGGCTCAGCACTGCCCTCGATGCCTCGCAGGGGCTTGGATCACAAGCCCCAGAGGAAAAGGAACCAGAAAGCCCCCAATGGGGCGCTGGAACGACCCGTTTGATCCGCGGCTGCCTCTTGCCCGCCTACTCCTCCCTGGGGTGTCCGGTCGCCCCCCAGCACAGCCCCAAACCTCGCAGCGCCTCACATGATGAGCTGCGCGTTGTCGTGGGGGATCCGCGGTACCAGCTCCTTCTGCCTCCACTGCAGAAACCGCTCCAGCACCTCCCGAAGAGGCCCGCTCGTGGCCACGCGGTCCCTGTCGGTCCAGACCTCGCAGCCGACAAGTGCCACCCGCAGGCCCAGCGTCCGAAAAAACTGGGCAGGCAGCGGGGACACGGAAAGAGCCATCAGGGGCAAAAAAGAAGAGCGAGCCAGAATTCCTGGCGACGTGAAATGTGTACAGCCCTGCCAGCCCCGAGTGTTTGGGAGTTGTAGGACAGGGTGAAATAAACATGCTATCTGATGCATCATGTTTATGCTGTCCTTAAAAGCAGTCTCTCCCCCAATTTAGCCAAAAAGTCTCCCAGAAGGGCTCACAAATTCCAAGAAAATAGATTGAAACATGTAAAAGGAAGGAAGGAAGGAAGGAAGGAAGGAAGGAAGGAAGGAAGGAAGGAAGGAAAGAAGGGGGGATGGAGAAAGAGGAGGAAAGAAAGGTACTGGTTGTTAAGGCTACAATTCTGATCATATATATTTATACAACTTCAAAAAGATTCCGCACTTTTATATTTTATAAATATATTTCATATATATTTTTGCCGATGGCATTAAAAAGTTGGTACGATGCTGGGAAAAAGGCATCGCAAAGGAAGGTGACGATGTAGAAAAGTGATGTGAACTGTTTTTGAAATTCTTTAATAGAGTTTTTAAAAGTGCGGAAACTTTTTGAAGAGTTCTCGTATATTTATTTCATGCACAAGTCTGCATAGATTAATTTGTTTATTTGTTATGCATTTATTTTTGGAATGCGCTCCCTAGAGAGGTCCGTCTGGCGCCGTCATTATATGTTTTTCGGCGCCAGGTCAAGACCTTTTTATTTGATCAATATTTTAATATGTATTAATTGGATTTTATTGTTTGTATTTTATTGGTTTTTCAGCCAGCGTGAAATAGTTCATTTATTTTATTCTGATTAATGTTGTAAGCCGTCCAGACACAAATTTTATAAATAAATAAATAATAAATAATAAATATTTTTCTTTAATAGCTTGACAAGCTGCTGTCCATATTTCATAGTGGTTATATAGGCACCGATTTAAAGGTCTGCCAATTTAGAAAACAATTACTGAGAGTTCTTTAAATGTCACTGGAGAAAATGCCAGCCAATTCATTTCTCACTGATATAATTGCAAATCAATGCATCCTTCAATTCATTTGCATCCAGATCCACATCATCCAAAGCTGATGAGAATACTCTCTCCTACACTAAGGTTAATTGCCATGCAAGGGAAAGACGCAGGGGGAAGCTAGTTTTGGCACTTGAGAAGGAAAGAGTTAATATCTTCCTCCCCACCTGGAATCCCCCATAAAAATTGCTCCCTGTGGGGTGATTAGGGCTGCAGGGAAAATAACACCCTTCCGCTGGCGCTAGTGGACATCCAGGACGAGATCGGAGGTTGGGTCACCACGGCGTAGCTACGCCCCTGTACAGGGGCTTAATTCACCAACTCCTGGACACTAAGAACCTTCCGGTCAAAATAGCAGCTAAGATAGCAAAACTGACGGGAAGAACACAGGGCTCCAACCTCTAACTAACAGATGGTTTGCACCTGTGTACAAAAAGGCTTTGGTGTTACGGATTTTATCATTGAAGCGAAACGGAAAACCCTGAGCACAGCCTTGGGTTCCTTACAGGAAGGAGCAAGACAGGATAAAAGTGCAATTAATAATCATAATTAGAATTAGAATCCACCGTGAGAATCTTGCAACGGGTGCAGATCATTAAAGTAAAACAAATACATTAATTCAATTCTAACAGCCACTGAGCAAAACAAAACAAACCCAACTCCACCTTGAAAATAGACTAGAGATGACTAAGATATATGGCTAAGATATATGATTTTAACGGTGGAAGCTCATTTATTTTTAAGTGTGTGGAACTATGAAGCAATGTAGGTTTTGAGGGAAGATGAAGGATTCTCCTCCTCCTCTCTTCTGCTTTTTTCTGTCTCTTCTTTTGCTTTCTCTTTCTTATTTTACCTTAAGTTTAAAGATGAATGACTAAGATCTAAACTGTGACTTTTCAGCTTGTGAAATGTTAGAGTATAAATGACTATGATGGGAGTAAGATGAGCTGTGCTAAACAGAACTAAGCGTGAAGATGAGATTTCTTTCTATGTCACTTTCACTTTTTAGTAGACATCAGATTGGAATACTGGTAAGCAAAAAAATTATTTGATTGTATTTGTAATTATCGTTTCCTATTCAATTAGCCTAAAGAAAACCTGTTTAAAGAATATAATAGAAAATTGCTGTTGTTAAATTGGGCAGTCTTTAAAGATGAATGGATTTTAGATTTGTGGACATGAACCTCCCGTTTATTATTCTTTCTTTTTTAGTAGATATTAGATTAGAATAGTTGTAAATAAAGAATGCATTTGATCATATTTGTAACTATTATAAGGAGAGTCTATTTGTTTAATACTAGAAAAATTAAAAGATTTGGAACTGTGTAGAGTTGATCAGGCTGAAATGTTTATTAAAAAAGAAAGAAGATACTGGCTTTTACAAAACTTGGAGAGTCTTTCTTCTAATATGAAGAACAGGACTTTGTAAGAAATGGATGAACTGATTCTATCACAGAAGGAGAAAGAAGATAGTGACCTCTATCAAATTTTGGACTTTTGTTTATTATTGGCTGGAGAAACGGGACCTGGCTTAGATCCAAAAAGGTTTTTTTTTTCTTCAGACTTTTTAAATGAATTTGAAATGATCACAGAATGTTAAAAGGTGTTTAGTAAGTGGCTGACTCAGTAGTTTCGATGTTTGTGATAATGGATGTTTTAGTACTGTTTTGAAAATTAATAAAAGTGTCAAAGACTACAGATGGAAAATTAACATCTGCACAAGCCATTTTCATTCCAATCCTATTCCCACCCCAAACCCCACACAAATAGCATAAACCCACACATTTTATTAGTGTGAAAAATGCAGAGAAAATTCGACTTTATGCAAAAGGTTACATCCACCACCTCTGCACTCCAAACAAACCCTGCCTATATCAAGTCGGCAAAATAGCACAATTGTTCACACGCACAATACACAGCGCAAATGCTAGGTAGCTCAAATTTTATGGTAAGAAAATTAATAATAATAAATATTTTTATTTAATAGCTTGACAAGCTGCTGTCCATATTTAATAGTGGTTATATAGGCACCGATTTAAATGTCTGCCAATTTAGAAAATTGGAGAGCTAGCGTGGCGTAGTGGTTAAGAGCCTGGGACTGGGACTCAGGCGATCTGGGTTCGAGTTCCCACATGGCCATGGAGCCAACTGGGTGGCTTTGGCCCAGTCGCAGACTCTCAGCCCAGCCTACCTCACAGGGTTGTTGTTGTAGGGATAAGATGGAGGAGGAGAATGATGTAAGCTGCCTTGAGCCCTTTGTAGGAAAAAGGCAGGATATAAATCGAAGGGGGGAAAAAAGGAGGGAAGTTTCTACGGACCTGTTTGACTACATTCTCTGCAAATATGCAAGGCTGGATACTCACCCCGTCCATGTGGCTTGCAATTTCTAGCATCCGTATCTGCGTCCGGTTGATGTCAGGATCCAACTTGAACTGAAAACAGAAAGAGCTGTCGGGGAGGCTGTGATCATACCAAGTGCCTGAGGCGGCTTTCCACCGGATCTGTTCACACTGGGAAATTCTGAAATTCTGCCCGGTGTATTTGGAGACTGGGGAAGTCAGCACGGATTTCTTACAGGGGGAAGGTTTAACCCTAAGGGACATTTCACTGGGAATTCTCCCACTGATCTGTTCCTTGATGCGTTCCTATGGAGATCTAGCAACTTGAGGTTTCAAAATATTGGGAGTGTCCCTCCTTAGATAAAATACAAATCTGGTTCTCCTTTAGGTTCTTGCTGAGAAATTAAAAAGGTGGCGGCAAGGGGGGAGATCGGAGGGGGTGGCCAGGCACTGTGGTGGGGGGGGTGGGAGGCGAAGAAGGTAAGCAGCTCACCTCGGCCAGGTTGGCCACTATCACCAGTTCCACATATCCATGCTCAGGTTCTGTCTCTCGTTTAGCCTGGAAAGCGGAAGAAATCCATGTGTTACAGGTGCCAGGACAACCAGAAGCCCCAGAAATGTAGCAGGTGACAGGCAAAATTTGAAATTCAGGCACATCAGGGGATCAACGGGGCATTATGTGCCGGGCTGAGAAAACAGAAAGTTTCCGCTCCCTCTGGCACAGAACAAGAACTTGGGGGGCACCCACTGAAACTCATGGGGAGAAGGATTGGAAAAAATAGCTGTAATGCCCCAAAAGGTGGCACTGTTTTATGGAATTTGATGGAGTTCCAGGTACTAGCTAAAAGTCCCTTCTTAAAAAACAGAGAACTTGGGTTCCTACAGCTTGGAATAATCTTCGCTTCGATGGGGCAAAACCTCCAAGTTCTTGTCTGCCACTTAGTGGCTAAAGCTGTTACTGCAGGGTTCAATCACAAAATTAAATAGATTTGAATGCGTATGTACGTGTTAAACATAGAATAACCTCTAGGAATATATTTGGAATATGCATGCCAAGCTTCAGGTGTTGAAGTTTCAGTCCTGGCACTACAGTGCTGATCGAGAGACAGACAGAACTTCTTCTATTACTGTACTTAAAGCAAACTTAACTCCACAAATTCCCCTGCAATTGGTATAGCTTGTCATACTGCCTCTTATTTGGAGGTGGCATATAGCCATCGGGACGAGATAGTCACGGAAAACCCTCTTTTCCAGGAATGCATCCAATCCCCTTTCAAAGCCCTTCAAATTGGTGGCTGTTGTTTACATCCTGTGGAAGTGAGTTCCAGAGTTTCACTCATGCGAAGAAACCCTTTCATTCTGATCCCCTTCGGTTCTAGGATTTGAATTCCCTCTGGTTCTGAACCGTGTGTGCTGTTGAAAGAGGGTCACCCATTTAAAAGGAGGGAAGGCACCCCAAGGCTTAGGGGAGCACCCCAAGATTTGCAGAAGCTCATGGTGCCATTTTTTCCTAGAAGCTGGAATTCTGACTTTCCATTCAGTCACCCTAGCATTTTCCTCTGTATGTATGTAAGTTTATTTCATTTTTATACTGCCCAATAGCCCGAAGGCGCTCAAGCTTTCTGAGCATGGCTTGAATCAGAAGGGCCTGGATTCCAACGGCGCCATCCGGATTCCCCAAAGGCCTGACCCTGATATTCAGACATACCCTACGTAGGACCGTTTGCTCTGCTTTTGTCTGCGGATGATGCTGACCCTGCGCCAGGGAGACAGTCTTGCACTCGCCCGTCCCTTGCCGGACGGCCTCGAGGCGGTAGATCCTGGTCCTCTCCTCGTCGCTGGATTCGAGACTGTAGCTTCTGTCGCTGGACACGACAAGGAAGCCGCTGGGGGGAAAGGAAAGCGGAAGCAAATAACTCCAGCCACAGTTTTTGCTGAGGAGAAACCCCACCTAGAAAGAGTGAGTCTTAGGCTGGTGGCTCTTGGCCTAATTTGGCTCTTAGATCATTCCAATCAGGCGTGGGAAACTCAGTGCCTTCCCAGGATTTTGGACTACAACTCCCATCAGCTCAATGGACAATGGCTGGGGAGGATGGGAGATGTACTCCACAACATTTCAAGGTGATCTACTCCTGCCTCTTGCCTCAGCACCTACCATGTTCCTCTATTTTTCTGAATATTCAACCTCCATTCAGATGTTGCAATGAGGTGTCGGAACCCAGACTGGGTTACTCAACAACCCATAGTTAACACTACAACTGGTAGTTAGTAATTCCGCTTTCATAGTCCTATCCTGCCACTTCCTCCTCTCCATTATATCCTCACAACAACCCTGTGAGGTGGGTCAGACCCAGTGTGTTGGACTGGGAACCTGGGGGATTTGAGGTCTAGTCCTTGGGTCTAGCTCCTTGGGTGACTTTAGACCAGTCACTCCCTCTCAGCCTAGCCTACCTCACAGGGCTGTTGTTGTGAGAATAAAGTGGAACTAAGTAAGCCGCCCTGGATTCTTCCCAAGAGGGAAAAAGGGGATAGAAATGTCATGTAGTAATCCTAATAATAGGTTAGGCTGAGGGTGAGCAAATGACCCAAAGTCAGCCAGGGAGTTTCAGGGTTTCATGAGGACTAGAACCCAGAGGTCATCCAACCATTCCGCTGCAATCACTGCTTCTTTTCTGTTCCAGAGCTAGAAAAGCCAATAGCCTCTTGAGGTGACACACTACGACTCCCAGAAACCTTGATCCTGATGGGAGGTAAAGCCTGAGGGTGTCAGGCAGGTGGCCGACACCAGCAAAGCCGGTATGGCATAGTGGTTAAGAGCCTGGGACTGGGACTCAGAGGATCCGGGTTCGAGTCCCTGCTCGGCCATGGAGCCAACTGGGTGACTTTGGGCCAGTCACAGGCTCTCAGCCCAGCCTACCTCACAGGGTTGTTGTTGTGGGGATAAGATGGAGGAGGAGATATAAGCTGCCTTGAGCCCTTTGAGGAAAAAGGCAGGATATAAATCGGAAAATAAATAAATAACAGCTGTGCCAGCCAGGAAAAATGAGAATGCCCACTGTGGGAAGCAAGCGCCTTGCCCTCCCCCCCCGTCCCCCCATGCTTGTCCTGGCTGCCCTTGTACCTTAGACCGGAGCAAAGACAGATGTTCGCCCACCCATCGGGGTACCCCACGACGTCGCCCCGGTAACAGCAGTTGCCCTAAAACACACAGAAGAGAAAAGACAACCAAGCTGGCGTGTCTGCCCCCTCAGACAAGGGGGGCAGCAAAGACGAGACTCCCCGGGACGCGGCGTCGGTGTTAGTGGGCTTACAAAGAGGCTACTCCGTCTTCCTTCCTCCCCGACCTGTGCGGAATTCTGCTCCTGGGGGTTTGCATATGCAACCTTTCCCCGGCTCGTGTTTTACCAGCCCCAGCCCAGTTAAAACCTGCAATGCTCCAGAAACTTATGGACGCAGACAGCATCACGTGGACGCCGGCCCGGGTTTTTCCGGTGCTAGGCTTGGCAGCGCCACCGTGCAGGCCCCAGGTTCTGGAGAAGGTCAGCTTGGTCACCTGTGGTGGTTCCCACTTGCTGGCTCGACAGGCTGCGAGCCGGGGCAGCACCTTGTCTTCCCCTCTCACCTGGGGAAGGCCGTGGACAACCAGGTGCAACAGCAGAGCTCCTCTGGTAAGCAAGCTGGACCGTAATGCCGGTCCTTTCATCGTGGCCAAGCGCCAGCTGGCAGGGATGGAGAAATGGATTGCAGCGTCCAGCCAAGAGGCCGGGAAAGCGATGCTCACCTCTGCGGCCGTTTGGTGCGTTGCCTGCGTCCCGTCGTGAAGGTAATAGACAAGCCCTTGGGTGCCTGCCAGCAGCTCCCTGAAACCAAGAACGTGAAATCTGTGACCCACGCCCTGGTAGCTTCCTGACTGGATTATCGTAACGCACTCTACATGGGACTGCCCTTGAAGACAGTCTGGATACTGGCTACCAGTTGGAGTCCGGGCCCAGTTTAAGGTGCTGGTGATGACCCATAAAGCCCTAAACGGCTTGGGTCCTGGTTACCTGAAGGAGCACCTTCTCCCGTATGTGCCCCCCACCCTTTGAGATCTGAGGCGGGGGCCCTGCTCTGGGAGCCCTGCTTGAAGGAGATTAGGCGGGCGAGTACCCGGAGCAGGGCCTTCTCTGTGGTGGCTCCCCCACTATGGAACACGCCCCCAGAGAGGTTCGCCTGGCGCCAACGCTTCTTTCCTTTCGGCACCAGGTGAAAACCTTTTTCCTTTCCCACTATTTTAATTCCTAATGGTCTTAATTATGGTTGTATATTTATTATTGGATGCTATGCTTTTATTTTTTCTTCTTTTACTGTTGTTATTGTGAACTGTCCTGAGACGTCCGTGATGGGGCGGTATGCAAAAGTTTTAAAGAAATAAAGATATAAAGAAATAAAATCAGCTCTGTTTCCGGAGGATGGAGAAAAACTGTGCGCTGTGTATCTCCAGCGAGAACCACTTTCACACCAAGGCTGAATTTCATTTTGGAGACGCTCTCAGGGAACATGTCAAAGGCAAAGCAGGTGGAGCCAAAATGCTTCAGGGGCACTCCCAGGTATGTTTAGATGGGAAAAAGCCCCCCCCCCGCCCCCCATCTCTGTGAACACGGACCAAATTCTGTCCCCAAAGCTCTTACTGTCAGGAAGCAAAGCTTCAACCTTTTGGGATGGGGAAAAAGACAGCACGAAGGCCAGGGAGCTACTAAGCAGTGGGAAATCAGGGAACGGGCATTGGGGCATTGCAGGTAGATGGAAATTGAATTGCAGTAATGCTGAAGTTTAACTGCAGTAACAAAACTTTTTACAAAAACAAGTTAAAAAGTTTAACTGAGTTACAAACTCAGCTACTGAGTTAGGATGGCTAAGTGGCAAAAAAAAAAGATAATTAGAGAACTTGAGTGAGGCATCAACACACTTGAGGAAGGAAGGAGTTGAGAGAAAAAACAGACAAAAAATACAAAATATTTGGAAAAAACAGAGTACCCCTTGGTGGTGGTAGTGAGAGAGAGAAGACTGGAGAATGAAATGCAGCTTCCTGGAAGAAACCACAAAACAGTCTATGTTGCAACACCTGGTTGCAGTTTCCACTTGTCAATGACTGTTAATCAGGAATCCTGATTGTTTTTGTGAATGCAAAGCTGAGAAGCTTCCCTCAACCTGCCACCGTCCAGGTGTTTTTGCCTGCAACCCCCTGCCTGGGCTGGCCCATGCTGGAGGCAGGATACTGGGCTGGGAGGACCTTTGATGTCAATCCAGTGGGGATCTTCTCCAAATCTGGTCCCTGGAGTGTTCCCCCAGTGCTACCAACCACTGCCCAACTCACCAATTCTGTACCAAATCCAACTGAAGGTGCTCTCCTTCCACCTCCAGAACAACCTGCAGCCAGGTAGGGAACCCCTTCTGCCCCTGTGGACGAGAGGGGGAGACGGTTAGAGGAGGGAGGAGGCTGCCACGAAAGACACGGCCTTCTGAAAACAGATCCCCCACTGCAAAACGTTCTTGCTGGCTCGCCGGTTGGGCAGGAGAGGCCAAGCGGAGGCAGCCGGCTCCGTGCCCGGGCTCCCTGCAGGGTCAAACGAAGGCTGGGGAGGGGGCTGCTCATTCCTGCTGGCAGGAAGCACTGCTCCTGTTAGTTCATTGTCCTCTGGGTGTGAAGGACGGTGGGGGGGGGATGAGCCGCCTCTGCAAAAAGGTGTGGGCTTCCCCCCCATTCCCACCCCACCCGGCACTTCCTGCCCAGCAGTAATAGACGGAAATGCTTGGGAGACTCCCTCCCAGCATCGAAGGGCTGGGCCCATCACCCGGGAGGGGGCTGAGGACTGTGTGGGGCAGGCACCGAGAGGAGGTGAGCTCATCGCACAGCTGGCCAGCTTCCCCCTTCCAACGGCCCATAACTTTCTCCCAGTGACGGCCGAGACACGGCAGGGCTTCTTACCATCATGGCTTGCTTCAGACTGACGTGCTTCTCGCCCTGCAGGACCGTAGGCACGATGGTCCAGGAGCAGGTCCGGTCTCCCCTTTGCGCCCAGGCACCACCACCTGTGACCAGCCACCAGCACAAACATCAGAGACCCCCCCACTCAAACATCGAGTCCAACCCCTCCTGCAACAGCAGGGGGTTGGACTAGATGGCCTTCGTGGCCCCTTCCAACTCTTCTATTCTATGAGTCCCCTTTCTCTGCCAGCTCGACACACAACGGTGGCCAGCCAGAACTGCTTCACTGAGACAAGCCTAGTCAGAGGGGCCCCCAATAAATTGAGATGCAGTGTTTCAAAAGGTGTAGAAACCGCAACTTTTCGGTCCTTCTTATGTGAGACATCTCCAGGATCTTTAAGGATAGAAACTTGGTGGCTTTAGAAAGTGGCGTTAATTTTCTAGCACATATGTAGAATTTGATACTGACATCAGAAGCAAGACGATGGTGGTGATGGTGGTGGTTCTATTGCATGTTTTAAATTTATTTTTATTTTTTTACATTTTGGATTATTAAACCATCCAGAGACTTCGGTAATGGGATGGTCTATACAAAGGTTTTAAATTAAATTAAATAAATAAAACATCCTGCCTTTTGAACTTCAGAAGAACCCAACACGGCTTGCTTGGCACCGTTTAATCCTTCCAACAACAACCCTGTGAGGTAGGCCGATCTAAGAGTCTGCAAGTGGCCCAACGCAACGCAACGGAGCTTCATGGACGAATGGGAACCAGAACCCGGACTTTCTGAGTCCCGGTCCCACACCCTAACCCCTGCGCCCCAGAAGCTTTCCAATGATGCCAAACTGTACTTCTTCATTTTCAGCGAGTGAGGAAAGGATGTCCTTCAGTTGTGGTTTTTTGCTGAATCACTTAGCCAAGCACATTTGAAGTGAGGATGTGCCGAGACGGCCAGTGCGCTTAGCCAGAGCAGGGAAGGGGAAAGGGATGAGTGACAGGAGGAAGGGAGGATAGAAAAAAAAAGCTGAACAGGCGTGTGCAGATTCAGCAATTATATCCCACTCGGTTTAATGGGCTGAGCTGGTAAGAATCTGTGGGGTGGACTTCAGATATCCAGCCTCTCCAACCTGGCCCTACAGGTCCCATCAGCCCCAGCCAGCATGGGCTGAGATCAAGCATGCTGGGAGTTGGCATAGTCCCAAACATCTGGCGATCACCAGGTTGGACAAGGCTCTATAAATAAGAACAAACCGTACTTTTTCCTTACATCTTTCTTACAGTCCATTTCCTGAAGAGGCCGGTTCTTTTCTGCTACAGAGCATGGAGAATTTCAGCAAGCAAAACACACACAAACACAATCCCGGGACAGACAGACTTTTGTAAGCAAGAAATGCTGGGGATTATTTTGGTCCCACCCATCCAGAAGACAACAGGTTGAGAGCAGATGCTCTTGAAAATGCTCAGAAGATCTTGGAAACCAATTCTTAGCATCAACACATTTTTCTTCAGCATTCAAACCAAACTTTTTCCTACAAATCGAGCTTGACTAGCTAGTGCAGGTAGAGCAAATGGCTACAAACTTGGAAAGAAACCCGCTAAATACAACAGGGTTTGTTTCTAAGTAAATATGCAGAAAAGACCTAGAACCTCGCAAGTGTCACTACCCTTCAGTTTTTGAAAAAAGGGATGCTTTCGACAAACTTTTGGAAACTCTCTTCCTAACATTCAGAATGGATGGGCATCCTGTCCTTCAGGGATGGAGGAGCCCTTGGCCCCTCCGCTCAATGCTGGATTACAACTTCCATCAACCCCGCCCAGCTGCTGGATGGGAATCTGAATCCAACATCATTTCAAGGGCTGCTGGTACATCCGCCCTGCTCTGCTGATACTGTGGTGGGGAAAAAGCTCTCTGTACAAGCTCAGGGGCACTGCTGGGTAGCAGACACTCTAAGAAAAGTGCCACGGTGTCGGGTACAGACCAGTATGACAACTTCACTGGGGCAAAGATGAAACTGGGAGAGGGAGTGTGATAGGCTGGCCAAAAGACTGACCGGCTGGTTGGAGATTGTTGCCACTCGATTTCATGACTTGGCCCCTGGACAAGCTGCTGTTTTCTCCAATTTAGTGGCAAATCTGTGGTGTGGACCTCACGTTGCACACCTTGCTGAGGTGTTGCTATTTATGGCTGGAGCGTTAATATTTCTAAGTAAATGTCATACTTTCCATGCAAGCGGTTCCAAGGTTCCCAGGATATAAGGTCACTTCTTCCAATCCTAACTAAAGGACTCTTTCCTCAAAAGTCTAAGGACTAGAAACTTACTCTGTCTCTAGAAGAGTGATACTTCAGTGCCAGGACACATGCTTTGTGTACATCCCCAATTTAATCCCCAACTTCACTCGCTAAAGCCAGAAAAAACCTCTGCCTAAAATGTAGAACCACCACAGGTAATCAGCCTATGCCCTTCAGAGGTGGGAAGGGGGAACCATTCTTGTCCAATTCCCATCAACCCCACTCAGCATGGGCAAGGTTCAGGGATTATGGGAAATATAGTCCAGCAACACTGGGAAGGCGGTGGCCACCCCACCCATAGTATACAACATGCTGAACTTGTCGGCCCAGAGACCAAAAAGTACTACCTAAGAACACAAGGAGAACCACCACGCGGGATCAGGCCGAGGTGTCCCCCTAGTCCGGCATTCCGGGAACCCCAACACCGCCAGGAGGGCAGCAGGACCCCCGTGCCCATGTTCCCCAGCATTCTCCTCGCAAACATGCCTGACAACCAGCCAAACCACCTGGCCAGGCTCTTGCGCACGCTGAAAAACAAGCCGACGCTTTCCCCCGCCGAAAGGCGCCCCCCTGCATTTCGCCACGCTCGCCCCTTTCGGGGGAACTCCAGCGGCTGCTCCTGGCGCATCGCATCGCGCCGCGCCGCGCAGGCGCCGGCTGTCAACTCAGCCGGACACGCGTCCGCACCGTAACGTGTGAAGCAGCCCCCAAGACTGTGCGACTCCGGAGGGCGCGCATCCCCCTTCAGCGGCCGCCACCGCGACGCGGGCGCCCGGCGCGGGTCGCTCACTCACCCGCTCCCGGGACGGGGCCGCCACGTCCCGACGCCGACCGGGGCTCGCCGAAGCCGCCGCACGAAGCCAAGAGCAGCCCGAGCCGCCAGAGGAGCGCCATGCCGCTCCGGGGCCGCAGGGGTGCGCAGGGCGCTGCGCCCCGAGCGCGCAGCCGCCCCCGGGGAGCCCGCGCGTCCTCGCGCAGCCGGATCGCGCCGCCGCCGCCGAGCACCAGCAGCCCTCGCGGCCCCGCCGCCGCCGCCGCCGCCGCCAGAGGCTCGGGCTAAATCCCTCCCCCGGGCCCGGCCGAGGAGGCGGCCCCTGCTGCGCGCCCGCCCGGCCCGCCCGGCCCGCATCGCCGCGCAGCTGCCGGCGCTGCCGGGCCCGCCCGAAAACGGGAACTTCCTGCCCGGCCGACCTTCAGCCTCCGCCCGGCCGAGGCGCGCCAAGTCCCTGCCCGGGAAGGCCGCCCGGCCCGACGGCGGCGCGCCACGGACTGCGCGGCACGGCGCTGCGCGGCGCCGCCTCCTGGCGCCCGAGCCGCGCGTCCTGGCCGCGCCCGCGCCCGCGGGGGCGCACGGAGCCCCCGCCAGCTCTCGCGGCCCCGCCACCCGCCGGAAGGTGGGCGGCGAGCGATGCCGCCCGCGAGGGCTTGCCAGGGGAGCCCACGGCGGGGCGGAGGGGCCAGCTGGCTTGCGAGGACCCCCAGGCACCCCGCCGCGGCCCCTGCCGCAGGCACCGAATCACGGGGACGCGGAATGGCCACCCCTGGAGGCGAAGGCAGGGATGCTCTTGTGCCAGCCCCCACAAGATACCCCGCAGGGGGTGACAAGGGGAAGCGGATCGTCCAGGGTATAATTCCTGATCAAGTTCTGGTTCTGTGTCATATCCCACCACAAACAGCCGCCCCCCTGCTAGGCTGCCGCCAAACACTGATAAAGTTCCAAGGAGGTCAGGAAAAGCAAATGGGCAATTTAATAACAGGTAAATAGAACTCCAGAGCCCATCACCCACGCGCCCTGCCTCAGTCGGCATAGCCCGCCTGCTCATCACTGCTGTCTTCGTCAGAGAGGAGCTGATCGGGGCTGCATGCGTAACAGATCCGGCCCATGTCTTGCCAGCAGAGTTTGCAGTACAGAGTGCCACAGTCCGGGTTCGGGCACAGGCGGGAATTGTGGGATTCGGGCAGGCTGCAAAGGATACAGCGCCGGCGGAGGAAGCGCTGCAAGAACGGAAGCCAGTGGCCCAGGCGGTCCAGGAACGGCTTCTCCTACAACGGGGGAGAAGGAAGAGCGAGGCATTTGGTGCCAGTGAGAGGGAGAACGAAGGGGAAACCATGCCGGGTTGAAGGCCAGGCCTCCAAGTTGCAAAGCTGTGGAAGACAACCTGAGCAAGAGCGGTTCCTGCAAAGGTTAGGGGATGGCCACCTGGGAGCCTTGCCCTGCGTACCTTCTGCAGCAAGGAGGGTAGAACCAGAACCGAGGGGAACAAAATGGGCAGGAAACAGGGACACCTGCCCACAAAGTTCGGAGCAGGCTGCCCAGTGCAAGGCCTGTGTTATGATGTGCAAAAGCAAGGCTTGGATGGAAAGGGAAAGACATAGGAACCCGAGAACTGATGCTTTTGCTCTTTCCTCCTCCCTCCTCAGTGGTTTTTCCTCTCACGTCACGGCTTTTAGCTTTGTCGCCAGCAGAAGTCCCAAAAGACCACTCACCAGCCTTTTGTGCTGCTGGGCCCGCAGGACGATGCGCTTGCGCTGCACTGTGATGAAGGCCACACGCTGCCGCAGCATCTCATTGTAGAGAAACAGAACGCGCTTCTTTTCCCGCTAGCGAAGAGAGGAGAAAAGGATGCTTGGCGTGTGTCTGCATGAGGAGTCGCTTGAGGTCTGGGAGAGGACCCTCCGCCCAAGGCAGTCAAGGAAGGCCACCGATTTTCACAGACCCACCGTGAGGCCTCCGCCACGTGCCCACAGCAAATGAAGAGTGTGCCTTTTCGCCCATGGAGTGTGGATGAAGCATGCGCTTCTCTGAGACACACACCTGGCTCATCTACTCTGGTGTCTTAGACACCAGGAAAAGATTTCTTTATATGCCAAGGCATTTGTCGTCTTCATTTTTGCCATTTTCCAATCAATTATTGTATTTGCAAAACTTGAGACTATGGCTGGTTTTTACACTTCTGTTTTCTACTGCAGGTTTAATTCTAAAAATATACTGTTTTCTCATGCTGTATTCAGTGGCTTTCAGTGTTATGCACTGCTCAGCTTTGGCTCATGGGCACTATAGAAATATGGGACTGAAACCTTAACCCTGATACGGGGCTGAAATAGCCATGCCTCAGGAGGGATTTTCTAAATCCCAGCTTTGGGGGCTGTTTCTCTTCCCCACTCATTCTTTCTGCCCATTCCAGACAAGCTCCATCACTTTAAGGACAACGTTGGTTATTCTGATTCTAAGCCTAATCCTAGATATGCGATAAATAATAAATTTTCATTTAGTATTCCTTGTCCTGTGGAGGCTGAGGAAGGGAAACCTTTGCCTTGTATGCTGTTAATTAATATTGAAAGTATGTATACACCCGTCAGGGGAAGAATTGATAGGCTACCAAATGAATCATGGAATGGTATTTTAGCTATAGCACTGAGAATTGGGAGATGCAAATGTTTGCATTTTATGCCTTTGTTTTAGGGTTTTTTTCACCCTTTGTACTGCCTGAGGCTATAAGCAAAAAACCCATTTTGATCCTAGTTCATACATCTGGTGAAGTAGGTAGAGATTCTATGAAAACTCATTCCAAAAGGGATTTATCACCCCTTAAAGGTGTCACAAAACTCTGTTGAAAACTGTAGGCACTTTGCAAGCAAATTAGGACGAATACAATGCCTTTGTAGAGAATTTTAGACAAGTCAATCATTTTTTCCAGCAAGCAAAGAAACATTTACTAGCTCTGCCCATTTCCTGACTGCTAGAATTGGCAGCTGACCAGCATCATTTTAATGAAATTTCGGTTTTCATTTATGTTATCACGACTTCATCTGGTGAATCTGTTGGGGGTTTACTGATTTTGGGATAAAGAGCTGCCTCGAAATGATGTTTTTCTTAAGAGTGGTAATATTCACGGGAAGGCTTATGTCAGTAATTCCGATGCCATGTACATAAAGCAGCCGGACAAGGCCTTCCAAAGGCAGTGGGGAAGCAGCTTCCCGTCTTGGGCCTGGCAAACCCACCTTGGGGAAGTAGAAAGCGGCGATGACGCGACGGAGGCGGAAGACGTAAACCTGTGCAAAACACAGCAGCACCAAGACACCTAGTGGAATTGCGCAGCGCAGGTATTGATCCTTGTTCATTCCTCGTGCTTCCGGCAAGCACTCTGTGAAAGGAGGACATGTGGTGAGCCGAGACTTCCCGACCCTGGCGAAAGCTAAATCAAGTCGCTGCAGCTCAGCAGCACGTCTGCATGGCATGGGTGTCACAAAATGACACTGCTAAAGGGAACCTCCATAGCCAGAAGCAGTCTACCAGCACCTCCCAGAGGGACTAGCCACATGGCAGCTTTCTGTGGACTGGCCCAAGGCTTCTGGCTGCCCACCATGGGAGTGAGGATGCTAGATTTGGGGTTTGGGACATGGCTTATCTCTTGGCAGCAGTCCCCAGAAGGAAAGAGTGTGGAGGAAAGATGGCGCCCCCCCCCCGCCATTGTCCTCGGACTGCCCATACCGTGTGTTCTTGCCTGTGTCCCTGCTCCCCAACTTACGTATGTTGTTTGCCTCCATCAGCATCTCGGAGGAAGTGTTGAGGGCCCCGATGGTGCTCCGAAGAAGCCGGGCCATCATGGATTTCCCACCCACCTTCACTTCCAGGTGGTGGCTGCCTGCAGAGAGAGACCACCAGCCACGAGCAGGTCACCCACTCGACAGGCTCCCCACTCACCTTTCCTCCTGGCGGTCCTCATATACCTGCACAGCCCTACCTGTCTCCCGCCTCCTCCTGAGCGTGGCTTTCCTGCAAAACTTCTCACAGAACCCGTCAGTCCATGGCACGGGGGGAACCCCGGGCCTGTGGGCCACATCTGGACCCCCAAGGTCTCAAGGCGACCATGCACCCTTCCCATAACTCTACGCCTTTCTCTCTGCCCACAGGCGGCCTCTGTGCTTTGGCAGCTCCCCTGCCTCCTCTTCGAATTCGGCCTGTTTCTTAATGATGGCTCGGAGAGGTTCATGCTAAAATGCATTTGCATTCTGACTCTGCTCTTCTCGCCTTGGGGACCCCCACCTTTGTCCAGCCCACTGCTAGGATGCAGCCCCCTCCTCACGGCTTTTCTGCAAAATGCTTGATTGGCAGCGGATGCAGGCGTCGATTCTGCCACAGCCATCGGTTCAAAGCGGCTGAAAAGCCGATCTCGCTTAGCACACGCTCCTTCACGGGGCGGCCCCGAAAGAGCAAGCCACAGGGGGGTGCCTTGGTTTCCCGCGTCCACCCAAAGGCACATACTCCCATTCAGACAGAACTTGTAAAGATTTGGGGGAACAGGGGAGCCAGGTCAGAATCCGCAGCTCCTGCCAGCATATTCTGAGAGATTATTCTCACTGTCTCCCCAAAGATGTAAAACCTGGGCAGCAATTGATCAGGAAGTAGAAACCGCGACTGCAGGGGGTACAGCTGAGAGTGTTGGTAGCATACAGAGACGGAGCTGGAAGGCAGCATTGCCGGGCTCTTGCCAAGGGTGGTCCATGCCACAGGGTCACCTGTATACCTTTTGCCACCTGGGAGTCAGTGACTGGCCCAAACCGAGCGGAGCGGGGACTAGAACCTGGATCTCCTGGTCTTAGACTCTAACCACTGCACCACCTTGTCTTTATCACACTCTGCTGATGTTTAAAGGCAGGGCAAGACTGCGGGAAAGGAAGCCACCCTTCCAGGGCGAGGTTGGGGACGGAGCGCAGCGCAGCAGGGTCACGGCTCACTGTGGAACGAGTACTCGACAAAGGAGTGGTGCCGGATGGTGCTGAAGACGGTGTAGAGCAGAAAATCCAGGGTGCAAGCGATCGTGAGAAAGATCAAAGCTGGCATGCAGCCCAGTAACTCCAGCATCTGCAAAGAAGCAGGGCAGGAAGGGAGGGGGGGTGGGGAGGCCCAGGGGAGGGAGATCTAAGCCGTGATGGTGACAGCAGACCCTGCAGGAAGAAAGTCGTGGCCGGCAACAGGACAGGAAAGCAAGGTCCCGAGTATGAGGATGCCCATATCTAACCCGGGGACCCTCCAGACGCCACCATCAGCCAAGCCACTGGAGTTTCCTGCCCTTCCATCTAAAATGTTTAAAATGGTCTGGATGTGTTTACTGTTTCAGTGCTTTGCTCTGGGGCATGTGGTGGAGACCAGGCTAAAGTTGGGTCTTCTTTTCTTTCAAATAAATAAGCCATCTGGAAAGCTAAATGGAGCCTCCATGCTCAGGTGCAATCTACCTTTGGCTAGATTGGAATGCAGAAGCTTCATGGCTGAAGCTCAGGGGCCTGGAGAGGAAACATGCATACCAGCAGGATTCTCGAAAAGCAGGAAATTGGGACCCAGCACAGCTCTTCTATCCGCTCTGCAACCAACTTTGCCTCCCCCAACACCTTTTCTATGCAGCTGCAAAAAAGTACTGCACGACTCCAACTACGCTGTTGGCCCAATTTCACGGCCTGACCCCTCTAAGGCTCCCTCCAACTTTCCGCAGCACCTCTGCAGTTCTCTGCCCCAAACTCCATGTATTTACCACGTTCTTGGTCTCGGCCGGCTGGAAGGCGACTTGCGAAGGGTCGATGACGCCGCTGTGCTCGGCGCGCCGCAAGGGCAGGAGCGTTCGTTTCTTCTGAGGGATCGCCATGCGGGGAAAAGACAGAAATGAGATCTCTGGCAGCCTGAGGGGAGGTGAGGAAACCCAGATCCGGTTCCCGGCATCTAGAAATTCAGACTAGCAAGACCCATCCATCCGTCCACTGTTCGGACGACCGGTCTGGCCTGCCTCTGAACTGCTCCCACTCTGACATGCCAACAGCTCGGCTTCCATTTTTCACCTGCGATGGGTATATTTTTTTGTCCTCCGCATCCAGAGCCCCTATCTTCTCCGTGCTTAGCACCACGCTGCTCTGGGCGTGATTTGGATAGCTGACCCTACCTGCTTCTGACGGCGGGCATCAATCTGCCGGAAGTAGCGGGAGATGTAAAGATTGTCAAAGCGGATGTCCTGGTTGTAACGGTTTGTATAGGAAAACGCCCTTGGAAAGATAAAATGGGGGTGAAATAGGAAAAGGAGAGAAACTGGAGGGTGTCGCCGCAGCTTATCTGCCCCTTATAAGCATACCAAGGCCCACCTCCATCCCACCTGCCAATCAGCAGCATTATGGCTTGGGCTTGCCATTAAAAGATGAATGAGCAAGCAGCTAGTCTTCATGGCTTGGAAGGAATCCTTGGTGGAGCCAGGGCTCACAGAGATACCACACAGGCACTCTCTCACTAGACGGGTGCTGATGTTATCCTGCAAACCCTCAAATTTCCCTTTTGCCTCTGAGTTTGGAGAGGGCAGAAGGCGCTTTCGCAGGGATCATCTATTGCTTCCTCTTGCATTGCGAAGTATTTGGGCGCTGCTTGGTCTCGAACAGGCCACCCCCACCCCTCCGCTTTACAGAAGGCCTGCTCCCAGTGGATGAAAACCCCTGGAATTGTGTGGTTGGTACAGGTCTTTGCAGCAAGTGGGTGGCCCCATCTGCTTTTAAGGAGGGGGGGGTTCCCTGCTCAGCATTGGCTGTGCTACCGGCTGCTTCTCCCCCTCTGGACCCTGCAGGGGACAAATTCTTACCCACCCTCCCAAGGAGGCCCAAGCAAGACGGCTCACGAGGCAAAAATGAAGACGAAGGTGCAAGAGAGCAGGACGCGAAGGACGGACATGGCGGTGCTGAGGCGGGCTCCGTGCTCGACGAGCTGCTCGTTGACGTCGTCCACCAGGTGCTTGTGCGAGGAGAGGTCGGCCCCCACCAGCATGGACTGATGCTCTTCCTGGGCAGGACGGGGAGGAAAGGTGGGGGGAGTCACACAGGTGCCCCCCCAGCCCCCCAAGCAATCCCCCAGCCAGAGAAAGACTCCCTCTCCGCACCGTGAACACCACTCTGGCTGTGAAGTCCTGGTTCAAGCTGTCCACAGAGGAGTTGACCCGGTCGTAGGTCTGGCCGAAGTTCCCCTCCACGGGGATTTTGTCCCGACACCACACATGCATGACTGCGGCAGAGAAGATGGGCCAGGGATTGCGATATGAGACAAGGCGGGCAGTGCTGGGTAGGACTGTACCACTTCCGAGGGCAGGGCTGTACCACCTCAGGCTGCAGGTAGAGTGGAACTTGGCATGATGGAGTGCTCCACCCCGTCCAGATCCTAGAACCTCCCCAGACACTTCAACCGCCCCCCCCCCTTCAAGCCGGGATTCAAGGGCAAATAGTCTAGATTAGCTTGTTCCTGTTGGCTTCATGAACATTTTAATTATTGTTAATTGTTGTTTTGGCTATGGATGGATTGATTGGTTCTTGTAAGCTGTCCTGAGAAGCCCCACGTATAGGACAGGATATAAATATTTTAAATAAACACATTAATAAAAGGGGAGGGAGAAATAACGTGCAAAATTATGGCTGGTGTGGAGAGAATGGACAAGAGACTTTTCTTTCCCTTTCTCATCATCCTAGACCCCAAAGAGGTCATCCAACGAGGCCGATCGGTGAAAGACGCAGAACAGATAAAAGCAAAGATCGCTCTCGACAATGCGGGGTTAGAGTATACAATTCAGGTCCACAAAACGGCCATCAAATTGGACGGCTGTAAAAAGGAGCCAGCCAAATCCACCCAATTCCTCCCGTCCACGGCGGGCGTGACTCACGCTTGGCAAAACTGCAGAGAAAGGTGAATTTCATGGGGATGCACAGCAGGTGGTTGAGGAGGGGCACCGCGATGGTGCGCAGGCAGGATCGGTGCTTGGTGTCGAACCAGCTTCTGCAGCGCACAATGGCTTGGTCTACGATGTCTGAAAAGAGAGCCGAGCCGCATCTGCCTACCTCTATTTTTCTGTTGCTTGGTGACGATGCCACCTTTTATCCTTCCAAACAACACACATGCCCTGCTAAATCGCAAACGCTTTTGCCACTGGTTTTGTTTTCCTTTCTTCTGCAGAGGTGGGAGATGCGGGTGGACACCCCGCTTAAAATGTGGTCGCCAGGCAGCCCCTCCGCACTCGGACCTCCCCGTCCACGCGAGCTCACATGCGCAGCGCAGCCGCGTCTTCGCCTCGTACACCTCCTGGGTGGAAGGGCTGGCTCTCCCCACGGCTTCCCTCACCAAGCGCATGTCGTAGCCTGCCTGGCTGGCCACCTGATTGTTCAGCTCTGAGAAGGAGCCCGAGACCACCTGGGTTTCGGATTTCAGCGTCTCTCCGCTCCTCTGCAACGAAAACATGAACAGGCGCTCGGATCCCCACAAGGTCCCATGCGAAGTCCTGTCTCAACTTCTTAGGGCCACAGAACCAAATTTGATAGGCCATTGATCCAATCCAGCACAGAGCTTGTGTTTTGATGTGGCAGAAGAAGCCGGTGCTGGGCAGGCCCAAACAGCACCCCCGCCTTCTCACCACCATGTCCTTCAGGATCTTGCGCAGCGGG
Organism: Varanus salvator macromaculatus; assembly: GCA_023646645.1. Taxonomy (NCBI): domain Eukaryota; kingdom Metazoa; phylum Chordata; class Lepidosauria; order Squamata; family Varanidae; genus Varanus; species Varanus salvator. The sequence goes on along the minus strand of JAIXND010000803.1, from coordinate 7,058,979 downwards.
GCCAGTGAGACCTTCCAAGAGCGTCTGGCGTTCTCGATCTGCAGCTCCACCGTGCAGCTGATGGACTTGACCACCTCGCCCAAATTGTGCCGGATGTTTGCCACCGGGCCTGGGTGCAGGGAAGGTGCATGGGGGGGGGGGACACACAGGGAGGGCTTCAAGCAGGGCAAAGCAACTCGCACCCACGGACTCGGTCATCAGGCGTGGCCAGTGCTGAGACCTCCCAGCCTTGGAGCACAGAGGTGTGGAACCTTGTGGAGCCCGAGGGCCGAAGTCCATTTCAGGAAATTCTCGGGGGCCGCAAAGGGAAAGCGCACACAAAGCTGTGCACACGGATGCACACCCAGAGTACCGGGGGTGTAGTGGAATGGCTGAGCCCCAGATTACAGAACAAGGTAGGAAGGAGTCACGCAGGCACACTCAAACTGGGAATAGAAAGGGGGGCCATTCTCTTACCATCATAGACTGCCGCCAACACGTAGGTGAGGATGTAAACCCGTCCTTCTTTGCCCAGGAATTTGGGTATCACCATGAGGCTGGCGCAACGGAAGTGCGGAGAGGTGGCCCAGCCTAAGGCAGCTACACCTGGTGAGCAAGAGCGAGGGGGGCTCAGAACCAGGAGACTAAAAAGGAGAGCAGTTTTACTGGTCTGCACTGGGCAGAAAGAACACAAAACATATTACCTTTGGGAAGGAGAGTTTGGATGGAGGGGGATCGGACCAGAATGTTATGGTCAGGGAACGCTTGTCCCCATATATCCCCACCAGACCACTCAGGTCATCAACGGAGGCCCCCCTTTGTGACCCCCCCCCCAAATGAGGTGTAGAGGGAGCTGCCAAGGAAAAGAGTCTCCTTGGTCATTGCACCTCATCTTTGGAATTTCCTCCAAGGGAGGTGCAAAACTGGATTTCGGTGCCAAGTCATCTTTATTTAGTATCTGTTGTTAGACAGGGACTATTGGTTTGCCGCTGGCTGCTGGCATGTTATTTTATTGTTATTGGGTTTATCGTGTTTGTTTTCCTCCTCCTTCCTATTTATATGCTTGTATTTCTATTGTATTTTAATTTTACTATGTTTTATGGTTTGCTCATTATTGTTTGTTTTGGTCTATTAAATAAAATAAATTTTTATCTGTATTTTAAATATATTTGACTGCACTGTGATCCACCCGGAGAGCCTTTGGCTATGGGACAGCATGCACATGCGATAAATATATAAGGCAGGGGGTTGTGTTTCAAAATCCGGGTCCCTTTGTGCATCCAGAGGCCTGGAACTAGACAGGATAGGATACCAATAGCGATTTGTCCACAAAAACCCTTTCAGTGATGCTTTTGGGGCACGACCTCTGAACGCTGCGTGATCACAGCTGTAGCCCTGGAGCATTTCAAGTGCCTTCTGCATCCTTCTACCTTCCCACCCCTGGAACCTCTCTCATCCCCACCTTCCACGCTTACCTGGCACCTACCTGCCATGCCGTACATCAGCTCGATTTTATGCTCCTCTGTGATGCTCATGGGGAAAATTAGAAGGAAGGAGAGCCCTGAAAAACAAGGTGGCGTCAGCCCAGGCCGAAGACAGACAGGCCAAAGAGAGCAGTTTTCAAAGCACCTTTTAAAGTACAGCTTTCTGCCAGGAAGTCAGCCACAGAAGGCCATCTCAACCTTTCAGAAAGAGGAAACCCCTGGAAGAGCTGGGCATCCGTACATTTTTTGGGGAAGGTGGCTTTCTGGTGAACCCCAGTTTGGCTCCTACACCTTAGGTGCAGCACCCCGAAATAAAAGGGACTGAAAGGGGGATGTACCCTGGGAAGCAAACCCCATTTAAAACAGAAAAACTTGACCTTTCCTGCCCCGATCTCTTTTCTGCCTCATTTGCACTGCTCCGTCTTCCAGCGATACCTGATACGTTGCACCTTCTTCCCTTTCCAACCGCCCCCTTCACTTAAAAAGAAAGTGAGTCAAAATAGACTTACCCAAAGCAAATAAACTTCCCACTCCAGCCCCCAGGAAAACCTTGGCGGGTCGAAATTCATCAGGCTGGCTATATAGGAAGATGAAGCAGAAACGGGGCAGCAAGATGCTGAAGATGCGTTTCAGAGCTGTGGGGAGACCAAAGGACGAGCGACGCACCTGCAGGTTATCCCAAAATGCTGTCCCAACGCTGTTAACAATACGCTATATCCCGGGGGTTGTCCTTTCATGGGAAGGGACTAATATGGCATAAAACGGAAGACATGACGGACTGTGAAATCTCATTCAATCCAACAACAGTAACTCTTTCAGATGGATTGTTTTGCCAGCAGAAATTTGGGAATCCACACAGACTTGAGCTATTTCTGTTTTGTCTTTGCAAAGTTGGGACATTGTTTGTGATAAAAGTAACTTTTTTTCAGGAAAATACCCAGGGAGATAATTTTATGGATTTGTTGAAAGATTATATCTATTTATAAATTTCTGGAATAATCACGTGCAAGAGAATGTTCACTCAGAGGATAATTTTTCTCTATGCTGGAAACATCAAGTTTGTTTTTACTTTGTGGCCTTATTCCCTGAGGTTTGTCTACTCTAAATGTCTATTTTCTAAATATTTGTTCTACATTTTGTTTGTTCGCAGTTATCCCAAAACATAAAAAGGGAAGGGAAGACGGCAAGAAACAAGATAACAGTGAGGACGAGATAAGCAGACCTGCTCGCAACACCATTAATTAAAAAAGAGGAAAACCCCTCCACTCTTCTATGTTAAATATTTAATTTAAATATTTAATCTGAGCAGTCTATATCACCCAAACCAATCTGACAATGGAATATAGCAGCAAGAGTCGTAGGACTGCTCAATGGTTGGACCGAAAACATTTCAGCTTCCAAGCTTGAAAATGAACTTGGTCCCCTTTTATGGTCATTCATTCCTTCTCACTGCACAGGACCTTAATTCATTCTTTAATTCATTAATTTAAAAGCGCATCATTGCCCACAATTGTGAGAGATTTTTCAAGAACAACGTTCATGCTGCATTTTTCAGGGCCCCGTGGGCCAGAAGGCCAACCTCAGCATCTGGCAGAGCGAGACAACTTCTTCTGAACAAACTTCTGTAGGTTTCCGTGCACCCCTTTGGTTGCTGAAAGTCTCAGTTTTAAATCTACAGAAACGTTGCCTATCAAAGCGTTAAGTTGATGGTACAAGGCCATCCAACTCCCTGCTCTATTCTCTTCTCGAACAGGCAAGGACGTTTTTGCCTGGGAATGCTGGGAATTACGAGACTTTTCCTAAGCCTTGGGAATGCTGGGAGTCTGAGGACTTTTTTCTGGTGGTGAAGCACCCTGGCAGGGGAGCTGGTGTGGGGTCACCAGCGAGAAGCACAGCGGGCCGACTGGAAGGGTCTCAGAGGCTGGTCTTAAGGCAACCCATATAAACCTTTTCCCTCTTGTCGATTTTGACTGTCCTCAGGGCTGGGGAGGGGGCACAAGAGGGTCGGCGGAGGCGCCACTTACTGGTGTTGGCGGGCTTTTGCCGTTGGCCCTTCTGCTTCTTCACGCTTTGATACTTCCCTTTGGATAGCTGGGGCCCCATGGCTGCGGATATCCCGGCTAAACAAAGCGATCAACGGCGACTCTCTGAAAAGGAGCGTACCCCGTCCTTCATACTGAACGCACGGCGGTGACGACAATAAAAATAAGAACTTGAACAAGACGCTTTCCGATTGTGTACCTTGCCGGTGGGATCAATGAGAATAATTGTGTACGCTCCCCGCCGTTGTAAAGCCTCTGTCTAGGACCCCCCAGATACGTTGGACTACAACTCCCATAATCCCCAGCCAGCATGGCTAAGGCTCCCCGCCCCCCTCCCCGGTCCCAAATCTGACTCCCTCATGGAGTGTTGGATTACAGCTCCTTGTGTCTAACACCCATGCTAAGTTGGGGGTGATGGTGGTTGCAGTCCGGCATGTCATCAGAGCACCAGGGTCATGACGGCATCAGCTGCCTTTGGACCACAATCGCGCTTACGTGGCTCGCTGCCCAACTAACAGCTAAGCTCTGGAGTCTTCGCCTTCACCTGTTTCCACCTCTGGGGCACCAAGGTGAAGCCTCGCTTTCATCAAAGAGGGGGCCGTCCTGCGTCCAGGTTCTACCACTGGTGTGGGCAGGCTCACACGATGCAGCTCCTCACAGAGCCGAAGTGCTACTCAATGCCCCGCACACAGAAAGCTAGCCTGTCAGGCACGGCTCTTCCTGAGATGCTGGATTTCTACACGTGGGGAGAGGGTGGAATTTTAATTTTTGCGCAGAAGAACCTCCCGCCATCGAACGGTGTTCCCCCCACAAGCAGCATCTCAAGTAGCACAGCCCAAAGATGAAAATTGTTCCATCACAAACCAAGTTCTGCTTGCTTTGGAGAACACGCCGTTCCAAGGCGCAGAAAAGTATGTCACTGGGATTGATCTCTTGTGCTGGGAGGGATTTGAGGAAACGCATTGCCTCTTCCCTCAGAAGTCAAGCTATTCTGGGTGAGCTCAGTCTTGATTACTTCACAGCAATCGAAATAATTTAAGGAGATTTAACTGGCATGCCGGAACAAAGCCATTTCTTTCCAAAGCTAATCTGCAAAGGGAAGGGCAGTTTCCGGTACAAAAGCTGCCGATTGCCAATTTGGCATACACTGGGACCCTTCTACCAGGCCACCTGGTGCCCTCCAGCTGCTTTGCACTACAGCTCCCATCACCCGCAGCCAGCATAGCTAATGGCAAGGAACTATCGGAGCTGTAGCTCAAACTAAGATTGTCTTAGGCTTGGAGCCAGGGGAGGTCAGCCCAAGTCAGGGCAGCGCAGCAAAACCGGGGCGGAGCCAAGGAGGCTGCCGACAAGAACTAGCGAGGGATGGGAGGAGCCAGGGCAGAGGGGAGGCGGGGCTAGGGACAGAACCAGGACAGAATCCTTCCAGTTGTGAGAGGGGCTGGGTGGAACCTGGGTTTTACTGGCTTTCCGCTTTCCAAGAAATACTGAGTAGCCGCTCTCCTAGGCTATCTCCACTGTGCCGAACCTGGGATTTCTTCGCGGCAAACACACCTCGCTTCTGAGCCCAGTGGGGAGTGAGGCGGGCAGAGGAACAGGCTCCCAGGCTCCCTCCCGCTGGCCCAGCAGCCGATCAAAGGTCCCTCCTGCTCCGCCATGGGGCTTCTCTCCAGCCTTTCCATCCAGCAGCTGATGGAGCTGTTGCAGAAGTGCCTGGGTCGCAAGAGGAGGAGGAGGAGGAGGAGGAAGCCAGGTGTCCCGCGAGTGGCCGAGGACACCATGGGCCGGGCCGTGGCCCGCAGCGTGGGCGGGTTTGCCCTGGGCATGGCCCTCTCCAGCATCTACGGGGCGCTGGTCATTTTCGTGCAGGGTTACAACATCTGGTACTGTCTGATCACGACCATCATGCTGGCTGCGGGCCTCGGGCTCGGCATGGCCTTCTCCCGCAAAGTGAGGGTCACCGTCCTCCTCACGCTGCCCCAGATATTCTCAAGTAAGTGAAAGGCCACGAGGGCCAATGTGGGCCACGAAAACGCCACTCCTGCCCGGCCACGGGTATTTACTGGAGGGCCCGCTTCCACGGCCCTGCAGGTCAAGCATGTGCTTGAAGAAACCAGACCCACCCTTGTCAGTCCGAGGCCAAGTTCTGTTTCAGAGAAGCTCCCGAGGTTGCCCTACAGCAGGGCGTGCGACCCCAAATCCATATATCCAGGGCTGGTTCGCTGGGAGCTCTTAGTGCCCATCACACTAAGGGGAGGCCTTTTGGCCGTTCTGAATGGGGAAAAGCCGTCACAGAAGGCAAGGGACCACCTGCTGGTGCTCAGGGGATGGAGCGGGGCTTTCTGGGGAGCCCGATTTGGCCCCCAGGCTCCTCCCCTTTTGGAGCCCGCCACCCTATATCCTGCCCTGCAGGGCTGCCTAAACAGGTGGAGCCCCTTCCCTCCAGCCTCTGATCAGCGGTCGTTTCCCAGCATCTCTGCTTCTCCATCCTGTGCCCCTTGCAAAACCTTAAAATACGCCCCCTCCCCGCCCAGTTACAGGTGTTGGGAAAATTCAGCGAAATCTTGGCAGAAAAAGGGGTGCTTATGTGTCCTTGTGTTATAAAATGCCTGCACCCCTTTTTCTCAGGAAGCACCCCAAAACAATTCCAAGCCAGGTTACTGCTGGGCATTTGCTGCGACTTTAAGAAGTGGGACTTGATGGCTTCCTCCAAGAGGCTGCTGGGCTCTAGTTTTGCTGGTCAGCAAGAACCGGTCAGGCTGCCAGATTGACAGCATTGTGATCACCCTCATTTGCATGCCGGGACTCACAATAATCCTGTGATCCTTTTGTCACTGTCCTGCAATCAAACGCCATTGCACTGAGCCCCCTCTGCGGACCCCTCACCTCCTTCTGTGGTCCTCTTGCTTTGTTTACGTAAAACTTTTATACGCTGTCCCTCATGCATGGCATCTCAGGACGGCTTGCAATCAGGGAAACAACCATCTCAATAGAATAAATAACCAGAAAATACAAGTTGAATAAAAAGCGACTGTTGGACTTTAAAATTCAATTTTAAAATAACAATTAGATAAAAAGTTTGACCTGGCGCCAAAAAGAATGTAAACTCTGCACCAGGCGAACCTCTCCGGGGAGCACATTCCACCGTTTTGTTTTGTCATCGACTGCCCAACTGCCGGGCCCATGTGACTCAGAACCTATAAAACACTCTGTGTATGCTCTAGAAGCTTGTAGTTGGCGGTGGAGACCACTACCCCATAGCATGCTGTCATAGGTCACTGCAGGGGGGCCGGGTGATCTTTCATTAAGACTGCTGCTGGGGCTCAAGGCGATTCATTCTCGCCGTTGAGTAAAGAGGCCCTGGCACAAGCAAGCGGAAATATGCCGGCCCTTTGGGCCAACCCACCCGGGAAGGTGGCCCCCGAGGGCTCCTGGGGAACGGAATCTGGCCCCGGGACGGGAAGCGGTTCTGCGCCCCCGTTCAAGAGGACCGGCACGGGCACAACCCCCCGCCCCCCCTCGCCTGACGTCTTCCCTCGCCCCCTCCCCTTGCAGAAGAGGGCAAGACCATGATGCTGCTGCTGGCCTTCGGCCTGGCCATGGAGGGCCCCTTCGCCAACATCCTCCGGAACTTCAGCCGGGCCGCCGAGGCCGTGTCCTGCGGCGCGGAGCTCGCCCTGAACCAGACGGCGGAGATGCTGCAAAGAGCCCGCCAGCCCCTGATCAGTGAGAGCGCCGACTCCCCTCGCAGACGCCCGATCGCACCGTGCTGCACCCCTGCTTGCGCCGGGCTGGGCTGGGCTGGGCACCGAGGGCAGGGCGGCTTCCCTCGTTTCTCCGCATTCCCCTTCCCGACGATGAATTCCCCTGCCCCTGCCCCCGGGGAGACACACGGGGATTTTATTTTTATTTCGGGGTCCTCTGAAGGGCCTGATCACCCTTCTGACACCTCAGAAAGATCACAACCCCCAGGCAGGAGCAAACGAGAGGTCCAGAGATCCAAGCTAGAGATGCAACTAGGAGATCCTAGTCTTTATTTTTTATTTTTTTGTTTAAGAAGTCGGGCAAAGCCCAAGTTGGGGACCCTGCGCTCAGTGAAAAACAAGGGGTGGATGGCATTTTTTCTCTTGGCTCAACGGGGAGAGGAAAGGCCTGGGCATCCGCATCCTGCCGCTGGGGCAAGCAAGCCCATCAGCTCTGCGGCTGGGACGCCCATCCAGGGCTTGGCAATGAGGTCCCTCTCCTTGTTCCGCCCAGACATGCTGCAGAAGATCAAGGCGATCGCCCAGAAGGCCAAGGTGGTGGGCGACCGCGTGCGGAAGCTCTTCCGGTCTGTGATGGACTCGGTGCGCCACGTAGGTGAGTGCCGCAGGTTCAGGTGGGTGAGGAAGAGGAGGACTGGGAGAGGTTGCTCCTTTTGGTCCGCTCTGGGGCATCCCTAGCAGCCCCCCCCATGACCGGGGATGATGGACATCCCACAAAAAGGACCAGAAGCAAAGACAAAGGCCAGGGACAAGGGAGGTGAGACACCAGCAAGCCAAGTCAGGAGTAAGCAACGGTGGCCTACCTGGCAGTGGTGTGCTAGGCCCAGAGGCAGGTACAGGCAGAAGGCGAGGCCCAGGTGAAGGCACTGCAGGGCTGGAGGCCAGTTCTGGAGCACCAACAAAAAGCAGCTGCACCCCAGACGGTGCTGGGAAAAAACCAGGCAGCTGGGGGGGGGGGGGCGGCCTTTTCTAGCTGCTGTCCATCATGGCCACGGCTCCGATCCTCGCAAGCACTCACAGGCTTGGCCCCAGTCCTGCTCCCCAGGTGAACCAGGCGGCTGCCTCAGAGCAGCCACCAGGAGGAGCCCTGCACAGCGCAGATCAGGCATAATTAACTGGAGCCAGTGTGGCCTAGTGGTGAGAGTGTTGGGGTGGGATTGGGGGAATCTAGGTTTGAGCCCCCACTCAGTCCAAGGGGTCACTGGCACTGACTTTGCGCCAGTCGCTGACTTTCAGCCTAGCCTACCTCACAAGGTCGTTGTGAGGATAAAGGGGGGGGAGGAGGAGGAGGATGAAGATTGTGGACATCACCTTAAAGAAAAAAGGTAGGGAAGGAATCTCAATAGCTTAGCAATTGCTGGAGCTCAGTGCCACCTGATGTGGCTTGAGGACTAGTAGCTTAGGAGACTTTGCAAACGGATTAGATTAAAAATGGAGGAAAAGAAGACGAGGAAATCCTGGAGGTTCATCGCCTTTGCTGGAGATGCTGCAACTCAAACCTGGGACTGTTTATGGGCTGAGCACCTGCTCTGCTCCAGGTGGGTTTCTGAGGGGTGAAGGAGCCGTCCGTCATCCTGGGCCAATTTTAGGAGCAGGTTCAGCATGCTGGACAGTTCCTTCAAAGCTCAGGCCTGGAGTGGCTACACCACCCCACTGATGTTGGCACGACCAGCGTCTGGAGGTCTGAGGCTTGCCTGCTTTGTACCGCGAAGTTTCGGGGTCCGTCTGAGTTCTGGCGTCCAGAGAGAGGCAAGAGGAAGCTCACCGGCACCTGGGCCGGTTCTCACAGGGGATGCTCATCTGGGACGCCTAACCCACACGCCGCTCTTTCTCCCTCGTCCCCTTCCTGCCCCGCAGCCCATTGCCTGCGCAACGTCTGGTACTGGCTCCTGAACATGGGCAAAATCTGCAACGAGGAGATGGGCACCCCCTACCGGAAGTGCGCCCGCATCTTTGAGAACGCCAAGGACGAGTGTCAGCGGGTCGTCCCCTTCCTGTACTACCTCTGCCACATCGTGCTGCTGTTCAAATACCTCTGCGGCCTGGCAAACAGTGAGTGCAGATCTTGCACCCGGACCCTCCACAGCCCCGGTGGGGGTGCGGCGTCTTGTGCCGGGACACTTCCCCTCCCAAGGTGGCCGTCAGGCGGCAGCTACTGCGGTTACTGCTAGAAGGACACAGCCTTTATATCCCCTGTTTGCCTCTTGCAAAGAACCTACGGTGGCTAACAGAGCACAACCACAACCCTGCGAGGTAGGTTGGCTGAGAGCGAGGACCGGCCCCACGTCCCCCAGGGAGCTGAATGGGGAGAGAGGACTGGAACCCATGCCTCCCGAATCCCAGGCCAACCCTAACCACTACACCGCACTGTCATCGACTCTGGATCTGGCCACGTGCTTTTAAGGAACGATCTGCGGTGCTGAATCGCAGGCGGCTCCGTGAGAATTAAGGGGCCTGAACCGAGCTGCTAGTCCGAGCCCCATGGCTGTGCCGACGCTTTGCTTGGCCCCTGGACCTGCCCCACAGAGCCTGATCCCCAGCCCCACTTCGCTGCTCCTGCTCTGCCTGGCCCTTGACTCCTGACACCACCCAGTAACCCAGCCTCCTGTACCGCTTGGAGCGACCCGAACCCTTCGGGGCCCCACGGGTAGCACGATGCTGCACCTCCACTGCGAGCTTCTGCCAACCTCCCGTGCTTGAGTCCGGCTGGAAAAGGCAGGGGGAGGCGCTGCAGGGAAAGGGTTTGGGCTGGTGAGGGGGAAGATGGGCCCATCAGGGATGGGGCTGATGGGCTCATGGGCACAGCTTGGCCAGCGCCACTGCTGGGCATTGCATTTTGTCTGGCTTATCGTGGAAAACTGATTTTTCCTACCCTGATCCTAGCAAGGGTTGGGAAGATCAGCCTCTCCCGGAGGATTATCCGGAGCTACCAAACGGAGCTACGCTTACGGGCCTCTTTTCCCCGCAGTCCTGCTTGTCTTCTGCATAATTCCTCGGTACATCGTGCCCTTCCTGCGCCGGAAAGTCGCCCAGCGTGAGTACAGCAGATGACCGTGCCTACCCCTTTATCTGCCCCAGGGGGCTGCTTCCTCCCAGAGAGAGCTGCCCACTTGCCCCCTTTCAGGCACCCTTCCAAGACGTTCAACGGTCCCTTTCCTCGTTCCCCTTTCCCGCTCCCCCTTCCTGGGTTGCTAAAAGCTGCCAAGGGCAAATCCCTCAAGATGCGACAGGTGCTTTCTTCTCTAACTATTTTACCCTAAAATAGTTAGAAGTGACGAATCATAAAATACTGGGACCCCAATAAAGCAGGAAAGTTAAAACCTTGGTTATATGCCATCGGCGGCCCCAAGTGGTTGTCTGTCTGCTTCAGCAACCTGCTTTAGAATGGGTAGGCTCTTCGGTCGTCACTGGGGTGCTGTGGGGTCCCAGACACCTCTGCGAGGGGCCGTTAAATCTCCGTCTGCCCTCTACCCCCCCCCCCAGAGCAGCGTGTGACCTTGCCGGGGCTTGGAAGGGGCTGAAGCTCGGTAGGAGAGCTTCCGATTTGCACGCGGACAGATGCCCCCCCCCCCCCCGGCGCAAAGGGCCGCCTCGCGCTCAGCGCTGGCTCCGTCTCCCTTCCCGCTCCCCTGCTGCCCCCAGCCATCGTGGCCGTCCTCAACCGGGTGCGCCGCGAGTTCGAATTCAACATCACCACCGTGCACAAGTACGAGGTGGCCGTCAACGCGAGCAAGAGCCTGAACCAAGTCGCGTTCGACATCATGGAGGACATCTCTGCTCGGCTGCAGCCGGCCAAGGAAGCCGTGGGCCTTTCGGATACATGTCCACCTTGGTCATTCTCTACGTCTACATCAAGTGAGTCAGGGAGGAGGAGGAGGAGAAAGCTGGGGGCCCTCAGAGAAGCCCAGTTGGATCCCCCCCCCCAGCTTTTAACTTGGTTAACTGCTCTGGCTTTTGGGCAGCATGAAAAAAAGGAAATAAATACGGGGCGAGTGGATGAGGGGTTGGGTGGCCGTCCTGGGCGTGGGAATTACGGCAGCAGAAACACCGCCTCGTCCTCAGCGTGGGAGAATAGCCTCGCTCGGCTCCCACAGGGCTCTGCTCTACCGAAAGCGCTACTTGCACGAGGATAACTTTGACAACATCTACATCACCAAGGCGTTTTTGGAACTGGACGCGATGCGGAGGAAGAACAGGCGGCCCAGCGTCCTGCCGCTGTCCGCGAAAGAGAGCACCAAGTACATCCACCCAGGTAGGGCCGCACAGGTAGCAAGAGCTGGATGGGAGGTGGTCACCTTTGCAGGTACCGTGTGGGATGGCTTAGCCACCATGGGCTGAAGTCCACGGAGGGGCAGCTTGCTGCCGTCTCAGAGGCTCGGCCCTCGATCCCGCTGGTTCCTCCCAGTGTTGGCTAAGGCTAATGGGAGTTGTAGGCCGAATGATCTGCGGAGCCACTCCTGGTCTCATCAGTGGAAGGTCCAGTGTAGTTCTGGCACAGTGGAGTCCGTTTTCTGCTCTGGTTCTGCTCCTTACCTAAGAGAAATAATAACATTGTGGGTGAGCTGGAGGCTGCTGGCGCCAAACCCCAGCTGTGTGGTGGCTAAGTGGAGATTACTTAGCTCTGCGGGCAAGATACTCTGTACATGGGCAGAGACACTTACTCCTGCTGATCAGCACTTACAAGCTGCTTTTCTACCTGCGGGTCTTCACCATTCTTCTCAAAAACAACTCACCACCCTCCCTGCACAGCACGCAGACAATTAGATAACAATAGAATAGAAGGTTCATGTTATTTATTTATTAAAAGTTTTTCTATCCTGTCCACTATAGAACGTCTCGGGATGGCTTCCACAACTTGTACGAAGTTATGACAACTTCGTAAGATCAAACTGCTTCCAGTCTATGTTATCTGTTTTTGTCCCAGTGTCATATTTATGCTAAGAGCATCTCCTACTCATATTTGTCCCAGTGTCATATTTATGCTAAGAGCATCTCCTTCCTGTGTCTTCTCACTGTCCCTTCTGTCTTTACTTGCACAATGGAAAAAGATGCTGGTAGTAAGATTTGTAAGAGGCCCCAAGGCTTGTTTGCAAGGGGGCGGCATATAAATTTGTTAAATAAATAAATAAGGGGAATGCACCCGCCCACTCCTCCTCAAGAGAAGGAGGGACTAGGATCCCGCTCCCTGAGATGCTAGCTTTCTGCCTGCAGGGATGCATTCGGTTATTGTCCATTCCGTGGAGAGAGGTCCCCCTATGTGCAGGGCCAAGTGGTATGGCCCAGAGAGCTCCCTGATCTCCAAACTGCCGCGCACCCCCATCAGCCACTGCGTCTTCTTGCGCAGCTTCGCTCGTGCTGCCCCGGAAAGCGCAATTCCGCTACGCCCTGGCGATCGCCTCCATCTGCCGCCAGCTGATCCTGACCATCCTGCTCATCGTCGCCGACTTCTCCGTCTTCTGGCTGTTCGACTTGGTGCGATTTCAGCTGCATGGGGAAATTGTAGCCAGAGGTAAGATGCGCAAGCGGGGCGTGGAGGCTCACAAGACAGAACCATGCGATCCGGGCGCTTCGGCCCCAGATCCTTCCAAGGCCTCGCACCGCCCGGTGGATCAAGGTTGCCACCTGCATTTGAGGGGCCCTTGGCACGCTGTGGGGCTCGGGAGACTATTGGGATCCCTGCTTTAAGGCCCGATCGATTCCCAAAGCTCGCAATAGCATCTGGTTCACTGTGTGAGGTCCGAGTGCCAGACCAGAGGGGACTTTGCTTTGATTCCAGAGGGGTCTCCCGGCATCCTTTAAAAGTGCTGATGACGCAGTGGGGATGAACCGATCTCCTCTGCCCCACAGCCCCAGTGACTATGAGCGTCAGTGTAAGCGGAAAGGGCTACATGGGAGAGATGTACCGGGACCTGGCCTCCTCATTCGATGTGCTGCAGCGTGGGAACGTCAGTGTGCTCTCCCCGAAGTGTCGCTTGCGCCCTGCGGAGCCGGATTACAACGGCTACATAGCCATCGGTACGATGGGCGAGTCGGTAGGATCTTAAAAGTTGGGGGGCCAGCCTCCTGCTTCCACCCCATAGAACACAAATCTGCACCTCGTAGATAGGGGCATGTAGGAACCAATTTTAGGATTCATCAAACTTGCACAGGGAGCAAAGATAGCCAAATAATCCGCCCCACTCAAACCACACAAAGGAAAAAGAACCTGCACCTCATTCCAAAATCATTCTAAAACAATATTATTATTCATTTATTTAAAACTTTTATATCCCAGCTGCTACCGGGGTCTTGGGACAGTCTTACAAAAGCAAAATATTGTACAGCAACGGTTATAATGAAAGTGCAGTGGTTGTGAAGTGGTGTGAAACACGCACAAAAAGAAGAGACTGGTTGGTTTTTCCATAAATAATCCCCCCACCCTTGCTCGCTTGCTCGCAAGCACACACACAGAGCCTGCAACTAAGATTAGGAAAAAGGCTTCCACTCTGGTGGAAAGTTTTGGGGCTGGAAGGCTTTGGGGGTGCAGCTAATGATGCCCCTATTGGTAACTGGCCATTGGGAGCTGTCCTGGCCCCAAAAATAGTGGGGAAACTTTGCTTGGTTTCACCCAGTCCTGTAGTTTGCATTTCCTATACAGAACGTCCTACAAATCCCCACATGAACGTGATTTTGTGTGTGGGGGAAGTAACCGTCCAATTTCCACGGTTGCGTCTAAAGGAATTCTAATACTCTTTTTAAAAAATGTGCTTGCAGTTCCCACAGGGACCACAAGGCGGCGGCCTTGCATAAGATAGCTTTGCTAACCGGCGAGGTAGTGGGAAATCTTGCATGTTGACGCCTCTCAAAGGGGCTTCTCGCCCCACTTCACATAAGGGGTACAAATACTGCAGGGAGTAATATTTTTGCGGGGGGGACATGGGTACCCCGCGGCCGAGCGTCCTGCTGTCAGGGAGATGAGACAACCTTCTGTGCTTTCTAGAACACCCTAATCCTAACCCTAGTCCAAGCCCCTACTTAGTGCATGGCCAGCAATAAAGGAGGTGGTCCGGCCTCTCTTTAAACACCTGCAAAAGGGGCCCAGACGCACCCCAGGTTGTCTGTTCTGCCCCAAGCAGCTCTTATGTGAGAATGTTTCCCCAAATGTTTCCCAGAAAATGAGAATTTATTTATGGGAGAATTTCCCCCCAAATGTTTCCCCGAAATCTGCTCCTTGTCATGGGTGCCCCTTGGTTCTCCAAAGCAGCCGAGAGCAGGCCTGCCTGGTCCTTTTGATCCGCCTTTCCCCAGAAACTTCCCAGCTGCTCCTGGTTTCTGACTTTCCCTTTCTTTCCCCCCACGCCCTTCCAGGCCTCTTGTACGGTCTTTGCTTTTTCAGCGCCATCTTCGGCACCTACATACAGCGTCTGAGACGGGCAGTATGTGCCTGGTACTACCCCTCCCGGGAACGGGTGAGTTACTGCCATGCCTCCCTGTGCCCCTTGCACACAGACACACACACACACACACCCTTCCTGCTCCGGAAGACGTTTCCCCCAAGCCACAGAGGTTCACTAGCCTAGTTTAGATTCTTATCCTTTTCACCTTCGTTGCAACTTGCAACTGGGCTCCCTGACTCGAGCCAGCTATTGTGCACTTGTGATCAGCAGGGCAGCTAATGCTGGCCCCCGTGCCAAAGTCCAGGTCTCTGCAAGCTGTCAATGACCACCCCAAAAGTGGCAAGTAACAAGCACATCAAAGTTCCAGAAGCCCACCCCATTGGATCCCTGTCATCCTGATATTTTCAGGGAGTTTGAAATGCAAGACAGCTGTTTGTTTAAAAAAAAAAAGGCTCAGCTAAAACTGGTGTGGTTGTTATAAAACGGGGGTGACATTTTGGCCCTTTTGCCTGTGGCCCTGAGACAGTCTCCAAAATCACATTTAGCCCTCGGGCTGAACAAGGCTCTGCCCCCTGGTTCAGAGGGGCCTAGTCCAGGAAGGCAACCCAACCCCGATCCAACCCAGCTTGCTTTTTTCTGCACCTTGCCTTGGATCTGACTTTAATTTAGTGAGCATATCCACTGAAATCCTCGGGACATCAGGCAGCCATAACAGTCTCCTTATTTATTATCTCTTTCGCCTGCCCATCAGCCCAAGGGCTCCCTGGAGAAGCAAGATCCGACGTCGGTAGCCATGGTCTCGCAGCAAGCCTCTTTAGACAAAAGCAGCATCTAACCTCTTGCCTCCCTTTTACTCCATTCCCTGGGACGCTTCTCCCTCTCACCCGCCTTTCTCTGCACCCGGCAGGAGCGCATTTGCTACCTCTACAACACCATCCTGACCCGACGGAACGGGCTGGCAAGAGCCGTGCTTAAGGCTGTAAGGGAACGATCAGCAGACGGAGGACGCACCAGTATCTTACTGGTCTTTGCAGCGAAGTAAGCCCCGCGGCAGACCAATCTCCGTCTTACTGGAGTGACTTGTTCGTTGTTCCTTTTTTCTGGAATCCAAAGAGGTTTGGCCCAGTGCAGGAATGTATACTTATGACGAAAGAATGCCCGGCCTCGGAATTTGTTCTGAAGACCAGAACAGAAGAGAACTTCGCACACCAAAGTCAGATTCTGGTGGTGGAGCTGTAATTTCAGCAGGACAATTTTAGGGCGGCTGTACTTAAGCAGACAGGGGCCAGAAACTCTTTCCAGCTGCTCCTTTTGATGTTCCTTGTATTAAAAAGCAAAACGGAGCGTAAGCTTATTCAGAGTTCATTTGATCAAAAAGCAGTGTGTGTTTGTGTGTGTGTGGGGGGGTGTTTACTAAACCTAAACAAACTAGTCAATAAATATTTGCAGCCCAAAGGGCTACACACTTGTTTCTGAAATACAAATACACACGTGTGCACGCATGAAAAAGGAAGTTTGCCAGAACATCGTAGGAACCAGTGGTCAGAGTGCTGGAATGAGGCCTTGGGAGATCTTGGTTCTAGTCCCCGCTCAGCCTGAAATTCACTTGGCTGGCTTTAGGAGAATCACACATTCTCAGCGTAACCTACCTGCCAGGGTTGTTGTGAAGAGAAAAGGGAGAGGAGGCATAAATAAGCCATTTTGGGTTTGCTGCAGGAAAAAGGCAGGATCTAAATAAACATTTTCAGTACAGAGTTAGTATTGGTGTAGCGGTTAAGCACATGGAACTTCGGCTGGGTGACTTGGGGCCGGTCACAGACTCCCAGCCCAACCTGCCTCATCCGAAAGATTTTGTGAGCTGCCCCGAGCTCCTCGCAAGAGGAAAAACGGTGGGACATGAAAATGCCACCCTAATGCAGAGTGGTCATAATTCAGTTCTGCGCTTCCAGCGAAGCTCAGCACGTCCGCACGGCGCTCTTCTGGCTTCCTTTGCAGGCTGCGTCTGTGTGCCTGGCTGGTTAAGAAGCTGGGGGTGCATGAGTCCTACTGCATGGGCTGTGGAAGCATCCGTGACGGCCCGGCCAGCGAAGACTTCGTCACTTGCATCACCCCGGGATGCCGAGGTTGGAAGCTGGGACGGGCGTGGGCAGTGCAAACGGGAGACTTGGCTGGGATAGGTAAAGGTGAGCTCCGCAGAGGGGGTCTGGCGGCATCCATGCAGCTTGCACGCCTTCCTCACTTCAAAACTTTCTTGCAATACCTTTAAAGAAAGGGATTGCTTCTATTTTCAACGCTCAGTTTCAACGTTTTGGGAAAGGCTCAGAGGTTGCAGTCCCTTCTGAAAGACGGGGATGCTAAGGTGAGCCGTTCTGCTCAAGTTCGGCTCAGGGATGGCCGAAAATGCCACTCTGCTCGTATTTTGACGTGGACGGACTCATTTCATGTTTCCAAATCGTTCTTCAAATGAGAAAACGCTCAGGCTTCAAAATCCAGGCTTCTTTAAATTTTGCAGTGGAGTTGTCCAGTGAATGTACGTGATAGGGGAAAGCGATACTCCAAAGCTTGTCAGATAGACAGATGGTTTGCAAAAATGCAGGAAGCATATATTTGGCAAAAAGGCATAAAAAATACATCTGTTAAGAGATGTGCACGAAAATGCTGGCTATTTTCATGTGATTTTTGAAGAAGAAAATGCTCGGTTTGGGAGAAATCCAACTTCAGGGAGCCGGAACGTCAAGACAAAACAGCTTTAGGATTGGAAAAAAATGAGAAACTGAAAGAGGATGTTTTGTCGGCCCTGGTGTGTCTATTCTTTCTGTCCTCCACAGGTATCTACTGCCCTGAGTGCTACAAACTCCTGAAAAATACCTGTTCTATCTGCATGGCTCCTCTCACTTACCAGGGAGAGATGGATGAAGAGATGTGAGCAAGCAACTTGCAAATGCTTGAGTTACTTTCAGTGCAGGGGGGACATGGGTACAAATACTGCTAGGAGTAATATTTTTGCGGGGGGGGACATGGGTACAAATACTGCTGGGAGTAATATTTTTGCGGGGGGGCATGGGTACAAATATCCCCCCTCTCCCCAGGTCTCTAGCAGGTGTTCAACAACTAAGTGCCCCTGGGGATTTTTGTTGGTGTCTGCCAAGGAATCGCCATTCCTTCCTCTTTATTTTTTAAAAATGGCTGGAACTGTAGAGAAATATGTCAGAAACAGCAGGTTCCAAGGAATAACTTGGCACGTTGGGGCACAGACCCCACCTCTGCCTGGCGCTCAGGTTTTGGGGCAAGTGACCCATCCTCAGAAGCGGGCCACTTGGTGGCGGCACCCAGGGATTTCTCAGGCGGCCACATGGGTCCACAGGTCCCCGAGGACTGCCTCCTTCTGCAGCGGGGTGGGACTGGGTGGGAAATGGGTGCAACTTTTCTTGAGATCCGGCACTTGAACGCAGCCCTCGCGAACCCAGCGGAGCATATTTTGCTGTTTGAGGAGGACGACGAGGCTGTGACCCGCCCCTGTTCACACCACGCCGATGTTGCCTGCAGTGGCTGGTGCATTACAGTTCTGCACCGGCCAAATATTCGGGGTTGCAGGTCCCAGCAGCCCCAGCCAGCGTGGCCAAGGCCTGGGGATGCTGGGAACTGTAGTCCAAAATAGGCTGCAGATCAGGAAAGGATGCTCCAGCCACGTCCTCCGCCGGTCCAGGGATTCCAGCGACGAAGAGGCCATGGCGCTGTGGACCAGGGCCGTGAGGGCGCTCCGTGGGGTGCCGGACAAGGAACGACAGAGGCGGCGGCGGTTGCTGAAGGCTCGGATCGCACGGGCCGTGAAGGGGCAGGGGGGCTGCCGCCGCTTACCCCCTGAGCTGGCCAAGAAGATCTTAGCCAAGCTGAAGCAAGACGAGGACAGTGAGGACGGATCTTCCAGCTCAGAAGAAGGCAGCTCTTCCTCTTCCTCCTCCTCCTCCTCGTCTCCATCCAGGTGAGAGAAGAGGAAGCACCCTTAGCACTTAAGCCTAGCCAACTTAGAAACATAGAAACAGAACAAGTCAGAAGGGGCCTCCTGGGCCATCTAGTCTGACCCCAGCTCCAGCTACCATGTGCATGTCCAGAAACCCTAATGTTAAAAAGAACCCATCATTCTGGGGCTAAACCTCATCCCAAAAGCCATGCCGTTGGGCACAAAAGACTTTTGGGGCACCTCCAGAGCGGGCGTTTGTTTATTATTTCGATTTATATCCTGCCTTTTTCCTACAAAGGGCTCAAGGCAGCTTACATCATTCTCCTCCTCCATCTTATCCCCACAACAACAACCCTGTGAGGTAGGTTGGGCTGAGGGTCTGGGACTGGCCCAAAGCCACCCAGTTGGCTCCATGGCCGAGCGGGGACTCGAACCCGGATCGCCCGAGTCCCAGTCCCAGGCTCTCCACCACTACACCACACCGTCTCTCCCATTTATTGTCCCTTCAGCCCGCTGCATCCCCGGGTCTTCAAGTCGTCCCCATCATCTCCTTGGAGCTTCTCTCCGGTGTGTTGCACGGCTGCTGCCGCCCGCTTTTGGAATTAACAGTGGGGAATCGGTTCGCCGTCTAGGACTCCCCACATCCTCCAGGATGTCCTAGGATTCTCTCTCCAGGACTCCAAGCCTGGGCCTGCCTTACCTCCCTGGCTGCCCCCTGCCCTGGAGTCTGAAGTGGGCCTTGAAAGGGGGCCGGGGGGGCCGCCCACGACTCCAGGGGAGAACATGAAAGCCTTCTGGGCACCGCTCTGATGGAACGCGAGACTGGGAACCGCTTTCTGGATCGAACGGCTGGAACCTTTGTCCCGTTGATCCCAGCAGCAGCCCCGTGCTCGAGGGGAACCTCTCCTTTTCACTGGAGCCCCCCGCCCCAGCAATGCTTAACCCCTTTAAGATCAAGCCCAGACATCTAGTGTCCATTCACACCACAGGCTTCCAACCAGTTGTAGCCCTCATCGGCAAATTTTGACAGCCGTTCACACATGGGGGAAGAAGTGGCAGACCTCTCCAGCGAAAGGACTTACTCAGCCACCCCTGTGGTTTCTGAGATTTCAGCAAGGGTTTCCTACGCCCTTCAACTGCAAGTTTATCTTGCCTCGATGAGGACTAGGAACTTGGAGGCGGTTGGTTATTGCTCAGTGAAATCTAAAACCAGGGCTGTAGGCTGGTCTCCGATGCCAAGCCTTAGTTGACGCCTGATGTTGGTGGACTACAATACCTATAAACACTAAGGCTGATGGGAGTTGGAGCCCGGCAGCAAATTCACCACCCTGCCCTCCAGATAGCATTGGAGTCCTGGAAAGAGCCTGTATCACAAGCAAACTGTCTTTGAATGGTCTGTGAGGTCTCTAACTTTGGGTTTTGACAATGTCTGCAAACTTTTCTGGATAAATTCAGCTGCGTCGGAGCATAATCGTTCCCCCACTCGATCTTTTCTTCATTAAGTCTCTTTGGGTTGTTCTACGTGTGATGTTGATTTGGTATTTCTTTTAAAGACTATTCTGCTGCAACGGGGTGTGGGAGGCAGCCCAGGTGCTCCAGATGGGCCAGAAAAGAGCAGGTCATGGAATGATTAAAGCCCAGTCCATCCTACCTTCTTCCACAGCCTGGATTTTAGTTACCAGAAGGAAGCAGAAAGCAGTAGCAGTGAAGGGTGTTCGGAGGTGAAAAGCAGTAACCCTAAGAAGTAGGGTGAGAACTCCCCACATCCAAAGTGTGTGTAAATATTACATTATTAAACTATTAGATATTGCAAAATATGCATTTACAAGAATTTCCTCCTCCTTTCATTGGAAGCTGAACCCAAAGGCAATCGGCCTGCTCATTTCGCCGGAGGCAAGAGGTCAGTTTGCGCCATCCAGGCGACGCTTAACTTCTCGGCCGTGTTATGCCTTCATGCCCCTAAAGGGTTACACAAGCTTGCAAGAGAGCTGGAGATGGTGCATTTGAGGTCTGTGGCTGCTTCCCGCTGTTCGAAACCCCATTAGCAATTTGCTTCGCAGACACAGGATCAGAGACTCCAGTTAAATACATCCAAAATGGAGATTCTTTAGGGCAGCTTTTGCCAGCATGGCATCCATGCCCACCCTCCACCCCGGGCCAGACTATTGGATGACAACTCCCACCAGCCCTGGCCAGTGAGGCAGAGGGGTTGGGATGCTGGGAACTGTGGCCCGAAATATCAGGAGGCGCCCGCAGCAAGGGGTGCTGGAGACCCCCAGGTCCATTGCGTGCCTGCACATGTACGCATGACCTGCAGCCACGCTGGGCCTCTTTCCAGCCACGCTTGTTCACGAAGGAAAAGCACACGCTGCATCGACAGGCTGAAGAATCCCTGCTTTTCATTTTATTGTCAAGCAGCCGTGACGAACAACAGGCAACCGCAATTCTGGCACACTAATTAAAAAAAAAACAAAACAAAACACCCGACATGGGGTCCCCCTCCATCTCTCCCCACAATTTCAGTGTGGTTGATACCACTTCCCATTTAAACGAGGGGAATGGGATGACTTCTCATTGGACACGTACATTTCTGGATTCTTGTTGCTCATCAAATCACTGTGAAATGGGGAAAGTACTGGGGGGGGGGGCTTTGACAGGGGGAAGGCAAGACGAAAAGTAACCATGGCCAGGGCCAAACACAGGGAGGCGAAGGGGGAGAAAGTGGGGCGGGGGGGAACCCAAGCCATTATGCATTTCAAGTAGCTAAAGATTCAAGTTTAAACATTACAGGCACTTTTAAAGCTAAGGAATTCCTAACTGCCCCCCATACCTTCTGCCCTCCACTCTTTCTGGATGGGTGACCCCACACCACAGTTCCTGCTGCGGGGGATTTGGGACTGGGTGTGGTGGAAGGGAACACAGAGGGTGGGGGGGAAATTATATTACACCATCTCTTAAATATAGATAAACTCTGAACTAATACATCTCTGTCCTCACCGGCCATCACTCCGTCCTCCTCTTGCCCCCTATTTTGCCCCTCCAGAGGGGTGCAAGTGCAGGGGAACCCCGAGAATGTGCAAAGAGGGCTGGAGAACCCTCTCCCCCCGACTGCTGTCACACCCTAGTGCAATGGAGTGATCTGGGGTGGCGGAAGGGGGCAATTCGTGTGACGTGATCCGAGCTAGTGAAACAGGGCCGGGGGTGGGGGGCACACCGGGGCAACTGCTCGCTTTTTGCCCCGGGGTGTTTTTTGGCATGGAGTAAAACCTCCAGGCTGCGCAAACGGGCCACTCTCACCCCCCCACCACCCCTAAGTGCTAAATACATCGATGTCCCGCGCCAAGTGCGGGTGGGGGGTGTGTGCAAGAGTCCGGTGCACAACAGAAAGAGGGAGCCTTTAAGAGGAGAGCACGGCAGACCCCCCCCCCCAAATTCGGCAGCCTCCCTCCCTCGCTCCGATGGTGCTGGGGGGGGGCGTGCTCGGGAGGGGAGGGGGAGCGCCACGGGTGCTGGGACCAGCCCGCTGCACTGTGCAAGGAGGCCACTAGGGGGCGGCAAGGGCGCAGCACGTGGCTCTCGTGTGCAAAACAAGCGCCGGGCGCTTCCTTCCTTCCTTCCTTCCTTCCTTCCGAGTGAAAGCCCTGCAGTCACGAGGGGCCTGGAAGTGGGGCAGGGGACCCACGAGGCCTCCCGATCCTCCCCGGAAGGTCACCGACCTCACTGCTTTTTGCACGGGGTGGGGGAGGCAGCTTCCCCTCCCCCCCCCGCACTCTCCCACTATATCCCTCCATAGCGTGGGCGCCCCCCCCGCCATAGTCCTTTTGTATTACTGGAGCGCTGGGGGGGGAGCGCGACACCCCCGACAGGATCTGTGGGATGGCGCACTTTGGAAACCTGAGCGAGGCGCCCTGCCCTCCTGCTTTGGTTCATAACGGAGCTCCCTGGGTGCAGAGGCTGCGCAAGGCACGGAGACAGCGCACTGGGGAGCAGCGGGGCGGGTGCGTGGCTGCTCCCTCGGGCCGCGGCGTGGTGAGCGGGGCGGGGATTAGTGCATCGGGGCCTGGCCCGCGGGAGCCCCGCCACCCCGGTACGCCGCCGTGGCCTGGGCAGTCCGAGCAGGCAGGCCCTACGCCGCCCCCATGGCCAGCGGGCCGTCGCTCTCGGCCAGCACCTCGTCCGCGGCCTCCTCCTCCTCCTCCTCGTCCTCCCGGGAGGCCGGGGAGAGGCCGCGGTGCGCACGGGGCTGCTCCCAGCAGCGACGCGGCAGCGGGAGGTGCAGCCCCGCCGCTTGCCCGTTGGGCAGGCCGGCCTCGGCCGCGGGCGGCGGTGTCTCGGCGCGGGGCAGGGCGTCGGGGTCGAGCTCGGGCCCGCGGCGCCGGCGCCGGGTGCGCACCTCCAGGCAGTTCTGGCCCTTGAGGTGGCGCTGCAGGTGGTCGTCCTTGGCGAAGGCCTTGTGGCACAGGCAGCACTCGTAGGGCCGCGCGCCCGTGTGCAGGTGCAGGTGGTTCTTCAGGTCGTAGCTGTGCAGGAAGCGCGCCGTGCAGTGCGGGCAGGAGTAGGGGCGCTCGCCTGTGTGCTTGCGCATATGGATCTTCAGCTTGTCGTTCCTGCAGAAGGAAGGAAGGAAGGACGGAAGGAGAGATGCCTGTAAGCCAAGCCATTCCAACCTGAGCTTCAAACAAGCTGCTAGTCCTCGTGAGGGCCGCACAAACAAGTGATGGAGGGACCAACACAGAACAAGGAAGTCTCAGGACCCAAAGAATAGGGGGAGGTTCATTACTATTACTAATAGCAATAATTTGTTATTGTGTTAATCAGTGCACAAAGAAAAAGCGGGAACAGCAGCCCTGTTGTGAATTCACTGTGCATCCCCTTTGGGGTCACACGGGTCTCACTGGCATTGGGACAAGGCATCCCCCAAAAAGGGAAACGATTTCCCTGGGAGGCAGGCTGGGACACGGGGGATAATCCAGGACCTTTGTCAGGCTAACAGGGTCTCTGTTCCTCTGCACGCTCCTGACTCGCTAAAAAGGCGTCTATGAGGACTTTGCACCCAAGTCCAGCCACCAAGCCCTGCCAATGGCTTTCTAGCGTCTTTTCTACTCTCTTGCGACGCAATTCTTTCATTCAGGGGGGGCCAGAATCAAATCTGGGCCCTCCCGGATGCTGAGAACGTGCTCCGCCAGCGAAATAGTCCCCCTCGTCTCCAGTCGCCACACGCCGCTTCCCACTTCTCGCCCCGCCTGCAGTATGGGCACCCGAAGCATTGCCTTGACCTCATGAAGCACCGGCTCCCATGAGCCACGGCAGCCAGTGGGGGGCAGAGAGGGACGCGTCCCGAGCCCAGGCACTTACCGTGTGAAGCGGACGCCGCACACCTCGCAAGCAAAGGGCTTCTCGCCGGTGTGGGTGCGCATGTGACGCGGGAGCTTCCCGGCGCCGTGGATGACCTTGTGGCAGACGGGGCACTCCTGCGGCATCTGGGAGCGGCGCTTGCGCACCAGCTTGTCTGGCGGGTCGAGAGCCGGGGAGAGCCCCTCGGGGTTCAGAGCCCGCATGTAGGTCAGGATGTCGGGTTCGGGGCGCTCCTCGTCCGAGGCGGGGTCCTCCGGGGAGAGGCCCAGGGCGTAGGGGTAGTGGAAGGTGCGAGACGGCACGATGATCTCGTCCTCATCCTCGCGGGGGTGGCTGAGGGCCAGGGCGGGGGAGGCCTGGCCGGGGGGGCTGGGGCGCTCCTGGGTCCCCGTCGAGGAGGGGGACAGCGAGGGGGACAGCTCGGCGACGTGGTTGTTGAGCCGCGAGCCCTTGGCCTGTAGGAACTTGCGGGTCTTCTTGCTGCGCCGGGGCACCGGGCAGGCGGGCGGCTCTGCCAGGTCTCCCTCGGCGGCGGGCAGGGAGGCGAAGGCCTCCAGGTAGCGCCGGGCATGCTCGCGGGCCGCGTCGTCGGGGACCGGTGCCTCCAGCCCGTTGCCCTGCAGGATCTCCACGCAAGCCGCGATGACGCAGGGGATCTCCAGCAGGCGGGCGGCCCGGAGCACGTCCACCAGGCTGCTGGTGCTGATGGTCAAGGTGGCGGTGTAGGCGAAGTCCAGCAGGGCGCCCAGGGCCTCGGCGCCCACGAAGTCCAGCTCGCACACGCCCATGCCGGGCCCGGCAAAGAGCCGCTGGAAGTAGCGGCTGGAGGCCGCCAGCACGGCCCTGTGAGTCCGGTACTCCAGGCCCTGGGCCCGCAGAGTCACGTCGCAGAGGACGCCCCGGCGGCGCTGCTCGTTCAGCCGCTCGAGCAGCTCGCTGCTGTGCTCGGGGAAAGGGATCCCAATGAGGTCATCTTCGGGGCTACCCATGGCTTCACCTGCAGGACGAGGCATAAGGAAGGGCAGAAAATAAACACTTGGCTGTGCCCAGCTGGGTTTGCTTCCAGGAAAGGGTGCCAAGGACAGCAGAGAGAGACAGAAAGGGGCCTTGGCTATGCGAAAGAGGGAACCGAAACAGAAAAGTCGGGCAGGGACATACTGGACTTGCAAGGTCCTTGAGCCACGATTGAGAGCCCGGTTCTGGTGAAGCCGCGCTGGCCAAGCCCACTCCAGAGAGGGAACCGGGGACTCGTGGCTTAAGGGGAACAAAGCTGCTGGCACTATACTGTGCCAGCCAAACAAACCAGGAAGGGCTCATCGGAACGGTCACCTTAAGCAAGTATTTTGGCTTCTTGTGTCCAAACAGGCCGTGAATCCTAAGCCAAGAACAGTCGCTGGATTTCCATTCTGACTTGGGAGGGAAGGGATAAAGCAGGGAGCCTGGGTTGTGTAACATGGCCTTTCTTCATTTAGAACGTTACTTTTCTAACTCTGCCATGGAATGCAGACCATTTCTGTCCCTGCAAAGCAGGTGTAGGAAAAGACCAAAACCTCTGTGCATGTTTGCATGCAAAGCCAGCTATCGAGTGGAGTCCGAAAGGCAGGGCAGCTTCACTCAAGGTTGGTATGTGTTAATACGGGCTTGCCCCCGCAGGCCACAACGCCCTTGTAAGGTAGGATGGCGTTCTACACTGCAGAGGCGGGGCGAGGCCCAGAGAACGCCGCTCCCAGGGTGTCGGTGGCGTTCGCAAGCTAGGCTTTCTTAGCTCAAAGCTCCCCCCGCCCGGCCCCGTGGTATCACCCATCCTGCCCGCTGTGCGTCTAAATTGGGCCTCCTGCAGGGAAGCGGGCAGAGCACCAAAGCGGCTCCACAGAAAAGGAAACACGCAGGCGCACACATCGGCGGAACAAAGCACCTTCGGCTCGGTGCAAAAGGAAGTCCTCTCGCCCCCAGACGGCATGCAGCAGATCATGGGCCCCGATACCGGCTTGGTTGGGGCAGATTCCTAGGAAAGATACGGTCGCTCCCCTCTCGCCGCCCACAGCCTTTCGTCCCGCAAGGCTGGGGAGGGGGGGAGCAAGCCTGAGCATCTGCAAGGCGTACCCCCCACAGCCCTCCAGTCACGGCACCCCAAGATGGGAGGCAAAGCCGGAGCTGTGAGGCTGCGCAGCTGCTGCAGCGCTTCCCTGGGCCGTTTCCAGCGGGGCTGCAGGGCCTCTGCAGGCCGACGTTCTGCCAGCGAAGCTGCTGTCCCGGCACACGCTTCCGCCCGTCAGGAGGCGCTCCGCCTTCTCCGGCTGCACCTGGGCTTCTGGTTCTGCCCAGGAGAACCAGGCCGGGAAGCGCATGCTTTGCAAAGACAGCGGCTGCCCAGCGTCTCGGGTGAGCAAAGCGGGCCGCCCCCGTCTGAACGATGCTCGCCTTCCCCAGCGCGTAAAAGCAGGGCTGGGCCGCTTCTGGGCCCCCCGCTGATGTGCCTCCAGCTCCCATGATCCTTCTGCACCGGCCACCTGGCTGTGGCTGATGGGAGCTGCAGGCAAAGCATCAGGGGAACACCAGTGGCCTGATCTGGTATGTAGCCAGGTTACCGGTGCAGGGTGCCAGGAAGGGGGCAGTTCCTTCCTCCCAAGCCAGCACACACACACACACACACACACACACCCCACACCTTCAATCCAGTGTGGGAGGGAAAAATCGGAGCTCATGCCCCGTTCAGTCAGGAAGACACAGATGGTCAAAGAATCAGCAAGAGAGACGCGGGGATGCTGAGGAAGTGGCGAAGCAGCCAGGTGCTAGGCCAGGAAAGGCAGGTCTCCAAGCCGGGAAGGACTGAGGAGCGGGGACCAACCGGTTGCCAACTTCCCAAACCCCCTGTGCTGCTATGCCCGAAGCCGAAGGTTTGAGCTGCAGCAATGCACAGGGAGTTGTTTGCTTTTAATTGCATGCCCTAAGAAATGCGTGCATGTTGGTTCCTCGGCCTCAGACATCTTGTTTGAGGGTGCAGGATCAGGCCAGGCTGGGGGGTTTCGAGGTACGTGGCCACCAACTCCAGAGCGAATGACTTGTGTAACTGTGCCCACGAGGCGAAAAAGGAGGGTCTCATCTGGAGGGCAATTAAAGTTGCCCAATTGGGGCTGGGGGGAGGGAGAGGCTGTGTTTATACGGTTAGATGGCACTCGGTCTATGCTCTGGGGTGCTCTTTTCCATGTCTCCAGTAAACACAGCACTGACGAAAAGGACCCACCGAGCGGGTGTAGGGGCAGTTCCAAATCCCCCGCCCCCCGGCTGCCAGGAATAACCTCTGTACACCTGGCCCTTCGCAGCCCTGCCGCCGGTTCTCCTGCCCACCTTTAGCCCAGAAAATGTGGGTGCCAATGGGAACGGCCATCAGGGAGGGGTTGGCTGGGGTGGGGAGAGCGTCCCAGCATGCCCCTTCTCGCCCGGGGAAGCGGGAGAGGGCTGCATGGCCGCTCCCTGCCCGCCTTGGGTGCCCGCCAGCTGGGCTGTTTGCCTTCACGGGGCAGGGGTGGGAAAGACGCGGGGGCAGCCGCTCCCCTCTCTGCCAAGCAGGACCGACCGGCCGGGCGAGAGGGGGGAGGCTGCCAGGCGCGGCTGCAAGCCGAGCACCCTGACCCAGGAGAAGGGTGCGGCTGCGTCACGGCATCGCCCTCCGGGCCGGGGATGCCAGAGCAGGCAGAACCCCTGTGGCTGCGAGTCGGGGGACTCGCCCGAGAGGAGTCGACGGCTGGCACCCAGGGAGGGGCACGGGGCAAGATGCCCACGCCAGGCCTTGCCAAGGCGGTTCCCTGCCTCCTAGTGCCGAGCAGCCTGCCTCCAGCATCAGCACCGGCCTTTTCCATGGCTGGCCCTTCCCTCCCCGTGTGCCCACGACCCTCCTCTCTCCCTGCCACCCCTGTGCCGGAGCTGCACCCACTCCCAGCTCCCTGGCCCTTTGAATACCCCCCTTTCTCTCTGCTTTTTATATGCAGGATGCGAACGAAACACTGTTGTTTATTTATTTAATTACTTGGGAAGCTTCTATGCCGCCCCATTCGCCGAAGCCTCGGGGCGGCTCACAACAATAAATAAATAATGCCAATATAAAAACGATAGAATTCGAGACGACCTGGCCAAAGATGTAAACGAAATAAATAATATTGGCAATTCAAATGATGTTTAAATAAAAAGGTCTTGGCCTGGCGCCGAAAAACAAGTAACGATGGAGCCAGGTGGACCTCTCTGGGGAGCACATTCCATAGATGGGGCGCCAACGCAGAGAAGGCCCTCCTCTGGGTACTCATCCTCCTAATATCCTTCACGGAGGGTTCCCGGAGAAGGGCCTCTGCCACCGATCTCAAGGGGTGGGAGGGCAAATACGGAAAAAGGCGTTCCTTTAGGTATCCAGGTCCCAAGCTGTTAAGGGCTTTATAGGTAATAACCAGCACCTTGAATTGGGCCCGGACTTCAATGGGGAGCCAGTGAAGCTGACGGAGGCCTGGAGTCATGTGAGCACAACGCCCAGTCCCCGTCAGCAGCCTGGCAGCTCTATTTTGCACCATCTGAAGTATCCAGACCGTCTTCAAGGGCAGCCCCACGTAGAGCGCGTTACAGAAGTCACTTAATGCACAAGGAGTGCCTCTGTACATAGGATACTTCCCCTGTTGAACTTCTGCCTGGCTGCCTGAACTTCTGCCTGGCTGCTATGGAGGGATGCTAGCAATGAGAATAATAGACCGCGGCCTTTGCTCATGAGCAGGGAAAGCTTGGCTCTCGACACCCCAGTCCTGAGCTGGGAATAGAACCCAGGAGTCCTGAGATCACCCCGGCCGGCCTCCCCTCCTGCCCCGGCCACAGGTGGGAGTAGGAGGGCCCGGATTAGCTGCAATTAAGCCATCAGGACCCTGTGGGTTGAACAACCCTGACAAACCCCAATCAGATTAGGGGGGATTAGCAGAGAAGGTGGCTTTTCCTCAGGAGCGGCAGAGACAGCCTTCCAGGGCAAACACAGGGACATCACGCTCTTGGAAATCGGGGCTTCCAGCCAAGAGGAGGTAGAAAAATAGCAGAAATTCAACAGGTGCAGCTGTTTCACCTGCGTTGGGGCTGGCCGGGGAAGGCAAGAGAGAACATCCGTGCCCCGAACTCCTTGGAGGATGGTCAGGGCAAACAAAATAAATAGCCCAATAATGAATTTTCCATCTCTGTGTCAAAATGGTACCATCAGGGTAAACTTTTGGGCTGGTGCCACGGGGCCCTGCTCAGCAGGTAGGCCTCTAAATCTGGCCAGACCGGCTTCCCACAGTTTGAAGTAAGTCAAGCAGTGCCCATGAATTTATGAAGCCTCCCCCCTCCACACACACACACACCCTGTGGCCACCCATGAGGACATTCAGGCCCACATTACTGCCTCACAGAACATGTTCATGACACACGCACACAAATGCCCTCTATATTTCACAGACAAAAGTATGGATGTTTATGCAACACTGGCATGCTTGTATTTTTTTTTTTTTTCATCACACACATCCTGTGGCCCCTTGGCGACTTTTTCTGTAGCTGCTTCTGTTTCTTATAATTTACGAAAAATAAAGATATTATTTAAAAAATCACACACACACACACACACACACACTACGTGGGGTTCCTCCCTGGAGATGGGATGCTCTGCCAGAGGCTGCAAGCGGTCCATTTTCCGTCAATTTAAATGCTGGGAGAGGCATTTCTTCATTTCGTTAACGATCTACCACAGACACCGAACTGTCCCACATGACAACAGGTTACGGCAGTCCCAAACGTAACAGCGAGGGCGGAACGGGAAGCTGCTCAAAGGTGGGACACCTGGAGAGCCGCCCAGGACATCGGAGTGAGGATGCCCTGATCCCTCTGGCCTATCACTCCCAACATGGCCAGGGGGCATGGATGATAGACGCTGCAGGCCAAGCACCCCAGAAGCACCCCAGAAGTCTCTTCTGGCATTCTGCACACCTTTCCAGGGTGCACGGGCCACCTGGCCCGGAGAAGAGCTGTTGCCTCCGCCATCGTCGCCACAAGCGCCCAGGAGCATTCTGGGAAACAGATGGCAGCCACCGCCTCCGCCACTCTGGCTCGGTGCTTTTTTCCTGTGGGCCTGGCCAGGAGTCGCCAAGCATCCCACGGCTGCCCACGGCCCGGGAAGCGTCCCGTGTGACTCAACAGGGTGGTATTGGGCAAGAGGAAGGCACCTTGTCGAGGGCTCTGCCGAACCCGGCAACCCATGGACTGACTTGAGAAAGGGACCTCCACCAGTTGAAACAGGATTAAACCCTACATCTGTCCGGCCAGTCCAGTTTTGTGGCCACCAACTGTCTCCGGCAGGAGTTTTTCTAGCCCTCCTTGGAGACTACACCAGGGACTTCCACATGCAAAGCAGGGCTCCACCACTACATTACGGTCCCTCCCTTCGGGAAGAAAGAAGCTTCCAACTTTCCTACGATTTACCAGGGACTAGAAGAAATGACGCCCCTTGCAAAATAGACACTCCCCCATTTGGAAAGTATTTATTTATCCATCCCTCAAATCTATATATTGCTAAACCAACACGGATGGTACCATTTATTTGTTTACAATCATTGCAATTTGCTGCCGGCTTGGTTTGTTTGGGGTTTTTTTGTTTGTTTTTGGCAATCATCAAATAGCCCCAAACATTAGTAAGCAAACAATTCATAGAGTAATTAGTTTTTAAACATTTAAAATTTTAAAGCACCAGCAATGAAGTTATTAATCAAAATAACAGATTAAAGATTAAATGCAAACGGAATTCCTTCTGTCTGACCACCGCTCCTTAAGTCCACATTTAAGTTGACTTCATTCTCACAAGCAAAAGAGGGAGAATGTGGCTTTGAGGCTATTTAGTGAGGATCCCCAACCAGAATTTTTAAGACAGATTTCTGATTGCAGTGCCCTTGAACTACAAAGTCCATCAACCAGCAAGGCCAATGCTCAGGAATGCTGGAGTGGCTGTTTAAGCATTTGGCACGCAATGCCAAATGTGTTAAGACAGCTTCAACGCCGTCCATATGGCTTCCCTGTTTACACAGGCACAGAGAATTTGTATTTAAAAACGTGTGTGATTTAACTGTTCAGAAAACTGGAGTGAGAACGGGAGAATCAGACATGAATTTTCCCACTCTGCCCCAGCCAAGAAAACCCCTGGGTCACTTAGGGCCAGTCACAACCCTCTGGCCTAAACTACCTCAAAGGGTTGTTAGGATAAAAAGCAGGAAGGGCGATAGATGCTGGACTCCATGGAGGGGAAAAGGCAGGGAAAATATATAGCCAGGTAAAACGACACACCAGGCTAAGAGTATCTAAAAAATTTAAATCCTCCAATTTGTTGATTTGGGTTTATGGGTTATTTCTCCTGGTTTTAATTTTACAGCTACTATAAAAATGAAGAAGAGGATAGGAAGGAAGGAGTATGAAAAGAGCGATTGTGTTTGTTTTGCTTTTAATGAACTTGGTTTCTTGACAGATTGTGAGAGGAGAAATTATGGGAATGCAAAATGAAAACATGGATCTGTTGTGCCTCTGAGCTAATAGCTTTGGAGCAGTTTCGGCCAGTGTCATTTTGAGATTTAAAGAGGTAATCAGTCCAGACTGGTAATCTGTTAGGAGAGCGTTATGGAACACAGACCAGTGGAATTAGAAAGACGCTGCTTATCAAGCTGCGTCATAAGAATTGGAGGCATAAGCTCACATTAAAAGCAATTATAAATAATATCTGAGGTTACTGACTTGCCCATTATCAAAGCTATTTGTGGGAGATACTGGTTCTATTTCACAGGTGGGGAAACTGAGTCCCAGGACTGGTGAGTTCCTTCAAAGCCAATTAAGTTAGTCCTTGGACAAAATGGTTTTTGTTTTCGCATTTCCGGTTAAAATCCAGTATTCTGCCCTGATGCCATTTATCTATTTATTTATTTATTAGATACTTGGGGAGTGGCGAAAATGCACTTTGCACATTCTTCGTGGAATTCCGGCCCATGATATCAGGAATTGACTCTGGCGTTTGAAAGAGATACTGATTAAGTAGCCTTTTAAGTAGGGATGACGTGCTAGGCGGAAATTTCCCTGTGCTGACGGAAGCTTCCTGCAGTGAAACACTTCCTGCTTAGAAACTTGGGAATCGCATCCCTTGCAACTTGAGCTACAGGTGTGTGGGTCCAATCGCACCCACGCACCTGAATGGGCGAGCGAAGAAACCGTTTTCAACCTAAAGATGGCACAATAGGAAGATTCATCAATTGCTTTCTAGAGACAACCAAGATCTTTGCCCTCCCCTTCCAACTTCGATGTGGGTGCTCCGAATTCGGGTACGCTTTCCTGTTTTCAACCAAAAATTAAATCACTGTAAGGCCCACGGCGGGGCCTGTGAGAATCACGCGGCTGACGGCGCTTCACGCCCACGATCTTCCAACCACTCCGAATCATCGCTCCGTCACCCGCTAGCAAAATTTAAAATATTACATTTGCTGACGGTCATTTTGCTTAAACAAACAAGAAGCCCGGCCCGGCGCATTGCTAAGTGGGAGAGTTACGCACTTCCTCCATGAGGTTTAGCCGCATGCCCCACTGCGGCTGCTTTAAGCAGATCAAATGAACATTGGGCTGTACAGCCTCAGAAGCAGGCGAAATCTATTTTCACAACCTCAGATCTGGCTACCAGGGACTTGGTAACATACACCGATGTTCCCCCTGCCAGCCCGTGGCTAAGGGCCTGGCAGGACATGAACCATGGCTGGTAGGCTGCAAAGTTGAGCAGGCCTGGCTTGCTCAGCCCATCGGGGTTCGGATGCAGTGCTCCTGAGCATGCGCAGAGATTCTTTTTCCTCCCCTGCGTCCTGCAAAGGCACGAGCTGAAGATGCATCCTCCAGGCAATTTTCGGGCCCCATCCCTCCGATGTTAAAAATTAAACACGGTGGGTAGGTGGGTGGGTGGGTGGTGAGCACGCCGGATGCTGTAGCGGGTCTGAGCTATCCTAGCGGTGAATGGAGGAGGGGATTTTCCACCCCACCATTCTCGGGGGAGATACCGACAAGATAAGCCAAGGAGGTGTCGTTTCTGGGGTTGAGGGTAGTTCACGGCGCTCAGTGCTCGTTCGGGGCGCTTACGGGAAAGCCTGAGTAAGGGTGACCGGATGCAAAAGGAGACCGTGAAGACGAAGCGGGAGTTTTGCAAGAAGGCGGCTTGTCCCACAGCAGGGTGGGAGTGGGGAGCAAAGCAGCATCCGCCAGAATTCCCCCTTCGCAATAGTGGTGGAAAGGACACAAACTCTGGACTCCCCACTTCTGGCACCCCGCAGTCACTAGCCTGTGGCTTAAGGGAAGGGGCAAGTGCAGGGAAGAGTCTGGCCACGGAGAGGGGTGGCTTGGGGGACCAGAGGCAGGGCACAGAAGGATTTGGAGCTGGGACGGGGTCTGGTATTTCAAGCCTGCAGTCCAGCCAGGCAGGGGTGGAGCCCAAAGACCGGGATGGCTTCTTAAACATAAATAATATCATGATCCACAGAAGGGCCGGGCAATTTGTGCTCCTGTGGATGCTGCTGGACTCAGCACCCTTCCTTCACCCCTCTTGGCATCTGGCTCATGCTGATGGGAACTGGAGTCCAATAGCATCCACAGGGCTGCAAGTTGTCTGGCTTAGATCCTGGCAAGTCAGGGGTGCAGCCTAGCAAAGAGGAAAAATAAGGCAAAGACAACTTGCTGAAAGGGATGAAAGAAAACTCATTTATTTGGGCTCGTCTAATTTCTAACATTTCTGAAGCTCTGTTTTCAACTTGCTTTGTGGCTCAATTGCAAAGGGAAACACGCACTCTCTGAGCAAGAAAATGTGCATTTTTTCGCACATTTTCCAAAAGTGGGACTTTCAGTATTAAAGTGCTTTGTTGTTGTTGCTTTTAATGTGCATTTCAAAGCACTACAGATTTTTGGAACACAAAGGCAAATTTTGGACTTTGCATCCTTGCAGGGGGGAAAAAAAAAGATCTGTTGCTCATGATTTGAAAACAGAAATGAAATCTTCATACCTGGCAGGGCAAAATCTAGCAGGAAGGGTTTGATAGGCCAATCAACATCAAAAGAGATTAAACATTTTGGTCATGCCATCTTGAAATATGGATTTATTGCCCAGACCAGTTTAATAATGGAGGTTCTGTAACACCCACTCCCGACGAACAAGCTGTCAGCTACTCAGTCCACACCTCAAGCCACTAGTCCTCAATGGGCACTGGCAGACACACACTACTTCTGAGCAGCTGCAAGGTATGGGGTATGGGGAGACTTTAAACACTTGGCAAAATTAAAGCATTAGTCATAAAACAGTCAGGACTGGCAGTAGCCACCTTGCTTACAAGAATAGCCAAGTTAATTAACTAGTAATTAAGTACCCTGTGTGAAGTAGTCTGAAGTAGGCACCCTTCAAAAGTGGTGCCGCAGATCAGATTAAGAGTCTGATCTGTGAGCTGAACAGCCTTTTGATTCAAACCTTACTCTGGCTGCAAATGTGACTTGCAGAAAGATACTCTTGATTGCAGCTTAAACAACCTGAAGCGAGTCATCCCCAGCCTACCTTACAGGGCTGTGGTAAGAATTACCGAGATAAGGCATGCAAAGGGCTTTGAACTCACCAGAACGCCTGATAATTAATCCGGTTGCTGCAACAGAACTACCAGCGAAAACAAAAACATAGTGACCACTGATGAAGGATACTGACTGTGCGGAATCGCAGACAGTGAGGGGTTTGCCGAGTTGCTGCCCCAGCATTTTTTAATGTGCGGGGACACCAATGTTGCCTGCCATATCGCACCACTCTCATTTCCCCGGTCCCTCGGAGCACAACGGCAAACCTCAAAGTCGGCTGGCGGAAAATGCTTTTTTCCTTGCCTGTCTGCAAAAGTATGTGGGGGAAGCTTACAGGATTGTTACAAATCAACGCCATGGCCTGCATTTTGGGCTATTCTTTCCGTCGACTGAGGACCTGGGGCCAACCCAATCTCTAGCCACTACGCCACGCTGCCTCTCTTTACAAATATTTATGACTGGTAAGAAGCCAGGAGTTGAGACCCCGGACATATGCAAACTTGTGCATATTTTCCAAATCCGTGCCTCAGTTTTGCACATCTTTCCGAAATTCGCCTCGCATGGCCCGAAGCACGGCTCTGTGCATTGTTCTTGAAACGTATGCGTCACTTTATGAATGTTTTTCAACTCCATGCTGCTTTCAAACACTCCCCCCCCCTTTTGAAACACTAATCACACTCAGAAATGCTCAGAAATGCTCAGAAATGCATGAACCTTGACCACAGGTGGAGTCATCTGCCCAAAAGATGCCAACTGAGATCGAACCAGACCGAACGTCTTGTATTGCCCTGGATATGAGTGACCTGCCACAGAACCTGTGGGCATTACGGGGTTTGGGGGGCCTTCCTTTAGTCCACCCAGTCAAACGATCCACCCATCTACTGGCAAGCGCTTTGCAGTAGAAAAAGCCTTTTCCTTAAGGCCTCTCCACCAACTCTTTCATTTCAGGCAACGAACCGGGGTCTTTGGTGCGCCAGATAAACAAGGGTGTGCGGAAGTGACCTTTTTCCACCAAAACTTGCTGAGCGTGGCAGCAGTGCTGACTCCGGGGTTTGGAAGGCCCTGGGGCCAGGTGCTCTGGATCCTGCCCCCCACCGGGCGCTTTTGCCCCCTTCCTTGCATCTCTCCTTGCTCTTGGGAGCAGCAAACCAGCTGGCACCACTGCACCTCCTTTTCGCCACCGCTGCCCTCCAGGTCCGAGTGAGAAGTAAGCAAACCAAGTCGAGCAACAAGTGCAGGGAGCTCAGGAGGAGGGCCGTGGTCCCTGCTGAGGCGTGGTCCCATGGCCGGTGCCCGGCCATGCCAACCCCGGACGCCAGCCCTGCAGGTCCGGGTAGCCCAGTTTGAGCCTGGTACACAGCCCTGATCAGCTCAAGCAACACCAAAACGCAGGGACTTCACCACACACGGGAATAAAATGATGTCGGCTGCATGAAGAGAAGAGGGGGGACAGCAGGATGCGCTCGGTGGGCCTTGGGGAACTCTCATCGGCAGAGTTCAGCAGGGAAACAGGAGGCAGGGCGGGTTCAGCTGCGCAGGGCACCGCCTGGGCATTGGCAAGCGGGACTGGAACCCGTTGTTCTTTCTGCTCAACGCCCATAAATCCTGCTGTTGCTTCGTGCCTGGAGGAAGGGGGCAAGAGAGCTCCGATAAAGGTGCCAGTCAGGCTGTGGGTGGGAAAGCGGCATGCCCGAGCAAGTTCTGGGAACAGCCCCTGGTGTCCAGGGCCTCTCCCCGGGGCCAGGAGGACCCTGGCACAGAAGGGAGCTTGCCAGCCAGGTAAGCAACTCTGGGCAGAAGACAGGGGAGCGTGCAGGTTTGGTGAACCTCAGGTAGCAGGTTCCCAGGGGGAGGGAGTGGCCCACCTGGGCCTTGTACTCCCAGCCCCTGCAAGTCATGTCCTTCCATAAAAGCAGCAGAGAAGCACGCCCTTCCAGCAGCTGGGCTGCGTTAATGCAGCCACGAGACTGGGGAAAGAGGGATGGACGGGCTTGGCTAACAGAAAACCCCTTCCCCAAATTCAGCACACAAATGCTCTGGACGGTTTTGTCTTTTTAAGCCCCAACACACTAAAAAAACAAAGCAGCCCTGTGGCTGCTGCCATAGAGCAGAAGGTGAGTTTCTCTGGAGCAACAGCGCATGAGGCTAGTCCTCACTGTGTCACAAGACAACAACAGCAACAACAACAAAAGTCTTCTACCCTTTTATTTCCACACTACGCATGCATCGCCTGGTCTTCTGACAAGAATCCCCCCCCCAACCCCCCACTTGCCCTAACTTCAATGCTCTACCTCCAACTCCCTCCTCTGTTTACTAAAGATGGTTACTATATTCTGATCTCTGGCCCTGATAAATGTATTCATCCAAGTTGTACATCTCCCCCTGGAGTTTTCCACTTTAAATCCTGGCAAGCTGGACAATGGAGCATCCCACCTTTCAAGCACACGCACGTCAACAAACACCCCTGCTCACACACACACAAAATATGCCAAGGTAGAGTTTCCTTTCTCGCCTCGACCGTAAGAGCCGGAACGTGTGGGGCGATGCGTTAATGAAATTCAGAATTTCCACCCCTCCTCTCCCCATTTTAGCAAAATCATGCCCCTGCTTAGCCTTTTTAAGGGAATTGTGTAATTCCCACAGATGTTGCTCCCACTGCAACATCTGGGCCTGAAACTCGACACATTGCAAGATTCAGCTTTCTAACAAAACTGTGTACCTTTTTGCTTTACAAAGGAAACTTCCTCTGATCTATTTAATGCCGAGAAGGTGAAGAAGATACCTCTGCCACGGCTGGGTTTTTCAGTGCTGGGGGTGGGAAGGGGGCATCAGGCCTCGATCCGTGTTCTAAGGAGAGGGTGTTGTACGCAAGAGCAGTTCGGGCTTTCCCTGTGCAGCACCGGCGGGTCCATGATCTGGCAGTCTCTGAGGCTACGGGTGGAGTGAATTCGGCTACCCTGACGATGCCATAGCAAAACCGATCTCAGCACAAGCGAGCATGGTTTGCCCTAAAATGCTTTGCCCTTGCACTGAATCCATAAAAATTTGGCTGCACGCTGCCCCGACCCGACAGAGTCTTCTCCCCTAGCCTGTGCCCCGCTATCCTCAACAAGGCAGACTTTATAAATGAAATCACAAACCCATCTTTTTACTGTCCCTGAATTTGCTCTCGCTTCATATCTCAACTGTGACTTCTCAGACAGCGGAAGCCAAAAACACTTCCGTTCCTTTCTTCCAAGGCAGATTCAATTTTCAGTCTTACCACTAGAAATGCAACAGGTAGGAAATGTCGAAAGGGCCAGGAAGCCAGCATGGTGCTCCAGGTAGAGAGTCAGACATCATGACCCGGTTCAAATCCCCTGCCCAGCCATACAGCTCAGTGGGCACCTCAGGCCAGTTCCTATCTCTCAGCCTGACCTACCCTATAGGGTTGGCGTAGGTATCAAAGCAGAGGGGACCATTTAGGCCTGTCTTTGGTGGTAAAGTAACACACAAGTGCAACAAATTAATAACAAGCAGATCATTTTTGGTGTCACTGGATTTCTGAGCTATGCTCTGTCCCGGGTGGTCCTCCCGGCTTGAAGAGAGGAAGCAGATGCTCATGGTGGGCAGTCTCCTGTAACATGTTGGAAGGATGTGACACGCAGTGCAGCGAAGGAACAGAATTCACTGAAAAGATCCAAACACGGGTAGGAGGCATGCTCAGGGCCGCAAACTCGTGCAGAGAAGCGGCAAGTTACCTCCCCAAGTAATTTTACGACAAAGCCTGTGAAATCAGCCAGTCACAGGCAGCCAGCCTCACCCTAGTGCTCTCCAGAGCTGTTGGACTAGAACTCCCATCAGTCCCATCCAACAGCTCTGGAAAGCACCCAGCTGGGGGCACAGCTGATGGAAGGGGGTTACCTTACTGCACCCCTTCCTGCTTCTAGCTGAAACCCTCTTCAATGTTTTCCCTTGTCTTCCCTGGGGCCCGTGTCACTGTGGCATGCAGGTATCTCGAAGCACTGCCCACAGTGGATGGTCAGAAACTCAAGGACTCCTCCTGGGGACAAGAGAGGGACGTCTGATTGTGTGCAGCTGGCAGCCTTACACGGATCTAAGGCTGTGGGAAGGCAGTGGCCCCTGCCATGTCCAAAGACAGCCAGACTCTCATTTCTGGGGGCAACTTAAAGGACAGGACTGTCCCCTCCACTGGAACGTCCCACCCCGCTGCAGAGAGACCGAGAGGTCCTCCGGCCTGACCCAGCGGGCTCGCGTCCGGGTCACAGCGCTGCCCACTGCGATTCCCCCTTCCCCACAATGGCTAAATGCCATGGGAAATGTCCGCAGAGTTGGTCTCCTTCTGGGGAACGCGATGCCATGCTGGGGTCAAGCTACGGAAGGACAGGAGGTGTACCTCAAGGAGACCATGCAGAGAAACCATGCACAACTTCTGCTCAGAAGTCCAAGGGTTTGCTCTGGAGCTTATCATGTTCAGGCATCTCCAGGGAGGCAGGCAGGGCATGGGACCATCCCAAAAGGGCTTTGAGGCGGAGGGAGCAAGAGGGAACTCCTGAGCACAGCAGGGCAGACTGTCCACGTTTTAAGGGAGGTAAGAAAACCTAATGCTGAGCCTGTGTGTGTGAGACCACAAATCCAAGCAAAGATGACCTGAGCGCCGCAGTGCCGAGAAGACCACAAAAGACCCCACTAAGACCCCTCTAAGACCCCTGCCAATCCATATAGATCCTTGTGTGTGCGAGCATGTGTGTACATGCATGCACATGAGTGTAGGCTTTGGTTCTGTAGGATCAAGATGGGGTGGTTTCCTCCCCAAACCCCAAGATCCACCAACCAGTGCCTGATGCAAAAGGCGGAAGTTTCAAATTAACAAATTTCAAATCCAGGAATTTGGTTCCAAGATCCAGAACCAAACAAGAGCCCAATTCCCTTTAAAAAAATGTATTGGGTAATCGCAAGCATTCTTTTCAGCTGTACTGGAAGTCAGGAAACTTTAGTAAGCTGCTCCAAGAGATCACAACCTACCAGGAGATCTGGACTGACCTTCTGCCCATCCTGGTAGAGACAACATGAAGTCGGAGGGCATTGGAAGAAGGCAGCAACCAACAGTGCTAGGTCCTCCCAGCATATAAGACGGAGCCTACAGTTGGAAAAGTCTAGAGATGCCACAACCCCAAGCTGGGTCCTCTAACCCCCAAGCAGTGGCTCTGAGAAGGGCAGCCGATTTTGGCATTCGTGGTACTGAACGGTATGCAGAATAACCCATGTTTTTTCCTGGACTCTCGCAGGAAGCACCCAAGTAGTGATCTATGCTGTCTCCCATTCTGTTTGAGATTATGCCTCGGGTGGATTGTAGGATTTTTCTCCTATAATGCAGGGATTGTTCAAGGTGAAGGGAAAAACCTCAGACAATTAGAGCCGTTTTCCCAGTTGTCTTCCAGCTGAGCTCGCTCCCCACCCCTATCCTCAAAATTAAAGTATTTGAGATTTTGTTTATTTTATTTATTTAAAAGATTTTAATACTGTCCGTTGCGAAACACTCCTCAGGACGACTTACAAAGGTTAAAATAGTAATACAGATTACTGGGATACTGGGGGTGCAGAAGAGAAACAGAGTTTGGGTCAGAAGAGATGGAGCAAGACAATTAGGACATCATCTTTGGTGTTGCAGAACTTTGACCAATATGGTCCATTAAGCTCTGAGTTTGGGAGGGGGGGGATTTCCTTTTCTGAAATGCTGAGGACTAGAATCATGACTGGTGCTTTAAAACAGATATAACCACTCAGGATTTCAAGCATGCAAACCATACCTGTACCACAATATTAGCAATATGACATCTCCATTGCTAATTCCTTCCTTCCTCCCCTGATGTGAATTGCTTTGTGCCGAGTTTAAATGTGGGGACAAGCTTTTTAAGCTGGGCGTGGAAGGATGAGAGTTCAGAAAAGTGGGGCGCAGGGTGAATAGCTCGCAGTATATAGTTTGCTCTTGAGCTTTGGAACCGTGAAAGATGCTTCCTACACCACCTAGTTCCACAGAGCAACAGGGTCTAAGAGGATTTGATGGCTGCCTTATTTAAGAAACGGCCCCAGCAGAAACGGTACTGCAAAAGGGGCGTTGGGAGAAAAGAGCCTTAAGCGTGCACTAGACATGTGGGAGCCTAGAACATTCCAGAGCAAAATCGCCCCATCCCGGTTGCCAACTCGGTGGGTTCGGCTGCACGGGGTGGTGGCCAAGAACCCCCCTGTGCCAGCCGGAAAAGCCCAAACGGTTCCTGTCTCAGAGGCGAAACGCAGCCCTGGGAAAGCCGGTTTCCCTTTCTGGGGGTGCAGCCAGAGCCAAGCCCGTCCTGCTTCGCGCCCCTCGCCCATCTCAGGCTGCCCTCCCCAGCCCCCACGCCCTACACTCACCCCACGCCGCAGGCTCCCCCGAACTACCAGCTTCCTCTCCGCCACGATCAGAGCAGATCTGAGCCAGCCTGGCAGGCTGGGCTGCAGACGTTCAGCTCCGATCCCACCTCAGAAGACGACAACGCCCACGCCGCGGGCGACATGGCTCCTCTCCCTTGCTCCTACCCCGCTCCCCCATCTCCGCTCTGTGCCACACACTCGAGCCCCGAGCGAGGCTCCCCGGTTCCTCCTTGTTGGGCCATGCATCCGAAACACGCTGCGGCCGAAAGCGAGCCGGCTGAGAAGACCAGGAAGGAAGTTGGCCGCTTGAATCTCACCTCTGCCATGGGGGTTTCGGTGAATCGGCCTCAGCCCTTCCCTCTGAGTTATGGGGATAAGAACTTTTGCCACCCTTTCGAGCTGCCCGTCAGATGTTTTGGACTACACCTTCCACGATCCCCTGCCATCAGCTAGACTGGCAAAGGCTGATGGGAACCGTAGGCCAAAACATTTCGAGGGGTCCCGCTGAAGTGAGATAATGGCTGACAGGGATGGCTCTCAATGCCCCACAAAATGCCAGTCCTTCTAGTCCTGTGTATTATCGATCCCCCGATTCCTGTAATATGCCCCTCTTCAACATCGGCTACATACTGCCCCCAAATATGGAGGTTTAGACTCAGAAGAAAAGTTGCCACAGATAACAACCCCCATTAGATCCGTACCTACTATAAATGCACACAAACCTTTAAAGTTTTGTAATGTTTCTACAAAGCCACCCATGATGTGGGGACAGAAAGCAGAATACTTCCTCCTGGGACTCTCCACACGCATCGTCAATCTAAAACTGGCAGCGTTGACAAGCCAGGCGGCTGGCGGTCTTGTGAAGCGCTCCAGAGAAAGTGGGATTCAGAACGGGA
This sequence comes from Varanus salvator macromaculatus, assembly GCA_023646645.1. NCBI lineage: Eukaryota > Metazoa > Chordata > Lepidosauria > Squamata > Varanidae > Varanus > Varanus salvator. Next base: position 7,017,094 of record JAIXND010000803.1, on the reverse strand, counting down.
TGGTTGCTTCCTTCTGTCAGGTTTCTCTGCACAGTGCGAAACCATTTTCAGCCCGCAGGCCGAATGCCCCTTCGGAGAACTCTGGGGACGGCATTCCAGTGGAGGCTGGAGCTGAAGGCGAAAGGCATGAGGCCAAAGGCGAAGAAGAGGACTTAAAGTTCACTCCAGACAGTAATAACCATATTTTTTGCTCTATAAGATGCACTTCCCCCCCCCTCAAAATAAGGGGAAATGTCTGTGCGTCTTATAGAGCGAATATGTGTGTGCAGTGAGTCTGTCAGATGTGCAGCCCGTGGGGAAGCGATGGGGAACGTGCCTGTGATGATGTGCCCATTTGAGTCAGAATATTTTTTTTCTTGTTTTCCTCCTCTACAAACTAGGTGCGCTTCTGGTCAGGCACGTCTTATAGAGCGAAAAATATGGTAAGTCTTAGAGAAGTGGAGAAGACATGACATCAGATGTTCCATAGGGCCACGGATCACGAACCCCGAAGGGCAGACTGGAGCACCAGCTCCGAGGTTCTGCGTCTCTTTTCCAAGCTTGGATGCAACTCTTGCGCCTCCTTTGAATCCCAGCCCCTAAGAAGAGCCGCTCGTGCATCCGGCTGCACACACACCGATGCGTAACACGTGTGTGGCACAATTTAACCAACTGGCTTTTAAACTGCTTAACTTGCATGGGTCTTTATGGAAGCCGAAGGGGGTCAAAAATGCACACCAAGCGTGTTCCCCCAAAAGCATCTTGGTTTATAGGAGGGGAAGGGAAGCGGTCTTCGAAAATCAGCCAGAGCCCGAACAACTATTTTAGGAATAGCTTCATTTCCGCCCATGTGCCACCCACACACGGGGTTTCGAGCTACCCAGAAAGGTGCAACTGGGGACCCTCCTGAACCTTTAGGAGAGGCCTAATCTGGGAAAGGGTGTCTCTTTCTATTGGCACAGAGCAAAAATGTGATCCTCCACCACCATTGTTGCCATGGAAGATTGCTAGGTCTGGCGACGCAGACCAGGTCAGAAATGCCATTTGGCAACAGCCAACTGGGGTACCCTTGGGTACTAGGGTACCCTTAAATCCATGATTTCTAGGATTTGGTTCCCTATGAGACAATAAAAGCAAAGCCCTTTTTCTTTCCCCCATTATATGTCTCCATTCTCAGGTACACTGCCTCAGAATCTGGAGGTTCTACAGTTAGCTTATTCAACCTGCTGTAAGCCGCCCCGAGGCTAGCTGGCAAGGGGCAGCATAGAAATGTTTCTAATTAATTAATTAATTAATTAAGGCAGCAATGGAGGCTCAGGGGCGGGCAACGCAGTCCTCGCCCCAAAAGGAAATGAAAACAGGGATGTCTTAGCTGCTTGTGGTTCACCCAGGGAAGAAGCCACATCTGTGTGGGGACACCTGGGTATAAATCATGCAGATGCAATCCGGCCACTGGGCTGCGGTGCCAGAGAAAACCACCACGAACTTAAATAAATTCAGAGTTCTTTAAGTCCGACCCACAAACTCCGCAGCAGACCAACGTTTCACGAGCTGCTCCACTTTTGTGAATTCACAGCCCTTAAAAAAAACAAAACAAAACAACTTTCCAGCATTTTACACAAATGCAGCAAAGGAAAACTGAAATAGGAAAAAAGAAACACTGAACAAAGGTGCGTATTTGTGCGACTAATGTGTGAAAATCATGAGGGTTCTTCTGAAGGGAGAATTAGGCAAACACAAATATTTGTGCAAAATATTAAGCAGACACTGGAATGAAAAGTGCCTGACAATTCAAAAACCACAAGAGGACGAGAATTAAGCAAGTCTGTGTATTTCCTACCCTTGGCCGGTCCAGAACGACCTCGCTGGGTTGTTGTGAGGCTGAAATAATGGGCTGGAGGGGGGGGAACTGTGCAAAGAGAGAGGAAAAACAGTAAACTCGTTCCCGTTTTCCTTCTTGCAGCCCCTCACTAAAATTCTGTTTGCAGAGGCGGTTTTCCTTAGCTTGTGCCTAAGTTGGCCTTCCGGGGTCTCCGGGAATTATTGCATCTCCAAGCGGGTGGCTCTGGAACCTGCGTGTGGGAAAACATGCTCAGGAGCATGGCTTGCATGACCTGATGACCTGCTCTGCCTTCCGCCGTATCACATGCCGCGCCAGGCCAGCACAGAACCCCCCGTTGGCAGATCCGAGCGTACTTTGCTTTTCTAACCCTAGAAAATGATGACAACAACGGACAGATCCTGGATTTCGGAACGTTGCAAAATAAAGAGGTGCAACATACCCCCAAATTCCAACTCCCGCACTTCCCAACATGGAGCTACGGCTCCCGGCTTGGCTTCTACCATCTCAAAGTACTGGGTAGACTGGCTGGGAACGGGTTCCCAAAATCATTAGCTCAGCCATTTGTTGTCTGTTCCTAATAAACTGCATGGGAGAGATGCTTCCAGGAAGTTTTTGCAGGGCTTGAGATGCTTGAGAGTGGTAATTCAGGGGTGGGCAACTTGTGGCCCGCCAGCTGCTCTGGCCTACAACTCCCGTCAGCCCTTGCCAGCAAAACCAGCCGTGAGGGATGAGGAGAGTTGTGGGTCAAAACACTGTGGGGGCTGCAAGTTTCCCCCAAGGAGGAGGAAACCGTCTACCTTTGCCTCTGCTTCAGCCCCGCTCGCCGAATCCTCTCCTGTCTAAGGCACACGTTGCAAACCTCGCCACGGAAGGAAAAACAGGTTCTGGGCTGAGCGAGGCTGAGCAAGGCCTTGGCTCTGACCTGCAAAGCGCTTTGGATGGCGGAAAAAGGCAGGGAGACGGAACGAGAAGCAGGGAAGCGAGGCGGCGGGCTGCCTCCAGCATCCCCGGAGGTGTCCACTCCTCCCGGTCCCTGCCCTGCTTCCTTGCCTCATGCCCTGCTGGCGGGGCTGTGTCACCCACTGGGGCGTGCCCCTGCTTGCCCAGGTGAGTGGCCCAGCAAGTCCCTCCCCGAAAGTTTCAGCCTGTCTCGGCCTGTAGGGCAGCATTGCAGAGTTGGCAGCCTGGCCTTTCCACCTCCCGTCCAAGGGTGGGCAGGCGGGGAGGAGAGCGCCAGAGGTTGGGCCATTAGCCATGCCGGCGGGGGCTTCTGGGAGTTGAAGTCCTACGCATTTGGAGAGCGCTCATCCGCCCGGGCCTGCCCTAAACGGCTGGAGGAGGAGGAGTATCAAGGACCCCACATGCCAAAGGCAGCGGGACCGGCGCTGGAGGGAGTTGGCAGAGGGGCAGGAGCTGGCTGGGAAGCAGGGAAGGGGCACTCCGCCTCATCGGAAAGGGGTGGGGAAGAGCGAGGGCAGACGAGAGACGAGACGTGCCGGCACTCAAATCTCAACAGGCGAGATGTGGGCAGCCTTCGGCCGCTGGTGGTGAGAGGACAGTGGGACCGTCAGTCCGCACATGCTCGGAGGCACGTCACTATCACTTCATATCCAGGAGCTCAAATTGTGAAGATACAGAAGAAGGGGGGGAGAGCGAGAGCGAGAGCAACAAGCATGCCTGGGCTGGGATCCAGCGTTCACGGAATCCAAGCAGCAGAAGCACAAGAGCACCTTGGAGCATGTGCAGAGTGCCTGTGTCACACTACTAAAGGAGAAGCAACAGCCCGGGGGCAGAGCCCTTGCTCATTTTGATCCCTGCCATCTCCAGACAGCGCTGGAAAATTCCTGCCTTAAGTCCCACAGCCCGGCTGCTCATCCCTCGCAATTCTGAGCAAAACGGATCAAGGCTGGGACTCAGTCGAAGCCCAGCTCCTGTGCCCAAAACCTTGTTTTAAACCCCCAGAAGCCATCTGCCGCAACTTGAGAAGTTAGCCTCTGAGCGTGTGAAGGGTTTGGCGTGCACACCCACCCTTCGGACATCTGGGCTCCCGAGGAACAGCTCCCCTTCCTTCTCGGACTTCAAGGGAAGCGCCAACAGGCTGAAAGACCCCCAAAACCAGCTGGGCGGTGGCAAAAGGGGACGGAAGAAGACCCGAGCCGACGAGAAGCCAAGACCCGGCGCTGCGCTTTTGTAGTAAACAGCTGGTACGAAAGAGGAAGAATGAGGAGGGGGTTGCCCAAGAGCCTTAGCGTGGTTAGGTCAGCCGGAGCGAGGCGGTGGGGACACGGTCTCCGGCAGCAGCCGTTGCTTTCCCAGAAAAAGAGCCAGCCCGGTTGTGCAAGAAGCCGCCCAAAGACCAGCAGCTTGGGTGGGGTGAGCAGTGAGCAAGCCCGACACAATCCGGAGCCCCAGCACACCCGGGCACACTCCGCCGCGAGCCCCGCCAAGTCCTGGGTCTTCAGGATCCCCCCATCCAGTGGCCGCTCCAGCCCGCCACCCACGACAACCCCGTGAGACCCCTCGCCACGGCTCAGTGGGGGATTAAGGAGCTGGGAAGCCACCCCGCCGGCCACCCCCGTCCTCCCTCTCCCGAGTTCAAATTGTGGCCCACTCCATTCATTCGGCTCCCATCTCTCCGCACCGCCACCTGCAGCCTGACAATGATGCCAGCCTACACCGCAGGGGTGTTGGGCGCGTGGCCGAGAGAATGCGCGCAAATTGGCCTGCGCAGCCACAAAACGGCTTTCAGATTATAAAAGAAAGGTGGGAGGGTCTGCTACCCGGCATTCCGCATATGCTCAGAGAACATGCCTTCACAGTGTTGCCAGTTCCAGAGCACCCCTTCTGCTCCAGTGTATTTATTTATTATATTTATATCCCATTGTGGAGTTCCCGCCTGGTCTGCCCTCCAAGCTCAGGCCAGCCCAAGACATGCTTAGCTTCAACATCATGGTTGCTTTATGTGCCTTCAGACCATACCCTGGACGATGACGGAGGGAAGGACCTGCAAGGGGTCACCCTACCCCCATTCCCCCCCACACGGTTTGCTATGAATGCCTCTCGCTGTCCCCGAGCCCTTTTCTACGTGCTCCTCGTGGGGTGCTACAACCAAACCATAAAGAACCGAAACCAGAGAAGCGAGTTTGGATGCCAGGCTGATTTCAAAGAAAGTTTCCACAGAAAACCTGCATGGGGGGTGTGGAGGAGGTGGCAGGGAAATGCTGGCTCTGGCTTTTGCGGATAGAGTGCAGCAGTTCAAGGGTGCTCTATTTTGCCATCATTGCCAATAGCTGAGGAGGAAGAGCTGGCAGGGTCACAGAGCGCGGGGGTCCGTGGAGGGTGTCTTGGCCACGGGCCCCCAAAACCTGGAGCCGGCACTGTTTCCATCCAAAGCACTGACGGTTGGCATCTAATGTTTGGCAGCTTTACCTCGGACTTTGGAAGGCCTGCTGTGCTGCTCTGGGCAGAAGCTGTCGGGAGATCTTTTCTCCTCCGCTGAATCTGTGTTTAAAGCACAGATGGAGAATCTTTCCCTTAGAAAGGGCCAGGGACCCACATGTGACATTAACAGCCCCCCGGCAAAATCTGGCATCTCCCAACAGGAAAAGGAGGCAATTCCCAGAGGGGTGGGTCAGCAAGGGCCGGCTCTCCAGCTACCGGAAAACAAGATGATACTAAGGACTGAGCAGGATTTGCCCAATAGTTTTTGGGCTCCCCACACCAGGTGGACACCCCGACGGGTACCCCCGTTTGTCCCCGCCATTCAGAGGTAGACTGCCCCTGCCGCTGGAGGCTCCGTTGGGCTAACTCGGCGATTCGCATCTCCTCCTCGAACGTGCCCAAGCCCTGAGAAGATGGCGACGCTCAGAAAGCCCCGGCCAATGCGGAACAACCGCTCCCACTGCGCCAGCACCGTCTCCCCCACCCTTGTCGTACCACTTCCTGGTATGCCAACACCAGGTGCAGCGACCAGGAGATAAGGTGGGCGAGGCGGCCGGGGAGGGGCGCAGGCACACCGTGTGCCAAGAAGCCTCTGACTGGTGGCATCGCGGGGAGGGGGACACGCTGCCGCGAGAGCCATGATTCATACTGGATGGGAGCTGCCGAGCTCAGCAAACCACAACGACTTATTAAAGTACAAGGGGTGCGGAGCAGAAACACCCACTCCGAGTCGCTGCAGTTTCCCCTCGAGTTCCAGCCAAGCGCGCGAGGAGCGCCCATTCTTTCGATGGAGGGAAAGAGGACTCGCAAGAGTTTGCAAAAGCATGGGCAGAGTGCAGAGCGCATGCCAAAGGAGGGTGTGAGGGACAACGAAGCCCCTTGGGCAATGGCTCACCACCCATGTACCCCTTGCCCCGCAACCCCTATGCCCAGAGAAATATTTGTGATTACTTTTCCCTCCCCTTCTGAGGATGGCACAAGGGAAAGCTGAAAGCACCAGCCCCTGCAAAAGGCCCGATTGGTACGGAAGTGGAATGGAGTCAGGGGGCTTGAGCAAGCGAGCCAATCTACACACAGGTAGGGAGTTGTTCGCCAGGTGTCTCAGTAGGACTGGGCTCCAGGAATGGCGGAAGCCGCCCACCCAGCCGGTCTGATGCAGGATGGAATCCTTTCCGGATCCCAGATATTTATGCCAACAGTGGGTTTTCAAAAGGCAGAAAAAGGAATTACAGCAGCTAAAAATACTTGTGGTCGTATCTCCCCAAAGCCACGAATCTAGTTTTCACCCTTTTGCCTACACTACATTATAAGGGTGCTATGTTAGGAAATGGCATCTGACCCCCCATCTGCTGCCAAAAAAAATAAAGAGGTACAGACCCCCTATTGCTATCAGGACCTCAAACTCCTGCAGGATTTTACTGGCTGCAACACGTTTGGTCAGACTTCTAGACATCTGTACGACAACCCTGTAAGGTAGGACAGAACCGTGACTTTCAGCGAGCCACGACTGAGACCAGAGCGGCTGACACAAAACCACATAGGGTGCCCCTCATCAGCACCAGCAAGAGATGCGCGAACTCTCAGTGGTGTGTGGGGCAGTGGGGGAGCTTGTCCCCTAAAGACCAGAGGCGAGGCCCATAAGCTGCTTGGGAAGGAGAATTTAAAGAGCTAGCAAGTGGGAGGAGGAGTCCCACAGAACGAGGTTGGGATGGGGGTGGAGAACAGACACCCCTCAAATGAAACCTCGAGGGTGAAAGCAGAAGGCGTGGGGGTCGGAGGGGCAGGAGGAGAGAAGGAAGGACCCAGTGAAACAAAACGACACCGAGACTAGGAAACAGGAAGAAGATTTGAGCAGCCACAAACTTCCGGGGTGGAGAGGAAGAAAGAGAAATTATAAATTTTGCCCTTTCCTTCCATGCACCCTGTTTGCTCAGGGGAGTCCTTTGCATCAGCTCCTGAAGGAGTCCAGAAAATAACAACACCCCGTCATTGTTCAGGGTTGGGCACTCAAGTGTCTGGCGAGGAAACTCTCTGCACTGGCTCAGAGTGGCAGAGAGAAGGCACTCTGCACATGCTTAGGGGAAAGAACGACGGTGCTCTGCACATATCCAAGGCAGCTATCTTATTCTTCAGCATGCCCTTGCAAGAGACCCTCGGCTTCAAGAAGCCACGGCGGAGCAAAGGCATGCAGCATAGGGCACTGTGTGGAACTCAGCACCCCCTTCACCACGGAGCACCGTGCAGGGAGAGACTGCAGAGGGTTTTATGAGCCAGGAAGCTTTGGAGGAGGAGCAGCGAGCGAGAAACGGGAAGGTGGAGTCATCGAGAGAACATTACAGGGTGGGACTCAGCCCCGCGGGGCCGTGGGGCGAGGCAGCTGGGTGGGGTCCCGGAGTGGGCGTAGGCTGGGAGCAAAGGGGGCACTTGGGAACAGCCGAGGGTGCCTGTCGCGTGACTTGGAGAAGAGCGAGACCCCCGGCGACCTCCACAGTGCACCCCAAAACCCCCCTTTCGGGGGCTTCTCCGTTCTCCATGCATCCTTGCTATGGAGGCAAGGACCACGAAGACGCAAAATGGGTAAGGACCACCTTAAGGTCTCACATGCCTTTCCCTACCCAGCGTCTCCTGCAGATGTGGAGGCCGGTCAACAGTGTGACAGGCTGGCATTCCACAGGCTAAGCATCATCCTTGTCAAAGGAAAAGGGGGTGGCCCACTTGTTGAATTTCTACCTGGCACATCATGTTTCGAAATGCACACCATGAACCCTCTTTTCCATGCTGGGTTATCCATTCCAAGAGACGGGAAAAAACACACAGGGAGGTATTTGAGCATGCACAGAGTTCTCACCCCATTGTGCAACTAGAGCTGGCCTTGGGGTTTAGAGACTGAGTCGCGAAGGCCGTGATTAGAAGAGAACATTGCAAGCTGGCGAACATTTTGCTTTTGGAAACACAGCAGAGAAAATAACCTTTTTTTAATGGTTCTGCTTAACCGACAGCCGAAAGCCTCAGGACGTAGCGGATTTTTCTCTTCCTCTGGGTGGGATTGCCGGGACAACATCTGGCAGCTTCATTCCCACGTCCCCTGGAAAGCCATGCACACAACCTGGGGCTTTCTTTTCTCTTTCGTACAGCCGAAAGCTGGCCGGACCCGATGTGACCCTTCAGTCCGAGTGCGACCCAGCCTAATCCCCAGCCCTACAAACCTGGACCTGCCCCGGCTGCGGCTTACACCGCCCACGAGCGCTCAGCGGGATCCATCGCTCCGACTCTGCTCCCTTGCACAGCCCCCCGCCTTGGACAACCCCACCGTGGCCTGCGCGGCCACAGAAAAAAGGGCTCACCCTGCTCTTCCCCCCTGCCCTGCCCCGTCTCAATACCGTGGGTGTTCACAGGGTGGAGCTGTGGGACGGCAGGGCGGCTCGGGGACAGGCCGCGATCCTTGTGGGTGGGGAGGAGGGGACGGAGGAGGAAGGAGTGCTGCCCCCAAAGCTCCCTGGCACTTTTCCGTGCCACCCCGCCTTTGCGAGAGTCCTTGGACGCAGGGCACACCCTGGCTTGAAATTATAGACCCGGCTGTTATCTGCGTCTTCCTGGCACGCAATGGCCACGGGCTCGCCGTCGACGCACGCCTGCAGCAATATCGCTTTGGCAATTTGGGCCCAGCCAGCGGGAGCAGCAAGCTGCCCCGCGCCCGATAAGGGTCCTACTTTCTCTTTCTCCCCCGCCCACTGGAAGGGCCCCCGCCCAAAGCAGCCGGCTGCCTGGAAAGTGAGTTGCATGCCCCCCACCAGCCTGCGCTAACACCCCCGCAAAGGGCCATGTCTCCCACCCGGTTGTCTGCACCCAGGAGGCAAAATCAAAGCCCGATTCATGCCTGAAAAGAGAGCAAAGGGGAACCCATCCCGGATGCAGAGGCCGATAAATGAAGATGGGAGACATCACTCCAGGCGAGGGACCGGGATGAGCCCCAAGTGGCACGTGGCAAGACACAAGAGTTGCCCTGGCCCAGAAACGGGTTCCCAGGTTCTTACCCCATCCGGTGCCCATGTGGCTGGCAGAGAGCAGCTGAGAAATTGGTAGAAGTGCCGCAAGCAGGCCCCGGCCCTGCCCAGCACAGCCTGACCTACTTCTCCTTCCGACTTGTCACCTGCTCTCTTTCTCCCTCCCCGGGGAGGGGAACTTGGCCAAGCCACGCCAACAGTCGCCCGGGGAGAAACCCCCTTCCTGGAGCGCATCACTGGCACGTGGTGCCCCCTTCTCGGCGTGCAAAGGGGCACACCCCTCCGAGCGAGCGAGCGAGCGAGCGAGCGAGAGACGCGCTGCTTTCAGCACATGCTCGCCCCGGCGGGCCGAGCGGGCCACCCAGGCCTGGCGCAAGAGGGCTGCCGGCACTGTCTACCGGGCACCGGAGGGGCGGCTCGCAGGCCACCAGCTCGGCCTCCCGAGCTCGCCTGGCAAAGGTCGGAGGGCACGCGCCACCCCTGCCAAGCTCGCCCTGCCTCTTCTTGGCCATGCCGAGCCACTGGCGCCCTGCCCGGCTTTCGCCACTCCCCCCCGCACGTTTGCCGCTGCCAAGCCAGGCTCCTGTTACAGCGCGGCGGCCGAGGTGGGGAGCCGTGCCACGGGGTTGCTAAGGAGCGCGCCGGAGCTCAGGGGCAGCGTCGCGCCCACCCCGGGAACAAGGAGTGGCACGGAGCGAGATTTCTCGGCGGTTTCATCAGCTACCCCCTGAGGAGACGCTCCCGACGCCGGCGTTGCCACTCCTGCCTCCCTGCAGCTGGGGCTCCCACGGCAACCATGCCATGGGGCCACGCAGGCCTGGCTAGGCCGAGCCTGGCCTAGGCAGCCACCTGTGCGGTCAGGCCTGGCGACGCCTGGTGGACCCAGCGCAGGGCAAGCGGCGGAGACGTGGCTCCGGCCACCCTGCAGGACCTACAGTGACGTTCGACAGGGGCTCATCTGCACTGAAAGCCACATTTCGGGTTGCCGGCGTAGCCCTGATCTTAAGCAGCCGTGTTGACAGGCAGGAATCTCCAGGGGAAAGCGATCTGCGGCACAAAGATGGCGTTGTGAGGGAGGACGCTTCACCCGTTGAATTTCTGCCTGTTGCGCCGCCTGCCTGTCTGCTGAGAAGTGAACAGTCAGGCTGGAGGAAGTTGGCCTCCAAACTCAGGAATGTTCTGCCACTTGTTCCCAATTTCACACTGCTGCACAAACAGACCCACAACATTATGCCCTCACTTAATTAAATAAAACTTGGCTTAAGCTGTGAGCTAGACAGAAAACTGGGTTTGGTTGCTCTCATCCTGCCCTTCAGTCTAGACGTCCTTTCTAGTGATTCCTACGTAGGGGTGGCTGTAGGGGTGAACTTGAAGCCAGTTCAGGCTTCAAGGAAAGCAACTCTGCCCATGCTCGGAGGCTCTTTTGATTCCGATCTCAAACACTCCAATAAAAGCCTGTTTGTTGTTTTCTCACCGACTCGGGTAGGTTCATTCGCCATTTGCATTTCGCTAAATGAGTTAACCCATAAGCAAAGGGGGTGGTGGGGTTTCCAGAGAGAAGTACTAACCTCAGGTGCTGTTGCCATGCTGCATCTCCAGAGACCCACAGAGCCCGCCCAGCACCTCGCCTGTCAAATAAGGAAACCATGGGAGGCGGGGGCATCACCAAGGGGGCTCTACACACCCACCCCTCTGAAACAATTCTTCACTTGAGAATCATTCCACCGAGAAGGAGCTGAACTCTGCGCATGCTCATAGGCCTGCCTCAGCACCCAGCCAGTGTGAAAGATTTTGTTTAAAAAGAGAAAAAGTCAAGGGTAGATACTAAAAAGACCCGGGGGGGGGGGGCAGCCCAGAGGGCTAAAAAAAGCACATTTTTTTCCTATGCACAATGACATATGCTCTAAAGTCTGTGTATGTATGTTTTTAAAGGACCCTGTGTTGCAAACACCCCATTTGTTGAAAGCGTTGTGTGGGTGTGAGTCTTACAGCAGCTGTTGGGGTGCTGATGAATTTGGGGGTGCCTCATGCTGAGTCCTTCCCTGATGCGCTCATGTCCTACCCACTGAACATATCCAGCTTCAATCCCCTTTGGCAGCCCGCTCGCTCACGGGGCTCCCTCCCCCACTGCCTGCTCATGCAGAAGGACACCTGGGGACAAGAAGCAGGTGTATTCTTAGCCGTACCTCCACCTCCACCTGGCTCACCCTTGCATTGCCGGTTCGGAGCCCTCGGGGCAGCCAGTCTGCACAAGTAGGCAGATGTGGGTGGCAAGCCAAGTTACCTCCCAGCCTCCATGGGGTAACCACTGGGAGCAACACCCTACAGGTGGGCAAATATCTACCTTCACAGAGGGAATTTAAAAGCTTTAACCTATAAGAGCTTGGTGGATGCACAGACAAATCCTTCCATTGCTATGCAGGCTTATCTTCCAGCCTAGGGTACATTCGAAGAATGGGGGAGACAGAATTGTAAGACCAACTCCCTATATAGAACCCCAATACTACAAGCACTAACGACCATCTCTGCCCCCAGCCAGGCCCTGGGTCCCCCCAAAGGTGTTTGATTTACCACTTCGATTCACTTCTCAGTTAGGAAAATATCCAACAACTTTTAACCACTGTCCACTCTGACATTTTATCACATCCTGCTTGTCCTGTGTGCTTGGACACATGGAATGTGTTGCTTTTTTAGCACCTTGCGGGGTGGGCACAAGGGGGTGTGATCTAGGGAAGGAGCCCTCCGGCTCTGTGGCCGCAGGAGGGGCAGCCTGGGCATCTGAAAGGGCAGAGTCAACCCTGCCAGGATGTGAACCCACACACAGCCCTCGAAAGCAATGCCAAGTAAGCAGTAGTTTTGGGTGTGTCCTAAGAGAACAGAGTCCAAGAACCAAGTTGGCCCAAAGGAAAACACAGCACGGGCACTCAACCGACCACTTGATCCTTGCCAGTTTGGTTCCTGGGCCGGCTGGCCTTGCCAGCGCGAGCCTCGAAGTAACCAAGCCAGGCCTTTGATTCCAAAGGACACCTCATTTCAGTTTGCCTTTGGCACTGGGTGTTGTTCAAGGCAGAGATGACTGGCAAGCAGTTTAGCTCCTTGCTTTCAGGGAAGACGCACCGGAGAAGATCCCTGTCGGGTGCTTTCTGAAGCAGTGCCAGAGAGCTTTGGGTAGGGACAACAGGAAGCCAACACCCGCTCTTGCTCATGAGAAAACACTGCCGTTGGCTTTCCGAGTGAAAGCTAGAAGGCAGGGGATCGAGGCTGGCTGGCCCAGCTCGGCAGCCTGACAGTCTAGCATGTTGTGAGTGTGAGAATCCACAGCCGACAACGACAAATCCAGGGATAAAGGAGGCCGTCGTCCAGCAGTTTGGGGAAAGCTGTCTTAGAAAGTGCGGAGCGAGTCAGTGCTGCAAAAGCCAGAGGAAGAAGAGGAGGCGAACGGAGCTAGAACCAAACAGCCGCTCTGGCCCAGTGGGACATTCAACACCTGATATATCCCTTCCTGGGAATCGCCCAGCCGATGGGCATTTCTCTACCCAGCCTGTCTACCTGGACAACCCACCAAATTCCCAAGGAAGAAAAAATATTGTGCCACCCATTCCCCCCCCGCCACCCCAACAAACAACAACAACAACAACAACCCGAAAGAAAATAGTATAAGTGCGACAGCTTTACAGAATTTGAATAAGGAAGGCCTTTGGATGGGCTTGTGGTACCAAAACGTTGTCCACAACCTGCTGCAATGAACATCCAGGGTCCTACCTGGCTACCTTAAAGAGAGAGAGAGAGAGAGCGCGAGAGAGAGAGAGAGAATGGGAACAGGCCTACTGAAAATGTGGCTACACTTCACGCCACCTCTGACACAGAAAAACTGTAGAGAGAGCACAGCCAATAGCCAGGCCTGTGAGGAATACCCTAACACGTTCCTTAAGGTCTCTTCCCTTACCCTAAACCCACCACCCATGTTCCCACGCATCCAAGGACCTAAAATAACTCCTGTCATGGGCAACTCAACAGGCACAATTCCATGGGTTGTAAGCGAAACAGAAAGAGATTCCACAGGGCATAAAGTAGGTGGGTATAATTTCCCCTCCCAAGCCTCCTAAAGCAATTGAGACCTATGGGGGAGCCATCGTGTTGGCACCCCCCTGGGTTTTCCCGACTAGGCCTCATGCATAGAAGTGAATGAGTCACCCACTGCTTCATAGAATACCCATCTCCATTCATTCCTATGGAGCAAGGCTATGATAAGGGGTGTTACCAACAAGTTGTTGGGGGAAAGGGAGAGGGGGCTATGATACATCTGCAGATCAACAGAATGTTTTCACAACAAGGGTTGGGAAACTGCGTGTCCTCATTACACCCTAAGATGTTCTCTAAATCCTACCACACCCCCTGGGAAGCAGGGGAAGGCCAGGAGGGAACAGGCTATGGCTCAATGGGGGGAGGGTGGGAGATGCGGCGGGTGGGGGAGGAGGCTGTGGAGAGCAGGGTAAAGAAATGGTGGGCGCTGAGAAGTAAGAGAACGAGTGGGGCAGAGGAGAAACGAAAAGGGAAGCTTTGGGGAACCGGAGAGATGAAGAATATGAGTGGGGGGAAGTGAGGAAAACGGGGGGGAGGCGAAGACACCCACATAGTCCTGCCCGGGGTTGGCACTTTGCTCTGGCGAACTCCATGTGGGGTGGTCGAGAGAATCCGTTCAGGAGAGGGGAAGAGCAAAGCGGGGAAGTTTTGATCCGCGGATCTCCCGCGGGGGAGGAAAAAAAGATCGAGAGGTGGGAGAATGACCCGGGATCAACTAGAAGGTGGGTCACCAGGGCAGGGAGACCCCCGCCCCATCTCACGCCGTCCTTCCGGCGGATCGGCGCGGCCAGGGACCGAACTCACCCCTTGCCGGTCTCCGCGACGCACAGGGGTGTTTCTCGGTACGCTTCGTCGAGCGGCGGGGGGGGACAGCTCGGTGCGTGCTGGCGCTGGCCGGTCTCCGTGGCGGAGTGTCGGGCGCGATCCCTCCCTCTGACTGCCTGGCCGGCCCACCCTCTCGCTCCCCCCCCAGCAGCACCACCAGCAGCGCTCACCTGTCCTAGCCACGCCCCTAGCTCACCTGTCCTCCCCACCTACCCGCCCGCCAGCTTAGCAACAGCTGCACCGGGCGCCCCGATAAAGAAAGCGAGGCCGGACCACCTTCCCCCTTTCCGCCCTCTTCCTTCTCTTCTCCCCCCCGCCACGCGCCAGCACGACATTGCCCCCCACCTTTGGCAAACCACGCCCCCACCTGCCCGCAAGCCCCGCCCTCCAGGCTCCGGCCGCCTCGCCCCTTCCCACCTGGCTCCTGCAATTTCACTCGCCATCTCTCTCTTTCTCTCTCCCCCCTCCACCCCCCCGTCCTACTTTTCCAAGCACTCCAAAAATCCCTCCTCTGCCACCTCCTCATTGGACACAGGGGCAAGGTCTCTTGCCCTCCATTGGCCGCGGCTCCTGCCCTTCACGCTTCTGGCTACACCCCGTGGTGTGGTGGCTGCCCGGGTGCGCTTGTGGGGCGGGGGAGGGTTATTTAGGGTTGTAAAATGGAGCGGCCGGCCAGCGCTCGCTTTGCCACCCTGGCAGGACGCCTGGGTCCCTTCCCCACCCCGCCGCCCCTGTCCTTCTGCCGTCTCGGGGTCACGCAAGGGTTAACGAGCCGTCGTGGAGGAGGGAGGGGGAGACGTCGGAACAGAGATGTGGCATGGGCAGGGGGGGGGGAAATCCGGTCACTCGAAAGGGGAGGGGGGAGGGAAGGAAGAGCTGAATCATCAGAAAAGTTTGCAACTGGAAAGGATGATGACACCCCCGGGCCGGGCGCGGGGAGGGGAGGGGAGGGGACTTCCCGGGGGGAGGACTGGGCCATCCCCCTCCTCTGCCTCGCCGCGGCGCTCGGCCGGGCTACGGCCAGCGAGCGCGGCTCCTGGCGTCGGGCGGGCGAGGGAAGCCCCGCCGAGCACCGGCTGCTGCCCGCCCTGCCACGCACAGCACGGCGCCCGCGGCGGCGCCCACGTGGAGCCCTCCCGCGCCAGCCCCGGGGGGCTCGGCGCTCTCGGGAGGGGCGTCCCTGGGCCAGATCCGCCGGCGGCCCGGGGGGACCGAGCCTGCGCCACCCGCGGAGGCACTGCCCTCGAGTAGCCCCGAGACGACGGAGGCGCGCGCTCTGTGCATGCATTGCCGCCAGTGCGCTGGGGCGTTTTGCAGAATCGCCTAAGCGACCTGAAACAAAACGGTCTCTGCCCCTAGGGGCTTCCAAACGACATTTTATCAGGGTCAGGAGAGGTTTAGCAAGGTAAGCAAAGGTCCCCCCCCCCCGCCCGCCCCAACCCTGTTTTATTGCAGTTGAGATTTGAAGACTTTGGGAAGGGGTTCAAGCCAAAGGGGTGGCCTTGGATTAATTTTGGGTTGCCGGGGAGGTTGGAAGCCCTGCATGCCAATGCTCCCTCGGTTCCAAAGCTCGCTCAGTGTCCTTAGATGAGCCACTCATCCAACTCCATATTAGATGGTCATGGCGTCCTACATAGCAGGGTTGTTGTAAAGACAGCTTGTGAAGACTGGGCAAAGCATTGCAGAAACACCTTGTGCGTGTTAGCGAATGTCCTGAAGTATTCAAAATGTACTACTCCCCTTTCTCGTGATGGAACTTTACAACAACCCTGTAAGGCAGGATTCTGTTGTGGACTAAAACATTGGTTCCATATGAAGAGAAGTGCTGGTTCTACCTGGAATTTTGTTTAAGAAGGATAATGCTGGCTGCCTCCAAAGCTCAGACGCTTCATGATGCAAGTGAATAATGGGTGGCTACTGGAGGTAAAAGAGGAAACACTCTGCACAAGCTCAGAGGCATGGCTATTACTTTCATCTACTTCAGTCCTTGGCATTGTAACCAGATTAGAGTGGACAGAGTCTAAGACAGCTGGCCACGAATACAAAATTGTGCCCTGGCTTTCCAACGAGGCCTGGTGACTTTTTAGGGTCTGGCCAGACACCAGCTTTGAGCTGGTCCATAAGAGCAGAGTAAGAGTTTGGCTGTGTGTCTCCAAGCAGGAGAGTTCAGAAAAAGCCGGACTCCTGACTTCCTTTTCCTCAACTCTGGGAAATGGGTGATTGGTTAGAGAATCACAGGAAAATTGTACTGGATTCTTTTCCTGTCTGTGGCTCACCCAAACACATCACAAATGGATTCCATGTAAAAGGATGTGTGTAGTTTTATGGAATCATAGAATTGGGAATGTGGGGGACATACACATATGCAGAAAGACCTCTTACTTCAAATGATCTGTTTTAAATACTCTCCTTTGAGAGCCCACATGGTTGTCCAACATAAGTGTCTAGAAAGGAAGGAAAGAATTCCTTGGGCAGCTGATCTTCCATATTCACAGGGATTAGGAGATGGGGACCCCTTCAAAAGTGGAAAAACCATGGATCTCTCTAGGCCCCCCCAAACCTTAACTCATAGCATGTATTGGATTGCTTCCCTCCCCTCCTGCATTGTTGATACGTACACCTACCAGCTAATTGAAAAACTTTTTTAATTTTAATTTTAAAAATACCACTCACCAAATGCCTATGCGAGGTTAGGCTAATATCCACTTCCACTTCCACACGGAAGTGAAGCAAACGGCATCACAAATTCCCTTTTTTTCTTCTTTTGTCTTGACACACCTCACAGTCAACCGTTGATGCCGTAATGGCAGGCAACAGCAACAGCTGACTTTGCTGTACGAAGCATATCTAATATTTCAACCTTTTCTTGTAAAATCTTCACCTTTTTTGCCTCTTGGGGCCACTTTCGGAAGCACGATGCTTTGGATTCAGGATTACAGTCGATAATTTATTGCATTTTAAAGATGCGGAAAGTTGTGAGAAACACCAGATAACATTGCAAACTGGGAGACAAAACATGTGAGGGAGGCTCAGTATTACCGAGACAGAGAGCCTGGCTTTTTTAGTTTTCACGTCATCTGTGATTTTCCGCTGCAGGATGCAAAACTCCCCCCAAAAAAAAAAAAAAAATCCCATTTAATTCGCAAATGTCAAATCCTTGATTTTGCACAATTCTCATGGTCCCCAGGGGGATGCCCTGCCAAGCCATGCCCCAGCTGTGCCCCCTGCATTGGCATCCCCGTTATTAGCTCCAAGCTGAGATAACAGAGGGGATCCCCTTCCCTACTGGAAATTCCTTGCTGTTACTCTAGACAGTGGAGAATCATTTCAAGCAAGTTTCCTTGCGGGAGGTGGGCTCAAGAGCCAACGTCCAACCCGCTGGAAGAAGCCTCCGCAGGCCAGATGCAGAGCCTCCGCAGGCCACGTTACTGGCCCCGGCTGGACGTTGCGCATCTCTGCTCTTGGGAGAGACACTGCCGGCTGTTAATTTTTCCGTTTGCTTTTCTGTCTGGGGACAATTCCTGTTTTCTTCTGGCAGCTTGTGTGCGTGTTTCTGTCGCATCTTTCTTTCACTTGGATGGGCTCGTCGTTTTCCGTGTTCCTTGTCCCCTGATCATCTGCATTTTAAAGTTTGCGTTGCAAATATCTCTTATAAGGAAACAGAGGAACATACTCAAACGAAAAGAAAAAGGCACAGCCCTCTCACGTGGGAGCCAGATCGCTGCCCTGGAACGTGCTTGGTAGCTGCAGTTGTGCCGGTAGGGTGGAAAGCTCCCTGAGGATGGAATGGCGTGTCCTGGCCAGCTACTTGAACCCTGGATGGGACTGTCCCACGCTGCAACTCTTTGTTGCAGGAGCCATTTTATCCATCTCTGCTACAAAAAAGGCAGAAGCAGGGAAGGGAATGCTCTTTGAATGATCCTATAACCCCAGGGCCCGAGGCAGTGAGGCTGTTTGCTGGCTTCTCTCCTGCCCCACCTCCTGCCCCAGTGAAGTGGCCAGCCCTCCAGTGATGCTCCCAAGAAGCTCAGGCGGGGCTTGCTGGGCAGGGTGCCGTCAACGCCCTTCTCTTTTCCCCCTTCCTTCGCTCCCCCTCACACAGGTGACTGGGTGGGGTCACACCCGCACAACCTGTTTGGCTGCAACCTGGCAGGTGGGGAAGGTTCATGCTGTTCCTACTGGCTTTGTGCTCACCTGGCCTCACCTTAAAAGACCCTCCCGCCCCACCTTGGGTGCATCCCTGGCCTCCCTCCACCGCCATCTTTGCGCCGTCCTCTGCCGTCTCCCCCCGCCCCCTGCCCGTCTTCCACGCCTGACTCAGAATGGCCACAAGCGCTTCGGATTCAGCTGAGCTCGGCGGAAAGCGTGGCATGAATCTGCTGCCCACTTGCCAAGGCAAACAGGGCCCTCTGCAAAGACATTTATCTCACGGCTGCACGGAGTGCAGGCGGGATCAAGACCCAAGAAAGGCTCCGTTTATGCAAGGCCCCATTCCCTGATAATGCCAAGGTCTTACTTGCAGGCGGCGCATGAATCCAGAATTGTGTTTTGCTGGATTACAGAACTGGGGGAAAGGAGAGAACGCACAGAGACGTGCGGTTGAAAAAGACCCGTTGTGCCACATCTCAGTGGCAGAGTGCCGGCGGTGCTTGCAGAAACTCCTCGGTTTGATTCCTGGGCTCCCAAGTCTCCAGCTCGAAACCTGAGCCCCTGTTGCCGTTTTCAGCAATTTAGAGCTAGCTGGACCAGGGTGATGACTAACCAGAAATGGTCCTTCGCTTTTGGTCTCATTCTCCAATATGATTCCAGAGCAGAAGTGGAGGAAATGTGTATTTTTTCCCATGGTCTCCTGAGGATGGGTCGCATTCTGCCTGGGGACATGACTCAGCCGTCTGGATTCGCACCAAGTTGAAATTTGCACCTTGATCAGGTTTCAGATGGACGCTTGCTTGCTTTCCGGAGGTGTCCACCTCCTAAAGATGAAGGGGTTGTGTCAGAAGTAGAAGCAGGTGACAAGACTCCTGGACAGGTATTTTGGCAGGTGCAGAGTGCCTTCAGGAAGACATTGCTCCTGAGCAGAGTGAATTACAGTGGGCACAAAGTGAAATCGGATAAGGACGTTCTCCTGAGTGGGTCCAGAGCGGATTTAGGTTTCAAAAACACAGATGGAAGTGCTCCTGGGAAGGGTGCATTTCAGAAAGAGTCTGTAAGCAGTGGGTGCCCTGTGTTTTAGTTTCCTCTCTCATGTGCCATTTTGAGTGCATCTTAGGTAGAAAAGTGGATTTTAAAAAACTGGATAGACATGAATTAAATAAAGTGTTGACCCCATCTTGGAAGGCTGATCCTGGGAATTTAGGAGAAAGGGTTTCCTCTGCATGTTACAAGCCTCCTTGTGAGCAGCTGTGGATCTTTTATGCTCAGTTGCTCTGCTCGCTTCCTGTAAAATGGATGTAGGCAGGGAGCTGCTCTACAAGGTTCTGTTTGCAAGTGCAAATACAAAAGGAGACCCTCCCATCCCCTTTGCCAAAATATAAATAAGTCGTGTGCACTATGTATAAACATGGGAGACACCAAGCTGTAGGGTCAGTCCCCTTCCCATAGTTTCCACAGCCACCTTGTTCCTCCCCAGCTCAGAGTTCTTCTCCCTTTGCATCACCACCACACCTCCGGCACCCATGAGAAAACAGGCAGCTGAGGGGGGAAATCCAGAGTAAATCCCCCTGTGGCTCAGAAACCCACAGCTTGTGGGACGGTTGATGCAGCTGGTTCTCCCCCTAAATTACTGGCTTCACATCCCCAAGCCTGCTCTGAAAAGAGGCACCACAGCTCATGGTTGCAGGCCTTGCCTGCGCGCACACCCGCGCACGTGTGCACCCCCGCCAGCTGCCACGCGCTGTGCAAACTCGGCCCACACCACCTCTGGCCTGCTTTTGCCCTAATCGAAAAACACAGAGGGCATTTGGTCGTCCTTGTTGCATTGGAAGCACTTGTGTGCTCCGTGGTCTCGTTCTTAATCACAGATGGTTCACAATCTCCCCGTGGCGTGTGCAAAGATGGCAGGCAGTGTGTGACGTGGCGCAGCTGCCCATGGATCGATGCGAGTTGCCCTGTCCGTGCATTAGAAGGCCTATGTGCCCTTCACACCCCAGGGCAGAATTCTGGGGGCGGAGCCAGTTGGAGGCGGGGCCTGGTCAGGATGTAGCGCTCAGGTGCGCTCATGAGCCAGGATGTGCGTCACTGCTGAGACGCAGCTCTTTCTCCACCCAAAAAGGTGCATAACAAATAATAATAATAATAATAATAATAATAAT
Source organism: Varanus salvator macromaculatus (assembly GCA_023646645.1). Classification (NCBI taxonomy): domain Eukaryota; kingdom Metazoa; phylum Chordata; class Lepidosauria; order Squamata; family Varanidae; genus Varanus; species Varanus salvator. The sequence continues at coordinate 6,996,608 of JAIXND010000803.1, read as the reverse complement.
AATAATAATATTGATGGAACATTGGATGCAAATACACTGAGGACAAGACAACTAAGGGAGGTTCTCAGGGGAGTAAAAAGAGAGGGGCTTTTCAGGGGTGGCCCCCAAATTCAGTGATTTGAATCACTGAAGCCCATCTGGTGCCAACACTGTCATATTTTCACGGCTGGATTCAGACGGCCCTCTCCTCCTAGGCATTTAATGGCACTTCATGGGATACATCAGCTGTTTTAACAGGAATGTTTTTTTAATGAAACTGAGCTGTTTCGATGCCTTTACATATGTACATCTGAATTTTATGCTCTTTCTCCACCTTTTAAAAGTAAGGGTCCTTGTTTGTAAGCTGAAGTGTGTGTACGTACGTGAGAGTTATTCCCTGACCTCGTTCTCTCCTGGAAACAGGTTGCCCTCATTTCCAACTCTGAAATCATCTCTTTAATTAGTAGTTCTCTCTTTGCAGCCCTAGCAATCGTTAATTGTTTGGGGGGTTCTTTTTGTTTTGAATTTTCCCCCTTTTCCTTCCTGTTGTTTTTGGCATCACAGCTCAGCTTGGTCACAATGGGATGGACCTGCTGTGGTCAAAAGCACCTTTTCCCTGAGTTCCTTCGCAGAGGGATTTGATGTACTACTGTGCGTGTCTGGCAGTCGCGAACTCCGTGACAAGAGCAAAGTGAAGCGTGGCATCCCTTTATTATGTATTTATTTAGTTAAAACTTTTATATACCATCCTCTGTCAAGGTCTCGGGACGGTCTTATAATAAAACAGAGTGGAGCAGAGCATCCAAATTGATTTTCTATATGATAAAACCCCACATTAAAATCAGACTCAGACCTTGAAATAATGGGAAAATTAAAAGGGGCTGGGTCGGCCGAGACCCTTCCCCAAGACAGCCTCAGTCCGGTGTCCCTGAGATGCGGTCCTTCGTTGGGCCACTCTGCGGGAAGCGGAGGGGGCCACGGGGCCCAAGGGGTGACCCTCCGGCAGCTGCAGTTCTGCAGGGATCCTGGGAGCGGCTTGGGCCCGGCACCCGCGGATGCTGCCGGAGGAGCCACCTGGCGCCTCCCAGTTCTGGCATGCAGTGATTGCTAGCAAAGCGGAAAACAAAAGCGACATCTTTGTGGCTGACAGAGCCGGCAGCTGCTCCGGCAGCGCCTGCTTTGGGGGCGCCAACCCTGGGCGGGGAGGATGGGTTCCTGTGTCAACCACTTCAGAGGGTCTGGGGGAAGGCGTGGGGGCGCGTGCACCGACAGGGTATGAAACGCAAGCCACACAGCAGTGTGAACCGCCCCTGCCGTGCGGCTGCTAATTTTAGTGGGCCCCCCACCAGAAGGAAATGGTTACTGTACTTGGGGGGGTGGCTTCTGTGCTGTAAGCATTTGTCTCTTCCAGGTTCTGGAAGGCCCATGGGCGAGACCCCTTCCTTGGGCCCCCCTCCCTCGGTGCATCTTCTCACCGTTTTGCTAGGACTAGCTGGCCCTCCTCCTCCTCTTCCTCCTTGTGTCCCCTCCTTGCTGGTTTCACAGGGAAGGACCAGAGGATCTTTGCTTTCATGAGCAGCCTTGACTGCATCTGTATCCCATAGGACTACACTTCTCCTGGAGCTGCCCCTTCACCATCGCCTGCAAGAGAGTATCTTTATTTATTAGATCATTAGAAGGCCAGATCCTGAAGATGAAACTCAAATACTTTGGCCACCTAATGAGAAGGAAGGACTCCCTGGAGAAGAGCCTGATGCTGGGAAGAATTGATGGCAAAAGGAGGAGGGGACGGCAGAGGGTGAGGTGGCTGGATGGAGTCACTGGGGCAGTTGGTGTGAGCTTAGGTGGACTCCGGCGGATGGTGGAGGACAGGAAGGCCTGGAGGAGTGTTGTCCATGGGGTTGCGATGGGTCGGACACGACTTCACAACTAACAACAACAACAACAAAACTCAAGGGCAAAGTGAAGCATGACATCCATCCATCCATCCATTCATCCATTTATTTATTTATTGCTTTTCTATCCCATCCCCTGCAAAGATCTCGGGGCAGCTTACAATAGATAAACAGAATAAAACGAACCCCACAGCAGCAGGCTGTTAATATACTTAAAACCCCAGTTAAAATCAATTAAACATAAAATAACTGGAAAATGAAAAGGGTTTTGCCTGATGTCAAAAAGAATATAACTTCAAACCTCTCTGGGAAGTGTATTCCAGAGTCGAGGAGCCACCAAAGAGAAGGCCCTGCTCCAGATACTCTCCCTTCAAGGAGGGCTCCCAGAGCAGGGCCTCCGCCTCAGAACTCAAGGGGCAGGGGCACATGGGGAAGGAGGCGCTCCTTCAGGTATCCCGGACCCAAGCGCTTCAGGGCTTTAGGGGTCATAATCAACATCCTAAATTGGGTCTGGACTTGAACCCGTAGAGGACCGGCATTATATGTGAAAACTAGCCAGATTTTAGGCCAAATTTTTTCCCCAAAGAGTGTGAAGCATCTGGAAGAGCTTTCTTCATAAGTCCTTAGGGAGTTGGGTCCGGTGTGGTTGTCTTTCCCATTCTGGGGCCCTCCTAGGGTGATGGCTGGCAAGGGGGCAGGAAAGGGTGTTGGAGCCCCGAAGATTACTTATTTGGAAGTGCTCACGAAAGCAAATGTTTTCTAGACAGGTTGGGTGTAGGAGCAAAGGTGCTTCCAGTTGGGGCAAAGAATAAATGGATTTCAAGAATGCTTCGCCCAACAGTCGTCTCTCTGTATGAGTTTCTGCTCGAACCTTGCCTCCTCCTCCTCGTCACGGGTCTCCTGCTTGCGTCTCTGAAGCACCCGGGGCACATCAATCCCTGACGTGAAGACACAGAACAACCTCCCTAGCGCCGATGCTTTGCACTCCAGCTCTCATCAGCCCCAGCCACAACGGCCAGTGGTCAGGGATGATGGGAAGTGCCGTGGAAAACTTCTGCAGCACGCTGGAGCATGAAGCATTACCACCGAAAAATGCACACAGTCACCTGACAGCCAAGAGAGTGTACAGACACACACACACACACACACACGTGTGTGCCCCAACTGCTGTCAGGTGACTGGGAAACCCAACCAATGTGACATGCTTGCACGGCCTTCATAATCGTGGCCCCTTTCTCAGCCAGATGCCGCCCTGAAGAAATTTCCTCTGCCGTTCCCTCACCCACCCACTCACCCACCCACCTCGGTTTTCTTTTAAATCTTTCGGTTTCTCCGAAGGGTTGATGGTAACACCGCGGCCTGCGAGGTGTGAAGCAGTGGGAAGAGGAAGCTGGCACTTCCCCTCATCTGGCAGTCCAGGAACTGCCGATCCGAAAGCAGCGCATCTGGACACACGCAGAGCGCTCGGCCGGGTCCACGCATGTGGGCATGTGCCTCGCACATGAGCGGAGGCCGGGTGGGCCTGCCCATTTAAATCCGGCCTGTTTAAACGGGAGAACCGCTCTGTAGGGTGAGTCCCTCGAAGACACCTCATTTGAGTTCCCCCAGCCCTTATCCAACAAGATACTCGCGTGTTCTTTGACCGCCAAGCAAAGAGGCCTGTATCGGGGCTTTTTCGCTAAAAGGTTTGGGGAACCCCTCACCCCTGTGGCCATCTCCCTTTTGCACATGGGTGGCGGTGTTGCACCTGCTAGCCCATCAGCACGCACAGCTGGATATTGGAGATGGAGGGGATGGGGGTGAGATGGAGCCGAGCTATTCTGAGGTGGTTTATTTCGGGGGACCAGGTGCGGGAGACGGACAAAACAGGAAGGTTGTTTGCATCCGTGCTGTGGGATCGAGACAGCCGCCCTGGAGGTGCTGGATAGGATGGGCCACAGCTTTGATGGGTTTCACTCCTTTTAAGTTACTAGCCCTCATGAGGAGGTGCGGAACCTCCCTGGGCAGCGGGGGTCCTTGTCTGACGCCCAGGCACTGCTTGTGCAGGGCCATGCGGTGCCATGCTTGGCACTCCTGAGGGGCCCGGAGGGATCTTGGCCGCCGCTTTTTGAAGACGGGATGCTGCTGGGAGCGAGGCCTTTGCTCTGAGCCACCAGAGCAGCTCTGAGCTCCCGAATTCTTCCTTCAACATGATGCAACCTTCTCGCGTTTCTGTTTGCAATGTTGTTCAAGAGAAAGAAGCAACGCTCTTTCGGTGTTGAGCAATAAACCCGCGATGGGCATTCCCCACCCTTCCCATGACTGGCAGGTGATGCTGTGTTGACGCTGCATCTTCTCTCTGTAAAAACCAAACCTGTTGGGTTTCTGCCTGCCACACGGTGGTTGTTAAGGGCACACCAGTCAGGCCAGATGTGGGGGGAGAAGTGACAGCGGCACATGCGGTCCAGCCAAACCAGGGTTTTGGACTACAGCTGCTACAGTCCTGGGCACAGGCCATGCTGTCTGGGGCTTATGGGTGTTGTAGTGCAAATCACCTAGAAGGTGCCAGTTGGCCTATCCCACCTATGACTGCAATGCAGTGGGTGCCCTCTGCTGGTAGACACACAAACTGCAGTTTGACAGTCCTGGGTTAATTTCCAAAAATGAAACCTGCCCCCCAGAGACTGGCTAAGATGAAGTGGGGGGGGGGGGGAGGTAAGAATTACATAATAAATAGATAACCTCTTTCTCTAATCCCCTCAACGTATTCCTCAATATGCAAGGAGTGAATGTGGTGGTGAGAAGGCAGAATCCACTTTGCATATGCTCAGAGGTGCTCTTACTACATTTCCTGTCATTCCTGCCCATGATTATCACTCTTATGGCATGCATCCATTCATGAAAGTTGCTACCCTCCCTTCCAAAATGGAAGCACCCAAAGCAGCAAAATATTAATTTGACAACACAAGCAAGAATCGGTCTCCGTAAATGCTCAGAAACTATCTTATCATTTCTTTGCACAAGCTCAGTGACGCTGATTTCACCTGAACGTTATACACAAGGGTGTGATGTCAGGTGCACTTTGACCCTAAATGGCTGCATTTATAAACTATGACATCACCCTGCATACCTACACCCAAAGTTCAAATTCCACCGCCTGGCCTACCATGCAGGGCGAGTTTGAGGATAAAACGGAGAAAAGAGGATTATACAAGGTGCTGAGCCCTCTTGCAGGCAATGCATATGACCGCATCTTTGTCTGCATGGGAGGTACCATATTTTTTGCTCTATAAGACTCACTTCCCCCCCTCAAAAGGAAGGGGAAATGTCTGTGCGTCTTAGAGAGCGAATATGTGTGTGCAGTGAGTCTGTCAGATGTGCAGCCCATGGGGAAGCGATGGGGAATGTGCCTGTGATTATGTGCCCATTTGATTCAGAATATTTTGTTTCTTGTTTTCCTCCTCTAAAAACTAGGTGCGTCTTATGGTCAGGAGCATCTTATAGAGCGAAAAATACGGTAATTTTGTCTGCGTCCGGAAGAGTGGTGTTGCGATGAGGACGAGGCTTTCCCTCTCTTTCAATGGAAGCACAACACAATTTTACTTGTTAGCGATTTAATACTGAATACATCCAAAAGCAGGCCTTGCTCAGAATCACTTTTCCTACACCCGCTGCGACTTCCCGTTATGTTCCATCCTCCCCGTTCCAACCAAACTCAGAATCTGGCCGTCGGTATATAACTGCATCCCGCTTGGGATCTCCCACACGCAGCACCATCAACCCCGACCAAATGCCAAGGCCTTTCCGAACCACCATCTCAGCCACAGGATGTCAACCGTGCCCTGTGCCAGAAAATCTCTTTATCTCTGCCCACCCTCACTACCCACTTTCCTTTTTCCTTTTAAGTTCATGCAAAAACTAACTTGCTGCATTATGGGGTCTGGACCGTAATCCCAGGCTTTGGTTATGCCAGCTTGGGGCCAATCGGAGAAAGAGACGTCAGCAAAACCACACCACTGTTGCAGCTGCTCCACACACACGACTGGGAGCTAAATATCCCGAACTTGATCTCGGTATAACATCCTTCTGTCCCCTTCTGCCTCCTTCCTTGCTCGTGCCTGATTCTTCTTGCTTCTTATATATGGTACGGTCCTCCCCGTGTCTTGCTCCTTACATAGCCCTCTCCACATTTCTCTTTCAAACGGTTTATCAGCCTCACCTCTCCCTCCATCCGGTTTCTCATTCAAGGATCGGGTCAAAGTGATGCTCCATTTCCAATGCGCTATGAATAAATGCTAAGTTCTAATAGCAAAAGAAGAAAGGGGGAGCTTGAAAGGGGAAGAATAGATTTTATCTAGCCAGAAACTTCTGGAAATGCTACAGATCCTAAGACTGAGACCCAAGCATTTCTCCAGACACCTTTTCAGCATTAGCTGGTGTACTTCTTATTTTTTCCCCTTCTGTGCCCTATATCAGAGGTAAGCAGAAGCAAGATAAAGATCTTATGGTAGGTTGCTAAGTAGTTTACCATAAATCATGGAGAGGGCTCGGCTCCCAGGCCTTTAAACGAGAAAGGGACAAAAGGCAGGGAGGGCTCTCTCAAGGCTGACTTTGCACTGATCGCTTAGCTATCAGCCTCAGTGTTCCTCATCTGTAAAATGGGAGTATGACTCAGTTGTGCATTTTTCACCAGGCCTTGGTTCAGTTTGGCTGGCCAGCTTTAGTACGTTGCCTCGGAATCACTCATCATGCCTTCATTTGTATAAATATTAGCATGTGGCTGGTTGAAGGCTTGCCACAGGTCGCTGACTTGCACACCACCTGTTCCCAAGCCACCGCTCTGTGGATCTCTCTGGTTGGAAGCCCATGGCACCTGAATGTTTTAAAAAATCAATACAGACTCCTGCCATCTCCCTTCCCATATGGGACTGACCAGCCCTCGGGTCCATCGATGCCAGAGGGTTCCTGACATGCCCCGTGGAATTCCCCTGGGTCACCCCTCTTCACCCAGCTGCCACGTAATCAGTAGCTTCCTGGCTTTCTCCACTTCAGCGCTCAACGGTTGGCAGTAAAAGCTTTGAGCTGGAAGATACTGGTAGTTTTGACTCCAGCCCTTTTGCTCCACAGCGACGCATCTCTCGAGAGCCTTCCCAAAATAGCATTTGGCCGTCGGGAGGGGAGAGGATCAATGGCAAGCATTATGTTCTCCAAACCAGACAGTACCACATCTTTTGGAAACCCACCAGCAAAGCCACTAGAGATCATCCATTTCTCTTGCAATCTATCCCTGAGCAGATAGACTGCTTTTGAAGATGGAGGTTCCACTGAGCTGAGGCTGTATTTAGCTGACCCATCTTTTTCCATGCATTTTTCGAATGCCCTTCACTAAAACCATTAACTCAGCCCAAGGATCTCTCCCAGTTTTTCAGGGCAACGGCTGCTGTGATTCACCTACGCATCCCATACAGAAATGGTTTTTCTTACCTCCTGCATTTATTAGCAGCCACCTCATTGGCTGACTTCAAGATGCCTTGCTCCCATCACACTTTTAATTAAGTTAGCAAACACAGTAGTTTCGTTAAAAGGAGGAAGCTCCAAACTGTGCCCAAGGAATTGAGATGCACCGCTTTGATTTGCTCCGCGATGGAGTTTTTTCCTCCTTGGAAACTCCCTGTTGAGAGTTAAACTGGTTTAGGGTCAGGGTGGGGATCGAACTGGTTTACATGAGGAGCAGAGCCCTTTTAGATGGAGAAAAGCCATCTGGGCATAACTGGAACTCGTTGGACTCTGTGCTAAGTCAGCCCCGTGACCGCCGCTAAGTTTCTAGCCCTGCATTCACCCTGTTCTACTGCCTTAACCTGTATATGCATAAAGAAACCAATAATTCTGAAAAGCCAGTGGAACGTTCTAAAATTCTCCCTTTCCACCCAAGGAAGCTGGAGGAGCTGGCAATTAAATATATTTCCCGAGCTCCCTATGGCTGAGAGAGGCTGGCCATCGAGGCAGCCCCTTTCCCCGGCTTCCGGGACCCCGACTTCCCTTCATCTCGGCGTGTTCAGCAGCACTTCCATCCAGCAGGGGCACGAGGTGATGAACCGGCGGGAGTAGCAGGGCCCCCAGCCTTTGGTGAAGCTGATGCGGATGGTGTGGGTATCACAGGGCCCATCGCCCAGGCCTCCGACCGCCAGGTTGCTGGCCCGCTCATAGTCGAACACCTTGATGGAGTATCCGGGAAGGATCTTGTGCACCGGCGGGCTGAGGCTGCCCGGAGGTCCCAGGGTGGGCGAGCAGACGAAGACGGGGTGCTCGCTGCGATTGTATGCCCAGACGCCGCTCGTCTCCCGGCTGAGGAGCAGCCCCTGCCCGATCTTGGCCTGGGCCCGCCGGACAGCCTGGCTGCGGTTCCTCGAGGCGAGCTGAGGCAGGCAGAGCCCGCTGCCCGCCGGCAGGTCGGAGAAGACGTTCACGTAGTCGTCGTGGACGGGGTAGAGGCGGCCCACGCGCAGGCGGTACTCCCAGTAGGCCAGCTTGCACCAGTAGCTGTCTTTGAGCGAGTGCTGCGAGAGGCTTGTGTCTGTAGGACGAGAGGAAGGATCTGTGAAGGGCTTTCTCCGGGGCTGGATGGATATTTGTGAAGCGCCGGGAAAGCGGACACAAATTTGCATGACCTGTGTGTAGGCCGGTTTATACAGACAGGTGCAACACAGCCATGGAAATTTAAAAATGAGAGAGCCAGTTGGGGTGTAGTAACTAGAGAAATGGACTTGGATTCTGGCAAGCTCGGTTTTAGGACCTGCTCAGCGAAGAAGCGCACGGGGTGACTTTGGGCCAGGCTCTGTCTCTCCGCCTAACCCGTCTCAGAACGATTGGCGGCCAGCCAAGTAAGCTGCCTCGGATTCCATGCAGAAGGAAAAACAGAAGGCAGGATATAAAGGAAATGGTGACTAAACAAATATTCGAAGGCATTCCTGGCCTTTGCCAGACTACTGCGGGGTCTTTGGGGCTGAAAGGAAGACCATCAGAACCAGAGACATTGGACACTGTACCTCTCTAATGCACCTGCCCACATATGTTGCACTACAGTGCCCATCAGCCACTGCCAGCGCGGCACAGACAAACAAGAAAAGGCCCCAGTAGGATGGAAACAGCCAGGGTGAGACCTGGGGCCAAAGTCTAGGACCCTGCAGCCAAACGAAGGCAGCAAATTACCCCCCGCCCCCCGAGAGGAGGGTAAAAGTGCAGGAAGGAACTCCTTTTTGATTCTGGGAATCCTGCACATGCTCAGAGGTTGGGTTTTATTTTGCTTCTTACATCAGGATGGGCGGACTGTTCTGCTGTTGTTCTAACACAGGATTGGGGAAGCAGTTTAAAGGGCGGGATGGCACCTGGCAGAGAGAGAGAGAGAGAGAGAGAGAGAGAGAGAGAGAGAGAGAGAGAGAGAGAGAGTGTGTGTGTGTGTGTGTGTGTGAAAGGGGAGTCGTGCGCTTCCCAGCTGCAGGAGTACCAGTGGCTCTCTAAAAGGACTTCCAGAAGGCTGTGCAGGCCAGGGCCTGACCTCACACGGCTCACGGAGGGTCCATAGCTCAGCAGTTCACCTGCAATTATTCCAGGGCAATCCCTGCCATCTTCAGGCACGTCTTCAAAAACTCCTGCCCGGAGCCTGCAGCCACTCGGTCCAAGCAACACCTACGGACCAGGGCTCTGCCTCCAAAGCTTGCAGAAAATCCCGGCCTAAAGCAGGCGTCTTGCCTTTGCCCGAGGAGCGGACACCCGAAGACAGAGACTCCCACCCGGCGGCCCAGAAAGAGAGCCGAAGCCCTCTGCTCAGAGACCTCGGGCCACGGCGGGCTGGGGGACTCCCACCGGCCCGGCCGTGGAGCCGCGCCGCAGCGCTGCAGACGAGCACGTAGGCCCGCGGCGGTGTGCCGGGGCCCCGTCGCCGGCCGGGATGGAGAAAAAGGCAGCCCCGGCGCCAGCTTGCTTGGATGTGGCGCCGTGGACGGGCGCCAGGACTCGGCGCCGCTCCTTACGTCAGGGAACATTGTCTGTACCTCTGCGGGCCATACTTCCTCCCGGCCGGCGGGAACCAGAAATAACAGGGGAAGCCGGCTGTTGTTCTGCTCCTCCCCCAGGCCCGGACCCTGCTATTGCTTTTTTCTGTGGAGGCTCAGCAAGATGTTGAGCCGGGCGCCTCCCAGCGGGTTTTCCTTCTGTGGAGCGGGGTGGGCGAGGCTGACCCAGCAGAGGACAGGCTCCGTGGGCCCCACGGCTCTGGAGTGGCTTCCAGAGGGTTTCCACCTTATCCCTTCTGCAGGAGGCGGCCGGCCCTGACTTCGGGCGTGGGGACAGGGGGCCACAGTGAAGCGTGGCCGAGACCGATGGGGAACCCCGAAGAGGACGCCCTGGTGGAGCGAAGTCGCCTCAGGGCCTGGACTGGTGGCCTTTCGGGGCCCTCCTTTAGAGGACTGTGTGCAACTTCCGCCACAAAGAACACATTTCTCTTTCCGCGCTTTACAAAAGGCCGGCCCTACCATTCAGCAGGGTGAGCGGGAGGTGGCAGGTGTGGCGAGGTTGTGCCAGAGCGGTGCTAGGTACCGAAAAGAGCCAAGGCTCCGGCTAACAGGACCACTCCCCACCACAACTTGGCATATTTTAATTTTGATCGGTTCTCAAGTCTGCGCGCTTCTTGAAAAGAGCCGGTCTCCCAAGGGACACCTGATTTATCAACACGGATTAGGGACAGTGGAGGAGACGACATTTGATTCGGGGGAGCCGAGACATCCGGGATCCTCAGGAGCCCGTGGCTTTATTCCCGGACTTGGGCTGCATCATTCCAGACAGGAAGCATGCGACTCACAGCGCTCCTCTTCTCGTCTGGAGTGTCTGACACTCAGGAGCAAGCTGCTTCTGAACGAACAGGCTCTGTTGCTACTGTGCGCCGACCCAGACCGGCTCAGTCCAACACAGTTTTGGTCTCCGGGATGCCCACACAGAAGACCCGAATTTCAGCAGCCTGCTGCTTTCGAAATTGTCTTCCCAGGTAGGCTATGTCTGATCATTTCATCATCATGGCTAAAAAACTTTGACAGACCCCTTCCTCCTGCTCTGTGGACTGTGTCTAATTGTAATCCCTTTAGACAGCCTTCTAAAGTTACTAGTCCTCACCATGATTGATGCAGTTGAAGCTCACCACCCATGCACTAGGGGGAGATAGCAACAGTTTCTCAAGAGCTGCAAAAAAATCAACCCCAACCTTTCAAAAAAGGGGGTGACCCTAACTCTCCTCACTAGAAGAATTCCCCTTCCTTCTAGTACCCTAAAAATCATAAAGGTTTATTCTCAGTGGCATGGTAAGAACCAGATTCTGTGTCTTTGGACCTTCTTTCTGCTTCAGCCCTCTATTTTGGCTGCTGGTTTTAAGATGTCTTGAGTTTATCCTTCGGTTCCATCATGCGCCATTGTTTCAGGGTCTGTTTTTTAAAAAAAATATTGGTACCATATGTTTTTCATGTGCTCAGCCTAGATCTTGTTTTTGGAAGATTAAAAGTACAGTAAATAATGTTTAAAAAACAACCTCATTGCATGGAGATAGCCATGTGGGAGCACTCTGTCATTTACCGTATTTTTTGCTCTATAAGACTCACTTTTTTCCCCTCAAAAGTAAGGGGAAATGTCTGTGCGTCTTATAGAGCGAATATGTGTGTGCAGTAAGTCTGTCGGATGTGCAGCCCATGGGGAAGCGATGGGGAACGTGCCTGTGATGATGTGCCCATTTGAGTCAGAATATTTTTTTCTTGTTTTCCTCCTCGAAAAACTGGGTGCGTCTGATGGTCAGGCGCGTCTTATAGAGCGAAAAATACGGTAACTATTAAAGATGGAGAGCCCATTTGAAAAAAAAAAGTGGCAGCCCTCGTCCAGGAACACGAAGGCCTGGATCCACCCGGCTTCCAAGCCAGACTGTAAGAGCAAAGCGCTCAGAGTTGTCTCCCAAGTTGGGCAGATCTGTTGGTTTCGAATTGGGATGGATCGCGAGATGGAGACAGGTTGTTTCCCTCCAATCTATGGGCACATTTCCACAAAGTCTTCTCAAGCACCAAATAAACAAACCGCACACGCATCTCTCCCTTCCCCTCAATTGCCCAAAACTGTTCTTTCCTCACCTTGCCGTACTTTGCGATGGTTGTCCGAGGTGATGGAGCACTTGGTGAATGGAGAGATCTTGCAGTAGGGCGGTGGGGAGCTTTCTGCAACAGAGCAGAGCAAAGCACGAAGATGAGAGTGAGCAATTTCTAAATTAAGAAGACAAGAAGCGTTGTGCTGGGTCAGAGTAAAGGACTGACTATTCCAGGATTCCGTTCACACGGGAGCCAACCCTGTGAAATGCACAAGCAGGACAGACCGGCAAAGCACCTCCCGCCCATGTTCCCCAGCGACTGGTGTACCCAGGCACACTGTCTCTGAGCCTGCAGCCAGCAAAGAGCCATCGGGACTGGGATCCACGGACGGCCTTCTTCCCCTCCAAATTAGGAAGAATGAGAACACAAGATGCCCAGATGCTGTTTCCTGCTGATCGGTTAAGAGATGGGATTGTGTTGCTATGGCTGAAAGTTTACATTCCTGGAAAACTTCCAGTTTTGATGAGCTGCGGATCAGATCCCAGTCTATTGTAGCCTTGACCTATTTATTTATTTAAAATATTTATATGCCGTCCTAATTGCAAAAAAAGCCTCAGGACGGCTTACAATATAAATTAATATCTTTCTGCCTTAGGAGAGGTTCCTTAGCCCAAGGGGGACCTCAAGACGGGTGACCGCCGGGTGACGGGATGGGGAAAGGGGACGTGGCCCTCCGGGGAACTCCGGGGGCCAGGCGAATGCCCAGGCGGCCCGCGGAGCCACGTTTCCGCACCCCCGCTTTGCTTCTCCGCCCCCGCTCCCTTGCTCCGGCCACGCTCACCGGTTACAGCGAGCCGGCTCAGGTGATGCGGGTTGCAACAGTGCGTGGCGCCTTCGCTCCCGGGGCTTTTGCAGCTGCTCAGGCGCTTGAGTTCGTGCGGGTAGCGCAGGTCAGGCCAGCGGTAGAGGCGGCACAGGAGGAGCGAAGCGGGCAGGCCGGGCTTGGACCCCCGCGACTCGACCCAGACGCAGCCCGACTCGCCGCCGCCCCGCCTCTCCACCGCCTGCAGCAGCAGCTCCAATTCCTTGTCCTTCAGCTTCTTGAAGAGGGCATGAACGGCCGGTTTCAGGGCCCCCTGGCTGTCGTCCGGGCCGGGCGCGATGCAGCGATGCCTCCAGAGCCGTTGTACCAAGTTGGCTCGCCGCGACCGGAACATGAGTCTGGAAGGAACAATTGAGTTGCAACTACATCGCCGAGCATTCCTTGCATTTATATTATCCAGGAGTCTCCGTCACTCGGACAAGAACTGGAAAATTACAGGCTGCTCCTGGTTTAAAACCTCTGTAGAGTCATACGGCTTGCTGGCGCCTTTTCATTCTCCGTTTGGGAATGTGCTTTCCCTGGTTTGCCATAATTTACTACTGGGCTGGGCTACTGCCATGCACTCTGCCTGGGGCTGCCCTAGAAGGCTATTTGGAAACTCTAATCCATTTCAAACATGCAACCTGCTTTTTAACAGGGGCTGGTTTGCCAAATCTCAGAAGGGGCAAGTTACATCAAGTGCAGGGCTTTATCTCTGCTTGCTCGGGGCCTGGGGGGGGCGGGAGGAGATAGTAAAGACACAGGGTGAGAGAGGCCAGGACCAAAGCAGTGAGGTATTTCCTGATTGGCCTGAAGGCATGTGCTCTTAGCCCCACTTCTGAAATACTTGTGTGCAACCAGAAGCTGCTTGGATGTGGGGTGGGCACGTTTCCGGCTTTATAGTGGACAGTCCTCCTCTTGCCTGCCCCATCCAAGTCCATTCTAAAGATAAACGATGCCAAGAAAGGAGTATAAGCATTGGGGTACTAAGCAACAGACGCGCCTGCTCACAACCTTCTCCACTAGCTTGAATTAGAATTAGAATTGGATTTATGTTTCTCAGATGCGCATCTCTGTGAAAACCAGCATGCATAAATTTCACGTAACTCTGTGCCCCTGTGGTTCCCCCTCTCCCTGTTTTTTCAGCCTCTGTCCTAGCTATATCCAACTCTGCTCCCATCAGCAGTGGCATAGTGGCTCTGGAGTATTTGCAGGGTCGTAGCACTGATGGTTTTTATAACAGGAGGTTAATGTCGCCCGCCACCCTCCTCTGACTTCCCTGTTCCCTCTGGGTGAATTTTCCCAGCCACACTATATTTTATTCCCTGTCGTAATGCAAATTATTTCAGGGAAGTTTGGTTTGCAATGTGGGGTTCGGACTGACTAGCTTACAAAAGACGTGTGCTAACAGATGAAAATAGAACTGGTTTCTGGAGCTGGATTGTCACCACTGCCTAAATTTCTGGGCTCTCCTTTGGTCGCAGCTCCCGCCCCAACACACGCAGGGAGTGAGCCGCAGGTTCTGAACCTCCATCAGGAAGAGACGGGGAAACTCGACTGCAGTGGCTGAACACTGGCGTCCAGCTTCCGTCCGAGCACCAAGAAAGCTTCTCTGGCCCGCTTTGTACCTCCCCATCCACCTGGTCCAGTTTATCATTTAGGGCAGCCTTCCCCAAACCTAGCAATCTCCAGATACTTTGGACTACAACTTTCATCATACCCAGCCAGCATGGCAGATGGCCAGGAATGTTGGGTGCTGTAGTCCCAACATCCGGAGGGCATCGGTTTGGGAAAGGCTGCTTTAGGAACGTCTCATGTCCTGCAATTGTCTTCTGTACACGATGATGAATCAGTGAAGATAGGGATAGATATTATCACGTCCACTGAAGAGGCTCTGGACGCAGATCTTGCTAAACCTACATCTAAGCAGAAGTGAGAATTTCATCTCGGTTGCTCTTTGATGAGAATGTGGCAATATTTGCGTAATTTTTTCGCCAACTGAATGATAGAACTGGAGGAGTTTTTATTAAGATTGTGGAAGAAAAGTGGGAGACAGTGAAACTGTCCGATTTGTCCGTCCAAGCTTTTGGCTTTGACCGCGGATCTGCTAATGTCCACCTTTGAATCACCACGTATTCAAAACACAATTGTAGTGCAGCATTGGATTGTCATGTATTCTTCCAGATAGGCAGGTCCAGCCTGGTGCTTTCATGCTGGGAAAAGCTGCACCTACTGAACTGGGCCAGTGCAGATGCGTGAGGATTTCGGTTTGGTTTGTGGTTGGTAAGGACTTGCCAACATTTGCAAAGGTCTCCATAAATGGGACAGAAAAAATTTGGGGAGCAAAGAAATGGAATATGAGTGAAACCAAATCTGACAGATTCCTCCATCTTAAGCACATAAGAATGTCGGAAGAATTCTGCTAGATCTGACTGGAGTCCTTCTAGCCTGGCATTTATCCACACAGGGGCCACTCAGCTGTCTGTAGAAATCCGCAAACAGGACCTGGACGCAACAGCACCCTCCTACCCATGTTCCCCAGCCACCGGTGTACACAGCACACTGTCGCTGATCATGGATATAGCAAACAGCTATGAGGACTAGTGAGAGGCCATGAATCGCCTCTTCCTGCCAGAAACTGTCTAATCCCATTTAAACTTTTCCAAGATGGTGGCCTGTGGAACTACACCCCAGATTTAATTCTGAGCTGTAGGAAAAAGCCCTTCCTCCCGGCAGCCGACTTCACAGGATGAGCCCTTTGGGTTCTGGATTGGAAGAAAGTGAGAAAAGCATTTCCCAGGCTCCCTTCTCCTTTCTTCATCATCCTGTACTCCTCTGCCCTGCCTCCCCTCCATCATCTCTTTCCGAACCCAAGCAACCCCTGATATTGGAACTTTCCTCTTAGGGGAGCTACTCGGGTCCCCGAATCATTTCAGTTGCTCCTTTCTGCACTTTTCCTAACTCCGCAGGATGCATCCATCGCGCTAATATAGATATTTTGCAACAACTAGTTCTCATCCGCAAAAAACTTAAGCAGCCTGCCAAAAACTTGCAGTGGACTAGCAAGAACACATACAGACACCTCTGGGCTGAAGAAATTTAGCCACATAGGACCCCCCCCCCCAATACACATAACTGGGCACAACTGTGCATTTTCGGGGGATCCAACAAATAGCTCATTCCTAGCCACCCCCTCTCTCCCCACGAGGCATGGCTGGGAAAGGAAAAGGAAACCCCTTTTCCACGGGAAAGTTTGGTGAAGAAATGCAAAGAGAGAGGCTGGCTGCATCTTTGCTCTGGAAGCCTCTTTGCTTAGGTGTCTTTGGAAGGGGCAAAGGGAAAGCACTCTGTGCATTCTCAGGAGCACTTGCTCCCTTCAAACATTGGAAGGGCTGTGCTGCGGAAGACGGAGAGGCTTTTTCCCTCTCTCGATCTGGAAAGCAGGACTAGAACCCGCGGGGCATGGCAAGGAAGCAGACGGTGGCTGAAATTCGCCAGTGGTACGAGCTTTTTGGAGAGGCAAGAATTCCTCCGGCGCTTCGCTGAGGTATCGACGCAGGGGCACAGCGGCCGCTTGCCTGGGCGCCGTGGTCGCATCCTGCCCTGAGCTTGGGTACGACTGCATTGACCTCCAAGGCGTCTTTTCTTAGTCTGTCTTGGACCTGTGGGGAACCCCAGCTGGGCATCCTCACGGAAGAGCACGGAGCTAGCTTCATAGCCCGCTAGCACAAACACACGCGCGCGGAACACGCACGCCCGTTCGCAGCCACGCGTGGCCGTGGGAACACACGCACGGAACCCGCTGATGCCAAGCCCTGGCCCGGGCCTCCACACCAGCTCTTGCCCACGACCCCTCCGGGCGCCTCGTCCGTGCGCCATAGCGACGCACGCACACCTAGGCGGCGTGAGTGTGAGCACACGCGGGCACGTCGGCAGGTGGGAGCCCCGCAGCACCGGCGCTTCAGCCCGGCCCCCGCACCCCGCGCGTGCCCGACGCGCGCGCCCCCGTAGCCAGGCCTGGGGTGCCTCGCCTGGGAGGTCAGGGAAGCTGCGTCGGAGGAGACACTCACTGTGCAGGCGCCGGGGCTGAGCGCGCCACTGGGTCCAGACCCGCCGGGAGACTGGGACGGCTCGAGCCGCAGACTTCCTGGCACGGTCTTTTCTTGCTGGCTTGTCCCCTCCCCATCCTTCCCCTGCCCGGCCTCCCCGTGAGGGAGTCGGGGCTGGGAGGAAGCGGGGAAGTGGGGAGAGGCTGCGCAAAGCGGGGGCCACAGGGAGCAGGCAGCCCGGCAAGCCGCTCCGGACTCTCTCCAGCGCCCCAGGATGGATCATGAAACCGGTGGCCCCCTTGCTCTCCATGTTCCCCAGCAAGGGGTGTCCACAGGTACACAGCCTCTGACACTGAGGGTGGCGCAGGGCCATCGGGGCAGATGGGTGGAAGATTCCCCCTCTCCCGTTATCCTAAAATGCCTCCCTCTCAACTTTCCACATCCCTCCACCACGTCTCCCCTCACTCATCCTTCTCCTAAGCTAATCCATCCCAGGCAAAAGGGTTCCTCCTGGGAATGTTGCCGGATCGCCTTCTCTGAACCTTTTCCACCTCCACTCCATCCCTTCCTAGGAGCTTTGACCAGGGTTGCGCACAAAATTCAGCGTGTGGTCGCACCAGAAATTTGCATAAGGGCGGTTTTATTTTCAGTTCTTTTCCTAATCACGCTCAACTTGGAGTTGGCTGCTGGTCGCCGAAGCTGCACCCCGAGCCCCTCTTTTCATTGAGAGGCCCGCCTGCGAAGGCTGCCTTCATGGCAGAGTGGCTCTTATCGCTAGTTAGTCCCAATCGGTGAACACGGCAAGCCTTGGATCTTGTGTCCTTCACGCTGTCTGAATGCCATCTGTTGGGGTATAAAAAAAGAGGGGGCCGTCAGTGCCGGATTTGGGAGCGTTTGGGGGTTGTCTGGCTTTCACCAGCAACCAAATGCCGCACAGTTCAGTTCTGCTTGTCTCCCACTGCATCTGCTTTAACCCAACCCACAATTTTCCATGGAGAGAAAGGTCTGAGCACCGTTCAGTTCTGGAACTCAAGATAAATTCCTGGACTTAGAATTTATTTCAATTCTAAGTATCGTGTATTTTGCAAGAGAATTATCTGGAGGCTCTTGGGATTCCAGATCCGCCTGAACCATTCAGACATTCCTGTGTTCTCGGTTGTCAGTCGTGTCGTGCCAACCCAGAACATGGGTTCTTGTGCTGTGTAAACTCAACCGTGGTAACAACCCATAGTTCTCAACCCAACAACAAACCACGGGCTTTCTCTGTAAGTTGTTCACGGTTAAGAAACCATGGTTTGCTTTCATGGCTGGATTCACACGACACAATCAGCCATGATTGAACAACAGCCCATGATTCAAACCATACTTAACCCACGCAGTGGGTTTGCAAGATTGGGGGAGAAAAAGAAGCCATGGCGGTTTATTTTTCCGCATCCTGCTCTCCACCCCATTTTCATACTTAACCAAAGTTGCCTTGCCATCCAAACGGAACATGGTGGGCAGTTGCTCCACAGTTTATTTATTTATTTATTTATTTTCCCATTTATATCCTGCCTTTTTCCTACAAAGGGCTCAAGGCAGCTGACATCATTCTCCTCCTCCATCTTATCCCCACAACAACAACCCTGTGAGGTAGGCTGGGCTGAGAGCCTGTGACTGGCCCAGAGTCACCCAGTTGGCTCCATGGCCGAGCAGGGACTCGAACCCGGATCGTCTGGGTTCCAGTCCCACGCTCTTAACCGCAACACCACATTGGCTCTCAGGTCGTGGCGCTCAGTTTCAGGGTTGTTTGAGGCCACCTCCACTGCCAACCAGCAGAGGTAATTCTGATGAGGCAGGACACTTACATATATATGTAAATAAATATATGTACATGACCAGCATATGAAGGCAGGGGCAAGAAACCCCCTTGGCTTCTTTTCTTTCCCCAGCTGTGCCACCCTGTCCACAGCCTCCGTCACCGTGTTGTGCAAACCAGGTAACCAGCCCCTGTTCTGCAAGGGTTTCAGGCAGAAGGGCCAGGAACTGAACATGGGGTCTTCTACGTACGAAGCAGGAGCTCCATCCCCGAGATGCAGCCCCTTTCCTGGCAGGATCAGCAGCGGATTGTCAGAATTTCTGGGAGCGGGCGCTCTTCCCCATGACCCTCTTCCAACTGGAAGTGCCAAAATTTCAAGCGGGGACTTTCTGCGTGTTGCACGACCCAGAAACGCAGGCTCGTCAAGAGGGGAAATCAGGCCGAGGGAGGTCGCCCCTGGGCTGGCACCTGCTATGCATGGAGGGCAGAACTGAGGGATAAAAGGCAGGCCTGCCATTGTGTAGCCGCAGGAAGGCGGCCCCTTTAAGGACAGAGGGCGCCCCGTTCCATGGCTCCCCGCCCATTATCTGTTCCTCCAACTTCCCAGAGAGATAAGAACAAGTTGGCTGGCGCCGGACGGCCCCCCTTCCCCTTTGAGCCGGCAGCTCTGCAGATTTGAGGGGGCTGCCCCTTCTCCTGGCAAGGGGCAGCTCTGGAAATCGGGGGTCCCCCTTCTGCTCAGAGGGGCAGCTCGGAAAACGTGGGGGCTGCCCCTGCTCCCTTTGAGAGGCAGCTCTGAAGATCTGGGGGGCTGCCTTTCTCTCGTGGGGAAGGCATCACACAGACCTGGGCAGGCTTAGGCCAGTGGGGACCCCCCACACGCTCGCACAGCTGGCCGACCAGCAGCCCCACGGCGAGCCCAGTTCAAGGGGGAGCGCCCACCCCTGGCCCGGCCCCATCCTTAGCCAGACTGCTGTGGTCTGGCCAGGAAACGACCTTTCGAACAAGCTCCAGCCAGTCTGGGATCTGCAAAGGGAGGGAGGGCCTTCTCACGAGAAGCAGGAAACGCCCGGAGCCGCGTGGGGGGAAGGAGCAGGCCGCCAGCCGAGCCAGGAATGGGGAAGCGGCAGACCGACTGCAGCCGAAAGAGGAGGGGGAAGGAGAGGGCTGCTTGCACCGGAGCATGCGAGGGCTGCCGTGCTGCACCGGACGGATCGTGCACAGGGGTGGCGGCTCCCCCAGCTCTGGTTTGCTTGGCCCCAGCAGATGCCTCCAGCCGTTGAGCTGGAAGGGACCCTGGAGGTCATCTAGTCCAACCCCTGCTTGGTTGGCTCCTTCTCCTGGTGATGGCTGTCCAGTTTAAATACCCTCAGCCAAGGAAGCATCTTGAGCTGAAGGAAACACAGCCTGGCACCAGCTCCGCTCTCATCCTTCTTCCCCAAGGCCAAGCGTTGTATCCGTGCCGTTCTCGGAAAACCCGGATGTCCTGGCGTTCATTGTTGTTGGAGTTTGTGTTTGTTTGTTTGTAAATATCTCTCAAAGGGCCTGAAAGAGCTAGGATGGGAAGCGGACAAAGCTCTTCAGGTAAACTATTTCTGCTCAGAAGATGCAAGGCAACCTCCAGCCACATTCATTGCTGTCGTCTGCTTTTTGGTGTGAAGCCAACAGAAGCAACGGCCGTACCTTTGCTCGGCTCGCTGCCCTGACAAAGGCATCCGATGTGTGGATCGGCAAAAAGGCCTGGGCGCCTGAGCATGGGGGGCAGAGTAAAGCTTACGTCGCCATGCATGTTCCGACAGGAAGGGGGCCTACAACTTGGAGGATAGATGCTGGACATTGTGGGGGCTTTCTCGGTCTGAACGCACCTCTTACAGGCTCTTTGGATTGCTGGCTTTTCGTTGAAAAAGCGCCTAATGGTTTCAGATCAAAAAGAAAATCCCAGGTAACGGCGATGTGATGTTTCCTTTCCGATGTGGCAGCACTGAGCATGAATCGTGGCGCAGAGGCGATAATGCAGGTTGGTGGGGGTTGCTTCTTTGCCCTCCCAGTTGCATCGCCGAAGTCTCACGGGGCACCTGTGGTCTGCAGGTGCGCTGGGATCCGCCCCCCCTCACCCCAGGCCACACTCTTGTTTGGCTACATCCAGGACAGCTGCCCCTTTCGCACAACCCTCTGTGCCAGGGGAACACTTGTTTTCTGATTGTAGCTTTGATTAAAACATCGTAAGAATATAAAGCGAGGCCTGCTTCATGAGGGAAAGAGTCCATCTAGGCCAGGGGTGGGAGCTTTTGGTCATGAATGGGGCTTTCCCCCCTCCACTGGATTCCCACATGGTGGCCCTTTTCAGGGGGCTGGAGAGTTGGCAAGAAAAGAAGGGAAAGGGGAGAAAGAGAGAATGAGAGAAAGGCACCCGGGGGGGGGGGGAGGCGGTGGGGAGGAAGAGACTGAAGAAAGAAGAGGGGTGGGCCCCCACCAAAACCTCCCTGGAAAAAAATTATCCTCCCCTGATTTCGACCAGCTTCCGGCTTCCAAGTGTGGCCAGCCAAGAGGTGGGGGGCGCTCCCACACCAGAGACATTCAAGGAGAAACTGGGCAGCCTCCTGAGTGGGATGGTGCAAATTGGTGTCCTTCAGCAGCAGGGGTTGGACCCCATGGCCTTCATGTCCCCTTCTGACTCTTCTATAATTCTATGGTATTCAGAGATAGACTGCCTTGGAACATGGAGGTTCCACACAGACCATGCAGTTATCTAACCATCTAGAGGTCCCTGCCGCATCTTGTGGCAACAACATTTGCTGCTAAATTTTAGGTGGTGTGGCTTCATGCTTCATTCTGGTGCGGCTGACCCAGTGATCTGTGGTCCCTCCTCTAAAGGCAAAGTATGTTTCTAGTCCTCATGGTTCTAAATAAAGTACTGATTTAATTAGGAACATTGACGCCTGCCCTAGACAAAGCTACATTCATGGTCCATGGCTACACCGACTGGCAGCTAGAGGCCCTTCTTTGCCCTACCAGGAAGTGCCAAATATTTATTTGTTTATTTACAAATTTGTACGCCGCCGCCTTGCGACCAAGCCTCGGGGCGGCTCACAACAATAAATAAATCGGCAACCTAATTACATTATTTAAAACTAACATTAAAAACTGGCCCATCTCGAGGTAAAGATAAAAATACAATAAATAACATAAATAAACAAATATAAATTAACAATTAAAGTAACTTTTAAATAAAAAGGTCTTCGCCTGGTGCCGAAAACCAATTAACAACAGTGCCAGGCGAACCTCCCTGGGTTCAGACCCAATCCTGGGACCTCCTGAATGCAAACCACGTGTTCTGCTACCGACTTGTCCTCTCACAGGCTGAGCTTTAAGAAGCCACAGTTTTACTCACATTGGAACCGGAGTGGCGATCAGGTCACACCTCCACAGGCCTGGAAAACAACGGACCCAAAACCGTCCTAGAAGAGCCGGTCGACGGCATAGCACTGCACACACGGTCGGGGACCCCGGAGACCCCCTAATCCAGCAGGGCCTTCAAACACCAGGAGCAGAGCAGCACGTAGACACAATCCCGGAGAAGCTGCAGCACCCAGTGCACCCGGCTGGCCAAACGCCCGTTTTTGTAATATGGGAACGCCATCCCGTACCCCATACGCTGCGGGCTGTAGGGACCCATGGGGGCTGCCCAGACTCGAGCTTGCGGGGCTGAATACCTCTGCAACAGGGTAACCTCCTGCTTCCAATCCAAGCCAGCTTTTGGCAGGCGTGTGACTCTGACCCCCGGATCCCTTTGTGTGTGCAAACGTGTTTGTGCGGGGAAGAGAGAGAGAGAGAGAGAGAGAGAGAGACCGCTGGAAGCTTCTCTGCTGTCCTCGAGGCTCGGTCAGGTCAGGCGGCTGGCAGGGGCCGGCTGAGCTTTAACGGCTGAACCTTCAACCTTCCTCCGCCACGGGAAGTGAAAGCTGCGAAGAGCCAGGGGTGTCCCCACAGCACCAAAACCAGAACCTCTGCAGCGAGGACTCCCGATTCATCGCAGCAGGGCCCGGCGAACAGAAATCCGGCGTGGTTTTCTGCGGTCATGTGCAATTTATTTTCTCTGCCCTCCAGTTTCAGGCTCGGTAGTTCTGTGGCGCAGGGACTCAGATGTCAAGCCGTGAACTGTGACTGCCAGAATAGATGTGATGTGGGAGAGCATGACTAAATCTGATGTTTTTTTTTTTTTTTTGCGGGGACGTGAAAGTGGAGGGGACGGGCCCCGAAACTTGATCAGGGCAGCGATCCTGCAACAGGGGACATTTTAACCCCCCCACCCCGCCTGTACTGTTGCATTAATCTAAACCATCCCACTCACCCCTGAAATGAGTACATTCAGGATGAGGCGGCTACCTAATGGTGGGGATATTAAGAGCTGCCATCCTAGAGGAAGCTGAGACAAGAGAATCAAACAGGAGAGGAAAACAGGTGCAAAAGCTCTGTGCATGCCCAGAGGCCCCGTCCCACTGCTTGTTGAGATTCCATTATTCCACAGAACTCAAAACAGCCTTGGCACAACTTTAAGTGGGGTGCTGAATAAACCGTATGGACCCTCACCTGCAAAACTGGGTGCTGGGGGGCATGGTTGGGAGTCTAAAATGTGATGCAAAGGGGCTCTCTGCTCACACTCCGAGGGAGGTCCTTTCCTGAAATTATTTTATCTATATGCACCAGGAATAACTCGTCATATAAATGAACAAGCATGTCAGGTTAAATCTGGATTTTTGCCAGTCAGTCAAGCATAATGTCAGTGGAGCAGATACGATGACAATGCGTTATATACAGATGAAGGACTTCGCAGCAGCCCGAGCAAATTCCAACCACAAAAAGCTTCCTTCGGCAGGAAAATATACATCCAGTTGGCTTTGTTTATAGAGCCGGTTATCTGGGTGAAATGTATCCCTGTGGTCATACAGCAGCATTTCCACAATCTGGTGGCTTCCAGACTACAATTCCCATCAGTCCCACCCAGCACTGTAGGAAGATTGGCACACAAATATCTATTTTTGCTGCATGGCTACAAGGGATGTCACTTGCCCCTGAAAACACTTCCAGTTATTTTCCTCGGTTAGGAACAATAACAAAACAGAGGTGACAGAAAATGGAATTAACCCGGTTTATTTCCGCTTTTTCACAGGATGTAGACAAGGACACAAACAGCTGTCTGCCAGCTGTCACGGGGCAGTGTCATACCGTGTGTGTGTGTGTGTGTGTGTGTGTGTGAAGAAGGGAGAACCACACGGGAGCTACAGCGGAGCCAGAATGACTGAGATCAGCACAGTGCCATGCAGGGTGGCCGTGGTGGTCCGACATGGCTACCGTTGCTTGCGGCTGCTGGCCCGGCCCGGCCCGGCTTGGCCCTGGGGCCTCGCCCGCCATGCAGAGCTGGCCAGGGGGAGCCGCAGTCCCAGGCCTCCTTCAGTGGCGGGAGTTGCGCTCGTCCTCTTCGTTTTCCAGCTTGTAGGCTGGCCGGTAACACTCCCGCCCCCGGTCGTCCACGTAGCGCAGGGCCGCGTTCTTCTGCGTGTTGTTCATGCTGCCGAGCGACGTGTAGCTGCCGGAACGTGGGGGATTCGGAGGGACGAGAAAGAGAGGTTCTTGATTGCCACGTTACACTTCTATGCCACCCACACCCCTTGATTCCCACCTGCTCCCAGCCATTCTAATGGGCTTCCCAAACCACCTGCTATATAAATCAGCCCTAGGTTCAGAACCATGAGGACTAGAACCTTCCTCTTTTTATGAGAAGGGCTATAACTCCATGGCAGACTCCCTGCTGCTCATGCACCAGGCCCGAGGTACAATCTTTGACACTTCCAGCTAGAGCTGGGGGAAAATCCTGCCAGAAATCTTGGAGAGCTGCTGCCGTTCAGTGTCAGCAAGACTGGGGTAGATGGACTGAGGGGCTGGTTTGGGATGAGCCGCTTTCTGTACTACGGACAATGGGATTACAGGAATGTGGATGTCATGGGAGACTGCCCCAAAAGGTGTTCCAGAACCTTCCGCTGGTTCAAAGCCTGGCCTGAATGACTGGACCCTGACACTCTAGTCGATACGAAGCTACCTATCACTTCACCCTTCTGTCTTTCCTTTGCTGCTCTTACCCTTTGTCATAAAGAATGCAGTACGGGAGGTAGAGGGAGCGAAGGAACGTCCACACGTCCCGGTACGTCCAGTCCTGTGAGGCAGCCAGAAAGGAGGAAAAGATCGTCGGGAAAGCTGAGGGCACGGAGTGGCATTCCTTGGCCCTGGCTATCGGCATTCCTCAGACAAGGATTTCTGCACAGCTGGGTGGCCCTCTGCGAGCAGCTGACCCAATGCAAAGCTGCAGGTGATGAGGCTGGTATTACAGCCTAGGGCAGCGGTGGCGAACCTCTGGCACATGTGCCACAGCGGGCACGGAGAGCCCTCTTGTCAGCACGCGAGCCGAGCCGCCCCAGCATCGCCCCAGCAGCCGAGCATCGGATAACAGCGCACACGGGCCATGCGCACGCTCAGAAAGGAGTCGCAGCGCCAGGCGATGACGTCCCGAGCCATGACTCATCAGCCACGTCTCGTCCGAGCTTTTTCATGGCCAGTCAGTGCGCTGCCAAGGATATATATATATTTGCTTGGACTGGCTGTGAGTTTTAATACATTCATTTTGATTAGCACAAGGTTTTAGCTTTGAGTTTTCTTAGGAAAAAATGGAAGTTAATATCCTTGCAGGAGGAAAAAGGGCAAAGCTAGATAATAATAATAGGGGCAGGTCACATACCAGGAGTGGATTGACCCGCATGTACTGGGGCCAGTCAGGGTCCGTCATGCAGAAGGGGGTCAGGGTGCAGGAGTACGGATCGGTGCGGCGGGTGCCCATCAGCACAGCCTCGAGCTCCGGCTCCTGCCTTTTCAGGTCTGTCAGAGCTTCTTTTATGTTCCCGTGGATGTTGAAGACTCGGAGGTTATACCTGCGGGAGGCGTAAGAGGTTGTCAAGCGCAGCTAGGGAGCCCGGGGCACCAACCAAGCAGCTCCGGTCCTCTGAATCCTCTTCAGGCGTCTGACCGGAGGGCAGCTGCTTGCCCTGGGTCAGAAGATGGGATTGAACATCTGGGCCGGCCAGGCCTGGTGTAACGATCAGGCCGTCTTTTCTGGCTGCTTCACAGTGCAATAAACTTCTGCCTGAGGCACGACGGACTCCCGGGCGGAAAAGCACACACTCCAGACTCGACTGGGGTATGCACAGCACCAGACCCTGTGACTCGAGTGGCCAAGGATGCCAGAACTGGTTTTCAACTCACACAGTTCGATGCTGCCGATCTCCTTTCCTTTCTGCTCTGAAGTGCCACACTTAGATGGCCAAGCCTGGCCCCCAAATGCAAGAGGGGCCAAAAGTAACATCTGTCTCCGAGTATCCCTGCAGTCGCCATAGCTGCCCTTAATCCTTGAGTTTGGAAGGCTAGAGGCATCCCCATCGGATGGTGTGCTAAGTCAATACCTTGAGTCCTAAAGAATCCTGGGAACTGTAGTTATTAATTTATATTTTAAAAAATTGTATCCCCCAAGTCCCACTCCAATACTCTAAACACTACACCATGCTGCCTCTCTCAAAACTTTCTTTTTAAAAGTATGTTATTGGTAGGCTGTTCCCTGATAGAAAGTTCTCTAGGTGGTGCCCAAAATAAAACTCAACAAAATTCAAAGAAGTTAAAATTAAAAAGCCGATTGGGTTTTTTTGCCTGTCGGACTAAGTGACTTCCCCACGCCTGGGAAACGGCCACGGTTCATACCGTCGCGCAGTGTCTTTGATGAACTCCTCCATCTCGGGAAACGGGGACATGCTGTGGATATAGAGGGCCTGTAACTTCTCTGTCCTCGCTGGATATCGCCTGGGTGGAAGAGTTAACACACAGCACATCTGTTTGAGCAGGAATGTAGGGAGCTGTGGTAGCCCAGGTCAGGTATCTGTCCACCTGGCCCAGTATTGCAAAGGTGGGCAGGTGTGTGGACTTCAGTCCCCAGAATCCCTGTCTCCATGGCCGGCAGGCTGGGAGCTGAAATCCCCCTGATCCTACCCATAAACTGCCAACGGATCTTTTTCAGATGGAGAGAGAGGCATGGAAACCTGGGACTTCTGGCATGCTCAGCGCCTAATGTATTTATTTATTAAATTTGCATAAAAGACACACCTTTAGCATTATACTGCCTGGGTGCCCACTGCGATAAAAAACAATAATGCAAGTAATAAAATAATACAGTTAAAAGTTATAAATAAATGTCATAAGACAAATATAGACAGAGAACAAAATGTAAATTGATAAAAATTAATAAATACAGTTAAAGTTAAAACCAGTGCAGGCAATAAAGTTTAAGTAGTGCCAGAGGTGTGTTGAGAAAAAAGTTTTCATCTGGCACCTAAAGCTCAGAGTGGGCGCCTGACGAATCTCCGATGGCAAGGAATGCCTGCTATTTACACTCTGCCCTCCTGAATCTATCAGCTCAGCAAACTATGACGGCATGGGCACCTTTGTACAGCAGCGTGGAAGAGGTGCAGCAATGCGGTACAGTCCTTCCCTCCGTTGAACCCGATGCAGATCTTGGGCAGGACGTACCGGTCCAAGGCGGCTTCGATGGTGCAAACAGCTGCCGCCACCTTCTGGCCTAGGGGGGACTCTGCAGGGAGGGCGAAGGAGAGGAGAGCAGCACGAGAAAGGTGCGTCCAGCAGGCCCGATGCTCCATCGTCCCCGGCCTGCTGCCCTCTTGCTGTCTGGGACTGCAATTCCCATCTGCCCCAGCCAGCACGGGACTCCACCCCATCCTGCGGGCAGTCGGGCAGCCTGACAATCTAACACAGCCTTCCCCAAACGGATGCTCTGCAGAGGTGTTGGAATGCAATCCCCATCATTCCCAGCCTGCATGGTCAGTGCAGGTCACAGGGAAGGCCGCGAGTCACGATGCAACAACCGCCCCAGAGCAGCAAGGGCTCTAACCACTGACCCACACTGCCCCTCCATTTGGCACCAACCCGCTCTTGCACCCATAACCAGTGGCCCTGTCACTCTCAGGGCTGGGGCGGCAGTGGGTCAGACGCTACCACCCTACCGGTCTTGGCCAGAGCGTACACGTCCGTGGCTGCTCGAGCGACAGGATCGGCTACTAGGGGCACCACGATCCCTTCGGGCAAATTCCTCATCAGGAAGGAGGAGGCCTCTCGCAGATCCGTCTCCGAGTCCGAGTCCAGCGTCAGCTTCACGCGGAAATAGTTGCTGACCCAGTCGGGGTAGGAGCCCAGGCTCGTGCGGCGCCTGAAGCTGGCGTTCGCCTGGTCCAGCACAGGGGCGATGAGCAGCTCTTCGGCGTTCACGTAGATCTCCTGCGAGCAGAAGCGGGTCTTCTCGTTCCGGAAGAGGTGGCCCAGGCCCTCGAGGGCCCTCCGCATCAGAGCCGGGATGCCCGGGAAGACGTAGACGTTACGGACGCTGACGAGAGGGTAGCTGAAGACGCGGCCCGTCTCCTTGTCCACGCCGTAGTTGAGGAGCGCAGACTCGGGGACACGGGCCAGTTTCATCTCGGGGCACTCGGCGTCTGACTTGTTGAAGAACTTCTTCACCAGCTCGACCATCTCCGGGTGAGGGAAGACCTTCTCCCCAAAGGCCTGGGCCACGGCCTCGAAGGTCACGTCATCGTGGGTGGGACCGATCCCTCCCGACGTCAGGACGTAGGTATAACTGCGGGCGAAGGAGGAGATCTCGCCGGCGATAGCGTCCACCTCGTCAGGCACCACGGAGATCTTGGCCACTTGCACACCCAGCGACCGAAGCTTCTTACACATGTAGAAGGAGTTAGTGTCTTGGGTATAGCCCTGCCAGAAGACAGGAACGCTTCTGTTCAATATATACCAAATTCTCCAGCAGGAAAGCAAAACCCACGATATTTACGTTCTGGTCTTGGTAATGCAACCAAGACATCTGATTTTGAAAGCCGGCTTAACAACGATGAGATTACGGTTCTCAAAACCAACATAGTTAAAGAGACGCTGTTGCAGCTGATTTTTGCGGAACAAAGAAGTCATGGGAGTCAATTATGCAGGCCAAGTAAATTTGCGTGGCCTTCCTATTTTGTACACTGTCCCTTGCAAGCCAAAGGGAGATCCAAGAAAGGGGAAGGCTTTCCCCTTTACCACTGCAAGTCCTACTTTGCCCCCGCTCTTGCTTCTCAGGTTTCTCCACACTTTCTCAGGTTGGTATCCCTGAGGACTAGAAACTTGCTTTTTAAAACATCCATCTAACTGAAAACAAAGACACTATTTCTTCCCACTACCTACAGCAGCTACTGCCCGAAAACGTACTTTCATAGTGTGCGGCCTGCTCTTTACTTATCTCAAGTATTTGTATCCCATTCTTCTACCCCAAAGTTAAACAAGACACTCCCTGCCCATAGGCTTACAGCCTGAAAAGGCACAGCACACAAGGAAGACATAATGGGGAAGGAAAAGGAAAAAAGCAAGTGCTTTTTCCGCAGGGCTGGTAGAACGGCTCAGCTTCTCACTTTCATCTCCCTCCAGACGGTCCGCTGAGGGAGAAGGGTCTTTCATGGGGGTGGGCCTCAGTAGGACAGGTGCAATGGCCGCAGATTCCCTTCTAGGTTGGGGTGGGCTGAATTCCAGTTCAGTTATTCCAGAGCAAGATCCGCCCTTCTAGAGCAGCAACGCACAAGAAAGCAGCTCTCTGGATCTCCTGAACATCAGCTCCAGTTTTCCTGACCACAGCTCCAGTTTTTCCTCCACTAGTCAGTGCAGCGTAGGGCCACAAGGATGGTGGCTGGTTTGCAGGGGAAGCCGTATGAGGCAAGACTGAGGGAACTGGGTCTCTTCAGCTTGGAGAAGAGGAGACTCAGAGGGGATATGTTGGCAACATACAGGTATGTGAGGGGGTGTCACATGGAGATGGGGAGAGGCCTGTTCTCCCCTGCAGAGGAAGGCAGGACGCGCTCCAATGGAGCAAAGCTCAGGGAGCCAAGGTTCAATTTGGATGCCAGGAAGCACTTCCTGACAGTTAGGACCCCGAGGGCGTGGAATGGGCTTCCACGGGGGGTCGTTGAGGCCCCATTGGTGCGAGTGTTCAGGGATAGGCTGGACACGCACATGGTGGGCATGTCATGAGCGGAGCCGGCTGGTGCTGGAGGTCAGACTAGATGGTCCGGGAGACCCCTTCTGACTTGCTCTGTTTCTATGTTTCTATGGCTCCAGGGAAACAGGAGCTGATAGAAATCTGGAGATCAACTGTCTCGCCCACCCCTGCTCCACTATTTTTGCTCTGGAATACCTACTCACCTGCACAATGTCACCCCAAGAACTGGCATACAGAGTTTCATTTAAGCCATCCTCTGCAGATTGTTCTAACCCCCTGCGGAAGTCTTATGAACCCCCATGCTAACTTCTGCATTGTGCCAACCAGTCCATCCATGTTACCTTTAGGATCTCATCCCCAATGATGATAATTCCCGCTGTCACAGTCCCTTCGGACGTCCTTTCAGCGTTGCTGGAGCTGCTGCCATCCCTCTGCGCTGCCATGGCTCGGAGGCGTCTGCCCAGCTGCCCCACACACCGAACAGCCCTGCACAGTTGAAGGTTCCAGTGCATTAGGGTCCAGCTGGCAAGCTCTAAATATGGCACCGGAATGGGTCCATGATGCACGGCATGGCTGCTGCTAGCTGAAAGAAATGAACCAACAGGCAAGCTGACTCTTGTGGTGGTGGAAATGGTTGAGAAGGAATGACGCCTTCGTGGTGCGATCTTTCGTTGCAGTATCGGCTTTATATGGGGTTTGGATGTGTTTTATTTATGTATTTATTTTATTGTGTTATAAATTAACACAAAAATAACAGGATGTGTTATCGCCCTCACTGTCCCTGCTAACAGTTGTGGTGGAAAAAGCCACCTTGTTGGTTACTGATGTTCAGTTCTTAGGAATTTTGTTATATTTAGTAGCTTATAAATACAACACGCTCTGGAGATCTGGGTCATAGTCCCTGCTTGGCAATTATTAGTATAGTTATATCCCGCCTGTTTTCTTTTTTTAAAGAATTCAACGCAGCTTACATCCTTCTCCTGCTGCTCTCAATCTTATTCCCACAACAACAACAACCCTATGAGGTAGGCTGGGTCGACAGTCTGTGACTGGCTCAAAGTCACCCCGCTGGCTTCATGGCCGAGCGGGGACTAGAAGCAGATTGCCTGACTCCTTGTCTTGTGCTTTTAGCCACTGAATCACACTAGTCATGAAGCCGCCTGGGTGACGCCGGATCAGTCACTGCCTCTCAGCCTAGCCTACCTCACAGGGTTCTTCTGAGGGTAAAATAGAGAGCATTATGTAAGCCGTCTGAGGCTTTATAGAGACAATACAATACAATAAAATATGACAACCAGAGTCCCAGCAGCCAGCCAGAGACTTTCCTAGTATGCCATACATTTCATTCTATTCCTCGATGAGGGAACCAACTTTGTACACAAGAGTGAGTGAGGGAAGGAAGGCACTTTGCACATCCTCAGAATACTCTTCTTCATGTCACCCATAAACAGAGCTTTTTTGTAAGAAAAAAGGTGCCGGATCTCATGACATTATTTACCTTTCGCCCATAGTCAATCACTGTACACACACCCACACACGTCGGTTGTGTAATGAAACCTACAGGTCACCGCCCTCAGTAAGCACTCAGTGCGCGGCCACACGACCGGGCACACGCCGAGCAGCGCCGTCACAACCAGGGCGGACCAAGTACACGCGCATCGGACTCGACACACCAGCAGCCCGCGTGCACCGTCT
Source organism: Varanus salvator macromaculatus (assembly GCA_023646645.1). Lineage (NCBI taxonomy): Eukaryota > Metazoa > Chordata > Lepidosauria > Squamata > Varanidae > Varanus > Varanus salvator. The sequence goes on along the minus strand of JAIXND010000803.1, from coordinate 6,965,096 downwards.
GAATGAGTTCGCCGCCGACCTGCTGTGCTCGACCGGGCGATTCAAATCCACGCGGACCGAACATCGCAGTTATTGTTACAACTTGGAAGATCCGTCGCCAAAAGGCGCCGGGGCTCCGTTCCGGCGCGTCCCATGACAACAAATGCAAAACCGCAGCACCTACCGGCAGCCGGTGCCTCGCCAGCTCCGCGCCCCTTCCTTCCTTCCTTCCTGCTCACCCAGCAGCGCCCAAGCCCTAAGCGGCGCGAGCTCCCGCCCACCGTCTGTCCATTGGTCGGTCCTTCCAACGCCCCTCACCTGCTCCTTCGCCGATTGGACGGCGAGAAAAGGGGCGGGGGTGAAAAGTTCCTGGAAGAGACCGATTGGCTTACAGGTCCCTTCGAGTCCCAGCCTGACGTTCTATGGGACTCGCGGGAGAAGAGGAGGCGGACGGACGGCGCTCCGCGAGGGGAAAACTACAATTCCCATCGTGCCTTGCAGCAAGCAGCCGCTGAAGTTCGCTTTTGGCAGCCACGTTGGGATAAGTTTGCCTAGAGCCAACTTTGAAAGCCGTGCCTACTCTAGAACCGGTACAGCACACGCTGTCAAGCTAAAGCAGGCATCCCCAACCTGACGTCCTCCAGGCACGCTGGATTACAACCCCCCTCATCCCCAGCCTAGCGTTGGACAAGCTGGCCGATGGTAGGTGCAACCCAACACAGCTGGAGGGCAGTAGTTCGGGGAGGGCTGAGCTAATGACTCACAAAACGTTCAGAGGTGGGGCAGGCCAGTTACAGAGGGTGGGATGCAAGTCCTGCGTCTCGAAGACAGACATCTACTTTCTGCTTAAATGTCACCAGGGAAAGGAGAGCCCTCCACCTTCCAGGGCATCCACAGTTATTTTAACAGTTTCTCCTAATGCTGAGCTGCAAAGTCTCCCTGCAGTTTCCAAGCTGAGGGTCTAGTCCTGTTCTCTGGGACAACAAAGGGAGGTGGGCAGCCCGTGCCAGGACTATGCCACTTCAGCTGCAAGCAGGAAGGCTTCCTGGAATCTTTAGCTGGCTCCATTCTTTAAGTCATTTATAGTCTGCCTTTACACATTAAAAAAAAAAAACATTCCCAAGGCAGATTTCATAACAATAGAAGAACACACAATTGCACAGAAGTTAAAAGCACAATACTTTTAAAGAAGTTTCCTTGTGCATAACAACACATACAAGGGTCGGCAGGAAATCATTCCTGAAAGCTTTGAAAAATACAAAGGGTTCCAAGCACCATTGAGCAGCAGCTGTGAGCCACAGCCTGAGGTTCTTGCATCCTTCCTTTGAATACTGAGGTCTCTTTTATGGATTTTCATCCCACCTCAATGCAAAAAGGTAACATGTGCATGAAATGGCATTTTGCATAAGCAGCTTTTCTATAGAAAACTAAGAAGTAGGCTTAGAAAGAAATAAGTGATACAGATTAATTAACTTCTCGTCACCTACTTTTCCATAATTTTAGCCAGGCCTTAAAGATAAATGCACAAACAAAACCAGCATGGCAGAATGATCCTGTGGCCCCTAGGTGGTGTTTAGTGAGCAGCAGGATGGTTGATTTTTTATCTCCAAAGCTGAAGAGAGTTCCAGCCTGAGAGCTGGGGGTCTGCCAGATCCCCTCCCTCCACAGCCTTGGAAAGATCTTCATTGGCTGCAGCTCTGAGGCCTAACAGCAACCTCAGAGAGAGATGTTTTGGGGTGGGAAGAGACAACAGAGGTCATTAGGGTACAACTTTGCCTGGAGACGCTCCAGCCTTCTTCCCTTTCCATTCAAAGCATCCCTGCTAGGTGGCCAAAACTGGACAGAAAGATCATAGAGGTAAAATTTCTTCCCACTTTGTGTAAGATGCCTGCAATCCTGAGTCTTATGGGCTTCTCCAATGTCTTATGCCCTAACCTGCAATTTCCATGCTGGCTGTGCAGGAAGAGACATTCCTTCCTCTTTGGCCAGCAAAGATGGAATAAAAGAGCTCATCTCTCCATCACTAGCCATATTTTCCTCCTTTCTTATCAAAACCAAGTGAGTTGTTAAAAGCACAACACCTGAATGATTTAAGCAAAAAACACACTTACCGAATGAATTGGAGGTAAAAAAATAGGAAATATAAAATCATTGTGCTTTATTGATTGGCCCTGAAGGACAGCCATATCTAGAATAACCTGAAATGTTCCAAAGGATAACTTGAAATACACGTTTTTAAAAGAAACACATATTAAAAAAATAGCTAAGCAATGACACACCCCACCTCCTTTGGGATTTAAAAATCACATTGGCCCAGCTATATGCACGGAGCACGTGCCTTTAGCAATGCCAAAATCATCGATAGCTAAATTAGTCCTTTTTGGCAGACAATCTTTTGCAATGAGGGAAGCTTTTCCCACATGTTGTCCATGGTGTGCTGCTTGTGTTGAGTGGCATTTTCTTGACAGCTGTATTGAAAACATTTCCAGAACTTCTTTTACAAAACCCCCCCGAACACACAGTAGTTGTTTCTTTGTATTTTGTTTAAAAAGGTGCTTGTATCTAAAACATGGAAGAGAGGCTGTGAATATCACTTTTCCGGTTTCTTTGGCAACGGCCTTCGGAAGAGCAGGATATGGGGCTCTGTGGGGAGAAAAGAGATAGCACATTAAAGGTCCTTAGAAAGAATGAATGATGGTTATCAAATTGCATTTCTATCCCACATGTCCTCCTCCTGCAAGACGTCCAAGGCAGAGATGGCGAGGACTGCAGGTGGGCACAAAACCAGTGTTTCCCCAGAGCTGTGTTGCCACCCATCCACAAGAAACCTTGGGGGCTTGCCCTGGCCACTTGTGTGCCTCTCCTTGCCACAAACTTGCAAGTCCATCTGCATGAAACTCAAAGCCAACAGGGCCCGGTTCTGGACCCACAAGCCCTGGTTTGGGCAACACGTGGCCCTGCATGGTGATTGGACAGCTCCTTGCCATCCCTGGCAGTGGCCTGGGGTGCCTGGGATCCACCCAAGCACTTCTCTTAAAAAATCGGCCAGTTGCAATTGCAATGGGTCATTGCTGAATGGTCATGCCACATGGCCAAACATGTGCTTCAGGCACAGGTCTATGCATGTTTAGACAGAGAAATGGCACATCATCCCCAGTCTGTCCCAACTGGTACCCTGAGCGCTTGTAGTGGCTGTTCTGATTCTGCAAGGAAGTAGGATGCACTTGCTCATATGACTAAGGCCATTTCCAGCTGTTCAGATATCAAGAGCTGTTCACAGCCCATCCTCAGGAGCAGGCTCTCTCGGCATTTCTTCCCAATGTTTCCCCACGATGTAACTCACCTGGTTCATGGATCATGTAGTGAACCCAACCCTGGCTCTGCTGAACCCCCAGGTTCCGCCACTCTGACTCGGACATGAGATGGGTTTTGGGAACCAACTTCGCGATGTCCTTTGGCAGCATCACATGCCTACAGGAGCAGAAGGCCAAAAAGAGAGTAAGAAGCAGAAGACACAAGAGTTGAGAGAGGTGCAAAGTGTGGCAATCGCGGGCCCTTTTCTGTCAAGACGTGCGTTATTCAGAAACAGTTCTGTATAAAAAAATCCAGATCTTTTTATCACGTGTACACAAATACTTATAAAACAACTGTCCATTCTTGCCTGTCTGTTATGTTGCTCATCTCCCTAGTCTAAAAATGGCACTGTAGAGCGGGGACCTTGAAAGCCATCTAGTCCAAGGGTGCAGAACCTTCCAAGCCAGGATGCAGAGCCTCAGCTTCAAGGTCCCAGTGCAGTCTTTCAGCATTCTGCAAAAGGCAACAGTCCCTGGACCACCCACTTCCACTCAACCACCAGTTGCTTGGTGATACCTCAGATTATTTTGTAAGCTTCTCCCCACAATTCCAAATAGTGCAGTGTCCCTCTTCAAGCTTAGCTTCTGGCAGTAAGGGCAGAAACTACAATATGCACGCATTTAACTCTGCCACCTTTGTCTATTGCCCACCGAGCACTGAATGCAGCTCTCAAGAACTGCTGCAATAAAGAAGATGTCGGGTCTAGTCCATTCCGTGCCACAAGAGAGGCTACGAGGCCCGGAAGCAGCCACAAAAGGCTTTTTGATCATTTAACAAAACGGGCACGGATTTTTTTTTAGAACGAAGTCGATACGAGCGGCTTTAGTGGGTCAATGCAAGATCAGTAATAGCGACAAGAAAAACAAGAAAATAAAAACAAGAAAAGCAACAACAAGCAACAACAAGTGAATAGGAATAGCAGGAGGAGCAGTAACGGACTATTGGGAGTAACCAACTGCTCCCATATTCTGCATCCGCAAAACAACTGGGCAGATGCTGCTCCCAGTGCGCGTGCGCCCCTTGATCACAACGTTGCCACGGTAACTCCGGCTTCTGGCCCCGCCCCCTCGGGCTCACAGGCCCCTCGCACACTTCCGACACAGCGCGCTCCCGGCCCTCCCGAACTAAGCGCCGCCCCTCTCACCGGTACTCGAACTCCTCGTCGTCGTACTTGTCCGAATAGTAGATCTGGTTGTGCGCCATGATGATGATGATGATGATGATGGCCAGGAGGAGGAAAAACCGTCCCCGCCCGTCAGTCCCGTCACTAGGCTTCCCTGCGGTCCCCGCGGCGCCCGCACACCAACCAGAGAGCGAAGCCGCGCGCTCCGCCTTCGCCGGCGGGCGCCCATTGGGCGACGAGAGCAGAGGGCGGGGTCTCGGCCAGCGGGGCCCCTCCCCCTCTTTCGCGCGCGACTTACTCTCCGCCCACAGGCGCACGCACGTGCCGCCTTCCGTAACGGCCTAACCGCCGCTTTTTAAAGGCCGCCAGTGGTGGAGCTGATTGGGTGAGGGTGGCGAAGAGTGATGACGTTGCGAAGGGCGATTGGCTATCGCCGGGCCGGGTTGTTTTCCTGGACCCCGTGTTTCCCTCAGTTTCTCCTCGAGCGGGTTTTCTTGCTTTGGCTGTGAGGTAAAACGTCGCCTTTAGGCAGTGCGGTTGGTCGACTTAATTAATTATAGTCAATTAATTGCGATGAAGTAAGGAGCGTGTGTTCTGTGGAGGTAATCTGGTTTTTCTGCTGTCGTGACTACTTCAACCTACTTCAACCTGGCACCCTTCAAGTACGTTGGACCGCAGTATTCCCAGCCGCCGTAGCTGGCCGTTGGCTACAACTTCCATCATCCCCTACTCACGTGGCTATAGATTGAACGAAAACCGTAATCATTCCTATTGGCGGTGGTGTCTGGGGATGATGGAAATTGAATTCATACGTCGCGTGGCACAGTGTTTAACTGAAAGTCAGAACACATTTAATAACCCCAAGATTAAGTACATCGATGATACCCAGTGTTTAGGAAAAACAGCTCTACGTGATCTAAACCAAATATATCCTGACGTGCCTAATCCTTTCTAATCTTGGAAGTCTGGATGAGTGACTTAACTGGTGTGAACAGCGCAGACAGCTTTGGCTACGGGCAGTATAGAAATGTAATAATACCTCTCAAACTGCTTCCAGGTATCTTGCACATCACTATGAACTGTCTGTTAAATAACTCATGATTTACTGCTGTCACTATAGGATAGTTACTCAAATTCCTAGAAGGAGTTACTAGAAGCACAATAGCAAACAATATCAATGTGAAAAAAACAAGCTTTTTTTTAGAGCCAGTGTAGCTGCACAAAAGCTTCAGGATGGGCTGAAAATAAAAAGGAACATGTTTCAAACTGGGGTGGGGGTGTGTGAAGTCTTCAGGAGCAAAAATTGAGGCTAACCAAACCCACAAATGATGCCAACTAAAGGCTGGAAGGTGTTGAGATTGAACAGGCATGCTGTACAGTCAAAAGGAAGCCTTTCCAGGTTTGTTTGAAGCAAGTGAAAGAGGAAGGAAATGGTGGAATTGCTTCTTAGTAAGGATGGTGAAATGTTAATGGGTGAAAGAAAAGCAGAAGTGCTCGACTCTTGCCTCCCATCTCGCAAAGGGAGAACTGCAACTTGCAGTGGTTTCGCTGGTGGGTGAAAGACTGAGATGTTGGTCAGGAATATCTAACTCCCTTGGATGAATATATCTTCAATACCATAGGGACTGTATTCCAGGACACTAAAAGGACTTGCTGGTGTACTTTGAGAGTCCTGGATATCTTCTTGGGGAAATTCTGAAGAAAGAAGCTGGTGCTTCAGAACTGGAGAAAATCAAATGTCACAAACTTGAAAACAAATTAAAATGGTAGATTCAGGAAGCTAGAGACCAGTCAGTTTGGTTTTACTAGCTCAGCAGATCAATTTTTTATTTTAGCAAATTCTGAGAACATAGTGGATATAGTGGATATATCCATCAAGTATTGAGAAAATTCTCCTTCCTTGTCATACTATGATTACCAAACTGGTTAGATTAGGGTTCAATGGAATAGTCAGCTGGACTCACAGCCGGTTGGGAAACCACTTGGCTTCAGGGCTTAATTCTGAGCCCTGTACTATTCAACAATTTAATCAATGACTTGAATCAAAGGTGGGCAGTTTAAAAATATTTGGAAGGCCATAACTCCTAACATCCCTGAACAGTGTAGCCAGTAGTGAGGCCCAATGGGACCTATAGGGCAAAACTTGCCTTCTCATGCCCAAAGGGAGGAGAGCATCTGGACTGATTTGATCTAGGACCCTCTGCTATAAAGAAAGTCAAGACCTTCAGTTGACAAGAGCAAATCTATAAACATTTAATGTGGGAAAGAACAATCCTTTGTGTAGTCATTAGCACCATGTTTTGAACACACCCACTTTCTTCCCTTTCAGCTTTCTTCATGGCCCAGCTCTCACAACCATACATGGTGATTATGAATGAATACAGCAGCATAGATGATCCTGGTCCTTACACTTGGTGATCTTGTCAAGCTCCTCATTGCTGCCCTTCTTCGAATTTCTTGGCTGCAGTCGCCCTGTGAGTTGATGGCCGACCCAAGGTATGCAACATAATTCACAACTTTGTTGGCAGGGAAGTTGTGCAATTCTTCTGTAGCCATGAGGTTTGCTTTAATACTATTCCCATCGTGCCTAGTAAGGGGAGATGAAGGGACATGAAACCCACAGCATTTGCAGCTGGTTTGAGAAAGCCCGCTGTCGAGATGGGAAGCACGCTCGTTCGTGGCCGCTAGCGACGCTTCCAGCTCCCAGCGGCGGATTTGCCAACTTCGCGACAGAGGGTCCGAGCGCTGGACCGTTTTCCCACAGAGCGAAGGGGAGCATCTGAGCTTCCAGTCCTTAAGCGGAAGTGGGGGCCGTGGCTGGGTCACTCTGCACTTTCTAGCTCTATGGGTAGCGAAGACGACCGGCTAAACGCAAGAGCCGCGTCTTCCACAAACCATAGAGCGAGCTCGGGTGACTGCGGCGTGGCCGGAAGCCAGAGCTTCTGGAGGGACCGGAAGTGATTTTGTCGGAGGCGAGCCTTGTCGCCGGAAGTGATAGAGGTGGGAAGAGAAGGGCGGGGGAGGGGCTGGTCCAGAAGTTTGTTCAGGAGCTGCTGGGCGAGGCGCGAGGAGGCCGTCTCTGCCGCCGGGTGCGGACCCCATGCTGCCGCCGCCCCCCCGGTAAGACGAGCGGACACGCCCTTTCCCGCGGCCCCGTCCTCTCTATGATTGACGTGGGGGCAGCCTCCCCTCCCCTGTAGACACCCCCCTTCTCGCTGACAAATTTCTCCTCGCGACTTTTGCTTGTGTTGTGCCTTTCCTCCAAGGGAAGGAACTGCCCTGCTTTTCCCGCCTCAGAACAGCCCTGCGAGGTAGGCCAGCCAGGAGGAGCGGGCTGAGCAAGATACAGAGAGGTTGGTATCTGGGTGGGGATTCGGACCTGTGCCCCTCTCCCCTCTGAGTCCAATTCTCTGCCTGGCACGGGCTTTCTGTTTCTCCGTTTCTTCTGCGTCGTTTAGTTGTTTGTGTACATTTATTGCTTGCATTTCCCACGGAGAACTCAAGGTGGCGTAGCTGGTTCTGCAGCATCTCTCCTTCCCTCCAAAGCTCCACTATTAGCTTCACAACAACTCCGTGAGGTAGGCTAGGCACGTACTTATGTTGCAGACCCTATTCCCACGCCTGCTTGGTGGATGGTGGAGATCTGTGTCCCTGTTTCTTTGCTTGTCAGGACTGGTCCCTCCTGTCTCTAAACCGTATGTAGTCTCCTGAAATGGTGGGTAATTCTCCAAACCATAGGCCCATCTTGTTCACTGTCCTGCTTCCCCATGAGGCCCACAGGTAGGAAAGGAATACCCCCCTACAAACACCAGCATACTTTGTCTTTTTGCAAGAGGAATAGACTCCATTCTTGGCTGCAGTTTTTAATAGCTGCTGTTAAACTATCTCCTCCATGTCATAAAGAATAGAAGAGATCTGTGGGATCAATCAGGCCAAAACCTTGCAAGTCTAGCATCTTGCTTCCAACAGAGTCCAGCTGAATACCTTCAGGAAATCCAGGAGCAGGAAGCTCTTTGCCCTCAGCATCAGGTGTTTTCAGGCAGACTGCTTCTGGATGTGGAGTCTCATTTCCTTCATGGCCCCATATATGTTCCCACTTGGTTTCCTTTCATTCTGCTTGCCTGTAATGCTGGGAGAAGCCAAATCCTTTTAGCCCAAGGGTGTTGTGTCTCGATTGCAGCTCATCAGCAGTCTGGCTCTTGAGATTTTCTGGCTTTGAGCAGTTACTTCCTAATTGTAAAAGTTGAAAAGTTTCCTAAAGCTGAATTAGTGACCGAAGAGGCTTAAAGCTAAAATATGTTGGTATTTTGGTAATATTCGGCCCTGCCCCTGGAATGTGACGGTTAAGAGTTTCTCTGAAATGGGATTTGGCCCTTGGACTGAAGGAGGTTTGGCACTCTTGCTTTAAGTCTGTGAAGCAAGGCTGCCAAATGTCTTACAAACCTCATGCTTGCTTTGTTTCTGCTCTTCTGTAGAGATCTACTTTATTGTTTGCTTACCTTTTTTAAAAGTCATTTAATCCTGCTACTCTAGGACTTCAGGGTTAGATGTATGTTTTTCTTCTCCCCACTTAATTCTTGCAAATCAGCCCAATGAGGTAGGTTGGGCTGAGAATTATTGTCTGGCCCTGTGAATGTTAGGGCTGAGTGACAACTGGTACTTGAGTCTCCCAATTTACTGGAGCATTTTCCCCTCTCTCATGCATATGAACCCGCCTTCTATAATCTCTTTTTGGGTGGTAGGTTCAGCCTGGCATTGTGAATACCCTGCTTGTCCATGCATACTGAATATTTGTGTCCCTTTGGACAAGATGCTGATTCAGATCTAGCTGTGGCTGCACACTCTTTGGGTCATAGATGAGACAACTTTTCTGTGGACTCATAGGGGCCCACCTTGAAGATAATCAGTACTGAAGCACTTTGGAAGCTATGTTACAAAATGTCTTTTCCAAAATTTACTTGTTGTAGTTCAGAAACTTAAAGAAAGTGGATGGGGACAGGAGGGCTGTATAAAACAATATATGATGTGGGAAGTGCTGAGAAAAATTTCTCATAGTACTAAAACTTAGCGGTATCAGATGCGGAGTGGACAAGACAAACTAAAGCCGAATTACTTTATGGACTGGGCTGCCAAATATGTGACTGTACATATGTTAGTGAATGATAAAGCCCTAACCATTGGCTTCAGACTAAGGTAAGTCAGAGTGCCCACAAATAAGAATCTAGTGCTTGCATTTGCTTCTTTTCTCCTCCTTTCCCAAACCCCCTTCCTTTTTGTGACATGTCTCTTAGACTGTAAGCATACAGGCAGGGACTGTTGCATTTCTTAACTCGGTAAGCTGATCTGTGAGCCTTGTTTTGCTCAACAAGTGGGCTAAAAATGCTTTCAGTAAAGCATCAAATGATACTGGCAGGCTTGCAGGTCCCATGCCCCTGCTTGAGGAGGACTTTGCTGCTGCCCACATGTGGCATAAATTTCTTTAAAAGGGATTAGACAAATTCATGCACTGACTTCATTGACTGCTTTTGGCCCGGATAATTAAATAGAGCCCCCAAAGCCAGAGGCAGCCTGCCTTTTGAATACTGCCTGATAAGCTTCAAATAGCAGGGCATGCCTTCTGCTTTTGTGCTGTTTCACAGAAGTCATTGGTTTTTCCCTGAAGGAAACTGAGAACGGTTCTGGTTCTTCATACGTTTATTTATTTATTTATTTATTAACAGATTTATAGGCCGCCCTTGCCACAAGCCTCGGGGCGGCTCACAACCTCAAAAAGAACATTATAGGCCTATACAATAATTAAAAAGCCTACACAATATTAAAACTGGCCCATCTCAAGGTCCGAATTAAAACATACAAATACAATATAAATTCAAACAGACAAATTTAAAATAAATTAACATTTAAAATATTGCTTAAATAAAAAGGTCTTCGCCTGGCGCCGAAAAGCAAATAAAGACGGCGCCAGGTGAGCCTCTCTGGGGAGCGCATTCCATAGATGGGGCACCACCGCAGAGAAGGCCCTCCTCCGGGTGCTCACCCTCCTCATATCTCTCACGGAGGGTTCCCGGAGGAGAGCATCAGCTGCAGATCGTAAGGGGCGGGAGGGCGTATATGGTTCTTAGTTGGAGAGTCTCAAACTGTATGAGAAGAGCAGTGGGGACTGTGACTACTGATGGTATCATTCGTGTTGAAATTCTGCTTGGGTTGTCTTTCATTTCTTCCCTGGGTCCCACTTCCCTGGTTCTGCATTACTGTCCCCATTTTATGGAAAGTGAGTCTTGAGAGAACAGCAGACTGCATAAAGCCCTGGAGAGGGGTTGAGGCAGAAATGAGATTTGCCTGTCACGGCTTAGTGTCTTCATCACTCTGAGCAGTCCCTTATGGGTGAGTTAGACCTTGAATTGGGCACAGAAAGCAGGGAAGACTCCTGGCTAACATGCTCTGACTATATAGATAAGGAGGACAGATGACACAAACTGACACATCATTGGCTCCTGTAATCAGGTTTCATTGCTGTGTTGTTGTGTCCTGGGGGTGGCACCAAGAAACGTTCCTTTTTGTTCAGGCATCCTCTCTTTCTATTCATGGCTGTGCTGCTCCCTGCCATGTCTGCATTCTGTACTAAACACGTTTTATATTTGGCTGTTTTCCCATTTGGCCATGGATGTACTTGTCCTGAAACTAGGAGAGGTGGGAGCGAGGAGATCAGCTTGCAGCCCTCTCTGTCTGTGCAGTCCCCACCCCATTGTGAAACTCCAACTCCTGGGGGGCTGTGAGTAAGCACTGAGTAACATATTTTTGTTACGACATGCCGAGGCTCTTCCAGGCAGCATTTGCTTTTTCTAGGTTTTTTATAGACTACCTATCATGTCCCACGGGTTCAAAAACTGATGAAGTGTGTTCCGAAGAAAAATGCTGCAAATGGGCACAGCTGAAAGAGCTGCGTTTCTTGATCTCAGTCCTGTCCTTGTGAGCAGCCACGGAAAATATTCAAATCTCGCTGTTGGCATCCCTTTCTCTGGGTTTTTCCTGCCTTGCACATGCTAATGTTCTGTGCTGGTGTTTCCCAAATAGGGAAGGCTGCAAGTTGCCTCCATCAAGTCTGTTGAGCTTGTTCTTGTCATGACTGACTGATCCCAACCTGGGGCCTTCCAGATGTTTTGTAGTTCAACTCCTACCCACCCCAGGCAGCAAGGCCAGTTACCAGGAATGCTTGGAATTCTAATCCCAAGTATCTTGACAGTACTAGGATGGTCAGCTCTCCTAGTGCTTTTCCCAACACTAGCTGGAGGTGCTAGGCACAGAACCTGGAATTATCTGCTTGCTAGGGAGGCACTCTGTAGCCCATTCCGTAGAAATAACCTACGATTTTAGTCCTCAAGGTTCTGATTTAATGGAAGCATGGGACAATCTGCTAAATCAGAGCTTTGGCCTATCTAGGCATGGGCAAGCTAAATTGGCTCAGGAGCTGGCTTGCCCCTATAGACTCTGCTTGTAGGCAGGATGTCAATGGATTGGGGCCCACCTAAGGCCCCTTCCTCTCCTGTGACATGAGGGCCTGCCATTGTCTTTGCAACCCTTCTTCCTCCCTCCCTCTCCCTCTCCCTCTCCCCTCCCTCCCTCCCTCTCTCTCTCGATGAAAAAAATGGCTTAATGGGGCCCTTGAAGCTCCTGCCAGGTTGGGGATCTCCTTTCTGCATTGCTTACATCCCACTTGGCATGTTAACAGCATGGGAAGGGACCTGGTCTTGCAAGCCTCACCCTGGTGAGGGGCACCCTTGTTATCTTCAGTTTTCGAGTAGCAGTAGAAAAAAGAATTCCTCCTTGTGCTATTTGCAGATGCAACCCCCACTCCCTGTGCTCGCTGGAAAGGCCCATGGCATGCAAGGGAATACCCTTGTCATTTCTGATGGAAAGTAAAATTGGGGTTCTTGTCTCTAGGGTAGGGATTAGAGGGAACCCCTCTGCTGGGTTAACCAAAGAAATTGCACTGCCCTGATGAACAGGATCTTTTAACGGGGTTCTTTATTTTCTGAAGCCTTCTTTTACTTTGAAGACTGCTTGCTTTTATTTCTGCGTGCTGGTGCCATGAGCTTTGCGTACTGATGAGATAAAAATGGACTGAGCTGCTGTGCGGTGTGACATTCAGACCATCTGCAACAGGGCTTAAGCCACTTGTGGCTCTCCACCTGCTGCTGGCCTGCAAGTCCCATCTCTCCTTGCCATGGGCTGTACTAACTGGGGCTGATGGGAGTTGCAGTCTAACATCTGCAGGGTCATAAGTGGCCCATTCTTGTTTGATTTTGGCGTGGGTGAGTAGGTAGGGGACTGCATGCTGCAGATGCTGGGTGTCCCCAAAACACAAGGGGTTGAGATCCCTTTTCCCCTCTCTTCCCCTTCATCTCCTTTTCATACGTTCTTCCGCTCTCGCAGACTCACTCAACACACACAACCATCTGTGTGCGTTCCAGATTGTTGTCCCAAAGTCTCTGCTTCACTGGGATTGAGGCTCAGTGAATCCCTGCATCAGAGAAGCACTCTTTCCCCCAGTGGCCTATTGGCATCTGATCAGGTGGGCACTGTGAGAGATTGGGTATGAACATTCCCCCAGGGCTCTGGGCTGCAGCTGGAATAGCTCAACACTGCCTGTGGGGTGCCTGTCTCTGTTCCAGCTGCCCAGGGCAAGCAGTTAACAGCAAAATGTTGAGTCTAAAAAAAGTGTGTGGGGGGGAAGATAATTTCAGTGGGATGACCTGGTAGACTCTTTTTTTCCTTCCGGCTAGGAAGTGAGTGGGCAGGCAACAGAATGTGAAGACTAATTAGCCAACTGGGGTGGGGGGGCAGGCTCCTGGGGGCTTGAAGCATGCTTTGACTCTGATCTAACCCCCTAGGTCTTTTGCTGTGGAGCTCTTGCCAGGTCGCTCTTCATTGGCCTTCCCTTGCGTCTTGACCTGCTGCCAGTCAGTATGTGCTGCCCCTTCCTGGCCGTGTGGCCCTTCTTGGTTAAGCCCCCGCAAGCATGTGGCTCCCCTTCCTTCCCCTCTCCATCCTGCCCCAGCTCCTTTCAATTGCACGTCACCTTTCTCTGGAACCTTGTGCGCCTTTTCCTCCCACATGGTTCCGCTGCTCTGACAGAGCCAAGAAGTGCTGAGTCAGGATGCAGCTGAATTAATGGGAAAGACTGTTCAAGAAATCGGAGCAGAACGTGTGGCTTCCCTTCCCAGTTTCCTGCTTTAGAGAAGCTTGCTCCCTCCACTGCCTCCACAGTCAGTTCTTTCCCACACCAGCTCTTAGTGGATTTCAGCTGGTGCGACCACCTGGTCTCCAGGCCGCATCCACCAGGCAGAGCTGACCAGGCTGAGTGAGATGAGCCCAGGGTCCTGCTGTGCCGTGAGGCCCCCCTCGCAATCTGGGGCCCACCAGAAGTTGTCAGCTACAGCGCCCATCACTCCGGGTTGGCATGCACAGCGCGTAGTCAGACCTGATGGAAGCTGTAAGGATTAACAGTTGAACCCGATGATGTCAGAAGGTGCTGCATCAGGAGGTGGTGGGCTTTCAATTGGAGCCAAGGCTGAGCATCCACCCTTAGGGGATGGTGTAACTGCATCCCACACTGCAGAGTCATGTATAATAAACTGCTGTGTCACACAAACCAGTCCTGAACTCATTCTCGCTCTTTCTTCTGCTGCCCCCCATTTCCAAAGCGGTTTGCAACTCCTGCAAGGGAAAATGCTCTTGTTCTGCCAATGTGTGTGTGTGTGTGGGGGGGAAATCACAGGTGTGTGAGTGCGAAAGGACTCATTGCTCTTGGGACTGAACCGGAGCCCCTTCTTTCAGATCTTGCTGTCTTTCTTGACCTGTGCTTCTCTGCAAAGAGTGCCGCTTCTGTGCAGCTGCTTGGCTCAGCTCCTCTTACCGCTCAGGGGCAAACAGTCTGCGGTAGAAATGTTAAATGGAGCGGGAAAGTGACAAATAAGTTTGGTTGCTTTGCATAGTGTTGCATCAAGGTCTTTGGGGGTATGCAGCTGTGTGGTGGGGAGCTTGGGATGAGGCCCTGTTCGGGGGATGGTGGCGGGAACAGTGCTAGGAGGGGTCAAGATTCAGGGCTTGGGCAAGAAAAAATTTTGGAACGTCTGTGTGTGTCTCTGAAGAACCCTGTTTCCTAAGGATGCCACAATTTGTAAAAAGGAATTAATGGTTCCCTAGCCCTTGTTTCCACAGGCTGCTCATGGTTTTACAGGGATTTCAGAGTGGGCGTCTTTCTCCAGCCCTGCTGGGAGATGCCAGAGATGAACCCTGAGGCCTTTTGTACTCAAAGCAGGCACACTACCAATGAGTATGAAATCCTGGTCCTCGAAGTCCTGAAGAAAGGGCTCTCGCTTCAACCAGAAGTGCTGTCGATAGGATGAACGTTAGTTGCATTAATAATAGAATCATATACTGTTAGTAAAAACAATGATAGTAGAAATTAATGAGGCACCTGAATGTTGTAACACTAAAAATGACGATCCCAGTGCTCATGATTTCAAGGAAGGGTTGATTTCAGTAGGAGCAGAAGTTGTTTTATACTGAGTCGGACTGTGAGTCCATCTTAGCTCAGCGTCTACTGTGACTGATGATACTTCTGGAACTTGAAGCAGGGAGCCTTTCCCCAGTCCTGTCGCGCCTAGGACCTCCTCACATGTAAACAGCATGCCTTGTGACTGAGCTTCGAGCAGCTTCAGTAACTTGCACACATCTTGCTCGGCCCCTTCGTGTGAGCTGTGGACTGCACCATCTCGAGCAGTGGAGCTTGTGTCAGGGCAGAGTTAAGTTGGAAAATCATGCATACACAGAACAGGTTCTGGTTTGGCCAGCCTCAGTCACCTAAGAGAGAATCCCCCACCCCTTCTTAAACAAAGGAATGTCTGGGTTGCGGCTTTGCATGTCTGTTTTGTTCAGTCCTGCCCAGAGGGGCATGGCGAATATCTCAAATTTCACAGATTTTAAAATTGGAATGGCCTTGGAAAAGTGGGGTGGGGGAGAGGAAAACTAGAGAGAACCCACAGCAGGTTTTGAGGGAGGCAGCTCTCAACTTTTTTCACTAGGAAGAGGAGGAGCATTTCCAGGAGGGGTGAGGTTGTAATGCTCTTCTCCTTCTCCCCCTCTCCAAAGGTTTGGTCTTGTTTGTTTCTCCTTTGGGGGGCCAGGGGCTGTGGGGAGGGCCTCAAGGGAACATTCTTGAAGTTGGGACTTTCTCAGAGGGGTGGGGGCCCTCTCCGCTATACACAGCGAGGTCACGGAGGGAATGCCACGTCTCGCTCCGCTGGCCAGAGACGCTGAGTTGAGACTGTGCAGACTGGCTGGGCTGGGCGTTTGCAGCGGGGCTCTCCACACGCAGCTTGGGGTGGCGCTCTGGGGCTGGGTTAAAGGCCTCTTGAGACCCACCCCAAGGGGACAGGGCAGGAAAAAACAGCCTGACTCCTTAAAGGTCCGCAGCCTTGTCCAGCCTGATGCTGTGGGTATCAGCTCCCTTTGGTGTGACAAACAGCCAGGTGCCTTGGGAGCTGGGGGCAAAGTGTCTAGAGGACACCAAGTAGGGGATGGCTCTGGCATCAGTTATTGGACACAGAGCAGCTTTCCCGATGGACATGGCTGCCTGGCACCCTGTCAGGCTGGTTTTGCTGCTTCCACCTGCTCTGCTCCCTCTGTGGCGCATGTGCCACCCCTCTGGCAAGCACTGGGCTGCCCCTCCTGATGCAGAAGCCACAGAACTGGCCCAGCACGTGCTTAGCGTTCCCAGCCCCTCTTTCCAGCTCCAACATTGTGTTGCTCATGAACGCAGTAGGCATATTGGCTGCATTGTGGCTGAACCATGGTGGGGCATGTGCATTTCTTCAGATCTTAATGGACTGCAACTTCCATCAGCTGAGGGATGGTGGGAGAGGGAGTCCCACAAGGCCTAGAGCACTTCCCATTTCCCAGCCCTGTTGGGGAGCCTTCATTGTACAGGCCAGCCTTGCTCAGAGTAGGAAAAGTGGCTGCGGGGAGGTTAGACTTGGGGGCTGGAAAGTGCCTGGACCACTTTCGGGGAGCACCCTCACTAGCCCTTCTTTTGGGGTTGGGCATTGCATGCCACCTTGAGAGGGTCCCAGGCCCTTAAGGGGAGTCTAGGAGATGATTTTGGTCAAGACCACTAAGGGATTTCTCCTGGCGATTTCGCCTGCATGCACCTTTGTGTGGGACAGGAGCGTGATTGCTAGGAGAGGAGAAGGGGCACTGTGGCTTGTAGGGCAGTCAGCAAGGCCTACCTAAACTTCTAGGCCACTGCTTTGAATAGGAGGTGATGGCATTTGGGGTCATCCCAGTCATGGCCCATCCCTGGCATGGCATTCAGATGGATGGACAAAGCTCGAACCATTGATCTGTTGAAACCCAGGCTGGCAGCAGCTCTTTGAACTCCTTTCCCATCCTCCTTGCTCTCTGCTAAGGTTTCAAATGACTAATGCCAAGGATTGCCCTGGGACCTTTTCAGCATTCTCCCTCCAACCCCTGATAAGAAGCTCCCTCACATAGAGTTGGTAATTACTTATAAGGCCCTTAAGGGCTTGGGACCTGGATACCTGAAGGAACGCCTGCGTCCATATTTGCCCTCCCGCCCCTTGAGATCAGCAGCAGGGGCTCTCCTCTGGGAGCCTTCCATAAGAGACATCAGGAGGCAAAGTACCCGGAGGAGGGTCTTCTCTGCGGTGGCGCCCCATCTGTGCAATGCACTCCCCAGAGAGGTCTGCCTGGCGCCGTCATTATTTGTTTTTTGGTGCCAGGCCAAGACCTTTTTATTCAAACAGTATTTTAATCATCTTTAATATTTATACTTTTAATTGTGCAGCCAGTGTGTTTCCAAGTTTTAATTGTAGTTGTAATTGTATTGTTTTATTTATTTATTGATGTAAGCCGTCCTGAGGCTATGTAGCAATGGGGACGGCATATAAAAACAGTAAATAAATAAATAATAAATAAAATAGGTGAGCCTATTACTCCTGGCTTAGCCTGGCAGCATCTCTGAAGCCCTGGGCAGCAGCTCCTGTGCAGCCTTGCCACCCAATCCGTTTACTTGCACATGCTGACCCCGGGCCCCTGCTACCTGCACCCTTTTCCCCTCAACCAGCAGCGCAACATCCCTATCCAGCCAAGCTGCAGTTCTCTGGGAACTCTTTTGTCAATGAAAAATGCATTTATTTGGGAAAAGAGAAGAATCAAGAGTGTAGTAGAGGAAAAGCCCTGCTGGATCAGATGGAAAGCCAGTCTGTCCTGGCAGCTGCCTTGAAGCAACTCACAAGGTCAAAGTAGGGGGGAGCCTTCCACCCCTGAAGCTAGCCTTCAAAGGTAGACTGCCCTGGAACATGGGGGCTCTGTGTCGCCCCAGCTTCTATAGTCCACCCCTTTCAAGTCAGAGGACCTTGCTTGTATTCTTGTGGATTGCAGAATCAATTCATTTAATGCATGTCAGTTATGTATGGCCTTTTAGTTGTTTTGGCCTACAATTTCGATCATCCTTGCCCTTTTGCTCTCCTGGCTGGGGCTGATGGAAATAGTAGGTAAAACAGCTGGAGTGCTGCAAGTTGCCCATCCCTGCTGGAAAGCACTTTTTGAAAGCAAAAAGCACTGGCCCAGATTTCGGCCTCATTTGGGCAGCCTGGCCATGTCGCTTCTCTGGCCTCACTTGGTTAATTTCCAAAGGCTCTCAGCCATGTCAAGAGCCCTTGGTCATCCTTTGTTTACCCAGAAAGGCTGGGTTTACCTTTCCCTGCTGGGTCAGAAGCCTGCTTATCTCATCAGTCTAATAGCAAAGGGGACAGGGTCAGATAAGGGCCTGCTCTGCTCCAGCAGCACAAGGAAGTTCAGATCCTGTTTATGAGCCCTGCTTGGAGAGCACAACTCAGCTATGCATTATTTTTTTGGGAGGGGAGGGTGGAAACCACCCAGCCAGATAGAGAGAGAGAGAGAGAGAGAGAGAAGATGAAGCCCTGCCGAAAAATAAAACCGGGGAAGTAAAACAAAAATGAATCAAAGGTTGGGTGGAAAAGTGTTCACTGCTCCTATTTTATCTTTCTGGCATATGTCCCCCAATGATGCTTTTCCCATTTTTTCCCCAAGCTTGGCTACCTCCCGATCTAGCGTGCTCTCTGTGTGCATGTCTTGTGCGTGCAGGAGTGTGATCCAGATGCACAGAATTTTATTCCATGGCCAGAAGCAAACTTCCTAATCCCAAGGCTCCCATTGTAGGCCACAAAGCTTTCCAACATTACATGCAAAGTGGCAACACTGTTCTTGCAGACATGTACTACCCCTTGATTCTCATCACAGGGTTCAGCCTCCCACCACCACTTTACAGAGGGCTGAAGGCTCTTTCCTGCTTGCTTGTATGTCAGACTGACTGTAACAGCTCAGCTGCTTTTTGTTGCAGGCTTAAGCATAGTTATATGACCACACAGTGCAGTCTTCCCTCCTCCCAACGGCAAGCTGCCACCCTACTTATGTCTTGGAACTATAGCTCCCATCACCCCCAGCCTGGCTGGCTGGGGATGAGGGAAATCGTAGTCCCAGGACAACAGTAGGTGGCAGTCTGAGGGGGAAGACTGACAGTGTCTCCTGCTGGTCTCTGCATCACTGCCTGACGGGCAGAGCTTTTGCACTGCATGCTCAGGGGCCTCGGGTTCACTCTCTGGGAATCCCTGCTAGCAAGCAGGGGGTCCAGGGGGTTCTTTGCCAGAAACTCCAGAGGCTGCTACCACCGGTCAAGAACAGTGGTCAGGACTGGGCAGAATGGAGTATCGGTTTGCTCGGTGGGATTGGCACAGCGTGGCCTGTTCCTAGGAACTGGGAATATTTGGGTCATGGAGGCTGTGGAGTTAGAGGAAGGGTTATTTTTCAAGTGGTTACATTTGGTACACCCGGTTAATAAAGCATTTAGAATCATTTTCAGACCTGCATTTGCCCTTGTGAGAAAGCCAGGCCTCATCTCTGGCTTCTGTGGTGTCAGCTGGTAGCCATGAGGACTAGATTCTTAAAATAAAGAAAGAAGCTAAGGTTCTCAGTGTTATGTGTCTGCCCAGTGCAGCTTAGGATCATGGCAGATGTACAACCCTCAGTCTCAACTCAATTCTAAGCATTGTAGTCTACCTCCTCAGTTCCTGGACCTTGGGAAAAACAAGCTTCTGCTTTCTTCAAGCACAGGAGGGGAGGAAGGATCCTCCCACACCCCCCAGTCCCCTTTCCAGCATATGCCATGGCTTGGGAAGTCTTGGCTAATTCCCTCTTTGTCACCGAACTGCAGGTTTGACTCCTGAGAAGAGGGGCCGCCCGGCATCCACGTTGCCCATGATGGAATACACGGTAAGGGCGGGTGCCTCTCTCTTCCTGGGTATGCTGGAGGGCCAGCTAGCTGCGGTGGTGGGTCAGCCCTTCCTTCCTTCCTTTCTCAGTGGTGTCATCCGTCTCTTGTTTTCTGATGTGGGATAGGGCTGCTGTCTCGGCCATGTTTACCGTGGGCGTCGCTTCCTGAAAGGCAGCCGTGTCTGCTATGGCAAAAGCAGCTGAGAGCCTTTCAAGATGAGTGGCCTTATGGCAGGGTAGAGGTGGGGGAACTGTGCACAGAAGACAGACAAAACAAACAGTTCCTGCAAAATTCCTGCATCTTTGAGAGGAGTGCTGTTTATAACTGCTGTAATAGGCGGTCACAATCTCACTACCTTCATTGGGTTCATGCTCATCTGGAAGGGGACAGAAAGCCCTGATATCAATTCAGATCTAAACAAATAGCATCAAACATCATACTAAGCCAGCAGATCTTTGCCTGCTTTGGACTGCAATTCCCTCATTACCAGCCAGCATGGGCAATGGGTACTGTAGCCCAGTACATATAGGGGGAACCAGTTTGGGAGAGCCTGGTTTAGACTGTCTGGCTAGGAGCAGGGAGAACTTAGAATGAATCCCCACAGGGCCATGCAACTTACAAAGTGGTCTCTTGGCCTGGCCTGGCCTGGCCTGGCCCGTCTCATGGAGTTGCTGTGAGGATTTTAAAGACGTGGAGATCAGTGAGAATTGGGTCTACCACCTTGAGTTCCTTGGTGGGATGGGGTGACGGCAAGAAAATTCACTAATGAATCAAAGTTGTGGAATGGAGATTTGTGACTCGGAGCCTTGTCAGTGGCACATACGAGCAGACAATCCGCCTTCACTGCTCCCCTTCCAGGAGTCTGCTTTTTGTAATGTCTTGGCAGACGAAGAGGCCCGTAGGCCCCCTAAGCTCACATAATTTTTGCTGTGTTGGCCCAATAAAACAGCCTATGTGATCTGGCATCCTTTGCCAACCTGGTGCCCTTTAAATGGGTTGGACTATAACCCCCATAAGCCTACAACTTCCTATAATTGACTGCAGGCTTATGGGATTTGTACTCTAATAACCTGGAGGATACCGTTTGGGCGACAGCATCAGTATAGATCTTTTTTTCCCCTGGCTAATATATCTGCTTCCTCCCCACTTGTTCACCTCTTCTCTGAGCCTCCAAGGACTTTCAGCTTCTTTTATTTTTCTTGGCGTTCAGTTCAGTGCACCATTTGGCCTTTGCCCTCACCCACACATACCAGCTGCTTCCTTGGTAGGACATAAATCTGAAGGGTGAGGGTAAAGTTGCATAATTTCCTGTGGAACTGAAACTCCCCTCAATATTGCTGGCTGTGCCATGTTTTTCTGAAGAACTATGCTATGCTACTGGCCGTCCTCCTTTCCACCTCTGCTAACTCTTCCTGAGGTCTGGTTGCAGCTGATGTTACAGAGACGAGAGATCTGTGTGGGCTGAATCAGGAGCTTGCTTACAGTCCTGGCATCCTGGTGGAAAAGTCTCGCCTTTCCAAAAGAAGCTCGCTCTGGGGCATCCTGGAAGGGCACGAGCATGTTCCCCCTCCTGCCTTGCATGGCCATGCACAAAACGCCCCCCTGTTCTTTCCTACCCTGCCCAGAATCTTAGTTTGTTACAGCCTCCCTGCAGCTGGACGCTTTGTGGCACAGCCTGAGCCAGCACAGCCGATGTTGGGGCATGATGGGAGTTGGAGCCCCAAACATCTGGCAGGCAGGAGGTCACAAAAGGGTGGCCTGTGAATTGGCTTGAGGGTAAGCCCTCAAGAGGGACAGGAGCCCCCTCCATGTTCCCCTGCTTCGTTCACATCCCTCTGCTCAAGCCACCAGGACACAAGCTATCTATTGTGTTCTTGGCTTTTGTCTTCCCCACTGCAGTATGGGCCCACGTGGCCACTGCCCCATTTTAGAGGGTCTTTCTTGCCTGAGCTGTCCAAACAGTTTTTGCTTGGGGGCTGGGTTCAATTTTGGAGAAAATGCCTATGTATTTTAGCATTTCCTACAGCCAGAAACCAAGCTTCCGGAAAGGCTTTTTGGCCTTGTTCAACGAGGGCAAAAGCCAGAACACCAGGAAATAAGCTTTGGGAAGAGGGTGGGGCCACCTGGCAAACCCTGGGAAGTCCCCGGCCCCTGCTCTTCAGGAATGCCTGCTGAGGCAAGGGTGATTGTGGCAACTCCTCAGTCGCCAGCTCAGGGCTATTTGCATACTTAAAGGCCCTGTTCTGGGGAACTGCTCAGTTAATTTTGTTGACTGAATATATTTTTATCCTGCTTTTTTCCCCTTCAGGGAACTCAGTGTGGCTTACATAATTCGCCTCCTGTCCATCTTAGCCTCACAACAACAACCCTGTGAGGTGGGTTGGGCTGAGAGTCTGCATGTGCCCCAAAGCTATCCAGTAAGCTGCACAGCCAAGTGGGACTAGAACCCAGGCTCCTCGAGTCCCAGCCCAGCAAACTGGCTCCTGGGAGGCTGCAGCAGCTGGATTTCTTATTCCCAAGCTGGCTGCTAGCAGCTTTTATCTTGAACTGGGGCAGAACTATAAAATATTAGAGTTGGAAAGGACCTCTGAGGTCATGTAGTCCAACCCCCCACTCAGTGCGGGAATCTTGCAACTGTGGTACTCCAAGTATCTGCCTGTTTCGGCTCTCCTTAAATACTTCCAGTGAAGAAGGTGAAACAGGCTGCTGCTGAAGGAAGGCTGCTGTTCTGCCATCAAACAGCTTTTTCTTAACAGTTCTCCAAAATCGACTTTCCTTCCATTTTGCTTCCTCCATGCCCAACCTAGAAAAGCACTGGGCTGCCCAGAAGTGAGCTCCATCCAGTTGCTGCCTGCCCTTCAGGGGCAGACAACCATCTTCCACAGCGGGGTGTGGGGAGAGTGGGGTGGAGTGTTCCTGCCAGTCCGCTAGCCTTCGTACCAGTCCATGCCACCCTGGGCGAACAGGCAAATGGAGGCAACGCAGGTCTGCCTTAAAGATGATCCAGTGAATTTGCAGTACAACAGATAGCGCTTTCGATTCCTGTTAACGGTGGCTGCCCGCCATGGCCAGAGGCAGCCTTCCATCCCATGCCAGACACTGGCGGCAAGCGACTGCGCAAGGGCTATTTTATTAGCGTCCTCCCTAGTGGAGGGATGTGGCAGCCCACAGTTGGAAGTGGGAGGCTGATCTGGCATGGCTGCTCTTAGGTTCTTCTCATGGCCACTGTCCTCCTGGCCTTTGGATGGTTTTCTGGCACGCAGAAATACCCCCAGGCTGGGCTTTGTGCAGCTCTACCTACCGGAAAGCCTTCCCAGTTTGGTTGTGATCAGGCAGAAGAAAGATTGGTGTCCTGGCTCTGCTACTCTGGAGGGGAACCAGCCAGGAGGCCCCCTTAGGGCGGGCTGCAAATGCTCATTTATGGTGGAAGGACCCACATACCCACCAGAAGATCTGCCAAGCCAGTTGGCCTTGCCGTTTCTCCGGCTTCCTGCGCTGCTTCTCTGGCAGCACAATGGTCCCACCTCGTGGCCAGATGGGAGCACTGCTGCTCAGCTGTAAGCCCAAAGGAAACAAGTAATCAGTGGGTTTCACGAGGACTAGCATCCTGCAGCCAGAGATTTAGTAGTTTCCAAAATGTGAGCACCAACCTGCGTAGCACTCCTTTACTCTGGCCTTCTCCTTTGCGCCCTCCTTCTCTCTTTGTTTTCCAGGCCTGCTTTCTTTCCCCTGCCACTGCTTTCCCCTTTCCTCTGCTGCTTTGATCTCCCCCTTCCCTTGGCCTTCCCCATCTCCAGGACTGCCACATGGCATCATCCAAGAGGGCTGATTGAACAATTGGAGAAATAATCCGTCTTCCACAGCCAGTTTTGGATTGTAATGCCCAGAATCCCTGAGCAGTCACTATGCTATGTGGTGAGGGGGTAAGATAGTTAATGTAGTCCAGAGCGTCCAAAGGGCAGCAGCCTGGGGAATCTTTGTACGGACTAACACAGGGATGTTGAAGAGCTTTCAGCCTGAGGGCCAAATGTCATTTCAGAGGAGCTCCTGCGGGGGCTTGTGCTTGATCGCTGACCTGCTAGCCAAAGGCAAGCCAAGATTTTGTGTAGGTGAGCAGATGGACTTCTTTACAGTTCAGTGAACCAACTGGCAGGGGAAAGACTGGCCAATCGGTGCTTCTTCTGCTTGGTGGGAAGAAGATTCCTTTTTATTTGCCTGCGTCTCCATGCTGGCTGTGAAAGAGGGAGGTCGTCTCAGTTTTCCTGGGGCTGGCATGGAATGCAAAATCAAACTACTCCCCTCTTAGCAGGTTAGTAAAGTTTGCATGCTAATGACTGCTGCCGGTTGGTTTAGAGGGCGGTTCTTCTAATGTGCCCAGAAGAAGCCAGGGACAAAGGCACATGTCCTTCTAATGGGAATGCCTTCCACTACCCTGGGGCCACTGCAGAAAAGACCCTGCTTTTAATGGCTGGTTATTTTACCTTTTGAGGAGATGGGACTTGGAGTCACATCTCCCTGGCTGATTGTAAAACTTTGAGAACTTTCCCTGTTTTGTTTTGGACTGCAACTCTCATCAGCTTCAGCCAATGTGGCTGATGGGCAAGGAACTTGCCTCCCATCAAGCTTCATGCTCGGGGGGAAGTCTCTGAGGGTAGTCCCTGTATTAAGTGTACTGCAGTAGCTTACACCTGCAGGGATTTTAAATGGCTGGAGGTCAAAAATTGGTCTGCCCAGCCACACAGCTGGAAAATGAACAGCTTGAAATAACATTCAGTACTGGAACTGGCTGTGCCATGTGGTTGCCATTGAGCTTTGACCTGTTGGGCAGTAGGAGGTAGAGAGTTAGGAGATGAAATTCGCCGTGTGTTTCCCTGTGAACTCAGATTAGCTGGCCCCCAAATAGTCACAGTAATACTGCTGTAGCTAAATCGATATAGGGGCCGCTATTTTGCAAAGGAGCAGTGTAAAACAAACCCAGCCAGGGTGATGCAAAATTCTAAGAAATTGGTGAAAGGATGTTGGCAGCACACAGATGTTGGGAAAAGATTGGCAGTAAAAGATGTTGTTGAGATGGGAGCAAGGGGAGACTGGGAATTGCTGGAGCAGCTGTTGGGAGCATTGGAATGGAGTCTCTGTACTGGCTGTGGATAATGGGAGGCATAGTCTAGCCCAACTGGAGAGCTTAGATTAGGAGAGACTGCCTTGAACCCTTGCCAAGAGTCCTGTGGCAGGAAGAGAAGCCCACTAACCTTTATCCTCAAACCTGGGGGAGCCCATCTGCTGAGGAAGAGGGTGTCCCCACCTTCCACCCCAGGAATGTTTGGGAGGTGCTCCTGGAGCAGGCAGCTTCCTGCTTGCTGGGCCCCACGAGGCCAGTGGCACATCCGGCTGTGTGTTTATGGGGGAAAGGGACAATGGCTAATCTCCTTGTTGCCTTTCCCACCATTTTCCCTGATGCCTGCCATTTTTTTTCCTGGCTTCCAGGGAGGCGTGCCTCTCTGCCTTATGCCTCCCTCTTCCTCAGAGGAAGGAGCAAGTTGGTTAAACTCTGCCCTGTTCTCTCTCCATCATCAGGACTTCTTTTCCTGGCTTGATGTCGATCACTCGGGAAGCCGTTTCCAGCCACTTTGCTCCCGGCCAAGGTCGCGAGGGCTGGGTGGAGAGAAGAGCTTCCTGGCTCTGGTGGTGGAGGTGGGGGTGCTGCTGGACGCTGGGTGCCCCCCATGCCCCCTGCTCCTGGAGCTCAGAGGATGCTGTCTGAGTCTCCCCTCCTTCCTAGTTCTTCCTTTGTTCTCTTGCTTTTTTCCTGCGATGCAGCCCTAGAAAGAAATCTAGCGCGGGCTGGCTCAGGAGAGCGTGGGGAGCCATTTGTAGATGCCTGCCTTCCCTTGGCAAAGGGTTTGGCGTGGGGCTGACCTGATCCGTGACTGGGCAGCTGCAGTGTGCGGCATTCTCCTTCAGCTGGTGGCGTGCGCTCAGTGCTTGGTGCATGTTAAGATGGGGCAGAAATTAGGAAGGAAGGAAGTCTTTTGTGGCATTGGTGGGGAAGCACACCCTCTGACCAGGAGGGAGAGCGTTTTTGGAGTTGGGTAGCTCAGCTTGGCCATGCACATCCCAAGCAATGCTTGATCTGTGCCAAAGTTAGGTGGGTGGGGTGCACCATGGCGATTAGCATATATTTGCTTAATGCTAATCTGCAGTGCCCAGCCTTGGGGAGGGCAAAGCATTGTCCCTTTGTCCCAGTCCTCTGGCTCCGCATCTCTCGGCCTCTTGAGGCTTCTTTGCCTAGCTGTAGATTTTTCCAATGTTAACCATAAGGACCAGAAACTTGATTGTGTCTTTAGGACAAGATTGCCTGAGCAGTGCACTAACTTCTTGAAGTCCACATGCTTCTCACTAGAAGTTCTCAGGGTGGTATCCTAAAGTGAATATCTTACTGTTGACTCTCCTGTTGCGGTTTTAGTATGACTATGTTGAGGCCTTTGTCCCCCGCAGGCAATCCTGATGGGAGTATCGCTGTGCCAAAGACCCTTTAGAAATGTCTTTCCCTCTTTCTTCAGATCTCTCTGTTCCACCAGCTTGCCTGCCTACCTTGCCTGTACCCCAGCCCTTCTCCCACTTGCAGCCCTCCTGGAATCATTCTGGCCTACCTTGCAGGGCTGTTGCCAGGCTTGTTAGCATTCATTGGCAGGTACTTTGGGAAGCATAGAGGGTGCTGGGCAGGAGCCAGGGCTTGACACCCCATCAACTACATCAGTGAAGACCTCCTATCTCCCATCGCCACCCCTCCGATTCTTTTTATTTGTTCTCCCATCCTCGCTGGCAGAAAAGAAACTTCAGCTTTTCCTCCCTCCCTGCGTGGCCAGTGACCTTGATCCCACACACGTGTGCATGCGCCCTGCTCCAGATAGCGTCCCCCCAGACCCCACCCCTTTTGGAGCAGAGCCGGCTTGCCTGGATTCCTCCCCCTGTTCTCTCCCACACACGCGCTCCTATATTTCTTCCTTCCCTCGCACGGAGGGCAGGAACCGAGCGTGCTCTTGTGAGTCAGCGCTGCCCTTCCATTGGCAGTGGGGGCTCAGCCTCCTTCTCGCTCCCCCCTTCCCCGGAACAGAGCCGCCGCAGCAATCGCATGAAGGAAGTGGTAGCAATTACCTTTGAAGGCGGCAGCCGCAGCCGGGGAAGGGGCTGGGGTGTGAGGAGGAGGACCGGGGCACTGGACCAGCAAGGGGGGGGAGCGCCAGGCTTCGAGAGGACCCCAGTTCTTCTCACCCCCCTCCCCAGGCATCTGGGAGAGTGTAGGCTCCCCCAGGTCTCCGTCTCAGCCGCCAACAGCATCGCTGGCGTCTGCTCACCGATCGACACATGGGCTCCCGCCCCTGAAAAGAAGGAGGCTTGTTAGTTTCCTGGAAGCCGGCAGGCCCCACCGCCGCTGCTGCTGCGACCGCCTTCGCCGCTGCCGCCTCTCAGATTCCTGCTGAGCTGGAAGGTGCTCTGCAGCCTCCCTTGTCCTGGATATTTTTTTCTTTCCTTTTAAAAAATACATTTAATCTCAGTCGTGGCAGAGCAAGAGAGAAACTGGAGCAGAGCATCCTCTGTTCTGAAGATTTTCCTTGTGCTCAACGCTCTTTTTCCCCCCTCTCCTGGGGCCTCTGCGGGGCAGTACATGCCACTGAGGGGTCCAGCACCGACGAGGACGGGCCGTGTGGGGCATTCGGCAGGCAGCGGGGGGAAGGCGCCCATCAACAGGCGATGTGAGAACTCCTGGGGGCCTGTGGGGCTTTCCGGCTCGGTCTCTCCTGAAGCAACTCTGCGATCGCTCCAGCCTTGGGGGCCCGCCAGCCCCCGCCTGCTTCTCACTGTCCTGGGAGGTCTGTCCCAGGGCTACCTTTAATCTGGCAGCAGTGCAACCTCCAGCTGCGGATCGGTCGACTTGGTGCAGCCTGACAACAACGCCAGCAGCCAGTTTTCTGTAACGTTGGAGCGCTTGGCAGGGACACACCTGTGGCCAGGAGGGGAAGGGAGGCGTGGGCTTTGGTGTGCCAGACCCAGCCTCGGCTCTCAGCAGCGATGCCAGCCATGGGCTTGCTTGGACTGGTTGTGACGTTCGTGCTGTCCTGATCGCAAGAGACGCTGTGCTGTCCGCCTGCTGCCCCTCGCCCCGGCTCGAGCAGTCTGCCTCCCGAGCACCCCCTGCCCGGCAGTCTGCCACTGGGATGGACCTTCTGCAGAAAAGCAAATACAACCACCTGCGCAATGACTCTCTTTCCTCCCTGGAGGAAGGGTCCCTGGCGGCAGAAGGGGACTCCCCTGTCGAGCCCCTGGTGGCCCCTCCTTCCCTCCCCAGCTCCCTGTCTTCATCCTCGCTCAGCCCCATGCTGCCCCTGGGCGAGCTGTCGTCGGAGTCGGAGGACAGCCCGACCACACTGTGCTCCTTCTTTCCCAAGATGGCCAACCTGAAGCTCTCCAACCCGGCCACCCGCCTCAGCCTCCGGGCCTTCTCCAGGGAGTCAGGCGGCTCTGGCGGAGAGCCCCCTCCACCCCCTCCCCCTCCTTCTGCCATCACTGCTGCCCCACTACCCCCAGACTCAGTGGGGACTGTTGGTCTCTATTCCCAGGATATGAACAAGTTGGGCTGCGGCAAGAAGATGCGGGTGGAGGGTGGCCAGCTTGGCGGCGACGAGTGGACCCGGCACGGCAGCTTCGTCAACAAGCCCAGCCGCGGCTGGCTGCACCCTGACGACAAGGTGATGGGGCCTGGAGTCTCCTATCTCGTCCGGGTGAGTGCACGTGGGGCTTGGAGGGAGCAGGTTGTATTGTGTGGGCAGTGGCAGGAGCGAAATTGTCAGGGGGGTGGGAATGGGAGCCCCAGCTGGTCTGATGGCAACCACAGCGTAGGCCCTGGTCAGCGACTCGCTTGCTTTGCATTGGCTGGCCAGTCAGTGCTGTAGGCAAAGACTTCCTTCCCTTGCTCTTTCAAACCAACAACTGGCTAATCACTGGCCCATCTTTGCATCCCCCGCAACCTTTTCTCTGTGGTGACCAGGAAAAAAGATTGGGCTGAAGTCTCCAGCCCCAGCATGCAGTCCTTCGGGTGGCTCGCAGCACATCTCCCAGCATTCCTGGACCACTGACCCTGCTGGCAGGGTCTGAGGGATGCTGGGGTGAGTCCACAACACCTGGAAGGGGCACCAGGCTTGGAAAGGCTTTCCCGATGTCTGTGATGAGGGAATGGGTATGCTCTGTTTTTCAGAAAAGAGTGCCTCTGAGAATGTGCAAAATTTTGTTTCTGCCCCTCTGGGTATGGGGACAATGTTTCCATGTCTGCCGTGTGTGCGCATGGCCCATATTGCCTTCTGCTCCAGCTGAAGGGAAAGCACATTGAAGGTTCTTCATCTGCAAGGGGAAGTGACAGCCCCTTCTCTCCACCCCTTTCTCGGCTGCCCTCTGGCCTCGGGGGGGGGGGGCAGCAGCCAGGGCTGCCCAGCCTCTGTTTTGCCAAACCAGCATCTGTCCCAGGTTTTCCGGTCAGCCACATGATTGCTTCTGACAACCATGCGCCCAAGCGTCCATCCCTCAGGGCATGGCACACATGCTGCCGAGATGGGGTTGGCGTTCTCCTCCAGCCCCGCCTCCCACCCATGCAGTCTGTGGTGACTGTGATGCTCCGCAGCAGCTCGCTTTAGGGTCTTGAGTGGGGCGGGGGTCCCTGGGTGGCTCAGCTAAGGGACTCTTAGCTGCCCAGAGCCCGCTTCTGCACCAAGTTTGTCCAGGAGAGACATCGCTCTGCACAGCCGTGCACGCTCCCCTCACCCTGCCGCTGCCCCTGTTGCCGGTGCTGTGGCAACTAACTTAATAGACAATGATTCTTCCCTGTAATGAGGAAAGGGGAAGCGAGGATTGGTCTTCCAAAGGGATGTCCTTGGCTGGGGCATGTGGGGCGGGTGGAGGGACAGGTCTGCGCGGTTAGGGAGCCCTGGAAAAAGAGACTTGCTCTGTGGGGCTTCTTGAAAGGCAGCCTTGGCTGATGCCAGCCCGGGGCTCTCCCGACAGGCCAGACCAGCTTTCCTTGGCTTCGCATACGCTCAGAGGAACCCTGTCTTTTAATAACCAGTGTGTGCCTTTTGGCTTGGCTCCAGCAGGCAGCTCTTGGGCGTCGGATGAAGCCAGCAGTGTCAATGATTAGCCCAGTTAGAGGAGGCCTGCCAGTGTTCGCTAATGGCAGAAGCTACCCTGGGGCTTCCATGAGGGAAGGCAATGTGCCGCTGGAGGAGGGGGAGGGTGACGGGGGTGGCCCTGTCCGGGTGCAGCGATCCTCTCGCCGCTGCTCCTTTGGGGAGGCACCTGCCGTGAAGCAGTCGAAGGGAGGCGGCGGAGCGGCCTGCTCCAGCGTTCTGCACTTGGCGCCCTGCAGCTGCCTTGGGCTGCAGCTGGCATCAGCATGGCTTAGGAGGGGTGCCTTCATATGGAGCCCAGGCAGTCCAGTGCTGGAGGGAGAGCATTTCTCCAGCATCTTGGGCCGGGGTCTTCCCCATCGCCCTTGAGCAAGCACCTCTCTCATTTGGTTCCCCTCGGATGCTTTGGCTTTCATCTCTCCTCAGCCCCAGCCAGTATGGCCAACCTTCCGGCATGCTGGGAGTTTCACCCCTGGAGGGGGAACAAGCTGGAGAGGGCTGCTGGACCGACTGAAGTTGGTCCTGTTTGCCTGGGCTTAAGCCCCAAGTCTTCCTGTCCCGACTCCTTAAGCAAGAGTTGACCTAACTCATTCTGCTGCTGCTGAGCTGTGGGGCCTTGAGTCCATCCTGCTTTGGTGCTTTACCACATGGTTCTGAGTCTTCTCCAGGTGTTGGATTGGGCAGAGGTGTGGTTTTGCAGGGCTGCTTTTGATGCCCATGTGGAAGCTTTAGCTGGCAGGGGCTACACAAACATGTCTCTAAAGCTGGGCAGAGCCCCATCCTCTGCTGCTCTTCAGAGCTTCCCCTTTGGCCTTGCCCACATCATCTATGGCCCCCCTGAAATGCAGCCCTCCTGCAGACCACGTTGTCTAGACCTGCCCGAGCTTGGGCACTTCTAGTCAAGGTGGTTTTGCTGGCATGAAACAGGAAGGCGGGCCTTTTCCTAAAGACGCACACCTTTTCCTGCTCCTGTTGTCACATCCTCTTGGAAACAGCTTGCCTGCTGCCCCACAAAGAGAGCCCCTCCTTTCCTTTCCGGCATCCAGCTATGACCTCCGAGGTCAGCCAAGGAGTGTCCTCTTTGGAGGCTGCCCTCTTGTGTAAATTTCAGCTTTCCCGGGCTTGGGGTGGCACCCAGGACAGGCTGAATGCCAGCGGCACTCTTGGAGACTGGCCTTGTTGCAGGGGCTGGCTTTCAAAATCCCCCTTGCTGAATTGCTTGGCAGGGGGTGCCTGGCTTCACCTTCAGGTAATACCCCGGGTATGCCGTGCTTTGCATGCATGAGGCTCCCAGTTTGATGGCTGGTGGTTGCAGATCAGAAAGGATCAGGGTTAGAATCAGGCAATGGAGAAAAAGGAAGAGGTCTCCCTGGAGAGTCACCGTCCCTCTGTCCCAGCTCAGGTGCCAAGCCTCATGCCTTGGTTTGGGAAGAGGGCACCACCTCTGCGTGGAGGAGCTGCCCAAGCGTGTCCCCCGGTGTCCCCTCCAGTTTGGGGCACCTCCAGAGGCTTGGCAGCTGCTGCCGTTCAGAGCAGGCAGGCCCAGCCAGGGGACTTACCTGTCCCTTAACATAAGGCGCCTGTTTGTGCAAAAGTTGGATTTGGCCTTCTCTCCTCCAGCCCTGCCCTGGTGGATGTCTCAGACTACAGTGGCCATTGCTGCTGGGGAGGATGGGAGTTGCAGTCTGGCACATCAGAAAGCCACTGGATTGGGGAGGGCTTTGGTAGAGCATCGGGCCTCCACTTCAAATGGTCTGCGCAGCCTTGAAGGCAGCGTGCCCCACCTTTTTGTGGGCTCGATGGCCAATTTGGATTTTCAGGTGTGTGTCATAGGTACCTTTACAAAACGGCTGCATGGGGAGGACTTCCCCTTTCACAAAATGGCTGCTGCAGGTGGCACAGCCTGTTGCAAAGCACCCATTTCCAAGAAAGGCAAAAGCACCAGACCAAATGAAAAGCAACTGGGTCAAGGAGCTTCGTATCAGGCTCCCTCTGAAAGGTGGCGGAGCAGAGACGAAACAGAAAGTAGCCTGAAAGCATCTGACCAGGGGCCGCTGCAGCTCTGCTACCTGCTTCCTTCCTGACTCACCCCGGCACCCAGAGACGAACCTCCTTGGCGTCTCAGGGCTTGCGTCTTCGTGCCGGCTCTAGCGCAGTCTGCCTGACAAGTGACTGGTGGCCTGGCCTCAGCCCGCT
This sequence comes from Varanus salvator macromaculatus, assembly GCA_023646645.1. Classification (NCBI taxonomy): domain Eukaryota; kingdom Metazoa; phylum Chordata; class Lepidosauria; order Squamata; family Varanidae; genus Varanus; species Varanus salvator. The sequence continues at coordinate 6,932,893 of JAIXND010000803.1, read as the reverse complement.
CCTTCGACCCTTCTCCTTCCATCACCTCCTTGCTCTGGTGTTTCTGGCAAGCCCCATTCCATTCCCCATGACCAAAAGGGCCACATGGTGATCTGTGGGGCTTGTGTAGTCAGCGCAAAGGCTGGCTCTGCCAAGAACGACAGAGGCAGCTGGCTGCCTTTTGACTTAGATATGGCTGTATAGAGAGTCTGCCAAAGTTACTAGTCCTCAAGTAACTTCGGCAGACTCTCTGTACAGCCCTTGTTCTGTGCCTTGTAATAATGAGAGGGAGAGCCAACGTAGGACCGTGTACTAATTAGTGGGAATCGAAATCTGGGTTCTCATCCTTGCCTATCTCACAGGGTTGTACTGAGGATGAAACAGAAAGAGGGATTAATGTAAGCTGCCTGGCATTCATTGTAAGATGGAAAAAAGGCAGGATATACATAAATTACGTGTCAATGGAATAATGGCCTATCTTCTTCCTATTTAACCTCTGGTCCTCTGTCTCCACCCACCCACCCACCTTCCTCTGCTGCCTTCCTGCTTGTTGACATCTTCAGCACCATGATTACAACTCTAAGCTTCTCCTGGGGAGACCTGTCACCTCCCTTTGCTTGAAGCTCTGTGTATCTCAGCCTTGCTCAGCCTGGTGCCTACTGGCAGTGCTGGACTTCAACTTCCCTTGCTGCCAGTCCACATGGCCAGTGGGTACCAGCTTGTGGAAGTCTGATGTGCTTGCATGGCCCTGTGTAAAAAGAAGGCAGAGGTCTTGAGGGCTAACAAGCTCTTCCTCCATCTCCCCTGCAGTACATGGGTTGCGTGGAAGTCCTTCAATCAATGCGGGCACTTGACTTCAGCACAAGGACCCAAGTCACAAGGTGAGTGCCGTTTTGCTTCCGTCTCCACAAAGGCTGCAATCAGTGGTACCCGCCTTCCTGACCAAGTAACCTTCTGGGGTGTGGTGGTTGCTTCTCTGCATGAATTGCTGCTCTGGTCAGGCAGCGCCAGTCGTAATTCTGCAGCACCCCTGCAGCCCTGCTGATGATTGGATCAGCTCATAATTCTCTATGGAGAGGGGTGGTAGACAGCCCCGCTTCTATCCCCCTGTAGAATCAGGAGAGGGTCATTATTGTCTTCCTGCATGAGTCCCAGCTCCAGGTTTGCCTCCTTTCTAATCTGCATTCAGTCAGGAGCAACTCATTCTTCTGGGCCTTCCTATTAGTTGCTCTTCTGGGTTTCTTCCTGGGGAGTCACCGATTCCCTTGTGCCTCAGCATCAGGTGCATTTTCAGTCATTCACAGTTAAGGAATGTCAGTTGCCTGTTGTGTATATCACTAAGTTGCCAATACAATACAGACCTGTCCAGTCCAGAGCCTGAATTCCATTCATGGGAGGTTTTCCGGGGTGAGAGGACTGGAAGCAAAAGGGGTCAGGCCAAAACGCTTTTGGACAGGGATGTGCAACTGGTGTTTCTTTAGAAACCTGGGCCCATCAGCCTGTGCATCATGGGAATCAAGGGCAAGGCGTCCAGAGAAGCACATGTCACCCACCTCCTCCTTGGAAGAAACATTTCAGTGCATTAGAAGGGTAGGGCAGGGGTGGAACTGAGCAAAAGCCAGAAGACCCCTGAATAACTGGTGGTTGTGTGGGGAATCCAGATGGGGACCTCCCTTGTGAGGTGGCGAACTCGTGCAATGCCTGAGTCATTCAGGCAGCAAGGCCAACTGCAGCGCCTTTATGGGGACGACGAGGCTGCAGGGACGTAGGTCCTAGGATTTCAGAGAAATGCAGGTACCAGAAAGTCTTTTACATTTCCAGCCACAGCAGGGAAGAACCGGCCGCAGAGCCAAGCAGGAAAGCAGGCCACCTGTGCTCGCGTTTCCGCTCTGGGCAGAAGTAGTGGCTGAGGAAAGGGTTAATTCGGGCTGGGAAGCACGAGGGGAAAGGCGTGTGCTTGGATGTGCCCATCCATTACCAGGCAGACGCAGGGTCTGGAAAGAGGTGGCCGGAGGGAGCCGGCAGCAGGAGATGGAAAATCTTCTGCAGCCAAGCCCGCGCACGCCTGTCACTGGCCCATTTTTTATTTATTTTTCTAAATTAATCTGCTAAAGACAGGAAGCATTTATACAGCATCATCAAATATTAACAGGCCTCGCTCTCTCCTCCTCCCCGTTAGCCTTGCCCTGCCACAAGGAGCTTGGCGAGGGAGGGAGAGTGAAGACGTGCCTGCTTGCTTTTTCCAGCTGCAGGATTGTCAAACCCATGCCTGTGTGTTGGGCGCAAGCTGTTTATTGTGACTTTTCTCTTTATCTGTCAAAGAAGAGCTGTCCCCACTGTTCAGATGGCCTTAATCCCTGCAATTCCTGAATTGTTGGCAAAACCATGAGGGCTAAAATTGACCTGAGTGCATCCACCTGTATTGGAGGCTCACTGCTGCCCTCTGGATGAGTTGCTGTTCTGGGCCTCTCGCCCTTCCAGCCAGCCTCTTCCTGGAGCTAGGGGTTCCATGGCATGTTGACCCAGGACAATTGTCTGGATTGTCACGGTCACTCCAGCCAGTGCCAGCTGCCGATTCTAGAGGTCCCCTGTTGGATGACCCCTCCAGTGGGTCTCCTAACAAGTCTCAGCTTCTCACCAGCTGCTCTTCCTCCTCATGGCACTACAGGCAGGGAGTGCCAGGGAGCAAGTTGGCCGTGGCATCTCCTCACCCCCACCACTGCGTTTGTCTGAGTGTGCAAGAGGCAAACCAGTGATGAAAAGGAGGAGCAACTCTGGGGGACTTTTGTCAGTGGGCCCTTGCTGGCATGTGGGCCCCTTGGCATATGCCCACCTCTGCCAAGCCTTGACCATGGTTCTGCTTCCAGCCAGCAGAGCCATGAGTGTTCCTGCTGTGCATCTGCAGGAGTCACTGCTCTGAATCTGTCTCTTAGGCCTTCTCTGTGCAGAGACTTATACAGGTGCCCAGCATGGCAGGATCCTCTAAGGAAGGGCCTCCCTTCTGATGTGTAGCATGTTCTTAAAGCCTTCCTCAGCCCTTCTGGGATTCAGATCGACGTACGCCTCTAACAGTTACCTCAGAATCTGTCTGGGAGCAGCAGAATGTCTGAGTGGGCCACCTTGGATTTTCCACCTGCAGCGGGCATAGAGCCTGTGCCCCTCTGCCTGGTGTGCGTGCTCGTTGCGGGGTTCTCTGTGCTACAGCACGGTGTGACCAGAGGGGCAGGACTGAATAGGACTCAGGTGGTCTCTGGATCACATATGCCGGTGGCAAAATAGGCTGGGCACTCCAGGGAGCAGAATGCAGGCCCGGAAGGACCTTTTATGTCGGAGATGTTGAGCCAGTTGTAGCTGGAGGGCAGTATTCCATTCCAGGGACACTCTTGAGAGATGCATTCTGGTGGTGACCAGGCCAAAAATACCAGGAATGCCTCAAACATGGGTATATTCCAGTTGAAAGTTCTTCCTGCTGCACCACTGATTTGTGGGAGGGTTTCTTGAACCTTTAAGAATGGGGAAGAAGCTGCCCAGAAGCTGGGAGACCTCCGAGCCATCAGCAGTTGCAGGGAAGGAGCATGGCCACTCAGGCTGCAACTCCAGGGAACCCTCCTGAGGTCCTCCTGAGGCTGACCAGGCCTTTGTATTCTGATCCAGCAGCAGCAGCAGGTTCTGTGCAGGGTGAGTTTGTCTCTTCTCCAGCATTGCTTTATCCTTGTTTTCTGCTCTCCCTTCAGGGAGGCCATTGGCCTTGTCTGCGAAGCTGTGCCTGGGGCCAAGGGTGCCGTCCGCAGGAGAAAGGTGAGGTGCTGGGTGGTCGAGAGGGAGCCCATCCCTTCCTTTCCCGTCCTCTTTCTGTTGCTTAATGCTAGAACTTGGAGAAGACTGATCCAGGGCAGAGGGAAGGCCTTCTCTGTGCGTTGTGTTCCGAAAGGTTAAGTCATGATCATTTTAGGATCATGGTCCTTAAATGGTCAAGGCAGCCTACCCTTGAGTACCAGAGGCCTGCTGTCCTTTCCAGAAACCATCTGGCAAGAAACACAGCCGAGGTTTTGGTCTGTATCAGCGAGGCACATTCTTAGGAGTGGATAGCAACTGAAGAAGCTGCCTGATGCAAGCCCGGTTTTGTCAGCCCTGGGTGCAGAGGTGGCGGCATGGAAACGCACCATGTAAACATCTCACGTGGGCCAGATGAGGGCTCACACGCCCAAGGTTTTGCAGGAAAGTGTTTTAGAAGAGAGGTCAAGAGAGAGGCAGCGCCGGGCATGAGGGGCAGCAAGGGAGAGGAGGGTGGCATCTTCAAGACACCTTCCGGGGTGCACACAAGATGTGCCAAAAGGATGAAGGGGCTGGAGCAGCTTCCCTGCAGGGAGAGGTCAGGACTTGAACGGGGGGCTCCTTCTGGGGTACCTGGTTGGCTGCTGCAGGAATCAACGCAGAACTAGCGTGGCCCGTTTTGGTCTACTGCAGCAGGGCCTCTCTTGCTGCTCTGATCTGTTGAAGAGAGCAGCTGCAGGGCAGGAAATGTGTCATTCTCCGGCAGGGATAAATCCAAGAGGCGAAGACTAGGGAAAGAGTCAGGCGATACCCCAGAGAGCTGTAAAAATCAGGAGAGACTGCTTGTGCTGGATCAGAAACTGGCATTAACGTAGCATGCCTCTTGTGTGCTCGCTCATGCCTGGTGCCCCTCGTTCCAGAGGGGGTGTGGTGCATGGGTAGGATCTTGAGGTCTCTGGCACACACCTCCTCCCTCCTCTTCCTCCCAAGACTGCCCCTCGCTGGGAAATGGAAGTCGAGTTGCTGCAATAAAGACCTGGTGTGGGCAGGACCAATCAATACAGAACCATAACAGGGCCATCTAATGGACGCAGGAAGGTGGAGGCTGCGTGCATCATGTGTGTCGTGTCATGTCATCTCCACTCCCCATTCTCTGGTACACACACAACCGCCTCCTTCCCTGCATTCCCTCTTTGTCCTCCCGCTTATTTAATTTGGCCTTTAATCAGTTCTTCAACCCACAGGCGTGAGGCGAACCTGCGACTCTGGGAATCTTCAGGCAGGGCATCTTGCAAGCACTCTCTTAAAGGAGGAGAGTGAGAGTGGAGCCAAAGCCCCTGTGGGTGGAGCCGTGGCTCCCTAGAGAGCAGTTGGCGGGGCCCGCCTGGGCTGCAGTTTTGCACCACTCCTGCATCAGTCACTCCAAGGACTAGGAACATTTGATGACAGAACACACGCACATTTCTCCCCCACATTCATTACAAAACTGGAGATTCAAAGTGCATTCCCCTGATTGATTCAGCTACACCCTCCTTTCTCTGTTTCACAGAAAGAGACTCTCACATTCCTAGCAAAAGGCAGAAAGGGAAACCTTTTTCTGAAAAAATCCTTCCCTATTCACAGGAAGCCTGCCCCATCTGGTCAAGGTATTTCCCAGCTGCCTAGAAAAGCAAACCCAAAATACACTTAGCTTCCAGGACAAGAGCGGAGCGGAGCGGCTGGGGCAGGGCAAGAGGGGAGTCCCAAGAACACTTATGTACCACGTTTGAAACCTTGGATGCAAAATGTTCCTCTCCACAGGAAGCCCGCTTTCCAGCAGGGAGCACTTTCGCCCCATGGGCGGGTAGCTCCTTTTTGCATGTCTGAAGGGCTGCTGCTTGAAAGATGGGGAAACTTCCAGTAGCAGCAAGTGTGTCTGCTTGTAAAACAATAAACTGTTTATTCATTGTCTTACCAGGCAAGTTCTCAGAGTCCCATGCTTTGGTATTTATACGCGCATCATCAGATTTAATCCAGGTCTGAAGGACAGGGGTGGCAGAGGAAGAAATGCGGTAGCCCAGTCGCTTCCCTTGTAGCAGCCTTCCCCAACTGGGTTGCTTCCAGATGAGTTGGACTACAGTTTCCAGCATCCCCAGTCAGGAGTTGAAGGGCGGCTAGAGGACATCTGCACCACTTTGGCAGCACTGTTCATACTTAGGAAATCCTAGTAACTTGAAGGCATGATAGAAAGTGCTGCTAGTCCTCATGGATGCAGAGAATCTTGAGAACACAGTAGCAGTGTCTGGTGAAATTCTGTTTTAGGCTGGCATGTGTGTTCTGGGAAGTATCTGCTGCTTTTGTTATTACATGGTGGTTTTTAAGTTCTGAATTTTGTTATGTGTAATATATTGTTTGCTGCCTTGGGAGGACTCCTTCTCCCAAAGACAGCCTGGAAATATTTTAAATATACCTTTACAGTGTACATCTGAACATTAAATATACATCTAGCACACACTGTGTTACCAATTGAAGGCTGTAGATGTGCTTTGGGGAGCCCCCTGCTGGCAGGAAGAAAGGTTTTTTCCCCTTCTCACTGTATTACATATGCAGGGGCTTTTGAAGGTCTAAAACACCCCTTAGAACATAAGTTTGTGCAATATATGAAGTCAGTTGCAACACTTCTGTTGGGATTGGAGTGTAATATCTCAAGCCTGCAGAAAGTAGGAGGAATCATTCAATGACAGTCTGTGCATTTGGCATGCCCAGTCTTACTTGTTTAATCTTGCTGCTTTTGCAAAGAGCTTCCAATATGGCTTATTTAGAATTAGTTTTTAAAAAGACAGCCTATTTAAAAGCCACCGCACACAACGGAAAAAGGAATGGGGAAGGAAGAAATAGAAGCGGTGCTGTCTTTCAGCAGGGCTGATGGAGTGGTCCTTCACTAAGCCCTCCCTCCTCAAGTTGAAAATATCTCGGGCTGTAGGGCGCGGAAAGAGCAATCGCGGCCTTGGATCAGGCAGTGCTAGACTGACAGCTCCCAGAGGAAGGGAAGAGCACAGCTCCTCAGCCCCTGGCCCCAAGGCGGGCCCACAGAAGCAGGACTCCTGTTCTTTTAGATGCTGGAGCAGTTGCCTGCTCAGGGTGGATGTGGCCTTCCCATCCTCCCTCTCCCGCTGCTCATATCTGGATTGTGCCTTCATCTTTCTCTTCTCCCTTTCTGCAGCCCTGCGGCCGTGCTCTCAACTCCATCTTGGGCAAGAGCAACCTGAAGTTTGCCGGCATGCCCATCACACTCACCATCTCCACCAGCAGCCTCAATCTCATGGCGTCTGACTGTAAACAGGTGAGCAGATCTCATGTTGGAATACGGCTTCTGCCCTCCCTCACTGGTGGTCACATATGCTGGGGCTGATGGGAGTTAGGGTCCAGCAACATCTGGAGGGCTGCTGGCTCCTCACCCCTGCTCTACAGCAAAGGCCGATTCCTTTTCAGGGGGACTTGGGTGGGCACAGCATTCCAGTGATCGGTCTGATGCGCTTCCTGCCATGAACGAAGCCTTGGGAGAGGCATTTCACCAAAGAGAAGTGTTGCAGAGCGGTTAGAGCACTGGACCAGGACACAGGAAATTAGGGTTCTGGCCCTTAAATGTGAAGTTCACTGAGTGATTCTTGGCCTATCCTACCTCAAAGGGTAGTTGTGAGGATAAAATGGAGAAGAAGTGGAGGACTGTTCAAGCTGTCTTGCATTTCTTGCAGGCAAAAAGGAGCAATAGAAATATAATGAATGAATAGATCAATTAAAAACCTTCAACCTTACAGAGTGAGCGTAAACATAGAAAAGTTGGGAAACGGCACCAGAGTCTGCTGTTGGGGGGCTCAGTCTTTGCTGAAGCATGCACTTTGCAGCTCACAAGAAGCTTGCTTCCTGCTGACCTGATGAGATCTCACACTTGTGCTGTGTTGCTGGGAAATCTTAAGTATGGTGCAGCCTGATGTCTACTGTAAGAATTGTTGTGGGGTCGGGAAACCTCTTGGGTTTCTGCTATCCCTTTACACTGCATTTTTTCTCTCCTCCCTTCTGCTTGTTAGATCATCGCCAACCATCATATGCAGTCTATTTCGTTTGCATCAGGAGGGGATCCGGTGAGTGCGAAGGGGTTTATATTTGTTTTGTGGGGGGGGGGGGCTCAGTTACAGTCCCCTCTGAGCAGGGCTGTGTGATGCTTCAGCAGCACAGACTTCCACGTCAGTTAAAATAATAAAACAGTTCTCGCCCTTATGACTGTGAAGAAAGCTTGGGACCACGTGGGCTTTCCCTGCTGGAATCTCAAAACTGGATGGGTGTCTGAATACATAAAATTCAAGTACTTATAAGAGCGTAAGGAGAGCCCAAACACTGGACTTGTCTAGTCGGTGGTGGCTGAGACTTCAAAGCTATGCCCAGCCTCTCCCCTTGATTACCAAAGCCCTGTGTAAATGATGCAGGTTTGTTCAATTTGTACAATATACAAAGACTGCAGCATGTGAAGGTTCTTGTTTATGCTCCCTCTGCCTGGCCTCTGTTGCTGGCGACCTTAGCCAACCACCTAGGCTACCCTGCAGGATTGTTGTGAGAATCCGCATAGGAGGGACACTGGCGATGCTGCTTGGAGATTCAGGGAGGAAAAGGAAACAGAAGTAACTCAATAAAAGCATGCTGATGGGGCCATTGCGGAGGGGAGCTCCCCCCTGCCTTAAGCTGGCATTCATTACCATTCTTGGTCTTTGCAGGACACGGCTGAGTATGTTGCGTATGTTGCCAAAGACCCCGTCAATCACAGAGGTAAACCGCTCCACGTAGCTCTTACGGTGCCACGGCTCAGGACGGTGTCACCTGCGGCTGTGAATCCCTGCCCTATCCCTCTTGCCTGCCATTTTGCGTTCGCTCACTGTCCCACTCTCCGTCTTGCCTGCCTCCCCTCTCTCTGCTTCCACGCCTGCCCCCCCCCCTCGGGTGGCTCCCTGTCAAAGGCATCCCTGTCCTCTCTGTGTCTCCTTGCAGCCTGCCACATCTTGGAATGCCCAGAGGGGCTGGCGCAAGACGTGATCAGCACCATTGGGCAGGCCTTTGAATTGCGCTTCAAGCAGTACCTCAAGAACCCCCCCAAGCTCGTCACCCCACACGACAGGTAAGGGCAAGCTGCAGCCGCAGCAAACCAGTCCCTCCAGCATCTGATGCCCCCTGGGTGGGAGGGCTCCCTTGCCTTTGTGTCTTCCTTGTCTTTCCTGTGGGCAGCTGGCCAGCCGCTGCCTGGACAGGGTGACTAGACCTGCCCCCATCTGATCCAGCAAGGCTCTTCTGAGGCTCTTCTCCTGCCTCGCTCTGTGCCCAGCTGCATCATCGCTGCTCGTTCTTAGCGTGGTGTATCAAACCTCTGGAAAAAGTTGGGTCAAGCCTCTGAAATATTGCTTGTTCAGGCTGGACCCTTCCAAGATCCTGTATAGGACTCCTGTTCCCATCATCCCTGACTACTGCTCATGCTGGCTCAGGGCGATGGAGCTGGGTCCAAGACGCCTTGAGGGTGCCAAGTTTGGCTGAGGAGCATTCTGGCTACCATCTCTGAACGCACACATGGACTCTCCTGCTGTAGAGAACCAGGCGTCACACCAGCCTGGTCTTTTTGGGCAGGGTGTAATCCAGCAGGGCTGTGCACAGCCGCCCATCCTTTCTCCTCTCCCTGCTTCCTCCGCAGGATGGCAGGCTTTGATGGCTCAGCCTGGGACGAAGAGGAGGATCCACCGGCCGATCAGCAGTACTACAACGACTTCCCTGGGAAGGAGCCGCCCTTGGGTGGCATGGTGGACCTGCGTGTACGGGATGGAGCCCCTGCGGCCCAGGCATCCAACCACCTGGGAGCCACCCTGGTAAGCAGGAAGCCTCGTGCATGATGGAGTGGGGCGGTGAGCAGCGCCGGGCTGCATCCCAGCAGGGCTTGTCCCAGTTCCGACCCTGTCAGGGTCTTTGTTGGCTTGTTTAAAAGCCGGCCAGTCGCATCACACTTTGTGGGCAGTCATTGCAACAAAGCACTTTTCTGAGCGTGTGCTGGAAAGGTCCTGTATCAAAGCTCCGGGCAAGTTCCTCTCTCTGTCATGCGATGCAGCGAGTCGCTTCTGCCACACAACAGCCTCGCTCTGCCTTTCCTAGTGTTAGCAGCGACTCCCCAGGGATTCAGAGAGGAGCCATTCCTCCCCCTGCTGAGGATGCCGGGGCCTGACCCCTGAGTGCTGGGTTGATGAGTCCGTAGGGAAGACACTTCCTGACAATCGGCAGGGATTGTCTCCCTGTCACGGTCCTGATGGTGCCGGGGTCCAGTTTGCATCAGCCCCAGCAAGCACAGCTGGCATCTGGCTGCTCTGGAAGGCCCCCTCTTTTGAACACCCCCCCCCCGGCTTTCAGGCTCTCTTGACACAGAGAAGCCACTTGTGTTCTGTCAAAATCTTGGCCTGCTTTGCAGTACTGGTCTCTTGTGCCCTGACGGTGAATTCTCTCCTCACTAGAGTACATAGTACTTCGCACTTTGCCCCGTCTACTTGTCCCCCAAGGTTGCTTGTAGCTGCAGGGCAGTCAAGGGAGGGAAGCTGACACTATGGCCTTGTGGTTGACCGTCCCTGGTCTTTCTTTCCCTAGCCTGTTGGCCAGATGTCTTGCGGAGACTCCAGGAAGCCACCCCCCGCTGCACAAGGTAACCACCCTAAGCTGCTGCTTTTCCTTGGCATTGGGGAACCCTGTCGCATGGCTGGGGCCAGCCAATATTTGTCTTTGCCCATAGAAAGATTGGAGCAGATGTCCTCCTCAGCAGATGGTCACACACCTAGGATGCCGTCCGTGTGCTTTTGTGTGTGCGCAGCTTTCCTAACGCCACTCTCCACTTTTACAGGAAGGGATAGATGTCCACCTGGGCGCACAGATCTTTTTGATGATCCCTCCTACGTGAACGTGCAGAATTTGGAGAAGACACGGCAGGGCGGCCCAGGAGTCACTGCCAACGGCAGCGCCCAGAGGGACCTCTTTGACATGAGTGAGTGGCAGAAAGAAGCACGAGAGAGTCCCACGGTCCCTGTAGTAGCAGCGTTGCTTTTGAGATGGGACACAGGCTATCTGCTGTATCCCCCCCACCCCGATGCTTTGGACTTGGACTCCCTGTGGGACCAGGCAGCAGGGTTGTTGATCAGGGTTATGGGAATTGCAGTGGGAAACATCTGGAAAGAACTGGCTTGCTTGCAGTTGCATGGGGCAACTTGGAATTCCCTGCCTGTGGGGGATTTGACTGGTGAAGGAGCAAGAGTTCTCCACCCCATCTCTGTACTGTTCTAGACTGCAGTTCCCATCATTTCCACTGAATATTATTATTAATTTCACTTCTGTACTGCCTGTAGCTGAAGTTTTCTGGACTGTTCACATCATTTAACTCACCCATCTGGATTTAACCAGGCCCAACCCTGCTTAGCTTCCAAAATTAGGCAGGATCAGGCACTTGAGGCTGAAAACACTTTAATTTCTGGAAGACTTCTTGATCCTAACCAGCCACAGTTTTATTGATCTTCTTTTAACATACAGTTTGATTCTTTATTCTATTTTTAACTTCCATTCACCGCCCCGAAGGCTCCATACTGGATTATATGTCTTGCAAATGAATAATAAAAAAATAAGACTTTCATTGGCAATATATATTTATTGGAGAGACTTTCACTTTTTAAAAAAAAAAACCAGGCGACTCAGTAATTGTTTTAAATTTTAATGGGGAGGAAAACTGGAGCCACTATCAACAATTACTCAATCAGGTTGGCTCCAGACTTGGTCTCCTTAAGAGTAGACCTACTGAAATTCATGGGATTTGTTAATCATGGCTGACATCCACTGGTTTCAGTGAGTCTATTCTTGATTATTCTCCTGACCCATTAATTTTAGTTTCTTCAAAGTTTGCTGCTGCTGTTTGGCATTAACTGAGTTTGCCAGCATTTTAATTTTGATCACAAGGCCTAAAAATGGTGTGTGTGGCGGGGGAACGAAACAGTCTGAGTCTTACATAATCAGAGAACTTGGCATACAAAACTTGGCATACAAAACTTTCTACCCCACGTTGCTGAGTGTGCCAGGCTTTTAACGACAAATCTGTGACTTTAATTAAGATTTTTCATCTGTATTTTTAGCATAGTGAACGGTCTTAAATGCTGTGCTTGGCAGGAGGACAGCCTGCCACTTGAAGCCAATAGACACAATGCCCGAATTGTGGTGGGGTTCGGAGGCCCCATCTGTCCCCACCACCCATCCCTCCATAGGCTGAAGGATGTCAGACCCCTGAGTCAGCCACTGCCTCCCAGGTAACAGTGGAGATCATCCCCGGAGGTTGAGTTCTGAAGTCCAGCCTATTGCCTGGAGAGCCCTTAAAGGCCCCAGGGGTCAAATGAAGAACTTTTGCAGGCCAGATTAAGCATGTGGGCCTGAGCTTCCCCTTTCAGAATGAAAGTGATGGCCAGCATGGCTCTTCTGTAGCTTCTCAGGCGAGCACCCCCACCCCGCATCCTCTTGGTCCTGAGGATTTGAGCTGGCTTCTTGGACTGGATCCAGCGAGCGTGTCGACCTCGTTGCGATAGAGATCTCCCGGCTTGCCTTAGGCATGCTAGTGCCATCTCCTCATTGCCCATCCCTCCCCTCCAGAGCCCTTCGAGGATGCTTTGCGGGTGCCACCTCCCGCGGCCCCTCCTGCACAGCTGGTGGCCTCCATGGAGGAGCAGCTGCGGCGCGAGCCCTGGTACCATGGCCGGATGAGCCGGAAGGAAGCCGAGCAACTGCTGCAGGCCAACGGAGACTTCCTGGTGCGGGAGAGCACCACCACGCCGGGCCAGTACGTGTTGACCGGATTACAGGGCGGGCAACCCAAGCACCTGCTTCTCGTTGACCCCGAAGGAGTGGTAAGTCTTTGGGGGCTGGGGTGGCAGGGGTTAACTCCTCCAGATGGAGGAAGACCCTTCCCTAGCCTCGGGGGAAGCTTGGTGGCTTTCGGAAAAGTTTTTTGTGACCAGGTTCTGGCTCAGTCCAGGGGTGCTTCCAGCCCAGCCTCCTGTGTCCCAGAGCAGCCAGTCAGTGGGAAGCCCACATGAGCACAGTGGCATGCAGAAAGGCCAGTGCGGCTAGTGGTTAGAGCACTGGGCTGCTTCGGGTTCTAGTCAGAGGGGAAGTGTGAGGATAAAAGGGAGAGGAAAAGGATGAACAGCGCCTGAGGCACCATGGGCACCATGGGCATAATGCGGAAGTCAAGTCCTCTGCTGTTGTTTCCCAGCAACCGGTGCCTGGAGGCAAGCTCCCTCTGAACAGGGTGATCCATTCCTGATTGTTGTGGCTAACTGAAACTAAGGGAGGCGGCCCACTACATGTGGCCAAGGGTCCGTCTCGACCAGCATTCTGCTCCCAAAGTGGCCAACCAGCTGCCCCCACGGTCACGGCGGCTGTGAAAAAGGCAAACTCTGTCTTAACCCTACCTAGGAAAGAAATGCAAAATAAAACATGAGGCCAGTCTCTTCCTCCCTTTTTACAGATACATGGTGCAGCCACTGTTAGGATATTGAGTAGCGTTCTGGTCACTACGTCTCAAAAAGGATATTCTAGAGTTGGAAAAGGTGCAAAAAGGGGCAACTAAAAGGTTCAAGGGCCTGCGAAGAAAGGAGGTAACATCTGGGCCTGCTTAGCTTAGAGAGGAGACACACGAAAGAATTATGCCTGGTTACAGGGAGCAAATAAAGAGACATTTTTGTCCCTTGTGCATCATTCAAGAACCCCAGGGGATCATCCCATGAAGCTGAATGTGGGAGATTCAGGACAGATGAAAGCGAGGATTTCTTTAGGCAGTGCAGAGTTAGAGCGTGGAAATCAGTTGCCGGTTATCTGGGCAAAGACAGTCATGTACTATGAGGATACTAGTCCTTATGGCTATAGCCTACCTCCAGTATCATGGGTGGGAGGGGGCTCTTGTACGCTTGTCCTGCTTGTGGGTTTCCTGTGACTGGAATGTGGGACTGGACAACCCCTGGTCTGAGTCAGCACAGCAGTTGGGTTCCTCATTCCTTCAAAAATAGTTTCCCCACTTGGGGAAGCTCCTTTTGGGGCCCCGTGCAGGCCCCACTGTACGGGTGAAACAAGCACAAGGGGGAAGACCCCCCCCCCCCAGTCTCTGCGGGAGAACACTGGGCTACCAGTTCAGGGCTGGGTGTTCCTGTCTCCTCCCGTGCAGGTCCGGACCAAGGATCACCGCTTTGAGAGCGTCAACCACCTCATCAGCTACCACATGGACAATCGACTGCCGATCATCTCGGCTGGCAGCGAGCTTTGCCTCCAGCAGCCAGTGGAACGGAGATCGTGAGGAGGGGCGGCAGCGGTGGCCTCTGGGTCTCTCTCCTCTCTCTCTCTCTCTCTCTCTCTCTTCCTCTCTCTCACAGACACCCAGTTGCTGCCTTGCCCGTTCTCTCCACCGCCCCTTGGCTCGCCCTGCTTTATGGGTCCTGCTTCCACACGCGTGCTGCCTCTCCTCAGACATCGTGGCTTCCTTGACTGCTGCAGCCAGAACGGCACCATCCCCACCAAAGCTTCCCCCACTGAGCTGGCTCTCTCGTGTTTTCTTGGGGAGAAGAAAACACACACGCACCCCCCGCATTCAGGCTCATGTGCCCCACCTCTCTTGCCACTAAGCAAGGTCAGGAGCAGCACTGTCTCACCTTCCAAAAAAAAAGCCAAGGGGCCAGTCCTTGTTGAGGCTGCCCAAGTCTTGCATTCATGGCGCCCTTCTGGATTCAGTGCGTGCAGCTTCCCTGGCTGGACAAAAGGACCCCAAACGTCACCTGTGCCCCCAACCAAGTAACCTCACCTGTCTTCTCCTTCCCCAGCAGATGGGTGTGAACAGCCGTTCCTGCCCTTGCCGAGTCTTCTAACACGTTCAAATCATGCCAAAGCCCCCAATCATGTCTCTTTTGGGAGAGGGAGTGGTGGGGAAGCAGGAGGGAAGCGACAGGATTCTCCTCCTCTTCCAAGCACAAAAAGGGCACCCCCCACCCCCACACATCAAATCCAGCCACCGCCACCCACTTCACGTGTGAACTCTGTGTGCCTTGACCCTTTTATAGGTCTGAGATTTTATGCAAACCCCCTCCCGCCCCCGCAGCAGCAGCAGCAGCAGCAGCGCGCTCGCGGGCCTGTTCGGAGCATCAGTGGGATCGTGTGGGGAGAGGCCGGCTGCTCTTCCCCTCCCTTTCCCCCACCCTCCGACAGGCCACAGTCCCCAGGACCAGCACAGTGGCCACAAGCTCCAGCAACGCCCCCCTCCCCCGCACCTCGGATGTGCTCATTGGCAAAGACCGGCTGAGCTGCTGTGGGTGGGGGCGCTTAATTTTGGCCATGCCCTACACTACAGTTCCTCCCCCCACCCCAAAAGCACAGCCTGGGTAGCACAGAGGCCCCTCAGGATTATGGGATGCACATTCCTGGGCTTGAGGCCTTTCTGCAAGGACAAGAGCTTAGGTGTGGAGCACCCAGAGCACCCAAAGGACTTGGACGGGGGGGAGGGGGAGGGGGAGGCATTCCTGCCGCTTCCAGGCTGCTCCCCTTCCCCTTCTTCCCCAGGTCTGTACATAGGTTTGATAAGTTAGTGTTGCATGTCTCTTGTTATACTCCAGAAGCCAAAGTGTAGCCCCCAGTCCCAATCTCTGATCACTGTGCCGGCCTCACTGTGCCGTGGGGCTTTGTTTTCACCTCACCCCCTCCCCTTTCCCAATCCTGTACACTCACTTTGTATCATTTTGATTTTATCTTGATTATACCAAAGGAAACCCAATGGTTATTATTATTATTAAAGTTGGTATTTCTTTAGCCCGTGGCTGCAGGAAGGTCCTTTTGAGCTGGGTGTAGGGAGGGCAAGTTAGATATTATGGGGCAGAGTGAAAGTGGGGCAGGGGGAACCACCCCTGTGCGCTTCTAGCCAGAATGGGACAACATTTGTTCAGCTGCACCCCACCTGGAAAAGAACCCGTTTCCTCACAACAAATCCTGGGTGTGAGACAAAATTACAAGGACATTTGAACAATCTGTCCATGCTGGCTCTTAGTTTACCGAATTGAGGAGCTGGGAAGCTAACAGTTCCCAAACGTGGGCCTGGTTAACTCGGTATTGCCTGCAGTGGGAGAAAGATGGGGAAACGGTATTTTTCCAGGCATTTCGGCCTTAAAATGCCCCTTCTTATTAGGTATGTTGGCAAAGGCTGGTGGGAGTGAGGGGTCAAACCTTCTGAAAGGTGCTGAGGTCCCTCTTGGTGGCGCACACCCCAACTTGAGCTTGCACATTATAAGCTGGGGTTCTTTCTGGCTGCTGTAGAAGAAAGCGTGGCTTGGCATGATGAGGCAGCGGGATTGTGTGCGGTAGTCACTCCCACCCCAGGATAAAAAGGAACCGTGGAGCCTTCATTTGCATTGTGCATACCAGGGTGTGCACATCCAGAGCTCCGGCTTCTCTCCTTCCCCTGACAAGCCAGCATCAAAATCCTTGGGGCATTTTAGGGGCCAGGGGGTTAGAATAGTGCGAATTGCCCCAGGAGAGCTTCAGGGCTCTGCATCAAGCTTCATTTGGCCACTCCTGCCTGCAGGCAATGGAATTCTGGCTGCTCTCTGCTGTTTCTGACCAGCATCTTTCCCAGCTCTACCTGAAGATGGCAGGGACCGAACCTGGGACCTTTTATGCGCAAAATATGCGCTCTGCCACAGTTATGTGTATTTTTCATAGAAGGGCTTATTAAAAGCTGCAGGGATGAAACACTTTCATGAATTAAACGGGACAGGTACATCTAGGACTGCACACCAAGGGAGCGGCATGCAATGGTTAGCCTATTACGCCATGAACTGGACAGATCCAGCTTCTCATCTTCCCCTGGGTGGCATTAGGCCAGTTGTGGACTCTCAGCCTAGCCTACCTCACAGGGTGGTTGTGAAAATAAAATGGAAAAGAGGATAATGTAAACTGCCTGGCATTCCTTGCAGGAAAAAAGGGGAATATAAAATATGGTATTGGGGCATCCTGGGAGTTCTAAAGCATCCAACAGCTGAGGGGCATGAGATTGAGGTACCTTGATTAGTTTGATAGTCCTTGCTCCTACTTGGCTGCTCTGTTTGCATAAACATACCAATCATATTGCATACATAGAAGATGCTGAGAGGAGAGGAAAGCCCCTTGATGCTGCACATATATATATATGCATTTCTATAGCATCAAAGCGGGTTACGACACTCGCACCATCCTCCGTGCATTGCGCGCTTGCTTTCCGTAGGCTCTTGCAACACCTCTCGTAATAAGATGCTGCAGTTAGCTCGTGACTACAATTCCCAGGATACCAAAGGGCAGTAGGGAGCGTCCCATTGGACAACGGCCTTTCTATCCTTTATTTCTATTGGATAGCTGCTGGGTCTATCAAAAAAAGGCAGAACTTTATATGATAGGAATCTACCATGGGAAAGAAGAGTAAAAAATGTGGTTTCATTCCATCTAAAATCCGCTCAATCACCTGTAGGGTTAGAATTTTCTGGTTCTGACTCAAAGTTTTCATAGCTCAGTAGAATAGTCTATAAACAGCTTATTGTGATGCTTTCCTTCGTCGTCTCCGGTGCCAAAATGGTACCTTCCATTACCCCAACAACCAATAGAGGTAGGACTACGGGGAACGACACTCAGAGTCGTCATTTCCGGCTTCGAGCACGGCTGGCCCAATGGCTTTCTCCCCACGCTGAGACGTCTTAATCTCACGGGATATCACCATAGAGAGGATAAAAACCTAGAGCGGCTCCGCTGGGAGCTCCGTCCAAAATGGCGGGCTTCGGCGGAAGCGGAGGCACTCTGTCTTCGCGGCTCAGCCGGTTTCCGCTTCCGGTGCCGTCGCGATGGTGTGGTCCGCGCCTCCCCGGTTCTTGTAGCTGCTGCGGCGCCTCCTTTCCTCCCCCCCTTCCCCGTTCCCCCCTCCCTCTTATGGCGGCTCCTCACCCCGACAAGCTGGAGGGGGGAGTAGGCCCAGCCCCGCCGCCTCCGGGTCCGCCGGCGCTGCCTCCTCCGCCCGGCAGCATCTCCGCAGGCCCAGGCCGCAAGCAGGGCAAGGCCGGTAAGCGCCTCGCTGGTGGGGAGTGGGGCTGCGTGGCAGGGGCTGCGGGGCCCGGGGCGGGGCGGGGCGGGGCGGGGTCTCCCGCGCCGGTGGCTCGCCTGGCCGTGCTGCGCTGCCTGGGAAGCCCGCTCTGTTAAGGGCTGCGGGCTTCGTCCGGAGCCCGAGTGGGGTGCAGGGCTCGCCGCTTCGAGCTCGGCCTCGGCCTGGAATTCGCGGTGCCGAAGAGAGGGAAGTAGGGTGGAAGAAACTCTGGAGGCGAAGCTTCGCTTTCTCCTCCCCGTTCCTTAATCAGAGCTGTGTTGTTTGTACACAGTCTTGGTAGACGGGAATACAGCAGGCAAAGCTTCTCCACCGCAACTGCATTGATTGCATGAGTGCCTAGCAGACAGAGACACGGCAGGCAAAGTGGCGGGATCAAGCCATGGTATTTCTGTGAGAGGGTGGAGACCTTCACTTCATTGGACCTACTTGCTAGTTTAAAGATCTCTAAGATTCTGATCATATATGTATTGATCAGGGCGTAAGTCCTGTTGAGCTTCGTAAGGCTTATGTTCTGATAGACGCTCACAAGATTGCGGTTTAAGGCAGGCTCCAAACCAGCAAGATTCATTTTATTTTTGTTTGTTATTTGCCACTCGTTTTTATTTATCCGCTTCCTCTTTACCTAGAGTGTCTGTTTAGATAACATGAGTAACAAGCTTGTCTCCCTGAGTTTCTCTGTTCTCCCTTGAAAAGAATTCAGGAAGGTGTTGCAACATCCCTGTGGCAAGACTATCCACTAAGTCATCCTGCCTTCTGAAAAGAATAGCTTTCATTTTGGCTTTGTGAGGACTTTGGAGAAGTTAGATAACATCCCTGCCCCCACCGCCTTAGGCAGGAAACTATTTTACAGGAGTCTGGTTTCTGTTTAGGGGGTCAAAAAGTGTTGTTGATTTTTTTGTAGAAATGCAAATGAGTTACCAGGGGTTGTGGGGGATACTGGAACCTTCAGCAGACTTGGTTGCAAGGTGGGACTTTGATGTCTGGCTGGTGGGTGGATGGCTGGCCTTAGGCTTTGGCACTGATGTTTCTGTTTGCCTTTCCCACTTGACTAGGTCTTCAAATGAAGAGCCCAGAGAAGAAGCGTCGCAAGTCCAATACCCAGGTAACATGTGTGTTAATCTGTTCACATGCCTGTGTGAGCAGCCTCTGCAACTTGCCCTCTGGTTCCCCTGAGCTACATTCATGCATGCTTTAATTTTCTTTGCTCTAGATCAAATTTTCTCCATCATATGTTGTTGAACTCATGTTGTGATAGTCTTTTTTGCTTGTGGCTGTGTATTCTGTTCAGCAGATTGTTTTTATTCTTTTGTAATCCACTTATGGCTTGGCTGCAAATGGCGGCTAATATATCAGTATCGCTAACAAAAAGATTCAGGGTTTTATGTATTTTTTCTTAGTTCTTTCATGCAAGTCCTCATAAAATTATAGAATACTATGGTTGGAAGGGGCCAGGAAAGCCACTGGGTCCAGCCCGCTGCTCAGTGCAGGACACCTGAGTTAAACCATCACTCTCAGGTGGCTGTCCAGTTGCATCTTGAATGCCTCGAGTGTGGGAGAGTCCACAACCTCCCTAGGTAATTTGTTCCATTCTCACACTGCTCTTGCAGTCTAACAGTCAAGACATTTTTCCTGATAAGAATCATTCATGTTTTATTATTTTTCCTCTATCCACTCGTTGCTGTTGCTTGTGAAGTTTGAAGGCTTTGATCGATGAAAGCATCTCCTGCTTTGTATCTCAGGACAACACAGCTTTGTAACTTAAACACTGAAGCAGCAGCTGTGAAAACTGGAGTTCCCTTTCGGTCAAATGTGCTGTGTCTGCATGTGCTTGCTGGGCAACACTTGTTCTTAGCATTTCTGCTTGGCTTGTTTAAAAACAAAATCCTGCTGCAAGTGCAGGAAGAAACATTTTTGCTTTGTTTCTGTTAGTCTTCGTGACCATGACCTGTAAATCTGTGTCATTCACTCGATCCCTGTTTCAGAGCAGATAGAAAGCATCCCAGGGTGTGCTGCTGGACCATCCCACTTGACTCCTCTTCCTCGCAGGAGAGGCTAAACAAATCAGGAAATGCTCAGCCGGGGCTATTTCCAAAGCACTTGCCTTGGCTTGTGGGTTGGCAATGAAGCTGGAATCCTAAGCTAATAACGGTGCCAGCCTTCCAGTCTTTGCTTGCTCACAGAGCGATCAGCCCAGTATCTTGGTGCAGATGTGAAACTAAACCAGCTACTGGTAAGGCTTTCCCTGTCTGTCTAGTCTCTCCTGATGGACGTGTTGCACTCCATAGTACGTCGTCCTGTTCCCCTCATGCTTCTCCTGGGTGTGCTAGCGCTGTGCCTCGTTGCTCTGCTGGCTTTTGTTCCCTGGTAGACTGCTCTGCAGTTCGTTTCACGTGAGAGGCTGTGTGTAAATACTGCTAATAAGTAAATGGGTAATTCCTGAGGCCTTTGAAAACTGCTGTCTTATTGCCTGAATGGCAGCCCCTGCACGGTGGGAGGCCCTCCTTCCCTTTGAACTTACCATTGTGTCTTCTTCTCGCAGGGCCCCGCTTACTCCCACCTCTCAGAGTTCGCCCCTCCGCCCACCCCCATGGTCGACCACCTGGTGGCGTCGAACCCCTTTGAGGATGACTTTGGGGCCCCCAAAGTCGGTTCTGCTTCTGCGCCTTTCCTGGGCAACCCTGGACCGTTTGGGAACTTCCGCATGCAGGGAGCCCTGGGGCCCCAGGTCCCGCCCGGCTACGGCGGAGGGCCCCAGCCCATGCGGAGGCAGCCGCCCCCATTTGGACCAAGCCAGATGGGCCCCGCCTTCAACATGCCCCCCCAGAACCCCGCCTATGTGCAGCCCGGTGGAATGGGATTTGGAGGCCAGCCGTTTGGCCAGCCCCTGGGGCAGAACTTCAGCCCCCCCAGTGGACAGCTCATGCAGGGGCCCATGGGTGGCTTTGGCCCCATGATCTCCCCAACCATGGGCCAGCCCCCACGCGGAGGAGATATGGGTCCGGGGCCGACCCTCAACCCCCCCGGGGGGCCGCCCATGGCCCAGCGGTTCAGCCAGCCCGGCAACCTCTTCGGACAGTCGCCCATGCAGCAGCGTCCCAACCCAAATCTCCCTAGCTTGCCCCCCAACCCCAGCCCCTTCCCCGGGCCTGACCCAAGCTTCCCCCCGAGCAGCGAAGACAGCGGAGGAGGCAAGGCCCTCAGCCAGCCTCCCACCACCTTCAGCCAGGAGCAGCACACGGGGTCGCCCGCCGCTGTCAATGGCACCCAGCAGCCGGCCTTCGCACCCAACAGCGCAGGGCACGGCGGCACCAGCACCCCGGAGGCCAACAGTCTGCCCCCGGCCAGCAAGGCCACCGGGAACTCCGGGCACCAGCCGCCGCCTGGGCTCGTGTACCCCTGTGGGACCTGCCGCAGCGAAGTCAACGATGACCAGGACGCCATCCTGTGCGAGGCCTCGTGCCAGAAGTGGTTCCACCGGGAGTGCACGGGCATGACGGAGAACGCCTACGGCCTGCTGACCACGGAGGCTTCAGCCGTCTGGGCCTGCGACTTGTGCCTGAAGACCAAGGAGATCCAGTCGGTGTACATCCGCGAGGGCATGGGCCAGCTGGTGGCCGCCAACGACGGCTGAGGGACCACGAGTGGGCAGGGCGAGGTGCTGAGCCTCGGCAGACCTCTGGACAGTCTTTGGCTTCCTCCCCAGGCTCCACGCCTCGCGCAGGATGGCCCGCCAGATAGGAGAGCGGACTTTTCATCGGTGGAAGGGCCCAAAGAGCTTTGGCTCATTTGTTTGGTGTTTAAAGGCCGGTGCCCTCCAGAAGCAGGGGGGTTTTATTCCATGGGGCACCTTGCCCCACACATTGCTCATCTGGGATAGCAGATGCCGTTTTAAGGATGGTTACATTGCAGTGGCTGCTGATGCGTGCCAGTGGCCCTGCCAGGTTGGCCAGTATCTGCCTGAAGCACCCTTCTTGGAGTATAGCCTCCTTGTGTCTCTCCACTCGTCCGCCACCCTCGTTCAGACCACTCCTGTGCTTTGAAGCCGTAAAATGGCCAGTCTTGGGCAGCTGTCTCTATGGCTGCTTCTTCACACACAGAGGGTTTGATAGCTTTCCAGATGAAATGAGAGCGGTGGCGATGATTGGCGGAGCCCTGTCCTCTGATTCCCCCCGCCCCCGTCGGGCTTTTATTCTGAGACCTGGCCTGGAGTGGTTTGCAGAGGTGGCTCTCCAGCATCCTCCGTGGTTCCTGTTGATATTGGTTCTGCTTCTAGCTCATGTGCTTAGAGCGATCGGCGGCCTGCAAAAGTCGGGCTGTTGAGGGACGGGACTGAGAATGGAAGCCTTCAAAGAAAAGGACGAAATACTTTCTAGAGCCAATCCCCATCGCAAGGGGACTTCAAGAAGAGCCATGCAAGGGAAACTCATGGACATCTCTAAAGCAAAGTTTTTTTAAAAAAAGATTTCAGTCATTTCCCTGTCCCTAATCCTTGTGTATGTTTTGTTTTGTTTTTTGGTCAAATGGTTTCTGATGTGATTTTGATACCTGTTTCTATCCTGCTGGACCTTCGTTGGGGAGAGAGTTTGGGGTGGGGGTGGAGTGGGGCATAGCTGGATTTAGACACACAGCCTCCCTTCTCTTTGTTTTTATGTGAGAACACTAAAAGGAAATTTTGTACCATCCCGTTTAGGAAGTCATTTAAAAGAGGAGAGAGGAGTCCGTTTTCGTTTGCTGGCGTGTATTTGTGCCCAAAGCAGGCTTGTCTTGCGGCTCCGTTCACCTGGGCTGGATCCAAGGGGAGCAAGTAATTTCTTTATGCAAATCAGGGATGCAGCCCCTTCGAGAATCCTGTGTGCAGCTCAGCTCACCTGCACCTCTACATGGATATTGTTGCCTTCAAAGATGTGCCGAGAGGGGCAACTAACATGAGCCAGGAGGAACGGTTCAACATCTGGGAATATTTAGCATAGAAAAAAGGTGAAGGGAGGGACTCCTGGTAGAGACATGTAGAATTATGCTAAGTATTTCCTCTTTTCTTAGTAACCCCCCCCCCCCCAAAAGGGTCATCCCATAAAATTGATTAGTAGGAGATTCAGGACAGATAAGAGTGGCATCTTTTCCCGGCGCAGAGCTAAGCTTGTGTCCATAAGAGGGAGTGCTACTCACTGATTTGGGTGGCTTTAAAAGGGGATTGGGCAGGTCTGTAGAGAGCGCTCCCAGTGGCTACTAGTCCTGATGGCTGTAAGCCACCTCCAGAAGCAGAAGTCGTGGGTCCACATAGGCCCCGTGAGCCAGACACCCCTGCTTCAGGTCTTGAATGTTTCCAGCACGTGTTGGGAGGTCCGGTCAGCTGCAAAGTATCGAAGACATTTGTGAAGGAATGGCTATGAGCCACAAGACCCCTGGGGAGCCCCCACAGAGAAGCAACTCCTTCAAAGGATTAGAGTAGAGTAGAGTAGAGTAGATTAGATTAGATTAGATTAGAGGTCATTGCTTTTGGCTTCAAGTCCTGCTCTTAGCCATCTTGGATCCTGCTGGGAGGCTGCTGGACTGTTAGCATCGCAATGCTTTTATATCTCGTGTTCCTTCCTCTTGCAAGGAACCCAAGACAGTGTATAAGGACCTCCTTCATTTTATCCTCACCAAAGCAGCCCTGTGAGGTGGATCCAGTCCAAAGATACCAATGGGCTTCGTGGCCAGTTAGGCACAATCTCCTGCGTCCTGCTGTCGCACTGCTGCGTTGCCCTGCCTCTCGCCAACTAACGGAACAATGGCCTAATCGAGCGAGTACTGGAATAATCACACACAGAGTCCTCCCTTTGCTCCCATTTTCTGTCTGCAGGCCGTCCTGGCTCGGTCGCACTGCCCCCATGCTCCGCGGGCGCCACGGCCCAGCCAGGAAAGCCAAGATGCCAGGCAACACGCATTAAGCTTTGCAGCTCCTTCCCCCTGTGGCGCTTAAGCTTGTCCTCTTGTTCTGTTCCCTGCAGCCAAGTGACAAAAGTGGTGCTTTTATCCTCCGTTTCCTTTTCACAACATCCATCTTGGCTCGCATGCCAAGGCAGTCCCCTCATCCTCCAAGCCAGGGCAGTTTCCTGCCAACTGACAGTTCTGGACTACTAAAAAGGCCCAGGAGGAGTTTTAAGCTTAAAGCTGTAGCATTCGTCTTTGGGTTGGCTGAGCGCCTTTACTCCAGGAAGTCCCAAGCAGCTCGTGGGATCATCTCTTGTTTCCTTATGACAACCCTG
The DNA here is from genome assembly GCA_023646645.1 of Varanus salvator macromaculatus. Lineage (NCBI taxonomy): Eukaryota > Metazoa > Chordata > Lepidosauria > Squamata > Varanidae > Varanus > Varanus salvator. Next base: position 6,908,707 of record JAIXND010000803.1, on the reverse strand, counting down.
TGCGGTAGATTAAGCTGAGGATCTGTCACTGGCCTCAAATCTTCCACTGAGCTTCATGGCAGAAGAGGGATTAAAATCCGCATCCCCTGAGCACGAGGCCAATGCTGTAATCACAACACACAGGTGCAAGTTTTGTACGCTGTGGTGATTTTGTAGGGACTGGTGATGCTTGGGCTGAAAGAGAGGATGGGGAGCTGGTTTTTGGCTGCGGAACTGGGGAGCAAGCTCCTGGGCTTGGTTTTTACTTTGCTAGAACCTCGAGGGCAGGGTGGAAATTCCAGCCAAAGGGGTACAGTCTGCTGTAAACGGCGACTTGGAAGGGAAAACTTGCTTCCAGGACTTGTCTATACAAGAACAGAGCAGCGTTTGAGTAACGAGCAGGGCGCTCTTAAAGGAATCCTCGGGGCATGTGCAAAAAGCAGGTCAAAGGCCACTGCACAGTAGGTTCCTTTTGTAGGTGAAGAGCACCTAGTCTGGGGGATACTGACTCAGTTTTAAATTTTCAAGTTTGCTTTTGCTGGCTGTTAAGAGGCAGAATCCCTTCGGTTCTGCCCAGATCCCTCGGAGATCCACTTGCACTTCCTGGTTTGTTTCCAGATGTGTGGGGCTCGAGCTCCCACCATCCCCAGCCAGCATGGGGGCACTGTCACCCCGAACGTCCAGCGGTCACCCGCTTTTCTCCCTTGGGCATGTGCTATTTTAAGGGGTCCCTTGCTCTGCCTAGCCAGCAGCGCCCCAACTCTGCCCTGCCGCCTGTGGGAGAACGAGAAATTTCCCCGCTCTGTTTTCCTCCTGACCCCAGTCTCCAAACCTCGATGCTTATTTTTAGGGTCGTGCTTTCACTGGATTCTCGGGAAGGGTGTCGAAAGATACCCGTGACTGACATGTGAGTGTTCTGGAGTTGAGCAGGAGTCTTGCGAAGAAGGTGGGAGCCGTGCGGCAGCCCAGGGGGGTGAAGAAATCTTGCTTCGTGCAGGGAGCGCCTGGCCTTCCCTGCTGTCCAGCTGTTGCCGTCTGTCTCTTGCCAGCCTCACCAAGCTTAGTCATCTCCGTCTGCTGGAGCCCAGGGGGATGGATTTGGGGGCTGGGAGGGGGGCACCATCTCTGCCCTGCCCAGCCCAGCCCAACCTGGCCCCCTGGCAAAGTGAAGCTTCCCCGGGGGGGGGGTCCTCAGGGTCCCCACCCCACCCCTTGCCTGCTGTCCTTTCATCCCAGTCTTCCTCTTCTCCCCCCCCCCCCAACGGCAAGGTGAAGGGGCTTCCTCCGCCGCAGAGCCCAAAGCTGGGCTTCCTCTGCATCCATTGGCTGAGCGGGTGTTCCCAGGCGCGCTGATTGGCTCGGCGACCCTCCCTGTCCCGCCCTCTTGGGCTCTGCAGACTAACGAGCTGCGAAGTTTTCGGTAGAAAGTTGCCAAGAAGAGCGGAGTCATCCTCCTTCCTTCCTTGCCCCCCTAAAAACATCCAGACTGGGGACTGTGGCTCCAGGGGGATTCCTGGGCTAAGGTAAGGATGGATGGGGAGGTACAGAGAGCTGAGAGGGACCTGGGCTACTCACTCGGGGCACCGGGTAGCCCCATGGGGTGCCGGGCGGGGGGCGAGTTCCTTGTCTCGCCTTAGCAAGCATCCCCCACTCAACCGAAGGGGAGGACCTTTGGTCCAGGGCGGGCTTGCCGATGCAGTTACCATGGCAACATCCCCATCACCTTTGCAACTCTACCTTTGACTCCACAGCCTGTGTATGTTGGCACATTTCCTGTTGGGGGTACCTTTCTGCCCTTTGGGGTATATAGAGAGACAGGACAGAAACGAAAGCAACTGACCCTGATGCCCCCCCCACACACACACACACACATTTTGGGTGCACACACTAATCCAAAGCTCTGGCTGATGGGGGGAGGGGGGTCCTGTTGCAAACTGAGGTATGGGGGCTTTTGTTGAACCATGGAGAGTTCTTGCTACCTTAGTCTCTTGGCCTTGAACTCCCTACTCAAGGGAGCAACCTGGCTTTTCCGCTTATAAAAGAAGGGGGCATTAGACGATTTGATGGCTGGCTTTTATGGGGGCGGATTTCTTATTTATAAAAAGCTTAAACCCTAGACATATATTGGAGGAGATTCGCACATCCTTCCCTTGTGACCATGAGTGATTGGTTTGTTGCTCTCAGTGTACTTAAAAGTAATGTCTATACATCAGTCTTGGAGCATCAAGGCACGCAAGGATTTTGCCATCATCCCAGTAGCAGCAAAATCCTAGGGATATCCACCCTAAATACCCTCAAGTTCAATGGGGTTCGTTCCCAGGTAAGTGTAAGTATAGGACCATCTCCTCAACATGACACCCGGGATGGGGAACAGGTAACCCTTCAGACCAAAGTCCCAGCATCACTCTCCATCATAATTGATAATGGGGGACAGGAGCGGCAGCCCCAAACATTTTGCAGGGCCCTTGTCAGGCAGGTGGTGCCCTTCCCCTTCCGCAGTTTGGTTGTGCTTGTGTCTTACTGTTAATCATTTCTGCATCACCTGCTCCAGTATCAGAGTAGTTGGTGCCACTGAACCCAGCCATCCTTTGTAGTCGCCCCCGTAGGTGAGCCGTCTAATTCCACAAGGGCATTTGCAGTTAAGCGAGAGGAGAGGCCGGCCCTTACGGACTCCCAGATGTTGTTGGACTCCAGCTTCCATTAGTCTCAACAAGCGTATCCAATGATGGAGCGTGTGTTGCGACATCTGGTGCGCCATAGCGTCGTCTCTGCCTCAAAAGGCCACTTTTAACGTGCAGGGAGTGATCGAGGGTCTGCCCCCGTCTGTTTTCTGGGCCCCGGTCTCACCCTCCACACCATTAAAAGCGACCGAGACTCTTGGGAGATTCCAGATTTATCTTGTGAACAGACCAAAAAGGGCCAACAGCTAGCTAGGTTTGCTGCTTTCGGGCCAGCTGGGAATTGCCTATTAAGGGCATCCTTGCCAAGGTTGCTATGACATCCGGTGGTGATGGGGCGGGAGGGACACAAAGTTAGTTAGAAGATACTTTGACAAGGAAGACAGAGAGTTTTCTGCCTGCCCGAGGACACATCTGTGCCTGTCGGGTGCAAATAAGGTGGAGCACGTAAGAGCCAATGTGCAGTTTGGTGGCCGTGAGGTTTGAGACTTGTATATCCCGGCATCTTTTCTCCAAAGCACCCTCCTGCAACATTTCTCCAAGGTCCTATTGATTGGGAGAGATTAAACTTCTGGAAAAGCTCACTTAAGACCACAAGCTCTTTAAAATTGTGCTTCCTACTTCAAAGTCAGGCTTTAAATAATCACGGGGGGCCAAAGAAGAGGGGAAGCGTGTCTAAGTTGCCCCCTTGCTCTCCTGGATCCACTGCCTTTAGGGGTAGGAAACACCCGGCTGGCCAGCCAGCCGTCTCAGCCGTGCCCCTGCCTGTTGAGCAATTTCCACCTGCTAAACTGCATTAAAAGGAGCTAAAAATACCGCCTTCCTTTTCCCCAAAGTCACTCCCCTATTTCGACAGCTGTTGCGCCAAGAGAGATGAGGGGGAGCTTCAGCGAGAATTCTTAAGGGAGGGGAAGGGGCCTTGTTTTGGGGCGGGGGCCACTGGCTATTTTAGAGAGGTTCGTGTGGCTAGTCCCCCGTTGTCCTCCGTAGCACCCCTTCCCGCTTGCTTTCGCCCCTCACTTTGCAGCTTTTCTACCCCCCTTATCATTTCTTCTTCTGACTCAGGCCAGCTCTCTGCTTTCTCAAGCGCTGGGTAATCGGACCACGTTTGGAGACTGGCATAATTTGGATTCTCAGCATTCCCTCTTGAGCTAGAATAGCACTGGCCAGAAAACATTAAAAACAGCCTCCCTCCCCTTCTTTCCCAAGCCATTAAGGGAAGATGCTACAGACAGAGGTCTCCTGGCCATGCGCCCTTCTGCCTTCGCTCTGTGTGTCTTCTCTTTATTTTAAAGGAGGATTTAAAGTAATCCTTTAAACAACATAATTCTGCCTGTCAATTTCTACTCCCTGCCCCTCCCTCATTGTGTGTGTGTGTGTGTGTGTGTGTGGTGGTTTTAAGTTTTTAATTGTTTTATGGACAATTTGTGGAAGACCAGCAAAACAGTTTCCACTGAAGAAACAAGGAATTTCCATCAGGGAATTGCTCAAGGGAGGTGCTCCCCTCAGTCTTTGGTCTCCTTGCCGAGCTTCATCGCTGGCATCTCGAACCTTCACTGTTCTTGGCTTCCTCGCCAGCGGATCTTGGCAGCTGGCGTTGCGGTTGGGGTGCTGGACTGCGGGACTGGGCAAAACCCCGGGTGAAAAACACGCAGCTTGTTCAGCTGCAAAGCTTATTTGAGTGAAATCGAGGAAGTTTTTCTTTCAGTGCGACCTACCTCGCAGGGTGGTTGTGAGGGGACAGTGGGGTGGGGGGCTGCATGTGTGTGCGAGCGTGGATTTTTCCAGGAAGGAAACACAGGGTTCTTCTGGCCCGGCACTCTGAAAAGCCACCCTTTGTGTGTCTTATGCCCCACTGGCTTAGCATCCCTCTGGGGTATTGACATCACTAGCTCAGCCCTGCTGCCTGCCCTCCCCCAGAGCCCTGGAAAGCGTGGGGGGCCTTTTTCACGTGGCTTGAGTGGGGTGGCCCAGAGGCCCCTCTCCAAGGCTGCTGCGAGGGAAGTAGAGGACAGGCGGAAGGCCGCTCTGTCTGGGGGTTTCCCATCCACAGTTACCTGTCCCTGTTTCCACGCCCCAATCAATTTGCTAGTCAAATCCCCGTGCCGTGAAGCTGCCCCCTCCTCCATCCCAGGTGCGGAGTAGAAGAGCCTTGGCGTCCATTTCTCTAGGCCTGAGGCAGGCAGGCAGGCGGTGGGTTGGGTTGGGGGTCTCTTGCTCCAGAACCCCGAGAGATCTGCCGTCGCCTGGGGGACCCTGCAACTCCTGAGGGTTTAACAATAACCAGACGCTGCTTTTTCCCCCAGGTAAATTAGGTTGCTGAAAGCTTGTGGGCCCTTTGGTGTGAAAATCCCCGTGAATTCTGGGCCCCTGCATGTGATGCTCAGAGGCAGTCTCTTCTTTAATTCCAATATGACGTCTTCTGCACCTTTCACTAATGGGAGGATTGTAAAGTTCTGGTTTAAGGGGGGGGACGGGGGGGAGGTAAGCTAGATTGGACGAGCCTGACATCTGCCCAGCCTCTGCTCCAGGTATCTTTTCTGGTTGCTGTGTAAGGGCTTTGCACTCAAGGAGACCCTGCTGATCACGGCCATCTGCAAGGTGCCAGGAGAGAGCAGGCGGTGCTGCGGCGTGAGCCAGAATGGCGGACAGTCTGGACTCTCGAGAGCTGGAGAACAGCAGCTGGGTGATCGCCGGTTCCGAGGTGAGTGATGGGGCTGAGGGCCAGTAGAAACTGGGTCGGGGGCTCCCTGCTGTGGGGGGGAGAGCTGCAGCGGTGGGGCAGTTTACCCAGCTTGCCCCCGCGTCCATGGAGCGTGCACCTCTGTCCCCCGAGCCTCCCTTTGCAGCTGTAGCAGGGGCAACGCCAGATTGTCCCCTCTCCATGTTTTGGCCTCCAGCAGTGTCGCCGGTCGCCAGGGATGCTAGGTGTTGTAGTCCAAAACATCTGGTGGATGCAGGGTTGGAGATGTCTGCACCAAGCCCGTGTCCCCACTCAGCAGTCAGTGCAGCTTGCTGGAAGAGGAAAATTCTGGCACCAGGGAGACCTCACTGGCCAAGTGTCGGGGTGATGGGTTCTGTAATCCACAAAAACCGCCAAGAGTGTTTTAGTCAGGGCAAGGAGTCAGGGACTTTCTGCAGGCAAGGCAGGTGCTCTGGCCTATAGCCCTTCCTCGAAAGGTAAAGCAAGGTTTATTTATTTATTTATTTATTTAAATATTTATATGCCGCCCCTTGCAGCAGCCTCGGGGCGGCTCACAATACAAAAAACATATCCAATATTTAAAAAACTGGCCCATCTCAGGTTAAATATAAAAACATACAACAAAAATAAATAACAAGTTTAAATTAAACTTAAATTAAACATAAATTAAACCAAAACATAAACATAAATTAACAATAATATTAATTAAAATATTGTCTAAATAAAAAGGTCTTCGCCTGGTGCCGAAAAGCAGATAACGACGGCGCCAGGCGAGCCTCTCTGGGGAGCGCATTCCATAGATGGGGCGCCACCGCCGAGAAAGCCCTCCTCCGGGTATTCACCCTCCTAATATCACGCACGGATAGGAGAGCCTCTGCCGCTGATCGTAAGGGGCGGGAGGGCATATATGGTCGCAGGCGCTCCTTTAGGTAGCCAGGGCCCAAGCTGTTTAGGGCCTTATAGGTAAGAACCAACACCTTGAATTGGGCCCGGACTTCAATGGGGAGCCAGTGGAGCTGACGGAGAACTGGGGTGATGTGAGAACCACGCCCAGTCCCCGTCAGTACCCTGGCAGCTCTATTTTGCACCAGTTGAAGTATCCGGACCGTCTTCAAGGGAAGCCCCACGTAGAGCGCGTTACAATAATCCAACCGGGAAGTCACCAACGCATGTGTCACTGTCGTCAGGCAATCGAGTTCCAGGAAGGGACGCAGCTGATGTATCAGCCGAAGCTGTTGGAAGGCGCTCCTCGCCACTGCTGACACTTGAGCAGTCAAGGTCAGCTCTGGGTCGAGCAGCACTCCCAAGCTGCGGACCCTGTCTTTCAGAGGGAGTGCAACCCCATTCAAGACTAGGGTCAGGTCCCCTACACTGTAGCCTGACCCACCTACCAACAGGACCTCCGTCTTGTCTGGATTGAGCCTCAGTTTATTGGCCCTCATCCAGCCCATTACCTCGGCCAGGCACCGGTTCAGCACAGCCACCGCCTCACCTGGATCGGTGGAGAACGAGAGGTAGAGCTGGGTATCATCAGCGTACTGATGCTTCCACAGCCCACACCTCCTGATGACCTCCCCCAGCGGTTTCATGTAGATGTTAAAAAGCAAGGGGGACAAAATGGAGCCCTGCGGAACCCCATGGCATAGCTGCCATGGCGCAGAGCCATAGTCCCCCAGCACCACCTTCTGGTATCGGCCATTGAGATAGGAGTGGAACCACTGCAGAGCAGTGCCTCCAACCCCCAATGAGGTTCTAGATCTCATGAATGTGCAGCCTTCATGCAGACTGTCTCCTGTGCTCCTGAGCCCCTGTCCATGCACAGACATGCACAGTTCAACAGGGAGACCGTCAACCTTTTCCTCACACCACCTTTTCTCTCTCCAGGCTCTCCATGTGGGAGACCTCGGCCTGGAAACTTCCGAAGCGGCTGAACCGGCAATGGAGGACTCCCAGGGTATGTGGGGAAGGGAGAGGGAACAGCCCCTGCTGACTGACCGCCCTGACCTCCTCCTCCTCAACTCTCCCCTTTCCCCTGCCCCACTCCAGGCCCGCCCCACCGGCCACACTTTGGGCAAACGGGGGGCTTCCAAGCCCATCAGAGAGACTGCTGTCCAGGGCGAGCGGCGAGCACCCCGGGCCTGAGTCTGGACCTCGACGGTGTTCTCCATGGTCCTGATCCTAATTCAGAACCGAGTCTGGCATCGCTGGCTTTACTGCTCATCTGAATTTGTAGGAATCGGCCCCCAGTGTGACAGGAGACCAAATCTGATCCACCTGGGGGCCAGTCAAGCACTCTGAGATTCCCCAGATGCCCCCCGCCAAAACATGTGTTGGTTTTGCAGCTTTTGTACATTTCCCACCCAGAAACACGAGTGCGAAATTCTCCCAAGGCAGGGAAAGCATAAAGCTCTGCTACATGGCTGTTTCGGCCTTGCTCCCTCTGTCTCCAGCCCCATCCCTGCCGGGGGTGGGGGGGAAGCGGGGGAGCCCAGGCAGGAAGATCTCTGATACCCCTGCCTTACAGCTCCCTCTGTTGGCCATGTCCACAAACACAGGGCTTTTGAAGGGCCTTTTGTGAACCCTTAGGCGGAGGCTGTATGGCCTAGTGGCTAGCCTGTTGAATGAGAACCGTGGAGAGGTGGGTTCAAACCTCCCAGTCAGTGAGGAACATCAGGCTGCTCACAGTCTCTGTCTCTCCCCCCCACTTTTTGTTTTTTTTTAGACTGAAAAAACTCCATAAATACAATACTTCACAACAGTGATAATGTATTTATTTATTTACATATTTATATGCCGCCCCCTTGCAAAGAAGCCTCGGGGCGGCTAACAATATATAATAGTATAATATAATATAATATAAGAACACAATAATTAAGAAAATAATAAATGATAGAGTGCCCCCACCACCCCGGAGACCAATACTACCACCATTCACATACTATAACAATTAATAATATATAACATACTTCAATTATATCCATATCCCCTCTGGAAATTCATATAATCTTGATTGGGTTTACAGACTTTGCCTTCTATCAGTAGTGCTTTTACAAATTCTTCCCAAATTTCATTATATTTATTCGCTTTTATTAACCCTTTTTAAATTTTTATTTCTGTGGTCAGTTTATCATTAATTACCATATTCCATATTTCACTATACCCTTTATGCCTTTGCAAAACCCAATTCTGTTTCCAATATGTAACTATCACTAGCCGAACTGCCATTATCCACAGTCTCTGTCTTGAGCCACACCTACGTCACAGGGCGATGGCAAGAATAAAATGAGGTCAGAAACCACACAGGTGTATATTGTGTTCAAACATGTGTCTTGCATTAGCTCACCTGAATCTTTTCCTATAGTCTCCATTTCTGAGTGTGAATTCCCGAACGAGCATCCCGATCCGGAGGAATCCAAAACAAAGGTAAGATGTTAAAACTCATACGCAGTTGTGATCACTTCCCAGCATTGTTCTTTTATCCCTCCTGTTGGGTTAAGTTTTATTGCCAAAAGCTCCTCAGAGTTTTGAGATAGCGGGTCTTTCTTTGTGTTAAGAAGGTGAGCTGTTGGGATTTCTTTATTGTTCAAACTAGTCATGCTGAGAAATTAAATACAGATATTATAATGTAAATGTTATTTGAAAGTACAAAATGATCCTCATGGTAGCTGGAGAGAATTTTATTTTTGCATAATTCGGACATTCCCTGTCTCTTGGACGCAGCCCTGGTCTGAAATGAACAAAACAGACCATTCGCAGTACAAGAGAACCGCCCCCGATAGGGATTAAAAACTGTCTAGATCTCATTTGTTGGTATTTATCTATAACATTTCTATCCTTCATTCTTTCCTGCAAGCAGCCCCACATATCTGACAGAATGGAGCTAACTGGGTGACTTTAAGCCCGTCAAAGACTTTCAGCCCAACCTACTATGTGGGGATAAGATTGAAAATTAGATGTAAAAAATGTAGCCTGCATTGAGTTCTTAAAAAAAGAACAAGCCAGGCTATAAATCTAATAGATACATAAACAGAATCCTTCTCCTCTCCGTTTCATCTCACAACAACCCTGTGAAGTAGGTGAGTAGAGACAGTGACTAGCCCAAAGTCACCCCAGAAGCCTCATAGCCAAGTGGGAAATAGAACCCAGAGGTCCTAAGACCCGGTTCCACTAATGCCAGACTGGAACTAATCCATTTTTTGTGACACAGAGTAAGTTCAGAACAGGCAATGAAAACCCACTCGCTTGACAAAAGGCCGGCTCCCAGTGCAGGGGGAAAAAGCTGATTTGCTAGAAATGGACTGGCGCCATTACTTGGGTCGCATGTATATAGATAGTGAGTCTGAGCCCCGGTGCTCTTTACAACCTTGCCAGTACTTTGCTTGTATTAATCTTGGGAAATACATAACCAAATTAGCAAAGTTATGAAAGGATCGACGCTTGCCAATTCAAATGAGCATGTGCTAAAGTGAGCGCTTTAGAAGGCATTATGCAAAACTACCGTATTTTTTGCTCTATAAGACTCACTTTTTTCCCCCTCAAAAGTCAGGGGAAACATCTGTGTGTCTTAGAGAGCGAATATGTGTGTGCAGTAAGTCTGTCAGATGTGCAGCCCATGGGGAAGTGATGGGGAACGTGCCTGTGATCATGTGCCCGTTTGATTCAGAATATTTTTTTTCTTGTTTTCCTCCTCTAAAAACTAGGTGTGTCTTATGGTCAGGCGCGTCTTATAGAGCGAAAAATATGGTACTTCTAACAACTGTGTACGTTATCATATAAATAATACCTAGGCTGTCCCCCAACTGAAATCAATCTGAAATTTATAAATTTGTCGATATTGGGATTACTCAAGGCAATGTGCACCCGTTTTTTAAGCACTCAAGGTAAAAGACTAAACACGCTTGTTCGTCTACTTAAAGGCAATATTTAATGCGTTTATGTAGAGAGAGGGTCATGAGAGAACTGGGCATTGTTCAACCTTGAGAAGAGAAGGCTGAAGGGGGACATGAGATCCCTCTATAAGAACCTCAAAGGCTGTCACAAAGAGGAAGGTCGGGATCTCTTCTCGCTGATGCCAGAATGTAGGACATGGAATAATGAATTCAAGTTGCGACAACCCAGATTCAGGCTGGACATCAGGAAGAGCTTCTTCACTGTCAGAGCAATAGAACAGTGGAGCCAGCTTCCTGGAGAGGTGGGGGGCTCTCCCACACGGGAGACATTCAAAGAGAAACCTGGGCAGCCCTCTGAGTGGGGTGGTGCAACTTGGTGTCCTGCAACAGCAGTGGGTGGACCTGATGGCCTTCATGGCCCCTTCCAACTCGCCTATGCTAGGATTCTGCGTGCTATAGTGGCCTGGGACTCAAAAGCCTCGGGTTAGGGGTAGGGTCACCCCCACGTTGCCATAAAACTCACTGGGTGATTTGGGTCAGTCCCTCACTATCAGCCCAGCCTACCTCACAGGGCTGTTGTGAGGATAGCAAAGGAAGAGTGGAGGAGGGTCGTGGTAAGCTGCCTTGGCCTCCTCGGAAGTAAGCCAAGATGCAAATATAATGCAATAAAAATTAGTTCGAGGTGAGCAGAGTGCTGCCACCCTCTTGCGAAGTGGCTGTTTGTAAGACCACCTTTTCCTTCACGAGAGCGTCCATCGCTCAGGTTGCTCAGCGGAGCCTCTGCCTTGTGTTCTGCTGCGTTGGCGGGTGGGGAGGGGCAGTGCCTTTTGGATGGTGTCCCCGATGCGCAAGCTCCCTCCCAAAAGAGGTTGGCCACCTGCTCTGAGGCCTTTCGCAGATGCTTCGGCTTTCTTTATGATTATTTTGCCAAGCTTTCCTGGGATTGAAATCCTCACCTGCCCATCGAGTTCCTTGTTGAATCACCACGTTCATTTGTCGTCACTCCCTTGGCTGTGTCCATTTCCAGTGCCAATGCAGCATATAAATCTTTTCCTTCAAAAAAAAAGAAAAGAAACTGTAAGCAACACCATTTGAACACTGGCCAAGAAGCCTGAGTTGAGTTTTTCAGACTATTCTCTGTCTCCCGATCCAGGGCCCCGAGGCAGCACTGGATCCGAGTCCCGAAGAGAAGGCCAGCATTGGAGTGCCCAGGATCCCTGAGCCCACCCCCTCATCCCCACAGCAGCCGAAGGAGCTGGGTGGGCACGACGCCGAGGGAGGGTCTGTGCCCGTCACCCAGGAGGCCCACCAGTCCCACGAAACCTGTGAGTCTCTGCGTGGCAGGGGAGTCTCGTGCGGCTCAAGAGCCAGTTCACTTTCAGAGACCCTCTTCGGGGAGCATCCCAGAGGTGGCCCAAAAGAGGTGGGGGTCCCACAGGTGCCCAAACAAAATGCCAGCATTTTCCTCGCTTAAGGCTGTTTCTGCCAGGAACGACGCCTTGAGAGAGGCATTTTTATCTTTTGGGATGGGGGGATGCACGTGTGTTGATCCCCTTTCCTTACCCCATTCTGTACAATTACTTGGTGTGGAGCTCTGCGAAATAACGAGAGCAAAAATAAATTGGTGGACTGACCTCTTCCCCACAGAGCTTGCAAATGTTTGTTTTGATGCAGGAAAAGGCAGAGCGGGTGTAGCCAGTGAGTATACGCTTCGCTTCGTTCTTTCGGGTTGAAGCAAAGGGAGACGGGAAAGAGGAGCCATCCCATCAGCTTGGCTAAAGACTGGTTCTATCAGGCTTTTCCTCATCTTGAAATATTTTTATGACTGGTCAACATAAGGACAAGTATTTAACATTAAGGATTGCTGCTTGAGGCTTCTTTCGTTTTTCCTCTTCTCCGCATCCTTTTCTCCTTTTGTGATGCGTCTATTTAACCTTAAGTCTGCAGGCAAGGACCATCTTGTTTTTATTCAGCAGAGATAAGCCACTGAAGAACAGGGTAAAAGATTTAGTCCGTGTTTGATTTATACTCTATTTTATTGCAATGCTGTTTCACAGCCAAAGCTCTCTGGGCAGTTTTAACACAGTCCATAAAAACGGACGATAAAAGTAAAAAGATCATAACATCAGGGAAAATATTCAAAAGTTTTAAACAGGTTAAAACAGATAATAATAGGGAATAAAAAAAGAATGTCGGCTTGCTTTCTACCAAGACAAATTGTGCTGAGGATAGCTTATGTATTTATCTATTAATTTAATAAATACATTTGTGCTTTCCATAAATAAATGTGAACAATTTCATGGGCCTCAGGATGATTTCCTGTGTGTGGGGGGGGGGGCGGGGGGCGGGGCAGACACTAAGGTTTATGGGCCTAGAGAAAGGACTATGGGGTTCTGCAACAGGATTTCAGAAGAGTAGTGTGCTCAGTGCTGTGCATTGTAAGGCATACTGAGCTAGCACCGCGTTGAAACTCAAGGCTTAAAGGACTTTCTGCTCTCTCCTGCCTCTTTGCATTCTTCCGTAGCTGTTTTGCTTGGTTACCTGGAAGCAATTTCTTCTTCGCCATAGGCGAGCAGCTGCAGGTTGTCAGATCCTGGCATGCTGATGAATCCTCCTTCCTCCTCCACCCCCCAGGCCTTCAGAAAGAAGCAGCAAAGGCACCCAGCAGTGGGGAAGAGCCAGTAGCCAAGGCGCGCGATGTGGAAGGGCTGCGCAGACGGAAAGGCCGAGATGTGCAGGCTGCCGGGCCAGGGGCTCCCCCAGATGAAGACGAGGAGGATGTCCGTGGCGAGATCCTTGGGAGTAAATGGCTGCTTGGGTTACTAGTCCTCGTGGGTTTGGGCTTGCTGGTTACTCTGGGTAAGCAAGAGCCCCCACACAGCTGGCAGGGGGCAGAGTCTCCCCGGCACACGGCACATACGCTCACACTTTGCCTCTCTTTGCAGGAGTCGTTGTCGACTCAGACGACGGTGAGTGTGGCGACAGGGGTTGAACAGCTCTCTGCCAGCCCCAGATCCAAAAATGTGGTGCTGGTGGAGAAGAGGGCAGGGTGGGCCTGAAGGAATGAGAGGCGGCAGGAACGATCGCAAGTGTTCCTGTAAAATTGCAGTTCTTCCTCCAGTGATGCAAATACCCCCCTTTTGTTTCTCAGGGGCTCTGTTTCGGCTGCAGTCGCCAGAGTCTACCTGCGTTTTTTGAAAAGTGGAATGAACAGCAGTGATTCCTATCACTCCGCTTTAATGCAGCTTACCCCAGGCCCTCCTTTCTTCCCGCCGCTTGAAAGCGGCTTGCGATGCATTAATGCGTGTGTCTGTCTCAGTCGTACGCAATCAAGATGGAGTAACTGATTAATTTATTTGACAAGATTTATGCCTTGCTTACCATGATAGCAATTTCTGAGCAATGTCAAAAATGCAGCATAAGATCCTAATTAAATACTGCATGTTGTTACTGTATACAGAGGACAAGGTTATCTTCCAGGCAATGCTTTGCTGAAAAATATATGCTTGAAAGCCTGGCTTAGAATTATGATCTCCATTTCTCCTCCTCCTCTTCCTCCTAATTTCTGATTCTGTCCTCACTACTGCCTCCAACAGGTCCTATGGATATTTTAGGTGCCTGGCCAAGCACCGACACTCAAGAGCCACATCCTGGCACAGATGGAAAGGTGTGAGATACGTTTCTTTGCTGGCCCCAAGTAGGTTTAATTCCCTCCCTCGAACTCTCCTCATTTGGATCCTGTCCTTTACCGAGAGGAGACCGTGCTTCTTGCTAAGTTCTCAAAGGCAAAAGGGGCAAGCTGCCCTCACGTATTTAGATTAGATTAAAACGCTTCCCATCAGTAACTAAGCCTCAGGAAAGTCATCCCAACCTTTTAGAGGGAGGGTAAAAGAAAGCTGCAGAAAAACCAGGAAAGAATTGGCAACTGGGGAAAGGAGCGCTGGCCAAGGGAAGGGGGTTCGGCCCCGGGGAGAGCCGCAAAGAACCGGGATTTTTGCACCCGGGATTTGTAGCAGCCCAGGTCACATGGAACCAAAGCTGTAAAAAGACAGCTTTTTCATGACGCACATGTGCATGTCTAGAAATCTTTTTAAATACATCAGGAATTCATGGGGAAAGCCAAAGTCCCAGTGATGCCTTCGAAGCAATAATGCCGCACCCTCCTTCACTGGGGGATTCAGCCGGGCAGCCTGGAAGAACAAATCGTGTGCTTGGCCGACACGGCTGTCATTTGCCGATTTTGCTCCAGCAGGATGGGCCGGCGACGCCCCTGCCGGCATCCCCGGGCGACGCCAAACTTCAACGAGCCAAGGAAGCGTTGCGGGCGGCCGGACACCCCAGCGACCCTCAGAGCCTGGAGGCCATGGGACTCATGCTGGACAAACTGGCCAAAGAGAACCAGGACATCCGACTGATGCAAGCCGAGCTGCAGGTAAGCAGTGGCAGGGCACCAGCGGCATCGGTCAGGGAGCGACCAGAGAGCAGCCGATGGGGTGACCTTTCTCCGCCAGCAGCCTTGGGGGATGCTGCCAGTCAAAGCTGGCAGTGGGGACTCGGTGACCCAGGCGGCTTTGGCCAAGGCGGCTGCATAGCTTCCCTTGCCTCCTCCACTTCTCTTCTGCTCAATCTACTGCCCTCTACCACTCTTTTCTCTCGCTGCGTGCCACCATCCTGGTCTCTCCTCCTCTCTCTACCTCCGTGTTTTTCTCTGCCTCTCCGCTGCTACCCGTTTCTCCCTGTCTCTGCTCTTCCGCAGCCAGTGGTGTGACAGGAGAGATTTGCCCCTCTCTTAGTTGCTCTGGGCATTCGAAAGGAGGCACGGGGCCTCGCCGCCACATATGAGCAAGCCCCAGGGCGGAAGTGATATTTTCCATAATCCAGCAAGGTCACGAGTGGGCTGATCCCCAGAGCGGTGGATTCCTTCTTCACATCCTCACGATTTTGAGGTGGGGATCTCTGTCCCCACCCTTCTGTTCTCAGATTGCCCTTTCTCTCCCTGGCTCCGCAGGCCCAGAAGGAGGAGCTGGAGACTCTGCTGCGCAAGTCCGAAGGCGAGGCGCTGGAGGTCACCTCCCGGCAGCAGAATTTGGCCGCAGAGAACTCCCGGCTGACGGAGGCGCTGCAGCGGGAGACGGCCTCCCTCAAAGCCGCACAGGCGGAACTCCGCCTCCTCCGGGAGAAGCTGCAGGGCCTGGGCGAGGTGGGCGATGGCAGGCACCAGCAGCGCCCCGAAGAGGAACCCACCCCAGACCACCACCGGCACAAGCGGGAGCACCCCGAAGCCGAGCTCCAGCGGCTGCGCTCTTTGCTGGCATCCGTCCAGCGCGACTTAGCGAGAACCCATCAGAAACTTCCGCCCAGCAGTGAGGCCGAGGGGCTCCGGGCAGAGCTGAGCGGCATGGAGCAGCGGCTGGGCCAGGCCCTGGAGGGAGCAGAGGGCGCCAAGTCCGTGTGGAGAGACAGCCCCAAAGTCCAGCGGGGCAAGGAGAAAGCCTGGCGCAGGAGGCTCGATGGCCCGCAGGAGCATCGGCCCGGCCACCCCGACGAGGGCCCGGACAGGCAGCACAGAAGCCAGCACCCTGCCCACAAGGCTCCCCGGGCTGCCAGCGAGGGGCGGCCCCGTCCCCGGAAGCCCCAGGGCGGCAAGGCAGCCAGGGACGGGGAGCACCAGCGCATGAGCCGGAAGGCCAGGAAGCCCACCGAGCCGGGCTCCTTGTGGGAGATGCTGGCCAGGCATCAGTACCGGGCTCCCCAGGGCTGCAGCAGCATCGCCGAGTGTGCCCAGCGGGAGGGGCTGGCACCGGTCCTCAAGGCCAAGTTCCTGCCGCTGGTGCAAAGCTACCTGGCTGGGCTGGGCTGGGCCGAGCACTATGAAGGCCTGGCGGCAGCGCTGAACACCTTCTTCGGGAGCAACGGCACCTTTGCCCACGACCGCCTCAGCTTCGTGGACTTCCTGGATGAGGTCGAGGACGCCCTGGAGGAGCTGGCTGAGCTCCTGGGGGTCAGCAAAGTGGATGTGGATAACTTTGAGGAGGTGGCCCTCACGCAGCTTGAGGCAGCCCCGTGGGGCAGGTGAGGCTCTCGGGGAGGGGCTGCCAGGGCCCGGAGGTGTGGGGAGTTTTGGGGTGGGAGGTCTCTATGAGAACAAAAGGGCAGAAGTCCACCTGCCCATTTAAGATGCTTCTTGCCCATCAGCCTCGTGTGTTAAATGCATTAACCAGTTGTCCTCATGAACGGTCTTTCTAGGACAACTTAATTATTCACAAGTTTAAATGTA
Organism: Varanus salvator macromaculatus; assembly: GCA_023646645.1. Taxonomy (NCBI): domain Eukaryota; kingdom Metazoa; phylum Chordata; class Lepidosauria; order Squamata; family Varanidae; genus Varanus; species Varanus salvator. The sequence goes on along the minus strand of JAIXND010000803.1, from coordinate 6,892,180 downwards.
TGTCATGTGTTATTCTTAACAACAACTAGACTTTTCAGATCCGGGCTCGTTTTTCTGGGAAGCATTTGCTGGATGCTGCAGAAACAAGGACAAATGGGGTTAGCGAAAAGTCCCCACGGCCCACCCGCCTCTCTCTCCCTCTGCCACCGCCTTCCACCCCATTCATTCTCGGACTCAGTTTGCACAGTTGCGACCTGTTGTCTGGTCACAGCGGCTGCCGCACCCTGCCGCGTACGCTACATGGATTTCCTCCGCTGTCTCTCTGGGCCGATTTGCCCTTGTCCTCCGAATTCGGACAGAGTGGCTTGTTTGAGGGCACAGGAGCCTGTGCGAGACATTAGCTGCCAAGGCTTCATTATCTGCCAGGATCATGCAGACTGGCCCTTTTTCTTGCTGCCCCCCCCCCCGCCGGTTCGCTGCCGCTATCACTTCCCTCCTTCCACACCCTCAGGCTCTCTTACTACCTCCTGTCATGTTTTCTTTCAGCAGCAGCCCCTTCCAAACCTGTCACGGGACGGGAAGCAGACCTTTCTGCATGGGGCTGTGTTTTTATACTGGAGCAAGGGGTCCGATCCACAGGAGCAAGGGGATCGGACCAAGCAGAGGGGCAGCCGTTCCTTCAGATGAAAGAAGGGGATGGGTTAGGTGGGTGTTTACGCCTCCACATATGTGTGTCACGTGTTCCCCGGTACCGTTCATCGGCTCACCCTGAGAATCGCCTTCCTTACAGGTTTGCTCAGCGGGACCGTGGCCAGCAGCCCGCGAAGGAGTGGAGCCGCGAGGGACACGCTCGCAAGAACGGCAAAGAGAATCTCAGCCGGAACCACAGTTAGACTCGTGGCCTGGCGTGTACGTAGCTGGATTGAGACAGGGAGAGAAAAGGCCTGTATGCTTGCTCAGGAACCGAGGGCTGGGAGGGACTCGCTCCAGTGCCGAAACCCGGCAGGGACGTCAGCGGTTCCCAGCACGGGACCCCCTGCCAAGTTCTTGTGTGTGTGTGTGTGTGTGCTCACCTGGATTGCCCTCGCCTGGTCCCCCACCCACCTGCATCCACGGCAAACCTCCCAGGACGTTCCACAAGAGCGGACTTTTTAGCGCCGTCGTAGCTTCCCTCCGTGCTGCAGGGAAACAAAGCTGCTTGCCAGGCTGCCCTGGGCGACATGCCGGCTGGAAACAAAGGAGGGTCCTCATTCCCCCCCCACACCCCCATGGCCCGTCTCCTTGCTGACCCAGCTTGGGCAGGTCCGGGCAGTCCTGTTCCACCATCCTTCTGTCCTCGGGCAAGCGGTCGTTACCAGCCACGCGCCGATTCGAGTCCTGAGCACAGCCGAAGCTTTTTACAGGATCTACCTCCGTGATTGATCGCACCCTTCGGGGCTTGCCCCGTGTGCCGCCGGGTTCGGGATCCCCCCCTTTTGCCCCCGAGATGACATGTAAAACAGGGAAGCATCAAGCGTGATAGTTCTGCACGCCTCCTCCTCCTGGGTGGTCGTGACAGTGGGTGGTACGAGGGGCAGCCAAGCAGCTGGGGCTGCCTGTTTTTCTTATTCCCCCCCCACCATAACCCCCCTTCTATCACAATTTCTTGCACGGGGTGTCAAACAAAATAAAGGCACTGATTGAAAGAGTAACGGTTGCACTTTTCTCGACCTCTTCGGGTACAGGCACCCCCCTGCCAAGAACACCATTGCTTCTACTCTAGATGAGAGTTGGGCAGCGTGTGCTGCTCCACTTGGCCTGGTCCACAGCTCCCATCATCCCTCATCTGGGCTAGGGCTAATGGGAGTTGCATGCCAAAGCATTTGAGGCTCCAGTTTTCCCACCCCTGCTGTCGAGAAGCCATCCCCGGCCCAGCACCTTCCAAATGTGTCAGCCTTTAACTCCCAGCATCCAACCCTCAGTATCTCCAGTTAATAGAAATTACCCTTTAAATCCTTAGAGAAACTGAGAGCAATGAATAAGACAGCTTTCTAGGTTCCTTCCCACCCAGCCCTTCAGACTCCTTTCCCCCACTGTCCAGTTCAAAGCAGAAAATAAACCAGTAAGACACAAAAGAATGGTGCTCTGAGCATCTGCAGAGTGCTTTCCTGCAGCACTGGTGTGCTGAACCTCTTTCAGCCCTTGAGGTGGATTCGAATTTCGAGAAACTCTTGAGGGCCACGTTTCAGGGGCAGCTGGTCCCAGAGACGAGAGCGGGAGCAGAATTCCAGCACATAGTGCAAGGGCTAGAGAACTAGAGAAGATAATTCACGGAGAGCAAGGCTACACTCAGCCACACCGTTGTGTTCCTGATTATTGTGTATAGCTGGGCAGTGAACTGTGTGTGAAACATGGTGCTGGGGGAGAGCTTTGCAAATTCCCTGGAGCAACAGCAAGGTGAACGTAGGGTGGGGGGTCCTAGATCAACTCAAGCCAGAACTTTTCCTGGAAGCAAAGACGACAATGCTGAAGTTGCCCTGTTTTGACTCGCTGGAGAAGACAGCCTTGCTGGTCAAAGGCTGAAGAAGATTGAAGGACCAACTGGGAGAGGGATCAACTGCATGAAGGAAGCTGCAACGCTGACTTGGCAAGAGCGGATCAGGGCTGTGATGCCCAGGACATCTTGGGGGACGCCCCTTCCTGGGGCCCACGCAAGTCGGGGATGACTTGATGGTGCCTCACAACGAACACTTGCAAACAGAGGCTTGCTTTAAGTCCCTCAAGTCGTAATCCTACGAACATTTGCTCAGGAAAAAGTCCTGCTACTCCAGCATTTCCCAGCTGGATTGAGCTATATAGCTCCCATCTCCCAAACTGGCTACGAAATGCCGAGACTTGTAAAACTTTCTTCTGAATATTTTTCTCTTCTAACGATTGCACCCAAAATCAATGCAGCGCATACCCATAATTAATTTTCGCACCTCTAATCCCTGTGAAGACCTTTCTTTTTTAACTCGTGTAAGCCATTTAAAGTCAAATAACTCCACGCATGTTCAGACAGGAAAAAATCCTACAGTTCCCAGCATGCAACAGAGGCGTGAGGCCACACCTCCCACTCCAGGTTGGGGAAGCGTGCCCTAAATCGAGTCCTCCCCCCCCCAGAGGTGTTTAATATGTAAATGAGCCTCTTTCCTCGCTCCCTAGCTCACCTGCGCGCCGGTTCCCAGCCCCAAGGGGCGGGGTTTCAGAAAGGCCCCGCCCTCTCCCGGGAGGTACCATTTCCCCTCCTGTGATTCAGCTTTTATTTTCGCAGGGGGCGGTTGTTTCCCTCTCGCGACCGCTTCGCGCGGCGGCGGCCCGCCCTGGCTCCCGCCCTCGCACAGTCCTCCCCTCTCTCGTCGCGGCGAATAGTAGCGGCCGGCTCAGCGGGAAGCAGCGCCTCGGAGCCGCTCCCATTGGTGCAAAAACCGGGCGGGGTGCGGAGGAGGCGGAAGAGGCCTGGATGGAACGTTCGGTCCCGGGCGAGACCATTCGCGCGGGCAGGGGTGAGCGGCGAAGTTCTCGCCATGGCCCGAAGTCCGAAACTCGTGCTGCTCTTCAGTGGCAAGAGAAAGTCGGGCAAGGACTTCGTGGCGGAGGAAATCCAGAGCCGGTGAGGCGGGGGCACTGCCCAGGGAGGAAGGGGTGGGCCACTTGCTTGGTGCATGATGGGCAGAGTGGGTGGGCTCCAGTGCGCTAGACCACCCACCCAGACACGTGCGGGCGGGCGGGACGGGGCCCTTTCCGACGACGAGTTGCACCTGAGTGTGTTTAGCTTTGCAAGATTTCCCGCTCCGCCGCCCGCATTTCCCCCCCCCAAAAAGGCATTCTACTCCCGTGTCTTAAGTGAACGTCTGAAGCGGGCGCTCACGGCCGATCGGCGTGATCTTAAAACACCGGTGTTTGGCGCAGAGAGAGCAGTAGCGGCTACGAGGCTGGCGTGCTCTTCCCTTCGCATCTGGCACCTCGGTCGCCTTGTCCGCCCGCTTCACGTGTCGTGCAAGTCGCGCTTAGATCCGAGGTCGCGGAGCTTCGGATGCGGCAAACCAGCCCCGCCTCGGATCCGTGCAGCTGACCACCGGAATGCGTGTGGGTGGGGGGGAGGAGGAGGAGGAGGAGGAGGGTGCTGGCCAATTAGGAATGGCTGACAGGGAAACCAAAAAGCTGTGGGCATAGTACAGGACGAGCCCTGCCGAGATGCACGTCCCGTCAAGCGCTGCCTGCATTTCGAAACCTCGAAAATATTTTAAAATGAGAATTTTTTGCTGTACGTATAAGGATCTGGGGCCTTGTCTAAGCCGATGCTGAATCCCAGAACAGGCTCTCTGAGCACTAGGCCTGCCAAGATGATAAGAGTACCTCTGAGTACATGCAGAGTGCCGTTTGCTTTGAAAGGTACAGTGGCAATCATTTCTTTACCACTGTTGAATGTTCACCAAAGGCACATTTTATTCATAGGATGTGGTAATAGCAGGTAGATAAAACAATATTAAATTTCTTAAAACACTCCGAGAAAATAACAGTGACAAAAGCAAGAAATAGTTGTGATAAAAACCAGTGTAGCATAGAGATGCTGGACTGAGACTCGCGAAATACGGGTTTTAGTCTCCACTTAGCTATGAAATTCAGCAGATGACCTTGATTCTCGGCCTAACCTACCTCACAGGGTTGTTGTGAGGATAAAATGGAGAGGAGGCATAAATAAGCCACTTTGGGTTCCTTGCAGGAAAAAGGCAGGATCTGAATAAACATTTTCAGTATTTTCAGAGCCAGAATGGTGTAGTTGGTGGTTAAGTTCATGGAACTTCAGCTCAGGCGATCCGGGTTCGAGTCCCCGCTCAGCCATGGAGCCAACTGGGTGGCTTTGGGCCAGTCACGGCCTCTCAGCCCAGCCTACCTCACAAGGTGGTGGTTTTGGGGATACTGTTGAGAGCATGATGCAAGCTGCTCTGAGATCTGTAAAAAGAAATAAGGCAGGATATCACTCTGATAAGTAAATAGGGTGAGTCCAGGACTTTCTAGTCCCGAATTCAGTATCTGAGCCAAAAGAGTCAGTGGTCTTCCCCTGCTGTTCATTCCCAGCTCTGGGATTTTGGGGTAAACTCCCCCTAAATTCGGAGGGTCCATTTAGCTACTGAAAGCAGGCCTTTCCCCCATCCACCCAGAGTTTGAGAAGCAGTTGTCGGTGGGGGGTTGAACCTGTGGGGTCAGGCCAGTGCCTGACTGTTTTTCCTTGTTTCCTTTTCCTGGCAGGTTGGGACCTGATATTTGCACTATCCTTCGCCTCTCGGGACCCCTTAAACAGCAGTATGCAAAGGTACGTCGCGTGTATTTGGCCTCCTCCGGACCCTTTACCTAGCGGATATGTTTGGCATCCTTTCTCTAATGGACGGTGGCCCTGTGCAGCCACAAAGCCTGCAAACGCTTTGTGTTTTAATATATTGTTGTATTTTAAATGTTGTAAGCTGCCCCGAGGCTTTGTTGCGATGGGGCGGCATATAAGTGTTTTAATTAATGCGGAAGCCACAATCTCTCTCACGGATCCGGTCTGCAGAAAGATAGGCAGTTTTGGAATCTGGAGATTTCGTTCCTGTATTTTAGCTAGCAGCTGATAACATCTATTATGATTGGCATTGTCATTTCTTAAATTGCTTTTCCCGCAGCCTGCTGCCCTTCCCCAGGCAGTGTAGCCCTTGGTGGCTGAGGATTATGGGAGGTGTAGTGTGACGTGTCTGAGTGGGATGGTGTAACGTGGTGTCCTGCAACAGCGGGGGGTCAGACCTGATGGCCCTCATGGCCCCTTCCTCTACTATTTTACGATCCCGTTTCTCCTCTCCCCGACTCAGCTCTGGATCTGACCTGTATTTTTTAGTCTGGATCCCTCTCTTGCTTCACGTGACGTGAATCCCTAAATGAGCGAGGACTCTGTCCTTCCCTTGGGGCACTTTCTTGGGATAAAGGCTCTTTTTTTCCTGTCTGTGGGCAGGAACATGGCTTGGATTTCCAGCGCCTCCTGGATGCCAGCGACTACAAGGAGATGTATCGGCAGGACATGATCCACTGGGGAGAGGAAAGGCGCCAGAATGACCCCGGTTTCTTCTGCCGTATTGTGGTCGAGGACGCCGTGCAACCCATCTGGGTAAGGCTGGGGCCGTGGTGCTTGGTTCAGGGACCACACGCAGGGAGCGCGGGCCCCACAGCCACGTGTGCCTGCAGGAGGCATCCTGACAACCCGGTTTGGGACCTTTCCGTCTCCTCCGGGAGCAGGTTATATGGAAAAGTTTGAGTGCCCATTCAAAAACAAGCCAGCTTGCCATACTTGGCAACGACGAGAGAAAATCGAGGGCTGGTTCGCACAGCCACAGTGAGGGGAATGGGCCGCGTGAGCTGAGAGGGTCTCCCTGCTTATCTTTCCTTCGTTACCCCCGTGCAAACTAGCACATCATCCGAACCCGGGCAGATCATCCGAACAAGCCTCAAATAGCCCAGCAACAAACACCCAGTGGGATTTGGGGGTTCCTTGGGCAGTTAGGGAAACTCCAACGGAGTTTAACAAGCTGCAGTGGCTAGTTAAGACTGCACTGGGTTCAAAGGGAGCAGGTGGTGGCTGTGCGGTGTAGTGGTTAAAGAGTTGGGCTGGGACTTGGAAGACTTGGGTCTAGGCCTTGGCTGGCCACGAAGCTCACTGGGAGACTCAGGCCAGTCCCCGATGCTGGGCCCAAGCTATCTCGCAGGGTTGTTGTTTTGAGGGTTAAACCGAAGAGTCTGAGAGCCATTGGGGTCCCTTGCAGGAACATGCTAAGCAGAATGTTTCACGGCTGCGGCCCCACATATCTGGGTTTGGCTGTGCCCCATCCAATCCCAAAATGTATCCTCCTTGCCTTCCCATGCAGTTAGTGAGCGACACGAGGCGGGTCTCGGACGTGGAGTGGTTCCGGGATGTGTACGGGGACGTGGTGCAGGTTGTGCGTGTCATTGCTACTGAGGAGACCCGGAAAAGACGCAACTGGGTTTTCATAGTGGGTAAGTGAAAGGAACCGACCTGTGTACATTTCCTTTGGCCAGCAAATGCGGAGCCTGCAGGAGTCCGGCAAGAAATGTGACCCCTTGAGAGCGGTTTAAAAAAGACAAGTTTCTGGCCCTCACGATCAGAGGAAAGGTGTCCGGGCTTCTACGAGGAGGCATATTTAAACCTAACAAACTTGTGTGCTAGTCCCTTGTGGCAGGTTCTCACAAGGGGAGATTGTGGGTTGTTGCTGAAATGTGGGTGATTGTATTTTCTGAACCCGGCTGACATGAGAAACCATGGTGGGCGTCCCAGAGCTTACAACCCGACAAGAAGCCCAGGAGCCAGCGAGCATCTGCAATGCTTAGCTAAGCCAAGCCATGGGGGAAGCAGGATTCCAAGCCAGAGAGTCAGCCGGGAATGTGTAGAAACCTGGATTCGGGGGGCTCCGGTGGCTGGGATCGTTGCTCACAGCTATTTCTAGGAAGGTGAACGAGGTGGGGCAAGGTTGGATCACCGCAACGGCAGCAGCACCCGCTCGGGCACAGGTAGTGTGCCAGGTGGGGTCCAATCTCCCCTTTCCCTCCCGCAGGAATCGATGACGCGGAATCCGAGTGCGGCTTGGATCAAGGCGTGCACTTTGACTGGGTCATCACCAACGACGGAGACGAGCTGTCCTTCGAAGCCCAGCTGGAGAAGCTGCTCCAGTTTGTCCAGAGCAAGCTGTAGCCACGGCCGAGCGCCATTTCCGCCCTGCCTCCTCTCCCGCGATTCTCCAGGAGCTGGGCTGAGACGGGGCCGACGCACCAAAGAGGGAGGATCCGGGAAACGTTGACGCTGCAGCTGGAGGGCCCAGCCAGGCTTGGTTGGGCAGGATCAATCCCAGGGATGTGGAATCCCCCTCTCCTGTTACGTTTGTGTCTGTGTTGCAAGGAAGAGTCCAGTCCGGTGTTGCCAGTTCTCCCCCTTCCCACAATCCGGAAGGGGCATATGTCCGCCCTGATCCAGCCAGCTGACCCGCCATGATGTGTCTCTCCCTGCTGGGGGGTGCCACTGCACCCCTCCCCGGCATGGGTGCCAGCTCTGACCAGCAGCGGTGGCCCACTCTGCAGGAAGCGTGGTGCGTCCATCTCGCTTCGGCCCTCTCAGGATGCCACTTAGATTTGTAAGGCTTTCCACCACCAGGGGCAGTGCACAGCACACGATTTAATTTTGTATTTGCAATTAATTCCATGCCTGCGGGCCATGCAGCCCCGGTCCCGCTCACCTGCAGCAAGACAGGGCTTCCAACAGAGGCACGTTGCTGCGGATGAAGAATCTCAGCCCGACTTTCCCCACTTCCAGACCTGAGCTGTTTTTCCCTTCTAGACTGAGAATGTTTCTAACACTGCTTTAGTCTCTTCTAAATCCACCCGCCATGTTGCTGAGGCGGAGGGACCGAAAACAAAAACAAAACCTGTGCCTTAATCTGAATTGCTGTCTATAGGTTGCCCGGCCCTGGTTTTATCTCCTCGGCTTCCAGAAATCCTTGCCAAATCCTGAACTTGCTTTCTCAGCTCGCCAACTTCTCTCCTGAGAGAGGCTCCTGTGCTATTTGGTGGCAGAGTGAGGGGAGGGGAGCTCCCCGCAAGGACCAGGCCATGGGGGAGCAGAGCCCATCAGGACATTGCCCTGTGATGGAATTCTCATAAAAGACCCCAAAATAAGTTTTTCAGACTAAGTTGCTGCGAGCTTATTTTGGCGTCCTCAGAATGGCATGGCAGCTTTTCCAAGGAAAGTAGTTGGCAACTGCAGAGAAATGGGGTTCAAACTGAAACATTCCTGGCCAGGCGTTGGTGGCTGAAGGAGCCAAGGGGTGCTCAGACTGCAGGAAGGGTCTGTCAATGTTTCGTCTGCGTTGGGAAGGTAGTTATCTGGGCCTTGCAAGAGGACCACTCCTCACTCTATCCCTGGGCTTCAGAAAAAGTTGCTTTTTCCTAGTTTCGTATCTCTATGGGTCCAAACACCAGCCCTGCTTCCTTCGCCTCTGCGGCCACCCAGTTATTTGCTAACGCCACTCGCTTCTGAATCAGTCGCTTGCCACCTCCGTCTCCTCCCCCTCCGTTTGGGGAGGGAGAAAATCGTTGTGTTCCCAATAAAGGTTTGGGTTGGAGAAACCTCCCGTCGTGTCGGTAGCGGTCCTTTTTGTGCCCCGGTGCAAGGGGCTGATTGGTGGTGGCCCCAAGTCACAGGTTTGCAGGTAAGAGCCTGGCACTGTGTGGCCGGCGGGGAAGGCGCACGCTGGAGATGGGGGCTCAGTCATTCGGTTGCCCCCAACTAGCACAGGGGGCTCCAAAAGGAATTTTTGGAGCTCCTGTTGGTCACAGCAGGAGTCACCCCAGAAAAGCTGGACTGGCTTGCTAATGATTCATGTTCCTGTCTCAGGTTCTTGATTCTGGAGGTGCATTGGTCAGCATTGCGTTCTTAGCATGGGCAGAGAAGGCCTTGTGCTGCCAACTGGCTTTTGAGAAGGGCTTTTGTCCCAGTTCGCCTCCATTTAGACCAGGGGTACAGAATCTAGGTGCAATTTTGGCCCTGCAGGCTGCTTCCAGCAAGCCATATTTATTTTATTAATTTATTAACAATATTTATATCCTGTCCTTTACAAAATGTCCCAGGATGGCTTACAAACCTTCAATAATCAAACCATACATAATTAACAACAACAACATAGCTGAGCATAACGATGTTAAAATAATGAAATATTAAAATATTGGGCAAATAAAAAGGTTTTTGCCCGGCCCCAATAAGAATATAATGTCCCCCCCTCCCTTTCCTTCCCTCACCGGTCGTTTCACAGCTCCCTGGCTTCTGTGCCTGCTTTTCCGCATTCTAAAATGCCACTTTTAATGCCTGGTTCCTGCTAGGCAGGGCTTTGAGCTGAGCGATGCTTGTCGGCTGAACAGAGCCACTCGACTGCTGTGGGAAGTGGGTCGTGTGCGTCTCTGGAGTGTGTGGCCGGCGGGTCAAGCAGGGTCCAAATCCAGACGGCGGTGGCAGGTGGCAGGTGCGTGGCCATATGGGACTCGGTCGGGTGCTCGGCACCTCCTGGTCCGGTTGAGCTGGAAGCTGCCATACTCTGTCTGGCCTGCTGCCTTGGTGGCGCTGTGCAGCCACAGAACTCGGGAGTCTCAGGAAGTCCTTGGGGAATATGGGTTTTTAGTTCTTTATCTCGTTTGTATGCTGCCCCGTAGCCAGAGGCGCTCTGGCCACACACACACACACACCCCTACACCAATAACATACAGCACAATAGAATTAAAATACAATATAAATACAACCATATAAATAGGAACAGGAGGAAAACACACAATATAACCCATAACTACAACCAATAAAGCAATAAACCAGCAGCAAACCAATCTAAAACCAGATACTAAACAAAAAAGGCTTGGCTTGGCGCTGAAAGCAAGATCAGTTGGGTGTCTCTTCTCCCTGGGAAGGGAATCCCAGAGGTGAGGTATGGCGATGAAGGCGGCCATTTTCCCTGCCAATTCCCCCCACTCCTCATTGGGGGGGGAGGTTCATGAAGGGGGGCCTCCATTGATGACCTGAGTGGTCTGGTGGGGATATATGGAGACAGGCGTTCCTTTAGATATCCCGCTCCCAAGCCATTTAAGGCTTTGTACTGTTAGCGTGAGCACCTCGAATTGGGCCCGGGCAGTGCCAGGCAGCTGTTGCAAGTGGCGGGGGACCGGCGTGGTGTGTTCTGCGTGGGCCGGCCCTTGTTCGCAACCGTGCTGCGCTCTCTTGGATTAGCTGAAGTGCCTGGAGCATCTTCGAACGCAGCCCCACGTCCAGCGCGTTACACTAATCCGGGCAAGAGGTTACCAGTGCTTGGATGACTGCTGTGACGCTCCACTCGTCCAAGTAGGAGCGGAAAATTGGCCTAAGCTGGTCGGGGATGCTCCTGGCCACCGAGGCCACCTGAGAAACAGGTGAGTACTCAGGCTCCAGGAGCACCCTCAAGCCATGAACCTTATTCTTTAGGGGGGGCACAACCCTGTCCAGGATTGGTTGAAGATTCCCCAGTTGGACAAACGGACTGCCCTCCAACAGCACCTCCATCTTGTCTGGGTTGAGCCTCATCCAGTCCATTACCAAGCCAAGGCAGTGGCTCAGGACAGCCTCACCTGGATTAGATGAAAACAAGAGGTAGAGCTCATACCTCCCTCCCGAAAGACCCTGCCCAGCGGCTTCAGGCAGATGCAGAGCCCTGTGGAATTCCATGGCACAGAGCGACGGTCCCCCAGCTCCACCAACCAGAGACGCTCAGCCAGACAGGAGTGAAGGCACCTCAAGGCGGTGCCCCCAAATCCCAGCACGGCCAGCCTCCAGACGGACACCATGATCGCTGGTATCGCTGAGAGATCCAGGAGATCCATCAGGGTCGTGCTCCCCGCCTCTCTCCCAGCATGAGCCATCCCACCGGGCGACCAATGCAGCTTGCGTTCCGAACCCGGGCCTAAAGCCGGGTGAAATGGAGCGAGATGATCCGTTTCCTCCAAGAGTGCTTGGCGTGGCCAGCTGCAGTCTGATCCAGCCCAGCCTGCGTTTTCAGAGCTTCCCTACTGGATTTTGTGAGCACGAGAGAGAGACAGACGGTGCTCCCTGCGGGGCACCGTCTGCAGGTGCCTCCCCGCAGGCGCTCCCCGTCGTGTGTGTTTGGCGGTCCGACCACGGTGCCCCCTCTGGCCTCACCACTTCCCCCCACCCGCCAATTGTTGGGGGGTTTCCCAGCTTTCCTGCAATCCTTTCTCTGTTCTGAAAGATTCGTCTTCAGGTGTGTGACTGGCATGATAAGCTGGATGTGCAGCCAGGTTCGGCTCAGCACCTTTGGCCTTCAGTCCTGCCCCACCGGAGGATGTGGCCCCTGAGAGCTGCATCGAATTAGGCCCTTGGGCTGAAGGGGGTCAGACTTGACCGTCCCTCTCCCTCAATTATGTTGTGATTTTTATTTGGTTGCCTTCCTGTCCCTCAAGGAACTCGGGACTTTTTCTCTCTTCGTCGTCATCTTTTTTTTTTAATCCTGTCCAGCTCACAACATGGAAGGAATGCTGTTCAGTTTAAAAGGTAAACATTGATTCAAAGGACCAGCTAAAATGCTGTGATCTAAAAACTGGTTCCGATAGGAATCCCTTTTAAAACTCCGTAGCAAAAATGGGCACATCTAGAAACCTGTCAAATGAAGCACATTTTTGTGTTTCTTATCTGAAAGCTAGCCGAGAAAGGGTTTTACAGAACTTTTTACTGAGAGAGAATTCCAAAGAAGGCACTCCGGGGCCACCACCCACTAGGTCCTGACTGGTGCTCGCTTGCTGCCCACCCTGAGACGATAGCGCAGGACCTCCGAGGGAGACTGGCCGCCTCTTGTGACTGCACGGCAACTTCAGCCGAGGGAGGGACTCGCCCAGGGTTTGTGGCTGGTTCTTGGTCTTCCCATGCTGTCTGTTGCAGCGCCCCGACCCGGAGAAGGGTGTAAGCCACTTCGAAGAGCTTTGTTGGAAGAAGGAAGCCCCGGATTATTTGAACGTAGCCGCCGTCGTCGCTCGCAGCGTCCAGATGTTGCTCATAATCCTACCGCTACCGCCTCCTTTTCTGTGGCTAAGCAGAGGAGCTAAGGAGATTACTTTCGGAAGAGGGGGCGTCTTATGTAACTGGAGCAACAGGATGTGTGTGTGTGGGGGGGGCTCTTCGGAAGAGGCTGCAGAATGAGATGAGCCCTGCCTCCCACCCCACCTCGCTTGGGGCCAAGTTAAAAATACCCGTCTGCATGTGTCTGGATCAGGGCAGGGGCGTTGACCTCTTTCAGCCTGGCGCCCCGATCCATTTCGGGGAAACTAGGAGCTGTGTTCCACTGGTCTGCAGGAATGGAGCCAGAAGAGGAGCTTTTCAAACTCTCAGACTTGGGGAAGGAGGGGCGTGTTCACAAATGATGTCGCAAGAGGTGTGGCGATTCGAAGGTTCTGCACCTGGGGATGCGAGTCCTGGCGAGGCTGCAGCCGGCGTCTCTCTCCAGGGCCAGGTATCTGCCTACAGATGATGTTGGCCCTCACAGGTCCAACCGCCCTGCTTTTGGGCCACTTCCAAAGAGTCCGAGAGTCTTTTTGCAAGTTGCTGGATGATAATACCTTCTTTCCCAGTGGCTGATAATTTAGTGGTTTTCCTCCACAAGGCATCCTGCAGGGTCCAAGAATGTCTGCCAGACGGGTGGGAAATATTTTCTTGTTGCTTTTCAATCCCTATCATTCTCTCTTTTTTCTCTTGCAAAGAGCCCATCTGGCCCTGCTCCTCCTCTCCCTTTTATCCGTACAAGAATCCTGCGAGGTAGATTAAGCTAAGAGTCAGCAACAGCCCGAAGTCACCCAATGAGCCTCAGGGCAGACTGAGGCCTTAGAGCCCACTTCTCCCCAGTCCCTTCAACCAATGCACTACCCTGACCCCCTGGGACCCCCCATGGTCACGGGCGGCTCTTCCTCCTCCTCATCTTCCTCGTAATGGCTCCCGCTTGCTTCGTTGGCAGGCAGGGGGCCTGGGGACCAGTTCGCACAAGCTCCACTGCTCCTCCCTGGTACATCTGTTTTCTGACATCCATCAGTGGGAAGGCTGCTGCAGTCTCCTATGGTTACCCCTGCTAGCTACTGGTGTTCCAAGATACACTGTGCCTGGACATGGAGGTTCTCCCCAGGGAGAGGTCCCTGACTCTGCCAGGATCAGCAGCCTCTGTCTTATCCTTAGATGGGGAGTGACTGCAGTGCAAGAAAAAGCAACAGTTTTGCTTTTAGAGCAATAATTAAAACCCTTCCCCCAAAGTACAATGGGCAGTTTTTATGGGCTGCCTTCTCCACGGATCCCTCCTGAGGTTAAAGCATTTGGACCCGGCAGAGGACAACGGAGCGTAAGGAGCTGCCAAGGGGCAGCCTGACCTTGGCTGCGCTTCAGCTCCAAAGCACTCATCTGGAAAGGAACGCCAGACAACTGAGAGGGAATCGAGACATTGGGCAGAATCGCTAGGTCAGGAGCGCGTCAGAGGTCGTTTCGGGTTGTGCTTCTTTGTTTCATTAAGTGTTTACAACCAAATGGTGTAAAGTCAGCTTTGAGCACGAGAACTCCTGTTTCAAGTTCTCGCTGGTTGACAAAGCCCTGCTTTACGATGCTCCGTTACACATGCCCGGAACATTTCTGTTTTGCTGTTTTTCGTTCCAGCGCTCCATGGCTATGTGTATTTTGGGTGCTGAGGTGGATCGTTCTGGCAAATTATTTAACTACTGCAAACCTCAAGGGCCCCACAGCGTGTGGCTACAACCCATGTTGTCCTCGGCAGCCCTGTTTTGGTTCTGTGCGATTTGGTGCACCTTGCTAAAATGTGTCTTTAGAGGGCCTCAGTGAATCTCATGCACTCCAGCTCAAATCAAATCCGCTTTCTGGGTAGGTTGTGATCTACAAAACCATGGAGATGCCAGAAGTAAAATTTTGAACTGCTGACTGGGGATCAGCCATTCTAAACAGAACGTGGTTTGCTGATCGCCCAACCTGACTTCCAACCGTGGGAAGGCCCTCCGCAGTAGCTCATGTCAGCATACGAAGCCAGTCTGCAAACAAACCGCAGTCCTGACAATGCAGCCGATGACAGAGACTTAAAGGAAATGGAGAGGAAAACAGAAAAACACGACAGCAGGAGAATAATTAAAACAAATCACAAGGCTTGGGGAAAGATGGATGTCTTTGTTTGCCCGAAGGAACAAAAGGGAACCAGCTCGTCTTGGCAGAGCGGAAGGAACTGCCCTGACCTTGGCGCTGTTGTTGAGATATTGCGAAGTTCGGAACAGATCTCTCTTCACTTTGTCTTTTCCCTAATCTCCTAGTGAAGTGGGAGCTACCACCAGGGGTGATGCTGGGTATGGAAAAAAATCCAAGCCTGGGCTCACGGGACCACATATGCTAATGTATAGATGCTCTGAAGTTTTTGTGTGTCCTGGAAGCAGGCTCGTCTCTTCCTATTTGTAAAAGGAGAGGAATACAGATGATTTTAGGGTGGGGGGACTTGGGCAGACAGATTTGGGGGGTGGGCAGTAGGCGAAATCTGCCCAGAGATCATCAGGCCTTTGTGTACCTTGCTCCTGGCCTGGCTGGGGGTGGAGATGCCTTCAAAGGAAAGATTTTGGGCTCTAGCTGCAGTAGGCTATTCCCTCAAACTGTCTATGGCTCTATACATGTTCCAGTCAGGGGTGCCCCGTTCCAAGCAATTCCTTCTTCATATCTTATTTCCATCCCACACAAATGGCAGCCAAACACAAGCTTCCTTCTGACCCAAATCTTATGATGGATAATCTGAGAAATTATTATGAATTTCATTTCTATGCTGTCCCTGGGCCAAAGCTGTCTGGGCTGCTTTATACAGAAGAGTCCAGTTCTTCTACAACGTGCTCCCTTTTCTCCAAGGAGCCCAAACGGGGCATCCGTGGTCTCTTCTCGCCCAGACATTTCCTTGCTGGCATCTCTCCAGCAAGAGAGATCTGGCAGAGATCTCTCCAGGCTTTCAGATGGTGGGGAGGGGTCTTTCTCAACTCTCTCTGAAAATGCCAAGCATTTTGCTTGTAAACCTAGGCTGTTCCATTGATTTGTGTTTTTTCAGCCATACATGCATAAAAAACACTGCTTGTCATGGTTCACTGGGGGCATATTTAATTTGTTTTATTTTAAACACCCCCCATTGGTTTATATCCCTCTCAGGTTTGACAGGTAGGTTTAATTAGATGAGGGATTTAAAAGTATTTATTTATTTCCACAGGTATATATATATATGGCTTATCTACGTATTTTTATTTTGAGGGCAGGCAGAATCCGATCATTTGGAACTGTGGCTCTATAAACTGTGAGGTAGGCGAGGCGGGGATGCCATGCCTGGCGCAAAGTCACCCAGGGTGTGTGGGTGAAAGGGGCTCCGAGCCCGACTTCCCAAGTCCAAGACCGACAGCTGAACCATGACGGCACACTAGCTTGTGGCAAAAGCCCAAAATGTCCATTTCGGGAACAGCAGGCAAGGCATTGATAGACAATCTCCACCTAGCACTCCTTCCCCCAACCTGTTCTGGAGTTCAGCGCCCATCAGCCCCAGCTGATGGAGGCATCACAACCAGGTGGGAGACGCCTGGAAGCCCAGAGCCAACACCTGTTCTGGAGTTCAGTGCCCATCAGCCCCAGCTGACGGGGCATCACAACCAGGTGGGAGACGCCTGGAAGCCCAGAGCCAACACCTGTTCTGGAGTTCAGCGCCCATCAGCCCCAGCTGATGGGGGATCACAACCAGGTGGGAGACGCCTGGAAGCCCAGAGCCAACACCTGTTCTGGAGTTCAGCGCCCATCAGCCCCAGCTGATGGGGCATCACAACCAGGTGGGAGACGCCTGGAAGCCCAGAGCCAACACCTGTTCTGGAGTTCAGCGCCCATCAGCCCCAGCTGATGGGGCATCACAACCAGGTGTGAGACGCCTGGAAGCCCAGAGCCAACACCTGTTCTGGAGTTCAGCGCCCATCAGCCCCAGCTGATGGGGCATCACAACCAGGTGGGAGACGCCTGGAAGCCCAGAGCCAACACCTGTTCTGGAGTTCAGCACCCATCAGCCCCAGCTGATGGGGCATCACAACCAGGTGGGAGACGCCTGGAAGCCCAGAGCCAACACCTATTCTGGAGTTCAGTGCCCATCAGCCCCAGCTGATGGGGGCATCACAACCAGGTGGGAGACGCCTGGAAGCCCAGAGCCAACACCTGTTCTGGAGTTCAGCGCCCATCAGCCCCAGCTGATGGGGCATCACAACCAGGTGGGAGACGCCTGGAAGCCCAGAGCCAACACGTCTGCATGCACCGGAAGTGCTGCCGGTGAAGCCCCCGCTTTACACCTGAGAGGACAGGAGGCGTCACCTGTTGACTCTCAGCCTGCCTGGCACAGTGCCAGGAGGAGCACCAGGCCTGAGGGCCGTTCCGCACGTGCTCGCGGGGCCAGTGTCCTCCCGGAGAGCAGGCGGCTCTCTGCTTGGCGGGCTCATCCCGGGGACGCGTGTTTCGCATACGCACGTTCCCATCAGGATTTCGAACTTTGCGCCCGCGCCCAGCGAAGAGGAGGCGCGATGCGGCCTTTCGGGGGGGGCGCGGGGCCGGGGGGGCGACTCCCCGCGGGGCCGGGGCGGGGCGCAGGAGGGCCTCCGCAGCCAATCAGAGCCGCGCGCCCGGGAGCGGGGCGGGGCCTCGGGGGCGCCCGCCCCGCCCCGCCGTACGCCCAGTCGGGGCGGCGGCGCCGGTGCCGGCGCCCGGGCACGCGCGACGGACTACAACTCCCGTGGTCCCGCCGGCGCGCACAGGCGCAGTGGCGGCCGCCGCCTTTGGGGAGGGGGCGGCGGGGGGGTGATGTCAGCCCGGCCGCGGCTCGCGGGCAGCCAATGAGCGGCCGCCGACGGCAGGTGGGCTTGGCCGGCGGCGCGCGCGGGAGGCAGCGCCCGCGAGCCGCCCAGTCAAGCCCAGCGCGGCTCGGCTGCAGCAGCCGCCGCGCTCCCGCCCCAGGCTGGGCGCCCGAGGGGGCCGCGTGGATGCCCGTGCCCTGGGGCAGGCAGCGCGCTGAGCCGGCGCGGGGGCGAGCCGGGGCCGCGCGATGGAGCCGTCGGGGCCCCTGCACGACGCCGACGCGGGCGCCGAGGAGCCGCGCTGCCCGCGCCCGCCCGCGGGGGACGAGCCGCGCCCGCCCGCCGCGCCCCCCACCCTGGCTCCGGCGGCGGCGGCGGCGGCGGGCCCCCTGCGGGCTCCTCCCCCGGCGGCCGCCCTCCGCCCTGCCTCGCGCCAAGGCAGCCAGCCCAACGTGAGCGGCGAGCACTGGGCGCCCGCGGGGCACTCGCCCAGCTCCAGCGGCGGCGCCGGGGGCGGCGGCGGCGGGAAGCACCGGCAGGCGAGCCCGCTGGCGCACCGGCGGGACAGCAACCCCTTCACCGAGATCGCCATGAGCTCCTGCAAGTACAGCGGCGGCGTCATGAAGCCGCTCAGCCGGCTCAGCGCCTCCCGTCGGAACCTGCTCGACGCCGAGCCGGAGGCGCAGCCGCTGCAACTTCTGGGCGCCGGCGGCCACCCGCCCGAGATCGTCATCTCCCGCGAGGACAACCACTCGCCCCAGGGGCTGCTGCACCCGCACCCCAACACGGCCGGCCCGGGCCCGCCGGGGGGCGCCCACAAGCACCCGCCCGCGGCGGGGCCGCCGTTCGCCAAGGCGCCCAAGCGCAAGAACCAAAACATCGGCTACCGCCTGGGCCACCGGCGCGCCCTCTTCGAGAAGCGCAAGCGGCTCAGCGATTACGCGCTCATCTTCGGCATGTTCGGCATCGTGGTGATGGTCATCGAGACGGAGCTGTCGTGGGGCTTGTACTCCAAGGTAGGCGCGGCCCCGGGGGGCGCCCCGGAGAAGGGGTGATGGGGGCGCCCGCGCGCACACGAGGGGGGCGATCCCCAAAGCGGGCTCCCCGACCTCTCCAAGCCGTGCGCGCCCGGCCTCTCCAAACCAAGACTCGCAGTGGCGAGGTGAGATGCATGGAGATCGGGAGGGAGGGAGGGAGGGAGGGGGAGGGACGTTCTCCAGAAATACATTGGGGGGAAATTCGGGGGGGCATCTTGCCCCCTTCCAGGGCAGTTTGGTCTGGCGGGGGGCGGCGCGGGGGGGCGGGGGAAGACGGCGGAGCACCTGTGCCGCCTGCACGAAACTTGCGCGCACGGGTGTTCCCCTGGTAACGTTCGTTCCAGTGCAAGTTTGCCTCGGCGTCTCCATTCACAGCCGCGGCGGGGTTTTCGCGAGGGCGGGGAGGAGGTGTGGAGGGGGGGGGGAAGGGGAAGGGAAGGCACCTTCCCTGCTTCAAGCTGCCGATTTTCGCTCCCGCCCCGCCCCCCGTAGCACGAAGCCTCGAGGATTATCCCCCCTTCCCTGGTCTCTAGTAAGAGAGGGACTACAGGTGGTGGTGGGGCGGGGGGGGGGAGAGAACGGACTTGGAAATAACCGGGGGGGTTGGGGAGAAGGGCGGGGTCGTTTTGCTTTCCCACAATGGCTTGCCTTTTCCATCTGGCTTCATCTATTCCGCCCCCCCCCCCCGCGACAAAACGGATCTGGGTTCCCTCGAACTATGGGGGCAGGGGAAGCCAGGGAGACAAGGGAGAGAATTCAGCTCACAGCATCTCCTCCCCCCCCCCCCCCGCTGCGGCTTGTTGGCAGCCTCGCTGCTGTTCTCTCAGCAGGAGACACTTTTCCGAGGTGGGGGGGACAGGCAGGGAGAGGAGGAGAGAGGCTGCTAGTGAAAGCGGGCGCTTGCATCCTAGGAAAGGGTGGGCAGATGGGGTGCTAGCTGGTTGGTGAGCATTTCCTTCCTTTCCCCCCAGATTTATAATCTTCAGCAACCCTGTTTTGTGCTTGCCTTCAGAGGCACGTTGGGGGGGGGGGGCCTGCTTGTCTGTGAGGACCTGGGGGCAGATGGCTGGCAAAGACGCCCCTTCCCCACGCCTTGCAGCCAAGAATGTGGAACGCACCAAAGCTGCTTGGTCTTGGTCTGAGAATCGGCTCTCTTGGGGGTCCTTTCTCCTTGCTCCCACCTGTAGCCCAGCAGCGATTAAGCTGAGGGCAGATGGGCAGAAATAGGTTCTCCAGCCCTTTATTTAGGGGCCCCTCTCAAGTGCCACCCTGGTTTTCGGGGAGAGTGTACGCACATGTGTGCGCGTTCCGCAGGAAGAGCCTAGAGGCCGGTTTGAGGGTCCACGCTTGGTCCAGGCTTGATTCTGCTCTTCCCTGGCCTGATGCTTGGGACCCAAACGTGGGGGAGATGCTTTGGCCATGGAGCTCCTGGTACTGCAGCCCTGGATCCTGCGTGAGTTCAAATACCGCAGGAGAATCCTTCGGTGAAGATTTCTGATCCAGGAATGCGGCAGCCAGCTGTGGAAAAGGAAAGGACCGTGTTCCCTCCCTTTTCTGGACCCTTTCTCTTCCTGTCCGAGTCTGCGCTCGCTGTCCTGTGGCATGGAGTTCCATAAGCTGCTTGAGGGTGTTGTTTATGCTTCTCCCACTTCTCTCCATGTCTGGTCTCTGGATTCAAGGCACGGCTGTGGGATTGGGATCCTCGGCTGTGGGCCTTGAGGGCCGTGGCTGGTATGAGCTGCATCTGGCAACATCTGGCTTGAGGAGCAGCACTGGGCATCACATCTGCACAGCTGGAGCTTGACAGAGCCGCCTCTCCTTCCCCGAGATGCTGCAGACTACACCTCCCATCATCTTGCCGGGGCAGATGAGATTTACAGTCCCAAGCACCTGCTGGATGCTAAGGCAGGAATGCCTGTTTTCAGAGCAGCGTAGGCTAAAGAAGTCCCTGCCCGAAGGAACCTACAGTAAATGTAGTCACGGGTCCAGCGGGCAACAGAGGGGCAAGCTGATCATTCACGGCTTTTATTTTTAAGGTGCCTCCTAATCGATGGCCGCAAGGGTTGGGAGAGAAACGCAGCAGTGAACTGCTCTGCCCTAGCAAAACAGGACTCCTAGGCTCTGTTTAATCTCAGAGCCAGAGATCTGTATCACCGCTGCTCTTCCTTTCCCTGGCATTTTTCTCCAGCATCAGGCAGCCGGGTTTCTCGTTTGCCACCCACAAAACCAGAGAGCACAGATGTAGCCCCCGGATTAAAGGGACCGTGTGTGTCTGGAGCTTCCCTTCCTGCTTCCACCTTCGACAGTCAGGAGTGTTGCTTGGCCTGAGGATGTGCAGCGGGCACCCAAATCCCTTCCTCCCAGATCCCTTCCGTGGAATCCTGAATGCTTTGTGGCTGCCAGTCGGCTTTTTCCCTTTAGCTTAATTATCATGCAAGGAGAATGGAATAGATGCCTTTCCTCCCTCCACCCTCCCCTCAAATCTCCCCCCCCCACATGGCGATTCAGCTTCAGATCCCCCCCTTTCCACTGAGACCAATAGAAAAGTTAGGCCCCAGAATGTTTCAACTGCCTGTCCATAACTCTCTCACCAGCTGTGAAAACTCACCTCGATAAATGCATGCTCATGTTCTGATCCTTGCCGAGGGAAGAACTGGTGCCTCTAGTTCAGAATTTCTCCCATGGGAACTGACAAGCAGCAGGGCATTCAGTCTTCTTATCCGACAGGGTTAAACCTGGGGGGTCCTGCATCAGCCCTACTCCTCCATCTTACACTCTTCCCAGCCCACCTTGCAGGGATGTTGTGCTGCTAAAATGCGGTGGCAGAAGGAGAACCCCCTGCAGGAAGGTTTGGGGGCTGAGGGGACGTGGTGAAGAACGTGGGGTGAAGAACACAAGTGCTCATGAGAGAGCCATTGTGTTGGCTCTGGCACAATAAGGCAAGCACAGAAGTCTTCTGCTTGACTCTGGAAAAGCCCACTTGCCTCGGGGCTGTAAATTTATCTGTTTATTTATTTATTTAACATATTTGTATGCCGCCCCCTTGCAAACAAGCCTCGGGGCGGCTAACAACATAGAGAAATACAATTTAAAAAATAATACACAATTTAAAACTGGCCCATCTCAAAGTCTAAAAATTAAAAATCTATAAATGTAATAATAAATAACAATATACAATTAATAATTAACAATTAAAATATTTCTTAAATAAAAAAGGTCTTCGCCTGGCACCGAAAAGCAAATAATGACGGCGCCAGGCGAGCCTCTCTGGGGAGCGCATTCCATTTATTTAAGGTTTTTAGATGCCGTCCCCTTGCTGCATAGCCTCGGGACAGCTCACAGATATAAATTAATAAAGCAGGAACAATTGCAATTAAAACCTGGAAACACTGGCTGCCCAATTAAAATCTATAAATATGAAACATTATTAAAATACTGCAGACTTCAAGAAATCCTGCTCAGCTGGGATCCCAGGGCAGCCTTCTGGGTTTTCTGATTTCCTGGCGGCTTCCGCGCTTTGTCATGTTTCTCCTTCCACCCACGTCTTTAGACGCCATACTGTGCCTCAGGCTTGGTCCCTGCCAGTGAGAACTTCCATATACTTGGGGCGGGGGGGGGGGGGGGCTTGGCCCCGCCCCCTTCACTTTCGGCCCCGCCCACCAGTGCATCCCAGCCCCTGAGAGCTGCTCAGAGATGCTGTGCTGTCCCTTGGTTGGCAAGCAGTGGACAGCCCCGCTGCAGTGTCTCAGCTCCTCTGTGCATTATGGGTATCATGACGCCAGCATCAGCCTGCCTTAAAGGGTTGTCGTAAGAACCACCCCGAGCCGCTTTGATGCAATTCTCTGCATTGCATGCTCTTGCCCAGCGGCTTCCGGTTCCCTTTCATTGCCCCGCTTCAAATTGTTCGCTGTGGGAAGGTGTTCTTGGCACGGGGCTTGTCCGGGGCCTGGGAAGCACAGCAGGGAGATGGGGTGCCCCCCGGGCATGCTCCCCAGTCCCTGAAATCCAGCGGGATGGGGCGCTGGCACCCTGCCCTCTTCTCGGCTGGCGCATCGGGAACCTGCTGCTTGTGGAGACACAGGTCTCAAGGTTAGGCTGGGGGGAGCGCGTTGGCTTTCTCCTCTCGCCAGTTGGTAGCTAAAAATATCTCTTTTTCTCCCTGTCACTGCCTGCCCGGGCTCGGCCACGGGGAAGTAGAAGGAGGGATCCGAGTGGCTTGGGGGGGCGCCACAAAATATACAGGGGGCTGAGAGAGAGGCAGTTCCTCGCTGCCCTGGGTCCTTTGCACATGCCCCCAGAGCAGCTTATCCCAGCCGAATGCTTTCGAGTCCAGTGGCCCCGGCTAGCAAGGCCCATGGTTGGGGAAGCTGGGTTTTGTAGTACGAAGCCGCTGGTTAAGGAAGGCTGCTGCTGTATGACCTCCAGGGATGGGACTGCAGCTGCAGACTTTGGAAGTTGTGAAGCGACGGGATGTGCGTGATCCTGGCTGATCGGCGTGTCCCGTCCTGTCGGGGAAATGACATCTGGGTTGCTTCTGGCCTGTCCTTGAGCCAGGAAGTGTGAATTTTTGGGCGGGGGGAAAACCCCTGGAAGGGAAACTCACAACTCACACCGGCTGGGCAATCCCATTGGAGGGTCTACCTGCTAGTAAGTCGTATTGGTTTCAGTGGAATCACAGCCTGCGTCTCAGAAGTGCCGACATTCAAAGACTGATCTTCACTGGTGGGCATCTTGTGGCCCTCTTGCTAATCTGGGCCTACAGTTCCCATCACCCCCCTCTGTCGGCTGCAGCTGCTGGGAGGTATAACAGAAAAATCGGGGTTTGGAGGTGGCCCACCCGCTGCGACATGCTCTGGAGGCTGCCCTCTCCCATTTCAGGCCTGGAGAGCTGACACTCCCCTGATGCCTGCCACACTACAGTTACCGTCATCCCCCACCATGGGCCAGATGGGAAGTGGACTGCAGCTTGGGGAGCTGCAGCGCTCCCAACCCGGCTTTGCCAGAAGCTGGCCAGAAGCTCCCTGGGGCTCAAAGGGGGAGTCCGTTCTGAGCAGACGTGGGAGGGCTCAGTACCACAATTCTTGCGCCTGAAATGCCCGCAGCTCCCATAAACATCTATTTTTATTTAATGTTGTTCAGGTGGCCTTCAAGGGAACACTTATTACAAGATCTCCTTGCTTTTCTATCCTACGAAGTAATGGAAGGTGGCCGTCTATAAACTCGTAGGATGGCCGAGTTTACTTGCCTCCTTGTGGGAATGGCAATTGTTTATTTACCATTGTATTTATATGCCATTTTTAACTCTTGCAAGGATGTCCAGTTGGCCTACATAACAGCCTCTCTCTTTTCCTTTCATAACGCCCCTGTGAGGTAGGCTAGTTGAGACACAGCAGCTGCCCAGGCAGCACCAGGGAGCTTCGTGGCCTAGTGGCAGATCTCAGCCTGGATCTCCCAAATCCTGGGCCAACCTCTAACCATTATACCGCACTGCCTACTCCACAGCTGCAGCATCCTTGCTGGATGGCTGTCCAGCCTCTGTACCTGCCTCTTGAACACAGTGACTCGTGGCACTGGAATGGATGCTGTGGCGAAATTGTGTGGTCTTTTGCAGAAATCCATGCGGCAGAAGCGTTGCAATAGCAGCTGGAAGCAAGAAATTAAAATCCTAATAAAATTTGTTAGTAAGCGTAATAGCATAATCCTCTGATAGTAATAATCTTATCATCTGATTCCCTGTAGTCTCAAGATGAGTCTTCTGGGCTATCTTGCTCACCTCCCGCCTTTCCCCCACGGAGCTCCAGTGCTGGACTGAAGCCTTTCCGGGCCAGAATCCTCTAGGCATGCGCCACTTCACCTGGGCTCCCATTGGAGGAATGTCCATGCAGACAGCTTACTCTTGCCAAGGGGGCAAAAATCACTGTGCATGCTCAGGGGTGGGCTTGCATTTGACAGTATTCCCATCCGATTGTTCAAACCAGAGGCAACATGGAAGGGAGGAGCTAAGTGGGCATGGTTAGAGGTGGGACTCGAAGAGGAAGCGCTTGTACAGCAGAGGTGCAGAACCTCAAACCTGCGGGTCACATCCAACCCGGCCGCTATTTTTGTCTTCCTGATCATCAGGATGCAGGCCCCCGAGAGGGTTGATGAAAGGGGGTTTGGCCCCCTTCTCTCTCTCGCTCTCTCTCTCTCTCTCTCGCACCCTGCCCTGCTGCCACGTACCAGATCCACCCATCAGGCCAACTTGCCCTGGGAGCAGATCCCCGGTGCACAAGCTAGTACCCGCCAGGGCTGCGATCCCATATCCCCCTCCTGCCTCTATGTAGCCTTCACCAGCCTGGCCTCTCCGGGCAGTCTGGACTCCAGTCCCCATCAGCCCGTGCCGTCATGGCCCGCAGTGGGCAGGCACTTGTGGGTCAGAACCTGGCTAAAACGGAGGGCGTAAGTTTCTGAGGTTGAGGCTCAGGCAGGCTCTTTGCCTTGCGGTGGGGTAGAGATCCCTGGAAAGCTATAAATAATGCTGCGTAACCCCCCGCCCACCGCCCCCTCCCCGCTCCACTGACTGGTGTTCCCTCCCCGCGAGTCTATTGTGCTTTGGAAATCGGAGCTCGCTTTGGCAAGGGGCACCCTTGCGTGGGTGGAGGTGGAGGGAGGGAATGAGCAGCTGTGAGCTGGAGCGGGCAGAGAATTCCCTCCGCGTGGCACTGTGCCAGCGGCACCCTTGCGGGAACACCAGCTGGCTGAGCTGCGTTCCCGGAGGCGATGCGCCGAGGTCTCCGGACGGCCTCCCCGCCTGAGCCGAAGTGGAGTCTGTTCCTTTCGGAACCGCTCTGCTTCCTTTCTCAGCTTTCCAGCAGGGTGAAGCTGTTGCTGGTTGCAGGGGCGGGGGGCTGCTTCGTTTGCCCCCGAAGCAGTTGACTGAAGACCCTCAGGACCCTAGATCAGAGTGGTGCAGGGGCTGACGTGTCGGGCTGGCACTGGCTCGCCTGCCCATCGGCCTAGCCTACCTCGCAGGGCTGTTGTGAGACAAGGTCGGGGAGGACCACAGAAGCCATTTGGGGTCCTTGGCATGCCAGATGGTGGGATGGAAAGATGATAAATAAATAGTAAGTGATAAATATCCTGGGCAAAGGAAATAGAATGGGAGGGAAGCAGCGGGGCTGTTATCGCCCCACGTTTTGGCCTAGCCTACCTCATAAGGTTGTGGTGAAGAGAAACAGGCTGTGAGATTATGATTCACGTCAGCATCCATTTATATCTCCTGTGTTCAGAGATCCAGCCCCATAAGAGTCAATGGAAAAACTCTGTGAAAATGTTTAAGATGTTTAAAATTAGAACTTTCTATCTGCATGCTGTCGAAGTGACCTAGGAGAACAGGCAGGGTGGATTTAAAAAGGGAACTAAGAAATAAGAAAATGTAAGTTTTCCCCATTAATGGGGACCTCCTGCGGGTTTCCTTCCTGGGCTGCCTCTTTCGCTATCTCTGGGGCTGCCTTGTTCCTGCTGCTAAGAGCCAAGCAGGATCGGCCTCTTCAGGAAGGAGTCCTGGGTTGCGAATCGCACCGAAGGGACACAGGAGTCCCCTTGGCTGGTGTGTCTCCTCCAAGAAAGCTTGACAGGCAGCTGTGGCTGAGGCGCCGGGGTTACAGGAGGTCGCTGGGCAAGTCGGTGCCTTCTTTCTTCTGGGTTGCTCTGATTTGGATGCTCTGCATGCGAGAAGAAGGCTCGGCCAAACCGGGGTGTGCCATCTCCAATAGTCAGACCAGAATTAATATTTCAGCGCCGTCGTAGCCGTTCCCGACTCAGACCACTTGCCGACTGGGGGCCCGAGAGCAGCCTGCGAAAGTTTCGTTGGCAGAAGCGAACGGCAAGGAAGCTGTTGGTCATCAGGTAGCTTTTCTAGTGACTCCTTCAGCTTTCCCGATGATCATTGGACATGCAGGTTGGGGCTGATGGGCCCTGATGTCCAGCAACACCTGACAGTGTGACAATAGTTTTCCACCTTTGCCGAGCGCTTTTCTGTGTGTTCGCTACAGGGACGTTGTCTGACTTGGAAATTATATTGGATTTCTTTACCCTTTAAACTAGGGCTTTCTGAATCTCAGACTTGCTAGACAGCTCTTACTTCTTACACCCCATTCTGACCCTCTGCACTTCCTCGGAAGAAAAAGCTCCCTTTCCCGCAGCCCCCCACGTGTTTGCATGCCCAGCTTTCTTTCCATTTGGAAAGGTCAAAATACCAGGACCAGCTTCAAGCTAAAATAGGCTATTATTTCTGGGGTTACAAGGCTGGGGTTTGCCTTCTCCCACTCGAAGACTGAGATGCAAGCACCTGAGAGCTGTTCAGAAATGGAATTCGGCCCTTGGCTGAAAGATGTTCAGCGCCGTGACTTAAAACACTGGATATGAAAATTTAACTTCCCGGTGATTGCTTCTTCCGGCTCCTTGAGATGGCACAAAGTGAGATGGAAGAGGGAGTGAAGGCTTTCCGGTGTCGGATTTAATATTATCCGAATAGCACTTAATGGGAAAGCTGTCATGCCTTCATGGACTCCTGCAGTCTTGGTCACCTTCGGATAAATACATCTACTCCCCTGTTTTTGCAAAATGTTTCTTGTCTGTTTGCCTATGGCGAGTCTTGAGCTCTTCTAGAAAACGGGTATGAGGCTGTTTTCTAAGAGCCTGCCCAAATTTCTTGTACTGGGAAGGGGTTGGCTCTCAAACCCAGTAGTTCGGCCTAGCCATCTCCATTAATGGGAACCGGTAAATGCCCATTACACCCTGTGAATTAGCTCTTGGGCCTGGCACTGGGGTCACCGGGTCACTTGTTCTTCCTCGAACAATTCACAAGGGGTTCACTTGTGAGGAATCCTAATTGGGTTTCTGCGGATGAGGAATATCTAATTCTCAGGACTTTGTGAGGGCTGGAGCTGAAGGGAAGCTTTTTGTGGATGTTACAAAGCAAAATAAGAGGTCTTTTTGGTAACTGGGGGGCTTCTCCCCACACAGGAAAATTGATTCCTGGCCATAGAGGGGATGGTAGAGAAACCTTGCGAAGAAAAAAAGCTTCGCTTTTTCATTGCCTGGAGAGGCCTTTCTTTTAAGCTTCCAAACTTATCCTCTCCCAGAGTTTGGCAGCTTTCCTCTTTGGCAGAACTCTTGTACCTTTTTATTACAGTGGATCCACAGGTATATCCCCTGTTGGCTCTGAGTACTGTCCAGACTGGTCAGGATGGATGGAAATTATAGTCCAGTTGCACCTGTGGCTGTAAGGCGCTTTAAGAGTTGCAAAAATCCAGGAGACAAAACTTTTTGCAAGTCACCGTTGCTGCTGAATTTCTGCTTCTTAAAGCGGTTTTTTTTCTCTTTGCTTTGCTTTGTTTTGCTTTGGGCAGCAGACTGGCACCAGCATTATCTCATGGGCATTTCCGAACACAGTCCAATTGCCTTCTGCTTGGACGTAGACCAGTTTTTAAATTAAATTTTAAAAGCACACACAGGGAAGGGTCGGTGCGATGCCCCTGAGCATGTACAGAGTGCTTCCTTGCAAATAGCAGAGCCAAATAGCGGATGAAAGCGCTAAGTGCACCTGCTCACTCTGCTTTGCGTCTTTTAATTTCATATATGAACATCTTTATTTCATTTTCAGTAAATGAAAAATTTATGACATTGTCTTCTGAGGAAGCAGAGTGGCAAAGGGAAAAGAAAAGAAGAGAGAACCTCCAATTTAATCAAGCTGGAGAAAGAAAAGACATTGTTATTACCCAAATGATGGCATCAGTTAATGGGAAGGAAAGAAAGAATGGGTACCCCCAGGCAACCAAAGAAGCAATTACCTTTAAATAACAAAAAGCAGCCAGGGATACAGGCTTGGGTGATAATGGCGTTTGGCTGCTACCTTCATTTCCCCTTAATAAACGATAATCAGAGTTTTGCACCCATTATGACACCCCAAACCACCCAATGAAATGATCGGCATGTTAAAAGTCTGAAATGACTTTTTGCCCTTTTGAGCGTTATCTGGGGGATTCCTAACATTTGCTTTTTTTTTTTTTAATTAAAAGCAGCCAAGGGTGGGTCGTGGAAATGTGGCAGCAAGGAAGCTTGTCCCTTCCCCTCCCTCTGTTATTTTTCTGTACCTAAATCTTTACCCTGTGCCCAGACTCCTTCCTGCCTCCTTCCACCCAGTACTGGTGACTCGGTGGTTTCCCCGGCTTTGCGGCTTTGCTAGTTTCCCATCCCCGGATGCTGTCAAGATGAAATGCCTCTCCTAAAGTTTGCCTAGAGCATTTTGCAAACCTCAGCTGGGGGCTCGGCTTCACTCATTCTGCCTTTGCCTCCACCCCAACCAACATGGCTAGAAAGAGGCCTTTCCAGGAACATCTCTGAAATGGCATTTTGGTCTTGCGCTAAAAGAGAAACTACCGTATTTTTTGCTCTATAAGACTCACTTTTCCCCCCCTCAAAAGTAAGGGGAAATGTCTGTGCATCTTAGAGAGCGAATATGTGTGTGCAGTAAGTCTGTCAGATGTGCAGCCCATGGGGAAGTGATTTATTTATGTTGTATGTTTTTAAATTTAACCTGGAGATGGGCCAGTTTTTAATATTGTATATGTTTTTTAGTGGTTGTGAGCCGCCCCGAGGCTGCTGCAAGGGGCGGCATACAAATATTTAAATAATAAATATAAATAAAAACGTGCCTGTGATGATGTGCCCATTTGATTCAGAATATTTTTTTTCTTGTTTTCCTCCTCTAAAAACTAGGTGCGTCTTATGGTCAGGCGCGTCTTATAGGGCGAAAAATACGGTTCCCCCCTGCTGTACAGTAATCCCCATCATGGGGATGATTCTTTCTACATAATTTATGTATCTATGTATTTATTTATTTAAAGTTTTTATATGTCATCCCCTTGCTATATAGCCTTGGGACGGCTCACGGAAATAAATATAATACAATACAATTAAAACCCGGAAACACCCTGGCTGCACAATTAAAACCTATAAATATTAAACATTGTTAAAATATTGTTTGACTAAAAAGGTCTTAGCCTGGCACCGAAAAACAAATAATGACAAACAAATAATAATTTGTTGTTTTTCCTCTTGCAAGGCACCTGAGGTGGCTCACATGGGCCTCTTCTTCTCTGTTTTGTCCTCACAACAACCCTGTGAGGTAGATTAGACTGAGAATCAGTGACTGGCCCAAAGTCTCCCAGTGAGCTTCATGAACAAGAGGGGCTAGAATCTTGTTTTCTAAGCCCTGGTCCAACACTTTAACTGCAATGCCACATGGGGTTGGGAGAGGGGGATTTCATCTGGGAAATCGCATGGGGAAGGGGGGATAATCCTATAGTAACTCCTCCTCCAAGAATTGGTCCAACCCCCTTTTAAAGTCACCTAAACTCACGACCATCACAACTTCTTCCCCCCGTGACTTCCAGCATTAAACTCTGTGCTTGTCCTTCCTTTGATCCTTCCTCCGTCATCCTGCTAGGAACTTCATGAGAAGGCACCATCAGGCTCTAGGATGAAGCGAGAAGGAGAAAAGGGCCGATGCCAAACCCCCTTTGGGCAAGTCAGGCTCTGCCACAGGGCTGCCACTGCTTTCCTTCTTTTTAGATGGTCGGGCCCCCGATCTGAACTGGCCCACACCCTTTTTCCTCGAAACGTCGCCCAAGCAGGAGTGTGGCAGTTTTCTCTGGCAGCCATCAGTTCTCATTTAAGTAAGCACGTGGGTAGAGGATCAAGGACAAGGTATTTCCCTCTATATTCCACCCACAATGGTAGGATTCAGGGTCAGAATCCCCTACTTAGAAAAGGGGACTTTTCTAAGTTGTCCTGGCCTTACCGCTGCTCTTATTGTTAATCACGCTTAATGACGCTTATTGTTGGAAGCAGCAGTCACACCCTCCTCTGACGCTGTGACAAATTTAATTTAAATTTAAATGCCAGTCTGTTTTAACGAAAAGCAAAGCTGGGACTGTGGGACAGGAGAGGCCTGAAGGTCACTTGGCATTGCTACTCTGCAGATGCACTGAGACACTTGCAAACTCGTCTGTACTGGAAAGGAACTTCTGATCGTCTGGCCCATATGTCTTTAACCTGCTATTTCTTTCTTTGCTTCCCAGGGCTCCATGTTCTCTCTGGCACTAAAATGCCTTATCAGCCTCTCCACAGTCATTTTATTGGGGCTCATCATTGCGTACCACACCCGCGAAGTACAGGTAAGTCCCTGCAGTTCTGGAGTTGATACGGGATGGGGATGCTGATGTGCTTTTTCTTTTTTTTCCCCAAAAAGCATAAGTTGTTTGTTGTGGGCTTTTTCTCCTATTTCTTTTTCAAACCTTCAGCAGAACAGTTGTTGTTGTTGTTAGTCGCGAAGTCGAGTCCGACCCATCGCGACCCCATGGACAACATTCCTCCAGGCCCTCCTGTCCTCCACCATCCCCCGGAGTCCACTCAAGCTCACACCAACCACCTCAGTGACTCCATCCAGCCACCTCATCCTCTGCCGTCCCCTTCTTCTTTTGCCATCTATTGTTCCCAGCATTAGACTCTTCTCCAGGGAGTCCTTCCTTCTCATTAGGTGGCCAAAGTATTTGAGTTTCATCTTCACTATCTGGCCTTCTAAAGAGCAGTCAGGGTTGATCTCCTCTAGGACTGACCGGTTTGATCGCCTTGCGGTCCAAGGGACTCGCAGGAGTCTTCTCCAGCACCACAACTCAAAGGCCTCAATCCTTTTGCGCTCAGCCTTCCTTATTGTCCAGCTTTCACAGCCATACATTGCAACTGGGAAAACCATAGCCTTGACTATACGCACTTTTGTTGGCAGGGTGATGTCTCTGCTTTTTAGTATGCTATCTAGATTTGCCATAGCTTTCCTCCCCAGAAGCAAGCGTCTTTTAATTTCTTGGCTGCAGTCCCCGTCTGCGGTGATCTTGGAGCCCAGGAAAATAAAATCTGTCACTACCTCCATTTCTTCCCCATCTATTTGCCAGGAAGTGAGAGGACCAGATGCCATGATCTTAGTTTTCTTAATGTTGAGTTTCAAGCCAACTTTTGCGCTCTCCCCCTTTACCCGCATCAAGAGGCTCTTTAGTTCCTCTTCACTTTCTGCCATGAGAGTGGTATCATCTGCATATCTGAGGTTGTTGATATTTCTCCCAGCAATCTTGATTCCAACTGGTGATTCATCTAGCCCTGCCTTTCTCATGATGTGCTCTGCATATAAGTTAAATAGGCAGGGTGACAGTATACAGCCTTGCCGAACTCCTTTCTCAATTTTGAACCAATCAGTGGTTCCGTGTCCGGTTCTCACTGTTGCTTCTTGACCTGCATATAGGTTTCTCAAGAGACAAATAAGATGGTCTGGTACTCCCATCTCTTTAAGAACTTGCCACAATTTGTTGTGATCCACACAATCAAAGGCTTTAGCGTAGTCAATGAAGCAGAAGTAGATCTTTTTCTGGAACTCCCTGGCTTTCTCCATGATCCAGCGTATGTTGGCAATTTGATCTCTAGTTCCTCTCCCTCTTCGAAATCCTGCCTGTACTTCTGGTAGTTCTCGGTCCACATACTGCTGGAGCCTAGCTTGTAGGATTTTGAGCATCACTTTGCTAGCATGTGAAATGAGTGCAATGGTGCGGTAGTTTGAACATTCTTTGGCATTGCCCTTCTTGGGGATCGGAATGTAAACTGACCTTTTCCAATCCTGTGGCCACTGTTGAGTTTTCCAAATTTGCTGGCATATTGAGTGTAGCACTTTAACTGCATCGTCTTTCAGGATTTTGAATAGCTCAGCTGGAATGCTGTCACCTCCGCTAGCTTTGTTGTTGCTCAGACTTCCTAAGGCCCATTTCACTTCACATTCCAGGATGTCTGGCTCGAGGTCAGTGACCACCCCATCGTGGTTATCAGGGATGTTAAGCTCTTTCTTGTATAGTTCTTCTGTGTAATCTTGCCACCTCTTCTTAATCTCTTCTGCCTCTGTTAGGTCCCTGCCATTTTTGTCCTTTATTATGCCCATCTTTGCATGAAATATTCCCTTCATATCTCTAATTTTCTTGAAGAGATCCCTGGTCCTCCCTATTCTATTGTTTTCTTCTATTTCTTTGCACTGTTCGTTTAGGAAGGCATTCTTATCTCTTCTAGCTGTTCTCTGGAATTCTGCATTCAATTGTTTGTATCTTTCTCTTTCTCCCTTGCCTTTCGCTTCCCTTCTTTCCTCAGCTATTTGTAAAGCTTCCTCAGACAGCCATTTTGCTTTCTTGCCTTTCTTTTTCTTTGGGATGGTTTTAGTTGCTGCCTCTTGTACGATGTTGCGAACCTCCATCCATAGTTCTTCAGGCACTCTGTCTATCAGATCTAATTCCTTAAATCTATTTGTCACCTCTACTGTATATTCATCAGGGATATGATTTAGGTCATACCTGAGTGGCCTAGTGCTTTTCCCTACTTTCTTCAACTTTAGCCTAAATTTTGCCACCAGAAGCTCAGTAGGATGGAGCAATAATAGAGTGTTAGACTGCAGTGTGTGGGGAAAACCGAGGCTCAAATCTGTTATGAAATTCATGGGTTGTTGACCTTGTCTTCCACCTGGCAATTAAGTTGCAGGGATGAAATTGATGGCAGAGCAAAGAAGCCCCTGCATTTATTTATTTATTAATTAAAAACTTTTCTAGGCCATCCACTACAAGCGTCTCAGGATGGCTTACAAGGAAAAGAAAAGGGAAAAAAACATGAAAATACACAACGAAACAAGGCACTGCGTCCAACCTCAATATTGAAACTCAGAATAAAACTAATTAAACAGTAAAATTCTGGGAAAATAAAAAGGGTTTTGCCTGACCCCGAAAAGCATCAAGCATGTCACCCTGAACTCCTTGTTGTAAGGAGCAGTATGTATAATGGTCATTCTAGGCTTCTGGGTTCAGACTTGACCAAAGGAAGCCAAAGACCAAGCCAAAAGAAGTGCTTTTTTTCAGGTGATTTCTCTGCCTTCCTGGCCTGAAAGAACTTAGGTTGCTGGAAACTCAAATGTGCTGGCAACTTCGATTTTATTTGGTTGGGACCAAGGTTTGCTCATTGGGCCAGAACTGGTGTCATTTCCATCAATTGCTCTTTGGAATAATCACGGTGCTTCTCTTGTGTATGCTTTGGTCTTGATGAGGTCCTGCTGGATTACCCTTTTGAAACACTGTTTTTGGATTTTGTGGGTAACAGACCCCCCTTTCCCTCCATGCCTGTGTGTGTGCGCGTGTGTGTGTGTCTTCCAGTTAACAGTCTGGTCTCTGTCAAAGTAGGTCCGTGGAATCATATACTGCAATAAATCTGTTAGTTTTTAGACTGCTGGAACTCTTTATGTTTGCCATAACAGAATTAGCATGGTAGTCCTTCTGAAATTGTAGGCAAGGGCACAGCAGAAAGAAGTGGCGTGTACTTGAGCTCTCATATAAAGGGTACAGGGAGGTGGGCAGGATTAAGCCACCGTTTTTGGAGTTGACGGATGTACCAGAAACCCACCTGGGTTTCCTCAAAGACTCAAGACCCAGTAAGCCACGGATCCTCAGCATGGTGCCTGTATGCATATCAGTTTTTAAAAAATAATTTCTTTAAAAATGTTTCTTTTTGTGTATGTGCATTTGTATGAAATACATACAGCTTTCTAGCAGTAAACCTCAACAAAAGCAGATCCAAAATCCGAGAAGGTATGCATTTAAAATTGGCAACTATATGCCACCTGTCCTTATACAGAAAGTGTTTCCAGATCCCCAGAAACTAAATTTGGGAGGTGGTGGTGCTCAGTGCTTTTTTTGGGAAAAAATAAATAAATAAAAATTGCCGGAACTCACGTCTTGGGGACACACTTTTACACTAAAAAAGATTTTCAATTCACCAACTTTTTTTGAAATAAAGAACTTATTTACCTTTTGCACGTAGCCAGTCACTCTACACACACAAAAACATAATGGTCGCCGCCGGCAGTAAGCACTCAGCGCGCGACCACATGACCAATCCCAAGCCGAGCAGCATCCCGAGCCGAGCAGCGCCCTCACAACCAGCGCCGACACACAAGCAGCCCGCATGCACCATTTTAATGATTTTTGCCGCCGACCTGCTACGCCCGACAGGGCGATTCAAAATCACTTGGAAAAATCCGACAAAAAAAGGTGCCGGAACGCCTTTCCTGTGCATTCTGTGACAAAAAAAGCCTTGGGTGTGCTTATCCTTTCTGCATTGTAATATCAGAATTTTAGCTGGCAAAAGGATCCAGGGAATCCATTTCCCCTTCTATTTGTCAATTTCCACAAAGCAGGTGAATAATTTAGAAGAGTGTATATCACTGAATATTAAGGACTGTCCCAGTATACATTTATCTCTGTAAAAAAGAAGCAGTGACTGGACATTACCCAGACAGATGCTTAAAAGAAGCACTGACTGTATTGTAGTGCCAGCAATTAAACAAACCATCCTTCATCAGAGAGGTGTTGCGATATCCGGTAAATATGAAATGATAAGTTTTTGCTGAATAAGATGCAGTCGAAGATCCTTATATGTGGCAAGCAGACTCCAAAGCAGCCATTCTGTGGTGGTGCCAACGGCAGTTTCTCAAATTCCCAACCGTGCCCAGGGGTCTGGAAAGGATGAGGACCTCTGCAGTATGGTGTAGTGGTTAGTGCTGGAGTGGGGCGAGCCCAGTTGCTCCTCGGCTATGGAGCTGCCTGGCAGGCTCGGGCCAGGCCCTGCCTCTCGGTCTGGCCTACCTTGCAGGGCTGCTAGGAGGATAAAAATGGGAAAGGCAGGGAATCCCTGCGAAGTGCCACACATTCCTTGCCAGAGGAAAGCTGGTGGGGAGAGATACATAATAAGAGTACAAAAAGAGCTTTGCTTGGCCAGATTGGAAGGAGGCCCGGCCCCGATTTGCAGCGAGTAACGTTGCTTTGGCTGGGCATCCCCCATCTCTGCACCATGGCCTCCTCGGTTTGCCAGACGCCAGGCGCGCTGCCTCGCTAGGCCTGGAGATGGCTGCCATGGAAACGGCTTCTCTCTCCGTCTCCCCTTCCTCTCCCTCAAATTTGGGTGTGGTGAGCCCTTCTTGGGCCTCCCTGCCTGGCGAGGCGTGTGGTTCCCATTCTGGATCTCGCCTTCCCGCCCCCCGGCAGTCCTCAAGGATGTGGGGTCGGCGCCCCACGGGGCCCTGCAGTTTTGGGGCACAGGCTGGATGGGGCCTCCCAAGGCCAGGCAGAGGGCGGCAGTGAGACTGAAGGCCCTTTTGTGGCTGCCGGCAGGCCGTGGGTTTCCATGGCGACCGGAGGAGCTGGTGCCATTTCTTGGCATGTCTTTCCGTTTTATTCTGGTTGCTCTGTCTTCTCCTGCACACACAAAATACCCCGACTCTCAGCTGGTCTTTCCGGAGGGGACACTAAGCTGCACCCCGCTTCCCACGTGTGGCCTGTCCAACCCATGTCCTAGCAGTGTGGGGCTTTTCCCTGGAAGAAAGCCCCGGGAGGCCTGGATCGGGCCTTTCCTCAGAGTGCGTGCAGAGTGCATTTCAGACGGCATTGAAATGGAGGTGGCGGAGAGGCGCATGGAAGCGGGAGGACTGGGTGGTATCCATCAAAGAAGAGGATGAGGAAGGAGAGCAAAGCAGGTTAGATCTGGAACAAGGACCCCATGAGACCCCTGTGGTATTTAGGGGGAATTTTCGTTGATGTGGCTTGTCAACTTGCAATAGGGTTGCCCAAATGTAGCCAGGGGGCAAATAGACCCTCCTTTTTAACGTCCCCACTAGAAGGGAAGACATGGGGGGCCCACAACTTCCACCACCCATTTCTTTGTCCCTCCTTGGTCTTGCTTTGTGGACTTTGAGATCTGTAAGTGGCGATCAGGACATTGGGATGTATATGACGAACTACCGCTGGCCTGAGGTGATCATTTTAAGTGGGGCAGTGAATCTCCCAGTAGCAACCTGGCACCCCCTTCATTAAGACAAGAGCAGGGGCATTTGTGACCTTTTAGCCATTGTTGGATTTCAGTTCCCATCAGCCTTAACCAGCCTAACCAATTGTTAGAAATGATGGGAGTTGAAATCCAGCAATGCCTGGAAGTTTACACATGTCTTGCCTGTGAAATAAGTAATTTCATGGACAATTATGTGAATGTTTAGACAGAAAAAATCCTCTAATCTCAACCAGCATTTCACAGCTCTGCACTGAACCCGGGGTTGGGCTAGATGACCTCGGAAGTACCTTCTGACTCTAAGTTGCTTATATTTGGGGGCACGCAGGAGCCTTTAATTGTTTAGCGCATAATCCTGGACATAAAAAGGGGGACACTATAGGACTTTTTTGTCCGAACATGTAGGGTTGCACCCTTAATAAGCAATCTTTGTACCCCTCTCGCTGTCCAGTACAGGGCACTCTTGAAAACCAGCTAAAACATGGAAGTAGAAACACAGAGCAGGCTAAATTGCAGCCACAGAGCCAGGTTTCAGTGTGAAATGTTAAATCTTTAACGTCAAATCTGCAACTTATCCTCAATATTCCCTAAAAGAGATGTCCTAACATGCCATCTAAAGCTCATATTCATATTGTCCTAATTCCTCAGTTAAGGTTTTAGTTTGGAAAAAGCCGCAGTGGACATCAGATCATAGATCATAGGTGGAATGGCCTGGGAAAGTGGGGTAAACAAGTAGTGGGAGGGATTATTTTTAAACCCCTCTCCCCCAGATATTTAGATTTTATTTTTTTATTTTTTTTAGGAGAGGTGGGATTTGGGGTTGCAGCCTTTACCCTTATTCGATGTGGCCGCTGTCCTGAATTTATAGGAGCTCTCCATGGTGCTGAACTCTAAAGCCCCAAAATAGTTTCATCAGCATGGAAAACCTCCATTGAGAGATCTGCATTGGTTGCCGATTTGCTACCAGGATGGGTTTAAGGTTTGGGTATTGACTTACAGAGGCTGCAACTGCTCAGGTCTACAACATCTGCAGTAACACCTTGCAGGTGTTGATGATAGTATCTGAATCTACCCAGGTACTATCATCAGCGTACAAGAAATTCCTCCATGCGCCACCTCCGAGGAAGGCTGGGAACACAGAAGCAAGCAAGAAGGCCTTTTTGTGGGTTGCCCCCAAATTTAGGAAAGATCTCTCCACTGAGACCCATCCGGTGCCAGGGTGGATTTGATATACACAAATCAAATTACAATTTAAATCATGATTTAAATCACTAGGCAGTAAGACTAGATTTAAATCACGGGTTTACATGCATGCATGCCTTACCTGTAGGTAGAGGAACTTCATTCAAATATTCCCAAAGTGTTCCTTTTATGGACTGCTATTAAACGTGTTCTCCTTCAGGGAAAGAATAATGTGAAAACCTCAGGTCCAAAGACTTGTGGAGTATTCTGCTCAAAAGCGTTCACTTTCATTTTTAATGCTTGCCTTCTTCCTCACACTTAGCTTTTTCTGTGCTGATCTATTCCTTTCCCAACAACCTTCTATTTGTTGAAATTCTGCAACTTAACACTTAAGAGGTAATTCTGTATACATAGATTTGCAAAGGAACAATGGAATTAAGGCCTTTTTCTCAACTCTGTATGCTCATTTTGTAACATTTTTGCTTTAAAAAAGAGGCATGTGATCTCTGCAGATACAAATGCATAGTTCTGAGAACTGTAAAACCAAGCATCTGTGATAATATCTTCTAGAGAGAAAAAAATACCCAATAATCTTCCAGAAACCTCTGGAAGAGCATGACATTGTGAATGGATTAATGGAATTCATTTACCAAAAAATGTAAAGATTGCATGAATAGACCGCCTCATGCTGCATAATTAAAAACTAATCCTTATTGCATGAGGAATAACCTTTGGACTGTAATATATCTTAAGTAGAAAACTATCTTTAGATAGAGTTTTCCTCAAAAAGCATTTCATTTAAAAATCTAACATACATTTTAAAAATCTGGATTATTAAAAAATTATTTTCATCCACCCTGCCTGGTGCCAGTTGGTCATTTTTAGGGGGACCAGATGCAGCCTGTCCTTTACTCCCAGGCATTTTGTGGTATGTAAGAGTGTAAGATGGGGGCATTTAGGTTAGCTGTCTTATTCTTTTTCTCTTCTTCCCATTCTGTTACTTATTTCTTTAAAATCATTATACTGCCAGTCGTGAAAGTATAACCAGGCTTCTGTTTTTATTGAAATGATTGTTTGCTGTTCAGTTTTAAAATTTATGTCTTGAATTTTATTTGGTTCTTATGAATTGTTCTAAACTGCACAGAGAGCTGCTGCTGTTTAGCTGTATAGAAATGGAATCAAATGAATGGTTAATACAGTTTAAAATTATGAATAGTTCAGGACCTGAGAAGTCATCTGTTCCCATATAGATCTGCCTGAACTCTTGCCAAAATCGCATGGTTGTCCCACTTCTTACAAAAGCTCATCATTCAACAGCTCAGAGAAAAGCGTCCTCTCTGTTGGTGTCTGTAATTTAGGATATCCTTCTCCCAGATACAACCGACCCCATTAGAATTACAGCATCTGTGGGAGACCTCAGCATTCATTATTTCTTTAAAGTATTGTTATGTCAGATTTCAGCTCCAAAACCTCCAGAGCAGCTTACAATGAATCAGTAAAGCAAGAGTGTCTCTCCCCCGCCACCGCCCTGGCTAACAATCTAAAACTCATGACATGCAAGGAAAAAGGGATGAGGAGGGAAGAGGAAAAATGAAGTCGTCCTTCAGCCTGACTGATGGGTCAGCCATGTTTCCCTTCTCCTCTCCCTCTGTTTTAAGTTGTTCTTAAGCACTAAATTTGCTAGAGAACATGGTATTTTATTATCACTGTGGATTTTTTAATTGCAGTTGGAATATATTTGTGTGCTCTTATACTTGGACACCGACTGGAAATGGTGACGCAATATATTGAAAGGAATGAATAAATGTGACCTCAGAGCAGTGAGAAAATGCATGAGTTGAGAGTCGCATTTGTGCACAATGGTTCACGACACAGGCACCCCACTGCTTACACCCCATCTCAATTGTCTCCAATGGAAGACCAACAAATGAAGAGGGGGAAAAGCATTGTGATTCCCATCATTCCACTTGGCTTATAATTAAAAACACCCTTTCTCTCTCCCCCACCAGCAGTTCCTTCGTGATCTGCCATTGCCACGGTCATCTTGACCCGTCAGTCCTTCGTCCTCTCCCCACAGATTTTATTAGCGCCGTATCATGCCAGGAAAGCTGCAGGAATGACTCCCCTGGGTGCATTTTCCTTGCCTGTTAAAAAGCTCTCCGCCAGATGGAATTGCTTCTCCGTCTTCTGCCCTCGTGGTGTGAATCTCTGAACTGGGCTGG
Source organism: Varanus salvator macromaculatus (assembly GCA_023646645.1). Lineage (NCBI taxonomy): Eukaryota > Metazoa > Chordata > Lepidosauria > Squamata > Varanidae > Varanus > Varanus salvator. Next base: position 6,852,384 of record JAIXND010000803.1, on the reverse strand, counting down.
CAGGCTCCTCGTCGGGTCTAGAGACGGACAAATCTGTCCTTTTCCATTTCTCATGTTTCCAATCTGACCTTCCTCTGGTTTCATTTTCACATCTTTCCGAGATTTTTTAGAGATTTGCACAAAATTCTGCATGCGTATTTTTAGGAACCTTCCCTTTCTCCAGCGGTGCATATTTTGTGTGCAATTTTGGTACAAATAGGCTTTTTTTTTTTTTTTGCAAGTGATTTCCCCCAAGGTAACACATTTCAACACCATTTTTGACCTGAGTGCAATACTTTGTATGCTTTCTGCATAATAATACTTGTATTTGTATCAGAGGGAAAGCATTGCAGAATTCTGAGAAGGGCGAATTTTGGAGCATGATTGCAGCTGGATTCAAGTATGGCAAAGTTGGGGAAGGGCACACAGACCCCCAGATGTTGCTGAGTGGCAACCCCGAGCACCCCGCACCCCTGCCTGTGGTGGCTGTGGCTGCTGGAAGTTGTGAGTCTGGCTAGATCTAGAAAGCTGCATCCTGCTCCTTGTATATTAGTGCAAATGCAGAAAAATATCAGGCTGCAAGAGGAGCTTGGCTGGGTCAGCCTGGGAGTCCATTTCATCCACTATCCTGTGAGAAAGGTACCAGCCAGGCAGGAGGGCAAAGGCACCTCCTGCCCATAATCCCCAGCCATGGCGGTACCCAGGCTGCCTCTACCACTGGCGGGAGCAGAGAACCAGCACGACTAGTAGCCCTTGGTAGCCTTCTCCCGCACGAACTCGCCACCTTTAAGGGCATCAGAATTCGCACCCATCACTCCCATCTTGGGGTGCTGCATTCCATCATTCCAGGGCAAGCCTTCCTTTTATCCCTCTCAAACTGCCAGCCCTTCACTTTGCTTGGATGTCTCTGCTGGCAACAAGAGAGGAAGGAAGCGGTTTCCCTCTGCACTTTCTTCATGGCAAGTGTGATTTTATACATTTCACTCATGTCTCCCTTCGCCTGCTTTTTCCTAAGCTGAACGGTCCCAGACCTCATAACCTTTCCTCGTAGAGGAATTGCTGCAGTGCTTTCATCATTTCTTCGGCATCCCCATCCACAGTGGAGTGTTAGCAATAGGCAATTGTGGAAGTCCATTCTGCTCTCCGCTGTACCTCTCCATCTTGAGAAAGCATCCTTTGTTATGAAGTGCCCTTTTCTCGTGTGCACAGGAACCAATAGCTCTTTTAACATTTCCTCACTCCAGTTCGAATCCCAGAAGTCTTGCAGGCTGTACCAAATTTTGAAGTGCAGGCACTCATCCTATCAACCCATGCGAAGGAGCCCAAAACTGCAGGGGTTTGCGGGCGTTTGATGCACATAGTCACGCCCAATGCGCATGATGCTCAATTTTTTAGAACAAGCTGACTGTCCTGAAGGGTTATTGTGGTTAGTATGTTGGTTGGCCTTTGGCTGGAGAGACCCAACACGGCACAGAAAAGGGGATATCTCACGTCCCCAAGCAGAATACGACTGATGGCTCACGAATTTCCAGGCGTTTCTTTTCTGAGCACCATGAAGATACAGTTTATCTCAAAGTCAACAAGCCAACCTCTACCGGGAGCAAGACTTCTGTAAACTGAACGAGCTGCAGGCTTTAGCTCTTCACGGCGGTTTTTTCCCTCTTCCTTGCTGTTAGTTTCTTGCATCTTTTTCCTTTAAGTAGTTTCCCCGCTTTTTGCATTTTTACTTGAGTGGAAGGCACTTGAGTCTTTTTTGCTGTTTGTATTTCAGCCAGAGAGAGGACACTGGTCATTGGGCAAACTAAAAATAGAAACATAGAAACAGAGCGAGTCAGAAGGGGCCTCCTGGGCCATCTAGTCTGACCCCTGGTTCCAGCTGGCTCCGCTCACGACATGCCCACCATGTGCATGTCCAGCCTGTCTTTGAACACCCTCACCGATGGGGCCTCAACGACCTCCCGTGGGAGCCCATTCCACACCCTAAGCCACCCCTAAAAGCTTTGTCTTATACCAGAGGTGGCTCATAGCAATATACAGAGGAAGGGTCTTTTTAGCAAACATGTTCAAGGTGCAAGATGTCTCAATTGTCTTTTCATTACTGAAAGCCTTCCAGAGCTAAGCAGGAGCCGGGGGAACTTGGCTGTAGGAGCTCTTGCTGGCCAGGTGACTGCAGGTGGGAACATGCTTGCTACTTGGAGAAGGGGGAGTGAGCTGCTACCTCTCCAAATGCCTCATTGAGCAGCTCTGTTCCCTCCACGCAGCTCTGCTTATGAAGCAAATCCGCTCATATCCCTTTTCCAGCAAGGGATCCCCTGCTTCTCATCACTTCCCCCAGGTAGCTTGCAGTGGCTGCCTGGTCCAAGTAGTGACCTTGGGATTATTTATTTATCTACCATATCTCTATGCCCTACCATATCTGGACAGATTCCATAGCAGTGAGCATTAAAAAAGACAAAACAAATAGACACACCAAGGGAAATATAGTTTAAAAGGATAACTTGGCTGGTCAGCAAGGAAGTCTTGCTAAGAAGTATTCAGGAGGCACCAAAACCAACATAAAGATCTCCCTTCCTGGTCTCCAGAGGCAGGGAGTTCCACAGGAGAGGAGCCACCACACTGAAGGCCCTTCTGTCATTCTGCCCTTTGGTCCTTTTGTCTTGTGACTATGACCGTCCATGTATTCATTTATTATAAGGCTATGCCACCCCAAAGCTGACAGGGAGCAACAGCATTTTGTAACTTCCAAAGAGCTTGGAAACACACAAACAGTCCAGAGAGCGCTTTCAGATTTTGCCCCTCTGCCGTTTTCTTGAATCCAACAACCCTGATTATCCTTTCAAAGAATAAAGGGTTGAGAATGTGAAGCAGACTCAAACCAGGAGGAAAAAGGCATAGGGGAGGCTGGATTGGGGAGTTTCTGCCCCCGCCCGCATATTGGAGGATCTCACTGCATGCAAGAACAGGGCCCGGAAGTCATTGTTCACCCCTGTATCTGCCTCCTTCTGAATGAGAGGCTCCTGTTTCGCCAGCTGGACAATCTCTTGGCACCCAACGTGGTGCGGCAATTCTGCATCATGGCAGGATTAGGGTGTGTAGGTTCCCAGCCGCCAGGGTTGCGCCTTTCCCCATTCCACCCTGCTGTGGCCAAGAAGGTGCGTCCTAAAGAGAGAAAAGGGGAGAACAGACTGGCAATGTGGGATAGATTTGATCTGGATTCACGGCAAGCCTGCAAGTAATGATAGACAGAAACTCCTGTAGGCTTTGAGGATTTCCTGACTTCCTTCTGCCAACTCTTCTGCTTTCAACGTAACTAGCTAATTACTGATCTGCAGGCCGCCCGTCTCTTGGACGGCCCGTCTCTTGCTTTCTGATGGATGCTGCCCAATCTTCCCTTGAGTCCATCCTGGAGGGAGGCATCTGTTGGTCATGACCAGCATGCGAAGGCAGCGCACTATTTCTCTGGTCCTTTTGCATGAGAAATACACACACTGCCTCTCAGGGCAAAGCTGGCCCACAGCAGCTGACAAAGCTAATCCAAATAACATGAAACATTTAATGCAACATTTGTTTGCAGACAGCCCGATTATAAAACTAAAAACCGCAAGGCCAGGAATGACACTTTTCATAAGACATAAACTGACATCATTCAAAGGCTCATTTAAAAGCTAAGGGGCCATACTTCAGGAGAAAGCTCTGGAGTTACGGGGCCAGTACGAAAAAGACTGAGTTGGCAGTTCTCTCCATAGAAGAAGTCAGAAGGGGTCTCCCAGGCCATCTAGTCTGATCCCTGCCTCCAGACAGCTCCCCACTCATGTATAATAGAAATATAAACCCTAATTAGACTGTTTCCTATCTCTCTAAGGAGTTCAACTTGCTTTGGTGGCCAACTCCAAAATATGTGGTCTCAGCTCTTGCCACCCCCTGGGGAAGTGGGCAGTTTGTTCCATGTCTCCAGATCTCAACACGAAGTCTGGGGCAAGCTGTCCTCCACCTCCAACCTGGGAATGAGGATGGGGGACAGTTCCTGTACTAAAAATATTCTCTGATGCTCCAAGTATCTCCAGAGTGAGAGTCTCCAGAAGGTGGTGGCAAGCCACATTTGAACTTCTAGCTATCCTGCTGCCATCAAAGACATGGTGCAATATGGAAGATCGCATATTTTGCTGACATTTTTTAAGTGCGCCGTTTCGGCAGCTGAATGCTTTGCTTCTTGAGGCTGTATTTTCAGTTCTGTCAGCCTGTCAGAACAATTGTCTTACATTCTGATGGCATCTTTTTTTCTTAATGAAAACTCCTGTAGCCTGAGGAATGTAGCTTCTGCAAAATTCAATGATTTTTTTTTTAACTACCCACTCAAGTAGTGACTACTTCAGGGCTTTACAACTTCTGGCTTTCAAGAGGTTTGTCCTGTAACTCCCATGAGGCCACGTCATTGGCTAATGGGGGTTGGTGGCCAAGGTATCTGGAGGGCCTGAAGCTGCCGACCCCTGGTGTCTAAAGAGACGCAAAGTAACATAGGCCCTCCCATTGGTTTCTATTTATTTTGTTTGCTTCAGAGTCCCAGCTTCTGAAATTTGTCTGACTATTGCCACTTAAAATCATAGAACAGTCGAGTTGGAAGGGGCCATGAAGGCCATCAGGTCCACCCCCTGCTGTTGCAGGACACCAATTCACACCATCCCAATCAGATGGCTGTCCAGTTTCTTTGTGAATGTCCCCACTGTGGGAGAGCCCCCCACCTCTCCAGGCAGCTGGCCCCACTGTTGTGTTGCTCTGACAGCAAGGAAGCTCTTCCTGATGCCCAGCCTGAATCTGGGTTGTCGCAACTTGAATTGATTATTCCGTGTCCTACATTCTGGCATCAGCAAGAAGAGATCTTGACCTTCCTCTTTGTGACAGCCTTTGAAGGACTTCTAGAGGGATCTCATGTCCCCCCTCAGTCTTCTCTTCTCAGGGCTGAACATGCCCAGTTCTCCCAGTCTCTCCTCACAGGGCAATGTTCCCAACCCTGGATCATGTTTGCTGCCCTCCGCTGGACCCTTTCTAATTTTCCTGCATCTTTCTGAAATCTTTGGTGCCAAGAACTGGACACAGTCTTCCAGGTGAGGTCTGACTAGTGAGGAATATGAGGGAACTACTCCTCTCCTCTCATGATTTGGAAGTAATACTTCTGTTAATGCATCCCAAAATAGCATTTGCCCTTTTGGCGACTGCATTGTATAGTTGGGTCATGTTTAGCCTATTGTCCACAATTACTCCAAGGTCTTTTTCCTTTTCAGTTCTGCCGAGCCACGTATTCTCCATCTTGTATCAATGCCTTTGCTTTCTTTTTCCTGGGTGGAGGACTTGGCACTTGTCTTGAATCACATTGTGTTGCTTTCAGCCCAGTGTGTCAGCTTATCACTTCACTTAGAACAATCCAACAAATGATCCCCAAGTATCATATTCTTGAGGTCTAGAACCATGCTTTTTGAGCCCTACTCAGCTTTCTTCAAGGTTTGTGGATCTGTGCATGCCAGGATAAAAATTCCACTGTGCAATTGTGGGATTGTGGGACCACTTGCGGCTCCGATCATCTACTCTTTGGGGTGGGGCAACCTCTTGATGCTGCCGGGGGAGCACTCTCAGTTCAGTGCTTCTAACAGGGGCGAGCTAGCTGTGCCTTTTTTAGCACCCCAAACCCCAGACGCCGTCTTGCCTCTATGTTGATCCATGACGCCTGTGATGGATTGCTGCATTTAAAGTGTATTCTGTTCGGGAGTGAGCTGTCCGTATTAATTTGGAGTGAGTTGGCTTCTTTGCTCGTTGATTTAAATTCATTCCCTCTTCAGACAGGGGCTGGGGAGGGGGGGGACGGAAAATGGGCCGCATTTATCTGTGTCAGGCAGCTGTCAGAAAGCATAAGGTCAGTGGAGAAGTGGAAAGTTGGGGAGACCAAACTCCCAGGAAGGTCACGGAGGGGGAGAGTCCCAGCTTCATGGCACAGGCCCTGCCTTTTCCTTTTGGAGCCCAATCTAGGATTGTTTTGATGAGAAAAAAGAAGAGACAAGATAGACGGGCACAAAATTATGCACAGACCCTCTTAGATCATCCTAGAGCCCAGGGGTGTTGTCCTGAAGCTGGTTTGGGGAAGATCCAGGACAGAGCAAAGGAAAAATGTCTTCAAACAGCGTGGAATTTGCTCCGGCAAACCATGGTGACAGCCAGCAATCTGGACAACTTCTGAAGGGGACTGGACCAATTTGTGGAGGAGAAGGCTGTCTGTGGCTACTAGTCCTCATGGTGACTGGTTACCTCCAGGGTGGGAGGCAGTAGGCCTGAATACACCAGTGGCTGGGGCACATGGGCAGGCAAGTGCTTTGTTCTGCTGGTGGGCTTCCCCTGAGCATTGGTTGGCCCCTGTGTGAATGCGGTGCGGGTCCAGTTGAATCCAGAGCTGCTTTTATCTTCCTTGCCCTCTTCAGCGAAAAGGATCGCTGCTGGCCGAGACAGCAGTTCTCCGTCTGAGAAGCTGGAGAGGCAGCACTGGAAAGATACCGAGCCGGGTCGATAGAGTTTAAGTGCTTTTGTCACGGAAGGGAGAAGGAATTTCATAGACCGAGACTCGGAAGGCCCAACTTGATGCTTCCTCTCCCCACGACTGTGATCAGCTGTGTCTGAGCTCATCACCAAGCCAAAGAGGGGTCTTTCGAGAACGTGCAAAGGGCTTGCTGTTGGTTGCTGTGTGATCAAAGCCACCAGAATCCCTGTCGCTGACCCCATGCTTCCAAGGTCCGGGGTACTCGAGCTCAGATGGTTTAGCGTTGTGACGATTATGCTCTTAATCGCTACGTTGGAAGCAGATCTCGGAGGCAAGAAGCAAGCCTAGACCAGGCATGCGGAAACGATCCGCTTACCCTCCCCACTGGACACCACTGGGTCCAGCTCTCGGCGGCGCCCCCATCAGGCGTCCCTCTCTCCTCAGAGCTTAGTTGCGCTGCGCTCCACAGGTAGCTGCAGGAGGGAAACGCGTCTCTCCTGCAGTAATATCTAGTTCTCTAGGTCTTGAACGGGCAGCAAAGACTCGTTTGCTTGGCAAAAGGCCTGCTTGTGGTGGGGATGAAAATGGCTGGAGTTGGGCCACTGATGGGAACCATCCCTCTGCCAGCATTTTCGGATTCTCCTTGGGAGGGGGCGAGGGGAACTTTCATGCCGAGTGCCAAACAAACCAGTGGCATCCTGCTGAATATGCAAGCTTCTAGTCCACTGTGTTTTACCAGCCTGCTTCCCCACTCCTTCCAGGGGTGGTCTGCTCCAGCCTTCCCCAGTCTGGTGTCCTCCAGATGTCTGGAAGGCCCAGGATCCCTGACCACCATTGGTTATGGCAATGGGAAGACGATGGAGCATGTAGTCCCAGCTCCTGACAGTCATCAGGTTGGAGAAGGCTGGTCCGCTCTGAAAAAATGAAAGAATGAGATCCGTTTTTCCACAGTCCTGGCTGCTCTCTGGAAACTCTGTGGGAGAACGTGGAAGCGGCTGTTTTCCGAGGGGGGTGTGTGTGTGTGTGTGTGCGTGCGTGCGTGTGATGGAGAGATTCAGCCAGAGCTGGCTGGTGTGCGCTCACACAGCAGTGCACAGATGGCCCTCGTGCTCAGCCGCTCTCCGACGGCCTTTCAACTTGGCTACGCAGGGAAAGAAATAAGCTTCATGTAACTAAACATAAACCCAGCAGCTGTGCCGGGCACTTATTCCTTCCCACCCTGTGCTGAGCATCTGCTTTCCATGGATCTCAAGGGCTGCCCTTCCCTTCCATCCTCTCCCGCTGCAGCCAGCCGAGACCATCTCCATTCTGTCCCAGAGGTTTTCTGTCTGTTTTCCGGAGCGTGGAAATGACGCCACCGCCAAATGACGTGAGCCTTGGTGTCCTTCAGATGATCCCGGACTACAGACTTCCATCATCCCTGACCTTTTGGCTGGGGTTGATGGGGTGGGAAGCGCAAGCATCTGTGGGGAATCAGGTTGCTTCTGGCTTGGAGCACTGAACCGGGTGTGGGAAACGGAGGTTCAGATTCCTGATTGGCTTTGGCGCTGGCTGAGTGATCTCCTCCTCTCTCTGTTGGAATGGACCGCCTCACAGGACTGTTGTGAGGCTGAAGGAGCAGGAGCCATGTAGGTCTCTTTCTGCACCTTGGAGGCAAGGCTTATGCAATGATGCAACGTGGGACCCCAGGTCTTCAACTGTGGCCCAACCAGGATCCAAGCCTGGCCTGCTCGGTCTTCCCAAATGGCCATACTCCTCCTGCAGAGCGGCTTTTCTCTAGTCACCAACAATTTGGTGGTTGCCTTGTTTCTGTGTGCTTTTCCTCTACCCCCTGCTTTGCAACAGGTTTCTATTAGTTGGTTCATGCCCTGCTTTTTTTCTTAGAAATGGCTTACGGCATTCTACTCTTCTTGTTCTCAGTCTTATCTCCACAACAACAACCCTGTGAGGTAGGCTGGGCTGAGAGCGTATGACTGGCCCAAAGCCACTGAGCTGGCTACATGGCCAAGCCGGAACCCAGATCACCTGAGTCCCAGTCCCACACTCTTAACCACTACACCACACTGTCTCTCTTTAACTTTAAGCCTTATGTGCTGTGAAAAAGAGTTTGGCCACGCCCTCTTGACATTGGCCCCTCCCCTTTGACTTTGGCACCACCCACTACAGAAATCTAGCACCTGGGAGTTCTGAAGTTGAATTTGGTCCTTGGGCTGATAGAGTGATGAGCTGCAGGTAGACCTCTGAGTGAATTGTATTTTGATACATTTTAAAAATTGTTGTAATCAAGCTTTATTAATGATTGCTTTGAGTGCCTTGAGTACCTTTCTTTGTAGCAAGGTGGAGCACAGATGAAATGAAGGAATTACATTAATGCAGCAGATTTCTGGCTCCTGGGCATGAGAATAGTAGGAACACAATGACACACACACACACCCACCCATCCACCCACCCCTAAATTACCTGGCTAAAATGAAGAAAGCCTGGGACAACCAGAGTGGATTTTGCAAGGCTGCTGTGTCTGCAAGCTCCATTTAGTGCTGGTGCTCCAGATAGGTTCCCAGCTGAAAATGTATCTTGTAGATAGGTCTCTGCTTGGTGGATCATGGAGGATCATTTATTGAGCTGAGAAGAAGGAGAGCAAAGAAGATCCCATGAACCTAGCATTTGCCACCAGAGTTTTACCCTGATGGTTGGTGTCCATTCTGGGCCTTAGACAGAAGTCCATCCAAACAAGGATGGCTATTGCCCTGACCCCGAAGGGTGTTAGTAAGCACGGCAGCTGTGTGGGACCTTAGGCTTCTGTAATGTGCTGTCTATGGGGCTGCTATAGCGAGACCCCAGCTGTGCTCCCACATCCTCTGTGTTGAAGAAACTGTGCTCTTCACTTCCAAGGTTCAGGTTTATGCTGCTGCCATGCAGACTTGGGACTGGGCTACCCAGCTGAGCACCTTCCTTTATAAACACCCAATCCGAAATGTAGGATTGGAAGAGGAAACCTTGCAAGTCATTCTGGAATTAACAGAATGCGCCTGCGTGATGCCCTGACGGAGGGCCTTCTTGGCAGTGGCCCCGACCTCCTGGAAACCCTCCCTGTGCAGTTTGAGAGGCAGGAAATGCAGCACCGATGTGGCGCCTCCTAAAATGGCATTTCTGCACTTCGGCTTTCCCTGGCTCCTAATTCAGTTCATCCTGTCGCCCCCTTTCTTTTCCTGCTCGTGCATCTCTGCTTTTGGAACTGAAGTTGTTTTGAATTTGAATGGGGTCTCAAATGCGATTTCAAGTTTTGCATGTGAACCGCTTAGGGGTTTTATTGCATTTAAGAAGTACGCAAACATCACAAACGACTAAGTGTGCCTTAAACTCCGATCTTGCCTCAGCTAAGCCTCCCAGACTGACAGAGCTGCCCTGGCTTTAAATCTGTACCTAGCTGTTGTGCCTCGCTTCATTATATTTTCTCCGAGTGGGTGCAAAGGGTCCTGATCCAGAACTAGAAAAGCTGCCCAACCCTAAATCTATATGTCTGATCCAGATTGGGGGTCCTTTGGCTGCTGAAGGGTAAAACTGTGGAGAGGGGAACGTCGGCGCTAAATATTTATTCAAAGAAATGTTTGCACGCTTGCTTGTTTCGCAGTGCATTTTACCCTCTTCAGCCAAAATCGGCTCCCAGAGCAGCTTACAGAGATTAACAATAAGACAGACCCTGCTGTCAGACATACAATCTCAAAGGCTCCACACAAAAGGAAAAGAGATTAAGCACATGAGTTACCAGAGCCCCATAGCTGCATCAAACCTACGGTCCATCTAGTCCAGTATTCAGTTCACACAGGGGCCAACCGGCTGCCCAGGGCATCCGACAACAGCACCCTCCTGCCCATGATCCCCAGCAATTGGTGCACCGTGGCAGATGGCCTCTGATCCTGGAGGGAGCAGGGCGCTTTGGGACTGGCAGCCACAGATTGGCCAGCCCCTTTTAAAGCCACTGAAATTGGCAGCCCTCCCTGCGAGGGAACATCCGAAGGGCTAGATGGGACTGAAGGTCCAGGAAGACTAGCATTCTGTTCATTCAGTCCAGCACCGATGCAAGCCGGGCTCTGAGCACACAGCCGGTTTTTCCTCCTCTCCTTGATGTGCAGGGCCACGCTGGTCTGCCCCTTGGTGCAGGGGGGTGGCACCTGGGTCTCTGGGAACGCCAGAATCTGCAATCCCAGGTGACCGCCTGTAACTGTGGGGGCTCCTTTCAGCCTGGAGCTCATGACATAAGCTCCTTGCAGCTTCCGAGTGATGGATGGGGCAAGGCTGATCCCCCTTGCGCTGCCGCCACCACCACCACTCCTGGGAGGCAGGCTGCAAGAAGCCACGTCTAGGTGGACAGATTCTGGCCTTTATGGACTGCGCTGCCTCTCGCATAAATCAGCGTGGAGGAGGGACGGGAGGTTGCTAGGAAAAGGAGTCGATTGACTTGGCTTCTTTTACCGGCTGACATGAATCTTAACCAGGCAATTACTTCTCCGTCTCTCAAGAGCTGCGTGCGGAGGGTGGGTGTCCCCTGCCGCAGGGGTGGGGGGGATGCGTGCCGAGCCTGGAATTGATTTGGCGAAGCTCGGGGCCATTAAAGCACGTGCCGGGGCTGCTGAGGGCCTCTGCCCCCTCAGCTGAGGAGTGGGGCAACACAAGAGCTTGAGCCCCAGGAGCTTCTTCCCCAACATGGTGCCCACTGGATTATAGTGCACATCATTCGTAGCCATTGACTTGGAACGATGCAATCTAGAGTCCAGCACATGGGGGAGCAGTAGGTTGAGGATGGCGGAGCTACAAAGGTGAAATCCTTCTGGTTTTCTGGGGGTGGGGCGGGTGTTGGTGAGGACTGAAGGCAGGGCTGGAGAACCCCAGCATGAAACCTGGAGAACTGCCAGTGTGGAGAAAGTGGAGGGAGGCATCTTTCCCCCTCTGTTGTCACCCCACAGCCCAAAGGGGTCACCTCTTGAAGCCGAGTGGGTGGTGGTCTCTGAATCTCTAGAGTTCACCTCTCGAAGATGTCGTGTCGGGGGCCCATCTGGACACCTTTTAAGAGGGACTAGGCCATTCATGGAGAAGAAGGCTCTCCATGACCACTGATCTTGACGGCTGTCTCTGCCTCCCCGAGTGAGAGGCAGGATGCTTGTGTACACTGGTAACTGGGGATCATGGGTGAGAGGGTGCCGTTACACTCAAGCCATGCCTCGCATGGGTACCTGGCTGGCCACTGTGGGAATGGAGCTTTGGACAAGTCAGATTCAACCAGATCCTTGATCTGATCCAACATAAGCATTCCTTTTACACTTTTATGAGCCTCCTCATCCAGCAGAAGTCTACCCCTGAATGCCAGCTGCTGCGAGAAGGAGTAAGGGGAAGGATGTTGCTGTCGTGCCCCCTTGCTTGTTGCCTTCCCATGACTGGCACTGGCTCTCCTAGGATTTCAGGATGGGAAGGTGGCTTCCCTGTCTGTCTGGAGATGGCAGGATTTGAACCCGGAGCCTCTTGCACTCAGAGCCAGTGCTCTGTCCGCATGTCACATTGTCCTGTGCTGTTCTGTGACATGTTCCACAGATGCACACCTGCTCAAAACAAGCCTCCAAAGGAGGAGAGGGAATCCTCGCATGGCATGCCCCCTCCCCCCTCCCTCCCTCCCCCCCTCCCTCGCTTTCCTTCTCAGCCACTCCTGTTTAATTAGCACTTCACTCTGGGCGATTCCAGACGGGTTTCTGTGGAAATGAAATTGCAATCCCACGGCAGCCGCAAGAGCATCATAAAATCTCGACACTCGCAATCGGGGAGCTGGTTGTCAGGCCCTGGGCACGAGCCGGCGTGGTTGACTTGTTGATGCCATGAGGGGTAAAAGACTCAAAAAAAGGAAGGGCTTCCCATGGGGAAGTCGAACCAAAGCCGGCTCTTGATGCTCCTTGCAAAGATGCTTCTCAGCATGGCTGGATCTTCAGGACAGGATTGTGGAAGAGGGACTCTGGGAGTGAGTGTTTTATTCATCTCTGTGCTGCGTTCGTAGACCTCCCTCCCTCCTCCCTCCCTCCCTCCTCCAGGGAGCCCACAGTGGTGCTCCATGGCCCTCTTCCACATCCTTTCCTCACAGCAACCCTGTGAGGTAGGTCAGGCTGAGCCTCAGAACTTGGCCAGAGGCACCCAGCAAGCTTCATGACTGAAGGGGGACCAGAGAGTCCCGTCGGGCTAGCGAGCCGCATATAAATTTGAAAATACATAATACAAATAGACAAACCTGGCCTTGTTGACCACGGCCCTGCACTGAGCGCCAGGAGGCTTCTACCCCCCTAGATGGTTTTCTGGGTTGGGTGAATTCAGATGCTGGAGCAGGTTGCCACCAGGGCTGTTTCGTGTCCGGCCGCGGCTGGCACAACGGAGCCGGCCTCTTGTACAATCCGGCCCTTTGCTTGGTGCCTGTGCTACCTAGATAACAGCCCTTGGCCACTGGCCGTAACTCTTCCGCTCTGCTATTTTTCCCGTTTCACCTTTTGCTGCCAAGTTAGCATCAGGAAGACTAATTAGGTACCGCTGGACCTAAGGATGCAGTTGCCATGGAACTCCGGTAGCAACGCGGCAATGTTTTCAGGGTAGGTAGGGGAAGAACCCTCTGTGGGTTGACACAGAGGAATGAATCCAGAGTCGCTTGGGAGGCTGGATGCAAGGGATCAAGTGCCTTCCGCTTCCCCTTTGGCTGGATCGTGTGTATGCGTAATACCCCCCACCCTGGGCAGGAAGGGTTGAGCTGTCTGGCGCTTGGTCCTAGATTTTTGGCTCCCTTTAAATAGATCGCAGCGTCCTTTGTTTAGGCGAGTCGGGAAAAGTTTGCAAGCAGGAGCCAAAAGGACGGCTTGATCTGGCCTCTGTGTGGTCATAGCCGCATTTGGCTGGAATTGGGGACGGATTTCTCCAGGGACATCACTGGTGTTTTAAGGGCGTATTTCAGATACAAAGTCAAACAAAAATGTAGTGAATTTGTGCTGGTTGTCCACCTGTGGAGAGACCGTCCATTTGCTCAGGTGCATCACTGGAAGTCCATACACACCGGAGCAATCCGAGGCATATTCAGTCAGCAAGGAAGTGCTACAGTCCCCACAGAAAATGCTCTTTCCTATCTTAACTTGTATTAGTTCGTGCTTTTATTTATTACTGAAAGTTCATTTATTTGAGGTATTTTTATTCCACTGCTCAGCCCCAGGGTAGCAGAGCAGCTTACATGCCACCAACACAACAAGCCCTGCTTGTGGGCTTATGATCTCAAAATACGACACGCAAGGAAGAAGGGCAGAGGAGGGAAGAGGAAAATGGCCCTCCTGTCCCACCTGCCTCTCTCTGAGAGAGAGAGAGATGTGCGCTGGTGTGTCCGAGAGAGAAAGACAGAGAGCGATGCATGTGTGCAGTGGTTGATCGCGCTGTGGCTGGCCTGAACCACAGCCCACAAGGGGACAAAGGAACATAACCGCCCACTTGGAACACACCAGCGCTTTGTCTAGTTTGACATCCTGTTTTCCCACACTGGGCTGGTCTTCCTCCAGGAAATTGACTTCTGTGGGTCCAGGTTTGGGAAATGTCCTGGGAAATTCGGTGTGTGGAAGTGTTTCCCAACCAGCTCAGGAAAACCTCCAAGAGCTGAAGCAGGCACTCACTGACTCTGCATCTCCTCTTCCTTCCACATTTGCCCCAGTTGGCCTGTCAGTCCCAACGGAGCAGAGCAGTTTCCGGCCGTCTCCACTATCCTGCCTGCAGCCCCAGCATTTCCTTTTCCCAGAATTCCTGGGGTAGCGGGGCAGGCAGAAGCCTTCCAAACCATGGTCCAGATTAGAAAGTGGCCCGCTTTTTAACACTCTCTCCTTCCTGCCCGGGTCCGGTCACTTCTCCCGACCCTCCTCGGTTGCTTCTCTTTCCCCACCCCATGCAGTGTTTTCTTTTATACTGGAAGCGCCTTTCAGACAGAGACCCCTCTGTCTTTGAGCAGGTGGCCTTGTGGAAATTCCCCCGGGCTTGGGTTCTGCCTGGAGCAAAGCTCATGGCATTGCTTGGTGGCAACAAGGAGGGGAACATGCCAGCTCCTTGGAAGAGAAGGGCGGTAGAGATGCTTTCTCAGGGCCAGTTGGGCCTCCCGTGTCCCACCTTCCCCACTTCCTCAGGTCTTTTCCTGCCTCATCTCCCAGGGCAAACCTGCCAGGTTGCTGGGGCAACAGGATGCAGGCTTGGCTTTGAAGCTTAAGTGACATCTCTAACCACCCTGGTGGGCAGCAGGTGAGAAGGTCTTTCGGCCGCGCCGATCAGGCCGGTTGTGCTTTCGTGAACTATGTGGGCTTGGACATCCCATGGATTTTCCATGCCCTGCCGTTCGGATGCCTCGTATCCAGTCCTGGCAGGTTGGAGGGAAAAGGGCTTCTGTACATGCTTGGAGGACAAGTCATCCGCTTTAGCTAGGCTCAGACTGGGGCTCAGGCCATGCATTTGGATGCTGGTTTGCCTCAGGTTCTGATAAGCAGCTTTTGTGTCCATCCCAGGAAGGCATTCACATAAAAACATTAAAGCAGCTCTGATAACTCCTTCCCAGCCCACTGCTCCCCAGATGCAGAGCCGGCATGGTTGGGTACACACCGAGCACCCGCATCCCAGCCGGGGCCTGCCGACTGGACGTTAGAACATCTTTCCAGCTGCCAATATGACCACAATTTGCTTTTTGTAAGCCCATACACATGCCGCCAAAAAAACTGTGTATTTCCCCTGCAAGCTCTCTTCCCTTCTTTTCCCTCTGTTTTCTCCTGTGTCGAACTCATAGATTGTAAGCCCCTGGGGGCGGGGACCTGTTGTCCCCCTGTTGTCCCCATCGATGGCACATGATTACTACACCCTCCCTCCCTTTCCCACCTCTGTTCTGTGGCTAGAGGTCGCAAAATGTTTTTCATCAGACTCCCTGCATACCAGCCGGTTCTGATCTGAAGCTCTTACTGCTGGTAGCTCAGCCTTCGCAAGTGCATTTCGGTCCCTTAGTGTGGGGCAAAAAACAACACACACGCTGGAAAGCCATCCTGCTGTGTGCAGCCGGCCAGAAGGAGGGTGGAGGCAGAGAACGGGCATGGGCATGGCCATATGGGGAAACCCTGAACCGGGATCCCAGGCGGGCTGCTTTTGGCCTCTGGACCCCAGATTGGGCTCTCCTTCATTGGGGGAAGAGACAATGAACAGCTGGGGAATGGAATGGAGTGTCCTAGAACAGGGTATGGCCGGCCGGCCCCCTGAACAAGAGAACATTCGGTCGCCGTTTCCTCAGGCAAACAAACTGACTTACCTTTCACTGTGTCAGATGAACAAACGAAATCTGAAACGTGGCTTGGAAGTGACGGTCAGCCCTCTAACTCTGTCGGGCGTTTCTCCCGGCCCCTTCTGTGTCCTCCCAGCTCTTCGTGATTGACAACGGCGCCGACGACTGGCGGATTGCCATGACCTACGAGCGCATCCTCTACATCTGCTTGGAGATGTTGGTTTGTGCCATCCACCCCATCCCCGGGGAGTACAAGTTCTTTTGGACAGCCCGGCTGGCCTTCTCGTACGCGCCTTCGCGGGCCGAGGCAGACGTGGACATAATCCTCTCCATCCCCATGTTCCTGCGCCTCTACCTGATCGCCCGGGTGATGCTGCTGCACAGCAAGCTCTTCACGGACGCCTCGTCACGCAGCATTGGTGCTCTGAACAAGATCAACTTCAACACGCGCTTCGTCATGAAGACGCTCATGACCATCTGCCCCGGGACGGTGCTGCTGGTGTTCAGCATCTCGCTGTGGATCATCGCCGCCTGGACGGTGCGTGTGTGTGAGAGGTGAGCTTGCGCGTGGATGCGCCTCGGGGAGGATGGGGTGGGGCGGGGTGGTCTTGGTGGGGCTGCGCTCCGGGGCTAAGCAACCAGAAGCCTGCGGAAGGGGAAACGTGAGCAGATTTTTAAGAGAGAGTAGTTCCTTTTGCCTTGGAGAACTTACTCTGCAATGTTTTTATTTGCATCATGGATTCTGGGAGAGGACCCTGCTGCTCTGCTCACACCTTCCTATACATTCTTTCAACAACCTTCCTGAGGGCTAGAAACTTGGATGTCTCTTAAAACTGACTATTTTAAAAATAAATTTCCAACCAGGCTAACGATTCGAATTCAGTCTGTAAACAGTCATCCTTAATAACCGGAAGTTATTAAGCAGGCTTGCCATGTATGTTCTTCATAATCTAACGTTTAATCTCGTATTGAGGATATTCGATGTTACCCAGTCACTAACTTTAGTCATAAGTGCAGTAGTCCACAGCTTCTTTTCCCACTGATTGATGGGTACCCTAAGCTGATTGTCAGTTTTTTGCCAATGTTTCCTTTGCTGCCATTAGCACATGTTTTCTGCTTTAAAGCAGAGAACTCTGAAAGGTGAATTCTGCACCGAAATTGCCACATTCCATTTTCTGCTTTTCTGCTTCCATACTCCTAGAAAATGCACCGGACCCTGGCCCTCAGCTGTGCTTGCATGACACTGCATCTCCCAGTTAAAAGAGTGGCTTCTCACTAGGAGAGCATGGACAGATCTCTTGGATTGAGATCTTGAAAAACCAGAGATGGTTAAACAATCCTGCAGTGGATTTTTCTTTATGTTTATTTAGGTAAAGTATTTTGATCCTCCTCCTCTGCCAAAAGGGCTGTCAGGGCAGATTACATGCGATCAGTAAATCAGGCTTGCAGTCTAAAATGACACAACACGTGAGGAAGAAGCGACGGGGAGGGCAGAGGGGAAAAGCCGTTTCTCAGCAAGGCTCTGCTTCAAGAAGTGTTGCTAAGTCTGGATCTATTCTACAGATCTCCTGTTTGCATTGGTGCCATGACGGTTCCCCCCCCCCCCAGCTTAATTGCCATGCAGGGACCACTTTCAAGGGGGAATGCCGCCGTGTTCCCCTTGCTTTCGAAATGACTTCAGTCAGGCTTCAAATGAACTGAAATGTTTATTTTATTTGAGATGATTTGCATGAGAAATTAATGAGCTGGCATTAAAATTTAAATACATCCAAGTAATTATTTCTAAATGTTGCATACGCAGATACCTATCAGCACATGTAGATTTCTATCCTGTGGGCCTGAGCTTGGCATCATTTTAATGCCTTCCCGGGTGCCCCCGTTCCTCACTCTCTCTTTTTGCAACCCTCTGGATTGGCTCCCGGATGGACCAATGATCTGTCTTAGGCTGAATGCTCTGGTTCATTCCCAAATATTGCATTGGAGCGATGCCTCACAAGTCCCAGGTTTGATTCCCAGTTTCTCCAGTTCAAAAGGCAGGAACAGGGAAAGACCCCTGTGGCCCTGCTCAAGAGAACCAGGACTGAGATGGAGGCAGCCTTCAAGTGCCTGAAAGGTGGTCCTGCGGGAGATGGAAAAGGTCAGCTCTTTGTCTCTCGGGAGGGCCAGGTGAGGGCCGAGAGTAGAAATGGAAGGGAAATGGCTTTTTGCTGCAGATCAGGGGGAGGATACAAAAAAGTAAAATTTGATTGCTCAGAGCTGCAGAATGATTTTGCCTCATGCCAAATCTTTCTCACGCGTCTTTGTGGGACCAGCTGGAAAGAATGGGTAACACAACTCAGCTTGCATTCATAAACAGGGCATTTAAAACCACCTTATTACTTCTAGTCCCAGGTAGGGGATGGAGAGGTGAACCAGAGGGAGGACTTAACTCCGGGGTGCAGACTCTCTTCCAGCCCAACTTCCATCTTGGAGGTGTCAGATCCCAGCACAGGCAGAGTAGGAGCCAAGAGGTGAGGGAGCAGCCGCGTTGCTGCCGAAAACACCCACACACGTTAGCTTAAAGCATTTCTGAGTAACTAATCCTTTGGAGAAGCATTTAGGAAGAGAGGAAAACACACCAAGCCCAGAAAAGTGCCAAGCGACTCGTGACTGGGGGAACGTGGCTCGGAGCAAGGGACGGAGCCCGAGAAGGCCGAGCGGGGACCTCTGAGGGTTGGATTTGGCCCTCAGCTGCCCCCTGGTATAACTCCCCCTCCTTTCCCCCCTTCCTGAAACCGCAGTCGCGGCCCTAACGAGCACGGCACCACACTTGCGCAACCAAGTCACGTTGGCTTTGCCCTCTTCGCAGATCCCTCGTGTTCTGCACGAGCCGTGCAGGAGACGAGCGGAGTGGGAAGAGGGCTCTTTCACGCTGGAACCCCGTGAGCACTGGAATTACTCAGTGTGGAAGGAGGCGGGGAAGGAGCGTGCCGAGCGGAGTTGTCTTGGCCATCCGATGCGCCTCCCGACACCCCCCTGGCGGCTTTCCAAGCTTCCCCCTGCACACCAGCGGTTGGCACAGACTTAATTCTTCTCTTTCCATCCACCTCCCAGCCTGGCAGCAACACGGGTTACCAACCTCCTTTTCAGTACTTGCCAAGCTGTAATTAGGCAGTGGGCGTTTGGGTGGGCAAAGCTTAGTCAATCCTCTTTTTTTCCCCCAGGGATGCCCGCTTGCGGTGACTTTTCCTTGGCATCCATGCTTGCAAAAATGGTCCGGGCTGATGCGCAGTCTTTTCTGTTTTTTCTCCTTCAGCAGGATGGTGGTGGTGGTGGTGGTGTGGCGAGCCGAGGTTCCTCCTTTGAACAAACCCTAGCCACACGCCATTTTCCTTGTCATTGGATCTCTGAGCATGCACAGAGTGGTTTCTTGAATCCAATCTAGTGATTCCTTCCAAGAACTCTCCTTGTGAAGGCACCTGAGGCTGGCCCGCCTCCTTTCTGCAGGCCGGTCACCTGATTGGGCCTCTCGCCTCTGCTGGCACCTTGCCATGGGGTTCAGTTTGGAGGGAGGGGGCTGGCCTGCACCTGGGGGCGCCTCATCCCCTCCCACTGGCTCTGTGTCCACCCCATTCCCAGGATCTGCCTGGCAGCGCGAGGCGCCCGCCCTTGAGCTAATCCCTTCTTGTGTCCCAAGACCTCAGGGCAGACCCTGCTCCGGAATCTCACCAAGACGGTCTCCATCACTCAGCTCTGAATCCGCACCTGGGTATGGCTAGTGCCCCATGGGAACACTTGCCCCGCCCCGCCCCGCCATTCCTCTGGCCCCCACAGGGTCGATGCCATCTACCTCAGGCTGTGCCCCCTGGAAGTTTCACCCATTGGACCGCATTTCATTTGAGTAATCCGTACCCTGGGAATGTCAGCCTAGGCTTTCAGTGGACTAAGGTCTTGCCAACCGGCCCACCAAAAATCTTTCTAAGTGGTGCACTGGGGTTCTATCCATCTGTCTAATTTTCTGCCCCCACCAGAGGTATGCAGCACAAAGTTTTGTGGGGGGAGTAGCCTCAAATTAGCTTGTCTTGTCTGTAACGGCCTTCGGCTGGGGTGCAGAACCCCAGAGCCAGGCTGGATGGATGCAGCCCTCGAAGGTCCCAATATGGATCTCTGGAGCTCCCCACAGCCCTGGTCCTTTGGCTGCTTCCCTGCCACCAGAAGACTCAGAGGTCTCTTGCGAGCCTTAGTCAGTAGCTAAAATAGGGTGCCATTTTGGCCCTTTTGCCCCATCCACCGCTTGGACGCAGCCCCCAAGAGTTTTTCTGAAGGAGATTTCGGCCCTCGGGCTGAAAGGGTTGAAGAGCTCCGGTCTGCTCTGGCGGCACCAGCTCTGCAGACCTTTTCCCATCCCCTCTTCCTAAAACATTTCAGTGGAGAGCCCAGAAATTGAATCTGAGATTTTGGGGGTACAAGGCAGGCACTCTGCTGTTTCTTATTGAAACCCAGTGCAAGAAAAAAGATCTGTCCTCCGTTCTTTTTTTCTTGGAAGGGAGTAAACAGGGGCTTTGTGCTGAGGCGTGCTTAGGGAATCCATCCATCTGGGCAGTCACCCTGTTTTTCTCTTTGCTGGTTCCCCCCGTACCTGCTTCCTCCTCCACAAAGCACGCGACAGCACGAAACAGACTGGGGTGATTGTCCCCAGGGAGAAAAATCTGCATTTGGCACGAGCGGCCCCGTCTCCTTTCCATCCTCTTGGCTTCGGGGGCAGTCTGGGTGGAGGCCAGCCATCTCTTGCTGTAACAAAGTCCTGCTGCTTTCTGTGAGCTGCTTGATCCCTCGGCCTGGCTGCATGCCGTCCTCGGCAAATGGTTTCTGTTCATTTTGCTTCCCGATACTGGGTGGGTGGGAGCAGGCATTTATTGAGCGAGGGGGGAGAGTTTCGGATCTTGATTTCGATGCTTCCACCCTGTCTGCCCCACAGCTGGTTTCCTTTCCAAATTTGCAACCTGGCTGGGAATTAAAGAGGCAGAGGGTTGGGGTTCTGCACCTCTTCTCTTCTGTAAATACCCCTCCCCGGAGCAAGAGCATTCTTCAGCAAACAGGGAGTTGCTGAAATCATCGCACTGTTATTTTGGCTACCCAGACATGGCAGCCACGGAGTCCGCAGAGCAGCCTCTTACTCGGGATGTGCTAAGGAGATCAGGCTGCACGGGGAGGCAGCCACATGTGGGATGTAGGCGGGACTCCCCGGTAAGTGTGGAACTGGAGACGGGAGCTCCCACCTGCTCGGGCGAATGGCTTTTGCTGCATAGCAGGAATGGAGCCAGAGGATGAGAGTTGGAGGGTCGGAGGGAAGAAGTGTTGGTGAAGAAGGAGACGAGTCTGAATCAGTCTGAATTCGCGTCTCCATCGCCGGGTGCCACATTCCTAGGTGGTACGCAGACCCTGCCTGAGGGCTGCCTGGGAGGTCTGGCCTGCTGTGATGGCCAGGCCTCCTTCGCGAAACCCCCTCCCTTTCCCCTTTCTCCTCCTCATTCAATGGTTTCCTGGTTTTGTGAGCTGCTCCCCCTTTTCTGAAAAACGCATCTGCTCAGACTTCATCGGTGTCCCCAAGAGCTTCCGGTAAAAGTACGCAGGTCTCCTTTGCCTCGGGCACCGCCCACGTTTGCGTTCATATTTCCCACACACACACTCGTGTGTGGCCCCCAGAGGTTCTCTGCAAAGGGGTTCGGTGCGCCGAAAGAGGCTTCGCACCCCTCTTGCGCAATGAGCCTCCAGGCAGTCTTGAACCCGGAGCCTCTCCTTTCAGAGGAAACCCCTGAAATGCCGGTGTGGGCCCTGCCCTGCCTGGCTTTCAGGGCATAGCCCCCTTTCCTCCCGTTTTTCAGATACTCTTGGCTGAAGGGACGAGGGTGTCGTTTAATTAATTAATTACTTAACTGGAGCTCCGTTTGGGACTCAACTCAAGGGCGCCACCTACTGAGCCCTCAGTTCTGCATGGTGAGGTTCCCACCTGCCAGCTCCAGAGGATCGCGCTCTCTTTGCCGAGGGCTGGGCAATTTTTCTGCTCCTCATTTTTCTGCTGCTAACATGAAAGTGGAGGAGCCTCCCTTGTGCTGTGCCACGACCCAGTCCTGAGGTCCCAATCCACCAGTTGAAGACCGACACCCCCAGAGAAGCTACTAAGAGGCCCTTTGTCCTGCTGCAGAGTTCGGTGTCACCCCAAACCTTGCTTATTGTAAGAAGAGCCTTGCGTTCTCCAGAAACTGACATCAAAACTGTTAAACAAGGACCAAGCCCAGATCTTTGTTGTGCAAGGACTCCCATCCTGGTGCTCAGTATGTTGTATTCAAGGGTCAAGCTTTGGCACAGTAAAGGAGGATGAGTGAAGGGGCTGTGGCTTTGCTGCTACCTGCAAATAATGGGATTTAGAATTCTGGGAAGGCCATGTTTCAAGCTGAGCCTTCTAAGGCGCACATGCCCTAGTCACATTTCACTTTTATGCTCCAGTATTTCATTAACTTCTCCACATCCTGGAGACGTGAGGAATTAGATTGCATGCGCAGGGGGGTTCCCACTCCATTTTTGACATAACCAAGAAATATGAAAAGATCGTGTTGCAACACCACTGCTCTTTCCTTGTCCCCTTCGAACTCAGAAAGCCATGAGTTAGGAAACTTGGATGAATGGATCAGGAAGAAACAGCTGAAGGAAACCATCTGCCTTTTGCCTTTTTAACAGATCCAGTGGAGATAGAAACAGAGAAGCAGAGTGAGTCAGAAGGGGCCTCCCAGACCATCTAGTCTGACCCCTGGCTCCAGCCGGCTCCTCTCACGACATACCCACCATGTGCATGTCCAGCCTGTCCTTAAACACCCTCACCGATGGGCCCTCAACCACCTCCCAAGGAAGCCCATTCCATACTCCAGGGGTCCTAACTGTCAGGAAGTCCTTCCTGGCATCCAGATTGAACCTTGTTTCCTTGAGATGCTGGAAGGAAGATGTACCTTAGGAAGTGCAGTGGAAGCCAACCACTAATGGCGGCTTGCTTTCTTTCTGTGGGCCCTGTTTTGATAAGACACTAGCTAGCTCAGTGTGTCACACCTCTGGCTCTTGGTAGCATGGGCCAGTCTGAATAAGGTGTACCTGCACATTTCTGCCCCTGCAGTGGGGAAGTAATTGGTCTCCAGATGTTTGCGTGAGCCAGAGAACGAGTTTTGTCTGTGTGCTCATCCCCAACAAATTGCAGCACGGCAGGGATGCAGAACGTTTTCAGCCCGAGGGCCACATTTTAGTTTGGAGATGCACCTGGGGGCCATGTTGTGGGGTGAATGGGGCTGACTGGGAAAGGGGTGGGGCTTTAAAGCCTTTGCCCCCAGTAACAGAGGCTTAGGAGGGGTGGGACCAGGGGAAGTGTTTTTTGTGGGCTGGATTTGGCCGTGAGGCCTGGTCTTCCTTGCTTCCGTGGGAGTTACAGACTTGATGCTGGACCATTGATCCACCCAGCCCCTGAGTGGACACCAGCTTGACTGGGATCCACTGGGGCTGGGTGATCTGTCGTGTGTGGCATGGTTTCCTGGTCCCTGTTAGTGCGAATGCAGCTGAACACAGCTTGGGACCCTCCAGAGTTTCTGTGCTGCAGCTCCCATCAGCCCCAGCCAACATGCATGGCAGGTATTCTGGGAATTTATCGCCCAAAAGACCTGGAAGAAGCAGGTATGGGAAGCAGCAATTAAAGTTACAAGTATTTTTTTTCCATGAGCCCTCTGAGTGGGGTCATTTATCCCCTGGGCTATGTGGACTTGATCATAAAACTTTTAGAAACAGAATATCCAGGTCATCCAAATTCTGCAATGAAACCCCCCACTCATTATGTAACCTTCATGCAAATGAAGCCTATTTGTGTCTGTCTTTTGCAGAGTCTGTTCTGAAATATTTTACTTCCCCCACTTCTCACAATTCTGGTTTTGCGTGTCATTTCCATGAATGCAGGTCACCGGAAATTCCTCTCCAAACCCTCTCTGTAGTAACAGGGACTAGAAACTTTGCACAGTGTGTGTTTGCAGTGAAAACAAAGGTCTTCTACTCCTTCCGCGACGCTATAGGACCTCTTGGGAGAACTAATTGCGGGTTGTGCATTAAGCAGCAGAGTTCAAGCCAGCCAGCCTGTATCTGATGCCCTCCAAACGTACTGGAGTAGAGGATGCATCATTGAACCGGGGATGATGGGAGTTGTACGTGGAGGATGCCAGGCTGTAGGAGCTTAGAGCCTTTTCTTTATCTGCCAAACGGCCTCTCCTGCCATTTCATATTCTAATCCCAGCTTGCGAGAATTTGAAGCTGCTGCATGCATTTCTCCGAAAGGGCACCTCCACATAGTCGGAGAAAATGACCGTTCCAGCAGACAGAAGCCATTCATTCCGGTTCCTGGCCCTGCTCTGCTGTCTGAACCTGCCCCTCTCGCCTCGGGTCCACCTGCTGAAGGGCCAAACGAAGGAGGATGTAATTTGGACCCGGAGCTGCGAGTTGCTCACCCCGACCGGTGCCTGGGACAATCGGGAACTGAATTTTGCTTCCAGCACAACCAGAAACCGAGGGGGGCTTAATTCTGGGCTGAAGCCTGCGAGTTACATTTGCAAAGAAAGCGACATTTTCCGTATCTTCATTAGAAAACCATAAAATAAACACAATCGCAAGGCTGGTGTAATATAAATCTAGGAATCTGTTGGCTGCCGTGGAGCGTTCTTTCCCTCCTGCCTAGGCCCAGTGGGAGACTGGGACAAGGAGCTGATGCTGTTTCCAGCACCCTCGCCTGATTGCTGGTGGAGAGCTTTCGAAGTTAGGCCGAGGTTCTCAGGCTGCCCAGCCCCGTGTTGGAAGAACCGGCGATTTAATTCCTTTCCTATTTTAGAAAGGACAGGCGGCTCTGAGATAAAACAGAGGGCTGTTTCCCAGGACGCTCCAGGTTTAGTCCACAACATCTCTAGCTGGAAGGATCTTAGGTGGCCGACAAAGAGAAAGTCCCTTGAGGCAAGGGAAATGAGGGTGGCAATGAAAATAACTCTGTACATGCTCAGAGGTACATGCTGCTCCCTTAAAGAGGCATGGACTCACAATTGCCGTCTAATTATTCCACACACCCTTAGCCCAGGGGCGGACAGACCTCACACAAGCAGACCTCTACGTATTTTCTCTATGAAATCTCAAGGTCAGATCTGGGTGTGGAAGGGCGCCTTGGGGGTTGAACCCAGTCGCCTGCTGTATCCCGTGAGCTGTATGCTGGGATCAGCTTGCACAAGTGAGTGCAAGTTAGTGTCTGAGTCACGATGGAACAGCTGACGCTCCCATTTTGCAGGTCGGGATCACTGGGGCAGCCAGGTACGCGAGTAGCGCAACACCAGCCCCAGCAAAGAATGCTTTTCTTTGCTCACATGGCGATTTTATGTATGAAGGTTACACAACTGGGGTTCAGAAGCCCCCCGATGTCCTACAAGGAAAACTATTGGTTCATTATTTTTATATCCTGCATTTTTTCCCCCTTGCAAAGTGGCCAAGTTGGCTTGCATAGCCCTCCTCCTCTAAATGGCGTGCTCTCAACAACCCTGTGAGGTAGGCTAGGCTTAGAGCCAGTGACGGGCCCAAGTCACCCAGTGAGCTTCATGGCTGTGCAGAGGCAAGAACCCCGTTCTCCCTAGTCCCAGACCAGTGCTCTAACCACTAGGCAACTCTGGCTTCGGCTCTTGATATTCTGTCTGTCGTCTGCCCGCCCCCGCCCTAGACCAAACAAGCTGGGTTTTGTTGGGGAGCCCCGTGGGGCCGTTTCCACGCCTCTGGGACCGCGCCTGACGGGTGTCTCTCCTGCCTCTTTAGGTACCACGACCAGCAAGATGTCACAAGCAACTTCCTGGGCGCCATGTGGCTGATTTCCATCACCTTCCTGTCGATCGGCTACGGCGACATGGTCCCCCACACGTACTGTGGCAAAGGCGTTTGCCTGCTCACGGGCATTATGGTAAGAGGCGACCCCTGGGAGGGGTGGCCCTGAGCTCCTCCTCTTCTGGGGGATCCCGGCCCCCATCATACACCCCGAAATTCTGGGGCGGATACGAAGGAGGCCTGTTGAAGAAAGGGTCATTCATTCTACCGGCTGGTTGGGGATGATGGGACGTGTGGCCTGGTCCAATGGAAAAGCACTGGGCTGGGGAAGGCTGTGCTTCAGGCGGTCTCGGTTGTGTGGATTATGATTACAAAGCATTTATGCTCAGCCTCTTTTTTTGTGACGAATGCAAGGCGGCTCACATAGCTCCTTTTTATCCTCATGGCAACAACTCTGTAGGGGAAGTTGGGCTGACTGCTCCAAAGTCACCTGGTGAGGTTTATGGCTGAGTGGAGACCCAAACTCGGTCTTTAGTCATGCAGGTCTTTCATCCAGCCCTCTCACCACCACGCCGCTCTGGCATAATGCCCATGGCCCTCCCGGGAAGGTCATTTCCAGCATCTAGTATTCTGAGGTAGACTGCTTCTGCCCATGGAGGCTCCATTGCTTCCTAAAGGCTGTCGCTAGTCCACAACCTGCTGGATCTGGCCACTAGTCCATCTCACCTGGTAACTGGATTCCTGCTGTGGCTGGCCAGATACCTCCAGCAAGCACGGAAGAAATACCTCCACTTTGCCTCCATCATTCTGTCCCCCCAAGCCTAGACAAAGCCTCTGTTTACTTAGTGTAATTCACATGTATCAATAGTCTTGCCTCTCTCCATAGGGTTGTTTTAGGGCAAACTCCTATGCCAGTTTTCAAAACCTCCCCCCCCACGACAACTCCCAGCATTCCCCAGCCAGCTGGCTGGGGAATGCTGGGAGTTGCTGGATTTTGTTTCCATTCCAAACCACCATGGGATTGTGCCTTCAATCTTTTCATCTAAGCATCCTTACAAACACTTTGCCCTGTGCTGTTACAGACTAAAGGCTTTATCTAGGCAATAATCCTTCCATCCTAAAAATGCTTTCCGTGCTCCTCTCCCAGTCACCCCACACCTGTGCCCTTCCTCGTTTTCCTAGTAATTATAGCAAAGGCAGTAATTACATCTGAGAATGGCAGGCCTCACCCGTTCAGTTGCTATGGTGACTGCGAAGGTCACAGGCCTGCACTTCCAACGAAATGGCTAAGGGGTGGCTGTGAGGCGGCAGGTGTGTGTGTGTGTGTGTGTGTGCGCGCGCGCGCGCGCAAACATGCAAGTCAGGAAGGGGAGCCTGTTGCCGTTTTTTGAAAATAATTTTAAAATAAGGCGCCGTCAGGTCTGCCCTTGGATACCCGAAGTTGCTGTTCGTGGCATCCCCCCCTTTCCCAGGCCCTCACATCCCTCGGCTCGCCATGATGCCAAAGTGCATTCAACCTGTTCGCGTGAACCTGGGAATAAGTCCCACTGGCACTCGATTTTATAGGATTTTCATCCCCAAATCAACACTATTTATAGACCAACCCCCAGCAGTTGCCTTCACGGATAGGCGTGTGTGCCTAAGCCGAGGATCGAAATGAGGTTTCTCTTGGATCGTGGTGCAACACGCGAGGACCATCACTTTAGCGCGAGCTTTTTCAGGAAAGCGCCACACTTAGGCCACTTACGGGCTAACATACAGAGATGGCTTTCACGTGCGGAGGTATGTGAGACCGTGCATAAATGCACATGTGCCGCCTCTCGCGCATGGTATAAGGCAGAAGTGACTCATGTGAATTGTGCGTTTTCCTTTCTGAGGTATAAACATATGCACGGAGAGTCAGGCATATGGTGCGATGCCCCTGTGGGAGTCCATGGCGGAGAGAGTCGGCACAGACTTGGGGGACAGAGTCCCGACTTTGCATGAAGAAGGCCCCAAGTTCCGCATCTCTGCACAGGGTTGATGGTTGAGCACTGAACCAGGCTGGGCAGCTTCCCATGTTTACATATTCCATACACGAGGAATAACATGCCTGCACACCGGACTTGCTTGTGCGTGATGTCAATCCAGGGCTTCCATGGAAAAGCACTTAATTGTTCCATGAACCACTGCCTGGGTTCACCTGTCACAACAAACAACGGTCCCACGTTGGAACAGTATATGCTGTTCCCAAGGAACTCTGCGGTAGCTACATACCAGGACCGTGGAAACCATGATGCTGGGTTCAGACGATGAGAGCTGCCAGGTTGCTAACGGGGACCGGCAGACGCTCCCATATTGTGCTGGTCCTATATCATCTACACTGGCAGCCATTTGAGTCCAGGCCCAATTTAAGGTGCAGGGAATGACCTAAAAGGCCCTAAATGGCTTGTGTCCTGCATACCTGAAGGACCGCCTTCTTCCCCAGGTGCCTGCCCACCCCTTGAAATCTGAGGCAGAGGTCCTTCTCCACAAGCCCTCTTTGAAGGAAATTAGGAGGGTGGCTACCCGAAGAAGGGCCTTTTCGGTGGTGGCAGCCCGACTTTGGAACACACTCCCCAGGGAGATCCACAAGGCGCCGTCACTTTATTCTTTTCAGCATCAGGCAAAACCCCTTTTGTTTTCCCAACATTTTAACATTTAATTGGTTTTATCTTTGCTTTTATCATTGATGGTAGGATGCAGTGTGTTGTTTGTTGGTCTGGGTTCTGCTTTTGTTTGTTTGTTTTTTTGATAAGCCACACAGAGCTTCAGGTTTTGGATGACATATAAAAACTTTAAATAAATGAATAAATTAGGGGATCCATGGTGAAGTGTGGAGACCATGGAACGGACCGTTGTTTCTTCCTGTGCCTTCTAAAAACCGAATGGGTGATGCCGGAAATCCCGGGAGAGGGTTCAGCAACTGCTTGCTGTACTCAGTGAACCTGCTCGGAAGGTCAGACATGCTGTGCAGCTCCATACCAGAAAATTGGTTGCTCTGTATTTGACCGCCAGTGCTGCAAGTGCATTGAATTTTTTGAAATAACGTATGTGAGGCACTGTTCCATGTTCAGAGGGAAATATTTTAGTTGGCTCTGCATATGAGCGGTCGTGTGGGCACGTCTGTGCAGCTACATATATGAAGTTTGCACAAAGCACTGTGTTTTAGATCCACCCATCCGGCATTTTGCTTTCCACAGAAGGCAACCAGACGCCTGTGCGAACTCCCCACAAGCCGAGGGCAGGGCCTTCTCGGTGGTGGCCCAGGTTGTGGGAATTCTCCCAAGGAACATGTGGTTGGTTCCATCCCTCCTGGCCTTTAAAACAGGCCGTGGAAAAAACACTTGTTGCTTTTAGTGGAAACAGCAACATTTCCGATTTCGTAAGTATCTTGTTATTCCTAGCTCTGAAGTTGTTTGTTTTTTTCCAGTGGTTTAATTATTTTCATATAAATGTTGGGTCAGATTGTGAGATATTTTTTAACTGCTGTTTGAATAAGTGGCTGTATTTTACTGGAGTAGGATATTGTCTTTTTGTTGGTTTGCTTGCTTTAAATTGCTTTTTATGTAAGCGGACTTCAGGGGTAGATTTGCCCACTGGTACCCGTCAGGGGGAGAGAAAGAAACTTCCTTTTTTTCACCATCTTCTTTTTAACGGATAAATCCATGATACAACCGCATTTGATTTATCAACACAGCTCTGCTTCCTCCATCTTAAGAAAGGAAATGGTTGGCTCAGGAAAGGTGAAGAAAAAAGGCAACTGAGTGTAGCCAAAGTTTTCAAACACCTTTTACTCCCCGATAAACTTAAAACCTGGCTTGGGGCCACATGATCCAACGGATCTTCTCCCTTCTCCACGCTCATGCATCCCAGATGTGTTGGGTTACAACTCCCCTCATTCCTATCCAGCACAGCCAGGGAACAGGGGTGGTGGAGTTGTAGTCCCAGACATCTGGAAGGTACCAAGTTGGGAGGGGATTGGGGGTGGGGGGGCGAGGGAGGCTGAGTAGTGGGTGGGACTCATTGCCACAAGATACAGTGGTCACCCTTGGGCAGATGGCTCTGAATGGGTCTAATGGAGGAAGACGCGAAGGGTCAGCAGCTGCTAGCCGAGGCTAAGTCTGTGGGGGTCCTGGCAAGGGCCACACGCCAACAGGGGCCCACTGCCGAGACCCCCCCCCGGACTTCCTCCTCTGCTTCCTCATTGCAGCCTGCTTGTGTGCCTGCTTCTCACTCTGACCCAGGCAATGGAGAAGGCAAGAAGGAAGAGGAGCAGACGTCATGCCCTCCATTAATCGCCCTCCTGTCCCCCGCAAGAAGGGGTAGCAAGGCCAAGGCGCCATTGCAGCTGGGGGCAAAGGGAGCCGGAAGGCAGATCTGCTGAGGGAGGGACCCTGGAGGGCATCTTGCCTGTCCCCCCCAAATTCAGAGTCAGCCCGAGCTTTCGGCCTTGATATCTGAGGCTAAAACATCAATGGAACCTCAATGATCAGAGGCAGTCTACCCCTAAATCTCAGCTGTGGAGGCAGATGGCCTGCTGTGGGCAGGGGCTGTTGTCCTCACACCCTTTGCAGCAGCCACGTCTGGCAGGGCTGTGTGGGAAACAGGATGCTGGATGGATCTTTGGTTCGGATCCATCTGGGCTGTTTCTGCACTCCCTCTTAGCTCCTCGACTCTGGTTCACGTCTTTTCAGAGCTGTTCCAGATGTCCTCTGGAGTCCATGAGCCAGGAATATCTCCCCGCTCCCAATTCCATTAATCCTGGCTGCTTCCCTATTAATATCTGTCCTACCCCCCCATCACTACCCTCCATCTTTGGTTGTTTATCTTTCGCTTAATGAATGGGCTTGATTGAGTTGCCCCCAGGGGAAAATATGCAGCAGTAGCAACCAGCATTCTTTCCAAATGTTGCTGAAGCTTTGCAACTGGGAAGAGATTGTCTTGCCAGAGGTTCTTTCTTGGAAACTGTTCCCCCAAGCCTGCAGCCCTGCTCTGAATCCCAAAACTTTGCACCCTCCCAGCAGGGGCAGTGAATACAGAGTTAGACCCTTGCGTGTTCACGTGGCAGTTACATAGCAGTGCAGGAGGAAAACACATGCACCACTCTCTTTTTGAGGGGACTTTTATCTTTAAAACAAAATCAAGTTTCTAGGCCTCATGCTAGAGAAGATTCACTTCAGTGCTTGTGTGTAGTCTTGGAAGCCAGAAATGTAGCTGAATACAATTTCCATCGGTTGGTGAAAAGGGGTGGGTGATGATAGGTCTTCACGAAGCTGGTTTCCTCCTGACCCCAAGGAGGAAAAACAGAATGGAATGGGAAAGAGCAAGGCTAATAAACATTTCCAAGGAACTATGTACATTGCAGAAATGGAAGCTTCCTGAATTTGTATGACACATGCAGGATGCATGCAGGAGAGCCAGTGTGGCGCCGTGGTGAAGAGCCTGGGACTGGGACTCAGGTGATCTGAGTTTGAGTCGCCACTCAGCCATGGAGCCAACTGGGTGGCTTTGGGCCAGTCGCAGCCTCTCGGCCCAGCCTACCTCACAGGGTGGTTGTTGTGGGGATAAGATGGAGGAGGAGGAGGATGTGAGCTGCCTTGAGCCCTTTGTAGGAAAAAGGCAGGATCGAAATCGCAAAATAAAGCTGAGGGATGCATGCTGGTGATGACCAAGAAGAAAAGCTGGGGATACTAAAAATGTCTCTAAATAAAAGCAGCGTGTTCTGTTTGAAGCTCCCCTTGCCAGAAAATAAGCTTTGGAGGGGCACTTAGAACAGGGGTGGGAAACCACACAAATGCCAGGAAGCCACCAAGGTTTCGGGGAAAGAGGGTATGATTCAGCTCACTGGCTCAGAGTCTAGGCCAGTATTGTCACCAGTCTTTTGTTTTCACCAACATGGCTTTATTTCTCAGTACTTCCTGGAGACATTGAGGAATGAATCTGGTCCTTCTGCATGCCAAGCAAATACCTTGCCACTGAGGTATTCCACAGCCCCTCATCCCCAGTCAAACATTTATCCCTCTTGTTCAACATTGCCTGTTGAATCTTGGCCTTGGTTCTCTCTCTGCCTTCTGCAAGAAAACGTCTTTCCTCCCAGACGTTTTTCTCTGCCAGCAGCGTTAAAAACACCACTTATTGAGTGACTCCATGGAGATCAGTTCTCTCTGGCAAGTGTTGTGTTAGATTTACAGCATTCCTTGTTCTTTGCTCCACCACCCATTCCCTCCACCCCTCCACAAAAACGAAATCACACCATGAAGGAGTGTCTTTCGGGGGCTGCCTAGAAACTTCCCTTCTGTTCGGAGTCTCTTCGTCGGAGCTCTTAGGAGCCCACGAATCCAGGACTCGTGCATTTCCACTCGATTTTCAAGAGCTTCGTCACGGCAGCCTTCGTGGCTAAGCTCTGCTTGGACTACACCCCCCACAAACCCCAGCACGCATGGCCAGAAGCCAGGATTGTGGGAGCCGCGATCCAAAACACCCCAAGGGCACCGGTTCGCCTGTCTGTGCCCCATACAATAGAATCGCAGGAACACGGAATAGCCGAGTTGGAAGGGGCCAAGAGGGGCATCGGGGCCAACCCCCTGCTGCTGCAGGACACGGTCTCCCAGCAGCCTCTGGGCCCCGGCGCTGACGTGCCGTAGTTCCAGCCAGTTGATCAGCTCGACGGCTACCTCTGTTTCTGATGTTCGAGCTGTAAATGCCACTTCATTTATGCGACCAAAGCAACACCATCTGTTCACAAGAAGGATGGTGGCAACAGACTTCGAGGGGACTGCCAAGCTTTGCAGAAGCACAACAAACATTTCGAGGGATATGCAGCCTAAAGAGGGAAAGAGGGAAGACCCCCAAGGCCCCCCCCAACCCAATCCGCACTGGACATATTCATTGGCTGAAAAATGCCAATTGAGTACAATGGGGCGAGGACGGGGATAGAATTGAAAAATGGGGGAATCAGGAGCAGCCCACCAAGACAGGGTGAGGGTCCCTCTACCGTGCACACACTGCCATGGTCCCCCACCTGCCTGCCAACAGCCACCAGTCGTTCGGTGTCTTGTAGGTACGAGGTTAAGCATTTATCTTGCCTTTCCAGGGTTTTGAAAGGTTTTTAAATTGTCTTTTAGTGGCTCTCAGTGATTAAATCTGCTTCCCCTGCAGGGGAAAGTATGGCGGTTCTAATTGCTTGGATGGCAGCTCAGCGTTGTTAAAAATGTATTTTGCTTGAACTGCCTGGAAAGTCATTTTGTAGAAGGTGGAGTCAAAATGTTTCAGGTCAAGTAACATTAGGTTTAAGAACGGTTGTTCTGCTGCTGCGATAGATGCACATCGTTGAGAGAGGTGGAAACGCTTTGAGGCCTTGAGGATTGTGATGGGGCCAGTGAAATATTTTTTTGCTCCTCATTGGTGTCAAAATTTGCATCGCCTGGATGAATGCTCCATGCTTGTTACCAGTGGGATCCCATGGACAGGGATGGTGGGTGTTGCAGAGTCAGCCAAAACATCTGAACTCACCAGGCTGGGGGAGCCTGCAGCAAACCACAGTTTAGTGTGACAAGAAAAAGCAGGAAGCTGGACTGAAGTGCTTCCTGCCTGCCCCCTCTTTGACCGGATCTGAAACCTCTGCTAAATCTTAACCATGGTTAGTTTTAAAAACCTAGCTTCAGAAGCTGGCGTTTCAGGCTGGCTTTGACATCACCCCTCTTTAACGCCAACCACAGTTTGCCAGTCAGGATGACACCACCAACCATGGCTAAGTGAAAGCAGATGTTTCTGAGAGACTTCAGATCAGTGTAGGACATTTTGGGAGACGATGCAAAGACCTGCGACTCATTTCTGCTTGTTTGCATTGCGTTCGGTTCAGGGATGGGGAAATTCCAGCCCACACGAGGTTCCCTCTCCAGCCTGTGGTGTCTGCTGGTATTTCGTGGACTCTTTGACCAAGCACCTCCTGATTGTCCAAGAGAGGAGAGTACGAACAGGCATGTCCCAATTTGTTTGCCTTTTCAGTCTCTGAAAGTCCCTGAAGCTGCCTTGAAAATCCACGGGACTAATTGATTTATTTAGGATTCTTGATATCCATCCTTCCACTCTCAAGACCCAGATTACATTGTTTTTAAAAGGAGACAATAATATTCAACAAGAATTATAACAGTCACAAAACAACTTGACAACCTGCCACAGATAAAATGAATGGGGAAAAGGCTTCCTGGAATAGCCCTGCCCTTTTCCCCCAACCCTGCAAGGTTTGAAGGTTTCCTGACTTCTGTGAAGTTTGTTCACCATTCTAAAAAGTTGACGTTTCGTCTCCAAAACTTCATTCCTGCCAGGAAGGATGCTGAGCAAAACTTTGCTATTTTGCCTCTGCCCCTTCTGGTTTTGACCCTGCTGTTTTTCTGCTTTTACCTTTGGCATCAGCCATTCACTGGAATCCCCTTCCCCCTGGTATTTGGGTCTCCTGTATGAACAAGATGAAATATCCTTGGCTTAAGAGATGGAAACTCTGCTAAAAGAAAAGCGGAGGAAATCTTGTACTCCGTGCAGAATTCTGCACTGCCGTGGCACAGCTGCAGAATACCCGTGCTGGACTATATCAATCCCTGCAATAAGGGAGAAATACAGTTCAGACCTGAGTAACCATGGCTGTTTTTTTTGGCAGTTCATCCAGAAAACGAGTCTCTCAGCCTCCCAGGGTTTCCTCTCTGACACGGCTGGCAGGTCGCTTTGCTATAGAAGCACTGAGCTTTGGGGTACCCTGCCGCTTCGGGGACAAGTGGGAAAGAGGAAGCCAGCGGAAAACTGTGCGTTGCTGCCAACACTCCAGCATTCTTGCTCCGTATTTAAAACCAAAAACCGTTTCGCCCACACGATGCTTTCAGGCGGAATATTGAGTCCGACTCTGGTCATTGCCCCTCGAGGAGGAGTTGGAGAAGGTGTCAGAAACAGCAGCTCAAGCGACTGAGGGGCTGGAGCCAGTCGCCTTGAAGGGAACTTTGCAACAGTTTTATGTAGAAAAACAGCAAGTCTGGGAGGCTCTTTTTTATATATGGATGTGGAAGTGACAGGGAAAATGTGGAGCAAGAAAGCTTTGCAAATATTCTGGACCGACAGAAAGTTGGCCAAGCAGAACGTGCCCTGGAAGCAAAAATCGAGGAACCTGTCATATCTCAGGGACATTTGGATGCTTCTTGGTATTGACTTTTATAATTACCCTCTTTATCACAAAGCCAGGCCTGGCTGGCCAGCTTTAAAAAAATCTAAGATGAGTTGGAAGCATCTCTTCTTGGTCTGCTAGGAAGGGGGAAAGAAGGAGGCTGAGGCTGCC
The DNA here is from genome assembly GCA_023646645.1 of Varanus salvator macromaculatus. Lineage (NCBI taxonomy): Eukaryota > Metazoa > Chordata > Lepidosauria > Squamata > Varanidae > Varanus > Varanus salvator. The sequence goes on along the minus strand of JAIXND010000803.1, from coordinate 6,817,383 downwards.
ATAGGCCAGTAGTTTAATCCGACGGAAACAGAGCCTTTTCCGTGCGTGTGTGTGCATGCGTATGTGTGCGTGCATGACACTTTCAAGCAGTGGGCATGGCTGCAAGTAGGTCTGGCCGGAACTCAAGGTGAGTGTGCCAGGGCCCAAAGTGGATCAGGCTGGGGATGTGCCTCCTTTGGAGCTGACTTGTCCCTCTGCACCCCATCAGCTCTGCCAGTTTTGGGCAACGCAGGGGAACAGGATGGGATCAATCACATGGATAAGCCAGAGCAAGGTCAGAGGGGGGCCTGGCCTGGCTGGGAAGGCTTTGGAGATCTCTTTTTTATTTTATTTATAAGCATTTATATCCCGTCCTTCCGCCAAGCACTCAGGGTGGCTTTCCCCGAGGCCCTGTGTTCGTACTGCCGGGTTTAATCAGCCGAGCGCCTCTTGCATCCAGTCTCATCAGGGCTGTGCTCCAAGCCCTCTTCAGCCCAAGGGCCAAATTCTGTTCAGCTTTCTGCCCGTTAGAACCTGGGAGAGGGTATTTCAGCCTTTTAAAAGGGGGCGAGAAGCAACTCCTCTGCTATCAGGGTTTGGCCAGCCCTGCCTGTGTGGGCCGTTTTCCACTCAGCTAAGCCGAACTGCAGTTCTTTCTGACATTCAGCTTCCTATATACCTTCTCTCTCTCTCCATGCTATAACAAGGCAATTTCTTTTCTTTTCTTTTTTTGAGATGGCAATTTTAAAAGCCGCTTTCCATAGTGGGAACGGAGGATGTGGTCTTGCGCATTCATGCGTTCGGAAGCGCCAAACGCCAATGGGCTGGGTCTTAGGGCAACATTTGAGAATTCAGATTAGGCCAGGCTGTTAATTAGACCCTGTTGTGCCGAGATGGACTTACCGGCGCCGGTAATCTCCGTGGATGGAGAGTGTGTGGAGTGGGGAGGGAAGAAGCTTTCTGTTAAGCTTGCATGCAGATGTGTGCCCACTCTGAACTCCTCTTGCGAGGCCTAAGAAGCACTTCAGTCCAAACTTTTTCAGGCTGTGACACCTGCCTGTGCTTAGTGGAGAGATTTCTTCACATCCTCTCCCAGCTGCGCCAGATGGGCCGTGCCTCAGTCCAGCCTGACTGGGAGTTAGTCGCTTGGTTAAAGAGATGTGGCCAGCTGTCACCGTTCTGGCGAGAGGGCCAGCAGGGCCGGAGAGGCACACGTACCGTTTCTAAGGGTCTTGAGGGCAGAGGAGGAAAGAGACGGGTTTTGCAAGAGCTTGTCTGCAGGGCCCGTTGGCATGTCTGGTGGATTTTGAGGCATCCTGAATGCTTTCCGGAACCAGAGACCGGATGCTTCCTTTTCCGTCGGAGTGCGTTGCATCTTGCAGTATATTGTTCGCTTCCATCCCCAGATTTCCAGGCTGGAGGACAGTTGCAGGGTAGGCGAAGTAATCGGGCATTTCCCCCAAATGCACCTGGAGACTCTGTTGCTGCAAAAAACCCCCAGATCTCGCAGGGCGTGACAATCATGAATCAATCCCGGTTTTTTAGTTGCAGAAAAAATACAGCTGACTTGCTTATGTTGGGTTTAAGAGTTCCATTTCCTAGTTGTAACCTCCCCCTTTAAGCAGCTGAACATATTATTATTATTATTATTACCACCCCATTGGCCCATAGGGCTGCCTGGGCAGTGTACAATATAAAACAGAATAAAAACATTCACATTAACGTAGTGAACATTTTTTACAAAGCTAGCGTTTAAGATACATTTCCACATAAATCTTACTAAAATACATTAAAGCATACAAGTATCATAAGCAGGGCTTTCTCTACAGTGGCGCCCAGGTTATGGAATGCACTCCCTGGAGAGGTGCGCCTGTCACTGAGTCTATATTCTTTTCGGCGCCAGGTTAAAACCTTTTTATTTAATGACTATTTTAAAAATTAATTTTATCGTTAACTGTCATTTTTTGTTTTTATATAATTTTACTGTACTTGTTACTGTTTTATTGTTTTAATTCTACATTGTAAGCCATCGCAAGATGCCAAGACATGTTGTGACAGCTTATAAAAGTTTTAAATAAATAAATAAATGGCTTAAAATATAAAGATGGACCAATACAGACATTGCATTAAATGCATATCTAGCTGTTACACCTGCCCCGTAGGACCCTCGTACGAGGGAACAGGGACTTTAACCCTTGTCTCCACACTGTGTGTCTTGTTCAGGCACCCCACCCTGCAGCAACGCCAAAATAAAAATGGGGAGGGGTGGGGAAAGGTAGCTGTAAGTCACGTCTACTTTGGCTCTGCCCTGCAGGTTTCCCAGAGTAATCAGGGGAAGTTCCTTGCCTTGGAAGTTCCTTGAATCCACACGCCCTCGAATGCTTGGGTTGCATACCATGGCAGTTCCCGGTCTGTGGCTAACTCGTTTTTGTTCCACCAGGGGGCTGGCTGCACTGCTCTGGTGGTGGCTGTCGTGGCACGAAAATTGGAGCTCACCAAAGCCGAGAAACATGTGCACAACTTCATGATGGACACACAGCTCACCAAGCGGGTAAGCAGCCTTGCCGGGGTGTCCCTAGGGGGGGCCAGGGGCAGAGCAACCGGCTGGATCCCCAGCAGCTTTGGTTATAGGGACCAACCCACAGAGGACAAGGAAGTCCCTCCTCTGTATGAAGTCCTGGAGAGACACTGCAAGTCAGTCTTGACCTTAAGACCTGACCTGGAATATTGTGTCTAGTTCTGGGCACCAAGATATAAGAAAAATGCAGGTAAATTAGAAAGGATCCAGCGGAGGGCAACAAAAATGATCCAGGGTTTGGAGACACTGCCCTGTGAGGAGAGACTGAGGGAACTGGGCATGTTCAGCCTTGAGAAGACTGAGGGGGGACATGAGATCCCTCTAGAAGTCCCTCAAAGGCTGTCACAAAGAGGAAGGTCAAGATCTCTTCTTGCTGATGCCAGAGTGTAGGACAGGGGATAATCAATTCAAGTTGCAGCAACCCAGGTTCAGGCTGGGCATCAGGAAGAGCTTCCTCACTGTCAGAGCAATAGGACAGTGGAACCAGCTGCCTGGAGAGGTGGTGGGTTCTCCCACAGTGGGGACATTCAAGGTGAAACTGGGCAGCCATGTGAGTGGGGTGGTGTAACGTGGTGTCCTGCAACAGCAGGGGGTTGGACTCGATGGCCTTCATGCCCCCTTCCAACTCTACTATTCTATGATTCTGTGTCAGGAACTGAATGGATTGGTGGTTTGACATAATATAAGGCAGCTTTCTGTGTTCCTATGTAAATCAGCCCTTTATGCAGATTCATGAGTACTGCAGTCTTGCTTGATTTTTAAGGGAAGAACTGTAGCTCCATCATGGTGAGCTGCTTGTTTGGCATGCAGATATACCAGGTGGAATCTCGCACATTTCCAGGAAGTGCTGGAAAATTCCTCCCTGGAGCGCCGTCAGTGTTGACCATACTGGGCTAAATGGACCGAGGGGCCGTATGTTCTCCGCCACCTTAAATTCTGCAAAACTCTCCCACATCCAGCACAGTCTCAAGGCACCTTTCCCAATCCATAAACCCCACAAAACTGCCATCTTGGAAAAACAACTGAATGAGCATTTTACTGGCCGAAGGCAGCGAATACAATCAATACTCATTAACTGCGAGGCATCTCGCGAAACAAAGAACATGCGGCCTGAAATGGATTTGAGCCAAATGGGCACCTGTGGGAGGGAGGAAAGGGTTCCTGTGTGGGGAAGCAGAGAAAACGGATTTGTCATGCTGTCTGAACCCAGCCATTCCTTAACTCTTAGCCTGACCTACCTCACAGGGTTGTTGCGAGGAGGAAACGAAGAGGCTGCTCTCAGGAATGAAAGGTGGGATGCAAACAGGATAGCAAAATTCACCACAAAACAAAACATGCATCCTTCCAGAGCTTTTGGTCTTCCCTCCCCATTGGCTATGCTAGGTAGGACCAGTGGGAGGTGAAACTTTTGCAGGGGCCACCAATTGCCTGCCCCATCGTAGCCCAATATTTCTGGACAGCCCGACAGGTCTGCCAAAGATAGCCAGGATTCCAGCTGATTCCATTCCTGGTGCGTCCAGCTTGAGATGAATTTGGTGGCTTCCGAGTGAGAAGCCGCATCAGCCTAGCAGTTCCGTCAGCCCACGTGGCTCCCACTCCTCACCGCCTCCCTCTGCCCAGCCAGATTCATTATTCGAATCGCTTCCTCCCAGGCCTCTCCCTGTAATTTTCCTCACCTGGTGGTAAGGGCAGCCCTTGACCCTGTCTCCAGTTTTTCAAAAGCAAGGCGAAGAAGAAAAGGGTAGTTTCTAGGGCAGAGTTCCTTCCCGGAGGCCATGGGAAGGGGCGGATGGGACTGGCTGCGAGAGAGTCCGAGACCCTCTTTGAGGAGGGAAAACCCTAAATGATTGATAAAGCCACACCTGAGGCAGACGTGCCTGTCTCCAGCAGGTGTGTGTTGTGTCCATCACAGCAGGATCAGAGCAAATTAACTTTCCGGGAGCGGTTTATTCCAAGGCCTCGTTTATGACAAGTTTCCCATCTCTCACTGTTTGTGCAAAGGTGGTGGAGGAGCTTCTTCTGCATGTCAAACCAAGGTGTGTGTGATGGGGGATGAGCGATTCGGCAGGGCAACATCAGTGTGTTAATAAATTATTCCAAGTTCCTGCCACCTACACCCCCTTTCTTGGCCAGCACATGTATCTATGCGCTGTCTCTTCAGATGGCTTTTTTTTTTTTTTTTTTTTGCGTTCTCTTGCTTCATGATTGTGCCAGTTCCCAAAACAGGAGGGTAGTATCTTTATCGTTGTTGTTATTTTTTTAGTCATTTAACAGCAGCAGGAAAACCTCACAACAAAACAACAGGGCACTATTAGGAGCTGGTTTAAAGAATGATACGGTGGCTGGTGAAGGAAATTTGACTCTAAAAAGAAAAGTAACAAAAAGGAATGAATGAAAAATGAGATCAGCCTGTTTGCAAGTCCTGAAAAGATCGGCCAGATGGTCAGAACTGTATACCTTTTGTGGTTCTTTTTATTTATTCTGCTGCCGACAGAAAGACTGTGTGGTTCAGCAGTTGGGGCAGCCTTCCCTCAGCCAGGTTCCCTCCAGCCCTCTGGGATTACAGCTCCCATGAGCCCCAGCCAGTATTGCCAACAGTTAGGAAAGCTGGGGATCCTTGTCTTGAACATCTACAAGGCACCAGCTTGGACAAGGCTATTAGAAATGCTCTTTCCTGATCGTGTGGCATCTGGAAACCAAGTTCAGTGAAGAACAGTTAAAAGAGCTGGGCATATTTTAGCCAGGAAAAGAGCAGGTTTGTACCTAAAAGGCAGAAACTGGAGGGCTTTGCAGCTCTGGAGAAAATGATGGGACCAATTTATCTTGTTTAGGATTTATATTATATTATTGCAAGCCGTCCAGAGATGACAGTGATTCACGGCCTATAAATGTCCTAAGTAAATAATAAATAAAATAAATAAAATAAAATAAAATAAAATAAAATCACTGGGAGAAAATGACTGGGAAGCAGATTTGGCAACACTTTTGGATGTCAGCGTCTCCATCTTTCATTCCTTGGGATCATTTGGCTGCACCTTATTATTATTTTTTTGTGTCTACTGATATCACAACGCCTCTTTGATGCGGGATTGCCTAATTTATTTGATTGTCGGCACTGCAATGCAACCGATGCTTTTCTTAAACATTTGTTTTGGCAATGCCCGGCTGTTGCTTCTCTGGGGCGAGGCGGTTATCACACAGGTCCAGTCTACACTGGGACAGTCTTTAATATTCATTGATGTTCGCGCTTGTTCAAGATTTACCTACTTCATGGAAATTAGCAAATGGAAGGGAAAATGGATCCTGTGCATTCACTTGGCCGCTAATGGATGCCCTGCACCCTTTTGATCTTAACAGTATTGGAAGGATAAACACTAAACTCTTATAACGTGGCGGATGGAAGGACTTTACGATGCTTTTAGTCCATGAACAGGTGGCTGTAGAGGCCAACTTGAAACGGATCGTTATCTGGGGTTCACTTGGGTTGAAGCTTATGGATCAGGGTTAGAGTGTTGTATGCATTTCATCCAACAATAAAACGAAAAGCAATAAAACCGTTGGATGCCTGCAGGCACTGCTTTGGAGGGCGCCCTCTATGGGCACCATGCCAGGGCCCCCCGAACTTGATCATCTCTGTGTTCCCCCCGACTCTGGTTCTGTGGCAAATAGGCCTACTTTTGGAATGTGTGCATTGTGGCTTCTAGGCACGGGCCGAGTGCTTTGTGATTAGAGTTTCCTGCAGGGCTGACTCTCTGCTTCGCCCCCGCAGATCAAGAACGCCGCGGCCAATGTCTTACGAGAGACCTGGCTCATCTATAAACACACCAAGTTGCTAAAGAAGATCGATCATGCCAAAGTCCGGAAACACCAGAGGAAATTCCTTCAAGCCATTCACCAGTAAGTGCGGCTCTTCTTTTCCGCTTTCCTCCTCCTCTTCCTCCTTTTTAAATCTCTGGCGGAAGGACGGTGGGGGCAGCAGCGGGAAAGGTTTGTGGCTGGGACAGCGGGAGCAGGGGGTGCCGTGCAGAAGGGCTGGACTTCTTCTCTGGGGGAGGGAACCATCCGATCACAGGCAAGGATGGGAGGCAGCGGATTTGCCCCTCCTGTGCAGAGGCCGTCGGCAAGCACAGTCAGAACAGTCATTCATACAGAGTTGCAGCAGGCAGCCTCCTCTGAAGATGATGCTCAGCCCCTTTCAACTCCAAGGCCAAACTCAGGGATGCTCTGTGGGGCCACTTAGCTGGCAGGCGCTTGTGCGGTGGCAGGCGTAGGGTGAGTGGAGATGGGGGCTGAGCATTTGAGTCTTCCCCTGCATTCCATTGGTAGCACTGGCTGTCTAGGTCTCTGTTCAACGTGCCAAGTTTCTAGCCCTCATTGGGATCCAGTGACAGAGTGGAAAGAGGAGCGCTCAAACTAGGATCACTGGGGAGAGGGAGGGGAGGGGGGGAGGGAGGGGGCATATCTTTTGATGCCGGCATGCCAAAGGCCTCCATCAGTTGCTCTCCCCCCTTTTCCAGGTTAAGGGGCGTGAAGATGGAGCAGCGGAAACTGAGTGACCAAGCCAACACCCTGGTCGATCTTTCTAAGGTAATTCTTCTCCTTCCCCCGGGTCCCTCCAAAGGCTCACGCGGAACGAGGCGGTGGAGCAGGTTACTCTGGACTCCCGCGTGTTCATGCGTGTTCATGCGTGCGGTTGCTTCCGGGACGGAGCAGCATCTTGCGTGCCGTGCCGTCCCAGTCAGGAGGACAGAATCCTTCTGCAGATCTCCTTTGCTGCTGAGACCAGACGGGGCTTATGCTCTGGGTTGTGCCTGCTTTCACACAGACAACTTGGAAGGCAGGTGGTCCTTGGATCAGCCCGCAGCATCTCCAGGCAGGGCTGGGGAAACACCCTCCTGAAGCGCCGGCAAGCCACTGCTGCCAGTCAGTGTCAGCCGTACCAGGCTGGATGCAGCAAGGGCCTGACTCAGTGTGAGGCAGACTCCCGTGTTCTTATTTAAACCGGCCCTTATTCAGAGCCATGAGGACTAGAATCTTGCCCCATTTTTAGGGCAAAGGCTGCGGCACAAAGGGCAGCCTTGCTTCTCTGCAGAGGCTCTGGGTTCAGTCTCCAGCTAAAGGGGTCAGGTGATGGGGAAAGACCCTTTTCTGCCTCAAATCTTGGGACGCCATTGCTACTGAACACAGGGCTGGCTAGAGCAAGGGTCTGATTTGATCTAAGCCAGCTTCCTAGGTCCTTGCCTTAAGCAGCCCCTGTTCTGAATCATGAGGACTGGAAACTTGGCTTTTAATTTCAAAGGGCAGGCTGTAGCTCAGCAGGAGAGCCTGTGCTTGGGACAGAAGGGGTTCACCCCTGGGATGAGGGAGCAGGACTGAGCGAGGTGGGCCGAGGGCTCGGGGGTTGCTTCCTGCTTGGCCATCTGCAGAGATCCTGAAGGGGGGGTGGCGCTGAGGTCGGGTGTGCGTGTGTGGTGGGGGGGGGTGCCGGGAACATTCGGAGAGCTTCCACCCTGTGCGGGCTTCCCCGCACCTCGGTTGCCAGGCAACCCCATGGAAAGAGGTAATCAATCTCGCGGCTCGAACCTGCTCTGAATGGTGAATGGTGGCGTGTGTCTCGGGGCGGACGCGCTTACCTCTTATGCGCTTTGTTCCGCACTTGTGGGTAGGCGCATGTGCCGTGTGCGCGCCTGCCGGTTTGCAGCCAAGAATTCGCATCCGCTACCCTCCTCCCTCCTCGTTGAGAGCCTCTGGGGGCCCTGCCCCACTGCCCACCCTATGGCGTGGGGCTTAACCGATGGTGGCAGGAAGGCTGCATGGTTCCAGCGGCTTTTTGCTTTCTGTCCTCTGCTTTCTGCTTTCCTTCCTTTCCTCCGAAAGCAGCCTTCTCTCGGAGGAACAGAGCTCCCATTTCGAGCAGAAGTAGGTTTACTTAACCTGCCTGCCCCACACAATGCACCATTTTCTGGACTGGAATTCCACCCCCTTGCCTTGGAATAGGAGGAATGCCAGTGCCCGTCCTGTATCTCTCCTTCCCCCCTCCACGTTTCACATCTTTCTTCGGGATCAGTGCTTGTTCCAATAGCATAGTCCATTGAGCTCCGTTTTCTCTGCAATGTTTTATTCTTGTCGCACATTTTGTAATTTTGCATAGGTCTGATTTGGCTGACCAACAAAAAGCATCCACTGTCTACTGTGCTACTCCGTTGTATGTCGATGTTGTAACTTTTGAGAGGCAGTGTGGCCTGGTGGTTAGAGTGCTTGCTCCGAGACCAGAGAGATCTGGGTTCTAGTCGCCACTCCGTCACAAAGCTCCCCACACTCATGCTCAGCCTGGCCTACCTTGCAGGGTTGTTGTTGTGAGGATAAAATCGCCGTGGAGGAGGATCAGGAAAGCCCCCTAAGGGTTCCTCGCAAGAGGGAAAAGCTTGGGATACAAATGGAATCAAATATAATCATGATGGTCTTTGTAAATCAGCCGACGAGACGTTTGGCAGCTGAACATGATAGAAGCACGGCCGTTTCAGGAAATGGCAACTCCTCTGTTTTGTGTGTGTGCTTAGCGGCGCGGGGGGAGACAGAGACAATGAGATGGAGTGCCATTTTCGGGGAGGCGTTCCCCTTAAGCTGGAAAAGGAGCGTCCGGGGAACGGGTTATGCAGTTCCTCAGCTCCGATAAAATCCGTCTTCCTTCGGTTCCGTTGCCCCTGCAAAAAGGGCACTTGATTTAATGGGAAACAGAAATGCCAGGCGATTCGCTATCTTGCGATCCACAGTGGCTCTGCCTCCTAGGATATTGCTTTCAACCCTCTTTGCTCCCACGGGACCCTTTTCCCTGACAGCCTCTGGAACGGCCCTGTTCTTTTTTTTTTGGGGGGGGGGTCCTTCATTTTTTCTCTTTGTGGCCTTCGGCACAAAACTGAGTTCTCTTGGCAAAGCCGCGCTACGCACGGTGCCTACTAAGCCTGGCTTCTTTGTGTTTGTGTTGGCTGCGTTTTCTTTTTCCACCTGCTTCCCCCTCCCCCCCCTCCACCGCTTTAATTCAAATTCCCAAGCCATTTCTCCTCCTCCTGTTGCTTGTCCCGATTTGGCATTTTGTGGAAATCAGGCAGCGTGGGAGAGCTTGTGCCGTGACACGGTCGGAGTGCCTGAATCCTGGGAAATCATCCTGAGAACACACTGAGAAGGAAGCTTTTGAGCAAGTGTGCGCCATCCCATAAAACCACACCCTTCCTCCCAACCTCCTGGCAGAGATTCTTGATAAATCAAACATTGAATTAAAAGGAGGTTATTCCCCGGCAAAGCACCTAGTCCACATTGTTTAAGAGCAATGATGACCCAAATGGAAGGTTCAGGCCAGATTGGAAGCTGCCATATCTGATCTGGGAGCTATTCGTAATTCCAGAAGTTGGGACTTCGCTATTATTAGAGGGAAATTACTTTGTACAGGGCACAGGCTGTAGGCTGAATCCTGCCAGTGAAACTCAGTTACAGAATTTAAATTAAGCTCTGCTCACAAGCAACCAGTTCTTTTTCACCTCAATCTCATCTCATCTCCTTTTTCCCGTCTTGTAGGACAAGTCCCATAAATCCATGCAACCATTGTACAAATGGGGTAATCAGATTTTTTGATCGAGAGAACTCTAGTTTTTTTTTTTTTAATCATGTTCCTAGTCCTTATGATTGCAATGATAAGCATGAAAACATATTAATGAACAATGCCACTCTCCTCCCAGAATTAGAACACTGTTCCGGGATAATGTACTTTTTTTCCCCAGGGAAGCTGAGTTTCTTGCTCTATAGATCAAATTGTACAAATTATTTATATATGGTAGAATTTCTCAGTGTTAGGTAGTCGCGCAAAAGGGGCCAAGAGTTAAGTAAAACTCCGATGCCTCTATCAGCTGAAAAGATTTTACTGAATAGCACCATTTACCTTCGAAGCACCGTTTGGTACTCATGAGGGCTAGCACCTTGTTTGCCTTTTAAATGCAAACTGAGATTCACAGGAAGATTCTGCATGGAAATGGAAAGGAAAACCAGTATGGGGCTGCCGTGTCCTCATTTCCCTCCCCGATGTCTCATTGCAGATGCAGAACGTCATGTACGACCTCATCACAGACCTGAACGACCGGAGCGAGGACCTGGAGAAGCAGATCGGAGGCCTGGAGTCCAAACTGGAGCAGCTCTCCGCCAGCTTCAACTCTCTGCCCGTACTGATCACGGACGCTTTGCGCCAGCAGCAGCAGCAGCTCCTGGCCGCCGTGCTCGAGGCCCGGGGGGTGAGCATAGGCGTGGGTGCCCCCCAGACGCCGCTCCTGGACAGCCCCCTGGGGGTCAGCTCCACCTCGTTCCCCACCCCCTACACCAGCTCCAGCAGTTGCTGAACTGCAGCGAGGGGTCTCCTGCCGCCCGCGGGTCTTTTTTAACAATCTCTGTGTGGGGGCAGCTCGTTCCCAGTCCGGAAGGGGGCTGGAGGGACCCAAGCCGCTCGGGGTCGCCGGGGACCCGGAACAGTACGCTCTCGGCTTCGGTGCCTCAGAGCAGGGCTGGGAGGGCGGGAAGGAACAGGCGTTTTCGGTGGAGTCCCTCGCCGGCCGTGTTTGGTGGACTTCCGGAATCCACGTTCAATCTCAGGTCTTCAAATCGAACACAAGCCAACCCGAGGGCGCGGACGTGACGGAGCCGGGGCGCGGCAGGGCAGGGCAGGGCAGGGGGGAAGGACCATTCCACTGTGTCGGACCCCACGGTGCTGGGGTCATCCATTTCCTTCACGCTGCCCCCTTTCCAATATTATTCCTCCTTTCCCTCTGTTCATTCCCGGTCTTGGCAGCAGAAGTCGAAGAAGAAATGGGAGGAAGGAGGGGAGCAGGCCTCGGCCCCCCATCTTCTCCTTTTCTCCTGCATTCTTAGCCGGATCCCAGCGAGGGAACGCCGTCGCGCCTCTCCAACTCCACACCCCACTCCTTGTGTGTAAAGGTCTCTGTGGGGGCCCGGCAGGGGTCTGTCCTGGGTTGCTCTCGGGGGAAGCAGGTTTTAAAAAGAAGGCAGCAGGCAGGTCTCACCTTTGCATAAGGCCTCAGGGCAGACTTGAAGCTGGTCCAGAGAACCAAGAAGCCGCCCCATCTGCCGCCAAAGCTATTCTCCCCCGGAGGCCTTCGGTGTCGAGGGCGGAGAGCAGACAGGGGCATGAGGCCTGCCAACACGATGGCCGCAGCTCCAGGTGAAGTGGAAGCTCCTGGCTGGAGCGATGCCTCCCTGCTGAATCACACCTGGACCTTCCCAAGGGGAATCCGAGGAAGCAGAGTTTCCTTTGGGTTTCAGTTGGCTTTGCAAGGGGGTTCTCCCAGGCCTTCGCACCCACCAGCGGTTCTCTGAAATCGTATCCTTCATGCACCACAGTGCCAACCCGACTCCGCACTCGTCCCTTCTCTTGTCCAGCTCTCAGTTCCACATACGGCACTTTCCCAACACTCTGCTAAAATTCCAGACTGCTTTGCTACTCGGATTCTCCAGGGCTGATCCACTCTCTGAACTTACACCTGTCTTTAACCAACTCCCTCGCGCGCGCTCTCTCTCAAATTTACTAGAGCTTTTCTTCCCGCAAACCTTCCTGGGAATTATCGTTTGAGGGACAGGCTTGGGAGCTCGGTCACTGGTGTTTTGAGAGCTTTGGCTATGAAAAGGCTTAACATTTGCAGCATAGACCATCCCTCCAGGTTTTTTTCCATTTATTTCCAAACAATTCAGAGGCTCTCTCTTGCATGCGCTCGCTCTCTCTCGCTCACTCTCTGCCTTGTTTTACATATTTTTCCACCGCTGCAGCAGCAGGGTTGTGGCACTGAGGTTTGGGTTGCTGCTACACAGGAGCAGGATACAAGTGACCAGACTTCAAAGAATTGCTCAGTTAGCCAAGGCCACCACCATGAGCCTTCGTCTGTTTTTATACAACCTGAGTGGTCACGGCTTCTTGCGTGGAATCCCTAGATTATTCCTTCCCCTCACAGCATCAGCCAGCTCTCTGAAGAATCGGCCAACCTTTTTTGAGATCCTGCCCCTGCTGTTTTCAGCTAGCTTTTCATCCATATGGACTAGAACCATGCTTGTGGATTGTTGTTGCTCTTTCAAAAGAAAGCTAATGTTTTCTGGGAGCTCCGTCTGTGAGCCATTTCTCCACGTGGTAGCACGGGATGGACACCAGCCTTCTCTTGCAGGGAATATGATGGGGGTGTTGGAAAGAGTGCACCAGACTTGGGCAGCTTCCAGTTTGAAGGTCCGTCTTGAATGTTGTTCGCTTTTCATTTCGGTTTTTGCTCAGCCCCTGATATCTACCAGCCCAAGCCTGGGACACGTGCTTTGAATGCAAATGTTGAGGCCCAGAAATTTGTCTGAAGGACAGTTGGTGGATGGCGCATGCACAGGCCTCTCAGGCCAAAATTCAGTCCTGGTTTTTTCATTTCAGTAATGGAGAAACATTTTGTTCCCTTCTGTTGTTTACACCGTTGAGTGTCGGGCTGCAAAGCACGCAGCGGCCTCGCAGGAGCTCTCGCTTTGGTAGACCTCATGGAGGGCCTCCCTGAGAGAGAGCAGGGACTGTAGTCCGCTGGCCAAACAGCCAGAAGAGGCAGGGTCCATATGCAAGTGTTGGAGGGAGGGGGCAGTGGGGCTGCCGCTGCTTCGTGCACGGAAGCCCCCAGAATCAGCTTCGAAGCCTGAGCTGCGGAAGAGGAGGAACAACTTTCCTTAGCCTTAAGCTTAGGAGCACCATAGCCCATGATCAGAGGAAGCAGGGTTGGATAGACCAGGGAGGCCTGGGTTTTGCTAAAGGCATTGTCCGTCTGTTGCAGATTTTCAGCTGTCTTTCATTCTGCCGTCCGCTCCTTGCTGGACTCGGATTCTTTCTACCAGAATTTCAAGAACTTGGCACTAAAGTGCATTCATTCTAATGCACACACACACACGCAGATGTGCTGATGCACATTAATTTGGATTAGTGCAAGTCTGTGTTAGTACAAGCCCCTGCACACACGAGCAAAATGCCCACACACAGGTCGGACTCACAAAGATGGACGTTCATTGGAGTCCCCCTCTGGCTGTTTTCAACAATTCCAGGATTCGTCAATGGCTCATCAGAGCAGTCCTGTGAAAAGGCCTTCCCTTTCTGGACATGTAGGACTGCAGCCCCCATCATCCCCAGACAACACAGCTGGAGTGATGGGAGCTGTCGTCCAGCACAACCCAGAGGGTTGCTGGGCTGCCGAAAAGCTGGTATAGAATATGAGCTCCATGCCGGCACCCTCACTTTGATGCAGCCTTAACATCACACACCAAAGAATTCGTTTCCAGGCCTCCGGTCTCCACTGCGAGGGGCTGAAGGGGAGGGCTGGAAAAAATAACTCCGAGAATCCACCCCAATTCATTGGAAAAATCTTGACAAGTTAAGGATGTCTTGTTTCCTTTCTTTTCTTTTTCCCCTGCAAGACATGTAAAAAGTCTTGCCTTGTGACGCTGGGGAGAGATCCAGAGTAGTTAATCTGCAGCGTGGAGGCTTTGCTGATGGGCCAGGACCTTGCGCTGTGGCGTCTGCTGCCTTAAAGCTTATCTGGCCTTTGTTACCATTGCGTTGCTCTCCGCTTCTGGAACATTGCCCGTTCTCAAGGCACAAAGGGGCCAGGCCCTGCCAGAAGGCAGGAGGCCAAGTCCCGCTCCAGCTGGCCGGTTTGGGACGAATCCATGCATCCTGTCGGAGCAAAAAGCCCTGTTCCTCAGGGAGGCCCCAGTCCCCGTTTCTAAGCCTCGTCCTCAGTGCCAACCCACCTCCAGCTTTTGTCAGCCGAGCGGCTGGCCGCCGTCCAGGGCTTTGCACTCAGCCAGGGAGGCCTTCGAGCTTCGCTTCCAAGCCCCATGGGGACCATGCTGGCTCCTCTGGATGAAAGCTGAACAGGTGACATTTTATGTCTTTTTGAGCAGGCAAAGCAAGCGTGTAATTGCCCGGCGATATTAATTACGTGCTGCCTGCAGCGCAGGTTAATTGCAAGCAAAAAGCCGACGTGCCGCCGCAGGTACATGGAGCAGCCTGGCGGTGGGGGGTTCTTTCCCTTTTGCTTTTTGTCTAACTTCCCTTCAGAAGCGGTGTGCAGCTTTCCAAATGTTACAAAGGCAGATTAAACAGGATGGGGGGTGGGGAGCAGGGGAAGGAACCTGCTACGTTCCCACAATGGGTAGGAGGTGCGTTCCCTTTCGATTGATGTTGCTTAGGAAACGAGCAGCCCTTCGGGGAAGAGCGCCTTTGACGCCCACTGCTATTCCTTTTTGGCGGCGCTGGTGACATGGCGGTTTTATTTCTCCCCCCCTCCCCCCCCCGCCCAGGGCTGGTTCAGCACAAAAAATTTAGGAATCTGCTCAGGGTGCAGCCCACCTTTAATCCCTCTCTGGGAATCGCATCAGCCAAGCATAGCATCTGAGGGACTCCACCATTCCCTTCATCTTGTTAAGATCGGCGGAGCATGCTTGGTCCTTGGGACGGAAACATAGAAACAGAGCGAGTCAGAAGGGGCCTCCTGGGCCATCTAGTCTGACCCCCGGCACCAGCCGGCTCCGCTCATGACATGCCCACCATGGCCTCAATCAGAAGAGCCAGCAGTGAGTAGCAAATTTTGGAGCTGTAGGCCAAAATGACGAGGAGGCCCTATCCGAAGTTAGCTGGTGCATGCTGGGAACTGAAGTCCCAACACAGCCGGAGGGTGCCATGTTTGAGCTGGCGGCTCTCTGAAAGAGGTTTTGGGGTGGACCATGTAGGGGAAAATTCAGAATCTGGCCCAACTGCCATCCAAGGCCATTCCCGCTTCTAAACACTGACGCTGGTATAGCCGAAGGCCAATAAAGCAACACTGCTGAATATTTTGGTGGCAATCTTAATTCATACAGAACAGAATCATTCATCATGAACCCTGGGGGGAGTTGTGGGTGTTTTGATATTAAAAAACCCCCCTCTCTACTATCCCCTGCTTTATGAATCCGGGAAATGTAGCTGCCTGCTCTTGGTGCAACAATGCCCAGTTACTCTTTTCTTGTAATGGTGAACAGGGGGCGTTCAGCCGTCTTTCGGTGCCCGAATGCAGCCCTGGAGAGACTTTCTGCCCTCATGCCGAAGGACTCGTGTTTCACATGGCCCCGTCTTGGCCTCACAGACCTCGTAAGGTAGCCTAGAACGTCGCACGGCCCCTGCTGTGGATTCAAAGGGTGCAGCAAAGAGGAGGTCTTTCCCCGAGACCACCTCGACACTGCAGGAGGTGCCCTCCCGGTTCTTGGGCCAGGCTTAAGCGCTGAGCCAGCCTCTTCCCCAGGCAGTTAAGCACAGCTTCCTGTCGGATTGCCTTCAAGACTTGCCCAACCCGTGTGGGAAAGACCACGAGTTCAGCCCGATGCGAGTTTCAGCACCTTGGACAGCGGTCAGGCCCTCTTCGGTCGTCTGGTCCTACGCTTCTACCTCACTGGCTAAGGGAGCGACTCTGTCCTTCCAGCCTTATCGATAAAGGGCCCCAAACATTTGATGCAGGCAAAGCCAGAGAGAATGCCCTGTTGCCTTCGTTATTTTCAAAGCGGCCCCGACCTGCCCACAGCCTGCTAATTTGATGGGGGAAAATGTATCATCGTCTGGATGAGACTCTCACTATCTCAAGCGGGCTGTGGGCGTAGCAAAGGGCACAGGCCCTCTGAGAGCAAATTTTGAGTAGGGGGAAGTTTTTGGACAGGTGGAAGAGCAGCTCAGGAAAGGGACTCACTCCCATCCGCCCTTCTCCCTCCACCTAGTTTGGAGCCCCACTCCTGATCGATTCTGGATTCTCCCACTTCAGCTCTAGTTTGGCTCTTCGCCCAGAAAAGTTACTCCACTGCCAGTTTCCAAGTGGGGCTAAACAGTGATACTAAAAGGGGAAGGACTGAATCTTCACCTCTCTTCGGAGGGTTTGCTCGCTCCACTCACTCCCAGCCACCAGGCAAAGATCTGTCTCTCTGTTGACCTTGCTCTTGCCCCTGGAAACACCCCTGGGAGCCACCCGAAAGCTGCTGTCGGGCTGGCAGGACTGAGGGTGCCACGCAGGGAAGGCATCCTGCATACATCCGTGTCTGTGGGTTGCCTCCTCTGTCATTGCTTGCCACAAGCGCGGCATGTTCAGCTGGAAAGGGAAGCATGGACAAGACTGCACGGGCCTGGGAGAACCCCCTCCAGAAGGGCCACACGATGCGTTCTGTTGAGTTGTGTAGCAGGATTCCTCCGAGGGGATGAGCGATATATTGAAGTATTCGAAGAGGTGGGTGTGTACCAGCTACAGTGCCAGATTGAACAGTGTTCTAGTGATGTCTGGGCTCGTTGGACAACGTTCTCCAGGTGTTCTTGCTAAATCGGAACGGATATGAGGAACTCTTCTCGTCACCAAATACACAAATCTGATGCCTTAACAGTTTTTTTGGGGGGGACGCAATATGCATGTTGAGGAAGCGTATGTGACACAGCAAGCATGGTGACCCCTCGATTCGGCAGGAGGGGTTGGTTGATGCAGTGGGGCTCCTTAGCCTTTGCAGCTTTTATTCTGAGCTTCATGTCCTGACATTCGCCACCATGGATAGCTCGGGATAAATGCTGCCATGGGTAAGGAGCCCCTCTCACGGGTGTGTGACCAGCGTCCCCTGAAAATCAAGCTTGCTTGAGGTCCCAAATGGTCCCCCCACTCCCCCCCCGATCGCTCATGGTTCGGCGGTTTCCCGGCTTTGGCGTGGTTTTTCCCCATTCTGTGTCTTTCCTAAGCGACTGGAAGCAAAAGCTTTAAGCCGAAACCTTCTGCCCTGGTCTGCCTTCAGCCTTGTCTGCCACTGGAAAGTGGCTGCTGACGGCCTCTGCAACGTGGAGCCCAGCCTTCAGACCGAGAGGGGCTCCACACACACACGCACCTTCCTGAATGTAACCGTTCAGAGACTGTACCGCTCCAGGCGCAGGGGCGGCTGCGGGACGGAGAGGCTCAGCAAGGGCGCAGGAGGCTCCTGCCCCAGGGGGCATGTCCAGAGGAGCGGTGCAAGGTACCTTTCTCACGTGCCACCAGTGGCCCTGTGCCGCCTGCCCATCTTGTCCTCGAGTGGTACAGCCCTGGCAAAGCTGTTCCAGGTGCTGCCCCCTTCCACACACACACACACACACTTTTCAAAATGTGTCTCCAAAGAGGAATCCTCATGCCAAGCAGCGTTGGTCTTACAGTTGCCCTGGAACAAACCTTAAGCCATCTCCTGACCTCAGGGTGACACACCCTGGACCCCGCGGAGTCTCCGAGCCTGAGGAAAACCATTCAGAAGCAGGCCCCGTGAAGGAGCTCCCTTTCCAGCGGGCAGCAGTGGTGGCGAACCAAGGAAAAGCACAAGAGGCTAACTTTCAGAAGGCGGGCCGCCACCCTCCACAGCCAGCGTCGCTTCCCACTCCGGCCTTGACCCCCCCTTCCTCCCGCTGTTAGTGCTGGGCCACGGCCTGCCTCCACCCAGATCCCGATGGCTTTCCCATAGCATCCCTCCGCTAATAATCCCACTCGGCCGAGCATGGCCAACCGCTGGAAGAGGTGGTGGAGGGGCAGAGGACGGCGACTTGGCCCACCATCCCGGCCCTTTCCGTTCCAACACCCCTCCAGCAGCTCTCCATGCCCTGCCCACCCCCCAAATTCCTGTCCGTGCATCCCCCACCCAAGAGGGGTCAGCCACGCACCTTTCCTAGGGCGGCTGCCACCCACGCCTGGCGCTCGGACGACTGCTCATTAAATGCAGAAGCTGCACTTAACAAAGAGGGAAAAAAACTGTCTTGCTCGCTTTCTGTTTTCTTCTTTTTTTAAATTAATAATAAGATTACTAGGGGAAAACATAACCATAGTTTATTTTACCTATGAAATATATTGCTATATTATAAAGGATGATCATGTAACGTTCAAGTACTTCTTTTGTATCGAGCTGTTGAGGCAGGCCGTGGGACTGCCCTCGCTTGCCCCTCATGATTGTTTCTGGGGTTGGAAGAAAAACCTCCTGGGGAATCACAAATGCACCTCCATCTTTTGTGGGCCAGCCAGCTGGATATTTGGCAATGCACCGAGGAAAGGAAGTTTGGGTTGCCCTGGGCAGAAGAGGTCGGAATTGAGAGGCCAGAATTCCTGGGATTCCTTTAGGGAAGGCTAAAGGAATCCCAGCTTGGATTACAGCACCCCAGAGCATGGCCAGTGGCAAAGCTAATCCGGAGAGACGACTTCTCCCTCTGACATCAGACTAGAAGAACCCACTGAGGTCATTCCATGATGCTGGAATTCCCTACCATAAAATTCAACGATAGCCACTAATTTGGATGGCTCTAAAAGGGGATTGGATGCATTCATTAGGGGGAGGCCACTGATGGCTACTAGCCCAGATGGCTATGTGCCACCTCCAGTATCAGAGTGTCTGTATGCACCAGGGGAACATGGGTAGGAGAGTGCTGTTGCTTGTGGCTGCTTGTGTGAACGATGCCAGACTATGTGGATGCTGGGTCTGGGTCCAGCAGGGCTTTAGGTTCGTGGCTTCTGAAAAATGAGTGCTTAAATTGGTTTCGTCCCAGCTTGTAACTTGGATTAAGTCCAAAGGGGTTTGGTCTGTCTGTGGCAGTTGGCATGGGACCTCAAGAAGAGGGGTTCAGAGCGGAAAGCTGCAGAAGGATCTCAGGAAGATGGGAAAGAGGCTGTTTCTCCCTCTGTGGGTTTTGGAACGATTTTATATCTGGAGTTTGCTGCTGGGTGGCACTGTCTGTCGGCCTTTGCAGCTTTAGATGAGAAGTAGACAAACCTGTAGAGGAGGAAGAGGCCTGTGGGGGGTGCTTGCGTCCGTGAACCCCTGGACTTGTCCTTTTCGGCTCTCTCTCCAGCCCAGGAGCGGGGAGAATCAAGACGGAGGGTCCTGCTCCCAGCTTGGGCACGGAGCAAGTGAAGGCCATGAGGAGGAGGAGAGTGGCTGACCGTGCGGGTGATGAAGCAAACCGAAAGTGAAGGCTGGAGACCCTCCAAAGCATGCACCTGGCATCAGGTCCATCAGTGGTGGTTAGTGAGCAGAGCTTCCCCATGCAAGGCCAGTCTACCTCCGAGTCATAACTGCCCAAGAGCAAACAGAGGGCAAAGCATTTCCCTTCCGTGTCCTGGAAAGCTGCTTCCTCTCTTCCTGTGCTTTCTCCTTGCCCCCCAGCCATGCGTGCTCTCGAGTTCCCTTAGGCTGCGGGCAAGTCTCTGGGTGGTGTTGGACTACAGAGCCCACCGTGCCTGGCCATATTGGCTGGGGCTGATGGGAGTCATAGTCCAAGATCATTTGGAGATGGTAAGTTCCATGCTTTCTGTGCTGCTACAGTCGAAGGGGCTGTTTCCCTTCTCCCCCTACCCAGTCGGAAAAGCATTTTAAAAGGGAAGACTTGTTCTCCTTTCTACACCCCCTCTCTCTCTCTCTCTCTCTCTCTCTCTCTCTCTCTCTCTCTCTCTCTCTCTCTCTCACACACACACACACACACACACACACACACACACACGTCCACACCTCACCTTTATGTAAGTCTTTAAGACGCTACAGGGAGGCAACATAACTGACCCTTCCGTTTCCCAAGCTGGAGAGACCTCATTAAGAGCCGGCATTTCACCGAGCTTCGCCTTTTAGCAGCGCGAGGCCTTTCCTCGCCCCGGTGCCACCTTTGCCGTGGCAGGGGCCTTGCTTTTTGTTTTTAATAGGGCCTGGCTTTGGGGAAGAAGCAGCGCATGGCTGAACGCCTGCTTTGCCGCAGAGTTCCTTTAGAGGGGAAAAACCCCGCTTGTTTGCCCGCAAAACCGGTGCCCACAACAGAGCTGCCCCGCACCCAGACTGAAGAATGCCAAATGGATCTTGGTCTCTGAACTCTGACTTGATCCAGATTTCATTATTTTTGGAAGATTCAAAACTCGGACGCACTGTCCTGCTTGTGTCGCAGGAGAGCCGATGCCACCAGGGTCTGCTTGGAAAGGAGCTGGGGGTTGTGATGACAAAACGCGCAGATGGATTGTCCAGACATTGAAAAAAAAATCAAGTTCAGCTATTGGTGCTCAAGGGTTGGCTGCCTCTGACCATGGATGTTCCGTTCCTCTCATGAGGACTAGTAACCTAAGAGCTTAGCTGGATCAAACAATGATCTAGTTCAGTGTCCTGCTTACTCATGGCAGTTGGTCAGGCTTCTCTGAGGGAAGCCCATGAAGGCATCCATCTCCTGGTGTTTGGGCCCAGTGGCTGGCATTCTGAGGTAGACTGCTGTTGAATAGGGAGGTTCTGTTCGTAAGTCATTAATGCAAAAGCATTCCAAAGGAAGCTCAGCATCCCATATCCTGCTGAGGTCCAGAGATAGACTGCTCCTAACCTTGGAGGCGCTGGGGCCAATAGACTTGTTTCTCTTCTGTGAATCAGTCTCAGCCCCTTTTAAATCCACTAAGACACTGCTCCTTGCTGTATCTTGTGGCCACCAAGTTCCATGGGTCTGCAAAACGTGTCAAGATATGGATGTGTCCTAAAAGCTGCACCTAAAAAAAGCCTTTCTGAAACAGGCTCAATTCGTAAAAACCTCCCTCTGGCCCAGTGTCTTGTTTCCAACCACGGTCAGTTCAATGTCTCCGGGAAGCCTCGAAGCAGGTTTCCTCCCAAATGAAAATCAGATTCTAGTCCTCATGACTCACTAAAGGTGGCGTCAGGAAGGAAGGAACACCTGCAGCACTTCCCTACCTTTGCTTGTCCCCAGAACCCCAATCGCAGAAGTTTTATTCCGCTATTGCACCGATTAGGCCTCTTTTCCTCCTTCATGAGTTTATCCAACCCTTCTGTGAGCCGTGATGACAAAGGGCTTTTCCCGAACTCGTGTGTGTTTCCCACCAGGTGAGCTGGCTGCACTCGGTGACAAAACGGTGATTCTTGCCCCAGAGCCAGCGCCGAGGGTCAGAACAGTCGGGCTCGTGCCGAGGACCCACACCCAGCAGGGCCACACAGACACCCCCCCTTCCCAATTTGTTCTTCTGTCTTAGCACTGCCACTTGCTAGCTTCCCTTTTCACAACAGCAGCCTGGAGGAAGAGGAGGAGGAGCTGTTGACCGTGGTGGGGGAAAACTGGGCACCCGGAGGGCGAATACACACGCAGAAGATTTGGCCTGGAATTGCACAGGAAGTGCCATGCAATGTCGCAACTTTGTGCTGGCTTTTGCACACGGAGGTGGCAGAAGTATGATGGGAAGCGAAATGGTGGTCTCGGTTGGCTGGCTGGGGTCTATTTCCCACCTTCCCTCCCCACTCTCCGGACTAATTCATTAGGTTGCCAGCTGACCAGATGAAATGCTGCCCGGCTTGCTCCTCTGCCCTTAAGATCAGCACCGTTTAGAAACCTGGGCGAGGCTTTTTCCAGCATAGTGTTAAAAGCACAGACCGCTGCTGCATCGGGTTGGAGCTGGGGGGGAAAGGTGGCATGCCCTCCATGGGCAATCCTCCTCCCATGGACTGCATGTCAATTTATTCTCCAGTCTGAGTTGGAGGACTGGGTGTTTTGCCTAGGAAATAGGGTCCTCGGGGGTACCAGGATATCTTGAGAGCTGTGGATGATGGTGCTGATTGGCAAACATTGGCAGAAAGTCAAGTCTCCCCAGAAGCAATCATGTCTAACTCCAAACTTATGGCTTTAACCTGTTCACTGTAAAGAAACGAAAAAGTTAATGAAAAGTGCCTTGGAATTTTAATTTAAGAGGTCGGTCTATACGTCTTTACCTATGTGGGTGTCAAGTTATGTAGATCTCTACATAGAAACACACACACACACAAAATATACATGGTAGACAACGCTAATATAAAGACTTTGAAACCCTTGTGTTTTCGTTTTCTTCTCTATCGTCCTGTTATTTCGCAGGGCCCTCCAGACCAGAGGAGAAGAGAGTAGAACATTTCTCCCTTACCTTTTCCTTTAATTTTGTATTCAGTTTTTCCCAAATTGGTTTACAATTTCCACCCCGGCTTTAGATCATCTTGCTGTACAGGTTGGTAGACGCGTCGAATTAAATCACCAAGTGTGTGAATTGGGGGCAGGGTGGACCGTGACAAAATAGCATTTTTGCCAATTCACCCTTAAAAAAAAAACACCACACAACCCTTTACGAACAACCAGATGAGCCTGAGAAATGAACAGCCGGCAGTAGCTGAAATATCCGGTGCTATTGACTGCAAGAGTTCTGTGCCTTTAGGCTGATCGAAATGATCCTTCTCCGCAGCAGCCATTAACTTTCTTGCTGAGTGTTTCGGAGTGTTTAGAAACATTCCCACCGCTCAAAGGTTTTCACCCTTCTCTTCCTAGGTTTTTCTGCAGTGTTGTTTTGGTTAATTCTGTTTCGGTTCTTACCTGCTCATCGGGAGGCCAAGAAAACCCATCAGATGACAAAACATGAATTTGCAATACCAGTACAATGTTCCCGAGTTTGTGACGTTAAAAATGAGAAACCAGGTAAGCCCAGAAGAGGTGGCGTTAAAAAAAACCTGATTTGGTCGTGGGCTGTCATTGTGAAGTCTCCCCGCTTCCCAACCATTGGCTTGGTTGCTGAGTTCTGGAATATTGTGGAACGTTCCAACTGCTACGAAGTGGAAGAAATGTGGGAGCCCCTTTCCTCTCTCCCCCCCCCCGTATGCATATATTCAACATTAAATATATTGTATGCATCCCATTTAAATATGAATATATTCAAGGGTGGGCTTTGAAGAACACCTCCCTGCACATTGTATGCCCCCCCCCCCGCCTCAAATCCTGCTTCAGGAGTAGAAAAAGAGATTTCCCAGGCTGCAAATAATGTTTCGCATGTATGGAACGGCAAGGAAGAAGTAATAGTCTCCCCTGAGACGGAAATATAACTACTGCCTACTGCTTGAGGCCTGAACTATACCGCCTTCACGGAGTAAATCATTTTCTAGTCTCTTTGTTCTCTGGTTAAACTTTCACAAGCTGAGGCTTTGGAGAATCAAAGTGTCCAGGCGTGTGGCGGGGGGGGGGGGGTTGTCCCTGGAGCCATTTGGCTCACTTCTGTGCTCAGTGCAAGAGATCTGGAGTTGGAAGTCGCTGGAGCACCAGAGGCAGCTTGCGGGGACGTGGAAAGCTTGCGTTGCTATTCCCATGCCCCGACTCCTGCCTGCTCCATCCCACATCAAAAGCAGGTGGGCCAAGCATCCCCAGTGCAAATTGGCATCGGCTCGTCTAGCTGGTAGGAGTCCTGTGTCCCAGCTGCCTCAGTCCAGGCCTTTCCTCAGAATTCAGAGAGAATCTCTCTCCTGGGGCGATTGCATTTTTAGATTAAAACAGGCACTGGGCAGAGAGGCAGTAGCCAGGGAAACAAAGGGAATGGGTAAGAGGCGGTAATGTGTTCAGAAGCAGAATATTATCGCTGCAGCGAGCCGAAGACGTGCCTCGGAAAACTGAATGAAAATGTGGGATTCGGAAGGACTCCTATCGCTCATCCGCCGTTGCATGAGCCACTGCATCAAGAATCAAAACCCAAAGGCGATGCTAATCCGCTTTCTGCCGCACTGATCGCTCTCTCTCACACACACACCCTTTCGTGCACAGCAGCAAAGCCAAGATGTCCTCGGATCAGAGTGAATTGCCCTAAATTTTTGCATTTTGCAGAATGGGTACTGCGGTAATTCACTAGAAGCCAGAGCCCTTCTGTCCAGAAAAGCCTGCATGCTAATCCCCACTCGCAGCAGGTTGAGTGCCGACGGAATAGGATTCTGCACATGTCAAAATCTTCCCTCTTGTGTTTCTTAGCGTGTTCAAGGTTGGAACCTGGCCCTCTGGGAGCTGAAAGGGGACCACACCGACGGTGTCCTGCTGTTCTAGTAACATAATAAAAGGCATCAAGCAAAGCAATTAAACAGCACAGCAAAGCATCACACACTCCCCCAGCAGAATTTTTTGAAAATAGATTTCAATGATTTGAAAACAGTGCAGGAACCTGTTATCGAAATGTGTCATTTGTGTCAAAAGGGTGTCCGGCTAAACCAGCTGACGAAAACTATTTTGGACTGAAACGCTAAAGGCTTTTCTTTGAGGGAACACGTTGGGTTTGCTCTCTGTTTGTCTGCCAGTTATCACTGATCCACCAAGGCTGCCAAACATCTGAAGCCAGAAGGACAACCATAGCGCAAGAGAAGCGAGCGCTCCGTGAAGCCAGAGCTGCAAATGTTGCAACAGTGGTGCCCACACATGTCTGCCCGACATGTGGCAGAACACTTCGTGCCCGTATCGGCCTCATCCGCCGCCTGCGGACACACCGTGGACAGCTCACGACCCGCTAGATGTCAAGGTCCTCATCGAAAACGATGGACAGACATCCTCCTCCTCACTGATGGAGGCTGCCAGGCACAAGAACCTCCATCCTCCACGTATTTCTTAGGATTTTCCATAATCTTGGTGCCATGGCAGAAAAGACTTCTCTGTTATGCTCATCCACCAAGCTCCCAAGACGAAAATAACGAGCTGGACCTAATCAGTCAACCTTGGGCAGGTCCGTATGGAAATACATCATGATTGACGAGGAGGACGATTTTAACAGATTGTGCCTCTGGCCACGTGCAGAGTGCTGATCCCTCAACTGCTGAATCCTTGTGAATCCAGGCCAACCTTTTCAAGACTGGCTTGTCTCCCCTTTCACAGATAAGACCTGGGGTGAGCAACGTGCGGCCCTCCCTACACCTCCCCTCATGCACCACTGATGGTTATACTGGCTGTGGCTGATGGGAGTCGCAGGCCACAAGTCGACCACTCCTGGATTAGCTCTCCCCATAGATGCTTGAAGAGGGGGAAGTGAGTTGCCAGAACTCCAGCCGTTCTGGGGGGGCATTGCTCACGCCCACCTAGCAGGGAAGGGCCCGAGGTGCCTCTCCATGCCCACCACAGCTGCGTGTGCGGCTGCCAGCCAGTGCCGCGCTCCTTCAGACCCTGGAGAGCTTTGCTCGGGGCCGGAGCGCCAGGAGTCAGCGGGTTCAGATGCTCGAGGGCCGGGCCGGGCCGGGGAGCCGCTGGCGGGAGCTGTCTGGGGTCCTGGAGCCCCTTCCGTGCGCTCCCCGGATGCGCGCAGGCCGCGCCGGCTGCTTTCAGCTTCGCCCCAAAGCCCGCAGCTGCCCGGGCAGAGCCAAGCGCAGTCCCCAGGCACAGCCTGCGGTGGCCTCCACCCAAGGTCACCCGGCAACACCTGGGAGCGAGGAGGAAACCGCGAGAAACCTGAGATGACACCTCTCATTGTATTCCTCTGCCCGTCATCCGTGGCGCTGTTGAAAGGCCTGTTCGCTGATTGAACTGCTTTGGGAAAAGAGGGGAGAGAGGGAGGCGCGGGGAGGCTAAAGCAGGTGCTGGATCTATTCTTGGTTGAAATGTCAGCAGCAATTACTGGTCTCTCAAGGTGAACAGAGAGACGGAAGCAAAAAGGCATCTGTCTCTCTCTCTCTCTCTCTCTCTCTCTCTCTCGCTCCCCATCACCTTTGCCTGGCTGGAAAGTACATGCATCTCTCTCTTCGCCCGACTCAGAAACGTCTGCGCGTGCCTTTATTAGGCTTTCCAGATGTGAGTCAGCGGCAAGTCTTCAAATCTCTTCCCCCTTTGATCAAACCACACACAAACCGACTGGTTTCGTTGCTATAACCAGCTGCAGCGCGAGGTCTCGGGAAGCTTCCCAACCAGCCTGTGTTTTCCTGGCCCGATAAAATCCCTCAGTGAGGGTCAGTGCCTTGGACCTCAGGGACTTGGCTGTCCATATCTGAAGGACAGAGTCGGCCTAGAGGTCGGGATTCAAGGCAGGGGAGCGCCCCAGCGGAGCCAGGTCTGAGACCCAAACTGACAACATGGGAGCAAAGGGGGCAGGGTGTAAGTTCCAGAAAGCAGTTGTGTATTGCTGGAACTCGCTGCCCGGTGCGGCCCTCGAGCATTCTCCAGATGACCTGCACATGGTTTCCAGTTTTTTGTGCAACTCCCCAATTCTGAAAGGCTGGGATGCCTTTCCCACCGTTTAATTCATGGGTTGAGAATGAAGCTTCAAGCTCGCTGGGCAGGATCCTCATTTCCTCCCCCACTCACCTCTGCTGGCCCTTCTGCAGACGGTGTGTCACCTGTATTGAAGTTATTAGAAACATAGAAACGCACGAGTCAGAAGGGACCTCCTGGGTCATCTAGTCTGACCCTGGCTGCAGCCGGCTCTGCTCACGACATTTTATTTCTTTATTTGTTTAAAACATTTGTATGCCACCCCCATTGCAACAAAGCCTTGGGGTGGCTCACAGCAATACAAACATAAAAATAATTTAAAACTATTTAAAACTGGCCCATCTCGAATAACCAAGTTAAAATACAATAAATACAATTTATAATTAACAATTAAAATAACTTTTAAATAAAAAGGTCTTCACCTGGTGCCAAAAAACAATGATGGTGCCAGGCAGACCTCTCTGGGGAGCGCATTCCATAGGTGGGGTGCCACCGCAGAGAAGGCCCTCCTCCGGGTACTCACCCTCCTTATCTCCCTCACGGTTCCACCATGTGCATGTCCAGCCTATCCTTAAACACCCTCACCGTTGGGGCTTCAACCACCTCTCACGGAAGCCCATTCCATACCGCAAGGGACCTACCCATCAGGAGGTGCTTCCTGGCCGTCCCGTGGGGTTTAACAGAGGTGGAGAAAAAGGACTTGGTAGGAGCGCACCCTTCACAAAGGGTCCTAAGGATTAGCGCTTGAGGCCAAGCCTTCTGGAGGGCCCCAAGGAGACTCCGGATGCTGCGCACAGAGGTGGAAGCTTCTTTCAGCCCACCGGCTGATCCTCATTTCAGAGAGTCTCTTGGGGAAGGCGCCCCATTCCAGCACTGGGTGGGCTTGGAGGCAAAGCGGACAGGGCCAAAAATACTGCCCCCTCCCCCCCAGTATGTCGGTTTGAGCCTCTTTATTTAGAAAATGCATTGCAGCATTGAGAATGGGAGAAGAAACTACGAAAGCTGGGGAAACACCAAATGATGGGGGAATAGGGCGCTTTGGGGGACACGGGGAGGTTGGCGCTGCCCCCAGACTGAGATCCCACACCTCTGCTGCGTACCAAAGCAGAGGCACACGGGAAGTCAGCGCACTGGGGAGCACATGTCTAAGGTGTGTGTGTGTCGGGGCGGGGGGGACAGCACGCCAAATGCCGGCACTTGGTATTTCAAAAGCTGCTGCCTGGATGCAGCTCGGAAAGAAGCACAAGTGATCAAAAGCAGCCCCCCGCCTGCTTCCTGGGCTGAGTGAAGTCAGCAAATGGCTCTGGAAGGTAGCAAGTGGCTCTGAATCCAGGCCCATTCCCTTGACTCAAGCCCGGCTCTGCTGCAGACGAAGATGGCTCGAGCTGGCTTGTCGAAATGGACCCACCTGGCTGGCCACCCCTTGGCCCCGTGGAGCCAGGGACCCCACGGCGGGACTTCCGCGTTTAACAGGGACATGACTGGCCGCCTCAGCCCTTCCGAATGCAGCCCCACTCCTCATGTAAGGCAGATGAGCAATGCATTTTCCCGGCAGCCTTTTTCCCAATAACTGTGTACCCGTCCAAGTTATCCCTGCTGCAAGG
Source organism: Varanus salvator macromaculatus (assembly GCA_023646645.1). Taxonomy (NCBI): domain Eukaryota; kingdom Metazoa; phylum Chordata; class Lepidosauria; order Squamata; family Varanidae; genus Varanus; species Varanus salvator. The sequence continues at coordinate 6,789,170 of JAIXND010000803.1, read as the reverse complement.
CCAAATATTTGGGGGCAAAACCCACTGGGATCCCCTGATTCCAGTTCCCATCAGCCCCAGCCAGCATGGCCAAGGATCGGGGATAATGGGAGCGGTAGCCCAACCGCGTCTGGCAGCAATGCCAGCTCTAGCTTTCTGGCACTCCTGGGCGAGGCGACTTCCGCTGGCCCCCTTCCGCACTGAGTCCCTCTCCTCACTGGCACATTCATTGCCGTTGTTTTCCTCCTCCTCTTAGCATGCAAAGCAGGTACCTCGATTTAAGTACCTTTCAGATTCATTTAAAATCTCATCATGGGATCTGTTCATCTGTGCTCCGTTAATTTCCCCCACACACACACACATCATTTTCTTAAACTTCATTAAAAAAACACCTTTATTTTCTCCTTTTCATTATGACTTTTCCACATGTAATTGTGCTGCCTTTATAATCCTGCTCTCCTCCTCCTGCACACACCCTTGTTTGAAAAACTAGCATTTTCAATATGTCCCGCCTAAATTACGTAACTCTTCCAAGCCTGTTGTTATTGCCACTTAATTCTCCTGTGCAGACGGGACTTGATGTTTTTATGGGCCAGCAATTCAGCCAGAAAGCAAGCAAGGGGAAAAAGAGGAAGGAAGGTGCACAGGAAAAAGAGAGCCAGTGTGGTGTGGTGGTGAAGAGCCTGGGACTGGGACTCAGAGGATCCGGGTTCGAGTCCCCACTCAGCCATGGAGCCAACTGGGTGACTTTGGGCCAGTCACAGACTCTCAGCCCAGCCTACCTCACAGGGTTTGTTGTGGGGATAAGATGGAGGAGGAGGAGGATATGAGCTGCCTTGAGCCCTTTGTAGGAGAAAGGCAGGATATCAATCAATCAATCAATCAATCTAGCTAGCGTTGGGCAATGGCTGAGGCCTGCCCTTGCAGGGTACCATTAGCAGCAGCAGCAAAATGTAGACTTGCTCCTTCACTTCCCCTTTGCGACTTCCTGGTCTGCCGGCTGAGGCCCAGGCAAGAGCGGTGGTGAGGAGGAGCATTAGAAGCTGTCACAGGTGAGCTGCTCCCCAGGTCTCTGCTGCCAAGCAAGCAAGAGTGGGTCAAGAGGAGGATGGGCAAAAGCAGCTGGCCACTCTGGTGGCGAAAAGGTTGACCCGTGGAGGGAGGGAAGTCCTCACAAGCGTTTTTCAAAACCTGAGACTCCAAAACCTAGTGCCGAGGCTGCCGGAAAACCCACACCAATAATCCCTTCACCTTCCCCGTCCAAGAGTTACCAGAAGGGGATGCAGCCGGCTCTGCTGTGGCATTCCTAGGCTTGTTGCCACCACCAAGAAGGCCCCGCCTCTCCTGTTTACTGGCTTGCGTGTGGGGATGAACGGTCACCGAGCAGGGGATCTGCGGCAGAGCATCGAGGAATAGGGGCTCGCAGGAAGAGACAGACGGGCTGCGAGGAAACCCAGCTCCGGTGCTGCCCTTGGTGTTTTGGGCCACAAACCCCATCAGAACTCACCAGTGTGGCTAATCGTCACAGGTCATGGTAGTTGTTGTCCAATAGAGCCAAAAGGTGCCACGGTCAGGGCCTGCATCAAGGGTTTGGCAGGGGCTCGCACTGAAACACGTCCGCCAGCAAAAGCCCCCGGGGGTGGCACCTCCTCTTCTCTACCTCCGCCTGCTTGTTCACCTGCCCTCATCCATTTGCCCCCTGGGGATCTGAAAAAGAAGCCGCTGGGGGGCCCAGGATGGGGAGAAGGTCAGCTGGCCGCCGTGAGACGCCGGTCCCAGGGCCTGGCAGATGCTGCCCTCTGCTGACCGCAAGGGGGATGCCCGGAGGTTTCCTCCCTGCCCCTTGGAAAAAGGGGGCAGGGAGACTCATCTTTTCCCTCCCAAGGACCATGCGAGGCTGGGAGAAGCCAGCGGCCCCTGGCCCTGTTGCGGTGAAAAAGGGTAAAACGGGGTGTGTCCCCCAAGGATCTCCCCCATTCACAGTTTGCCCGTTGGGCTGGAACCTCCCTCACCCCCTTGCTACATCATGACCATTAAGCAGGGGAAGGTTAGGAACGGTGCCGTCTGATGTTTTGGCCTACAATTTCTATCCGTCTCAACCACTGGCCATGGGGCTAATGGGAGTCGTAGTCCAACCTTCTGGAGGTACTAAATTGCGTTACACCCCGGATGGACAAAGTTGAACCTCCTTGGATAGCAACCAAGATTCCCTAGCCAATCATTCCACCCGAGACACAGGAAAGACACAAATCATGACTGAAACATTGAGTTAAAATTCATGACGATGAATGAACGGGGAGCAGTTTCGAGACGTCCCTTTTGGTTCCATGGAACAGATATTAACAATCACCCTACCAAGCCGGTAGTCTCTTTGTTTCCTGATTGTCTTTCCCCTCCTGACTGTACCGACTTCAGCTCCAGAGAGCCAGCACCCAAAAGCTATTAATGCTTCATGGCTCCAACAGGATATTAAAGGTTTTTTTTTGCTTAATGAAACAGATAGCAAGGAGGGTGGTTTTATTGATGTCGCTTGGGGATGGCACCGCTTCTCCATAAATCTGGAGATTTGTAAGCTGGCCTTGATTACTTTGTTCCATGCATGGGTAAATTTTTATGCCCCGCAATGATATACAGGTATATAAACCTCCTTACAGATAATCCCAAAGAGATATACAACTGTGCACAGATATGCAGCTGCTTGGAACAGCAAGAAAAATGATAATAGACTCGAGGCCGGTTTGCCCAGCGATGATGGGAATGGAACAGAGTGGAACAGAGTGGAACGCGACCTATTATAAGCTAGGTAAAGCCCATTGCAACTTCTCATTCCGTACGTGATGTAAACATACCATCAGCCATTAAAATAGGCATTAACATTATTCATCCAATCAGGCATGAGGAAAATCCAGATTAAAATACCATAATTAAATATCAGGATCAGTGAAAATGGCTATTTGTGTTAGACAATCCACTTCAATCAAGAATCAAATTTCTTTCCTCTGCTAGGGAGACAATGTGGTACAGTGGTTAGAATGCTGGACTGGGAAGAGCCGGGTTTAGACAAGACAGCAGTCTTGTAATAAAAGGCTTTCTTAAGTCAGTGCAAGCTAGTTGTGCTGGCTTTAAAATCCAGATGAAACAGACTGGAGCCAGTGTTGCCTAGTTTGCAGAGAGCTGGGCTAGGGCTCCAGAGATCTGGGTTACAAACACAGAAACAGAGCGAGTCAGAAGGGGCCTCCTAGGCCATCTAGTCTGACCCCCGGCTCCAGCCGGCTCCGCTCACAACATGCCTACTAGTCCACATTCACCCACACAGCTCACTGCATGACTTTAGCTCAGTTGCTGATTCACAGCCCGACCTACCTCACAGGGTGGGTGTTGTGAGGTTAAAATGGAAAAGAGGCGACTCTTCTAAGCCACTTTTCTTCCTTGCAGGAGGAAGCAAGCAGGCTATGCCATGTGATGATACACATAACATTGCAGAAATCACGAGCAAGCAAGCATGGCTAGAAAATCAGCTATTAAAGTGGTGTGAGCTGGTAGTAGGTTGATTCTAAACTGAATATCCTTCCTCCCATCCGAACACAGTTGGTCTTCCTGCCTCCAGGCCAATCCCCTTTGCTGAACCCAGACGCTCCTTCGCAGGCTCGGTTTGGCTTCCCACGGTGTCTGAAGCGAGGCCACTTCTGGCCACCTCTGGATCCCCCAGCCTTGCCTTCCCAGCTGCACATTGCAAACCCTCCTTCTCCTCCTCCTTAGAAGGCCCTTTTGCAAGAGAAAGGGACTCACCCCCGACACTGGCCATGAGGCTCACTGCCTTTGAGCCACTCAGCCTGACCTACCTCACAGGGCTGTTGTGAGGAGAAAACAGAGAGGACCACAGAACCTGCCTTGGGTTCCCCGCAGGAAGAAAACCGGTGGGACGGAAATGTCGTAGTAAGAGCACTACACGCAATAGTTGGCGTTCTTTTCTACAGCACCTGGGTGTTGGGGGAAAGGTTCATGCAGCTCCTGTCTAGGACTGCTCACAGCCCTGCATTTCCCTCCTTGTGGATCTCAATGCAGCTGGGGAGAGTCATTAAGATGCTACGGGGGGACCTTCGAGAAAACACAGCCCTGCAGGCTGCCTCTGTCCAGGCTTCACGCTGCTCCTTTCCTGCGAGGTTTGGCTCGGCCTGAAAGGGGGTTGCTATCATTTCATGTCTTTTTCCTAAGGCCCATCACTGCCCCTTGGACGAAGTTTCACTCCTACCGTCAGGGGTTGTTGCCTAGGTGGTCGGGCTGCACCCCCCTTCCCTGACCACCCAGTATTTTCTGGCTTCTGCCGTTTTCCCTTCTTCGAAACGGTTTCCTTGACTTTACGTTCAGATGTGCTGGGATTCCAGCCATGTCCAGCACTAGAACGCAGCACCCTTGCTATCCGGCGGCCTTTGCTTTTTTATCTCAGCCCGTAAGTTCAAAAGAAGCTGAGGACAGCTTTTCCCGACCAACTTTTGTGCAAGGTGGGTTCATACAAGGTACGCGTAATTATGATCGACAGGGTCTAGGAAAGCGTGTCCCTCACATCCTATCTCCAAAGGAACCCGCTCTGAAATTTTCTGTGCTTATCTCAAGCGGTGGGGCTGCCTAGAGATATTCTGGTCTCTTTGCCAGATGGTCAATTACACACAATTATTTACAGGAAAAGCAGCAAATCAACTGACAAGCCCAATCTGCTTGTTGCCAGTAGTTCTCATGCTAATCAAATTAAAAGGGATTTGCTTTCGGGGCAGAGAGGGAGGGACTGAACGGTGAATCCAAATTAATTGGGGATGAATCCTCTCAACTTCCATTTTTAAATTGGAGTAGCTCGATCCGCCTCCACATTCCTGGAAAGCGACATGAGAAGAATTTCAAGTAAGCGTTGGAATAAAACTCTTGAAATGGAAAATAGATTAAGCAGTGAAGGTGAGGCGCTTGGGCTGAAAAAGGGGGAACTCAGATGTCATGTTGTTTGGTCTGACTCTGTACTCTCTGAGTTAAAGTCTTTTTCTCTGGACCGAGAAAAAATAGCCGTTTCGAAGAAACGTGACTAAGGCAGCATCTCCTGCACAATTTGTGAACGAAGAGGAGGGAAACTGGAGTTCTTATTCAAAGATGACACAGCTAACCGAGGAAGATCTAGTTTGAATCTGGGAAGGAAAATGCAGCCCCTTTTTCTTCTCAGTTCAAGTTGTGATGAGTAAGATCTCATAGCAACGCACACGGTACACAATTTTTTGTGTCATGCAGAATCCCAGTTTTAAAAAAAGTATGGATGGGTTTTCCTCCCAGGTAACTGTACGAGACCCTGGAGCACTGGTGCTTTGGAATGCAGAATACTTGACTAGATACACTGAGACAGTTTGTTGGTTTAAAGCACTTTGTGTATGCTCAGAGGCATTTCACACTTTACAACACACTCATATGTTTGAAAATGTTTTTGAAGTTGGATCTACCAGTTCGTATTATAAAGGTACTATAAAATAAAATAAGCCATGTTTAGATCAAATGCCCAAACTCATAATTGTAGGTTTCTAATTTTTTCAGTGTTTTTCCTCTTATTTTGGAAAAAACATTTCCTACTTCTGGGGTTATCAGGTTGTAATAGGTCACTTTGGTACATCAACATTTCTTGATGTTCCTGAGTCCAAAATCCATGCTCATAAAAATGCCTTTCTTATGACTGGGCAAAACTTCACAAGAGAAGGAAGGCTTCTGAGTTCTCCAGATGTGTTAGACTACAGTTCCCACCATTCCTGGCAACGTCTGGAGGGCTTGAGTTTGGGGAAGCCTGGATGACTGCAAAGTAATACTAGTCACATTCCCTTAATGATTGTGTTGCCTAGATTAGTACTTTTGGTTTTGAATGTTTTTAACCAAGGAGCTTTTTGTATTATATTATGAAGTACATTAGTGGTTGATATTGTAAACCTCTTGAGCAGGAATTTTATTTTGGGAAGCAGTATTTAAACTGGCAGAAATGTAATAAAATTCAGAGTGGAGAATTATATTGGCACCATAAAGACTAACACATTTATTATAGCCTAAGCTGTTGTGAAAACCGTCTGCTTCATCAGAAAAATTATTTTTATCCCACTTCTGTGCTGAAAAGGCTCTTACTGTGGCTTTCACAAAATGAGTTAAACAAGGAAATCTCTTCCATAGAACCTAAAAAGTTAGGACACTGAAGGAAAAAAGGAATGGGGAGGGAAAAAGAAAAAATTTCTAAAACCCCCAGCGAGGGACTTGTTTTTCTGGCCCTCCAAATATAGGATTATGTTCTAGCATGTCAGCAGGGCTGTTGGAAGGGCCCTGCTTCCCCTCTAATTTTCCTCAGCACGTGCTTTTGGTGACACTCATCAGAATCATTTAAAAAAATAAATAAAAATCCCCGGCCTTTCGGGTGTCATTCACAGATACACTGCTCATGACTATGGAGGCTCCACACACAGCGAGCCATACCCCGTCACGTGACAACCAGCCCACAAGCCCGAATCACATGACTCAGACGCTTCGGCCCGGTTATGTCGGGCGCGTCCGTGTGACGTCATCATCGAGCACCCGGCAAAAGGATGCACTGAGGAGAAAAAGCGAGAAAGCGGGCCTTTGAGCAGGAAGGCGGAAGGGAGGGGTCTTTTTCTCTGTTTCGGAAGTTTCTGGGCCGGACGTGACGCAACCGGTGAGGGGCCCCGCAGCCGCCGAGGGGAGCGGAACCAAGCGGGGCGGAGAGAAGGAGGGAAGGGGAAGGCAGCGCGGCGGGCGCGGCGCGGGAAAGCCAGGCTGCGTCGCGCATGCGCGGCGCCGGCGCGAGGCGTGCACGGCCGCCTGCGACCTGTAGAGCGCATGCGCGCCGTCAAAGGGTTCGCGGTCGGCTTGCTCCTGGGCGCGCATGCGTGCTGGTTGCCGCGGTATTCCTGTGTCTTGTGCTCGACGGCAGCGGCGCGTTGTTCGGTTCGTCCCCATCTCGCTGCTTGCGCGGCTCTTTCCGCCCGGAGGGGAAGCTTGAGGCGGAAACACCCGCCGTTCCTCCTCCACCCCCCAGCCTCGTGCCCTGCTGCAGGGCGTTGGACAGCGACTCCCATCATCCGTAGCTTGGGGATGATGGATTTTGCAGCCTACTGCAGTCTCGAGGACAGCAGGTTGGAGGAAGGCTCCTCTCTTCTGTTTCTGGGACTGAGCTCGACGAAGCTTACTTCTGAGTAGACAGGAAGGGATAGGATTGCATTGCAAGAGGACTGCGGGTTTTGTTTTTCTCCATTCCCTCGCGCTGCCATATCTCACAAGTGGGGGAGCTCTTTGGCAGGGGAGGGCGACCTGATCTCCAGAAATTTTGCACTACAACTCCCAGCAGCCCTTGGCAGCATGACTAATGGTTGGGGGGATAGAAGTTCCTCGAGCCACTTCTTTTTCCCCCGTTTCGCCCCATGGGAAAGGAATGCCTTGAAAACTTTGGCTCTGTTTCCCCTGTGCCTTGGAAGTAGATCTCGGGTGTGTTGAAAATTAAATGTCCATGTATGTGAAACCACGGCTGCAAAGTTGGCTAAATCGATTTTAAACAAGCTGGGTGAAGTAATCCAACTCATCCATGGGGTTGCAAAAGGTTCCCCTCCGTTAGCCAGGCATGTGCTTTAGAGTCGCGAAAGGGAAGGATGCCTTTTCCTTCAGCACTGCGCTTGTGTAAGTCAAAGGCCGAAGAAGAAGGCAACAAACTATGAGATGCACCAAGCATGTAAGGGAGACACAGGCTTGCGTTTGCAACAGCTGAGCAGGGCTGTCAAGGGTAGAGCATTTTGGAGGGCGTTCACAGGGTCATCCCAAGTCAGAGGTGACTTGGTAAAGGAAGCCGCAGCCTTGAATTTAGAACAGCTCAGCAGCCATGGCATGGATGGACAGGACATTCATTCATGGGGTTGCCTTAAGTTGGAGACAATTTGACAGCACGTAACAATAGCATCTGAGCAGAGACGGCTGGTTGCCCGTTCTTTTCATTCTGGTCTCGGAACCGGGGACAGGAGGTTGTTGACAAACCTTCATTTGTGAATAGTTCCGCCTCCCTCGCTGTATTCATTCTTAGCAAGTGCTGCTGTGTAGCTTTGAGTGAATGTGTGGAGCCTTTGCTGCTGGTAACTATAAATAGGGGACCGACTGAATCTCTGTGCATCCGAGTGCATGGATGGCCTTGGAGGGGGGGGGGGCTTCCCATCTGTCACTGAAATCTGTAAACCGTCCATTCCCAGATCCGCTGCAGGAATGACAAAGTAGGCTGCCAGGAAAGTGGAGAGCTTGAAATTGGAACAAGGGGGACGTGGTAACAAGAAACCTGCCATGTGCAGCCCCCAACGCGACTATTCCTGAGGTGGTGAATCCTTTTTTTAACAATATGAAAGTAGGTTTCTGACCTTAATGTTGGGTGGGGGAGAATATTATCCTTGTTGTGTGTGTCCCCCCAAATGCAATTTTGAGTCTTGCAAGGCTTAAGAAAAATTGGCAGCAGTTCTAATATCTTGGAAAATATTTCCACGATATTAGAACATTTGAACTTGGCAAAGGTGATGTTGGGAAAGGTAAAGCTGGTTGGGTAACTGAATGACAGGTCGGGTTGGGTTGGGTAACTGAACAATACTTGTAAAGCACTTACGCATGTTGTGTTCTTCCGGTTTCCATGATATTGGACTTACTCTGACTCGATGACAATTCATTGGTTGCTTAGTTGTAGCAATATTCATAAGTAATATATATTCAAATGTCCAGTGGATAGCTAATCGATCATAGACTGCCATTTATTAACAAGCCAACAGCAAGGGATTCTTTCTGTTTTCTGGTCCTATCCATAATGCTTCTCTGAGCAGACTTTTTGTTGTGTTTGTGTTTCATGCCGCAACAACAATACACCCCAGCATTTTATACATTGGCATTATGAGTAACCTGGGATGAGAACAGGTAGCTCTTTGCGCAGAATGTAATTAAAGTATGGGATTTGCTGCCAGATGCGGACTTGCCACTGTGATGTCTACTGGCGTAATTGAATGAGACAAATTTACCAGTGGCTGTAATGCACAATGGTTAGATGGAACGCCAAAATTCGGAGGGAGGAAATCCAGGACAGATAAAAAGAAAGGCATTTACTTCCACAGGACAGAGGTGGCCACCAGCCTAAATGGCTTTAAAGGGGAATTGGACAACATTGTGGGTGAGAAGCTATATTTTATTTATTTATTTAGAGTATTTGTATGCCGTCCTTTCGCATAGCCTCAAGATGGCTTACATAAATAAGAAAAATAAAACATAATACAGATAAAATCCAGATCCACCCTGGCTGCAGATTAAAACCTATATAGCTGATGTTAAAAGTTATTAAAATATTGTTCAAATAAAAAGGTCTTAGCCTGGCGCTAAAATGCAAATAACGACAGTGCCAGGCGGACCTCTCTGGGGAGCGCATTCCATAGATGGGGTGCCACCGCAGAGAAAGCCCTCCTCAGGGTACTTTGCCTCCTAATATCTTTCACAGAGGGTTCCCGGAGAACGGCCTCTGCCGCCGATCTCAGGGGACGGGAGGGCAAATACGGAAAAAGGCGTTCCTTTAGGTATCCAGGTCCCAAGCCGTTAAGGGCTTTATAGTAATAACCAGCACCTTGAATTGAGCCCGGACTTCGATGGGAAGCCAGTGAAGCTGATAGAGGACTGGGGTTATATGAGAGTAACACCCAGTCCCCGTCAACAACTTGGCTGCTCTATTTTGCACCATCTGAAGTATCCAGACTGTCTTCAAGGGCAGCCCCATGTAGAGCGCATTGCAGAAATCCAACTGGGAAGTAACCAATGCATGTGTCACTGTCGCCAGGCAGTCGAACTCCAGGAAGGGACGCAGCTGATGGATCAACCGAAGCTACTGGTTCTAATGGGTGTATCTGGCTGTTGGCACCAGTTGCTGGGGAGCATGGGTGGGAGGGTGGTGTTGCAAGCATGCCTACCTGCCCTGCTTGTGGTTTTTCATGAACAGCTAGTTGGCCACTATGTGGGCAGAAAGCTGGGCCACGTGATCCTTTGATCTGATCCAGTATGACTTCAGTGTTGTTACAAACGGATGCTGGGAAGCAGTGACAGAGAGACGACCTTTATTTCTGGGCTTGTGATGTTCTTGCTCGGGCCTTGACCATGATTCAAGCGAGGCAGTTCTTATTAGCCATTAGGGCCCCCTGTTTGTGGACTAGCGCCATGCATCTGTTTGGCTGCGGTGGAAAAGGGTTGCTGACTTAGATGCAGCTTCGATGTGAGCCAGCAGGGGGCGCTCCTAACCGTAGTATAACCGTGCTAGCCTGCTGTCAACAAACCCAGTGCTTAAGCGAAGCATACCTATAGCTTATTTGAGTTGCCCAGCAGCACGTGCAAAGTAAAGTTACCTCCATCCCATAGAATCCATGTGACTGGACACTTTTGAGTCTGAAAAGACAGCTGCACAAGTAGGTCCGCGGCCCCTGCGCTTAAAACTGCTAGATGAATTCATGGAGACAGGCTTATGTGGTGAGCTCTCTGGGGTCTTTAGTCAAATATGTCAGCATACTCGGTCTCGTCTGGGCGTACGCTAACGGACCCAGACGCTCCTGTCTCACAACTCAGAGGGGGCAAATCACGGCTCGAAATCAGGCACTTTCGCTTTCTGATTCACATTGTAGTTGGCTGCTCCCCCCCCCCCCCCCGCCCCAGACTTGAAACTAGCACGGGCTGGTGCCCCTCGTTCTTATTTAGTTAGTTAGTTAGTTAGTTATTTAACATATTTGTATGCCGCCCCCATTGCAACCTAGCCTCGGGGCGGCTCACAACATAAAGAGTTCTTAAGAGTTATGCCTCTGTAACCCTGAAAGATTCTCGCGTGACGACGTCCGTCCCGCATGGCTGTATGAATGGAGAAAGGATAACGAGCCAGGATGCCTTGGATCCTGCCGTTTTTAAGTGCGGCGGCGGCTCTTCCTCTTCCTCTTCCTCCCCTCAGGGCTTTTCAGCACTTTCCCTTTTCAAGCAGACGATTCTCGGGAGAGGGGCTTGGAGCGTCTCTTTCGGGGACTCGGGCCGCGGAACAGGGCACCGAGGCTTTGCCCTCTCCAAAGATGGCGGCCCCGGCTCTGCCTCAGCCGCCGCGTGCCCTTTCGCCCCGTCGCCCGGGCCGACCCCTCTGCCTCGTGCGTCATCACTCCTCGCCGGCGCCTGTCGCGCACAATAGAGGCGGCTTCTTTGGACGGCGACCCGCAGGGACCGCGGGGGGAAGGTAAGGCCAGGCGAGGCGGGGTCAGTCCCGCGCTCCGTCGTGGCGGGAGAGGCAGCCGGTGCCGGTGCCGGTGCCGGTGCGCGGAGCACGAGGGCCGCGCCAGCCCGCCTCCCAGCCCTCTTCTCCGGGCCTAGGGCCGCCGCCGCCTCCCTCCGTAGACATGCACTAACCCGCACCATGCAGCTTGTTCTCCTCCCGCGGAGTTCGCCGCCGTGGGGTTGTGGCGGAAGGCGCTCCTGCATGCGGTTACTCGGATGCAAACTCGGTTGAGCTCGGTGGGGCTTCCCTTCGCGTAAGAGAGGACAGAGGATGGCCGCCTGAGGGGGCTTGAAACGTAAGTTAGGTGCAGCTTGCGGTGGGAGCTCATTGATTCATTTATGGCCCACAGATGGTCCAGGAGGCCCCTTCTGACTCACTCTGTGTCTGTGTTTATTGATTGGGTTTTTATCCCACCCCCTTAGCCGTAAGGCTCCCTTGTCCATTCGCAGCCACTATCTGTAGAACCTCCAGGTTCAGAAGCAGTACACCAGTTGGTTGGAAGGGAGGGGAGCAAAACTGCATGGGCTGTCAGCATGGTCAAATACAGAAGCGCATAGGGTTTTCTACACACCTGTTAAAATTTGTATCTGGGCACCTTAGGTACTGTATCTTACGCCCTCCTGAGCGCTTCTTGGAGGTCTGTGTATAGGAAAAAATGCCGTACTAGGCAGGCCTGTGGTTTGATCCAGAACAGCAGTTCCTAGCTTATCTCTCTTTCTTACCCAGCTTCCTGCATAACTACATCTTTCCATTCCAACTACTGCCAAAGTAGCTCTACGCCCTGTTCCTTATATCTGCAGACATTGCCCATTAGATGTAAGGCAGCATTTGTACACAAAGATATCCAAATACACAGTGCAGAACAGCTTTCCCCCAACCTGGCACCCTCCAGATGTTTCATGTTACATTCTCCACAGTTTCCAACTACTGGCCAGGCTGGCTAGCACTGGTGTCAGCCCTGGAAAGTGGTGCCTTTCAGATAGGCATCTCAGTTGTGGAACTGAAATGATTTGAAGATGTCCCTTCCTAATGATGTCTGGCCATAAACTTTCCTTATCCTTCTCTTCAACAATAGGAAAAGGGCTATCTTATATCCATATATATTAAATAGGGAAAGGAACCTGATTTTTGGCCATGGAGACTGGGCTGGTAGAAATCGAAGTCTAAAGGTAAAATCCTATTCATGTTTAGACTGAAAAGAGTGCTGAAACTCTTCTCTGTCTGGACTTTTTTCGGTCTAAACATGCATAGGATTGCATGTTTAAGTCTGTTACTGCAAAAAGGCATTTAGTGGTTACTACCTATAGTCAAAGTGCAAATGTCTGAATAGAGACCCCCATGGTTTGACTCAGGAAGAGGCAGCTAATCCTGGGCGTCAAGAGCTTTTCAGGTTTGCTGTGACATAAATCCACAATTTCATGCACAAATTGTATAGAGTGTTCAGCAGCTTGTGACGCCACAAATCAGTCAGCCTTCTAAGATGTCACAAGACTCCCTTTCCTGTTTGCTTCACTCTGATTTATGTGCGTGTCCTTTTAGCGTGTGCTGCTGCTCATCTAATAAAATTAGCTGTGTTTCTCCATAGCACACATTTGTCCTTGGTTACTCTTAGGAGCACTGGTTTTATAAAAGAGGATTGGTAACCACCATGGCCAAGGAACCTGGTCAGCACCTAGTTTTACAAGGACTGCTTTGCAGAAGGGATGTAGACCAGCTTCCTCCCCCCCTCCCCCATCCTGCAAAGTGAACCATCAGCGAGACCTGTTGCTACAGGCATCATGTGTTCATGTTTGTAGGGAATGCATGGTTGGGTGCTTTAGAAAGACGGACAAGATTCTGGTGCCTCCTGTTGTTAATAAAAATAGAAGAACTGCACTGGATTAGACCAGCAGCTGAGCATTCTGTTACTCACAGTGGCTGACTAGATACACCTGGGAGGTCCTCAAATTGTGTGTGAAAGTAGTAGCTTTTGACAAGCTGCATTGTAGAGGTAGACTGCCTTTGAACTATGTGAGTTCCATCGTTCGGTGATCAAGCTGAAGCTATATGAGTGAAAAGCCATTGCCAAATTGTCCAATGAAGACAGAAAACCAAAACGCCTACATGTTGGTAAAGAGCTGCCATAAATGCCTAACCTGTTGTTTGTTTTTCAGGGTGTCTTTGTTCTATCTGGTTGCAACTAAGTTATTAATATTTTCTGTTTCTTGCAACGTTTTCTGAATATGTGTCGATGAGAAATAAGAGTGTGGCCTTCTGCATGTGTCATGTGTGTGGTTGGGAATGGTTGTATTGATCTGAGGAGATGCGATGAAGGTTGGTCTCCCTGCTGTTTCTATGCGTAAGCACTTGATTTGTGGAACCAAATGACAATTGCTTTCATCTAAATAAAGGGCATGGCTAAGTCTTAAAATATGGGGAACACTGTAGAAGATGCTTTTTGTATCTTTATATATATACAATGCCCTTCATGTGTTTAAATAATCAAGTAGAGAGCCAGAGCTATAATACTATATGTAGTTTTGGAGTAGTCTTGTAAATAAAGTCATCTGGTCACCTGTGACAAGTCAGCATCTTCTCCGGATGTCCCAGTTTTTGGACCAAGTAAAACATCATTTAGCTGATTTGCTCTATTTAGCCCTATCTTCCTTTGCCAGACTTGTTTTATGTGATCAGTTTTTAACTGGAGATGTCAGGAGTGGAAACTGGATGCCATGCATGTGCTTTTGACCATGGAGCTGTAGCTCTTGGATTGGTTCTTTCTGGGCCTTCAGGTAAATAATAGTTGGTTGGCTGATGATGGATTTTGTATGTACACAACGTCTTATTTGCATGGCCGGTGTACATCCGTTTAAAGGCTCCAAAGTCTGTGACTGTGAGGGCTGCCATGTTTTGCAGAGCGTTAAGTGAATATATAGCTCTTATTTTCTGGATACAGTGACCTGAAAGCTTTGGAGGGCAAATATCTCCTCTTAGGAAGTGTCAAAGCTGCCTTGTGGGAAAGGGAGTTCTCTGCATGTAAGGACCAAAGGAAGGAAGTACCTCAAAGGTGTGTCCACCATAGCTAAGGAAATATGAGTATTTACGGGCCTAAAGACATTGTTGTTTCTGCAGGTAGTGTAAATATTGGGCATGTACTGTTCCTCTAGGATACAGTTACTCCCCTTGAACTCTGTTGCGCGGTGTAGAGTATTGCACTGTCCTCATGATGTAATTTCACCTCCCTGGCTCAAGTGATCAGGCAGTTTGACCAGGCCGGAAGAGCTGCTGTCAGAACGCCAGGCTAGGCAAGCGAGGCGAACTGTGCCCAGCAGGTTTCTTTGCATGGCTCTTTCTTCTAAGAGCGCCTGCCTGGATGTGAGGGAAGATAGGAGCAAATTGGATCGCCTCTCGGTCTCTCGCTGGGAGTAGGAAGGAGAGTATGAGTTTCTCTTCTTCTATAGTTTAGATTTCATACCTCCTTCTAGGAATTTAAGCCGGATAAAGCAATACAGTGAAGCTTGTGTAACTGAAATTTGGGGCTTCTGGGTCCATCTAGTCCAGGGTTATTGGCAGGTACTGCAGTGGCTTTCCAGAGCTCCAGGTGAGCTTCTTTCCTAGAGCTGGCTGGAGATGCTGCGGATTGACCCTCTGCCCCTGAGGCACAGACTCTCCTGGGGCTCTGCAGATGGGCTGACACAGCCACTTACCAAGTGGGAGCAGTCCTAGATAAGACTAATGCTGAATTGCAGAGTTCTATAAAAACTGCTTACGTCCTGCTTGAGACTCAGGTGCAGTTCTCATGCCCCAAACAGAAGGGTGGAAGCTTGTATCTAGGCTGAAGATCACGCTTCAGGGGGCTGTAGCTCAGTGGTAAAGCCACGACGATGTTGCATGCAGAAAATCCCAGGTTCATTCCTCAGCATGGCCAGGGAGTGCTGGGGGAGAGGGGGGACCCAGCTGAATCGCCGGAGAGCCACTGCTAGTCTGTGCCAACAGTGCGAGACTAGATGGAGCAGGAGTCCGGCTTATCATAAAGGCAGCTCGCTGTGCTGTGCTTGAGCACCAAACCCCTCAGCGTCCCATAGTAATCACTTAGACTAGCACCCCTCAAGCCCCTCATTCTAACACTTCTGGAGGCGCACCAGGTTGGGGAGCCTGTGTGAGGCCTCTGCGTGGTCAAGGAAGCTCTCTTCCTGCAGGGGAAGAAGTTGGGGGGTCTTGCCGCTTTGACCTTGCATGGCTGATGTTCTCAGGGGTGCTTTCTGTCACTCTTGGAGCTGGGCAGAGATGGCTGAGCATCTTCCCCACCCACCCCTGCTATCCAAGGTTGAGGCTTGGGGCTCATATTTTACCTGCGGCAAACTCAGCGTGACAAGTGTAATTCTGGCCACCTGCATATAATCAGTGCGATTTATGCATTAAGGCCTCCTTGGCTTGTGTCAAAACCTTGAAAATGGTGGTTTATAGGCAAAGTGGCAGAGTTTTCTGTGCCTTGACGTACCTCCTCGTAGTAACGCTGCAAATGGTATAGCAGCTTGTCCAACTGTGTCGACTCGGCAAGGGCTTGACAGTCAAACCCAGCGAGGGGACAGGTCTCCTGCTGCGTGATTTAGCATAATCTGCCTACTGTCATTCCAGTCTAATTTGCACAAAATCCTAATCCTGTATAAACTTGTGATGAAGAGTGTGCTAATCTCTTTAATACAAACTTAATATATTTTGGATAGTAAAGATCAGGGCTTTATGTACAAAAGAATGTCTTTGTGCTACCATAATTTAGGAGTGGTGCGTATTTATTTATGGGTGAATGCAAGAAGCCAGGCTGTTAGTCACAGCATTTGTTGTAACGCCTTCCCTGTTGGCTTTTTAGGCATCTGCATTTTAAAAGCAACAGAGGTCTTCTCCATGCAGGTAGCCCTTGTGTCCTTGTTCTGCTTCCTGGTGTGTGGTGTGCCAGTCAAAGTTCCATGTTGTGTAATGACATACCTGCCCAGAAATGGTATTAAGTCCTAGACCAATGGACCCATTCAAGGTCACCTAATGAGCTTCATGTCTGAGCTCGTTTGAACCTAGCACTGTAGCTGCTCCTTGCTTGTGATTGATGCAATGTGTGTCTGTTTTAAGTCATTTTGAATATGGTAACAAATTGTATATAGCCATTGTAACCTGCCATGGAGGTCTCAGTTGGCTTTTCACGCCACCTTTCCCCACCAGGTGGGCCTCCAGGTGCGCTAGACTATATCTTGCATGGCAAATCTGGAGGGAACAGGGTTGCGGGGATCGTTCTTAAAAGATTCCACATGAAAGAAAGGGCCATTTCCTGATCCAAGCATGAACGGAGAGCAGTGAAGGGCACAGATAAAGCTTGAGTCTCGCTCTTCTGACAACCCCGTACGGCGTGTAGAGTGATACCACTCCCAAGATGGCTGTTTTCTAAAATGGGGAACCACGAATGGGACTTAAGGATGGCTTGCAGCCTGCAGGATTCACAATCCGCACAGCCCGTGCAAGAGGGGCTTTGGGCAGCCCACTGCCCAAGATGGGGCAAGTGCCTCCTGGCTTTGTCTCGGCTTGCACAACGCTCGGGCAGCACTGGCAGGGAGAGCTCTTCTGCAGTCACTCTCCGTGTTTCTCATTTTGCACCTGGAAAGGCGGCAGGTTATCTGAGCTTGTTAATCAACACCAGGGAGGAAAGTTTAGGCTATGCTGTTGGCAGCTCGCCCTTGACCTGATCTGGGACACTTCTGCGTTGCTTAACACTTCCAGCATGAGGTGCTGGACAGCTTTTGGGGCTCTTTTGGCAGTCCAGGTTCCCAGGATGTGTCCAGAAGAGACGACTGGGGAAAGTCTGCCGTTTTTGTGTCATACAATGATCACTAGCTTGTGTGTAGAATTGTGTCCCTTAAATTTCTGAGCCCTGAGGTCCTTTGATTTCTGACCTAAAGCTTGGAGCTAATCACATCCCCAAAGGGTGTGTGAGACAAGAGAACCACCCAACCTCAAAGGTAGCCCTTTTTCTGGGCCTGCAACCTTTGAGGGCTGGCCTTTCTGTTTCGTTTACTGGGACCGATTTCATGATTTGATGGCGCTGAGCGCAGATACGCATAGGAGTGACTGGCCCCGATGAAGGCTGATAGGAAGGACATGAGTCCAGAGCAGTGTTAAAGGTGGGTAACCCAGGAGCCCTTATCAAGCCAGCCGTGCCCAGCGTGTAAATAAAACAGAATTTATTTGCTGGGGATTAAAAAGAGATAAACCCAGAGTGAAGTTGTAGTGCTTTAAATTCTGGTGGCACATTCAGCTTAAGCCAGCATCAAGAGATGGTGAGTGCAGTTTTGTTGGGGGTATACAAGCAAAAGAACATTACAGCTTAAGCAGACGTAGAGGAAATAGAGGGAGTATGTAGGGAGCCCAAAAGTAACGATGAAGGAGGATTCTGTACAGGATAGCAGATAGTATGTCCCTGCCGTCGGAGCCCTCCGTCATGCCCGCCGTGAGGGGAACTGAGGAGGAGGAGGAGAAGGGCCTTCTCAGTCATCACACTTGACCTTTGAAATTCCCTCCAGGGAGGGTGCGAGCGGCACCCGCTTTATCTTGCTTTTGGCACCAAGTTAAGACTTTTTTATTTAGTATCTGTTTTTAGATTAGATTATTGGTTTGCTGCTGGTTTATTGTTTTATTGGTTGCCGTTACTGGTTATATCATTTGTTTTCCTCTATGTTTTATGGTTTGTTGGTTATTGTCATTTATTTGTATTTGTATTTGATGGTGGGCTGTGAGCTGCTCAGAGAGCCTCTGGCTATGGGGCAGCGTGCAGAGGTGATCAATAAATAAATATAAGTTGAGTGGGTTAAGATACAAAGGTCAAATAGGTCAGGGGGCTCAGGGCAGACATCCCTTAGCATATCTAAACTGGGTGTGAGTGAGAAACAAGACAATCCAGAAAGGTGCACCTGGCGCGGACACTTTATTCATTTGGGGTGCCAGGTTAAAACCTCCTTAATTACCCAGCATCTTAAGGTTTGATGGCACTTTTAAGATAGGAATTTTGTTGTAAGTGTTTTCATGCTAGCTTAATTGTGCCCCTCTGTTGTGAGCCGTCTTGAGACCTGCTGGTATAGATGGGATGTAAGTGCTTTAAATAAAATAAATATATAAGTTTCCCAATGTCCATCTTAATAACCGTTTAAAGCTGTTCTGGGCGTTTTAGGGCTCTCTGCAGCCACATTATGGCTGCTCTTTGGCTCATTTAGTCCTGACGCTAGCTTTCCCCAGCCTGGGTCCTTCTAACTCTTCCGTTTGCATCTGTGACTGGGGCTCATAGGAGTGGGAGTCCAGCCGCAGAGAGCTGGTGCCTCGTTGTATGTGGTGCTGGAACGGAGGGCCCTGAATTTGGGGACACGTCCAGCATCCCTGGGTGGTGGAGAAAGGAAAGTCTGGCCTGAGCACATCCGGCATGAAGCCGGTGGGCCACGGCCATGATCCGAGGAAGGACTTTGCCCGGCAGCGCGAAGCTGTAATTGCTCCTCTCCGCTTGGGAGGGAAAGGATCCAGACACGGTATAATCGGATACGGGCAAAAGTGCCCTGCTGTTTCCTTCGGGCTGATGCGTTGGTTGTGGCCCCACCCCTGCGAGTGAAAGGAGAGACGGCCAGATGGGGAAGAGGGAGGCTGGCCTTCAGGAGAATTGAAACTGAAATTTATCTCTGCCCAGCGCTGGTGTCGTGTGTGCCTTCTCTCCCTCCTTCCCCTCCCTTGGCCCCGGCCCTCACTGTTGCGCAGCCCCAAAAGAGGGTCCCAGCGCCTCCCGGTGCATAGGGGTGCTCGCCCTCGCCCCCTCCAGCCCAGCCCCCTCCTCTTCGGGGCGCTGCCTCGTCTTGCCAAGAAGGTTTGGCCTCTTGTGTGTCTTGCCACTGGGTGCAATGCCTGGGCTTTACCAGTACGGAAGAGAAAGAGGTAAGGATCTCCCGTTTCCCCCCTCCTCCTCCTCGTTTTACAGGCTGCAGCAGCTTGAAATAGGGATCGCCCTCCCTCCCTCACCCCCACCCTCCCCCAGGTTTGCCTGTTCTTTGGCCGCTGGTAAGGTGAAGGTAGCTGGGTGCTTGAAGGCAGTTGTGGGGAACAGAATATAGGGCTTGTCTCTGGGGCCTTCAAACGACCCAAGAAAATCAGAACGTGCTTTTGCCCATGGAGAAGATGAAGAGAGGGGGGTGCTTTTAATTGCTACCAAAAGGACCCTTGAACGCTAACAGATTCATCATGGTGTATTGCACAGTAAGTCTGCGACTTCTGAACTTCTGCAGTAATTCTCTTGTGTCCAGACGTGTACAGGGGTGCAAAGTAAGTGTGAGTGTACTTTGGAGTAAGGTGTGTTGACCCCCCCCCCCAACCAGGGCTCGCCTAGTAGATCTATATAGGGTGGTGTTTTAAGATGGCTGTCCCTCAGTGGTTCATGGGATACGATGCGTTATTAGGTTCGTGGGGTTCTACAGGTTTGTTGTGGTTTCAGCCCCCAAACCCATCACATCTCTGATAGATCTTGCCAAAAGCGTGTCTGGGAGACCTGGATCCGAGGCCCCACACTAGTGAGATTTACTAGAGTACCGGATTGAAGGGATCCTTAGCCTGGCCTGGTAAATAAATAGATACTCTGTAGTCCCACACTTCTGATAAAATTCAAGTTGTGCTTGGACCGATTGACAAATTCGCTCCTTCCGCAAAGCGTAGCCTGTAAGGACGCACCAGTTCTTGGTTGCAGCGCTTTGCTCTTAAGTATCTAGGAGTTAAAATCTCTCATTGTTCTTTCAACAAACCAAAAAAGATTCTGGTTTCTTAAGGCCCAGGGAATTATTTTTCACTACTCTGGATTCTGCATACCTTCATCAGTGAGTGACTCGGTTCGTACTTCTGAGCCAAGCTAGTTTGTTTTGTGGAGGCTTTACCTCCCTCCCTTTGAGGCAGTTTTGTACAGTTTGTGTGTGTGTGTGTTGTGTGAGAGGGTTGAGGAAGAGGACTGTGACTGGAAGTTGTAGAAAAGTGATGGAGGGCACAGAGCAGAGTCCAGCAGATGAGTGTGTGCACACAAGCTAAAAGCAGTCCACAGAAAAGGTCTGCCAGATATTAGGGTGAGTCTGATTTAGGATGAGTCTAACACATTCTTAGGGTGAGTCTCTTTCTGCAAACAGGTGGACTAAAAACTCGCTGCTCCAAGACAAGAAGAAAAATACAGCTGAGTCTGTCAGGGGTTTGCTGTTCACTTGCCATGGAGATCAGTCTTCTGCGTGGTTCGCACTGTTTGCTGTTCCGAGGGGCAAAACCGTTGGGCTTTGGGTGCGATGTTATGCATGTTAAGACAGAAATGCTCAGAGCCACAACACATTTTTTGGTCTAAACATCTAGGATTGCTCCCTTAACCAACTTTTTGGCTGTGGGCCGCTGCATAAAGTTTGGACAGCTGATTCAGGCTTGTCTCCTCTTCTACCGGTCTCCACTGTCCCTCTTCGGACAATCTTGGCCATACCTTTGCAAGAGCTAAGGCATTTCCAGCCATAGGGAAAGCTACAGAAAGGTTGGGTCTCCTTATAGAAGACTATCGCTTAATTAATTTAAGCTTGTTTAGTTTGTGAAAATGACTGCCACAAGCTGAGGCCAAGGGCACTAGCTTTTATTTTATTTATTTATTTATTTATAACATTTTTATGCCGCCCCCATCGCAGAAAGCCTCGGGGCGGCTTACAAAGCAGGATAAAACAAACATAGAATAAACATTAAAAATTCGGAGCATCTCGGCTGTATCATAAAGCCAATAAATAAAAACAACAGTTAACAATTAAAATATCGTTTAAATAAAAAGGTCTGGGCCTGGCGCCGGAAAACGAATAACGACAGCGCCAGGCGGACCTCTCTGGGGAGCGCGTTCCATTTTATTTATTTATTTTATTTATTTAAATTTTTATATGCCGCCCCTTGCAACAGCCTCGGGGCAGCTCACAATACTAAATTTTAGAGTGCTTCAAAGCTGGTGACTAGATAAATTTGAGGGTCGTGGTCTTATCAGTAGTTACTGACCATGATCGTTCAGCTGAATGTGTGAGCATACCATGGCAGGGCTGGGGAGAGAGTCTTGCCTTCTCCTCGGAGTTGATTGGCCAGCTCCTGTTGGTGGTAGGGTGCTGGGCTCGACCGGATTCCTGTTTCCTTTCTCAGTTGTGGCCTTATCCATACTCCTGCTCCCCTGCACACTCACTGTTGCAGAGGAGTTACGAAGCTATTTGTTGCCTCCCTGCCGCTCTCCCCACCCATATTCTGCAAAATAATGGGAAAATATTTTATTCTGCAAAATAATTCGTGCGCAGGCCAAACTAAGAGAAGCTTCTCCCTTGCTGTGCTATGAGAAATCCCGTTATTTGGAACGCCAGCAAAGTTGGGTTGCTTGTCTCTCTCTTGTTGCCCAGGAGAGCCTGGGTCAAGCAGAATGCTTTGGATCGAGGCCACACTAGCTCTGGCTTGGAGGAGCATTTCTCAGTCCCTGACGCGTTTGTAGGCCCCCTGGTTTCCTTCAGCTACTTTGCTTGCAGTACGGGAAATGGGCCGCACTGCTCTGGAGGAGGAGCAGGAGCAGGAGGCAGCGGCAGAGGTTGGTGTTGCCCAGTGTGATCTTGGGAGTTGGGGCAAAGAGGCCGGTCAGGTCGAACCTTCTGGACACCAGTCGGCCTGTAACCAAGATCTGAAACTCGCCCTGTTCTCTTGTTTTCTCTTTGCCAGGCCTCTGCGCAGCAGCTCCCGTGAGAGCGACCCCCAGCTGCCCCTCATCTGGCGCCCACGTGCCCACTCACGCCCTCGTGCCCCCGCAGCACGCTATGAGCAGAGGGGTCATTCGAGGCAGAGGTTCAGACCAGGCACCCCCAAAACACAGCGGCCACTCTAACCCCGCTTTCTTTAACAGTCCTCTTGTCCCGCAGGGAGGTGGCCCCGAGGATTTTCACCAGCGGCAGGTCTTCTTCCTTAAGGGGCAAATTTCCGAAGCGCCACTGCTTCGCACTCAGACCGAGAGACCCCCAGTGTCCCGGGGCTACTGCCAGGCTCAGAGAATCTCCTCTCTACCCACTCACCCGAATTTCTCCTGCGGCCATTGGGGTGGTGTAGCCGAAAGACCTCCCTGTAGCAATCGCTGGCTGGAACAGAAGCAGGCTTCTCAGACCCAGCCGAAGTACGGCGGCAGAAATCCAAGGAGTAGTGCCGACCGGCTTGCCTCAGACTTGCAGAGGCTGCATGTAGACAACAGCAGTGTGGAGCACAGGCTCTTGGCCATCTTGGGGCAGCTCAGACCTGGGGAGACAGAGCCAGCTCGCTGGTTTGCCCATAAACTCAGCATCCAAAAGAAGGAGGTGAACCACCACCTCTACAAGCTTCAGAGGCAAGGGAAGTTGTGCAGGATCGAGGGGACCCCTCCACTGTGGAAGCTAGCGAGCTATCCCAAGCCCCAGGCCACGACGCGGCAAGCAGAGCTTGCCAGCTGGAGGGATCAGGGCCAGCTCCCAGGTTTTGGGACTGGGCAGGAAGAGGGCGCTCTCTCTGACTCGGAGCACCCTGCCGACTCTGCGGACATGGCTGAAGTCAGGGAGAAGATCTGCAACTTTCTGTTTGGTGTCGAGGACTCCACTGCGTTCAACCTCGCCAAAGGCATCGGCTTGTCCAAGACCAGGGATGTCCATGCCACCCTGATGTCCCTGGAGAAACTGGGAGACGTCTGCAAGGAGAATGGCAACCCCCCCAAGTGGTCCCTCACCAACAGCAAGCGGCAGAGGATGCAACTCACGCTGAAAGCCAAAGAGGTCCGAGAAATGGTCCCCCCCGCCCCCAGCCCCATGCATGCAGAGCTGCCGGCCACTGTGCCGGCCCCGCCTCTTCCTTCCCCTTCCCCTTCGCCGCCCCTGCTGCCGCCACCCCCTCCACCGCTCGAAGGTGAGGAGGAGAAAGTTGAGAACGGGCAGCAGGCATCTGAGCCAGTAGAGCAGGGGGGCGGCTGCTCCCCCCGGACAGGCCCCCCTCGCAAGCAGCCCCGGTACCACTGGTTCTCCAGTTATGACAACTTTGAGAACGGCAAGTGGGCCACGGATGACATCCCGGAGGACCTGAACGCCATCAGCAACAACCAGGACGAGTCGCGGTGCATCATGGAGTCCCCGCTGTCCCCCAGCTACGCGGCCCAGTTTGAGACGGCCTTCCAGTGCACCCCCTTTGAAAAGCTAATGGTGTGTCAGAAAAAAAACCCGGTCAGTGGACTAATCGAATACACCCAGTACACATACCAGCATTGTGAGTTTGTCTTGCTGAAGCAGAGCGGGCCTTCGCATGAGCCACGGTAAGGAAGAGTTTCTCGGCAGCAGGGAGGGGGGGCAGGGATTGGGGGAAGGCCCTCGTCCTGCCTGGTTCATTTAGTTTTTGTGAATGCATGCCAGCCATTCAGCAAAGCTTCCCAGGCGGTGGGCAGCACAACGCTTCCACCCATAAGAGTGGAAAGAGCATGTTTAGACATAGCAGGGAAGTGTGTGTCTCAAAGTTATACAGAGTCATAACCAAGAATAAAAGCCAGCAGCAGTGCAGAGATCTAGAAATGCACTTACACCGTTTTTAAAACTGAAGGCCTTAAGAAGCTCACTGAATTTGCCTTGGCTTCCTGACAACCTTGCAAAACAATTTCACTAGCTGAGTAGAGAGTCAAACTGCGGACAGTGAATGGTCTTGCGGTCCAGAAATGAGTGTTCTCTTTCAGCCGCTTACAGCCTGATGCTACAACAGAGTTTCTCAGAGCGCAGATGCATTTCCCAAAAAGGGTGATTCCTCCCAACTAACCAAGTACAGGGTTGTAGTCTTTGTTTCTTCTCTGCTTGGCTAATGGTGCTCTCCTAGCGGTTACAAAGCACCACAGTTGACCCTAACGGTTAATAGCAGTAAGATTTTTCTGGGCCTCTGTAAAAATCCAGTCATTCATCACTTAAGTGCAGGAATCCCTCTTTTGATCTTGCTTTCCATCCCCATTAAACTCTCTTTTCTAACAGCACAGAAATGATGACACAGCCGTCTTGGCTAAATTATCTAATAATGTCCCTCAGATCTGCGAGTCTCTAAATATAGATTGTAAACTCTATGGAGCAGTGGAGGTGCTATTGAAATCCTGCGGAACAACAGATTTCGCCTTCAGAAGGCTTTGTGAAGTTGGGTAGCATCAAACCCATGGCGAGGGGAGATGGTGGAAGCTGTGTGTGCTGTGGGGGAACAGAGGTCCCCTTTCTGCCCCCTGCTTCTTGGCTCTGACTCGCTAATAGTCCCTTGAGAGTTGAGAATTGCTCCCCTGTGAATGAGTAGGAGAGAGGAAGCTAAACTGAGTTAGGGGTGCATGAAATGGAGAAGGGGTGCTGGAATGCACAGCGCTAACCCGCTTCCTCTCCCCAGATGTTTAACGGGATGCTCAGTTAAAGCTTTCCGTTCTTCCGCAGTAGCGAATCCTTAGTCACATGGCAGCAGGGTCTGGACGGGCGGCTTGTGTCAGTCTCTGGCGGGAAGCCTCTGCCACCATGCGGAAGGGACGCAGCGCACCTCCTTCTCCACCTCCAGTCATTTGGGAGAACTGGGTCGGGTTGCCGCGCTCCCACTCGCTTGCGTTCTCGCTAGTCACGATACTTAGAGCACCTGGGCAGAGGCCGTCTCCCCGCTTGCCTCGTTCAGCACCCGCGGAGTGCCAGTGCTCGCCGCCACCTGAGGCCTCGGCAGACCCGCCAGACAGGCAGAATGGCCTGTCCCTTCCCAGGCCTGAGAGAGCGCAGGCTGCCCTCACTCTTGGGCACCTCTTGAGGCCCCGTTGTAACCTGGGCCAAGCCTTCACTTCCCTGTTCGCCGTGGCTGCCCCCAGAACGTGTCTGCGTTGACGTCCAGGTGCCATCAAAGCTTCTTGGGAGCTTCCTCCATGCAAAGTCCCGTTATTTATTTATTTATTTATTTATTTATATTTATTTTCGATTTATATCCTGCCTTTTTCCTACAAAGGGCTCAAGGCAGCTTACATCATTCTCCATCTCCATCTTATCCCCACAACAACAACCCTGTGAGGTAGGTTGGGCTGAGAGCCTGTGACTGGCCCAAAGTCACCCAGTTGGCTCCCTGGCTGAGCGGGGACTTGAACCCTGACTGCCTGAGTCCCAGTCCCAGGCTCTTCACCACGACGCCACACTGGCGGCAATAATAGCATAATACCGTAATTACGTATTACTGTAATAGCGGTAATAGTGGCAAGTTCCCCAGAAAACGCAGATCATGGCAGAGGCCTTTGCCAAGGGCCCCGTTAGCGCATGCACAGCAAGCGTGAAGCCCGCTGACCAAGAGAGGGAAGGACCGTGTCACTCGCAAGGAGTGTGTTGGCAGGCAAGCCAATGGCAAAAGAGTTTGCTTTGGTTAGGACCCAGAGCTTGGAAGGGAGCCCGCATGTGACGGCATAACTAGAACCAAGAAATCCTTCAGCTGATAAACCCAGCGAGGCCGCCTGAGTGACCCTTAGCAGAGCTGTACCCTCTTCCCCCGTCCAAACACGAAGAGTTGTTGTCAGGATTCACGTCGGTGCAGGGACAGCCGTGGGAACTGCCCCACGCTCCTTGGATAACAATGTGGGACCAGGGCACCCACTTCCTCAAGACATACAGGTAGTGTGTGTGCTCGCGTATTATGTTTTTCACCCATTTCTGCAGGTTTAAATTCCAGGCTGTGATTGATGGCCGCCGGTTCCCTCCAGCGGAAGCGGGCAGCAAAAAGCTGGCCAAGCAGGAAGCTGCGGCCAACGCCATGAAGATTCTGCTCCACGAAACTGAGCACGAAGGGGAAGATGCCATGGAGCCCGAGAAATCCCTCTACGAAGACAGCTCCCTCAGCGAAGCTGAGGTGAGAGGTGGCTGGCAAGAAGCGGAGTTTGCACGGGGGAAGCTGGGGGTGAGTTTGGACCAGAAATGCAAATGGGATTGCACCCCGTGTAAAGCGGCGTGGCATCCGGTCACGCTACCTTGGCATCCTTCTAGCCGCACGGGCCTTAGGGGGCACTGCCCTTCTCTGGTAGGTTAAGCAGCCTTCCCCAACCTGGTGCCCTCCAGCAATGCTGAGACTATAAGCTGCATCATTCCCACGCAAGTGGTGGTCAAACCCATCTGGAAGGGGTGAGGTTGGGAGCGGCTGGTGTAAGTATTGCACTGGTACTTGCACTGGGCTTGGACTAGTCTGTCCAGGCCCAGCCCTCAAGTGTTTGAATGAGCCGGGAGGCTAACTGCAAAGCACACAATGGTGTTCCACACATCTCCTTATCAAGAAACCCCACAAGAGAGCCAGTGTGGCGTAGCGGTTAAGAGACTGGGACTGGGACTCAGGCGATCCGGGTTCTGGTCCCCGCTCAGCCATGGAGCCAACTGGGTGACTTTGGGCCAGTCACAGCCTCTCAGCCCAGCCTACCTCACAGGGTTGCTGTTGTGGGGATAAGATGGAGGAGGAGGAGGATGTAAGCTGCCTTGAGCCCTTTGTAGGAAAAAGGCAGGATATAACTCGGAAAAAAATAAAATAAAAATAAATGAAATAATTGGCATGCTTGGCTTGAACTTTCTTTTAGAATTGGGTGGGCACGGCACTTCCCTGAGAGGTTGCGGCCTGCAGCCCCTGGGTGCAGAGTGTGTCTGCCCTAGAACAGGAGCAGGTGACCTGCGGCCTCCCAGGCGCTGGACTACAGCTCCCATACTCCCTGGCCATTGTCCATGCTGGGCGGGGCGCGTGAGAGTGGCAGGCCAAAATGTTTGGAGGGTACCCGATTGACTGGAGAGGCTTCTTGCTTTGCAACGCATGGCTTTGGTAGCAGAAGCCCGAGGTGCGAAGGAACTGCTTTCCAGTGCACGAAGCGAGAGCACTAGAGGCTTGGTGGGTCAGCGGGATTTGCATTCCAAATCCGCAAAGAGTTCCTCCAGAAAGCAACGTCCTAGAGGATTGCTTGCCAGTGGCCTGAAACTGGGCCTAGGATCTGTCCGGGATGGCCTTCTTTCATTTCTACCCCCTCTCTGTCCGCCCACCTGCCCTCCCCCATCCCTAGCCGGAGCAAAGTGAGCCAGAGTCTTCATCGACGACGTCGCAGCTCAACACGCTCTCTGGGAAGAATCCCGTCAGCGCTTTGATGGAATATGCACAGAAGTCAGGCAACATCTGCGAATTCCAGCTGATCTCTCAGGATGGGCCCCCTCACGATCCAAAGTAAGGATGGGCTTGTGTGTCTTAGGAGCATGGCCAGGCTGGCTTTCTGAAGGTTCCGGCGTCCGTGCGAGTTGATCAGCCGTAAAGCTGTGTCCTTCCAGTGGAAGAGTGGGGCAGGGTTGGGGCTTGCGGCAAGGACCAGGTGAGGGAACACCTGTTAGTGTTGCCCCAGTAAGGGTGTCGCTTCTCCCCTCTCCTGGCGGAGGTTTCCCCACTGAGAACGAAACTGTAGTTCTGTGTGGGGTGGCGGGAGAAAGAAAAGGGTGCACACCGCACAGGCACCGGGCTGGTTTTCTGCAGGGGCAGCTGCCACCGCTGCTGCTGACCCAGGGCAAATTGGACCTGCTCCCACCTGTCCAGCCTCTCCCACTTGCATGGGGTCAACCTGGTTCTCTTTCCTGGTTGCAGCAGAGCCTGACCGAACACTGGAAATGGCTCCGGATTGTGGTTGATTAAACATGTAACTGAGCCATACAGACACTCATCCCCTCTCTGCTTAATATCCTTCCCCCTGTCACCGCTTCCTAGACTGCGGGCCCCTCGAGGACAGGGAGCTGTCTCTCACCGTTGAGCGCCGTACACATACCAGGCCCCCGTAGGAGCAGGAATGGTGATAGCAACGCTTAAGTGGGCCTCCACTGAGCCAGAACTGCATTGAGCTGACCCCATTCTTTGCCATGGCCTCCTATCCAGGTTCAAGTACTGTGTGAAGGTGGGTGACCGCGTGTTCCCCGCCGTGGTGTCCAACAGCAAGAAGGGAGCCAAGCAGATGGCAGCCGAAGCCGCCATGAAGGGCCTCAGCGGCGATCCAAGCGGCTTCCTCGAGGTAGGCAGGCCTTTCCCCGCTTCTCCAGGCGTCTCTGCCCAGCCTCCTCCTCCTCCTTAATAGGCCCCTGTGCTCTCTCTCCCTCCCTCCCCCCTCTCTGTCTGCCTCTCTCTGCTTGCTTGACTTTAGATAGAGGGCCCGGATGAGCAGCCTTCAGAGGCGCCTGGTGGTCAGTCCATAACCCTGGACGAGAGCAAGGCAGCGAGTGCCAAGGGGATCGGCGAGCTGATCAAGTACCTGAACTCCAACCCTGTCAGTGGCCTTCTGGAGTACGCCCGGACCAACGGCTTTGCTGCCGAGTTCAAGCTGATTGACCAGACGGGGCCCCCCCACGACCCAAAGTGAGTTGCTGCGCGTGTTCCTCCAAGCAAGCTGGAGCGTCTGGCGCGCGGTCTGTGGGATGCGCAGGCTGAGCCAGACTTAACCGGGATCCTTCGCTTTGGTGGGTGGCGGCTCTCCAGGCTCTGCCGGAGGCCCTTTCCCTGCCTGGGTGACAGAGCTCCTTTCTGTGGAGAGCACGCCGAGCTGGAGCCCTCGCCTTGGGAAGCAGGGCCAGTAGAAGAGGGTCTCCTGCTCACGAGGACTTCCCTCCCCGTGGCAGGTTTGTCTTCCAAGCCAAAGTGGGAGGGCGCTGGTTCCCGGCCGTCACCGCACACAGCAAGAAGCAAGGCAAGCAGGAGGCAGCCGATGCGGCTCTCCGGGTCTTGATCGGCGAGACGGAGAAAGCGGAACCTGCGGAGGGCATGACGATCACAGAGGTAGGGCTTGCTCACGCAGACTTGCTGCGTGGTCCATGGGGGGCTCCCCCCCTTGCTCCCCCCTCCATGGTCTTGCACCACCCCGAGGGGTCAAGGCACATGTTGCTGCTGGGCTCGGCTGGATTTTTTTGTTTTGCACTTTGTCATGAGTGATGCAGCAAGCTTTTCCTTGAACGAGTCTTCATTCATTAATACTCCTCTGTTAGAATACATGCAGGGCTTCCCTTGGAAGCAGGGCCTGTCCTGCGTCATTTCGGGGTGTATTCCCGTTCCTTTCAACCATGTCTTGGCAACAGTAAAGATGCTTTTATGCAAGTGGAAAGCAGAATTTGCCAAAGCACCGACTGCACGACCCCTTTCCCTGTTTTCTGGGAATTTGGAGGTACTTCCCAGGAACATGGACGAAAGCTGAGCAGCAAAATTTGGCTTTTCGGTCATCTCTGAATCTTAAGCCATCTGGCTTGGAAATTGGGGATATAATTGGGAGATCCAAATGCAAATCAAATACTCGGCATTGTCCAGGCCTGCCTTGTCAAGGTGTGTAAACTTTCTGTAGTTTTGCTCTCCGGTCTGTTACTGCCGGACTAGCTTTCGGTGAATCTCGGGGTTTCGCGTAACAAAAGTAGGGATTCCTGATCACCTCCTCCCTCCCTCTCTCCTGTCCCCGCGCTCTCTCTGGCATTGCAGCTCCCCGTGAGCGGAAGCACCCTGCACGACCAGATTGCGATGCTGAGCCACCAGCGGTTCAACACCCTCACCGCTCGCATCCAGCACAGCTTGCTCGGGCGCAAGATCCTGGCTGCCATCATCATGAGGAAAGGACAGGACGGCCTGGGCGTTGTGGTGAGCATCGGAACAGGTAAGGAAGGAAGGCTGCTTTTCCACAGAAGTGGGACCAGAAGCCCTGTGGTTCAGAAATGCTCAGTTTAGCAGTAGGCCTGGCTGAATTGTCTTAGGCTAAAGTCTCCCGGACACGGAAGCACTGATTGGTTCAAAATTGAGAAAGGAGTTCGGCAAGGCTGTATACTGTCGCCCTGCCTATTTAACTTATATGCAGAGCACATCATGAGAAAGGCGGGGCTAGATGAATCACCAGTTGGAATCAAGATTGCTGGGAGAAATACCAACAACCTCAGATATGCAGATGATACCACTCTCATGGCAGAAAGTGAAGAGGAACTAAAGAGCCTCTTGATGTGGGTGAAGGAGGAGAGTGCAAATGTTGGCTTGAAACTCAGCATTAAGAAAACTAAGATCATGGCATCCGGTCCTCTTGCTTCCTGGCAAATATATGGGGAAGAAATGGAGGTAGTGACAGATTTTATTTTCCTGGGCTCCAAGATCACCACAGACGGGGACTGCAGCCAAGAAATTAAAAGACGCTTGCTCCTGGGGAGGAAAGCTATGGCAAATCTAGATAGCATACTAAAAAGCAGAGACATCACCCTGCCAACAAAAGTGCGTATAGTCAAGGCTATGGTTTTCCCAGTTGCAATGTATGGCTGTGAAAGCTGGACAATAAGGAAGGCTGAGCGCAAAAGGATTGAGGCCTTTGAGTTGTGGTGCTGGAGAAGACTCCTGCGAGTCCCTTGGACCGCAAGGCGATCAAACCGGTCAGTCCTGGAGGAGATCAACCCTGACTGCTCTTTAGAAGGCCAGATAGTAAAGATGAAACTCAAATACTTTGGCCACCTAATGAGAAGGAAGGACTCCCTGGAGAAGAGCCTAATGCTGGGAACAATAGATGGCAAAAGAAGAAGGGGACGGCAGAGGATGAGGTGGCTGGATGGAGTCACTGAGGTGGTTGGTGTGAGCTTGAGTGGACTCCGGGGGATGGTGGAGGACAGGAGGGCCTGGAGGAATGTTGTCCATGGGGTCGCGATGGGTCGGACTTGACTTCGCGACTAACAACAACAACAAAGTCTGCCTGCTTCTGGGATTGGAGGATTATACTAACCTCCTTCACGGGCTGCTGTCATGAGGTTAAAGCTTTCCCATTGCTTTCAAACCTGGTTCCTTCTTTTTTTTTGGTGGCGGTCAAATCAGAAACGGTTTCTCCACAAGCGTACCTTTAAAATGGTAACCATGACCTTATTTATGTTAAGAATCCCTGTGCCATATTTCGGGACAAAGGCTTTCTCCAAAGTAGCTTCCAAGCAACAAAAGTGAAAATGAATACAATGGCATAAGCAGTTGTGCGTGGCCATTACAACACCAGCCCAGAATATATGAAAACAGAACCCAGGGCAATAACTACATTTTTTTAAAGTGCTTTGGCAGACGGGGTCATGGGTCGCAAGGCTTCCCAGTTCCATGGGGTGTAGAGTTATGGGTTAAGAGCCAGTGCGAGACGTAGTGATTAATGTGTTACACTGGGGAGACCAGGGTTCAAGTCCCTGCTCAGCCATAAGCTCATTGGGTGACCTGGGGCCAGTCATCCCTACCTACCTCGCGAGGTTGTTGTGAGGATAAAACAGCGGAGGGATCATGGAACCCGTCTTGGGTTCTTTGCAAGAGGGAAAAGGGCAGGAGGGAAATGCGGTGGCAGAAGCGATGGGGAGAAGAGGAGGAAGGAGGCCATAAAAGCAAGCTGACGTACTTGTGCACAGCACCTTGGCGTTGGCAGGAGGGCTCATCCGCTCCTGTCTAGGGTGTAACACAGTGCTGCATTCCCTTCCTGAGGGTCTCAGAGCGGCTGGAGGGAGTCATTAAGATGCTGCAGGTGGGACCTGGAATCGAACTGCTCCTGCCCAGGCTCCCAGCTGCTCCGTTGTTCCATCTTGTGCCCCTTGCATTCTGTGTCCAGGGAGATTTTTCCGGTGCTTCTGGAGGCTCCCGTAAGCCTCCTGCACCTCCCTCTTGTGTGCGGGGAGCTCTTGTGTTCGTCCTAGAAGGGCTTGGGACTCGGCACAGGCAGCTGATGTGGCGTGTGGTGGGCAAGGTGGGGCAGCGACAGTCACAACTGAAAGGGCATCATTCCAAAGGGAGGAATGACGCCAAGACGTGTGTTTCCTGTCTCTCCGGCCCCCCAATTCGGCACAGCATCCCTTTGCCTGCTAAGGTGGCGAGTGTGTGTCTCCTTCAGTCCCGATGGGGCAATAATGAGGCAGGGACTGCGCTGACACAGTCAGTGGCCCTCGGTTCCACATTTGGGGTTCTTGATTCCTTCGGAGCAGCTGCTCTTGCTGCCAGTCAGTTTTGCACAGCAAGCCAGGATTCAAAACCGGATCCCCGAAAACGCGGGAGTTTTCGGTCGTTCTGGTTGCACTTCCAATGTTCGCCGTGCTGTTGGAAGAGACCCTCCTGGGGCTGTGGTCAGTGGCTCGGATCAGCTGTGCCCTGCTTGCGGACTGTTTGTTTCTTCTCTCCACCGGCCAGGGAACCGCTGCGTCAAAGGGGAGGAGCTGAGCTTGAAAGGAGAGACGGTTAACGACTGCCATGCGGAGATCATTTCCCGACGGGGCTTCATCAGGTGAGGTGGAGGCCCCTGGATGAGTCCCAAGGAGCCACTGGGGCTACGAAGCAAGGGAGGGGAGCAGGCGGATCTCGCAGTTGGCCTTCTTCGAGAGGAGGAAAATGCAGGGAGGCTGTAAACACTGCCTGAGAAAATGGGAAACCATCCTATTGAACCGCAGAAAACAAGCTCCTTCAGCGATAGCCTTAATAAGGCACTGCTCTGGTAAGCCAGGTGGCGGTAGGACCACCCCCTCCTTAAGACATCAAGAGAAAGAAAAAGTGGCACTTTGCAGACCTACCCTGTGAGGCGGACCAAGGCTGCTCCTCCCATACGGCAGATGTGCGGGCTGAGATGGACCCATTTGCTGAAAGCAGAAACACAGAAGTTTGTGAAGGAGAAAAAGATTCTTGTGCGTTTTCTAAAAATGTCCAGGGGGTTAAAACGGGAGTCACAGGTCTGAGCGAGAGGGACTGAAAGTTTAACGCTCCGTGTTCTGACACTCCGTTCCAGATTTCTGTACAGTGAACTCATGAAATTCGACCCCTCTGCGCCGGACGACAGCATATTTCAGCCACTGGAAGATGGCAAGCTGAGGATCAAGGACGACATCACTTTCCACCTGTACATCAGGTGAGTCCCAGCTGCGGCTTGTGCCGACGACCATGTGCGATGCACTCGGGTGGATTTGCCTGCTGAGATGAGCTGGGCAAAAAGAGGCACAGAACCCATCCACCCTGCATAGCATTTGTATTAAGAGATGCATGAAAAGCACCCATGACCAAATTAACTGTTGAAACCAACTCACACCATGTGGCATTGCTAAATCCTGACTGGGTTACTGGCCAGGGAGAACCGATCTTGAGGGACCACTTGACCTCCTGCAGCTAGGGGCCCAAGTGGACATCGGCGGGAACAGGTTCCAGGCAGGGAACTGCAGCCAAGCAGGCCCCGCTTCACTCCTCCTGGGGCTCCTTTGGAAACACTGAAGGAGTTGCGGGGGCAGTCACATGCGGGCCAGCAGTTTGGCTGAAGGGAGCAGGGAGAGCCCAGAGGGGGAGGAAGGAGGGGCCAGAAGGAGGAGGGAAGAGGCGACTCCAGAGGGCAAGGCCAGCCTTCCCTTCGCACACAGCACCTGAAGGATCCCGGTACGCTTTGGAGCTGGCAGTTTATTTATTCATTTAGAGTTTTTCTATGCCGTCCCATCGCTTAAAGCCTCGGGACGGCTTACATAAAATAAACATAATACATATAATACAAATTAAAAACGCCGATTCATCCTGGCTGCAAATTAAAACTTATAGATAACATTAAAAGTTGCTAAAATACTGTTTAAATGAAAAGGTCTTAGCCTGGCACCAAAAAACAAATAAGGACGGCGCCAGGCGGACCTCTCTGGGGAGCGCATTCCACAGATGGAGTGCCACCACAGAGAAGGCCCCACTCCGGGTACTTTGCCTCCTGATGTCTCTCCCGGGGGCTCCCAGAGGAGGGCCTCTGCTGCCGATCTCAAGGGGCAGGAGGGCAAATACGGTTCCCATGAGCCCTGGCCGGCCGAGTCAGTGGCATAGCGCAAAGGCAGCGGCAGTCCAGCGCTGCCTGGAGGAGTTCGGCGCCTGCTTTGCGTCCGATCCAGCAGGGCTGAGGACGTGCTGCGGTTCTGCAGTGCCCCCCATTGGCCATCAGGATGGCTTCATGCAGGGAGGGGCAGAGCGTCTCCAGGATCCAGATGTGGGGCACAGATGCAGGATGGTCGCCAGCCTTGTGCCTGCGGTAGAATCCGGCTTCCTTCGCAGCTTCCCTTTAATGTTAAAAGGAAGTCTCTGCTCTGTCATGTGGTTATGAAACCCCTGAAAGGCTCGGGCAGCGCCAGGAGAGAACTTCGCGAGCCAGAGGCTTGTGAATAACGGGGGGGGGGGGGAGGTGTTGGGAGGAGGGGGGTTGCCCTTCCATGCCCCTTCCCTCCTCCCCAGCGGAGGAAGCACTGCAGCTCCCCCCCCCCCCACAAAGTATGCCTAAAACTGCAGTTAAGCAATCGCTTGAGTAATTGCACGTGACCTGTGTGCCGGCATCTTCACCTCGGTCGATGCATGTTTGGCTGGAGCTATTGAAGCATCGCGTAGAGGGCACTGGAACCATCCTTCACCTTCTGGGATGTTGCAGGTCATGACACTGCCTTTCCCTGACTCTGCCGGAAGCTGTTTTAGGGTACCTGCTACGTGGATGTCCTGGTCCAACCAAGGCAGCCTGTGTCATTTTCTTAGGAAACAGGACTACAAAGACAACACAGAATTAATTGAATCCACCAGTGAAAGAGGCATGTGGGTTATCTACAAACACATCTCCGTTTTGTTCTGTCAGCTCCCTAAACAGGCCAGCAGCCTCCTTCCCCTGGGCTGTGAGAACAAAAGAAAATGCCTCTTGCCGTGGATTTTATGCGGTTGCACTCTCCCACGATTGCCGGGCCTGTTGGAGTGCAGCTGGCTCCCCCCCTCTTCCTTTTCCAGGGAACAAAACCATCTCAGTGAGGCATACGGCTTCATTCCCACAGGCCGTCTCTACAGAACAGTTGGGCAAGGCAGCTTCAAAGCCATTACCTGGCATTCTTCCTTCTAACGGGATTGAAGGCCATTGTTTTTGTTGGCTACACACCCTGCACAAACTCAGCAACAGTCTCGCCATCATGCCAGTCAGGCCTGAACAATACAGCGTGTTTTGTCGCTTCTTCTTCAGCACAGCACC
Source organism: Varanus salvator macromaculatus (assembly GCA_023646645.1). Taxonomy (NCBI): domain Eukaryota; kingdom Metazoa; phylum Chordata; class Lepidosauria; order Squamata; family Varanidae; genus Varanus; species Varanus salvator. The sequence continues at coordinate 6,753,834 of JAIXND010000803.1, read as the reverse complement.
TTGTGGGGATGGTGCTCTCTTTGACAAATCCTGCAGCGACCAGGCCAACACCGCCGGGGAGGGCCAGCACCAGCCGCTTTTTGAGAACCCAAAGCAGGGGAAGCTGCGTACCAAGGTGGAGAACGGTAAGGCTCTGAAAAGTGGAGCTCCTGCAGTTTCTAGTCCTTATGGCTTGCCCTGTCAGGTCCCTGCGGATGAAGTTCTGCCTTCTCAGGTCTTGGGTGGCACAGGTGTGAGCCTGCCTGGAGGCCGTTTCCTGCTGGGCCAGACCAGAGAGACCCCTCTGACCTCAGGGAGGAGGTGCATCTCAGAAGCAGACACCCAGCTTTTCACGGAGGGGCCCAGCTGTCGTCCCCAGCCCATCCAGGGAGGACCCGGAAAATTGTCTGCCGGAAGCCTCCATGTTGCCAGCACCGTTGCAAATTCTGGGCTCGGTGGAGCAAAATTCTGGGCTCCTAACGGGAGACGGCTGCTCTAGATTCCTTCAGCCTGAAAGGCTTGCTCCAGTTATTTGATCTATTACCGCTTTCACATCCCGCCCTCTTCCCATTTGCAAGGAGTCCCTGCTGACCTGCAGCTCCTCTTCCTCCGTTTATCCTCACAGCAGCCCTGTTAGGAAGGCCGGCCGAAAATCAGCAGTGGCTCAAATCGGCCCGCTGAGCTTCATGGCCGAGCGGGGACTAAGAGGTACGTCTTCCGGGCCTCAGTCCCAATCCAGCACCCCTTTGCCCGCCCTTCCCCGGGGTTAACTCGCTTTGCCCCTCTGCCGTGGCAGGAGATGGTACGGGTTCTCCCGTGACCTTCAACTCCACCACCGAGCCGCTGCGTCAAGCTTTTCCTTGCTGGCTCTTTACCCGCAGAACCGTGTGCTGTGGCAGTTTCCACAGAGCATGCCAAGCTGTGGCGGGCAGTGTTGGGTTACCGCTCTGCCAGCGTGCAGTTAGAGTGCCATTTAACCATCGTTTTGTTTGACGGGACTCGCGGGCCTCCATTGCTTCAAGCAGTGAGACGGATGGTCAGGTGCCAGCTGAGACAGCTTTTGACGCAGAGAGAGATGGTACGCTGAGGAGAAGTCAGCCAGCTCTTTCCAGCCTTCCCCAGCTGGACATCCTCAGGAGGCTGGGCGATTCTGGGGGAGCGTCTTCTGGGCAGCAGGTGTGGAAGGTCCCTCTGTGCTCGGATGTGGTCTCTCCGTGTGAGGGCGGTACCCATTTGAGACATCGGGATGCTCGATTGTCCCACCCACATGCCCTGGGGATACCATCTCTCTGGCGGCGAATCATAGAACAGTATTGTTGGAAGGGGCCATGAAGGCCATCGGTTTCAGGACTCCAATTCACACCACCCCACTCAGAAGGCTGTGGCTGGAGACCACACCAGCACTGACCTTGGACCTTTGCTCTGACCCAGAGAAGCAATATCTGACTGAGGCTTGCGTTCTCACAGGGGAAGGCACCATTCCGGTGGAGTCGAGCGACATCGTTCCCACCTGGGATGGGATCCAGCATGGCGAGCGCCTCCGGACCATGTCCTGCAGTGACAAGATCCTGCGCTGGAACGTGCTGGGCCTGCAGGGGGCGCTGCTGTCCCATTTCCTGCAGCCGGTCTATCTCCGCTCGGTCACACTGGGTATGTGGCTCTGGAGGAACCTTCTCTCTTCCACTCCTCTGCCCCGGGAGTCTCTCGCCATAGCTGGAAACTCCCAAGCGGCCGACATCAGTCACGGGGCACAGCGGTCTGCAGAGGCGCACAAAACCAAAACCCTGCCACTCGCTGGCAAGATGGCTCTGCCAAAGAAAATAAGGCTGTTGGAGTGGCCGAGCTCAGGCGTGGCTTTCCACCTCCGCCCTTCCGGGGAACCAGCGGCCGCGCGTGATGGGGCAGCGTGGAGGCCATGGTGCGGCGACGTGGCAGCCTTCCCCTGCCGGGTTGCCGACGCAGCCGATGCGCCTTCCTTTGTCCTACCCTTGCCGTGAGCTGCTCTCCAGGTTCCGTTTGTCACTGCTTCTCTCTCTCCAGGCTACCTGTACAGCCAGGGCCACTTGACGCGTGCCATCTGCTGCCGCATGTCGCGAGACGGCAGCACGTTTCAGACCGGGCTGCCCGAGCCGTATTTTGTCAATCACCCTGAGGTAGGGCTTTCTTCCAGCCTGGTTTTCCCCTTGCATTTCCCCCCGGGAGCCCTGCATTCCAGATGCTATTAATTGCTTTTTGTGAATCACCCTGCCTCTCTCCTCCCACCCGCCAGCCTGGCACCCTGGAGATCTGTCAGACGTCAGCAGCTGCTCTCCCCACACAGTGTGTTCCTCGGCCAGGAGGCTCAGTTTAGGCATAATCACCTATACCAGGCCATCCGTGCCTGTGGGCTTACAATCTCAAAAGCCAGAACGCACAATGAAGACGAGGTGTGTGTGGGGGAGGGGGACGATTAATCATTGCAGTAGGACTGGCCATACGTCTGCCTTTCATCTTGTGCTCAGGACAAAAAGCCCCCATGCGCCTTCTCGTGGGGTGGGTGGATTGGGCCTGTGCTCGCTCGCGCGTGCGCGCTCTCTCTCTCTCTCGCTCTCGCTCTCTCTCTCTCTCTCTCTCTCTCTCTCTCTCTCTCTCTTTCTTTCCATACTCCTTGCAGGGATTTCGCTAATGGAATTCTTGCTTTTCTTCCAAGAATCGCCAAGCGGAATGCATAGCTCCCCTCTTTGTCAGTTTGCCTCCACAACAATTCCATGAGAGAGTTTAGGCCAGGAGACTGCTCCCAGCCCTGGGTTCCTCTCTGGAATTCGGGGCTGGGTGGGAGAACTTCAGGCCTGCTTGGCTGGCCCTCCTTTGGCCACTGTACCGCTGAGTCCCTTTTTCCGTGAGCTGGTAAAGACGCCCGCTCCTCCTGTGGATGCAGTGTGCTGTACTCATATCTGTGGCCACAAACCAGACCCCCTTAGCAGAAGTGTAATGTACCAGCTGCACTGTGGATGTATTCCTGTCACATCCTTCCCTTTTTCCACCCCAAGGGACCCGAGGTGGCTCATGTAATCCTCCTCTCCCCACAACAACAGCTCTGCAAGGTGGGTTGGCTGGTTCAAAGTCACCAAAATGAGCTTCAGGCCAAGTGGAGACTCCACCCAGCCCCTTTCCAGCAGCCAGCAGAGCTCTTCCGACTCTTCCATCAGGGACTTATCCCCAGGAGCAGTGCAGAGAATCCAGGCTCATTATCCCTGTCTCTCTCTCTTCCCCCGGTCCGCCTCACCCTCTTACGGACACACAGGTTGGCCGAGTCAGCGTCTATGACTCCGCGAGGCAGACGGGCAAGACAAAGGAATCCAGCGTCAACTGGAGCCTGCCGGACGACACCGACGTTGAAGTCCTGGATGGCACGAAAGGCAAAGTGGATGGGTAAGGGCAGGCGATTGCCTCTCCCGGTGGCGGGTTCGGGGGGGGGGGGAGACGTGGGGGGTGGTCCTGCTTGGGAGGTGGGCTGAGGGCATGTGCGGTGCTTGCTGAAGCTGCCCGGTTGAGTTCCTGAAATCTCCAGGTGGGGTTGAAGGGACCCTGCGTTGCTGCCGCTGGTCCGGGTCAGCAGCGCCAAGTGAGGTCCTCTGCAGCCTGGTTCTGAGGCGGCCGGCCAGAATTGCAGTGTGGGATTTACGCTCAAGCCAAGGATGCTCACCCTAATCCTTTGTTTCCCTTAAGGCACTAATCAGACCTACTGATATACATACTGCTTGGTTCATAGTACATTTACTCGTATCGATACCCCACGATTTTTCCTACAAGGAGCCCAGGACCACTTGCCTGGTGCTCCTCCATTTTATCCTCACAGCAACCCTGTGAGGTAGGCTGGGCTGAGAGGCTGTGACTGGCCGTAAGTCACTCAGTGAGATCATGACCAGGTGGGAAAGAGAACCCACCTCTCAAGCCCCAGTCCAGGGCTCTCAGCACTAGGTTAAACCGGCTGTGTGTTTGCGACTAAAAAAACCCATCAAGCTTCCACAGCAATCTGAGACGACAAAGCCCTCGCACAAAAAAAAACAGGAGCGGTAAAAACATTCAAACGAGACGGAGGCATATCACCGTGTGGGAGCCTGGCAGCCATCCTCTGCCTCTCTTCATGCTTATGAGACTTGGGCCCAACATTCAGCGCTGCACCTACTGGTGCAGCGTTGTTCCTAGGTGGGCCGCTTCCTTCGCACGTTCCCCTGGTACTTCTAAAAGCAATTAGCCGTTCCAAGGCCTCGAGGAATTCATGGGCCTGGTTGTGAACTTAAACGGGAACTGAAACATAATGTGGCACTTAGAGCGTAAGACTTATGTTCTCCTGCCCCATTAAAAAGACACGCGCACCGTTTCTCTGATCCGCACGCTTTGCATTTTGCACGCAGAAGGTCCGGTGCAAGCCGCTCCGTGCGTCAGCTTCCCAAAGCATTTACCTTCCGTTTCCCTCCTGTGTCGACAGACCAAAACTGGAGGTGTCGCGGGTCTCCAAGAGGAACCTGTTTGCCCTCTTCCAATTGCTTTGTGCCAAGATGGATCGCCAGGGCCTGCAGAAGTTTACTGTGTATGCGGAGGCCAAGGAAGCGGCCGTCACGTACCAGAGTGCCAAACGACAGTTTTTCTGGGCCTTGCAGGAGATGGGCTACGGTAGCTGGATCTGCAAACCCCAGGAGGAGAAGACCTTTGGTCTGTCTGAAGTCTAGAAGCTGTGCATTTTATTTTATTGCATTGTATTTTTTGGATGCAGGGGATTACGGGAAGGGGTATTTTTTATTATTTTAGGTTTCTTTGTTTTTTAACAGGAGCAGGAAAGCTAACTTAAGGGTTCTGGAGGCCTTCCTCCAGGTTTAAATTAACAGCACGTTTTAATTCTGTTGGGAAGGATGGAGCTCTTCCCCTTCTTTAATTTTTACCCCTTTTCAGCAAACATGAGCAAAGGAGTGATCCAGATGCGTGTCCGAAAGAGAGCGAGAGAGAGAGAGCGAGAGAGAGCGAGAGAGAGAGAGCGAGAGAGAGAGAGAGAGAGAGAGCGCGCGCGCGCGAGAGCGCGAGAGCCACCAGCCTCCATCTGTGCCCCCTTTGCTGGTCAATAGGCTGCCTTCTTTCTGTCCCTCCTCTTGGATTTTACGAAGAACCCCTTTCCCAAGCTGTGAATCAGTGTTCTGGTAGCTACACAACACTTCCTCTGCCACCTTAGCTCCCTGGGTATTTCTTTCTTCACTTGGTTTGGATGGGGATCCAAAGGCTGGGCCTCCCTCAAGCTTGGGGAGACCCCACGGAGTTGGCCGGCCTCGTTTTAGGCGGGCTTCAGCCCTCCCGCAAATATTTGGAATGCCGCATGGCTCCACCTGGCTGCAAAGCAGAGGCCAACTCCCTGCTCCTTCCTGGCCCTGTGGGGAAGACCCAGCCCTCTTTGGGGTGGCTGTTCCATGGGCGGCCACGATACAAGCTCCTGTGGCGTGCCACCGGCGTCCCCATCTGTGTCCGTCACTGCCTCCTTGCAGGTGTGTCCTCATGGCAGCTGTTTGATGGTTGTTTCGAGCTCAGCTGCCCCTGACCGGGGCAAGGGAGGGCCACACGGACCAGGGCAAGAGGGCATCCTTCCGTGAAACAAGCTTGTGGGCTTCTGTTGGCACCAAGGCAGTCCGGATGGGGATGGCGGCAACGTCTTGGGTCTAGCACGACGGGGCACAGTGGTCTTCCCCTTGATTGATGGGGGGAGGAATCTCTTTCTCCTCCCCCCCCCCCGCCCAGAATGGGTGCTTGGGCGGTGTAGGTGTCGTTCCTCTGGAGCACAGCCCTCGTGAGGCCGAGGGGTCTCTACAAGGTGACTCGCCTTCGACACCCACCCACCTTCTTTCACCTCTGTGGTAAAACTGCATGGCCGGATCGTAACATGCGGAGACTCTCATAAGGCATCGGATGTTCGATCCTCTTGGAGCTCCACTTTGATCTCACCCCATACGTCCGCTGAGGCAAAACTCTTCTCCAGGCTGTCCCATTTCAGGATGCACGGCTCTGGCTTGGATCGCTTTCTCCTCCCTGGGACGATACGGAAACCCAGCACTGCAGCAGGAAGGCTCTCGGCCAGTATCTTCTCTGCAACGTCTTTCACTGAAAGAGGAAACGTACGGAGGCGCGTTTGCGCAGACGGAGGGGCCACTTGTGCTCTGTCAAGGCACGGCTCAGGACTGCCACCTCCGGTGCTGTTCGGTGCATTAAGGCGGGTGCTGAGTGCCGTCGGACTTCCGTGCAGGATCGCACCCCGAAACTGTGAAGGGAAAAGTCACTGCTTGGCCTCGTAGCTCCTCGAATGTCCCTCCCCAGTCCTTAAGCAAGCCCTGTGTCTCGACCCCCACATCCAAGCTCTTGGCTGCTGCAGAAATTTTGGAGCTAGTCAGAGGTGGTTCTTGTGGCTCCGCGGAACCCCTTCCTCTGAAGCTACCCAGGGATGCCTTTCGCTTGTTTTTCCATTGATTTTGGAAGCTGGAAGCAAAGCAAAGCAGCGCATCACTGCGACGCTGCCAAGGGCTTGGATCCGCGTTTCACCAGCTCCCCTTCCCGCTGGATGGGTGGGCAGTTGCGGTAGTGGTGTGACAGGGGAATTCTCTTTATGCAAACTTTCCAATTGAAGGCAGCCTCTCCGATGGCACCACCACCACCTTCCCACCCATCCCTCGTCCTCCGTAGATCATCTCATTCCTTAGTTGTGAAGGCTCTGGTGAGCAGAAACAAAAAGCAGCTGTAAATTTATCGACGGCAAATCCAATCATTCCCTTTTAAGTGCCCCTTTAGGTACCATTGTTGAAGTCATCACATTCCGCCTGAAATAAAACATATTTTTTTCTGTATCTGGTTTCTTCGGCGTCATCCTTCCGGGAGAGAGGGACCAAGGGCAAGTCTGCCGCCTCCTTAATTCACCTGAAACTAAAGCACTCCTCTTGCAGACCTCCGCGTTCGGCAAGGGTGTCCCGATATCACTGGGGCTGCGAGCTGGCAAGACAGCTCTACCCAATGCAGCTTGATTCCTTCTCGGTGCAGGGTCACACGGACACCCTCGGACTTTTAACTAAAAGAGAAGGGGTGAATCCTGCTAGGTCAGTCACAGGCAGCTTTCCGCTTCCTGACGGCCAGCCCAATCGGCCGCTGCATTTGCAAGCAAATCGCAATATTGATTACTTTCCCTTGGATCTGCTCTCTCCATTTATCTTTCCTCAATTAAAGAAAAGAAAAAATAATAGGAAGGTTGTTTCAAAAAGCAGGACCATCCGCCAAGTCCTGAGTATACACGCATCTCCTGCTTGTGCAAAAGGGAATCTCATTCACTTTTGTGTGGGATTCAAGTTGGCCAAATCCACACGCCTGGGTGAAAAGGCCGAGCCGGGAAGGCTTCTGCGGCAATTCCAGTATGCTGAGCTTTTCATGGAGCAGAACTGGGGGTGGAACACAGATCGCTCTGGAATAGCAGCTGCACTTCATGGGTACATTTGCACACACTACTGGAGCTGTCCCTTTCACACACGTGTTGTGGAAGGCCCAAGAAATCGGTGTAGCAGTCTGACAAAACAGCCCTGCTGTGGGAAGGAGTTTTGTACCTGTTTCCTCATGAAAGGTTTTGGCACTGGCTGGCTGTCCGTCCGTCCTCTGTACTTCCAAAGCAAGAACAACTGTCTAGTATTCCTTCCCCGTCTTGCGGTTCTGCTAAAAATTCTCACGACTTGCTTTCATTGTGTGGTTTCAGGGTAAGAGAGGAAAAAGGTGAAGGATAGCGTCTGTCTCTAAATTTAGCTATCAGCTCCGCAGACCTGTCAGAGGTAAGGTTTTCGGTGGGTAGGAAAACTCCCAACGGGGACAATTTGTTGCTGGAACCAACCAACCTTTGTGTTGTCTGGGTGTGATGGAAGTTCTAGTTTTTAACGTGCTGGTGGCTAGTTTTGGAAAGGCTGGCTTAAGCCATCAGGCAGGTTTGACTTCTACTTTGGAAGAGTCTGGAAAAACTCACTTAATCTTTGTTTTGGAGCCATTGCTGAAGCACCTGCTCATGGATAAACATGGCTGCAAATTTGATCGCAGCACAGGGGTGGCAGAGTGGGAAGCAAGCTGTATTTTGGGAGACGGCAGTTTAGGCTTGTATAACCAAGATCCCTTGTAATGTGCGAGAAATTAAACAGCTGCCAGTAGGTGGGAAGGCAAACCAAATTTGCCTTTTGTGGTGTATTAGTTTCATAATGAGGAATAAAGAATTTTGCCTTTTGAGAGGTCAAAGCTAGTCCAACGAGGGCGAGAAGCAACCTGGTAAGTAGAAAACGGTACATGTGATGGAGGAGAGGTTTTTCCTTTCTTGTAACATTAGATCCCCAGATTGTCAGATAGAACAACATGGTGCCAGATCCTGACTATCAACTTGGATGGCTTTAAAAGGGGGATTAGATTCCTGGAGGATGAAAGCTTTCTAATTGGGCTGGCAATGTATTACCCCCAGTATCAGGTAGCAGTTGCTGAAGAACAACAACAACAGGAGAGTTTGTTGCCCTCCTATCTTTCATGAAAGCAATAGCTTTCAGCGCTATCTTCCAGCATCTGCTTACAGATAGACTGCCCCTACACACAGAGGTTCCACCACACAGCTAATCAGTGCTCACCTTTGAATTTGCCTTTTTTCCTTTTGGGGAAAAGACTGGAAAGAGTACACCTGTGTTCAGCTTGTGCCTGCACTTGCTTGTTGCGGATTGCCTTATCTAGGTTCTTGCAACTAGAGAGAGTATCGGCAAAAGCACGAGAGAAAAACACAGACCTGAAGCGGAAAGCAACAGCAAGACTAACAGACTGCCTGCCAGCCAGGGGAGCCAAGAGATCTCAAAACTCCTGCAGTTGGCTGCCTTGTCTTGGCAAAGCAGGAGAAGGTGGGGCGGTGGGGGGGGCGGCTTCCAGTTCATGTGCTAAGTGCTCGGGGAGGGGGATGGATGGTTTCATCTGGAAGTGGCCAATTCTGCAATTGGAAAACCTGCTCAGAGAATCCAGCACTTAACTCCGTTGGTCCAGAGGAGCTTGCTGGATTCACAAGACCAACTGGACCTCAAAGTCTGCTGGACTTGCCATGTTTGGTGACAGACAATGACTCTCTGGCCTTGGGCACACTGCCCTCAGGACCTTTTACCTGAGATCAGTGGCGTACTCGGGGAGCTTCAGACTGAAACTTGCTTCTGCCCAGGAGTAGGAGTGTTGAAGCTCAGCCAGCGGGCCAAGTGCAGACCCCCCGAATGATCTTGCGCCTTCCCTTCGCCCCACTCTTTCCCCCCCTCTGTAGATCATGTGCCAGCTTGCAGGCTTCTCCGTGTCTCCTCCTGCCTCCAGTGAGAAAGGTTGAAAGTCCTCTCAGAAGCGTAGTTTAAGGTGATACAGCCGGGTTGCTTGTCATGTTTACACCCTTTTTACACAAGGTTTACACACTTTTACAAAAGTTTACACACTTTTGCTTTCAGCCTTGCCTAGAATGCAGGTCCCGGAGATGCCCTCCAAAATCCAACAACTGGACTTTGTTTTCTCGACGGAGCAGGTGGATGGTGGTTTCGTGGGGGGCTAATATCTATCCCATTGTCATGGTTGGACCATTACCTGGTGGCAGTCTCTTTTTCCCCTCTGCAAGGGTGGCGGATCAGTTCGAATGATCCACCCCAGAGTCTGATGGATGCTGAAGGTTTCTGAAGGGCTCCAGGGGATTGTCCAGCTGATATGGTGGGCGCTCCTGCTGATGCCCAGGTTGTCCTATGGAATAGGGAAACGGCTTGGGCGATCAACACAATCATGCCCAGGCGCCCTCTCCCCTCCCACTGAGCCCGTGCAACACCCTGGTATAGCAATGAGCTGAAGGCAATGAAACACAGAAACAGAGTGAGTCAGAAGGGGCCTCCCGGGCCATCTAGTCTGAGCCCCGGCTCCAGCCGGCTCCACTCATGACATGCCCACCATGTGCATGAGGGGAGACAGCTAGAGTGCAGGTGGAGGAAGTCTCATGATGAGTCTGAATACGTTACGAACTCCATGGACAATGTTCCTCCAGGCTCTCCTGTCCTCCACCATCCCTCGGAGTCCGCCCAGGCCCACACCCACCGCCCCATCCAGCCCCCTCATCCTCTGCCGCCCCCTTCTCCTTTTGCCATCAATTGTCCCCAGCATCAGGCTCTTCTCCAGGGAGTCCTTCCTTCTCATTCGGTGGCCAAAACATTTGAGGTGTGTGTCTACTGAGGTCACAGATGGTAAACCATCCCGTTTACATGTACTGGTGAGATGATGGAGGGAGGAACTCTAATTCTGCCTAAATTCTTGCCCAGTTGGTACCAGCGACCGAATCTGGCACCTTTCTCTGTGCAAAGTCGTTGATGTTGATCTCTACCCAACCAACTTCAAGGAATCGTAGCGACCTGATGAACATGAAATCTCTCTGTGACGCATTCGCAAGAAGCTGTCAAGTGGGAAAAGGTAAGCCCATTCCGTCATCTCTCCCCGCAGAGGCAGTGTTGGGGGGGGACCCATGCAGGATGCACCCCCAAATTGTGCAGCTGATTGTGCAGCTGAAAAGGAGGCCGTCCGCCTCACATCTTGCTGTCCACTGGTACTTGCTGAAAGTAAGATACCGGAGCCTTGGCAATCGGTTGCGCCCGAGTCCCACCTTGCCTTGGATTAGCTGCCCTTTGGCCCAAATGTGCTTCGTTTCTGACTTGAACCTCTCCGCCTGAGGTTTTCTTCCAGTATCAAATGTTCCCCCCTCCCCTGTTCATTACATCCCTTTTTACAAAAATGGGGTGTCCACCAGGAACAGACTCCTTTAAATATACATACGGAGATGCTTGAGAGCCCATGAAAATTCGTATATGCAAAACTGTTTGTTTTGTTCTGTTCTGTGGGCCAGAGCCCCTGTATCCCTGCACTGTGTATCTTCAGACTGTTGAACAAGATCAATGCTTCCCACATGGCCAATCTTTTTAACCAGAGAAGTTGTTCCAGAGGTTTAGATACACAGATTTCCTCACTGCTAATTCTTTTTGTCTTTCCTAAAGCTCTTGCATTGAGAACAACGTTCAGCAAGGCACAGAAACAGTGGTGAGATTTTAAGATGCCCCCAACACTTAACAGAACCACTCTGTCTCGCTTCCCAACATGTCTTCCCCAGCTCAACCATTTTCAGGCTTCTGGTTTTCCTTGCTCTGCTGAGGACTAGCAACCTGGTGGTTTTGTTTTGCTATATAGAAGGAGGTAGTAAGGTTCTTAGATCTTTGGAAAAGCAAAGCAAGGCCTTCTATATGGGGACTGTAGTCTCTGGATCAATTCGTGTCCAGTTTGCTATCCACAGGACTGAGGGCACAAAGCAGGCATTACTTTACATCCATATTTAGCAGCAAGATCTTTTTCCATCGTTACTTTAGAGTATTCACTGGAACGGGGCTAGATCCACATCCCAAAAGCCCTCATCTCGCCACCATACTCGGTCTGAACCAGCCCCTGTACCTTCTGTAGAGCAACCCGCCTCTGGCTGGAGACATTTAAACAGATACCCCATCTGTTTGGCCATTAAAAGCCCTTCACCAAATGCTTCACAAGCACACACACCCCACACACACACACACACACACACACACACACACACACAGGCACAGTCTAATGAGGGTCCGTTCCCATTGATGTGATCTATTTTATTGGTTTTGCGGTGTCAGCGTTGGTTTTCGAGGGCAGGAAGACACAGTCCCTGGCTGTACGGGGAGGACCCCTTGGTCTCTCTCCCCAGGCCGCTGGTGGTCATCAAATGTGGAAGTCCCCACCCTGTTTCATCGGTCCATTTTCCTCCTCCTGTGCCCACACACGTACTACTAGGAAGGTGTTCTTGGCATTGCTGTGTCATGGAAGAAGAACGTTGATTAGATCTATGCAAGGTTGGCAAGTCAGCGGCTGACACCCCTCACAGGGCGGTGCAAACCTCGGAATGACTGCTAGAGATCGGCTCTTTCTGTTCCATAACTTCCCCTTGAATATGTAGGTGGCATGTGTATATGTGTATTTTTCCCTGAGTTGGGAGCTGGTACCCCATTCTTGGCCCAAGCCAAGGGCATCTGGGAGAGGTGGTAGCAAGACCCCTTTGTGTCCCCCCCACCCCCCAGGACTCACTGCTCTCTCGACCTTGCTTTGAATGTGTCCTCCCGGCTGTTCGGAAACTTGGCCCGTCCCTGCAGCTGTTTGGAAGGAAGATCAGCATGTTCTCCCCGTGAGCTTTTGTCAGTCTTAGAGAATTCCAGCCAGTTGGCCAGCTAGTCCAAGAGAACCTACAATGCCAAGGAGCAGAGAAGAGCTCGGGGAACTGATGTTCCCCCATCCCGTCACCTTTGTAATGGTGAGAGCAGAGACTGGACCCCTGGCCTTCTGCATACAACACACGTGCTCTGCCTTTGCCCAACACGGCCCCTGGCCCCTCAGCCAAGGGGCGCATCCCACTCATCCGTCCTTTCCATCTGCTCCCTGTTCCTTGAGCAGGTCCTGGTCCTAGAGAGAGAGAGCCGGGAAGACAAGGTGGCGTGGAAGGAGTTCCTTTTCCTAGGTCGCACTTCGAGGCAGTGTCCACAGAAGGACTGGGTGGGCGGGGGGGGGGGTCCCTTCCACACTCTCTTTTCCTCTGGACGGGGGCAGAGAAGAGGGGCAGCCCAGCCCCTATTTGGAGCTGGGCACGCCGTGGTTGATTTGCAGAAGGGAGTTGGTGGCGTAATTTTGGAAGAGCGGCTGCAAAAACATGCCGATGGTGCCGAAGACGCAGACGAAGACGAAGATCCACAAGAAGAGGCGGTCGATCACCATGGCCACGTATTTCCAGTCCTCGCTCACCTGGGAGGAAGCAAACACCTGAGATGAGCGGGGCAACGCATTTTCTGCCCAGTAACTCGTTTCTGTAAGTATTCTATGCTTCAAAGTTTTTTGTCTCCCTCCAGAGGGTAAAAATGCCCCCGAAACCCCTCACAGTTGCTCACTCTTGTGGTCGGGAATAGATACTGGCCCCATTCCAGCTTAACTTTGCTTACACAAAATGAGCATCTCCTGAGAACCATGAATTTGCAAATATAATTTAAAAGAAAATAGGAGAATGCCCACAAACAGCATACAGTTCTAACTTAGGAGACCCAAATCCTTTGCCAGGAAAACAGGAAAGAGACTTGTACAGATGGTTCTCCTTCCTTGCCAACAAGTAGGTATTTCCCCTCCTGCTGTTAAAAATCATAAGGACTAGGAACTTTGCTTCTGTTAAGTCAAAGGCATTTCCACCTCCCTCTTTCTTCGGAAGTGAAATTCTCTGCTGTGAAATGCTGCTTTTTGCCTTTCTGTTGTGTTTGTGCTTGTGTTTCCGTTGTGATCGCACACTGCCCCGATCGATAGACGGCCCCTGCCAGGGGCCCACAAATCCAATGGGACAAAAGCATCCAACTCCCAGGTGAGCAGGACACCCACCCAGCACAGTCCAACCTTGGCGGTCTCACTTCTGCGGCCATTTTTTGAGCAGTTCTGTATGGTTCTCCCTCCCAAACTCGGCCTCTCTCCGAAATCTCTGCTGATGACTACAGAGAACACCTGGATTCTAAGGCTGTCCAATACACCTGGATGGTCCCAGGTCTGTCCTGCCTCCCTGCAACACGCACTGGATGGAGCCCTGCTGGCTCTCAGCACCTCCCTGGGTGCTGACATCACCCAGCGTGTGTTCCAGCTCCCCCCTCCCCACTCCCCTATCTTCAGTTCCTATGGCGACCACTTTGAACTGGTCCTCTGAGCATCTTCTGTAGAAGAGACAGGATGCAAGGAACGAGCTATGACGCACTGCTGTCCGATCGGAGATGACAGTGTGGTGTGGGGGGAGCGGGGGATGGATTTTGACAGTGCCAAAACGCCCACCACCGCATCAATCGCTGTCGGCTGCCGTCCCAACACCCCGAAAGAGAGTCTTCTCCTACTGTGTCTGCCCCCACGTCCCTGCGCTTGAATATTTCATGCACCTTCAGCATCGGGACGCAGCCAAGCAGAAGCGAAATATCGATTCCAGTGCTTTGCTGCTCGGTTGGAGAACACGGACACCACACACTGGGGACGGGGGGGTGGGGGGTCAGCGAAGGTTAGACTTCTCTGACTCATGCTTCTGTGGCAGAGCGGAAGCCTGCATGTTCCTGGGAGCACCGACAAGCCCTGAGTGGGAAATGGCCACCCGTGACACAGACTGGCAATTTTGGGATATGGATCTGGCAGGCCCATGACCTTCTCTTGCCCTTCTTCAGACGCTAATAGGAATTAATTCTCGGATTTCAGAGACTCCGGCCAACGGCGCTACGGTAGCTTCTTTCACACCTCTTCATGTGCTCCGTTTCAGAAAGCAATGCAAGGTTTAACGCATGGATGGCCAGCACAGGTCACTGCTGCCTCTCCCCCCTCTCTCCAGATCACATCCCACAGATCCGCCCTCAAGGTGATTCCCAAGCAAGTCATGGAATTAGCGCACTGGGAGGGACCTGGCGGCCCTCCAGTCCAGCCCCCGTGCTTAGCGCAGGCCGGGGCCTTACCCTGAAGCTTGCTACTGAATTTATTTCAACCGGAGCATCGCTTTCAGTGCTGGAGGGGCATTCAGGGGCTGCAGTGGGGTGGGTGAGTGGGGCAGAGGCACCAGGGGGTGAGCCCAGGAAGTATGGGCAGCTTGCAGCTCCGACTGCCAGGAAGGAAGCCTTGGGAGGGGCATTCCGATCTCGGGGAGGGGAGGGGGAACTGTGCAGAAGCCAAATGGGGGCCGAGTCGTGGGAGCAGGGATGGGGCAAGCCACCCGGGAGCCTGCCGATGTGTCCCCTGGCTTGAGGCTCGGCTCCCCCATCCCGCCTTCCCCATCACGGTCTTCCCAGCACGTCCCCCCGGCCACTCACGCTTTGGTCGTCGTCTTCGCTCCGCATGTGGTCAGCGATGAAGCGCACGCCGTCAACGGCCTCCTCTAGTCCGCAGCAGCAGTGGCCAGGCGGCGGCACCACCGTTTGGCCTGGCCTGTCCCGGTAGCCGTTGAGCCCGTCCGCCGTTTCCAGAAAGGGCCTTCCTCCTCCCCCTCCTCCTCCTCCTCCGCCACCGCCTCCCTCCGCTCCCTGTCCCGAGCTTCTTGACAGTGGATGGGTTGGCGTAGCAGGTGCAGGAGCGGGCCCCCTCCCGCAGGAAGAAGCCCCCGGAGGCCCGCTCCTGGCTCTGGCGCTTCTGCCGCAGCCGCTGCCGGGCACAGTTCTGCCGCGGCTGCTTCATGAAGAGCAGGGTGGGCAGCTTGTCGAGGAAGACCACCTTGACCCACGGCGGCATGGTGTGGGTGGTGGGCGAGCGGTGGTGGACGTTCAAGACACAGACGCTGGTGACGATGGAGAAGGTCACCAGCACCATGGTGAACATCAGGTACTTGCCCACCAGCGGCACGTCCAGCGAGGTGGGCGGCACGATCTTGGAGATGAGGAGCAGGAAGACGGTGAGGGCCAGCAGCACGGAGATGCAGAGCGTCATCTTCTCGCCGCAGTCGGAGGGCAAGTAGAAGACGAGGATGGCCAAAGACGTGATGAGGATGCAAGGGATGATGAGGTTGATGGTGTAGAAGAGCGGCTTCCGGCGGATGATGAAGTCGTAGGTGATGTCCACGTAGGTGGAGTCGTTGGGGTTCTCGTTGCGCCGCCCGGGCAGGGCGATGATGTCCCACTCGCCGCTGGGCGTGAAGTCGTCCAGGCTGGCCACCTCGTTCTTCAGCACCAGGTCGATCTCGGTGCGGTCGTAGGTCCACGAGCGGAATTTCATGGTGCAGTTCTGCTGGTCGAAAGGAAAATGCTTCACCTCGATTTTGCAGGCGCTCTTGTAGATGGCTGGCGGGAGCCAGAAGATGCTGCCGTCGTAGGACACCACCGCGTTGGAGTAGAAGGATACCTCGTACATCCCGTCGGCACTGGGAAGAGGAGGAGGGGGAGGAGTGACTCCAAGCTATAGCTGCTTTGGAGGTGTGGAACCTGGCAATGGCCCGAGTTTAGCCGGCCCGAAGGGGGAGCCAGTGGCTGAATGGCGTCCCTGGGCGGTGGGTATGGGCTTGGGTGGGCTCCGGGGCTGGTGGAGGACAGGAGAGCCTGGAGGAGGGTTGTCCATGGGGTCGCGATGGGTCAGGCATGACTTTGCGACTGAACAGCAAACAAGGGTTGGAGCTTCGGCCTGGAACTCAGGAGACCTGGGTTCTAGTCGCCACTCAGCCATGAGACTGCCTTTGCTCCAGCCCGATGCTCAGCCTGGCCTACCTCACAGGGCTGTTGTGAGGATAGATTGATATCAATAAGAAATAGCAATGATTACTTTCACTCCTTGCAACGGGAAAATTGTTGCAGGGAACTGGTATAAGCGATGCTCCATAGAGGAGGGATGGAAACGTTGCCACAGGCTTTTGGCTTCAGTGCCTAAATGGACCCCAGAGCCAGAGGTCACAGAAGGTACCGCTGTGGTCCCAGCCCGTCCTCTCTCCTGTTGATTTGGGCCTCCCCAGATCTCTCAGCACCACGGTACACCCTCTCATCAGCCCAACACGGATGCCAAGCTGTAGGTTTGTGGCCCTTTACAGGCCAGCGCGATTTCGTGGTGGTGCCGGTCACCTTTCTGTCTTGCGCTAGAGTCCGCGGCCTCTGGCAGAAGCTACAGGGGATGGGAAAAGCTAGGAAGAAACCCAGGGTGTTTAAAGTCTTCTTTTAAGCCATGTGGATAATCTTCCGACTCATATCAGAGAGCAAGGGTATGCCGTCTACCTGTTTGGGACCAGACTTTATCCTAGCCTGGGGACATCTGGAAGCGTTGGGCCACGGATCTCAAAATCCACAGCCAGTGTGGCACCCGGCACGTTCCAGACCTTTGGCGTGAGCACAATCCAAGCTGTGTCAAGACAGCAAAAGCCCTACTGCTTCCAGCATTTCCCAGCCACCCCGAGGGTAAGGAATGGGATTCCTCAGGAGGTGATTGAGGCCCCATCGGTGAGGGTGTTCAAGGACAGGCTGGACATGCACATGGTGGGCATGTCGTGAGCAGAGCTGGCTGGTGCCGGAGGTCAGACTAGATGGCCCGGGAGGCCCCTTCTGACTCACTTTGTTTCTGTGTTTCTAAGGGGCAGGACTGCTTCCTGTGCCCCAAAACACCCATATTGCACTCTCCCTCCCCGCCGACCCTTGGCAGTGCTGGCTGGGGCTGATGGGCACTGCAGTCCCAGGCATGCACCAGCCTGCGTCCCTCTGCTCCCAGGGCTGCAAGGATCAAGAGCCGCTCTGGGGCACCTACTTGTTGTACAGCACAACGTCCGGGAGCCAGATGTGCTTGGACGGCAGGCGCACCTTCTTCATGTCATCGAATTCCTCCGGGTTCCACGTGAGGCGATAGTCTTCCCACTCCTTGGAGGGTCAGAGCAGGCCAGTCAGGTGCTGAGCGCAACTTCGACTCCCCTTCCAGCCCCACCTTTTCCCACTTGGTCTTCCCTTCGCCCTACTGGAACCTCTTGAAGGGTAGACAACACAGTCGCTGTCGAAAGCGGAGCCACGCTGAATGGCTGTCCCACTGAAGAGCCTCTGAGGCTCCCGGTATTTATTTATTTACTATTTCTTTATTAGGATATTTTTATCCCGTCCAATACCTGTCGTCTCTGGACGGCTTACAAGAGGACTGGGACCCACAAGTGGAAAGTTTTGGGTGGTACCAGAAGAACGGCAAGCGAGTGAGTGAGATTCCACAGGTACTGAACCCTCCCAGTGTCCAAAGCCCAGGATAGTTTTTCAGAGCCAAACTTATTCCGTCAGGAATAAGAGCCTTCCTTACGGCCTTCAGGAACTGCACTGGAGATCACAGTCTTGGGGTGGCCCTCCCAGTATTTTCTTGGAAAAGAGCTGCTTTTGCTGTAAGAGTGAAACAGAAGCCTTATGGAAGCAGCTTTGCTTGCGGGAAGGCAAGGCCGGGGGGGAGCGTGTGCCTGCCGCGTACTGGGGCAGAAGAACTTCATAAAATCCATAGCAAGAGCCTCACTAAGTTTTCGGCTTGAGAAGAAATCACAGTTTGCTCAGCTAGCTGATTTGGAGACTCCCGGACTATCTCCCGGCCTATCCCGGGACCTGATACAGCCAAGAAGAGAAGGGGAGTTTCATCATTCTCTGCTTGTTTATTTTCTGCATCCATATTTCATCACTGAGTTCAATCGTGTATCACCTTTCCTCTTAAATACGTTCTGAACTGAAGTGAGGAACCCTGGCTGAACCAGAAAACAAGCCAATTTTGGCTAAACACTAGCAGAAATTTCTAATTTAGTGCATTTCTAGACCATCTAGTAGCCGCCCTAAAAGTTGGAAGGATGTCCCAAATGAGTGAGGAGCAGTCCATCTGGTTTGCAAGCCTTTCCAATAATTATTACATTGCATTTGCTGTCTATCTTATGTCCTTTTGTGAGGAAGCCAAGGCGAATTAAATAACTACATTTTATCATAGCAACCCTGTCAGGTAGATTGGACTGAGAGTGAGTGACAGGCCCCAAAGCATCCAGGGAGCTAATTATGCTGTGCTTTAAATAAGGGGAGGGACCTATTTCCAATTCAAGGCTTGCCCAGCTGCCAAAGCTAAAAATAAATAAAATATGGGTAAATGCATAGAGGAATCATAGAATGGTACAGTTGGAATGGGCCACGAAGGTCATCTAGTCCAACCCGCTGCTGTTGCAGGACACCAAGTTACACCGTCCCACTCAATAAAAGTGGGAACTGCATCTCACCTGCGTTAGCCATACATTGGTCGTCATGATCTGCTCTCTCTCGTGCTGCAGACAAAAGCAAAGGAAAAAGGATTACAAATGCCTCCCCCAAGGAATAGATCTATCCATCTGTTGAAAGACTTTGCAATTAACCCGCAAAGGAAAAAATGGATGCTGTCCAGACGAAAGAGAAGGGCCATTCTTAAATATTTTTATGTGCCAGCCTTCCCTGGTCTGGTACCTTCTAGATGTTTTGGACTGCAATTCCCAGCAGGCCTGGTCATTGCTCCTGCTGGCTGGGGATGTTGGAAACTGAAGTGAAAAACATCTGAAATGTGCCTGATTGAGGAAAGCTTGCAAGAGTGTCGGATTGCAACAGACCTCTGCGCCCTCCTTTGCTGTTCTCAGTTTCTGTAAACTCTGATACTGCTAAACGGTGACAAATGAGTTTTTCTTAAGTCTGGAGTGCCACAGAACAAGGGGAAAATAAGGCAGCAGGCCCAGCTTGTGCCAATTTTAATACGCAGTTGCGTCCTTCTCGTTTTGTTTAAATACTTTAATAGCGTTAAGGTTGCAATCATGTGCAGGTTTATGCAGAAAACGAGCCATGGTGGAGTTTTAGGCCTTAATTCCCCATCTAAAATGCACAGGATTGCGTCCAAAGACATCTTGGGGGAAGCAGGATTAGTTCGCCTCTTGCAAGGCGGCTGTATCCAATTGCACTGGATGGAAACTTGTTCCGTGTCTTCCGTGTGTTTCTCTCCCTCTCAAAATATTTTCCACTGCAAGCGACAAATGACTATATGCAGAACCAAGCAATGGCGATTTGCAACCAAGGCACAAATAAAATGAGGTCTCGGGGGGGGCGGGGAACTGAACCACGGAGCCATAAGTAAATGGGGGGGGGGGGAGTCCTGCAATTTCCGTAATCCTCCGACCAGAAAAGCTTGGCCAGGGAATGCTGGAAGTTGTAGGCGTTTCTCCCCTGCCATGCAAAGAACTTCTAGGCCGCAAAAGGCCTACAACTCCCAGCATGCCCCTGGCTAAACCTCTGCAGGATTGTGTCTCTCATCGTTCCTTAAGGCAACAACCTGAAATGCCCCAATTCGTCCCCAAAATGGTAGCTAAGGCTGTAATGCTTTGCAGGCTGCACGATTACCTGGGAGCAGGCCCGCCTGGATATACTGGGGCTTACTTCTGAGGAGACAGGCGAGCGGTTGCTCGCTGCGTCTGCCCTTCATTCTTTTAAGCGTGGAAAAAGCCCTCGAGCAGAACGTGCGCGTGTGTCTCAAGCGTACCTGGCAATGGAAGGGCTGGGCCAGCCGCGGAACATGGGCCGGGCCACGAAGCCGGGACCTCCAGTACCCCTTTAAGCAAGAGCCGAGCGCTAGGCCCAATCCGGAGGGCTTTTGCTGGCAGCCAGTCCTGGAGGCCGGTGCTCTGCAAAGCCCTTTGGGGCCTGGGGAGACTGGTGGCCGAGCGGGCCCCGTAGCAGGGCCGGTCCCGGGTCCCCCTTGGGGGACCCCAAAAGTGCTGCGTGCAAGGCGCAGGCCCAGCGGCAGCCGCCTTCCCAGCGGACCAGGTAGGCCTCTCGGGGTGCGGGAGGTTCAGGCGCCTCAGAGGGCCTCTCTCCGCTTTCCTACAACTGGCAGCCGCGGAAAGCTGCCTCGCCACGCCTGGCGCCCAGGGCCGGCTCCTGCTTTCCGCGAGCCCGTCACCAGTGGCGGCTCTTCCTCCTCCTCCTCCTCCTCCTCCTCCTCGTTGTGGCTGCCACTGGCTGGCCGGCCGGGCAGAGAGACGGAGCCAGGAAGCCACGCACCTCCTGCGCCTTCTCGCCGGGGCGCGACGGGGAACAGCAGGAGCGGGCCCTGGTTCCTGCGCCCTTGCAGGCGCCCCATGATGCCTGCCTGGTGGGTGCCTCTGCTAGGCGGCACCACAGCTCCCATCGGCCGCCGCCCTGGCGGGGCTGCTGGCAGAGGCAGCCCAGGCGACGCCTGAAGGCCCCGGTTGGAGGAGGCGGGTGTCGCCCATCGGTGGGAGCAGAGGCTGCGGGACCCCCCCCCCCCGGCCTGCCCCGGATGCGCGGCCCTGCGCTAAAGCGGACGTACCACGCTGATGAGCTGGGCCAGCGACACCATCAGCTGCACGGTGACCAGCTCGGAGCCGTTGGTGGCCGGGCGGATCAGCTTGTTGTACCGCGAGGGATCCAGGAGATGCTCCACCAGCCGCTCCTCCGTGTCGGTGCCCAGGCTCCCTGCGGGGGCGGGGGGCGAAAGAGGGGGGGTCAGGCGAGCAGCAAGCCGTCCGGGCCCCACAGGGCAAGGCGCCCATCCCTGCATGCAACCTCTCCCCACCAAGGGTCCCTGCACTGGGCAGTAGCGCACCAGCTCCCAGCCTGTTCCAGGATGCGAGGCCTTGAGGTTGGTAATTACCTTTAAAGCTTTTTGTGGCTTGGGCCCGAAATACCTTCCCTTTGCGCGTAGAGTCCGCCTTGCCCACTAAGAGCCTCCAGGGATAGAATTCTGAGGTGTCTTTCTGTAACGTTAATGCTGGACTGGGAAAACAAGGGGATCTTTAAAGATTGTGGGGGGCGGGGGCGACCCCAGAGAGAAGGCCCTAGAGCAGTGGTGCTGAACCTATGGCACGTGCGGCAGTGGGCAGGCAGAGCCCTCCCTGTCGGTGCATGAGCCAAGTCGCAGCTGCATCGCCTCTGCAGCCGAGCATTGGGTAACAGCGCACATAGCGGATATGCGCATGTTCGGAAAGGAGTAGCGGTGCCAGGCGATGATGCCACGGGCCACGACTGGTCCAAGCTTTCGCATGGCCGGTCAGTGCGATGCCAAGGATATATATGTATTTCCGTGGACTGGCCGTGAGTTGTTTTTTCTAAAGTAAAACCTCAGTGTTCAGGTTTTCTTGCAGTGTTGGCACTTTGTGATAAATAAGTGGGTTTGGGGTTGCAGTTTGGGCACTTGGTCTCTAAAAGGTTCACAATAGCAGGAATAGGGTAGGGAAAACAAACTGTCCTAGCATGGTTTTGAATGCTGGACTGTGTTTAGAATGGGCAGAGCTGATGAGCTGTGCAGAAAAAGCTACTCAAGGAAGGCTTTTTCAAAATCGCCCTCTTTTCAATGGAACTTTAGCCCTACATTAGGGTTAGGGTTCGGAAAACGAGGTGTCCTGGCATGGTTTTGATGGTTGGACTGTGTTTGGAATGGACAGAGATGATGAGCTGTGCAGAAAAAGCTACTCAAGGAAGGCTTTTTCAAAATTGCCATACTTTCAATGGAACTTTAGCCCTACATTAGGGTTAGGGTTCGGAAAACGAGGTGTCCTGGCATGGTTTTGATGGTTGGACTGTGTTTAGAATGGACAGAGATGATGAGCTGTGCAGAAAAAGCTACTCAAGGAAGGCTTTTTCAAAATCACCCTCTTTGTAATGGTACTTGACCCCTATATTAGGGTTAGGGGTGTGCCCCAGGGTAGGGTTAGGCCAGTGGTGGCGAACCTTTGGCATGCTTGCCACAGTGGTCACGCAGACCACTCTCTGTCGGTCTGGAGCCACTTTGCCCCAGTATCGTCCCAGCAGCTGAGCATCGGATAAGAGTGCACATAGAGGCGATGCGCATCCTTGGAAAGGAATAGTGGCGCCAGGCTGTGACGTCTCAAGCCACGACTCATTAGGTGCATCTTGTCCGAGCTTTTTCATGGCCGGTCTGTTCACTGCCAAGGTTATATCCATATTTGCTTGGACTGTCTCTGAGTTGTTTTTACTAAAGTAAAAGCTCATTTTTCGGGTTCTGTTGTAGTGTTGGCACTTTGCGATAAATAAGCGGATTTCCATTGTAGTCTGGGCACTAGGTCTCTAACCGGTTCACCATCTCTGCCCTACGGTTGACCGGACTGTCCAAGTAGATTGTGGTTGAAAAATGATTAAAACCAGACCTTCAGCAAGGTACCCATCCCTTTAGTGCCACTGTTGGTTGGCGCTGCACTGGTTGGAGTCCTGTATGTCTGGCTCGGTGCCTCGGTGGTCAATTTCAAAGTGTCAGGACTTCTCCTGGCAGCGCCTGTAGGCTCACACCCCAAAAATTCAGTCAGCTTCTCTCGTATCTCTACATGCATAAAAGGGCCTGCATCTTTTAATAAGCTGCATCATATCCAATGTATTCGGGTCCTTGCTGCTGATCGGCGAATTGTCAGCTTAGCGTGGGGGACCCAAAACCGTAGAATGAAGGGAAAAGCAGGACATATCAATTCCCTAAATGGAACAAGTTCATCTGTACAGGATTTCCCTGGCACCAGGGAGAGAGTCTTGATCGCAAAGCCAGCAGGTACTGTTCTAGTGGGTTTTAAGTCCATTAGGAGCACGTCTTCCGTAAAGGAAATGGATCTTAATTGCCCATTCAGGACCAAGCCTCCACCCCAGATACTCTGGGGTATTACAGGGACTGTTAGCAACCAGATACGGCGGCTGGGAAAATCTTTGTGAATGGCAGCTCGAATCGGAGGAATCCGAGAAGGGAGCTGATCTCGCCATCTGCTAACAGAGCAATCCACCAAGAGACTCCTGTGAAAGGACAGGAGCAGAGGGGGATTGGGATGGTGGGCAAGGCAGTGCTGGGGAGCCCCCAGGCATCCCCCCAGGCATCCCCCCACCCCAAGCAAAGTTGCCGTCCTTCACGCCCACCCTTTCTCCCCAGCCTGCTGAACACAAATGTTTTTTGGCACCTGGCAGTGTAACTGCAGTTTTGGGAAGTAGCTGACAGCATTTGAAAGCAGAGACGTGGCTTGAAGAAAGAGGCCTCTGGCGTATCGATCACGGGGGTTTGAGGGGGAGGCGGAGGAAATGTATTGTGCTGAAAATAAATTTTCCGGAGAGCAAGAAGATGTGTTACCCACTGGTCTTGTTCTTGTGCCAAGCTCGTCTGCTTGCCAGTGAGGCGCTCGGCCTCATGTGGGGGCAGGATGCTGATGGATATGAGCGGGGCTCCCGGCTCTCTTTATATTTATAGAGAAACCACTCTGATGCCAACCCAAAGGTGACTGTTTCCCACCAGTATCGCCCTGCTTCCTTGCTGTTTGCAATGACAGGGAGTCACAAAGACTGTGGGAATGTGGATTGGAGATGGGGCACACTCGGGCGGGAAGCTGAGATATGGGGCCGTGCTTGAATGCCACCTCAGACTGTCCTTTCCAGTCTGTTTGCTGACGGCCTGTAAGTAACAAAGAAATAAACATTGCTCCTCTTCTCCCCACCACCCACAAAGCCAGTCTTCCCTAACTTGGAGGCCCTAAAGAAGTACTAGACTCCCACCTCCATCGGCTCTGACGGATGATGGATTTGTAGTTCAACACATCTGGAAGGCACTGGGTTGGAGAACGGTGCTGTATGTAATAGAAAGCAGCAACCAGCAGCCCTGAGCAGGAACTAAAATCAAGACCTCTCCCATCAGTCAGTGCCTGTTCTTAAGGGGCAAGGACCACCATGGAGAGGGAGCCAACACAGTGAAGGCTCTGCTCTGAGTGGACTCCAAATGGACCATAGGTCCATGCAGATGGTTCTGATGGACAGGCTGTTAAGGAAGGTGTTCTCTCAAATAGTCTGACCCCATGATGTTTGGAAGCGAAGAGGAACTAAAGAGCCTCTTGATGCGGGTGAAGGAGGAGAGCGCAAAAGTTGGTTTGAAACTCCACGTTAAGAAAACGTGTAGAAGCGAGAGGATTAAATCAGACTGGGACTGCAAGATAGAAACAGGTGACATTCCTTATGGAGCACAGTAATGCTCACCTGAGCACAGGAATGGCCAGGTGCTCCTCCCAACCCATAACCTGCCCCCTCAAGGCCCGAAGAAGCCCCGCTTGTCACTCACTGTCACCTCCTTGCAGCTTTCGCTGTGATGTGTGAACACATCTTTCATCTTTTTAAAGGGGAGCGGCATTCTGACGATTTTTTGCATTTAAAAGGAACTCTTCCCCAAAGACCTTCACTTAATAATTAAGGCAGTTTCTCAGTGAGAGGAATCTTAGTTGCTTAATAAGCTGATGGAAGCATGGGCTGTATGTGCATTTGAATAAAACAAGGGCATAGACGGCTTGCTTTTGTTTTTAGATGGTGCAGAGGACTGTCTCTGGAGAGGGAAGGAGGATGCGTAAGAGGCTGGCACAGGAAGAGGCAGGCCCCTCTTGCATGTCGAAGAGAAGGCAGTATACCAAATGACTTAGAGCAAAAACTTCTGCCTGCTTAGTCCTCATAATCTTTGCCAGGAATCAAGGATTCTCTATAGTTTAATCCAGTTGTGTGAACACTATTGTAATAGTAGTGAAAAAATAACAATTAACGTTCCTGAGAACTTATGTAGTACATTTCAAGGGTTCAAAGTGTGCTCCATTTTTTCTTTCGCTACCTTTTACAACAGTCTTGAAAGGTAGGCCAGTGTTGTTATTTTCCGTCTTGCCCTTGGCAGGAAGTGTGGAGCTGGGGCCCTGTGGTTTGCCGCTTCACACAAATCAGGAAAGGTATTGCCAGAGTGAGCTCTGGCTTAGCTCCCAGCTGCCAGGAGAACTCAGATTCTCCCCTTCTGACTTCTACCCTGGCTTCCAAGTGAAGTCCAGGCCCAGTTTAAGGTGCTGGTTATATAAAGCCCTAAACAGCTTGGGTCCGGGATACCTGAAGGAGCACCTCCTTTCCTATGTGCCCCCCACCCCTTGAGATCTGAGGTGCAGGCCCCGCTCTGGGAGCCCTCCTTGAAGGAGGTTAGAAGGGTGGCTACCCGGAGCAGGGCCTTCTCTGTGGTGGCTCCCCGACTCTGGAATACGCTCCCCAGAGGGGTTTGCCTGGCACCAACGCTTTTTTCTTTTCAGCGCCAGGTGAAAACCTTTTTATTTTCCCAGTATTTTAATTGTGCATTGATCTTAATTCTCACTTTATATCTCTGGATGCTGCACCATTTTTCTCTTATCTTATTTGTGCTTGTTGTAAACCGTCCTGAGACGTCAGTAATGGGACGGTATATAAAAGCTTTAAATAAATAAATAGGGGCCAGAAACTAAGCTGAAAGGTCCAAGAGCAGCTCCTGGCCCTTGCGCTTCCTCTTTGTTGCCGAAAGAAATTCTCCAACGGGGCTGGAACTCCCCACCTGCGCCAAAGCAGTGCGCGCTTCCATCTGATTCTTCTTGGCATGCGTGAGAGGGGAAAAGAGAGAGCTTGCTATTCATACACGGCACCCTGGGAAAGCTTGCCGCTCCCAGGGCTCAGACTGCAGGCCTGAAATTTCTGATGCGGTATTTGCACATTTCTGTTTGTGCAAAATTGGAAGGATGTGGAAAAAAGTGATTCCTTCTATCACACATAGTTTCTCTGAACTCACTCACGCACGCTAAAAGACAAGCATATCTCCTCCAGTTCTCTCATGCACACACAGATCCTCTCACCCATTTCTGCTCGCACACAAACACTCCCTCTGTGTCTCTTTCTCTCTACACGCCCACAAGGGGACCAGCAGCAAAGAAATAGGATTCCCTTCCAGAGAAATTACCTATGGATTTCTGCCTTGTGGCTTTTTTAACCCTAACCTTTCCCCTTAATCATAATAGAGTATTGTAATTATTATTAATACTAATAGATGATGATGAAGAAGAATCGCATTTCTATAGTGCCCATAGCCAGAACTCTCTGGGTGATTCACAACATTAAGATCTCAACCAGGCCTGGCCCTGCTTAGCTTCCAAGATTAGGCAGGATCAGGTACTTCAGGGAATGAAACTCTATGGAAGTTTATAGAGCTGTAGTCAGAATAGTAGCATGGAAGCCAAAACACAGTGGGAGGGGGGGAATCACATGTCAACCCCAAAGCATAAATAAACGAAATAAGCTGAATCGAATCCATCTTTTGGTAGCTTCAGGATGCCATTCCTGGGAGGTTGTGTCCCAGAGATGATGTCTCTGAAGGGTCCGTGCCATAATTAATCTTGTTTCTTTGGCAACGACCAATTCACATTTCCATTCTGCTCGCAAACACGGCTATTTTTAAAAAATTAAATCCCCAGCAATTCATTACATCGCATTGCACTGTATTAGAAGAAACAGGACCACTGTAACGGGTGAATCATGCCAGCTCTCTGAGGCCCTCTGGATTTAACTGGTCAGACGCTGGATAGCAGAGTCAAGTATGGGATCCCTCGAAAAAAACACCCTCCATTTTCTCCAGCTGCCACACCTTGACAGAAGCTCCTGGTACCTAATGCTAAAGGTTCCCTTCTCTTCTCACCCCAGAACCTCTTTCCTAAATATGGCTCCCCCCATTTCCATCTGCACGCCCCCTCCCTCCCCGTTACCCCGCTTATGAACTTTCCACTCCATCATTGCTGGGGGCAGACAGATGCCTGAGCAAGGCGGCCTGTCGGGTCGTCCCATCTCTAAGGATGCCTGCTGGCCTTGGCACCTGGCTGTCAGCAGCCCTGCCTTTTGGGAAACTTAACCGCGCGCAGCTCCCGGCACATCCATGGACACAGGCACACCGCTGCGGCCCGGCCGCTTGGCGCCAGGAGAGTGGAGCAGCCCCGAGTGCGTTCTCCCCACGCTTTTTCTCCTTGGGAGGAAGGGCAGGGCTGGGGTCTTCCTCTTCCCAGCTGGAG
The DNA here is from genome assembly GCA_023646645.1 of Varanus salvator macromaculatus. Classification (NCBI taxonomy): domain Eukaryota; kingdom Metazoa; phylum Chordata; class Lepidosauria; order Squamata; family Varanidae; genus Varanus; species Varanus salvator. Next base: position 6,726,425 of record JAIXND010000803.1, on the reverse strand, counting down.
ACTGAAGGGCTGCCGGCACAGAGGCCTGTGCAGACCCTCTCCCCGCCTGAGCCACTGACGTATTTTCCAGCGCACAATGTGGAGGCACAACAGCAATGGCAAGGCGTCGGGCCGGTGCAGCCCGTCCTCTGCGGGAAGCAGGGGCGAGCCGCCCGCCGCAGACACAGCCCTTACGGGGCCGGGGGCCGGGGGCCCCTCCAGCGGGGAGGCCGGGGCGCAAGGGGCACTCACTTCTCAGGATCGCGCAGAGGCAGAGGCAGAGGCAGGCGAGGAGCGCCATGGAGGCGGTGGGCGACGCCGCTGCTCGCTCACGGACGGGGCATGGTCCTCGGCGCGCAGGCCGCTCGGCGAGGGGGCTTCTCCCGGACCGGCGCGGGTGGGGCCCGGCCAGCGCCCGTCCCGGTGCCCCGGGGGCCGCTCGCCGCCGCCGCCGCCGCCGTGCGCGCTGCTGCACTGGCGGCGCCGTCAGTGGCGGAGAGCCGGGCGCCCCGCCTTCCCGCCCGCCGGAGCCGATGCGCAGCAGCGCCGGGGGGCGGCGCTCGGGGCGGGGCGGGGGCCGCCCCGGTGCGTGGGCATCGCCGCCTCGCTCCCTGACGCGGGGGGCCGCCCCCACAGAGCCCCCAGCTGCTGCACTGCTGTGCCCCGAGGGACCGAGGCCGCTGTCGCAGCGTCAGGGGGCCGAAGCCGCCTCTGGGCGGGGGAAGCGGGCGGCGCCCAGCATCGCCGGGGGCGGCACGGGCCCTGCGGGTCCCCCCACGAGGCCGGGCACGCGCTCCGGGCGGCGGGGATGCTGGGGTCTATTTAGAGCGGAGGGGAAGCGAAGTTCTTCGGGGGGGGGCAGGAATGGCACACCTGAGGCAGGGCAGCAGGTAGGAAGACAAGCTGATGCTCTGGCTGCTGAGGGTCAGAAAGAGGCAGGCAGCAGAGAGGCAAGACTGGCGGAGGCGGGCAGAAGGAATTCGAAGATCACCGGAGGTGATGTTTCGGGCGGCTTCAGTGCTGATTTTGGCTGGGGATGATGAGAGCTGCAGTGTATCTGGAGGTCACTGGGGCTGAGGTCACTGGGCATGCATGCCTCTAGACATGGACGTGTGGGAGAGAGAGGCACGCTGCTTTCACGGGACTTTCATGTGTAGCTAAGATCAGGAACCATTTATTTCTGTTCCTCGAACACACGCACTCGGTGCTCATGGGCAGAGGTGTGGGCACACGCCAGTGTGAGTGTTCCTGGAAGGCCCTGTGTGGGTGAATGATTCAGGGCACGTGCAGGAGAATCCCCGGCGCTTTGGCGCGTGTGTGGGGAAGCGAGCAGGGCAGTAGCAGGATGAGTGCGTTCTGCGTTGCCTCCTACATGCTAGCGCAGCCCGTGGTTGTGTTTTCCTTCCTTGTCGTATATTTTTTAACCCATGAAAAATCGCCTATGACTCTGCGATCATTTAGGCTATGAATTCGCCTGCCTGCTTTTCCTTCATTCGTTCTTTCTTGTGGCCTTGTTGATACGGTGGTTATTATTCTGTGGCAAATGTGTACCTATGTGGGTGTTCTGTTCCACTCTCTCTCCATCTCTCGCGCGCTCTCTCATTCCTCTAGATAGGTAAGTAGATCAAAATATTTGCACATTTATGTGTGTGGCTGCAACTAAGTGGCATGTTAGCACAGGCCTGGGTGATCCTTGATGCCGTGGGACCAGGGGAACCCCAGATAAACTCTTCCGCAAGAAGCCTGGAAGCATGCTGTGAGCTGCTAGGCTATGCAAAATTCTTCATCAACCCATCTGCATTTTTGTACTTTGCCTATCAAAGGGCATGGTGTGACTTTGAAATGTGTGTGGACTGATTTATTCTGCGTCTTTGTTTGAAGTGTTTGCATCCGTAAGATTTGACCTGGCTGAAGACAAGACATCTTGCCGGTTTTCCATTTCCTGGGGTACGGCTTGGTGGGTTGCAATTTTGCTTGTGTTTGCAGCCTGCATGTGTGTGTGTTTGCTATATTGAGCCAGTGGTAGAGAGAGAGGTTTTGATGGAGCCATGAGGACTGCTTGCTTGGTCAGTGTTGACAGTCCCTGACCTCAGGCTTCGCAGTCTAAAAACGCAAAAGCATGAGGAATGGGACTGAGGTGGGAGAAGGAAAACAGCATGAAGGTGGTGCTTGATTCAGCTGGATGGAAATACATGCGTTTTCTGGAACCGCTTGGACCGAGATGCACTGCCTCTGTTACCGTTCTGTGCTGCCTTTTTCCTTGCTGGCCTGTTTCTCTTGCTGTGCCCCTGGAACTGTTTGCTGCTTTGGGGAATTGTGGAGACATAGCAAAACGCAGCAAGGTGTGTCTCAAATCTCAGAAGAAAAGTAGATCATACTTTCAGAAATGTGAAATTAATCCTGGTTTGCTTTGTTCCTCTTCTCTGCAGTTCTGGTGATGCCGGGGGAAGGGTAATTCTGGGCAAAACCAGAAAGAATCACACACCCGGTAGAGCCCAATTTGGTTGTCTCCTTTGCAATTTCATCTTCAGATAAAAGAAAACTCCTAATCATACCCCTTCTTTTCTCCACATCTTGTCTGGCAGTGAGATTTGGACCTTTCAAAACCCTGCACAGTTTTGCTTATTTTTTGGAAGTGGCCCAATGCAAGCATTATACAAACATGAATTATTATACTTTTTCTTCTAGATAATAGCTTTATCTTTTTCTCTCATCTGACCGCAGTTCTGCTGCTTTGTCCAAGATAAATCAGCCCTTTGAGCAGGTGCCAACTGGAATGTGTAACACAGCAGCAAAAGAACCTACCATCTTTTTAGGGCTTGGCCTAGAAGAGACCACGATTTAAACCGAGTGGAACATAATGGCTTCATTTAGGTCAGTCGGGGTTTAACCCACAAAGGTCTGGCAAACGCCTGGGGGAGGTGGGGGTGACCACAATAGGAGGGCAGACGTGGCTGTTGGTGGAAAAACTATGCTTTTATTTTATTTTATTTTATTTTATTTTATTTTAGGTAGACAGTCATCCCACATTTTATTTCCTTCCCCCAGCTCTTCGGTCTTCCCTTTGATCCACCTCGAGGTTGCCTCTGGTGACCATTCTCTAGGCAGCTGATTTTCCAGTCTTATGCCACAGAATGACTCACTCCCATCCCTCTGTCGATCTCTAGCAGGTTCCAAAACAGCCAGGCCGAGTCGTGCACGGGAATGACAAGAGGCTGGCCAGAGACAGCGCTCTGCTTCCCTTCCCGCCTCCACTCCCCACAAGCTATGGGGCTATGGAGAGACACGAAGCCTTGTTTATGGCAGGGATGGGCAGACCGTGTCCTTTTTACTAGCCTGGGGCTCAGAACTGGCCCAGCTCGGGCTCCACTCAAGCCTTCCGGGTTTCCCAGGAAGGTCACGGCTCTTTGGCTCGAAAGCCACCAAGCTTCCGTGTTTTCTCCCCCAGTCCCTTTGCTATTTTAAAACATTGAAATGCCTCTCAGAAGCCTTAATTTCTTGGCAGTAAGAGCTCCAAGCTCCAATTTGCTGGCATTTTCACCTAGGCTTTGGCCGTTGGCTTCTGGCCCCCGTCAGCCCTCCGAGAGACCCCAAGAAGTCTCAAGTGCGATTTGTCTTGCAAGCCCCAAGTCTTCTCAGCTGGATGCTTCAGCAGAGGAAACGGTCGGGGACGATGGAACGTGGTCCTGAAGACGTTTCCAGCCATATGCTAGAAATCCATTGCTGCATGTGTGCTATTATCACATTGCATGAGGCCGGTGAGCGTGGGAGTCCACGCCGGGTTCAAAGCCAGCCAGGGGGGCTTGTGGCCGGTGGGGAGCAGCGCCTGGAACCCAGCCCTGCCAAGCCTCAGTCGGGCACTACGAGCCACATGCTGCACCGACTCTTTGCAGGACCAAGATGTTGTTCCTGTGCGGACGGACTTGGCAGAATCCCTCCTCGGGCTCAGGTGAGCTTAGCTCACTGCACGGTTGCCTGGAGAATATAAGGCTGTGAGTCTGAACGTCCCTGTTTTTAGAGACCTTAGTGGGCCCACAAGCACCGAGCTGGGTCCCTTCTGCACTTTGTGCAAACGAGCGCCTTCGCTTCTGTCGTGGCGAACCCGATGCCCTCCCACACCCGCCCGTCAGCTCCGGTTTGGCTCCGGCTCTGTGAGCCCCGTCTTCACGCCTCGCCAGGCACGCTCGCCTCGAGCACCGCACCTGCGTGGAGCAGGAGAGCAAACGCCGGTCGCCGTCCGCACGGCGGTCCTTGCGCTGGCCTCCCGGCCTTGCCCTGGCGGCCTCGCATGGGGGGGCCGGGCCCCCTGGACCAGGGCAGCTCCCAGCGCCTTGCCCAGAAAAGGAGGCATCACCCAGAAGCGCGCCGGAGCGGCGCCAATTTGCAGACGCCGTGCATGAACTTGTCTGCATGCACATAGATCCAGATTTGGAGTCATGACAGGCTCAAACGGCATTGCTATGGCTCTTGTTTTTATTTATATACGGCTCATTATTTATACATCCCTGTGGTGTTCATAGAAAGGGTTTGTTGGGGTTTTTTTGGAGGGCGAAATTCCTGAGAAATTCCAGTGAACCACCCGGAGATCTTTGACTTATTGGGCAGTTTAGAAATGAAATCAACTGCTTTTGCTCCTGTGTCATTGTGTCCCAGATTGGGACTCCTCTTCCGCATCCAAAGAGCCCATTTCTGGGGTGTCGTCTTCCCAGGCATGCTGCTAGGTACCAAAAAGTTCTAGGGCCCAGTCCAAAAAAAAAAGGCAATGATAACGCATTTACTGTTTAAAGTGCGCCTTTAAAGGACATTGTCTCCCATGGAAACCCCTATTTTTAACAAGGGATATTTAGAGAGGGAAGGGATGGGCTTTCGATTTCAGGAAAAAACCAGGCAGAAATACGTGGTGTGGGAAGGAACAACTGGAGGCAAAACACACGTAAGCCCAAAGCCATCAAATACAGTGTGACTGAGGTCTTAATCGTCCTGCAACCGCCTTCACCAAAGCAGTAGCGTTTGTTGCGGATGAAATCAAATGTGAAATCGATGGTCACTTGTCTTCCAGAAAACTACGTAGCATGGCGTTCAAATCTCTCTCGCCACAAAAGCAGGAGGAAAGGAATGCCATCGGCCTTGCTCTTCTTCCAATACTTTTTTCTGGCAAGTGTGTGTGTGTGTGTGTGTGTGTGTGGAGTCCCACAACCTTGTCGGCTGTGGAAAGGTCAGACCGCAACAGTGCCAGTAGTGCGTTTTCATAATGGAGTTTCCGTGTTGTGAGGCGAACACACGGGGCCCTTGGAGGGCGACCGGGGTCCGGGGGAAATGCTTTTTGGGGAAAGGGGAGCTGAGACAATGAAAATGGAAGAACACGGGGCGTGACCGTTTCCAGCAGATCCATTAACGATGCTCCGCGGTGAGCTCGAACCCTTGGCCAGGTCCAGCAATGAATGTGGAAAATGGTACTTCGTTTGCTTTCCGCAGCCAAGGCGAAAGGTGATGTGGGAATATAAAAGAAAAGGAAAGCCCCACCCCCACCCCCAGTGATGATGTATCAAGTCCTGGATCGTGATAAACAAATACAACGATTCTGGTGCAAAGAAGCATTTTTATTTCCCAGGATTTTTGCTGTATAGTTAAAAGAGGTTTTTAACAAGCACTGCAACCCGTCCTGGACAGCTTCCTTTGCGTGCATCGAACCCCCAAGGTCACTGTCGCCCTTCTGCACTCCTGGGATGAGCCGCGGTCCCAAATATCGGATGCTGGGGCCTGCAGACTCTCCCTTTCCATGCACATGAGCGTCCAACTCTGCACCATTTCAGAGTACAACTGTGGACGTACCTACTTCTCCTTGCTCACGGAAATATAGTATATCAGGCAGGAAAGCTGGCCTAAGCCCTTGTTCTCTAGCTGTCAAGTTGCAGGGTCGTTGCGATTTTCCTTCCGTCTCTTATGAAGGTGCCATTCCGCCTGGTCAGACCCTTTCTGGAGCCTGGAGCCATTCCGGTGGAAACAGAAAGTGCTTCAGCAAACTGGCCTTGGTATCTATAGCAACTGGTCCAGAGGGGCAGCCAGCTCACCACACAGAGCATGAATATTTCAGCTCGCATACTTGGGCTGCAGGGTGAACAGAAGGACCAGCTGGCGCTGAGAGACCCCTCTGCCTCCTGCCTTGGGCATGCCAGGGTGCCAGAAGACCCTGCACCAGCTCAGGTGGGTGGACAGGTAAAGGGATACAGGCCGGCCATGCCAGGGGATAACACCGTAAGGAACACTGGGCACTTCCAGCTCTTCCTACTCTTGAGCTGTCTCTACTCCGGGTGGTTGTTACAATGACTTTGTTACTCTGCTTGCTTTCCTCTTCCCTCCCAGTCCCTTCTTCCTTTTGTGTTGTGCCCTTTCCATTGGTAAACCTGATGGCAGGGATTATTTTAATGTTTATCTTTGCTAGCTAGCCTGGAAGCCTAATATGACAGAGCCAGCTGAAAGTGTCTCATGTAAGCAAAGCAAGAAACAGAATTTCACTCCAGTTCCTGTCCACTGAGTAATCACTGAATTAGCCTGAGCCTTTAGATGCCCCTCTATTCCGCAAGAGCTAAGGAAGAAGCCAGGGGTTTTGGCCAGAGCAATCTGACAACTGAGGTTCAGCAGCAGCATCGATCTCGAGGCTGCAGTGTGCGAGGTTGGCCACAGGAGGGCGGTCTTGAGTCCCCTCGGGGACATGAGGGGGCAGTGGGCGAGGTTGGCCACAGGAGGGCGACTTAGAGTCTCCACGGGGCCCTCAGGGGCCATGAGGGCGCAGTGCGTGAGGTTGGCCACAGGAGGGCGGCCTAGACTCCCCTCGGGGCCATGAGGGCGCAGTGCGTGAGGTTGGCCACAGGAGGGCGGCCTGGAGTCCCCTCGGGGCCATAAGGGCGCAGTGTGCGAGGTTGCCCACAGGAGGGCGGCCTAGAGTCCCTTCGGGGCCATGAGGGCGCAGTGGGCAAGGTTGGCCACAGGAGGGCGACTTAGAGTCTCCGCGGGGCCCTCCGGGGCCATGAGGGTGCAGTGTGCGAGGTTCGCCACAGGAGGGCGACTTAGAGTCTCCACGGGGCCCTCAGGGGCCATGAGGGCGCAGTGCGTGAGGTTGGCCACAGGAGGGCGGCCTAGAGTCCCCTCAGGGCCATGAGGGTGCAGTGTGTGAGGTTGGCCACAGGAGGGCGGCCTAGAGTCCCCTCGCATCCATGAGGCCGCAGTGCCCGAGGTTGGCCACAGGAGGGCGACTTAGAGTCTCCGCGGGGCCATCAGGGGTCATGAGGCCGCAGTGGGCGAGGTTGGCCACAGGAGGGCGGCCTAGGGTCCCTTCGTGGCCATGAGGGCGCAGTGTGCGAGTTTCGCCACAGGAGGGCAGCCTAGAGTCCCCTCGGGGCCATGAGGCCGCAGTGCCCAAGGTTCGCCACAGGAGGGCGACTTAGAGTCTCCGCGGGGCCATGAGGCCGCAGTGCCCGAGGTTGGCCACAGGAGGGCGGCCTAGAGTCCCCTCGGGGCCATGAGGCCGCAGTGCCCGAGGTTGGCCACAGGAGGGCGGCCTAGAGTCCCCTCGGGGCCATGAGGCCGCAGTGCCCGAGGTTGGCCACAGGAGGGCGACTTAGAGTCTCCGCGGGGCCCTCAGGGGCCATGAGGGCGCAGTGTGCGAGGTTCGCCACAGGAGGGCGGTCTAGAGTCCCCTCGGGGACATGAGGGTGCAGTGGGCGAGGTTGGCCACAGGAGGGCGACTTAGATTCTCCACGGGGCCCTCAGGGGCCATGAGGCCGCAGTGGGCGAGGTTGGCCACAGGAGGGCGGCCTAGAGTCCCTTCGTGGCCATGAGGCCGCAGTGGGCGAGGTTGGCCACAGGAGGGCGGTCTAGAGTCCCCTCGGGGCCATGAGGGCGCAGTGCCCGAGGTTGGCCACAGGAGGGCGGCCTAGAGTCCCCTCGGGGCCATGAGGCCGCAGTGCCCGAGGTTGGCCACAGGAGGGCGACTTAGAGTCTCCGCGGGGCCCTCCGGGGCCATGAGGCCGCAGTGGGCGAGGTTGGCCACAGGAGGGCGGCCTAGAGTCCCTTCGAGGCCATGAGGGCGCAGTGTGCGAGTTTCGCCACAGGAGGGCGGTCTAGAGTCCCCTCGGGGCCATGAGGGCGCAGTGGGCAAGGTTGGCCACAGGAGGGCGACTTAGAGTCTCCGCGGGGCCCTCCGGGGCCATGAGGCCGCAGTGCCCGAGGTTGGCCACAGGAGGGCGACTTAGAGTCTCCGCGGGGCCCTCCGGGGCCATGAGGCCGCAGTGCCCGAGGTTGGCCACAGGAGGGCGACTTAGAGTCTCCGCGGGGCCCTCCTGGGCCATGAGGGTGCAGTGTGCGCGGTTGGCCACAGGAGGGCGGCCTAGAGTCCCCTCGGGGCCATGAGGCCGCAGTGCCCGAGGTTGGCCACAGGAGGGCGACTTAGAGTCTCCGCGGGGCCCTCCGGGGCCATGAGGGTGCAGTGTGCGCGGTTGGCCACAGGAGGGCGGCCTAGAGTCCCCTCGGGGCCATGAGGCCGCAGTGCCCGAGGTTGGCCACAGGAGGGCGACTTAGAGTCTCCGCGGGGCCCTCCGGGGCCATGAGGCCGCAGTGCCCGAGGTTGGCCACAGGAGGGCGGCCTAGAGTCCCTTCGGGGCCATGAGGGCGCAGTGTGCGAGGTTCGCCACAGGAGGGCGCCCTAGAGTCCCCTCGGGGCCATGAGGGCGCAGTGCCCAAGGTTGGCCAAAGGAGGGCGACTTAGAGTCTCCGCGGGGCCCTCAGGGGCCATGAGGCCGCAGTGGGCGAGGTTGGCCACAGGAGGGCGCCCTAGAGTCCCTTCGGGGCCATGAGGGCGCAGTGTGCGAGTTTCGCCACAGGAGGGCGGTCTAGAGTCCCCTCGGGGCCATGAGGGCGCAGTGCCCGAGGTTGGCCACAGGAGGGCGGCCTAGAGTCCCCTCGGGGCCATGAGGCCGCAGTTCCCGAGGTTGGCCACAGGAGGGCGACTTAGATTCTCCACGGGGCCCTCAGGGGCCATGAGGCCGCAGTGGGTGAGGTTGGCCACAGGAGGGCGGCTTAGAGTCCCCTCGGGGCCATGAGGGCGCAGTGTGCGAGTTTCGCCACAGGAGGGCGGCCTAGAGTCCCCTCGGGGCCATGAGGCCGCAGTGCCCGAGGTTGGCCACAGGAGGGCGACTTAGAGTCTCCACGGGGCCCTCAGGGGCCATGAGGGCGCAGTGTGCGAGGTTCGCCACAGGAGGGCGGTCTAGAGTCCCCTCGGGGCCATGAGGGTGCAATGCGTGAGTTTGGCCACAGGAGGGCGGCCTAGAGTCCCCTCGCGTCCATGAGGCCGCAGTGCCAGAGGTTGGCCACAGGAGGGCGACTTAGGGTCTCCACGGGGCCCTCAGGGGCCATGAGGGCGCAGTGCGTGAGGTTGGCCACAGGAGGGCGGCCCAGAGTCCCCTCGCGTCTATGAGGCCGCAGTGCCCGAGGTTGGCCACAGGAGGGCGGCCTAGAGTCCCCTCGGGGCCATGAGGGCGCAGTGCCCGAGGTTGGCCACAGGAGGGCGACTTAGAGTCTCCGCGGGGCCCTCCGGGGCCATGAGGGCGCAGTGGGCAAGGTTGGCCACAGGAGGGCCGTCTAGAGTCCCCTCGGGGCCATGAGGGTGCAGTGCCCGCGTTTGGCCACCAGAGGGCAACTTAGCCTCTCCGTGGGGCCCTCAGGGGCCATGAGGCCACAGTGCACAAGGTTGGCCACAGGAGGGCGGCTTAGAGTCTCTGTGGGGCCCTCAGGGGCCATGAGGCCGCAGTGCCTGAGGTTGGCCACAGGAGGGCAGCCCAGACTCATTGCAGAGATCTTAACTGGCGTGTTGTTAGCATTATCATTGTTTAGATTATTCATATGATATTTGATATTTATACCATCGTTTCTATTGAATTATTGTTGCAAGCCATCCAGAGACATGTGGTGATTGGTTAGAAATACAGTGGTACCTCGGCTCATGAACTTAATCCGTTCCAGGACTCTGGTCGTGACCCAAATTGGTCGTGAGCCAACTCAAACTTCCCCATAAGGGTCAATGTAAATAAGGTTAATACATTCTGTAACTAGTTTTTTTTTTAACTCACAAACATTTGAAGCAAAGTGACAAAGAACAACAATATCACGGCCATCTCCCCCCACCCGCAGCGATTGTGTGGGGTGTGGGGGAGATGGCCGCAATCATGCTCAGGGATGGGGGGAGACTGGCAGATCGCGGGCATGCTTGGGAGGGCAGAGACGGGCGGGATTGGGGGCGTGCTCAGGGGAGGAGACGGTGCGATCGCGCCCATGCAGGGAAGGCAGGAGCAGTCACAATCGGGTTTGCGGCAAAATTTCTATAAAATTTCTCTTTGCCACCTGATTTGGTCATGAACTGAGGCATTCCGTGAGCCAAGGTACCACTGTACCCTCCCCAATCAATCAATCAATCAATCAATCAATCAATCAATCAATCAATCAATCACCCCGGTGCACGGTGCTGGGTGAAAACCGGGCTGCAATTCCGAGAAGTGGCCACAGGAGGGCAGCCCGTCCTCTGGCCTAGGTCTTAGCCGCAGCTGCCGAGCTCCGCAGGCCGCAATGCCCAGAGGCGGCCACAGGAGGGCGCGCGAGGCGCGTCTCCGCAGTCCCGCGAGGGCTCCCGGGTTGCGCGAAGCGCGGTGCGCGGAATTGGCCGCCGCCGGGCGCCGTAGTCGCCATGGCGGCGGCGGGCCCGGGGTTGGGGTCGCGGCCCCCGCGCTCTTCCCCGGGCGGACGGGATCGGGATCGGGATCGGGATCGGGATCCTGCAGGTGAGTCGAGACAAACATTTCAAGGAGACCTAGGTTGGCTCTGGAGAGTTAGCTGAGCCTCAACTGAAATGTGCCGCTATGCCTTTGTGAAGGTGGGTCAGTCTGAAATGCTCTTAAAAGGGTGAGGGGGGAGCACGGGTTGAGGACCAGAGCTTGCGGGCTCGGCAGTAGGGCTGTCTGGGGGACCTTACCCTCAACCTCTTTGCAAGCCAAGTAATGCCCTCGATTGAAACATCAAATTGTTTTCACCTGAATGAAGGCAACACTAACTAGTACACTCTGCTTTCATTCTTTAATTCTAAGCCATGTGCATCCTTAGCCCTGATACTGCATTTCTTCGCCTATTTATTGCTCCTGAGTTAACATTTTTTTAAAAACCATTAATTTACATGGAACTTATGAGAGGGAATGTGAAGGGGAGACAAGGAAGTGGATCTGCTTTCGTAACATGTTCCAGCAGGCATAATCCGTTTTATTCTTGTGCACTTGGTTCTCAGAGGAATCCCAGGGAATCATTCATGTTGCAGTGGCAACAACACAATCTCAGCCGTTTGGGAGGCGCCCTCTAATCTTTGCTTGTGGTCAAAATCCCAGAGGGAAAGAGCAAGCCTACTGTGAGTTTCTCCCTGGGATATTAAAGGGGAACATTCCCCTGACACCCCTTTATGCTGTTCAGCATGAAGCGGCATGATTGTAAGCTGCCCACTGAGCCATGGGGCGGCACATAAATACCAGTGCAAATTAAGGGGCAAGGAAATTCCATTCAAGGCAGCGCTTCTCAGATTTGAATTCATCATGCCAGCAGGTTACAACCCTTCTGGGAACCTTTCCAGAAGCTCCTTTTCAAAGGTGGGCCGTTGGACTAGATATCCGAGGGGCCCCAGGAGGGAAGAGCAGCTTGGCACGGCTCGCCCCCAGCTGCCGGCCTTCGCTTGCTACGGGTCTTTTGGGCAGTTGCCCTAGCTGATGACTGTATGGTCTCCTCCTCTCCCTCTCTGGACTAATTGCGCCAAGGCTGGCTGTCAAGTTTTGAAAAAGCTGGCGAACAGGGAGTTTCACCCAGCTCCCCCGGCATGTCAGATGGGACACTGCCCATTACCAAAGCAGGTAAGCAGTATCCTGCAGCCCTCCCGTTCAGCCTTTCTCAAGGTGCAAGCTCGGGGATTCTGGGAGCTGTAATCCAGCACAACTGGAGGGTGCCAGGTTGGGGAAGCCTGTACTAGCAAAGCTGTATTTGGTAAGGCTTTGGGTTCGATTGGTTTTTACAAAAAACAGATGGCAGGAACTGGTGTGAGCTACAGCAAACCACATTGCTGAGTGCCCAGCCTTCGCCTTCCGCGTGAGTCACTGCTCCGTGCGTGCAAGGAGCCGCCAGGCAGCCCTCTCAGGGCGACCCACTGCGGCAGAGGCAGTGGAGCAACTCGGACTGGCCCCAGCAGAAGCTGACAGGCCGAAGGCGAGGCCAGAAAACACTGACTCACACAGGGATGCTGCAGGTACCATCTTCTTGGAGAGATGCTGCCTTTGGGCTTAGAGGACCCCTGGTCCAGTCTGTGTATTATTTTTTATGGAACACTCACATACATTAGCAGAGTGTTTGAGAACAGCCTGAAGTTAATACTCTGGACTGAGGAACAATGCATTTTAAAACATTCTGTTCTTTCCTCTAAACTCTGTTAGGTGGGGCCAAGAGACGCCAGCTTGGTCTGCTGCAGAGGAATTCCTCAAAGGTCCCCAGGACCGCACCTGGGATGCTCCACCTTGCAAAGCTCACCTCGTCAGACTTCGCCAAGAGCTCTCATGGGATGTCGCTCGCTGCAAGGACCCGGCTGGAGCACGCTGCAAGGCCAAAATAAAGAGCCCCATTAACAGATGAGACAAGAGGAGATGGTGGTGGTCACAGGACACAGGAAACTGGGTGGTTTTCTAGGGTTTTCTAGCAAGCAGAGTGTTCCTGCTCCCAAACCAAACCAAAACACTGGCCCATAAAATTCCAGAGAAGACTTAACTGGGTAAAACTCCTCATTTGGCCCCCAGCTATGCTAGCAGCCAGAATCAGGCGCCTGCTCTTAAGCCTACATCTTCTTAGCACCCCCAATAGTACAGGATCAGGCCCTCTGACGCAGCCATCTTTCCCTGCCAAGTCAGAAGCCTTCAGGGTGGTGGGGGTGAAGGCAGTTTCCAACCCAGTCTGACCCCCCCCCCTCCAAAAATGAAAGCTTCCAAGTAGGACTATGACCTGATTAAATAAATGTTAACTAATGAGATGTTAGTCACGTGTTTAAATGACCAACTCTACAAAAACTACTTATGAGCAAAGGCCAAGCAAGGATGTTTTCAGTGTGCCCTATTGCAGTCTTTCTGAAAAGGAATGGCTCCCTTTTCTCACACACCGGGAGAAGGGTCTCCTCTGAGCTCCTGCTTGCCACCTTCTATCACAGAGAGTTTATTTAACCTTTAAACCTGTTGCCCGGTTTGTCAGGCTTCTTCATTTTTTATCAATGAATCCTTACATACTATACGATAATGAAAGGCATGTTTTGTAAAAACTGTGGCGCCGCATCTAAAGAAGTTCATCGGTGTCAGCCAGGGCCAGACAAACAGCCCAACGGCGAACAAGAAGGCAACCCCGAAGCCTCGGGACACCCGGTGTCCCTGTCTGCCATTAATGAAGGAGCAGCCGCATGCCCTTCTCAACCTATTCTGCAAGGCCCCACGGCCTGACGTCCAGCTGCTGTTCTGACAGTGAGAACGGCCACTTGCCTGGCAGGCGTAGAAAAGTGCAGTGGGCAAACTCCTGCTTCAGGGTCTGACACGAGATGGTGGATCCCAGTGTGGCTTTGAGCAGAGCTGCCGGCCTACCTTGCGAGCAGCACAAACCTGGGAAGGAAACAGGATCAAGAGCAACTTCAAGACCTTCCACTGCTGGGTGGAGGGGGGGGGGGACTGAATGCACAACCTGAGGTGCAAGCATTTGAATAGCCAAGCTTCACACCTCTGCAGAGGAATATATAATGAATACACATCACACCAACCTCCCCCAAGATGTTGTCCCCCATATATTGTAGACTACAACTCTCATTACCCCTGAGCAAGCGCTTGCTACCTGGGGTGGAAAGGCATGGAGTCCATTTTACATAATTAAAAGCAAAGTATATCCCACAATTTCTGAAACACAACACTTGCTTGGCTACTTCCCAATCTACTGACATCAGGACTGAAATACTGTCCTATAAACACCCTCGCTGTCAGAACGACCATTTTTTTGACGAAGGTTTGGAAAATCGCAGGAACCTGGTGGCAAACCATTCCAAACCCTGTTCTGTGACTGAGGGAAAAGCAAATGCATCTCGACCGACGTAGGCCAGATCTAAGAAGCCGAGAGGGAAAAAGGCAGGGTGTTTGAATTCAAGACTCAGCTGCTACTCCCTACGATGCTCAAGGAGCTGTTAGGACAAGCTCCTTGGAATTCTGTATGAGGGTTCTTGGTCTAAAAGACTTGATGATATAATACAATATATAGGGTGAAAGTTCCACTGAAAACAGGATGATTTTGAAAAAGCCATCCTTCAGTAACTTTCAGAACAGCACAAAATTTCTGCCCATTCTAAACATGCCTCGTTTTGCCAACCGAGACCTTTCCCCGGTGCACACCCCTAACCCTAATATGGGGGTAAAATACCATTGCAAAGAGGGCGATTTGCAAAGGACCTTCCTTGAGCAGCTTTTTCTGCGCAGCTCATCTTTTGTGCCCATCCTAAACACATTCAAAACATAAAAATCATGCCCGGACGCCTCGTTTCCGAACCGAAACCCTACCCTGGTGCACACCCTGAACCCTACAATCGATGTAAACTACCACTGAAAATAGAGCAATTTTGAAAAAGCCTTTCTTGAGTAGCTTTTTCCACACTGCTCATCATTTCTGCCCATCCTGAACACAATCCAACCATCAGAATCAGGCCAGGATGCCTCGTTTTCCTAACCCTAACCCTACCCTGGCGCGCACCCCCACCCCTCATACAGGCGTAAAATACCATTGAAAAGAGGGCGATTTTCAAAAAGCCTTTCTTGAGTAGCTTTTTCCGCACTGCTCATCATTTCTGCCCATTCCAAACACATTCCAACCATCAGAATCAGGCCCGGACGCCTTGTTTCCTAACCCAAACCCTACCCTGGTGCACACCCTGAACCCTACAATAGATGTAAACTACCATTGAAAATAGAGCAATTTTCAAAAAGCCTTTCTTGAGTAGCTTTTTCCGCACTGCTCATCATTTCTGCCCATTCTGAACACAATCCAACCATCAGAATCAGGCCAGGATGCCTCGTTTTCCTAACCCAAACCCTACCCTGGCGCACACCCGCACCCCTCATACCGGGGTAAATTACCCTTGAAAAGAGGGCGATTTCCAAAGGACCTTCCTTGAGCAGCTTTTTCTGCGCAGCTCATCTTTTGTGCCCATCCTAAACACATTCAAAACATAAAAATCATGCCCGGACGCCTCGTTTCCTAACCGAAACCCTACCCTGGTGCACACCCTGAACCCTACAATCGATGTAAACTACCATTGAAAATAGAGCAATTTTGAAAAAGCCTTCCTTAAGTAGCTTTTTCTGCGCAGCTCATGTTTTCTGCCCATCCTGAACACAATCCAACCATCAGAATCAGGCCAGGATGCCTCGTTTTCCGAACCCTAACCCTACCCTGGCGCACACCCCCACCCCTCATAAAGGGGTAAATTACCACTGAAAAGAGGGCGATTTTCAAAAAGCCTTTCTTGAGTAGCTTTTTCCGCACTGCTCATCATTTCTGCCCATTCCAAACACATTCCAACCATCAGAATCAGGCCAGGATGCCTCGTTTTCCTAACCCAAACCCTACCCTGGCGCACAACCCCACCCCTCATAAAGGGCTAAAATACCACTGAAAAGGGGGATTTTCAAAAAGCCTTTTTTGAGTAGCTTTTTCCGCACTGCTCATCATTTCTGCCCATCCTGAACACAATCCAACCATCAGAATCATGCCCGGACGCCTCGTTTCCTAACCCAAACCCTACCCTGGTGCACACCCTGAACCCTACAATAGATGTAAACTACCATTGAAAATAGAGCAATTTTCAAAAAGCCTTTCTTGAGTAGCTTTTTCCGCACTGCTCATCATTTCTGCCCATTCCAAACACATTCCAACCATCAGAATCAGGCCAGGATGCCTCGTTTTCCTAACCCAAACCCTACCCTGGCGCACAACCCCACCCCTCATAAAGGGCTAAAATACCACTGAAAAGGGGGATTTTCAAAAAGCCTTTTTTGAGTAGCTTTTTCCGCACTGCTCATCATTTCTGCCCATCCTGAACACAATCCAACCATCAGAATCATGCCCGGACGCCTCGTTTCCTAACCGAAACCCTACCCTGGTGCACACCCTGAACCCTACAATCGATGTAAACTACCATTGAAAATAGAGCAATTTTGAAAAAGCCTTCCTTAAGTAGCTTTTTCTGCGCAGCTCATGTTTTCTGCCCATCCTGAACACAATCCAACCATCAGAATCAGGCCAGGATGCCTCGTTTTCCTAACCCTGACCCTTCCCTGGCGCACACCCGCACCCCTCATACAGGGGTAAATTACCCTTGAAAAGAGGGCGATTTTCAAAAAGCCTTTCTTGAGTAGCTTTTTCCGCACTGCTCATCATTTCTGCCCATTCCGAACACATTCCAACCATCAGAATCATGCCCGGACGCCTCGTTTCCTAACCGAAACCCTACCCTGGTGCACACCCTGAACCCTACAATCGATGTAAACTACCATTGAAAATAGAGCAATTTTGAAAAAGCCTTCCTTAAGTAGCTTTTTCTGCGCAGCTCATGTTTTCTGCCCATCCTGAACACAATCCAACCATCAGAATCAGGCCAGGATGCCTCGTTTTCCTAACCCAAACCCTACCCTGGCGCACACCCCCACCCCTCATAAAGGGGTAAATTACCACTGAAAAGAGGGCGATTTTCAAAAAGCCTTTCTTGAGTAGCTTTTTCCGCACTGCTCATCATTTCTGCCCATTCCAAACACATTCCAACCATCAGAATCAGGCCCGGACGCCTTGTTTCCTAACCCAAACCCTACCCTGGTGCACACCCTGAACCCTACAATAGATGTAAATTACCCTTGAAAAGAGGGCGATTTTCAAAAAGCCTTTTTTGAGTAGCTTTTTCCGCACTGCTCATCATTTCTGCCCATTCTGAACACATTCCAACCATCAGAATCAGGCCAGGATGCCTCGTTTTCTGCAGACTGAGGTTTTAGTTTAGAAAAAACAACTCACAGCCAGTCTGAGCAAATACATATATATGCTTTGCAGTGCACTGACCAGCCATGCGAAAGCTCGGACGAGAGGTGGCTAATGGGTCGCTGCTGATCACGTCATCCCCTGGCACCACAGCTCCTTTCGCAGGATGCACGTGGCTCCTATGCACGCTGTTATCCGATGCTCGACTGCTGGTGTGATGCTGGTGTGACTTGGCTCATGTGCTAACAGAGGGCTCTGTGTGCCCGCTGTGGCATGCATGCCATAGGTTCACCCCACCCTGCCCCGGAATATGAGAGAAACCTGCATTTCCCCACTATATTCAGGAAGTTGCTCTAGGGGAAGATGTCTGGAAGAAACTGGGTGGAGCAAAAGCCTCTGGCTCAGTCCCCCCCCCTCGGGTTTCTTCATTTTTAAACCAGGTTTGGACCACTCAGCCCTTCAAGTCAAGGATACTTTTGCATGGTGTTTTCTGAGAGCAATTCAAATAAGAGGACTGCACCATAGGTCACATAGCCAGCTAAGTGCTGCAAAGTGTTCAGAAAACAGAGAGCAGCAGGATTTAGTACAGGAGCTGCAGAACCCACATCCTGCTGTTGGTGCGCACGACCCAGTGAGAACCTTTGCATGCTCTTCCAACTGCATTCCCTGCTTGGCTCTGTGGCAATCAAATGCACAGGCAGCCAAATGGAGCCACCATGCCTGGAAGTGGTGGTGAATCCCAAGAGTTTGGGGGCAGGGGAACTCAGGCGACTCCTGCTATGTCTTGCTTATGGGCTGTCCGGAAACATTGGGCTGTCCACAGCTGGAAACATGATACAGGGGCAATGTGCGCACTTGCAACCTGAGCCTGCAAGGGTTCTGTCCCAGGGGGCATGTCCCCCACGCTGGGAGAAATACTTCTTCTGGTGCTTTGTGCCAAAGCAAAGCCAAAGGCCCTGTTACTGCCACCCACTGACAACAAAACAATCAAACAAGCCAGCCTGGATTTACAAAATCTCAGCTACATTACAGACCTTTAAAAATTTCCCAAGAAGAGACATCACCAGAACCAAAGAGCTCCCAAGTTTCTAGAAGGAACTTCCTTGGAGCAAGAACTCACAAAAGGGAATCCACTCTTCCACATACTGCAGGCAATCCCCAATTAAATGATTAAAAGTCTCTTGTACTGCACACATCTCTGAGTCTACCCGGCCAATCCCGAAAAGGTGCAAACGGGACTGCGGCAAGACAACAGCATTAATAAGCAAACCCGTCACACTCTACCTGGCTAGTTAAAAACCTGAAAATCGCCCTAAAGAAAAAACCAGCCGCCCAGTGCCACCATTTCTTACTCCTTTCCCTCTGGGAAAGGCGCAAAGGGTTATCAACAAACGAATGGTGTGAAGCGTGTTTCACAGCGAAATCGGGAGAGTCGTTACTCACGAACCGACAGCGGCGGGCTTTTCCCCGTACAAGCAGCTGCAGCGCCGCGCTGAGCCAGGCAGCGCACCGGGCTGCGGAAGACGACCAAGCGGGGATCCCGCTCTGTGACGTGGTAGATGACGCGCGCCCGTCCTCGCGACGCCATTGGCCGCTTCCTCACCCCAGGGGCGTCCGGGTCGCACGCGGCCCCGCCCACATAAGCCAGCCAATTGGGAAGAGCGACGCTTGCCGGCGAGGGGCCAGGCCAGCGTGAGGCCGTGTGAACGCGCGTCTTTCGCTTTCCCCGCCCAGCTCAGGGCAAGTTGAAGCCTCGAGTTCCCTTAAAGACACGGGCGGGGCGCAGTACCTGAGCGTCGGAAGCCGAGCCCTGCGCGCCTCTCTAGGCCCTGGCACGGCACGGCGAAGGCCTCTGCTTTCCATGGTCGTGGCCCCGGGTTGCAGGGCCGGGCGCCGATAGCGGGGGCCGCCCTGGGCACAGCCCCTTGCAGGACCGCGGCCCCTGAGGAGGAAGCCCCGCCTCCGCCGCCCGCCGCCCGCCGCCGCTGCCGCCGCCGCCGCAGGCCGGGAATGCCCGTCTCCATGGCGACCGCGCCGCCGCGCGCGGCGCCCCGCTCCGCCTCTTCCTCCTCCTCCTTCCTCCCCTCCCGCCCGCGCCGATGGGGGGAGGAGCAGGATGCGGCTCGTCACTTCCGACTGCGGGCCCTTCCCGGCCGCCATCTTGCGGTGTGGGGGGAAGCGGGGGGCCCGGGGGCCGCGGCGGGCCGCTCGATGGGAAGATGCAGCGCTCGGGGCCGGGCGGGGCGGGGCCTGGCGCCGTGCTGGGGGCGGGGCCGGGGCGCGCGCTGCTGAGGCGGGAGCTGCGGCTGCTCGAGTCCATCTTCCACCGCGGCCACGAGCGCTTCCGCATCGCCCGCGCCTGCCCGGACGAGTTGGGCTGCGAGTTCCTGCCCGGCCCGGGCGGCGGCGGACCCGTCCGTATCCATGGGAACATCACGGTGAGGCGCCGCCGGGCGCGGTCCGCGGGGAAGGGGAGGAAGGGGCACTTGTAATTGGCCGGGAGCCCCCTCACTCTCGGGGCGGGGGGCGGGGCTTAACGGGGAGTGGCATGGTGAAGCGGGAGGGGCATACGGCCGGGGGCGGGGATAGAGCGGGGCGGGGCCCGGGAGGGGCGGGGCCTGGGCGGTCGAGGGCATGGGTGAGTGTCAAGGTAGAATGGGGGAGCCTAGCGATGTGGCTTGTACTACCGCTCCCATCCTGCTGCCTCCCTGTCCCCGCTGGGGTGCGTGCTAAGAGCTGGAGTGCGATGACCTCTGGGGGGCCCAGCAGTCTCCTCCCTGACCTGCCAGGGAGAGCCAGAGCAGGCCAAGGGACTGTGGGTGGTGACGGCGAGGGCCCTGCCTTGCGCTTCCCTGCTCCTGCCGCCGCCTCTTCTGCTGCCGGAGCTCGTTTGCCCGCCGTCCTCCCGCCGGACATGTTGTGTGGAGAGGCTGCAGCTTCTAGCGCCACACCCCTGGCTGCCACTGGGTAGGAAAATGCTGCTTGAGGCCAGGGCTGGGCTACTGGTGTGGCCTCCTAGACACGTTGGCTTCTGGCTTCTGGAAAGGTGAAGCTTTGGAAATCGGGAAGGAAAACTCTGCTGAAGTATTCCAACATTTCAAGGGTCCTCACATCGCTGAAGGCTCTTACCCTTCTTGAGCACTGGGCACACTGGCTTGGGGGGAGGAGACCCGCTAGCCAACCATCTGGTAGACCAAAGTTAACAGCCATTGGTCCATTCTATATGTATTTATTCAGCTTATATTCCACAAGTATATTAGTCCCAAGAACTCGCACAGTGGATCGCACAAGTCAGAGCTCCCACTTGCTTCCCAGCAGCATGAATAAGACAGTTGCAGCAGACCTGTGTGCCCCAAACACCTGTATGGGGCCACGGGGAAAGAGATCTTCCCAGTTAAGAGATCTTCCCAGTTGGCACCTTTCAGATTTAGCCGGCAGCATCTCCTGCTTATCCCCCCTTCTTGGGCAGGCTGGCCGAATTGGCCTCATTCCTTTGGGTACTGCATCGTTTAGTATTTTGCATGTCTGGTGTGGGCTGCCGTAAGAGGCTGGGAAGGATAACAAGTGTTTACCCCCTGCCTCTTAATGCCCCCTTTCTCTAGGAATCCTACCCAGCTGTGCCCCCAATATGGTCCGTGGAATCAGACGACCCCAACCTGGCGGCGATCTTGGAGAGGCTAGCCGACGTGAAGAAAGGCAGCACATTGGTGAGGCCGGGGAAAAGGCCGCTGGGGGGCACCGAGGCGGGTCTGTTGAGTTGGAGGCAGCACAGGGCTGGCTGACCTTTGCCGTTTTCTCCTTCGGAAGCTCCTGCAGCACCTGAAGCGGATCATTTCAGACCTCTGCAAGCTCTACAACCTTCCTCAGCATCCAGATGTCGAGATGCTGGACCAGCCTCTGCCAGCCGAGCAGGTACAGCTCTCCTGCCTGGCCTCCCAGGGAGCTGCTTCGGGGAGGCCTCCGTGTCCTGTGCCCACGGCTCTGGACACTGCCAAACCAGCCCCTTGGACAATACACCCCTTTTCCCCCCAAGTAGTGCCTTCCAGCTGTGCTGGACTACAGCTCTTACCAGCCCCCACTAGCATGGCTTATGGTCATGGATGATGTTCTTTCTATACCACCCAACAGTCAAAGTTCTCTGAACAATTTACAAGGGGATTAAACATCAAAATCTGGCAAGAACTGTTAAGCGGCTGACATAATGCCCCATTCAGGGTTGATTCCTTGCCATGTCCTATACAACCATCTGAGCCTGGTGCTTAAAAGAGCTTGGACTGGGTGCCAGGCAATCCTCCATGGGCCCTTCTCCTTGCTATCAACCAGAAGTAGCCATTTAAGGCGGGCCCCAGATTGCTGCTAGGAGGGGAATTCTGTCTGGTCTTGCGGTCCCAAGCCATGTTAAGGGCCTCCTATGTTAAAACCAGCACCGTGTGTTAAGCTCAGAAGCATCATCAGCGCCCAGCGGAAGAGGGCCAGAATTTGGGAGCGGGGAGGGTCGGGTTAGTCTGACTGCCGAGTCGGAAGGTGAATGTTTGCAAGATGGCCCGCACGAGCTTCGTGGGTTTCCGGGCAGGTGTCTTTCCCAGTCCGACAGTTTCATAAGTGGGTATCCCTCCTACACCAGCCATGCTTGTAGTTAGTATGGGGTCAGGATAGGGACTACAAAGCTTCGTCCATGCTTCTCTGCATCATACTTCACAAGCAACTCGGCAAGTGACCATGCGATCCAGATTCAGCGCAGGGGTGGGTAAGGAAGAGGGCACAGTAACCCATCCGTTTGTTACTTTGGGCTCTGCGGATGGTGACTGGTGCCATGCGGTATACGAGCCTGATCTCAGGGCAGCGTTTCCAGCTGCTCGCCTGTAGGTACTGCCTGTTCCTTCAAGAAAGCAGTATTTTTTTCTCTCTCGGCCTCCAAGATCTTAAGGTGGCAGCTCTTACACTCTGCGGGAATACCCAGGAAGGGCAGCAGGGTGCGCTGAAGGCAGAGGGTGGGAGATTTGCAGCCCTGCAGATGTCCTGGCCAACAGCACCTGTCAGCCCTTGGCAGCTCAGGGATGCGAGGGCAGCGATCCTCCAGCTATTTCAGCCTACGAATTCCCCAGCCCATGACTCAAGCTGATGTCTTCTGGAAGACTGATATTGAATCTCGCTCTTCCGCCCACTTTTGTTTCAGAGTACACAAGAAGAGGTGTCCTCCGAAGAGGAAGACGAGGAGATGCCAGAGGTAGGGGGCCCCCTTCCCTAACCCCTCTGCCCCCAAGAGGGAATCGCGGCCTCCCACTGCCTCTCCACCACACCTCCATCCGGCAGCTTCCCACTCCCTTCAGAAGGTCCCCAGGCAGGGTCTGTTCTGACCTCTTTTTCTCCTCTCATCCCCAAGGACACGGAAGAGCTCGACCACTACGAGATGAAGGAAGAGGAGCCAGCCGAAGGGAAGAAGGCCGAAGACGACGGCATCGGCAAGGAGAACCTTGCTATCCTCGAGAAAATCAAAAAGAACCAGAGGCAAGATTACTTAAATGTACGTGTCGCCAGGCGGGAGGGCAAGCTTGGTGGGGAAAGGTGGGCTCGCTGGGGGGAGTGGAGGGCTTCGGCCTGAACGTCAGTGGGCTGCCTCAAGGACCTGCTTCCTCCCAGCAATGGTTGATCGTGATAAGCAGACTGAGGGGCGCTTCCGATGGGGCGATCTGGATGGAAGCCTGAGGAACATGCGAGGACAAAACCCAACTTGGGGGTTCTCCCTGCCCTTACCATGCCACGGGGAGAAGCCTGGCAGGAATCCTATAAATTGTAGGATGCAGAGTGTCTTTCTGTAGGACAGAGAGACATTGCCTGCCTGCCTGCCTGCCTCCCAGGCACACCCGGCATAAAGGCCATTGTGTTCCTGGAACAACACACACAATGGCTTGAAATGGCGTAAGTCTGTCAGGTGTGGTCTGCTCTCCATCATGTTCACAAAAATTACAGGCTTCTTAGCTGTGACAGAAGTTGGCTACCATGTTATTCTGCAGGCTGAAGGCTTGCTTTATTTAAAGTTTGCAATTAATACAAAGCATACAGCGAAATATTTTAGCTGCCTCTCCTCACCAGATAAAAACATCTTATGCTCAGCTTCCAAAAGACACTGGAATCCTCTTTGGATGCGTAAATTTGATACGTGACTGCCCCAAATGCATGTTGTTCTTTTCAAACTGGGCAATTGCCCTGTCACATCAGTGGCCAAAGCTAGAAGCCCTGGAAGTCAATTTGCTTCATTGGCCTCCTTCCCACACGGGCCATCCAGTGGCCACTGGGAAGAACACAGACGGAGTGTGAAGGTGGTAACACCTGCTGCCAGTTGTGGTATTATTTTGTGGTATAGTGCATCTGCATCTGGAGGTTCTGCTTCTCCATCTCCCCTGACCGTCACCGGTAGACTTTCTTTGCTAACTCCACAAATAGGTCTTATTTGCTGTCGCCACGCCTTGTGACAATGAATTCCACCAAACAATGCTGTGTAGCAAAAAGCGGTCACCTCTGATTTGTGAGACCTAGTTCTGCCCCCCACCCGTTTCTCATACACTGGAAGGAAGACAAAAGCTCACCTCTAGCTGTGCGGCACGTAACTGGCAAGGGACTGGGTTGCCCGTTTCCCTAGCAAGGCAGATCTAACAGTGGGATTCCCCTGCGCTCTCTCTTTCTCTCAGGGGGCAGTGTCTGGGTCCGTGCAGGCCACCGACCGGCTAATGAAGGAGCTCAGGGATATTTACCGATCGGCAAGTTTCAAAGGTGGTAGGTATCCGGCCTGGCAGTGTGGGACGCTTGATGCTGGAGGCTCTTTTTGCGGGCAAGGCAGTTGGTACTGTGCGGCGGAGCAGCTGGAGGCAAATCGCAGGCCAAACAGCTTGGTTCGTGGTCTGCGCACACGACTCCATCTTCTACAACGCTGACTCCGTCCTGTTTATCGCCCGCAGGAAACTATGCAGTTGAACTAGTGAACGACAGCCTGTACGACTGGAACGTCAAACTCCTGAAGTAAGGGTCTGAGGCTGGATTTCCATGTAGAGTGTGAAACCTGCTGCCAGAAGGGAGCAGAAGTGAGAAAGCAGCAAGGTTCCCGGACTTAAGAGTGGGAACCAGACATTGCCACGACGATGACTTGTTTTCACCTCAGCTAAGGCCGCTGACTTGTAGAGAGCTTGGCCTGACCAGGAGCAAACTTCCCCGTGAAAAGACTGAGCTCGCGTCAGTGACAGCTGCCTCAGCTCAAATGCAGACCTGTTCTTTTGATGTTAAGACCAGGTTTGCATAGAACACCCCGGTGCTTACTTAACATGGGGTGCCCCACCCCAGGCTTTGTCGAGGAGACGACAGAACAAACTAGTTTGTTTCCTGGGTTGTTTCCCTCCTCCTGCTTCCGAAAGCCTTTTGACCGTATTTTCCCACAGCCTCTGTCATCTGTAGGAGCAACCCACAAATATCCCCAGATCTGCATGCCACGACTCCCCCAGTGGTTGAAACATCTCAGCCATCATAAACCAGCAACAAAACCAGTTCTTTCTGGGTCATTTGCTGTTATTTAACCCGTTTGTCAGTATGACCACATTCGCATATCACAGTAACAGAATCCAACAAAGCAGATCCTGGGCTAATGTCATGTGAAACCCCTTCAGAGACTGGCTGCCCTGGCGCATAACACTAAACCATGGGCTGCTTTAACCAGGGTTTCTTACGTGTGAACCTGGCCAAAAGGCCTTTTGCCACCTGGCTCTGGGCAATGAATCTTGCCACCTGGCCAGAGGTCCAGGGAGCCTCCATTGTGGCCGGTGGGTGCCGTGCTCTTGACTACTGGCCCTTCTCCTTTCAGGGTGGACGAGGATAGTGCCTTGCACAGTGATCTACAGGTCCTCAAGGAGAAGGAGGGGACAGACTTCATCCTCCTCAACTTCACTTTCAAGGTCAGGCTGGCGGGGGAGGACAGGAGGACGGGGGGGCAGCAGCAAGTGGGGACAGAGAAACGGGAAGGGCGCCACGCTCAGCTTCTCTCTTCTCCCTTTCAGGACAACTTCCCTTTCGACCCACCCTTTGTAAGGGTCGTGTCTCCAGTGCTGTCGGGGGGGTAAGTGACCGATCCCCATCTTGGTCTTCTCCCTGGCCCGCTTGATTTGGCTTCCCGGGCTCGATTTCTGAGCTGGGCGTTTAAAAGCCTCGCGGGGCTTTGCTCCAAGGGTGCAGAGGTTGGGCCCGCTGTCGGAGGCGAGGGAAAGCCCTCTGCACGCTCGAGTGCTGCTGGCCAGTCTGGGCCCTGTACCCAGAATTGGAGCCTGTTGAGGCAGGTCCTCACACAGCACACCCGAGCAGCAGGTGCCTGTCCTCTCGTTCTTCCAGCACTGCGCTCCTGGCGATTTAAAATGAAGGCCTTTGTCCTGGTGCTCATGCTAGAAAAGGGGGAAAGGGAGCTGGGAAGGAAGAAACGACTCTCGAGTGGAAAAGGTGGACTGAGGAAAGATTTGTGGGAGCGGGGGGTTGATCGCATGTTCGAACCGGATTCGCTGTGTGTTGTGTAAACCCCAGTGAGTCGCAGCATGTGCCATTTTGAGTAAACAACCCCCAAAGGGGCTACTGTTGTGCAAACCTGGCCACTGTGGGGTATGTGAGTTCTGCAAAGCACCGTGAGCCCAGAGGGTTGTGTGAACTGGGCCAGAGAAGTGGGGCATGCTGCTGTTCAAGGGCAGGACGAAGCATTTTTGCTGAAAGGGGCCTTCCTCCCTGAATGCCTGAGGTTAAGGCCACAGCCAGCTAGGGGAGTAGCCGCAGGGCTGTAATTGCACGGCAAAAGATGGCGAAGGAACCAGACTGGCTCTTCTCCTTTTAGGGGAAATTTTTTGCCCTGTCCTGCCCGCGCTATTTTGCTTACGCGTGGGTTCTCTCTCTTCGTCCCAACCTTGATCTTTCCTCTCAGGTATGTCCTGGGTGGAGGAGCCATCTGCATGGAGCTTCTAACGAAGCAGGTGAGCAGCCCTGAGGAAGGTGCTGGGAGGTGGCTGGGGCTTGCCAACCTGCCCCACGCTGGAATTCTCCCCCTCCTCTCTTTCCAGGGCTGGAGCAGCGCTTACTCCGTGGAGTCCGTTATCATGCAGATCAGTGCCACACTGGTGAAAGGCAAAGCCAGGGTCCAGTTTGGGGCCAACAAAGTAAGTTGGAATCAGTAGCAAGCTCTAGCGAATCTGAAGCACTCAGCTCAGAGCTCATCCTTTTCTGGTGCAGCTGGATTTTAAGAATGTGTTGTCCATTTTTTTATTCTCTTCCGCCTTGGAACTGCTCTGGCGGCACAGTCTCTGTCTTTACCCCCTGCTCTGCGTGTGCACGTTTTCCTTTATGTTATTTATTTGACTAGGCCACCTTTCAAAACCAACATTTCCCAAGGTGGAACACAAGTGCTCAGAAACATCTTTCAGAACCTGTACCTAAACTGAACAAACCGTTTGAACCTGAAACAATACCCTGTTGCAAGCCAAGAAGCGAACGTTACAGTTTAAAAGGGAAAACCGTTAACTCTTTTAACATGTTAGGTTCAACACTGAGTATTACTGCAGTAACTGTACAATCTAACCAGAGATTATAAGATAACTACAACACTGAGTATTACTGCAGTAACTGTACAATCTAACCAGAGATGATAAGATAACTAAGACAATAGCAGCTTTTCTGCAAAATCAGAAATTTTTGTTCAGTTTGAGGACTGTGTAGTTGGACTGAATGGGAGCTGCTTACCCGGGAGCAGTCTGAGCTCCACTGCATTCGAAGGACCAACTTCTCCCCTCCAGATCTGACTTACTGCTCTGTCAGAAAGCTTTGATATGGTAGAATATATCTTAAGCAATGCACCAGACAGCCTTGGTCTATTCTATACAGTAACAGAAACCAACTTAATTGTAATCCTGCCAGGCTTCAATTATATGCTTTTCATTTGAAGAACAACCAGGCATCTTGGAAAATTTAAGAAGGTTAGATCCCTGTTATATTCCTAAATCCCAAGGCATTCCTTTGGATTGCACATGGAGTCATGAGACGCACTGCCAAAGCAGGCTGGCAGGTTTCTGCATGGCATCATGTCCTCCAAAACCTAACGGGAACCAGCTAGGGCACTCAACCACAAACATCCAAGAAACACAGTCCTGGCCTTACATTATTCTGCAGGCAAATACACCAGCCCAATGTGGTATAGCCCAGCCTATACAAAGCTGGTAGGTCGAGCACGTCATGAAAGCAGCAGAAGCGTTACAGGAAACCTCGGGCCAGCCTCAGTTGCCAAACTTAATTACTGGACTGCCATAGTGCGCACTGATGTGCGGAAAGAAGCAGCAGCCAGTGAAAGGCTCAAAGTATCCACATCAAACAGACATCAACGTTTTGCTTTTACTCCCAGATTAATTTTTTTAAAAAGCTTTATCAAAACACCTTTGAATTTGTGGTGAAACACCAGAGAAGGCCAGGATTAAGGCTGTGGAGAGGAAGATCCACCCATCCCCTAAAACAGATGACGCTGAAGGCAGGCTTACCCTGGTCAAACAGAAAATTGGGTAACCCGCAAGTTACTTAATGGGTTAGGGCAAATCTTCGGACAAGCATTCTGCAAGGAGTTTCATGCCTAAGGGAGCAAACTCTGCTTGGCGCCATGAAAGAGTAAGGCTTAGCCGCTCTAAATGCCCTTGACTTCACGTCAAACTGAATGAAAATTATTTGGTACCGTCACCCAGACTTTGATTTCATATGTGTATATTGGTATTTATATAGATGTGTTTTATACAGAGATTATTGTTTTTAATCTTGTGGCTTTTTGCTAATCTATCTGGGGAGCTTCTGATAAAAAGAAAAAAGAAAAAAAAAAGGCCAAAGGCAGACTGAATTTTTAAACATGGGTTAAAGGGTATCTGAGAAACCATTTGCTGGGTAGTAGGGGAGTTGCTCCCTCAAGATGCCTGGATCCCAAATGTTTGCAGGCTTTTTATCCTAGAAGCAGGCTCTTAACCCGACTTAGTAACAAGCTGGCAGCTAAGGTGGTATTTTTCAGGGGAGGTATAACCCTTCTAGCCACTGCTACAAACTAATTAACACGCTTCTTCAGTTCAACACCTGATGGATTATATTCCTGTCTGTCTCTATCAGGCACCCCTGGTATTTGAACCAAGGTTAGGGCTAGAGTCTTGATAGTTGCGGAGGTGGGCGGGTGGCAGGACTAGGAGGTGGAGGAGAAACTCCGAGCGTTTAAAAGATGAGCCGTTCTTTTGCCACAGAACCAGTACAGCCTGACAAGAGCACAGCAGTCGTACAAGTCCCTGGTCCAGATACACGAGAAAAATGGTAAGAACGAGTGTCTTGCCAGGGATGGGCTGGGAGCCCAAGGGCCTTTTCCGACTGGTTGAACCCCCTTTGTGAGGAGAGGGCAAGTGAAACGGATAGAAAGCACGAACCACCACGGGGAGAAGGTGCGTGTGGAGCTGCAGAGAGAGGGTTTTGGCCCTGGCCGGGGAAGGCTGCAGGAGTCTTGGCGGGAGGTTTTGCAGACTTGCCCTTGGTCCGTGCAGGTTATTCTTCAGTGGGATTTTCAGGCCAGGGACTTAGTATGGGACACTCATCCTACCACCGTTGCTGGGCTCAAATCGTGCTGGCTGATCCCGGATGCGGGAGAAACGGGCCAGCCACCCAAGATGGGATTGCCGGGAGCTCGGCAAGAGTTCGGTGCTGCTTCAGCCGTGGGTTGTCTCCAGCCGAGCAGCTTTACAGTAGCTCTCGCTGGGCCACCCATTCCAGGGAAGGAGGGGATGCAAGGGTGGAATCCTCCTCACAAGCAAGTTGCAAACTGTCCGGAAACATAGTAATGGGGCAGTCTAAAAAAGCTTTAAATAAGAAAGATCTTTTTCAGAGTCCAACTAAAGGTGGCACTTGGGCACCTCAGCTTCCTCTGGCAGGATGCTAATCTCCCAGTGTAAAAAACTAACAGAACTTTGGGGGCCCGTCTTGGCTCTGGCCTCGTCCCTCCTCCTCAACTTTGCCTCTCTCTCACAGGCTGGTACACGCCTCCCAAGGAAGATGGGTAGCAGAGCTGCGGCCGCAGGACGATCCTGGCTCCCCTGCTGAACGCTGCACTCGGAACCACCAAGGGCGCTGCCTCTGCCTGCCGGGAAACGGACTCGCGCCACCCGTTTTGCAAGACAATTTGGAGCGGCTCCCACCAGACTTTTCCAGAATTATAAAACTGTTGCGAGCAGCCCGGCCGTGGGCTCTGGGCTCGCTTGGACCCCGGGCTGGCTGGCAGCCGGTCACTCTTCTTAAACCACACACGCCCCTTTTGATTCTCTTGTATCGCTGGAAGCTTCCACCAGCTCTGCTGCAGTCCAGAGCACCTCCGCCTCTCCCTCTGCTACGGATTTAATTTATTTTATTAATGTACACTGCTTTTTTTTTCCTTTTGGTTACAGTGTATGATGGATGTGTACGGGGAAAATGTATCTTTGGAGAACAATTACATTTGTTAATTTGAAGGGGGACTGGTCTTAGCTCTGTCTGTAAAGCAGGTAACGGCTAGCTGAGATGGGGCCGCTCAGCCAGGTTAACCTCTGCAACACATACATGCACACAGACTTCCCCCAGCTATTAAAACCTTCCCCCCATGGCTCTTAGCTTTCATCTTCCACATGCCGCATCAGGGCTGACAAGAGGAGGAACTGAGCTGTCAGCAGACCGGCAAACTGAACAGCACACAAAAGCCTCTGAGATGCTCCCACTATTGCTCCATTCAAGCTTAATGCGGACTAGGAGCTTTTGGGGGCAGGACGGGCTATAGGCTGAAATTTTCTTAGGCTGTTCTCTCGGCGCTTCATATGGACTGATTTTTCTGTTATCTACCTGGCACATGCAAGAACCTGACAACGGCTGTGTATATATCTTCCTTTTGAACAACATGGTACTGACTATGGCTAGTTATGGAAAGGGTTGCTTATTAGAGCCGGTCGTGTGACATGTTAACTCATTTGTCGTGTGTGTGCTGTTTTCCAGGAACGAAAATTGGTCCAAGCCATGCACACGCTTTCAGCCTGTAGCAAGCTTTGCCAGGGCAAAAATGCCAACACCTTTCAGACCCATTGCAGTTGTGTTTCTAAGCTCCCAACGTTACTTTTCAACAAAACAGCACTTATTTTAAAAATTTAGTACACCTTAAGAGAAGCACTCCCATCTACCAGCAGGGGACATTTGGACTTGGGAAAAGCGGCAGGCATGTTTGGGGAAAACACAACAGCATAGCTGCTTCAGCAAGCAAATCGGAAGCTCGCATTGCGGGGAAGAGCTCAAGCATCTTTCTCTTCACAAGTATGCGCTTCCAGTTTCCCCCCTTTTTTTTAAGAAAGCAAGCCACCATGTTCTGGGAACATACTTTGGTTTAATCAACTTAATTGCACACGTGGCCTCTCCAAGAGAAAGTTTATCCAGAATAAAAATTTAACTAGTCATCTGTTCTCCCCACATACATGGACAAATTGAGAGAAGTAGAGGGAACAAAAGATTCGCTTTTGTCGCTTCAGTATTAAATCTTTGCTGTTCTGGCAGCAGGACTCGTGTGTCTTTAAACAAAGACCTAAGTCCTTCAGATATGCCCCCTCTGGATATTTGGGATTTCAGAGTCCCAGCTTCCACGGGCCATGGTGAGGGTTGATGGCAGTGGCATTCTAGAGGGCAGGTTCCCCATCGACTTGATCCAAACCAAGTCAATTGCAGCATGACAAATTTCTGAGCATGCCTTGTTCAAAGCAAAGTCCAACTTTCCAGACAGCCGCTTGCCAACAGTTTTGCGGCGAAGCCAAATTAATCAGGGTTTTGGGAGGAGGGAGAATCCACCAGACCAAACAAATGCAGGCTTACCCATCTCGAGCAAACATCGAATCCCCAACAACAGAATAGCCATCAACCTACTAGTAGAACATTATATCTGGAATTTGTTAGACTGCTGCTGCTTAATCCACTTTGGGAGCGAACGTCAAAATGTGAGCCTGCCAGAGACATCAAGAAGAGATCGTTTTACCTACATGCTTCGCGATCCTCTTGTCCACCTCAATCTCTCCCCCTCCACTGCTCAGATCCAAGTCACAAAGGCACAAACACATGGGTTACTTGTAAGCAACTCTGCATATTGTCTTAAGGCTGCCGAGTTTACAAAAGCATCGCCGACTTTATTTTGGTGGTGGGGATGCCTGTTAAACCAAGCTAATTTTCTAGACCTTGAAACTGCAAAGATAAGGTCGGAAAGATCTTGCTGAAGCCCCAATGCCAAAGTGAACAGAAATCCTGCTAAGATACCCGTTTCAAAGCCCTGCTGAAGTTTCTCACAGCAAAGTATTAGGTTTACATAGATGCTCCTGCTTTTTCTAGCGGTTTGGACTGCACCCTTTCTTGAGCAGGGCTACAATTTAAACATTCACACAAACACACGCTGCCACAGCAGTTTCTGGGTTAATTAAACTTGACGCCTGCACAAGAGATGCTGTATTTGCATCCAGTCGTTCCCAAGCCCGAGAAAGCAAATTCCAATGGCCTGAAAGAGGATTCCCACAGCGTCTCCACACTGGGCACTGCCCCACTCCATAGACCTATTTCACCAATCGGGAAGTGCTAATTTCTCATGGTTTGTCCCAGGCTGGTTGGCCTCCAGGTGTCTGGAGACTTTCAATCACACCAGCCCCATCCAGTATGGCCAACGGTCAGGAATGCTGGGGTGTGTAGTCCAGAGGAATTGAGAAACACTAGGGTGCGAGGAGGCAACTTTTGCATGGTGCAGAAACTGGGTATAATCCCAGCTGGCTTTGAGCAAAGAGCTGGGTTTCAGGAAAACACAAAGAAGCCTTGGTTTGCCATCCAGACTCATCAAGGTCACAACAAACCCAGAGCCCTGGTTTGGACAGCAGGTGAAAGAGAGAACAAGGTTTTACGACTGCACTAGCTCAGAGCTGCCGCCAAATGGAAGAGGCACACCGTGTCATCATGGTTCGGAAGCTTACATCCTCTCACATCAGACCAACACAGAAAACACAGGGGTTCCTCTCCCCAGAACCATGTCTCATTCCCTTCCCAGTTGCAAAGTAAGTCTTCTGGGGCATTAAAAGAATTGTGCATCTTATGTCAGGAGGGATGGCCCTGATTATCAGGGCTTGGGAGACAATAAAGCATTTTCACCTCCATTAAAGGAACAAAAAAAGATAAATAAAGGGGAGAAATGCTCCAAAAAGGCTGCGACTTCTTTACCTCCCTTGGTGATGGACCGAACACCTCCCCTTCCAGGATCTGTCTCATCATGACCTGAGGCGGGAACACTCCTGCTAGACAAAAAACAGAACCGGTCAAAAGGAATTCTTCAAACGGAAGACTTGCAGCTGGTGTTTCAGGGTCATCAAGTTTGCTGGATGACTTTGGACCAGTTACTCACTCTTAGCTTAACATCTTCCTCAAAGCGTTGCGAGAATAAAAACAAAAGGGAGACTATGTAAGTCAAAAGAAAGGAGGGAGGGAGGGAGGGAGGAAGCGAGTGCGTGTGTTTTAAATATACCTTACTCACTCTTAGCTTAACATCTTCCTCAAAGCATTGCGAGAATAAAAACAGAAGGGAGACTATGTAAGTGGTGAGGAGGAGGGGGTGTGTGTGTGTTTTAAATATACCTTAAACACACAGGAGACAGAGACAGAGAAAGGCAGTGAGTCTCCGGTCAAGAACAGCCCTCTCCCAGCAGCCCCTTTGCCCAATGCAATGGGAGATGGCAGAAATCAAAGCCAGGACTTTTTGCACTCAAAGCGAGGCCTTGGTCACAGGACAGTGGCCCCCCTACCTTCCTGGAGCACGAAGGGCTGGGCCAAAGGGCTTATGGCCCAGAATTCATCCTTGTCCAGCTTCCGGAGCGAGTGCAGAGGGACTGCGTGTGAGAGGCCAAAATC
The DNA here is from genome assembly GCA_023646645.1 of Varanus salvator macromaculatus. Lineage (NCBI taxonomy): Eukaryota > Metazoa > Chordata > Lepidosauria > Squamata > Varanidae > Varanus > Varanus salvator. Next base: position 6,693,368 of record JAIXND010000803.1, on the reverse strand, counting down.
CACGAAGAACACGACGGCAAGATTTTCCACCTTGTCCAAAACCCAGCACCTATTGGAGAGATCAGGCAGGCAGGGGAGCAGAAGAAAGCTCAGCTTTTCACGCTCTGGCCCGTCCTTCCGTCCCTGACCAAGGACAGCCCCAGGGAGGCTCAGAAACCGCTCCTGCTCATGTCCGGCCTCAGGTATCACTACTGCCCCCACAATGCCCATTCGGTTCTGAGTTCGGGGGTCCGTGTTGATGGACCCACCCTTTTCCTGGCCCTGCCCAAAGGATTCGTCGGTCTCCAGCTCTGACGCAGCTTCCCTCCACTTTGGAAATGCCTCCCCTAAAGCTGAGTGACCAGCCGAAAGCCCATCCGTGCAGGCAGGCCAGGAACGTCGGCGCTCTCTGCCACTGGACGGGGGTTTCAGTCAGAATTTGGCCCTCGAGGTGAAAGATGTCCTGCTGCACCTTCACAGACCAAAAGCGAGATGAGCGAGCTCACCCCTCCGTTTTTACCTGTTCCACGCGCTGCCTTCCTCTCCCACAATGCACTCTGCCAGGCAGCGTGTCCCTCGCTGGATGTCCTGGCTTGCCAGGAAGGGCAACTCGGACTCTACTTCTGCCAAGGCGGCGAAAAGCTTCTGCATGTTTTGATGGCATTCCTATGTTAAAAAACATAAATAAGCCACTGCTGCATTTCGGCTCCTCTCAAGTATTCACCCACAAAGCACCCACCCCAAGCCAAGCCAAAGTCAAGTCTCTAGTCCCCATGAAATTCTAACTCCGCTGCCAAGGAACTTTATTTCTGTCTGGGTCACTTGCCGCCTTCCCCCTTCCACTAAAAAGACCAAAAAAAGCTGTTAAAAGTCCATTCTTCCCTTTCTTCAACCCAAGAAATGCCTAACCCAAGTGCACTTGAGCAAAATGAATCTCAGTCCATTGCTATGCAGTAAATCTTGTGGCCATATCTTGCATTACCAGTAGGGGACACAACTGCTTTCCTCTACCAAGGTATGCAAGGCCAAACACATGCAAAGTGAGGCAGGAACACAGAAGATTAACAGCCTGGCCAAGTGGCACACTTCTGTATCATAGCCAGAAGTGTGGCTTCTAGATCAAGAGAGGGATTACTACCACTCTATAGGACTCTGGTGCGCCCACAACTGGAGTCTTGTGCTCAGTTTAGGGCCCCTCATTACAGGAAGGATATAGCCAGGTTGGAGTCAGTGCAGTGTAGGGCCACAAGACTGGTGGCCGGTTTGCAGGGGATGCTGTATAAGGCGAGACGGAGGGAACTGGGTCTCTTCAGCTTGGAGAAGAGGAGACTCAGAGGGGATCTGTTGGTGACATACAGGTGTGTGAGGGGGTGTCACACGCAGGTGGGGAGAGGCCTGTCCTCCCCTGCAGAGGAAGGCAGGACGCGCTCCAATGGAGCAAAGCTCAGGGAGCCAAGGTTCAGTTTGGATGCCAGGAAGCACTTCCTGACAGTTTGGACCCCGAGGGCGTGGAATGGGCTTCCACAGAGGTCATTGGGGTCCCATTGGGGAGGGTGTTCAAAGATAGACTGGACATGCACATGGTGGGCATGTCGTGAGCGGAGCCGGCCGGTGCCGGAGGTCAGACTAGATGGCCCGGGAGGCCCCTTCTGACTCGCTCTGTTTCTATGTTTCTATCAAGGCAGACAATTCAACCAAGTTCACCACCTGCACAGACCTCCGTGAGATGGATCGCCCAGAAGTACGGTGTCTGGGGAATCGAGTCCATCACCAGCAGCCCCGCTTTTCCGAGGACCTTCGTGATGCTCAACAGCCACGTCACGTTCTTGAAGCAATCCCTCAACATGTGTAGCAAGAAGGAACTCCTAGGATGGAAAGGGAATGTGGCAGAGCAGGCCACTGCCCGGACTCAGCGGCATCAAGTGCGTGTTATTGTCATCACCCTATTTCTAAATTTCCTAACAGCCACAGCTTCCTAGGCAGCTCGCAATGGCAGGCAGGAGACAGTAAAAATGCCATCGGAATTAGAAAATAACCATCAAAGCATCATAAAATACAGGACACGATTCAAAACCCTAAGGTAAAGCCAGAATTTTAAAAGCTACCATAGCTTAGACAAATTAAATCACAAGACCCATGAGGCAGGTGGCATAATGCCCCGATATAAAATAAAATTAAATAAAGAGGGCAATCTTAACACACACCAAGAAGATATGAGAGCTGGCGACAGGCAGGCCTCTGCGGGGAGCCTGTTCCCAAGCTGGGGGCTGCCTCCAAGAAGGCCCTTCTCCTGGTGACCCCCAACCAGGCCTCCCTCCTAAGCGGCACTGAAGGCCAAGTCCCAGATCTTGACTGTCTGGAGGGAGGGAGACAAAATGAAGGAAGCCAAGAGATTGGGCAGGGAGGGGCACTGGAAGAGCCATAAAGCCTTCCTTTCCCAAACCTGTTGCTCCCCGGAGGTTCGGGGCTCCCTGAGCATGGGGTGTGTGCTGGACAAGGCTGATAGCAGCTGAAGCCCCGACCGGCGGGAACGACACAAAGTAGAGGAAGGCTGGCCTTGAGCAGGGGTGCGGAACGACTAGGGCCCATCTGACCATCCGTGGGTCAGGGAGTCCCACCCCCCTTTCCTGGCACGGTTCACCGGGTGGATTCCTGACTGCTGTGCGGCTCCCGACAGGCCCCCTCTGGAAGTTTAGCCAGGGGCAGCAAGAGCTTCAAGGTGAAAGGCACTGCTCTTTGGGAGTCCACCCACCACTGGGGCGCAACCCCGAGTGCCTCTCCAAAGTGGAACCTGGCCCACGGACTGAAAGAGCTTTGGCTACTCCACTTACGGCAACTCAAGAGCCAACTGGGGCAGGCCCACCCTGAGGTGTTTCAAAACAGAGCAGCTGGGTTCGGTGGGGCTACCTAGGCCAGCCTCCGGTTTTGCACAGATGGCTCGGAAGCGGCACATGAACGTTACTGCTCCCCTCATCCTGCCGCTCCAGAAGAGCTCGCGCAGAAAGCGGTTTGGCTGCCACCCAAGAGGGGGGCTCCAAAAACCCACAGCGGCTGCATCGAGGTGCAAACTAGCCTTTGGGCTGCGCACAGAGACCGTTTGCTCATGCGTGCAACACAAGAGAAGCCCGAATCCAACCTGTGGCAGCTCTCAGGCTTGTTCCAGGGCAGAGGGCTCGCCTTCCAAGGCCTACCCCTTAGGGGGCATCGCTGGGGGACATCCATGCGCTCTGGAGGGTATCCTAAGCGCTGCGTCAGCAAGAGCACTCCCACTGGCTTCTCGGATCTCAGATCGGGGTAACCCCAGGCCCATGCTGGAAACAGCGATGGCTGGGCAAGATGGCGGCCTCCACAGGGGCGCAACGCGAGGGCAGGGACACGGATGTGCCCGGAGGAGCCTCTTCTCCCGCCATCTGCTGAGCGCATTGCTCCATGCCTCTTCCCACTCAAAAAACGAAGCAGGGCAACGGGTGAAGCTGCGCCCACTGACCTCAGCTACCCTAGAGCGGGCCGATTCAGTCCCGGACCCCGGGAAAAGGTTTTTCGCTCCTCAGTTAAAATTTCCCCATGTCGGCTTTTGCAGGCAGGGCTGCTGGGAGCTGTCCACCAAGTCTGGAAAGTGTCCGGCCATTAAGATTTGCACAAATTAGAACACCAGCCGCTTTTGCTACTAGAATTACTAGGGGCAGTTCAGCCAACGCTAAGCAGAGCACATGATCCCAGCGCAGGCAGGGAAAGCCGAGCGGACTGCAAATGGCCGCAAAGCCAAGTTAATGCCACATATTACACTCCAGGCAAACGGCTGGAGAAGATACCCTAGGAGGAGATTAACAAAACTGTGCCAGATCCTGGGTTTTGTCCCACCTGCGAGTAGATAGGACAAAGATGGGACCCAAGTCAGGCTGGCAATGGTTGCTACCCTGCGGCTCTTCTCCCGGGGGAGGGAGGAACTGTGTTTTTGCCCCATTCTTGCCCTCTGCCCTTCATATCTCACTTACCGCATTTCCATGGGAACAGCGTAACGGACAGCGTGTTTTATTGGCGGAGAGATCTGGCTGCCGCCTTTGGGAAGGGACTCTGGAAGAACACGGTATGGATATTTCAAGCCGTCACCACCACCTGTTAAGGGACTTAGGTGGCCACGTTCCGATGGAGTGAAGGCAACAAGGCCACCGAGGAAGAGGATGGGATTAGCAAGTTCCGCAGAACCCCAGCTTTGCAGCAGCTCGCGCTCACGCACGCACACACACACACACACACACACACCCTCTGTGCCTAAATGTCCTTCCACCCCAAACAGGGGCACTTCAGTCTGGAGGCAAAGATGCAACCCTCTGTCCATCTTGGAACGTGAGAAGGCATCCCTGGCAGATCAGCCTCAACACCCCTCTGGTCCAGTGCCCGGTTTCCCACAGGGGCCAAAAGGCGCTTCTCAGGCAGGGGTGGAGAGCCTCAGCCTGGGGGGGGGGGCAGGATCTGGCCATTGGGGGCTTCCCTGCCCCCTTTCCCCAACCCCAGATCATCTGCTGGTTTTCTGGATTTTATGTGGGGTTTTCCCCCTTGCACAGGGACAGACATGCCTTTCCTAAGACTGCCACCAAAGGGGATTAGTGCGTGAAGGTGGCCTATGCTGGGGGTTTGTGCATTTTCGCCCCACCTCATCTCTGGACCCACCCTCAACTAGAACGCAACCCGAGTTTCTCTGCAATGCAGCTAGGCCTCGGGGCTGAAAAGTGTTCAGTTCCCCAGATTTAAATCCAGTCCAAGCCACGCTGAAATCTAAGAAATCGGGGCTCCTGAGCATGCGGGGATCCTTTTTCACATTCAAAAACCAGTAGAAACCCTTTCTCCCTTATCCTTCCAACAAGAAAGACAGACGATGAGAGGCCGTTGAGGGCAAGACCGTCGAGTCTCATTTGCCCACGGAAATTCCCAGATCTAATTCCTGGCTTATCCACCTGCCTCACACCTGGGGAGCCACTGTTGCCAGTCGGTGTCACTGATAGTGGCTGAGATGGACCACATGCCTGGGCCCGCACGAGGTCACTTCCTACGTTTTTATTCCCCAAAAGACGCCATGGCAGCATTATCCGGCTGTTGTGACCCTTCCGCCTAGCCACCGTCTCCAAAACGACAGCAGCTCCACCAAGGAACTGAAATTTCAGGGCAGGGAAGGGGAAAATCAACCCCAGCATGCAACTTACTGCAATTCCACCCCAACTCCTCGTAGGGGACAAGTTCCAAATCCTAAAAAGAGAACAGAGTTTGCAGCTGATGGGCGTTTGGAGCTAATGCGAGTACACAGATCTAGGGGAAGATCGGCAAAGTGGGAGAAGAGTCGGGGCACTGATTTTACCGGCATCTTGGTGACAGTCTTGGGGGGCTCCTGGGCTTTTCTGGCCTCTGAAATGGCCACAGAAATGCGTCGGCCGCTCACCAGGCTACCGTTCAGCTGCTGGATGGCTGACTGGACCATCTCCACGCTGGCCAGCTCGACAAAACAGAAGCTGGGGGCAGGATAAGGCACACGGTTCTCAGCTGTGCCAGGGCAGGCCTCATCCTGGTGCAACAAGTACGTCCCTAAAATGCACTATGGGACCTTCCCCAACCTGGGGGATTATGAGAGTTGTAGTCCAAAACTTGTGGAGAGCACCAGGTTGGGCAAAGCTGGGTTTTGTGGGCCAGGCTCACGAAGACCCAGGTTCAAATGCACACCAATCAAAAGTGACTTCCACTTCTCTGTTAAGAAACGGCACACTGGCACACTTCAAAACGAACAGTGTCAAGGAGGCGGATTCTGAAGAGGTGAAAGAGAAAAACATGCCGCGTGCTTACCTTTTAAAAGCAGTCTGGCATTTCTTGACCGACTTCACATCAAAGTCCTTGAAGAGCTGACCCACCTCCTCCTAAGATGGAAACCAGGGAAAATACGCACATTTCACAACAGACCACCAACCCACACGACTCCCACGTCCCCACAAGTAATGCCACCTTAAGCCAGGGATGCTGGTTTATTTAAACCACAATGCAACCGAACAATGCCCTAGCCCTCGCAGCGTTTCCACTCCCACTTCACGCGAGTTGACAAAACAGGGTGTCAGACCTGTTTCAGCCCGAGAGCCAGCTTCAATTTCAGGTCTCTCGGGGGCCACATCCCCGTGGGGGGTTAGGGATGAGGGTAGCGTTACAACAGCAAACATGCTGGCATGTTTTAGACGCAAGCCAATGGTGCCCCGAGTTTAGCCTTTTGAGGGAGACACTGCCCAAAAGCCAAGAAACCACCAAACAATTAGCAGCCGGTGGTGGGGTCAGAAGCTGTGCTAGACTTCGGAAACCCAGCGGTTTTCCACCAGGGTTCTCCACCTTCTGCGATGGGGTGTACGCCAACTTTTATGCAGGTTTTATTTTTTGTATTTAATTTCAACACCGCCCCACAGCCAAAGTGCTTGGTGTGATTTACAGATGATCAAAACAGGCCATAAAAACATAACCACGTATTATAAAGTGGCTCTTAAAAGGTAGTTCAAATTAAGAGCAACTTGTTATAGTGTGTGTGTGTGTGTGTGTGTTTTTTTTTTTTTTTTAACCACATCAGAAACTGTGTGGTTAACACCAATTTTAGGAAGTTTAAATCATGCAAGTTAAAATCAGACTTAAGTAACTTTAGACTCCAGAACAGCTTGTTGAGGTGTAAGCACACTTGTGGGGCATTGTGAGGTAGGGGAAATAGAAATTCAGGTGGGGCTGGAATGGAGTACCATGGAAAGGGCAGGAAAGAGAAGGCCGACACACTGAACAGGAAAGCTTCATGCTGCAATTGTGCATCGCAGGTCCGATTTGCACACATGAAAGCTGGACACTTTGATGGGAGAATTAATCCTCATTTCTTGAACTTCCGCTGCTGACTTGGGTCAGAATCTAGCTGCCGTTCTCAATGAAAGGAAATTTGGGGCAGGTATGGAATGCTGTTAAAATTAGACTGTCCTGGGAAGGTTTCTATCAACCAGCGTTCTCCAGCTTCTTGGGACAGGTAGCTTTTCCAGCGTGCTTTATTTTAAGCCACTTTGATTTACAGAAGAGCCCATTTAGAGGATAATCCGAGCATGATTTGTTTCTGAATTTATGGGCCACTGAATAGTCCTTTAAGGGCTCCCTAAGCAGCTAACATGAAAAACAGGCCAACTGTAAGAAAAGCGGGGAGGGGTGCGGGAGAACCTGTTGGGTGAGTGAGCTTTTACAATCAGGTGTAAATGTCGGGATTAAAATAAAAAAAAACTTTGGAAGAGGACCATTTTGCCTGTCGCCAAAATGGAAGTTGTGATGGCGCCAAGCAGACCTCTTAGGAAGCCCAAAGGTGGTGGGGCAGCCACTGCGAAGGCCCTTCTTCTAACTGCCATCCCTTTTACTTCCTTAAAAATAACTCACATACTGAGAGGCTGAGGAGTATCCAGCACACAGCAGAAGGGGCGGCCGAGGCAAACTTTGCCTTCCTGCCCTTCCCAAACTTGTCAGATGGACATTTCAAACCACTGAGCAGCCGTGCTTCAAAGGTGGAGCCAACGGACTGGAGAGCCGTCAGGGTAACTCCTATCCTGGGCCCCCATTTGTTTCCCACAGAACAGTCCCTTTAACCTGCCTCGGAAGTCACTTTCTTGGCCTTTGAGAGCGGCCACTGCAGTTCCTTCCGTACCAGCCATCACGGATGGGAGGTGGGGGGACCGAGCTCAGATTCCCCACCTCCCACCGTGAGGAATCGCAGTTATCCTGGGGCCTCTCAGAGAACGTCCAGGCTCCTTCGGACCATTCCATCATATGCAAAAGTGAGGCATCAAGGATCTTGAGCAAATATTTTCCCTGAAAAGCTCACAGGGCTACAGCTTCACCGAAACCAGAATGACTGGAATGATTTAGACGATGTTGTAATGGCCATGTTGCTCTCACCCTGCTGCCTCTTCCATGTAGGCAGAACATGCATTCGTTTTGAGAAACATTTAATTAATGAAGAATATACCAAATACCACCTCCTTGATATCCACGGGGAGATTTCCAATAAATACTTCTGTTTGTTTTTTTCTGAAGGGCCCTAGAAAGAGCAAACAAGGAAATGTTTTGGAAACTGAATGTTGCACGGACCAGTAATGATAAAAAAGGGAGCAATGCTACTGGATTTGACCAAAGGACTATCTAGCCCATCATTCTGTCTGCACAGTAGCCAACCCGCTGCCTGTGAAAAGCCCACTTGCAGGCACCCTCACACCCATGTTCCCCAGCAACTGGTCCACCCAGGCACACTTTTGCCTATAACCAGGTCACCCAGTTCTTAGCTCCATGTACCAGAATTGGAAGAAAAGAGAAACATTTCTGCTTTTTAAAAGGAAAAAAAAATTATCCTGCAGCCACAGTACAGAGAGGAGAATGAGCTGAAACTACGTCTCCAGTCCTGTTTTTTCTATCACTCTTATGTATATCCTCTTGGCCTTGAAGCTCACTGACTGGGCAACTCTGAGCGAAACACCAATTCCAATTTGAAAATATGCATTTGAACCCCTTTGCATTTAGCTATCCTGCAAGTGGGGAAATTCAGGTCGCCGGCTCTACATTTCCAGACTGGGATTGCTCACCTTGAACATTTCTAGAATATCCAGGCACAACACCGCTGGGAATGGCGGTGCCCACTCAATTTAATGGGTGCAAGCGGAGATTTAGTTCCAGTTCTTTTTTTAAATTTCATCAACATTTTCTAATTTCTTAAACATTTTCTAATTTCTTAAACATTTTCTAATTTGTTTCTTAAAACAAAAGCCTGGCACCTTTTACCGTATAGAAACATAGAAACAGAGCGAGTCAGAAGGGGCCTCCTGGGCCATCTAGTCTGACCTCCGGCACTAGCCGGCTCAGCTCATGACATGCCCACCATGTACATGTCCAGCCTATCTTTGAACACCCTCACCGATGGGGCCTCAACGACCTCCCGTGGAAGCCCATTCCACGCCCTCGGGGTCCTAACTGTCAGGAAGTGCTTCCTGGCATCCAAATTGAACCTTGGCTCCCTGAGCTTTGCTCCATTGGAATGCGTCCTGCTTTCCTCTGCAGGGGAGAACAGGCCTCTCCCCATCTCCATGTGACACCCCCTCACATACCTGCATGTTGCCAACATATCCCCTCTGAGTCTCCTCTTCTCCAGGCTGAAGAGACCCAGTTCCCTCAGTCTTGCCTCATATGGCATCCCCTGCAAACCAGCCACCATCCTTGTGGCCCTACGCTGCACTGACTCCAACCTGGCTATAGCCTTTCTGTAATGAGGGGCCCAAAACTGAACACAATACTCCAGTTGTGGGCGCACCAGAGTCGTGTAGAGTGGTAGTAATACCTCTCTTGATCTAGAAGCCACACTTCTGGCTATGCAGCCAAGGGTGGCGTTCGCCCTCTTGACCACCGCATCACACTGCTGACTCATGTTTAGCCTGCAGTCAACCAGCACCCCGAGGTCCCTTTCACAAGTGCTGCTCTCCAGCCACTTGTCACCTAACCTGTACTTATGACAGCTATTCCTATGCCCCAAGTGCAAGACCTTGCATTTCTCCACATTGAACGCCATCCTGTTGTCTCCTGCCCACTTCCATAGTCTGTCCAGATCCTTTTGGATCTGGTGCATCTGCTCCTCAGTTGTGACCACTGCTCCAGTTTTAGTGTCGTCTGCGAATTTGATCAGCAGACTGTTCACCCCTTCTTCCATGTCGTTAATGAAAAGATTAAACAGGATCGGCCCCAGGACAGAGCCCTGGGGGACCCCGCTTGTCACTGGCTGCCATCCTGACGATTCCCCGCTATGGTGGACTTGTGATAAAGCAAAAAAGTACTGGTTAAAATACATAGATGGCCTGGGGAAATGTTGCAGAGACCTGTAATATTTAAACCAGAAATATTTTTGGTTGGCATTCTCTCCAATGATTTCGATAAATGAAGTATATATTTGACTTTGCATGTAATCACAGCGGCGAGGATTGTACGGACAATACGGGAGGAATGAAGAGCTACTGACTGAAGATTTGATTTTAAAGAAGATATTGGACTGTGTGGAAATGGACAGACTGACTTTATCTCTTAAGGAAAAAGAAGATACATGTTACTATCAAACATGGGACTTTTTTACCATTAGCTAGAGAAATAGAATTTCAATTAGGGCTGAAATATATAGTAATTGTAGAGAGAATGAGGTTTTGTATTCAGTATGTCTGAAGTCTTTGGAATAACTATTTGTTTAGAGTGTAGAAAACACTAAAAATTTTGAAACCGAAAAAACATTTTCTAATTTCTTCATCCACAGAATTTTGGAGATTTAAAAAATTCTAATTTGAGAGACACCAACAGGCCCAGGGCTTTTGTACACTAACACAAAGACTCACGGTGCCAACAAAATTCTGGATTACAACCGCTGCTGCTTTCCAATCTGGGGCTGCTGCCCGCCCGAAGGAGAAAAGATAACCTGGAGACAGGACACAGCTATAAATAACTGGACAATCGCTTTCTGACTTCTGACCCCAACGAGAGGAAAAATATTTGGCCATAATGGATTATGTTCTTTCAGGAGCACTGCCGTTGCATTGTGTTAAAATCCTAGGCGAGGAGCTGGGAAAGACTGTTTTGGGTCTTATTTTCCCCTCCAACGGATGCCAAAACTGCAGGCACACGCCCCTTGATGTTCATGGCGAACATGTGAATTTAGAGGGACCAGGAAAACACTGGCCAAGCCAATAGCCAGAAATTCTGTGGCAAGGGGATTGAAATGAGGGGGGGTTGTTTTGGGGGGGGGTTGGTTTTTTTGCCAAAAAAGGGGAGGCAAACTAAACCAGTGTGTGGGTGGAGAGACGAAACTGCAGAAAAAAATCAGTATTATTGGCCCAACTTATTTCAACACAGCAGGAAAGGCAGGCAACAGTATACATCTCAAGCTCGTCAGGCCCACATTTCGTTTAATTCATGTGGCTATATTTGGGAAGGTTTTAACAAGACGGAGGTTTCTTAGTAGTGGCCCCTACGCACTCCAAGCGCAGAAACGTCTCCTGAGATCTGCATCCAGCCAACATCGCCACCTCTTCACTGCCAGGGCAAAACTCTCCCAAGCATCCGACAGCACATGATAGGCCATTAAGATGGGTTGTTTTCTCAGGTCATTATCTTTCACAGCAGGAGTTTTAAAAAATTGTGTACATTAAAGATCTGAAATTATTTGGCGTTGTTTCCGCATCCTGCCATTTCCTCTCTTGCAAGCAGCCCGCAGCAGCTGAAATGGCCCTCTTCCCCATGCTGTCTTCACAACAACCCAGTGAGGTAGGCTCTTGCTCGACACTCGAACCACGATACTGCACCGGCTTCCAATGCAGTGTGCTTATTATGCTGCATTCTGGGGCTGCGATTCCTGCCAACTGCCCAGGGAGTTTTAGCTATTCAGAAGTATAAACCTGAAATTAATTAACAAAAAGTGGCAGCTTCAGGTGGAGAGAGTCCCTGCGCTTCAGCCCTGAAGCTCCTTGAATGACTTTGGGCCACTTGCAAGAGGAAGAAAAGCGGGGTATAAATGTGCGGGAAAGGAAGCGAGCCTGTAGGCCTCTTCGGTCGCCTGCAAAAGCGGGGTATAAATGTTATGCAATAATAACCAAAATTAATCACAACAACAGTCTAAGGTGCGTGATTTAAAGTCCTCCAACAGCATTAAGGCAGCACAGGAATGAAATATTAAGCAGTATGTCAGGGATCTTGACTCTCGTTCAGCCTGAGGGCCACATTCCTTTTCAGAGAAGCTGGGGCTGCAGTCCAAAAGGGGGGGGGGCAAGGGGCAAATGGGGGGAGCCAGGAACACCAGCATGGTTTGGTTGATACCTCTACTGTCAGCAATTAAGCTTCAAGCAAGGTTCTTTTCAACCCTTCAGAATGCAAAATTAAGCACACAAAAAGAGTCAGGAGAGGAAGGTCAAGGAAAGAGGGGCACCCTCTGGACCCCAGAGCGTGTCCCCACACAATGCATGGTCGGCAAAGAACCCACACAAAATCCCACGTGGCTGGACTTCTCAAGTGAAGCCGCATAAACTCACCGGCAGCAGCCTTGGGTGGATTCACATGCCTGAGCTTCTTCCAGGTTTGGGAATTATTCTTCTCGCTGCCGTGGCTGGACCTGAAAACCACATTCAGAGAACTCGCAAAACAGGACCACCTCGCAGATGATTTCTTAATAAACCAGGCTTTTCGAAGTGGGAAAGAGGTGGGCTGCCACTCTTAGGAGGACCCACACGTCAGAGAAAAAGAAGCCCCCTTCTTTTCACACGAACTCAAAGGGCTGCACGGTGGTGTGCTCCCACCTGCTTTTCAGAAGCCTCAAAATAATTAATAACCACTGCAACCCACTCGTTTTGTGTAGGCATCATTAGCCAGTGGAGCAGTAAGCCAAAAAATGCTCCATCCTCAGGGTTTGGAGACACTGCCCTGTGAGGAGAGACTGGGAGAACTGGGCATGTTCAGCCTTGAGAAGAGAAGGCTGAGGGGGGACATGAGATCCCTCTAGAAGGACCTCAAAGGCTGTCACAAAGAGGAAGGTCGGGATCTCTTCTCGCTGATGCCAGAATGTAGGACACGGAATACCATATTTTTCGCTCTATAAGACGCGCCTGACCATAAGACACACCTAGTTTTTAGAGGAGGAAAACAAGAAACAAAATATTCTGAATCAAATGGGCACATCATCACAGGCACATTCCCCATCACTTCCCCATGGGCTGCACATCTGACAGACTTACTGCACACACATATTCGCTCTATAAGACGCACAGACATCTCCCCTTACTTTTGAGGTGGGGGAAGTGAGTCTTATAGAACAAAAAATACGGTAATCAATTCAAGTTGTGACAACCCAGATTCAGGCTGGGCATCAGGAAGAGCTTCCTCACTGTCGGAGCTATGTGACAGTGGAGCCAGCTGCCTGGAGAGGTGGGGGGCTCTCCCACACTGGGGACATTCAAAGAGAAACCTGGGCAGCCCTCTGAGTGGGGTGGTGCAACTTGGTGTCCTGCAACAGCAGGGGGTGGACCTGACGGCCCCTTCCAACTCTAGTATTCTATGATCCCATCAGCCCCAGTCAGGACAGCCAATAGCCAGGGAACTGGAGAGATTTGGTCCACAACATCTGGAAGGCACACGGCTGCAGGTAGGCCGAACCCAGAGATGGCTTAGCCTCTCTCAAGAAAGACAGGTTTAATTTTCATGCTCTTGTCTCACCATGGCAAAAGGCCCCACAGGGCCTAACACCCATGATCATGAAATAAAACCCACCGCTGTGTGACTGTGCAGTCACACAAAACCTCAGCCCCCCTCACGCTCGGCTCCAGATACTCACATCCTCAAGAGGTTCAGGGAGACAGCAATCTGAAAAGAAGAGCAGAAGTCAGCATATAATAGATTCACAGGAGGCGATATCAATAACTCAAAGAGGGAGGCTGAGCTGAGAGTCTGGACAGGCCCAGCGTCACCCAGCCCAGGCGCCTCAGTCCCCATCCAGTGCTTTTAATCCAGTGCCTTTAACTGGCTGCCTTACAGAGCAGAAACCCAGGACACGTATATTGTCGTTATGCTCACACTACTGTGAATCATCGCCTGTTGTGTGTGCAATAGCACTACGTCTACAAAAACCCGAATGCACATACCTTAACTGAAAATACGTCATTGCTAAAGATGGCCATTTCCTCCCAGAGCTTCTCCTGTGCATTTACAACTTGGCTAACCGTTCGGCACAAGAGGCCGAGCTTTCGGCCTGCCTCGCATTCGGCATTCAAGGTGCCTTCCTCACGAAGCTTCATGATTGCTAACTTTTGATTTAAGGCAAGAGACATGCAATTAGGGGCCACTGCAGGGCTATCACAGTGCACTAACTGGCCTAATTTCAATCTTATTGTGTCTCAGACCCCAGGGGGAGAGGGAGAAAACCGCCAGTCACTGGAGCAGGCAAAACACACACATATTCCATGCATATAGTTTATGGCACCCCAAAATAATTCCTGAACAAAGATACCAGAGCCGGTTCTGTGTAGGGGTTAAGAGCACAGGACTGAGGCTCAGGCGATCCGGGTTCTGGTCCCCGCTCAGCCATGGAGCCAACTAGGTGACTTTGGGCCAGTCACAGACTCTCAGCCCAACCTACCTCGCAGGGTTGGTGTTGTGATGGTAAGATTGAGTGCAGCAGGAAAAAAATGATGTAAGCCTCTAAGTTCTCTAAGAAGAAAGGTTCTCTAAGAAGAAAGGTTTATTTAAATCTAATAAATAAACATTATTATAATACTGTAATAATAATGAACAACTTTGAGAAACACAATACCAACCTGTGAGACAGGGACATGAAATGAGTTACCCCTGCTGGAGAAATAGCACCCCAAAGATGTGGGTGCTCAACTCCAGGTCAAAAGCAGGAAGCACAATACAGAAGTAAATCTAGATGTTGCGGTTTGGTTCCAGACCACAGCAATAAAGCAAAAATAGCAATAAAGCAAAAATAGCAATAAAGCAAGTAGCACTTCAATCTAACAACTGCAGAGCGTAATATCTGTGAAGCACGGTAAAGCAATAAAAAGTGCAATAAAATGAGGTATACCCGTAATCAGCCAGAAAATTATTGGTTGCTATTAGCCAAGGTGGCCACCTGCGAGGAGCAGGCAAGGCCACGATCTCAATGCGTGATATAGGCGAAGTTTTTCTGGGGTGGAGAGCAACGAAAGAGGTCGTTGATTCATGCCACAGGGGCACCTGGCACCCACCCACTTCAGAATGGCAGAGGATGTCACAACGCACAATTGTTTTAGGTGAGCTTAATATCGTCACCCAATTTTTCTGTAAATAAACCCTAAGCCACCCAAAAAGCACCTCCAAAATTGAATTAAAAACTAGGGTCAGTTTCTGATCAGTGCAATCGCCATCTTTAGTCGTTTTGCAATTGCAAGTTTTCTTAAGAGTGCAAACTTATGTTTAGACTGAAAAATGGCTGGCTGGGGAATGCTGAGAATTGTAGGACTTTTCCCTGGGCTTGTAGTCATGGGTTGGGCTGTAAGTAGGATTTCGGCTCCTATTCCTCCCACATTTTTTATGAACAATTAACAGGTTGCAGTTCTGCCTTCAAGAGGCCTAAAAACTCCGCTACTTCTGTGCCACTAACTACGGGCCTGTTTTCTCTCTCTCTCTCTCTCTAAACACACACAGGAGGCCACCTTAAACTGAGGCTGTGCAACGAACTGAAGGCGCTACGAAAAAACATGAATAATTCGGCCGCTCGGTAGGCCTTACTTTTGCGGAGGCGGAATCCGTCGGGCCCAAAGCAGGCGGCGATTCAACAGGAAGAGCTGCAGGGACTGCAGCTCCGAGCGTGAGCGACCCGTCGCTTCGCTAGGACACTCAACGGCTGCAAAGCCCGCACGTGCTCCCGCACTCCGCATGCGCAGACCTTGCCCATGAACGCCACGCCCCCACTGGGCTGTGGGCGGGGCCTTTTAGGGCGCGAGAGGAGCCGCAACGCGCGTGCGCACTGTTAATCCGGAATGCCGGTTCTGCCCGTGTGAACGGTTTCGCAATCGCGCCGTAAAATGGCGGTGCCCTCGTTTTATTTAGGGTCTTTTTTCTTTTGCATTGGTCTTCTGTCTTAATGTAGGGTTTTATTCTTTCTATCCTTCTACTGGTCATCACCCCAGAATGTGTTTAGACGGTCTGTACATGCTGTAAATCGAATAAATGAATAAATACCAATACAAATACATATTTCCTAAACATTGCTGCTGCGCCTTTTTGCTTCCTCTCTGCTAATTTTTCAATTTCATATTGCCGATGTTGTGCTGTGCATTTTTATATAATGTGGTGCGAGGGAGCTTTCAGTAATCCAGATTAAGGGAACCCCATTCCATGCAAAAGCGTGTTTGTGTGAGACGCACATTTAATTCCAACTGCCCCTCCCGCCCTTAAATATAATTAATTGGCATGCTAACTCTCCGGCCCACCAAAACGTCAAATTGTGTTTAATTTTTTTCCGGTAATTTTTTTTCCTGGTGCAAGCAACGAGCTGTGCGCTTTCAAAAACTCATTTAACTGCTTTTTGCTCCCTATTCCGCTCCCAATAAACGCATCGCGTTTAATTTCTGGGCTTTTGCAAATTCTCCGTCCATCCGACGCCGGGATTTTGCTGTGCCCGCTTCGTTCTTCTTGCAAGGTCGAAACCACGAGCGGAAGCTGCGGATTCAATTGGAGCACGTCTAATGTCACCCCGAGGAACGCGCGCGAAGTGGGGTGGTTACTCCGGAGTCAATCTCATTGCGCGTTTACACGGATGCAGCCGCGAGGCGCGATGCTGCGTCTCCGCGCTCCTAATCCCGCGCCTAAACTCGCAGCCCGATCCTGTGCACGGATATGCATCCCGTTTTTAAACAAGACTGAATGCATTCCGACGAGAAGGCGCGCAGCCCGATCCTGCGACAAGTGGTGCCCAAGCCTCTGCATTTACCAGACAGCAGGAGTCCTGCTGAGTTCAAATGGGCTTACTCTGGAGTAACAGGCACCATCCTACGCATCTTTATGTAGAAAAAAAGGCCTACAACTCAAAGACCCTTTACATTTAGCATAATGTGTGACTGCCAGAAATTCAACTGCTGCACTTTTCCCACACACCAGGTCAAATTGTTGAGAAGCTCTACCTGTTGTATTTCTACCTGCCACGTGTAAAAAAATTCACCAAACCTCTATGAAGAAGCTAAAACCTGCGCAAGGTATCAGTGATGAATGTTCACACAAACACATCATATAAATGTCTCATATTTCAACCCAATATCTGATTTCCCTCATGCGCCACTGAAAGAATTTTATTTATTTATTTATTTATTAATTAAAACATTTCTATGCCGCCCCATCGCAACCAAGCCTCGGGCGGCTCACAACATATAAAATACTACAATATATTTAAAATCACATGTATTCCTCTTGTGTGCCTGCACACATGGGAAATCCTGCCTTTGGTTTCCCAAACCTAACTTTCTTTCCCTATTTACAGTTCATGCTGATGAACATTAAAAAATAAAGTGCATAACATTTTAATTAATAACACTAAACATTGGAAGGAATTTACATTTATAATGTGATAATTATGGTTATTTGTTTTCCTCTTCCCTCCCCACTGCATTTTCCTTGTATATCGTGACTCTGTAAATTGTGAACCTGGGAGAGAAACTTTCCTGTTTCAGATATTACAGGTTAAATATCTCTGAAGAATGATATTAATTAAAAAGACACTCCAAAGAAAGGATGAAGAACACGCCTGCCAGATGAACATCTAGAAAGTCTGTTGGGCTACTCAATACATGAGAAGACATGATATGCCCCCCACACTAGCGCCCTTCAGATGTGTGCACACTGCAACCCCCAGCATTCCTGACTCCTGGCCATACTGGCTAGGGATAATGGGAATCCAAGTTGGGAAGTCTGGTGCACAGAAATTGATGCATGGATGCGTACAGAAAAACGTTGGTCGTTTATGGGGGGACTGCGGGGGTTGATGAATAGTTTCTAGAGTTTTTAATTCGGTCCGACCAGTTTTATTGTTAATTGTGTGCGCGCGCTTTGCTTTAAATTCTGGAATGTTACAGATTTTCTCCCACTGCGAACCGCTCAGGACGCTTCGGCTACTGAAGCGCCATAGAAATGGAATATTTCATAAACATTCATTATGAATATTCATAGTAAACAAAGGAACGATCCTAAGCGGACTTATAGGACTTACAGGGCTATTTTCCTGTCTCCACTGACATAGGATCTCACTCTACAAACAGCACTGTCGCCTTTGCCGGAGAACGGATAGCTGAACTTCCAAAAAGGGGGCCCCTTTTGGCAGAAAGAGCGAGCATAAATAAAAATATCATCTTGATCTGCGGTAACAACAACCACAACAACTGGACGGACGCAAGCGGGACGGAGAGCGGCGACAGTGAAAGGGAGGAGAAAGCGAGCGCTTCCGTGCGACAACTTTCAGAGCCGCGCCGCGCACCGCGCGCATTGCGCACGCCGCTCCCTCCACGGCTGCACCGCCGCCCGCGGGCGCGACGGGCCGGGACGGGGCGGACGGGCCGGGACCCCTGGCGGCGAGGCGGGCGAGCCCCGCCGCCCCCTCCGGATCTGGGCGTGGGGGAACCTTTGCAGCGCCAGCCGCCCTTGCGCCTTCCCCGTCCGGCGGCTGGCTGGCGAGCGAGCGAGGCGCCTTGGAAGCGGCCGCCGGAGAGCCAGCCGCGCCCGGTGCCGCCACGGCAAGAGGTAAACCTGGGCCGGAGGGCGCCATGGGTCGCCCCCACACTCGGGCTGGGTGAATAGCGGGGCCGGGAGACCCTCTTCTGGCACGTGCGCGACCCCCCCCCCGCGCCCCATATCCGGGGAGTCAAAAGATCCCTCCCCTTTCTCCTGCTTGCAATAGGAAAAAACCTTGGGACACCCTTCCCTTGTTTCCTGCAAGGCACAGGACCCAAGACTGAGAAGCCTCCATTGGCGCCAGAGCCGCCCCCCCACCCCCAAACGCGACCCCTCCACCACTGGCGTGAAGATAACCCAACTGGCCCGGGATCTCTCTGTCCAGGCCCACCCAGATCTACCATTCACTGGGGCAGAAAGACAAAACATCGGGAAGTCCCAAAGCCTGCTGCTGTGTCCATTTCCCCCTTCCCATCCAGGCCTTGCATCCCCCCCCCGCCCCCCATTCCACCTTTTCTCCCCGCAAAGATGTGTTACCAGCATCTTTGCCCTCCTGCCTGGTAAATTCCACCCCTTTTATCAGCGCCTTGATTGTTAAATCCGGGGTGGTAAAAACCAGGGCAAAAAAGGGAGGGGAGAAGCCGTTTGTCGTGCGCTCGCCCAAGTTCGGCCCTGATCCTGGCCAGCTCCTCTCCTCCCAGGCCCGGGGAATGCCGTTCCCATCTTCTAGGCGCTCGGCGGGGCCTTGCCATTCTCCAGCCCTCTCCGAGTTCCTTGGGTGGCTCACGGGTCGACTCGGAGCAAGACACGCCTGCACCTCGCCCTCCAAAGCCCGTCTCTGCCAGTCCCGGGGCAGGCCCCACGTCCCCGCCTCAGTGGTCCCCCGGCCTTAGCTTCTGCTCCCGTGGCCCCGCAGCCCCCTGGCGCTCCCCAGCCCCATGGCAGCCAAGTGGTTCAAGGAATTCCCATCCAATTTAAAAACGGTTTCGGAGCGGGCCAAGTGCAATGCCTCCCGCAAAGGGCTGGCGGCACCCGAAGCCGGCACGGCATCGCTGCCGAGCAAGAATCGCAAGAACTCGGCCACGGAGCTGAGTGGCCTTCGGACACTGCTGGCGCCGGGGAAGGATGGCGGGGGCAGCCGACTGTCGCGGGACAACCTGCAGGGCCTGCTGCAAGCCGCCACGGGGAAGATGCGCAAAAACTCCCGGGTGGACGGGGCCCCGCCGGAGGAGCTGGCTCGGGGCACAAAAGGCTGCGGGACCTACATCAGCCGGCTCATCAAAGTGGATGCCCACGAGAAAAACGGGAAAGGTTACGCCGGGACTGCGCCGAACCCCAATCCACTTCCTGCACCAGAGCCAGAGAAACCGAAACAGGAGACGGTAAGGGGCCAAGCATTCTCAAGGGCGCGCTTTCCAGGATGCCAACCTAAGCTCAGAACTGTTATTAATATTCCTACTTCCTTCCTGTCTCAGAAGGGGGAAAAGCCCTCCGGGCACCTTAGATGACTGATTTAAAGGCACTGAAACAATGAATACTAGAATCCCATAAGTCAACGCTTCATAAGCAGAAATGCCTGGAAGTAGAGCAAAGTCTTAACCTGGTGAAGAGAGCACTGCATAACCAGGGGACACCCCCCCACCCCCAAGAGTCCTCGTTATTGTCCTCTGAATGTTGATAGCAGTGTATGGAGTGGGGGCTTTGTATCCAGAATTTGTACATAGGACAGACACTCTCCCTTGCTTTCCCGGCTGTCTGACTTGATGGGTCTCAGCCTAGATAACTTAGTTGTCTCTTCATTCTGCATTTGGTTTTGCTACCCAATTAACCTCGGTGCCCCTTCCTTGCTGCGTCAGCATCCGCTTCCTTCTGTGATCCCTTCCCTTCTCTTCTGACACACATGCCCCAAAAGAGAAGGGGGCCCAAAAAGCTGGTTAATCTCATCAAAAGAGAAAGCGAGAACTGTATTTGCTGTATTCGCAAGCCCCCTTCATCCTCTGCCGGCTTGGCTAAGCTAGGCTTTAAATTCACAGAGTTCTAATTACACAGAATAATTACAGGAACAAGAAGTGAAAACAGAGGAACACTGTCCAAACAGACAGATTTCTTTGAGCCGAGGAAGTCTGAAAATGAAGATGTATTTAAACAGGGGATGTAGGAGGTTTGGAAATTATAAATGATTACTTTGATTGTGGAAAAAGGGTGGTATTAATAGATCTGACGTCCATGGTTTCATTCTGAAGGGCATCCGTGTTAAGAAGTTTTCAGTTCTGGAGAGATATATTTCTTTTTCTTGAAGAGCCAGTCATAAATAGAATTTCACAAATGACCCACATCAGAATGCCTTTAATATATGGAAGTTCTTCATTTATTTTATTTATTTATTTTTGGATTTATATCCTGCCTTTTTCCTACAAAGGGTTCAAGGCAGCTTACATCCTCCTTCTCCTCCATCTTATCCCCACAACGACAACCCTGTGAGGTAGGCTGGGCTGAGAGTCACCCAGTTGGCTCCATGGCTGAATGGGGAATAGAACCCGGATCGCCTGAGTCCCAGTCCCATGCTCTTCACCACGACACCACACTGGCTTCATTATTCTTATAAAAGCCTTAACCCCCTAGGTGATCCTGTTTTTTAATGGAAGGCATTATTTCTGCTATTCCTGATATGCTGGCTGTGAGGTCCAGGTACCAGAAAAGCAGGCTGCTCCATTTTCTACATAACAGCATTTCCAGTCTTTGAAACTACCTACATCGCCCCTTCAGTCTGTCCTTCTCCATGTAGAACGCACCTTGTGCTCTTCAGCTGGGCTTCTGATGGGCCCCGCTGTGTCTCTTTCTAAGGCCCTGAAATGGTCTCCTGCATGACAGCCTCCATCACGGACAGGTAATTCTGGTCCTCCGTTGTGGCATCAATCAGCCACTCCCCGCCCAGAGACTCATCCAGGAGAATGGGATACCTTCAGAGGAGGCTGCCCAGTGCATCTCTGAATGAGTCACCATGCGGGGCGTGCAATGATTCTAACAGAACTCTGCACCCGGAATGACAAGGGAAACCTGGGAAGTTGCCCTGGGCATTGGATCGCTCCGCTCTCCAGAGTTTTAGAAAGGGGCCCTTCCCAGCTGCAGCTGGAGGCATGGGGAACTGGACTGGGGGCCACTGGTCTGCAAAACAAGGGCTTCGCCATGGAGCTTTGGTACTCCTCCGAGGCCCGGGAGCAAGCTACATGTGTCCCCCAGGATAAAGACAGCTTGTTTCTCGGCCCACTGCCTTAGGGTTGGCGGCCACACAAAAAGAAAAACGGAGATGTGTAAAAAAACAAGGCACTCATTTGCAGCTTGCTTGGAAACAAAATCCACCCATCCCCAGAAGCTTCTGGGGATGCAATTCTGCTTGTAAACTAAGCAGGGGTTCCCTGCTTTTATACCACGTTTCCCCCTTTCTAGCTCCTGCAGCATTTTAGCAGGATTATGAGGCAGGGGGATTGTCTCCCTCTATCCTAGACAACAAAATTACCCAGAAGCCGCCTATTATCTCCGTTCGTGACCTGCAGCTTCAACATTGCCTCCCTGTCACTCCCACATACTTTAAATTTCAGGCTTTTTCTGGGGTCTGAGCCTCTTTCATCCTTGACTGATCGCAATTACTTACTTCTTGTTCCTTTTACGTGGTCCTGCCAGGAACAATGCACCAAAAGATGGTATATAAGGAATGAACGGAGCATGGACCTCTAGGTCTAAATCAGAAAATTCCCTGCTGTGTGTTTAGAAAGTAAAGGTGAAGATACAGAACAGGTGACCATTTGGGGGCCCCTCGAACGGAGCCCCTCTCTGCTCAAAGAGAGATGTGCAGGCACACACATCCGGTGGATTAATTCTGCCTTCCTTCCCGTGTTCCCCGTTAAAGGTTATTATCCTCGAGGATTACGCCGACCCTTACGATGCCAAGCGAACCAAGGAGCAGCGCGACGCGGAGAGACTGGGAGAAAACGACGGCTACATGGAACCCTACGATGCACAGCAAATGATTACTGGTAAGTGTTCTTTCGTCTTGGCTGGGAAGGGGAGCTTGCAGTGCCCATCACAAAATGGGAAGAATCCGATAAAAGCGACACACACACACACACACACACACACACACACACACCCTTTTCCGGGCTCCTGCAGAGGAATCGGCCCTGGCGCCCTGGAGCTGATGGCACCCGCCCTCATGTTTGGGAGCACTGTGTTCGAATTCTTGTCCCGCCACCTCCCGGTGGCTCGGCCGTCCTTGCGCAAGCTTCAGACGGGCGGGAAGGTCCACCCACGAGCCTCTTTGAGATGCTGAGCCGAGCGGGAGATAGCGGGACAGATTCGGAAACTGAGGCTGCCATGAATTGTTCGGAGCAAAGGTCATCTCTGGACATTTCCGTTTATATTCCCAAATAAACGCCTCCATGAGGGTGGGGGGAAATGAGTCGGTGTGTTTTCATTTACAAGGCCTGCTATCAAAATCTCTTCCCCAGCACCCACAATCAATTGATTTAGCATCTGGGCTTTTTTGTTTTGTTTTTTTAAGTTTCTGCTTACCACAACCTAGCTGAATCTGGTGCCTTCCAGATGGGTAGGACTACAAGCCCCATCCTTCGCAGCTGTCGTGGCCATTTTACAGCCAAACAACACAATGGCTGAGAGATAAGTCCTCTGCCCGAGAACAGCACCCCGCTTGGCATTCAAAACATGGTCTCCTTGGGGCTTTCAGTACCAAATCTAGTTTTGGTTGGGACTGAAGGAAGCAACTTGGGTTGTTTTGGTCTTGGCAGACCTAGAAGGCTGGCCTGGTTTTGTAGCAAGGAATCAGGAAAGAGCCCTGGGTGCAGGCGGGCGTCTTTTCTTTTGAGAAAACTAAACCGGTTTAATAAACAGATCCAAAATTGCCTCTTTTCTCCTTCTGCTGCAAAAAGACCTTGCCAAAGCAGGTTTAAGGAGGGTGTCAGAGAAGCATCCTGGTTTTTCTCTGAGAAAGCATATAAAGGGGAAAGCAAATTTTCAGCACAGCTGAGAAGAGGGAACACCGACTTGGGAGAGAGAAAAAAGAAAACGGGAAAAACAAAACCACGTCAGGAAGGCAGCTTTCTGTTTCCTGTCTCTCTGCTGGAAGAGATAAGGTCAGGCTGGGTTTTTAAAAAATGGTGGGCTTGGAAGAGAAAAGGGGCAGCTGTGTTGGGAATGACCCCACTGGAGGGTCGAGGGATCCGAACCTTGTGGCAGCCACAGCGGGGACGGCTATGGTGTCATTGGGGTGTGATCCCAGAGCCAGTGTCCGCTGGGCCCATGTGCCCAGATGACTCCCAAGTGTGGCAGGCAGAGAGAGCAAAAAAACAAGCCATATTTTAATAAACATTATTCCTTCACACCCCATTTCCAGGAGCCAAAACAAGTAAACTCCAGGGGGAAACCCTTCAAATTCTGCCCCAAAACCTGCAGGAAAAAAAATCTAGGCATGACCAATTCATACAAGAATTGTACCAAATGCAGAGAGCTACGATACCCTGAGAAATATCAGTTTGCTCATTTGCAAACCCTGGGAAATATCAGAGTTTGGATTGGCCCCACAGGGCTAAATGGCATCAGTTGCCCAGTGGGAAAGGAAAAGTGGGAAGACAGGAGGAGGCCGAGGGCAGTGGGGCCCTTTTGCCAGCCCTGCTGGCAGACCACTTAATTTTTTTCCTTTACCCTCCCCAACTGCTTTTCCTTGCGTGTTATATCTATTTAGACTAAGTCTGTGAGCAGAAACTGCCTTTTTTGCTGATCGATCCTAAGCTGCTCTGGGAGTGTTGGGTTTTGTTGGGGTGGGGGATTAAGGAGCAGGATAGAAATGCCATGAATAGATAAGTAACATTCTGGAATTTCCTTATGTCAAACCAATTATAGCCCAAGATGTGAGAAAGGGAAGGATAAAAAGGCAGGCACTGTTATATGACTGCAGATTCTCTATGCAGACTTAAGGTGAAGCATTAATTTAGCTTCCTGTTAAATTTATTTGATATTATTGTTGTTTCATTTGAGATACATATTCCATTTCTAGAAAGTCCAATAGCCAAAGTTGTCTGGGCAATTCGCAACAATTCACAAAAATATAGACCACAAATAAAATAAAAGACCTATTTTCCTCTAAGAAACCCAGGATGGCTTATGAGATTCTCCTGCCCATTTCATCTTCACAACAATCCTATAAAGTACTTTAGGCTTTATAGCGACTGAGTTAGCGACTGCCCCACTCCAGTGACCTTCATAGGGACTAGAGCCCCGATCTTCCAAGTCCCAGTCAGAGCACCGTAACCAGTTCCCCACACTGGCTCCCTGACTTAAGGATGATGTTGCACTACGGCAATTTTAGGGTCTCGCTAGATGGTCTTATTGAAGGCTCTGGGGAGGAAGGGCCCCCTTTTTGTGCGTGTCACTTTGCTTACTTCAAAATGTGTGGTAAGAAGCGGCCCGGGCATGTGCTCTCAAAAAACACCCGTAACTTGCGGTTGGGAAATCGCCTAGCAACCACCGGATGCCTTCCCTCGGCTCCCAGGCCTTCGGTGTCCCCACCCGGAGCTGACACAGCCGGGCAGAATAACAGGAAACCGGAGCACCGGAAACCCGAGTCGGAGCAGGGCGATGTGGTGGCGGGGACAAGGCGTTAACACATGTGGCCCGGGAGCCTTTTTGGAGGTTTCACGCTCAGGAGTGTCACACCTCATCTGCTCTCACGACTTTCTATCATTAAAAAGAGCCGTTCCTGAAGCGCGGCTTGGATCTTCGGGACAGGGTTTCTGAGCATGTGCGAAGTGCTTTCCCCTTCTAATGGAGTCAAAGGCAGTGCCAGCGAATGCTCAGCTCTCTTCCAAACTTAGCTATTTGTGTTGATCAGGGACCATCCCTGTTTCCAGAAACGTGTCCCAGGGGCTGATCAGTTTCGGAGGAGAGCCGTTCCTCCTCTGCAGGTGTCCACTCCGAAGTGTGCTCAAGACACCTGACCCCAGGGAAAATACAGGTTTAGTGCATTTATTTCTGTGCACACAAAAGATCACATACACTTCGTCCCAGACGTTAAGCAGCACGAAGCGCAGGCCCCCGAGAAAGCCGAGATGCACGAAGCGTTTTCATGTCCGTGTGAAAGCAGGAATGAAGCTTATAACTTGTCTAGGGCCGTGGGGGCCCCAAATGGGGGGAGGGATAAATTAATATGATTGTTTTATTGTATTTTTAATAATGCTGTAAGCCGCCCTGAGGCTTCATTGCGATGGGGCAGCATATAAATGTTTTAATTAATTAATTAATTAATTAATTAATTAATTAATGCTTTGCTTTGCTTTGCTTTGCTTTGCACTGCAAGAAGCGAACGCCGGTACCCCACCGGTATCCATGCACACAATTGGAAACAGAGGGGTCCTGTCCTTACCTTCTGCTTCCCTCCCAGAGATCCGGAGGCGCGGTTCCAAGGACCCCCTCGTCAAAGCGATCTTGCTCCTGGACGAGCCGGGGGACCCAGCGGCAAAGGGGGATGCGGCCGCGAAGCGCCCGGGGGCCAAATCGCCACAGCTCTACGACACCCCCTATGAGCCGGCAGAGGCAGGGCCCAAGCCGGAGGCACGACTTCCGGAGAACGACGAGCGGCCCCCGGCCGAGTACGAGCAGCCCTGGGAGTGGAAAAAGGATCAAATTGTGAAAGCTCTCTCAGGTTAGCAGGGGGAAGCATTCGCATCTGGGGCTTGGGGGAAGTTGATTTGCATGTATGTACCACCCCATAGCCCACCGGGCTCACTATAAACAGATATATCTGTGGTCGCCTATGGCGAGTTGAGGATTTCTTCCAGGCGACTAGACAGAGAAGTCTTAACAGAAGTCAGAGCTTTTTTATTTATTTTATATTTATATTTATATTTATTTATACATACATAGATACATACATACCACTTATATGCTGCCCCATCGCATGAGCCTCGGGGCGGCTTACAATTTTCTGCTTCTGTCTTTCAGACTAATGAGTATAGGTGGGTGGACAGGCTGGTATTATGGGCTAGAAATAGGGACAGCTTGCATAAGGAGCATCTCCATCTTTTTCTCAATCTCCACCACCGCGACGTGCAGAAATTCAACAGAGGAAGTTTTACCGCAGAGATGCAGGTGTAAATGCACCTGCACCCGTTGAATTTCTGCCTGTCACCAAACTGATGAAGGCAGAACTGAAGTGAATATGATCATGTATTTGAATGATAAGATCATTTTTAAAGCAGTGGCTTCGTATCAACAGAACTGGAACTTCCAACGGGGCCGCAGGGGAGCAGAAAGGAGTGTTTACAATTTTCAGGAGAAAGTAAATAATTCTCTGTGCGGATTTTCCCCCTTCTGCAAAGTTGAGGTGCCAATTCTGTTTAAATCCTTGGCTGCGATCGTTCAAGCTCAACATGCAGTTCTGTTGGACTTTCTGGTCCAGTTGCCTTTCGCTTTGGCTCTGCCCACTGCCGGAATTCCCTGAAACAGAATTTGGCCCCCGGATTGGAAGAGCTTCTGCATTCCTGCCTTTCGGCAGCCTCTCCCAACCTGGGACTATCCAGATGTGCTCGGGCACAACTCCCATAACGGCTAGGCAAGCTTGGGCTGCTGGCTGGGCATGATGGGAGTTGTAGTCCAATCCATCTCGAGAGACAGCGTGGATGAAACGTTAAAATCGCAGACGGCGCTCGCTCGCTTACTGTGAATTTCGAACAGACCCGTTAGCGTGTGCAAATTCCATGCAGAGTCGGGGCCCCTTGCCCCGCATGTCCTGGAAGTGCCCAGCTGTGCCCCCAGCTAGTGCCGGGCCTCCCACAGCCCTGGGGGTACTTCGTCTTGCCTTCCAGTGCAGTTTGAGGGGTCGGAGAAGCCCATGGTGTCCAAGGACGAGGGGCCGGCAGCGCCACGGCATCGCCGCCAGAGGAGCTGGCCCTCCAAGATGGTGAAGCCGACAGAAACTGAAGGGGAGCGCGTGGATCCAGCTGTTGCCCTTGAGAAACAGCCGTAAGTCACCTGACCTCTGTCCAGTGGGGGGCGGGAGGAGGGGGCAAACCCACTGCTCACCCGAGCTTCCAGCAACCAAATTTGATTTCTGTGTATCCTGTCCACTGAGCAACTGGCTCAGTAGCTGAGCATCCAATTTTTTTGTCTTCTGTGAAAGTCAAGTTGCTAGTCCTTGTTGAGCCCTAAAATATAAGCTAGAAATCTCCCCAGGCCTGTCTGCTCTCTGAATTCCCTTTTTGCAGATATTTTCCTTACAGAAGAATAAAAAGAGTAGTGGAGGGATGTGGGGGGAGTGGGGGGAATTTCAAATGTATTTGAAATTCTGGACTAAAGTAGTAATGCAAAATTTAGCCAATATGCTGAATCTGCAAGTTAGTTTTCACTTTAGCAAAGTACTAGTTTTATGCATGTTTGCACAGGATTCACAATGGGTAGTTTTATCAGCTCCTTGATTCTTACAAGCCTTTTAACTGCTGAAATTTTAATCTACATGGTAGAGAGGGAGAGGGAGAGGGAGAGAGAGAGAAGATATACCCTTCTTTCATATTCATTTTGAGATCTGGCAGCAGAACTAAGAGCCTTTACTTGCAAACCAAAAAGAAAAGTAAGTTTCTATCCCTCAGGGTAGAACCAATAGGGATCTTGACAGCTTTTGCTAAATGGTTACAGAATGTGCAAAGGGGCTGTTCTGGAGCAAAACTCTCCCATTTGGCAGAAAGCTCAAGCAACCATACCTTTGAGCAAAAACTGTTCAGTTTTATTCTGTGCCACACTGTGGACTAGAAACTTGTTTGGACCAAATGAAACCTCCTGAATGCTATGTTAGAAGCACTATTCTATTCCTTTCAGAGTAGAAGGCATTTGCATTCTTCCTACCACCCTTTCCTTGCTATTTCCTGCACTGTAGTATCATTCCTCTATACGATAACAAGTCTCTGCGTACAAAAAATTGAAGGAAAAAATTAGCTAGCCTTCTTGCTGATGCACACACCTTTTCATAGAGAGATGGGCTTGCTTATGAGAGAGAGAGAGAGAAGTTCACTACTTATTATTATTAATATTATGATTACTACCTTTATTTCTATACCACACAATAGCCCATTGACTATGACTCTTGACTGTTAAAATGAGGAAGATCTTAACCCAGTATATCCGATGTCTTAAATAATCGTTGTTTTTAAAGTTAGATTTTAGTGAAAACAATAAAATTTATTTTTTTAAAAATAGCCCACTCCTGCCTGGAGTCTGAGCCCGTTCAACTCAATGTATAAGTAACCTTGAAACAATTCGGGACAGATGGAGTCTTCCTAATGAAGACCGAACCAGAGAGGGCTACAACAAAATGTTGCAGCATGTCATTATCCTGATCAGGGGCCGGCCGGCCGGCCAAGTCAAGCCCTCTTCTACCATTCCATTCCATTCCATTCCCCTGCACCCCAGTTTTCTGTCCTCCACCATTGCGGCCACTGAGCATGCCGGGGGGTTGCCAGCGCCCCGACACGCACCGCAGGGTCCCCCCACCCCCAAGACATGTCTCTTCTGCCCAGAGAGGTTCTCACATCTCTGTTCTGTACAGGTACCTAGTCAGGGAATACGCCGTATGCACCCCCTGAAAGTCAAAACCAGAAGGAATGGCAGAGTGCCGTTCGCTTTGCAAAAACAACAAGGGAGAGGAGCTCCAATACTGGAGATGTACAAGAGGGAAAACCCGGGGAAAGAGAGAGAATAAAGAGGAGCGTCCATCTGCTCCCAAAGCATCAGGGGCAACTGATGGATGGATGGATTGGCAGCGGGTTCAAGGATTGACGAAGGAGGGCAGAACGAGGGACTTGCCGTGCAAATTGCCGTGGTGACTAAAATAAGGCCCTTGTGTTGTTGAAGGGGAGGGGATCGGGGGACAACGATCCTCGGGTGATGCTACGCTTTCCTCAGATCACGGAAATGGGGCATCCGTGTTCAAAAGCACCCTGCCTGTGAGACGCCCCAGTCCTGGGGATAGGCAGGAAGAGAGGTCTGTGGCCTTCGGGACGAGCGCAGAGGCTCCTCCGGCCGAACCCTGTCGGAAGCAAAGCACTGGGTCCCCCCCACCCCACAGTTCTTCCACTCATTCTAGAAGCTGCATTAAAAGCCCTTGTCTCTCCCTTCCCTAAAGAGCTTGGGATGCCCACCTTGAGGTTGGTGTCCGGTGGGAGGCGAAACAGGAGGGGGCTCTTTGGCCCCGCCCCTTTTGCCTTCGGCTCCACCCACCACGAATGTGCCCCCCCCCCAGTGCAGAATCCGGCCCTCGGGCTGACAGGCGTTCAGCACCCCATAGCAGGGAGTGGGCCCGCCGTTCCTCCTCCGGGAAGCTCACCGTGTCCTTCCCCACGCAGCTGGTTTCATGGCGCCATCACACGAGCCGAGGCAGAGAGTCGCCTGCAGCCGTGCCGGGAGGCCGGGTACCTGGTACGCACCAGCGAGACGGGGACCAGCAAATACTCCATCGCCCTCAAGTGAGTGCCTGGGTTCGGCCGCTCAGTCCGCGATGCTAGCCGTGCTCGGAGCTGTACATGAGGAAGCGGGCGTGATCCGGCGCTTTTGCAAGGGGCCTGAGACAGACACGATCGGGGTGGTGGGAGAAGGACGAGGGAAGAGGGAGGCCCGGAAGGGGAGGTCGTTGAGGGATAGAAAGAGGCTCCCCCAGTTACCGACTGGTGTGCTTCCTGGCTAAGCCACGAGGAAGAGGAAGATGAGCTGCTCACAGTGATGGCGGTGAAAACTTACAGGGGGAGGAAGGCCATAGAGGGGTCTTGCCCACGAGCGGGCCCTCCAGGACCCGGGACTGGCACAGGAGGCCCCTGGCCCTTCCACCCCAGAGATGCACATCAAAGAAGCACAGACCTGCCCCTTGGCAGCCCAAATGGTATTTCTGAGCATGGACAGAGTGTCTTTCCCTTTCCAGAGTGGCCTGTGCCCTTTGAATGAAGGCATGGGGCTTCCGTACAGGATTTGAGCACCAGTGCCCGATCTGTCTTGGGATCAAACACTCCTTCTGCTCCCTTACAGTAAGCCAATGTTTGGGCACCCGGACCCTGGTTGAGACATGTTCGGGTACCCATAGACTTGGCTTGTGCTGGCACCAGTGAATCATGTAGCTTCCCTTAAAAGCAAAGAAAGTTTCTAGTCCTCATTGTTCTGGTAAGGGTTGAATTAAATAGCAACTCAGGAGGATGATTAATACCAAATCCATCTAGCTCAGGATGGTCAACACCACCCTTCCCCCCTTTGGGTTATAGCTCCCAGCATTCCTGGCCACTGGCCCTGCTGGCTGGGGCTGATGGAAGTGGAAGTTCCAAATGCCGGGAGGACCATAAGGATGGGGGAAGGCGTGTTTGCGGCACTGATGGAGTCCAGGGAGTCGAGATGGGGGGGAAGGGCAAAGGTGGATTTCTCCTGACCCTTACCTGGAGATGCCAATCAAACCTGGGATGGCCTGCTTGCAGAACG
Source organism: Varanus salvator macromaculatus (assembly GCA_023646645.1). NCBI lineage: Eukaryota > Metazoa > Chordata > Lepidosauria > Squamata > Varanidae > Varanus > Varanus salvator. The sequence continues at coordinate 6,662,624 of JAIXND010000803.1, read as the reverse complement.
GGCTCCCCCACCCACCGCATAACCCTCCGTGCCTCTGGGCAGCTTTATTTGCTTGCATTCAGCCAGGGACACTGCTGGTCGAAACCCGCCATAGAGGGACTGGGATCTGGGGCGGGGGGAAGACCCCCGTGTTCTTTCCTTTCCTCCTTTGACCTTTCCACCCCGGCTGAATCTGTGCCACTGCAGCCCGGACTCCCGAGCGAGCGGAGGATCGGTGGTGTGGGTGCGGCCTGTGTTTCCTTCCTCAGGATGCTGCGCTACTGCCTTTGAAACAATTGGAGTAGGGAAGGGAAGGGAGTCGAAACAAAACAAAAGCCCAGGGAGAGAGAGAAGGGGGGGGGGGGAAGAGAGAGAGAGAGAGAGAGAGAGAGAGAGAGAGAGAGAGAGAGAGGAGAGAGAGAGAGAGAGAGAGAGAGAGAGAGAGATGCTGAGCTGGTGCAGAGGCGGGTCGGGATGGCAAGTCAAGACGCCAGATCCTGGGAGGGGAGAGGCAGCCGACGCTGGCCAATTCCCCAAGGATTTCCTCCTCTTCCATCGTCTCACTAACCGTGATTCAAGCCAGGGCCTGCAGCGTTTCGCCTTCAGGTCAAATTCGTATGCGTTCCTGTGCAATTTAGGCAGAAGCAAGTCTGCCCAGCACCAGGTATCTTGAGTTCACCTCTCCTAGCAGTGAGCTGGGCCCTCGCTCCGTTCTAACAGCCCAGGGAATGCTGGGAATTGTAGGCCTTCTCCCATCCAAACTTGGATAGGATGCATTGGAGAAGTAGCATGAAAAACAGGACTTGAGGATGCAAGCACCAGCTGCTTGGGGGAAAGCCACAGGGGAGGAGTGCAAAAGCACTCTCCCACCTATGTTCCCCAGCAGGCAGCCTCTGATACTGGAGGTAGCTTAGATCCATGAGGACTAGTAGCTATGGATATGCCTGGAAGAGAAGGCTAGTCATTCCTGTTTCCTTTTAAAGCCATCCAAGTTGGTCGCCATCTTGGAGACGTGAATTTCACTGGGAGGACAAAGTGCAGAAGCTCTTACTGTCCTGAATTTCCCATCGGTTGACCCCAGTGTGGCCTAGAATTACGAGAGAGGGAGAAAAAGATTCTACTTTTTCCACCCCAGGCATAATTTTTGTACACCTCTGTCATGTCTCCGCACCTACCTTCTAGGCCAAACCATCCCAGGTCCCAGAATTATTCCCGGAATAATTCCCCGTTGCCCTTTGCTCCTTTTAGAACAAGATCAAACTACGTATGTTAAAAAGTACCTTGAAAAGCCACACACAGATGCGATAAGCTGCAGCCAAACCCAGTTCCTCCAGGGTCTCTGCTCCTTTCCCCCAACCGCTAACCATTTGGGGTCTCCCCGGCTTCTGTGCTGCATCGCTCCCATTCACAAACATGGCTTTGCTCCTAACAGGAGGAGCTTCAAGAGCAACCAGGCTGGCGGTTGGGGCTGCGTCCCTTTTCCCTTGGGCTCTGGAATGCGGCCCTCGAGTTCTTGCATCGCCGGTTCACAACTCCGAGGTGGAGTTGCAAGTCCCTTCGCATCAAGCGGGGCGGTTTGGCCAAGGAGGTGGGAAGGGAACAAACAGGGCGCCCCCTTCCCCCTTTAAAGACACGCTTCTTTTCTTGCTCCCACCAGGACCAGCCAGGGCTGCGTCCACATCATCGTCGCCCAGACGAAGGATCACAAGTACACCCTGGACCAGGCCGGCGGCGTCTTCAACTGCGTGCCCGAGGTGGTGCGCTTCTACTCCACCGAGAAGCTGCCCTTTAAAGGAGCGGAACATATGACCCTACGTTACCCGGTCCCAGCTCCCAGCAAGGCCCACTAGCCGTCGCTGCTCCCCTCCTGGCATTGGAACTCTCTTGGCCGGAGAACCCGTGGAGGACAAGGGACCCCCCGGCAGACAAGTGACAGCCACGAATCGGCCGTGGCCTCCCTCCCTGGCCTCGTCCGGGTCTTCTGTGCACATCTTTCCCGGCTTCCGTCGCACCCAAGCACGACCACTCTGCTCTCCAGGCAAAAGGCCAGGGCTACTATGGCAAAAGCAAGCCCATTCAGTTCTATGGGGCATGAGGAGTGGGTTTGCAGGCTGAGTGGGTTTGCAGGCCGGGATCTTCTTGCCTGGCATGCTGCTGTCAGCAGTCTGCCCCAATACAGCCCCAGAGTACCTTCCCTTGCTTTCTCCCATAGGAGTGAATGGGTACCATTGGGGAAATGCACATCTACATGCCCTGACCAACATCATGTTACCTCTTCGAAAGGGAACAAAGGGGAGTCACGCCAGTCTTTAATTCAATGGGTTTTCCCCCAAAAAAGGTTTGTTTTTTGTTTTTTTAAAGCCTTGAAGTGGCCAGGAGGTGATAAAAAGAGCCACTTTTTAAAAGACTAATTCCTTCAGGCACTAAGTTGAGAACAAGTTGCCTAAATATTTGACTCGCTGGAGAAGAGCCTGATTCTGGGAACGATTGAGGGCAAAAGGAGAAGGGGACGGCAGAGGATGAGGCGGCCAGATGGGGTCCCTGGGGCAGTGGGAGTGGGCTTGGGTGGACTCCGAGGGATGGTGGAGGACAGGAGAGCCTGGAGGAAGGTTGTCCGTGGGGGCCTGATGGGTCAGGCACGACTTTTCGATTAAACGAAATAAATATTTGACGTTTCTTCAAGTGAACGATTCTAGAATGACCAGGGATGTACAAGGCATTTTCCATATCAATAAAAAAAAAAAATCCCCAGGGATTGCGAAAGCACGTGGACTTTCTTAGTGATCGCCGCACTGCAGGTTTGGAGACTTGGCCACTGGGTCCCACGGGGACTAGATGGGAAGGGGGCCAAGCAAAGAGGGAGGGAGCGGTAGAAGGGGGTGAGGGCAGAAGTGGCATAGAAACAGAGCGAGTCAGAAGGGGCCTCCTGGGCCATCTAGTCTGACCCCCAAATGATTGGAAGGTTCCCGGTGGCAGCGCCACACACCCCAGGGGGTGTGAAGGCTTAGCTTGTGGGGCAGCTGACCTCACCCATGTTTTATCTGCAAGCAAACACTTCTTTGCGTTGCATACAATTCAATCGCCCTGAAAACAGACTCACAAAACATTTTTGACTCAGTGAAAAGCAGTGTTTGCACCGTGCGTGTTGGGACTCCTTTGGTTCACAGGCCGAATTTTGGAGATGCCCCCCGGGGGGGATGCAATCTGGTTTTCAAAGGGGCAGAACCAAAAGCAGCAGAACCTCGAGGAAGCCACCCACCCCCAAATCCTGCCTAATCTTGGAAGCTAAGCGGGGTCAGGCCTGGCCGAAATCTGGATGGGTGACTTAAAATATGAGCCACCCAGAAAGTTTCAGCTACGGGCCGTATAGAAGCGTCATGCAGTAATACCAGCATTTTGGGAGTTTAGAACAGGGAAGAAACTGCACTAAACGAGAGACACCAGAGGAGGGAAGAGGAAAAGGTGGATTTGGCCCACAGGCCCAAGTTTCAACAGCCTGGCCCATGTGCCACACCCAGATTTGTAGCCTGTTATATCCAAGAATATCCCCATCTCCTTTGTGGAACTCCAATCCCCATCCTCAGACTCCGCCAACCTAGTGCCTTCTAGATGTTTTCAGGCTGCAGTCACATCATGCTTAGACGGAAGGATGGGTTCTGTTGGCTAGAGATGATAGGAACTGAAGTCCAAAATATGTGGCGTACAGCAGGTTGTCCATGGCTGTTGCAGACGGAGACCATGTCAGCCAAACCAGAGTGAAACTGGTTTATCCTTTTGCAATGTAGACATGCCACAAATTTAAACTGAACTGCATTTGCATGCATGCTGGGGCCATCCTCCAAGCTGTAGCCTTGGATTCTAGCCAGAGAAGGCATGCAAAAATGGATGGAAGCAAAGAGCAATTCTAATAACAATAATAATAATAATAATAAATCTTTTAACCACATCAGTCTGCAAAAGATTAACCATCTTAACCACGAAGGACAGCAAGGTCAGGGCTGTGCTTTAAGACAAACCTCCTTTTGCTTAAAAAGGGAGGGGGGGAACCCCCAAATCAATGTACATAGGAATGTCATAAGGATCTACCATACAGTCAAATGAGTTTGGGTTTCTCTAAACCAGTTGTGCCACCAGCTTTTTCCAAACTCTGTTTTTTCACTTTCTTTGCAGGGTGGGGGGGGGAGATTGGGGGGGACCCATTCACTAATGCTGAGTAATTAATGCAATATTGTGCAATGAGCACTGATGCACACTAAATCTAATGCACATGAGCACAAGTAAAGGAACATCCTGGTTTTTAAAAATCCAGTTCTGTTAATGAGTGAAAGCCTGAACAACAGATACCCGTCGATCCATGGGACACGGAACAGAGTTGACCCACACAGTCTGAACGTTTCTGTTTGCCCTGGAAGCATTTCTGCCTAGCAGGGGACTTACGAGAGCCACTGGCCTCTAGTCTGCATTCTTGGTGTCCTCTTCCGTCTGCAACCCAGGTAGAGCTCACCTGTGCTCAAACCGGCCCGCACGGAAATTCAGGCATGCTTAACTCGAAAACTGGGCCCTTTGCTCTCCAAACCTCACTGCCGTACCCCAAAATGCCCATGCCTTCTGGCTCTGAATGAGGCGGGAGACGGAGCAGCCACTCCCTGTGTGGGGCTGGGGGGGAGCATGGAGGGCAATTTGCCCAGGGGCCAGGTGTACCCCGCACCAAACTCCTTCGTGGCTCACCCTTCTGGACACCAGCAGTTGGTTAAAGAAGACACGATCACGCAAGGACAAGCCCTGTGGGGCGAACACCTTGTCGGCTTTCGCTCTTAAGCTGAGACCCCAAGCAATGACGGTCTAGGTAGGACTTGGGGGTCCCGCTTGCCAGAAGCGTTAGGATTAAGTGATAACGATCCAAAGAGGTTTTGAGGAAGCGAGCGCACAAGAACATTTAAAGCCACTGCAGTGTGGAATATACAATGACCAAATCACTGGATTTCGTCTCCCTGCGCGTGCAAGCGGCACGTGCGTTTCGTGAGGGACATGCCAAGTCGGCTGCTTACTGGCCCAGAGGACCAAATGCGCCGGCCGGTCAGTCGTGTTAACGATCCACGGCCAAGCCTTCTGCTCACACGCCAGCTTCCTCTTGAGGAAACGGCAGCGCAAAACCTCAAGGGCAGAGAAAGAAGCCTGGAAGTGTTTCAATGCCTCCTAAACAGGGATTAAACTGAGAAGGCCGGGCCATTTTTCTCCCCACCCCAGGGGTCACTTCCAAATGCCTGCGGCAGCTGAGGTTGGCCACGATTCCCTGCCGTCTCCCCTCGCGTTTCCCTTTCCGGACTTGCCGCGAGCTAGGGAGAGCCTAGCCAGGGAGAGCCAGGGAAGATGGCGGCCGGGCATCTCCTCCTCACCACTGCCGCCACTGGGAAAGCAGGTTGCAGTGGGGAATACCGAGGGGCAACTGAGGAACAACTCCGGGGGGCTCTGGCAAGGGGCACGGCCGGGGAGCCACGATGGCAGCCGCAACAAAGATAACCAGGTTCAGTCAGCAAAGACCCCTGTCGCCTTGAACCTCAGCAGTTTTGCTGAAAGATCACCCTGCAGTTACTTATGACAGCCTGCTACCAAGTAGTGCTTCTCACCGCCAACTACAAGTTTGTAGAGCATACACAGAGTGTTTTATAGGTTCTGAGTCACATGGGCCCGGTCGATGACAAAACAAGACGGTGGAATGTGCTCCCTGGAGAGGTTCGCCTGGTGCAGAGTTTACATTCTTTTTGGCGCCAGGTCAAAACTTTTTATTTAACTGTTATTTTAAAATTGAATTTTAAAGTCCAACAGTTGCTTTTTATTTCACTTATATTTTCTGGTTATTTATTCTATTGAGATGGTTGTTTCACTGATTGCAAGCCGTCCTGAGATGCCATGCATGAGGGACAGCATATAAAAGTTTTACGTAAATAAAGCAAGAGGACCACAGAAGGAGGTGAGGGGTCCGCAGAGGGGGCTCATTGCAATGGCGTTTGATTGCAGGACAGTGACAAAAGGATCACAGGATTATTGTGAGTCCCGGCATGCAAATGAGGGTGATCGCAATGCTGTCAATCTGGCAGCCTGACCGGTTCTTGCTGACCAGCAAAACAAGAGCCCCTGCAGCTTCTAGGCAACCTATCACTTCCCATTTCTTAAACCAGCCACAAATGCCAAACAGTAACCTGGCTTGGAAACGGGGTGTCTTCTGAGAAAGGGGTGCAGATCTGATCTGATAACACAAAGGCTCATATAAGCAGCTCTCCTCTGTCCAGCTTTACCTGAATTTTCCCAAGAGCACCCACTGAGGTGTGGGATCTCTCCAGGTGCCCCACCTCGCTGGCCCTAGACACTGGCCTGCGCATCAGTACTTCATGCAGATGGCCGCTCGTTCCATCTTTCTGGAAAGGCGATACGATCGCAGGATAAGTCTCTGAGCCCCGGGCAAGGCACTCCACCGGCATGGCCAAACCAGGCCTCCGGAACCTTCCGATGGGCCCACGTTGCCCCGAGCCTCTCCCACCTCGAGTGAACCTTGCAGGCACCTCGGTGCTGCTGCAGGATCCGGCCCAGCCAGGGGCTCTCCAGCAGGGACATCCAACCTATTTCGGCACAAGGGCCAAACTGAATTCCAGGGAAGCACTGAGGGGCACATGCACGTGGAAGCAGCTCCAAGGCCAGTGGCCATTACTGCGGTGACCAAGCCATGGGAGAGGCATTTCGGCCTTTGACAATGGGAAACAACGAGCACGTCCAGCTTGCCTTGATTCCTGGATCTTACATTCCAGGTTCCAATGGAATATAGAATAAAAGCTGAAGAGGCACCAAACAATCGGCAGAAAGAACACGGAGACAGGACACAGGGGCACGGTGGCCTAAAAGAGGATTCGACTGATTCTGAGAATCAAAGGAAGTCTCTCAGAAGCAATTTTGCTGCAATAATTAAGCACAGCCTCCTTAATAATCCCAATTTAATACATGCACAAAAGCAGCATTATCTTTGACTGGAAGCACACAGATCTCCTTGTGGCCATTTCATATGGCCTGGCTTCTTTCCTCCTGCCATCTCATGCACAGAACTGGATTGTTTGTCCTTCCCAAAACTTACACTTGTGCTGAAAACTGCACACTTGTGCCAATCCCTCCTCCCCAAAATGCATTTTTCCAGCTGTAGCCTATGGAGGAAAAAGCACTTTTTAAGTCGATAATTTCTCCCTGCTTTTGCATCGTTTGTACAACTAAGTTTGTGTACAATTCTGGAAAGTTTTTTTCTTTTGAAAAGAGATCACATGACTCAAGAAAAGCCAGTCCACCGCAGAATCTGCAGGCCATTTCAGAACACAGGATCCAACCCTCCTGCCCATGTTCCCCAGTTCCCCTCTGATACTGGGAATTCACTGGGGATTTCTCCCACTTCCCTTGAGGATGCTTTGCTACGAGGAAGCACCAGGAGAGACTTACCACGGCCTTTGCACCTTTCCTTGGAGACTTTCTGGAAGTTGCAGAGGTGTCGTTGTGACTGAGGTAGAACCTACACGCTCAGCTGTAGTCTATCATTTACCCATTTTCTCCTGATTGAGCGTCCAAGGAACACAGGTGGAAACCGCCATTCCATCAACGGGCCGAACGTGGAGCAAGAGCGCCACCATGTGTCGAAACCGCAGAATGCAGCCAAGAGACCGCCCTGCGCCTGTACAAAAGCTATTTATTTATTTATATATAAATATATATGTGCGCGCCGCCCCCTTGCAGACAAGCCTCGGGGCGGCTCAACAACAATAAATAAACAAAATCGAACAATTTCAATAATTAAAAACTTACTTAAAAACTTACTTATCAACAGAGCTTTCGAGTTACGGATTTATTTTATTCTTTATTACAAGCATTTATATCCCGTCCTTGGCTTACACAAAATAAAATTCTAAAACACAATAGTAAAACTACAATTATTAACACATTTAAAATGGACACTATAAACTAACAAAAGGAAAATAACGTAGAAATAACAGAAATAAAAGAAATGTTTCTTGCTTTAAAAATGCAAGAACTTCCAAAGAGGCATTTTCATGCAAGCATTTGGTGGTGAGGCTTAAGTTGCTTTTTTAACTGCCTGGTGCTTTTTATTTCTTGCTTTTTTCACAGGAGGTTTTGGTGCACTTTTCACTGATGGGCTGAAAGGACCGCAGCAACGTTTTAATTCTGCCATATTTCATTTCGGTGTTGTTACTGTTAGCCACTGTGCACAGTATTTTAAAGGCAAAGATGGGATTGAATTCAAATAAGGTTGAAACTCCTATGCAAGATTCCACAGAAAAAAGCCTTAAACTAATCAACATTCCGAGCTACGCATGCTGGATTTTGCAGGAATTTTTTTCAGAAAATTTTTGTAGAAACCAATAGGATTGCACCTTAAATATCTAAATAAAGAATGGGGTATATTTCTGCCACGTTTCCCACTTGCCTTCTGCGAAGGAACTGTTAATCTTCTGGATGTCTTTGACTACCATTCCCATCAGCCCTGAAAATTGGCCACGCTAGTTTGTGCTGATGGGAGTTCAAGTCCAGCAGTGAAGGTAACAGGATCTCTACCATTTCACATTCCAGGAACTCGGTGTGCTAATTTATCTTAAAACACGAAGAGGTTCCTTTATGAGTTTTGCTTGAGAACATTCTGATTCATTTTTGATTTGAATGTGCCAAATTTGCATTTCTGACACAAACTTAGTCATCTTCTGAGGGCAAAGAGGGCCACACATGAAGCCCTGCCTTCGTCATCAGAGGCACTAGGCCTCTGTCCTCCAGCTGCTGTGGAACATGGGTAGGAGAGTGCTGTCCTGCTTGTGGGATTGTGGGGGCAGCTGGTTGGCCTTGGGTGGCTTCCTGGTCTGTGTTCTTCCGATCTGGGAGCCCGTGTGGTCAAGAGCACACTGGGGCTCAGGCGATCTGGGTTCTAGATCTCAGCACAGCCTACCTTGCAGGGCTGTTGTGGGATAGAATTGAGAGGAGGAGGAGAATTAGGTAAGCTACCTAAGGGCCAACAGGATGGTGGCTGGTTTGCAGGGCAAGCCATATGAGGAGCGACTGGGGGAGCTGGGTCTTTTCAGCCTGGAGAGGAGGAGACTCAGAGGGGACCTGCTAGCGACACGCAGGTACGTGAGGGGGTGCCACGCGGAGGTGGGTCGAGACCTGTTCTCCCCTGCCGTGAACCAAGGGAACCAAGATTTAGGGTGGCTGCCAGGAAGTACCTCCTGATGGTTAGGACCCCTCGGTATGGAATGGGCTTCCCCGAGAGGTGGTTGAGGCCCCATCGGTGAGGGTGTTCAAGGACAGGCTGGACATGCACATGGTGGGCATGTCATGAGCGGAGCCGGCTGGGGCCGGGGGTCAGACTAGATGGCCCGGGAGGCCCCTTCTGACTCGCTCTGTTTCTATGTTTCCATTCCTTGAAAGGAAAATAGACATGACATAAATATAATAAATATATAAACCTCCTGCATGATTTGTAAGACACCTGAGGGCGGGAATGAGAGAGGAGCTGTACAAGTATACAAAGTGGCTTCTTGCTCTCTCATTATCTCAGCACTCAGAGGGTGCATCCCATGCAGCTGATGGAAAGGGGAAAATTCAGGACACACACCAGGAAGGATTTTTCCCACAGCCTGGAGATAAACTCTGGGATTCACTTCCACAGGATGCAGTGGCAGCCACTGACCTAGATGGCTTTAAAAGGCGATTGGACCCATTTCTGGAGGAGGGTCTCCATGGCTCCCTCCAGGATCAGAGGCCTCGGTGCACCAGCGGCTGGGGAACATGGGCAGGAGGTGCTATTGCGCCCATGTCCCACTTGTGGGTTCCCACGGGCAGCTGCTTCGCTGTGGTGTGGGGAGAAGGCCAGACTGGACGGAGTTGGTCCACATACACCAGGCATAACCTTTGGGCACATGCTGTAGAACTGATGGGAGCTGTAGTCCAAATGATCAGGGGAATAGCAGGTTGAGAAAGGCCTGCTGCTACCAGTAAGCATGAGTAACTCCTGGACTGATGGGTCAATAGAATGACTCAGTAGAGGACAAAGCAAATTTTGTTCAGAACAAGGACTGAAACGTACTAGGGACGGAAGGGCCACCTCGCAATACTGGAGCACTTAATTTGCATGCAGACAGTCCCTGGTTCAATCTCGTAACTTTGTTCCTGTACAAGTCAGCTTCCTGGTTATGTCACTCCTTATTCAGAACCAAGAGGACTAGAAACGTACTTGGCTTGGGGCCACAATACTTGATGGAATGCTTCTTCCAACCACCATCTGCACGATCCTCGACATCTGAGGCCTTCCTCCAGATGCTGCCTTGAAGGGAGTCTTGGTTGGCAGGGCCTTCTCTGTCACAGCCCCCAAATTATGGAATGGGCTGCCCACTGAAGCTTGCCTGGCATCCACTTTATGGACCTCTTTGCTATAGGGCAGTATGAGAATTAAATACATTAATGAAAATGTGGGATGCATGCTAAAAATCACACAGGTCGGTTCTTGGCGTCCCCAACTAAAATGGAGCAGGAACCACATCTGGGCAGGCCATCTGTACCCTGATTATGTGTGTGTTGGAGACATTTTTGGGTCTTTTTGTGGGCAGAAACTGTGCTTGTGCCATCAAGACCCTACAAGGTAGCCTCATGAGCTTCCCCCTCCTCTCCATTTCATCCTCACAACAACCCTGCAAGGTAGGTCAGGCAGAGCCCCGCCAGCCCAAAATCCACGAGTAAGTTGCATATCCAAGCCCAGGTCTCCCAAGTCCCAATCCAACACCTTGTGTGGCTTACCATGCTTAGATAAGGGTGGCTGCAGCTAACCCATAATAACCCAGCAGTATCTTCTCTATCAACACAGAACAGCCTGACAGGAAGGCTGTGATGATGAGGACAGCGGCCACCCCGTAGCTTCTGAAAACTCGCGGTACAACCCTACAGACCTGCCAGATCCGCCTCACGCCACTTCCCTCTAACATTCGGCTAACTCTGCAAACACTCTTCCCTTTTGGAGGTTGCTTTCGGCTCAGGTCTCCCCACTTCGCATGCATTTTCCCTTTGCAGACACCTGAGTAGGTTTTTCCCCCCTGAGCGCCAAGACCCATCAGGCCGACGGTTCGACCCCCCCCCCCCAAAGCCCGATTTGGGCCCCTGAAGAACTGCTGAAAAAGAAGCGGGAAGTAAGACCACCTCAGGGTGTTTTTTGCGGAACTAACCGATTGCAACATGGCTGCCTGTAGGAGAAGTTAAAGCTGACTTGTGGACTGCAGAGAAGACGAAAAAAGCATTGATGTTCTCGAGTTTAGGAAGGAAATGAGCAAGAAAACAATCTTGTGTTTATATAAGTTGTTGTGGTTAACGGTTTGCTTCAAGCGGGCCAAGAGAGATGACTTTTTGGAATCAAAACATCTGAGGGCAGGAAGGACCATGGAGGGTACTAAGTCTAGCACTCCGCTCGATACCACTGTACTGTGTGAGACAACATTTAAGGCATTTTTGTAGGAAGGGAAAAAAGGATTTGCTTCGAACAAAGGCCAGACCTTCTTGCAACTTGTCCACCCTCGAGCTAGGCCCAAGCCCCAGAAAATTAATCTGCCCCGTTCACATCCTTTCCACAAAATCGTCACCCACAAATATTGTCAAGACGTTTCGGAGAACCACAAACCAGATGCACAAATGAGAAAGCACACCTGAAAGATTTCCTGGAAAGAGGCTTTTCCTCCATTATTTCCCGAAGTGGTGCTAGCGTGAGGCTCATTCGGACTGATGCCCCGAATCTTTCATTTGAACCCCCTGCCCTGCTGTCCAGGCTGAACTCGATGGGATCTGATCCCCCTGGAAGGGCTGGCTTTTTACTCCCCTCCCCTGTCCGCACGCTTCTTCTCTTACAAACAGGGATGCCCCTGGGAGATACGGTCTCTGAAAAGGAAACACACGGAGGACATGAGCGTGTATCAAAATTAGGAAACACAAATACAGGCACCTTTTAACAAAAGCCTGTGGGGTCTTTTTGTTATCTAGGCAGAAGATAGGTGGCTGGAGGGACAATCAAAGAAAAGCAGGGACAGATGGAAATACATTTGTAGGTGGACTTTGGAATATATATAGGTTGAAATTGTGTTCCCCTCAGAATAGCAGGCAACGACCTTCAGCGGGAGACGTCCATTTTGCTCGGCAGGTGGGGGTCTCCAAACACCCACAGTCCCAAGCTGAGCCACAATTCCATCTCTGCCTCCTGAATAGATTTTTCTAAGGCAAAAGACGGAAGAAGCAGAGGGAAAGACGCAGGAAGGTTACAACTGGGAGAAGTGATTTCCTGAACCCTGGAACGACATCTGAAGAATGTGGGAGGGCAGCAGCCCCATAGAAGCCTCTCCAGGAAGCACCCCAAATCTGGCCCTGCCTGTGGTTTTCATTTGGCGGAAGTACTCTTTGTGGGGGCAGCCCCCAAAGTCTGTTTATAACCCTGTTGACTCAATTTTAGACTGCTGAGATTGCGAGGAATTTTTCAGCATTTCTGACAAGCTCCATGGCCAGGTCTGACAGCAGCAAGCCTATTAATAGGTATGAAAGTCCCTGTTTTTGTGGGCCGACACAGGAGCAGAACCAATTCCTACCCGTCGCAATCATTGTGCTGTGCTGGGGCTGCCGGTGGAGGGGGATTAAAGCAAAGCTTTGGCTATGGGCAGTATAAAAAAAAACGTAATAATAATAATAATCTGCAGGGTGAAGTGGAAAACTGATAACTGATATTTGCGGAGTAAATGCCTCCACTACTAAATCCAAAATGAGGCCACTGACACAGGAAAGGTGCAGAACCGGTCCCGGATGACAGAACCCATCCAGAATACAGCTGGGCCGGGACACCTTTACTCCTGGACTGATTTTTATGAACTGAGCGCATTGACGGTGGGGCAGCACAGGGATAAATCATTTAATCAGTTAATAAACCCTGGTTTAAGAAAGGGAGCAGGTCTACAAGTTCAGCCCCTGCATATCCAGAACAGTTATGTCTGAAGCCCTGTGGGGCGGCTGCGGCTGCCCGCCTGTGCCGGCTGCACGGGTCCAGGCAGCCTGAGGGCCAGCCGGAGTGATGTGCTCACACAAACAGGCCCAGTTCATTGGCCAAGAGGTCAGAAGGAGCTCCGGCCCTCAAAACACCCATGGGATTTCACTTCCCCCCTGAGAAAGTCAGACACTTCCTCTACCGGCTGTTTATCACCGACAAGAGGCACGAAAGAAGAACTGGAAGACGGTGGGAAGCAGCTGCTGGGACCAGTGGTTGCACCACCAGTGCCCCCACCCTTCCCATATCGTGAACCTGCTGTGCCCCCTCCCCGGAAGATTGCCCAATGGTTTTCTACGTCTCCCTTTTTCTCACATGCAAGTTACACCCGCTGACCCAAGGAGAGAGAGGAGGAGAGATGGGGCCAGTGTGCGCCAGAAAAGCATCCTTGAACTGTGAGACGTATTTCAGTTGCCAGCATTCTCAGTGTGACAAACTCGGCCTTCATTCCCTCGGGAAAAGATGTGTGCATTTGGAGTGCAGTTCTTTTAAGGGGGTGGCAGGGCTGTGACCGCCACCTTGGCACCTCGGAAGGGTTGTCACCGGCCGTCAGTTTGGAGATGGCTTTTTGTGATCAGGAAAATTAAAAAGGTTGTTTGTTGTTGTTTAGTCGCAAAATCAGGACTCATCAGGCCCCCACGGACAACCTTCCTCCAGGCTCTCCTGTCCTCCACCGTCCCTTGGAGTTCACCCAAGCCCACACCCACTGCCCCAGGGACCCCATCCGGCCACCTCATCCTCTGCTGTCCCCTTCTCCTTTTGCCCTCAATCGTTCCCAGCATCATTAAAAGGCAGATTGGGACAAAGCCATGGTGAGCCCAAACACCGCTCGCAATCGCAGCAGGGAGGAGGAAAGGTGGCTTCAGCCAACCGGGATATCGGCTGGAGGACCAAGGAGGAAGGAGGCAAACAGCAACCCATGAAGACTCCAGTTGTCTGTAAGGCACATGAGGGTTTATTCACAAAACAAGCAGCTAGAGTCGTTTGGCACGACAAGCAAAGGCACCCAGAAGAACTGATGACAAAATCGTAAACTGGGAAAGCGCAAGACAAATACACAAAGTCCCCAGCAAACATTCGCAAGAGCACCGCATGACTCCTTGGCTCCTTCTCTCCTTGGCTCTTCTGCTCTCATGAAACCCAGAAAACCAGGTTCATCGGTTGTGGGTGGGGAAAGAAAGCCATGATTCTGACTGAGTCCCAGAAGATTAAGATCAAATGTGCCGTCACCGACAAGTTCAGTGAAAACAACAAAGTCTCTTTGAAGCACCGGAAAGCTCGCACATTTGCTCTGGCGTTAAGTCTTTGTGGAACGCAGCTAACTTCATCAGAGGCACAGGAATTTTGGAGAATGTTTCAGGTTAATACAGCCTAGCAGATGAGAAGAAGTGTCAACATTGAGGTCAGAGGGAAATTCGATGCAGAAAGTACTGACAGAGACTATCTGTCATTATTACACTCCATTATTTGATAGATTATCCATCATTATCAAGGGTGACTTTCAAAGGACAAGGCAAATATTGTGTTTGTGGTGTGGACAAGCCACGTAACGCACATAGTGTGATTTTTAAAAGCCTTTATCCTGATCCAAGCAACTGGTGGCAGAATTGAACCCTCTGATGAATGCTAGCTTGCTCGGTGACTGAATTTGGATGGCACAAAGACTCATGCATTGAGAAGCCATGATTACTTAACCATGAACAACCCCTGGTTTGTCCCTGAGCTGGGAACCCTGGGCATTCACTGGGGTATATCACGGTTCAAAACAACCCACAGTGAGCCCATGTCAATGCGGTGATGGATCCAGATTTAGGCGGAACTTTAAAGGAACTATTTCTGTACCCCAACAAAATAGATTCAGCACCACAGATAGTCAGACCTCTACTGGCAAGCAATTCGGGTAGAAAACAGCAGCCACATTTCCTCGTACTTCTGAAAGGGCCACTGGTCTCTTACTGAGGGTACATCAGTCCCGACTGTCACATGGCAATTGGCTAAAACCGGTTTCCAGCTGGCTCGCCTGCAAAAGAGTCCAACCTGGGAAACAAGTGAGCCATTTGCTCATGATTACAACAAGGCTGTTCCGGTGGGTGTCAAGTCACAATGCCAAAACCGAGAAGTGAGATCAGACAGGCCTGTAAGCAAAAGAGGCAGCTTCGATTTAAACCAAAAAGAACCCTGAGCAAGTTTCTAGTCCCTTTCGCTTGGGGAGATGTTCAGAAAAGGTGAGCAGCCAGCTTACTCAGTGATTCACTGAACAATAAAACCAAGTTGAACCTATTCAGGCCTATTATTATTTCTGTTCTCCAATTTTCTACAACTTCCTTAGGCCTTTTTGCTCTGAACTTTGGACTACCTGGCACCAGGAACTTTGCAGACAGACACACACACATACAAGCTCAAAAGGAAATCAATTTAGCATATGGTTTCTGGGCTTCCCACCTAAAATCTACAGAACTTTTAGCCTTCTCTGAGCTAGGAAGAAAGAACACACAAAGATCCATGGAGGATCACTCCGGTGGCCCATCTCGGCCACCGTTCTGCTCTCACGGTAGCCGGCCATTTGCCACCAGAAAGCTCACAAAGAGGATGTAAACACAACAGGAAATTCATCAGTCTCCAAAGTAGGTGATCGGCACGTGAGGTCATATTCCACGGCAGCAGCAAAGAAAACCCTGGCAGCCAACCTGCACGCACAGCAAAAATATTGATTTCTCCCACATGGTGTGCTTAGGAAAGAAAACTACAAAGAGAGCATGGTCATCTCAGGGCTGATGTTTTGCAGCAAAACCCGTGGGTGTCGTAACATCCCAAGAGCAGCAAAGTTCATTGAAAAGGCAGTGCTGCCTGTTGGGGTTGAAATTTGGCTTCCAGGGTGCTTGGCGGGAGGGGATCTCCCCCCTTTTTCATGGTGCAAAGCACACTGTCACGTTGGCAGTCACAGATCTGCAAGACAAGTACCTGCTAATTGGCACACTGAAATTGGGGAGAAATTATTCTGTCCAATTGCTGTTTTCTGAGGCCCTTTATCACTTCTCCAGTCCAGCAAATAGCACTGGGGATCGTGCCTAAAATGCAGGCAGAACTTCTGCTTTGCATACAAAAGGTCCCGGATTCAACCCTGGCTCTCTCCAGGATCGATAGCACAAAAGTCTATTGCATGTGCTGCGAAATCTCCTTCTGAAAAGACGCTCGTTGGAGAGACTCTGTCAGATGGAGGGACGGACAGCAAGGTTCCGATTCCATTTCATCCCCATTTCCTGGACTAGCCTTGATTCACACGTCCCATACAAAAATGTGTGTTTGCGAACACAAGTGCATACAGAAGTGTGCTTTTTGAGGTAAACCGGTTGGAAAACTCACACTGGGTGGGGAAAATGTTCAACATGATGTCTGCTTTTTCCTTCATACCAATGAGTCAGAACGGACGTGTGCATTAAATCGCAAAAAACTGATTCAGTCCAGAAACAGACCCATGGGTCCCTGTAACGTATCTAAGTGTCTCGTGAGACGCTGTAGAAACCTCCCCCGGCAAACAAGCATCAAAAGTCCGGGGGACCCAAAGCCACTTCTTCCATCCATGTGTGGCTTCAGACTTGGTGGATCGTTCCACGAGGCCTCTCTTAAGGTCACAGAGGAAGATGTGAGGAGAGAAACTGCGCAAGGTAATTCCTGGAAGACGATCCCTTCTCTGGCTGCAAGCTCAGGGTGAAACTGAGGCACATCTTGACCTAGGAGAGCGTGTGGATACTGTCAGCCACTTACTCCAACAACTCCGCTAGTTGGCAAAACATCAGGGTGGGACCTCCACATCTGGACAACAGTGAGTGAAGTACAACAGCGAGGACTACGAGGTGGGTGGATGCCCATTAACCTCCATCTTCGTTTTCTTCAGAAGTAGTGTGTTGGGGATATCCTCCAGACGGCCAAAGGAACTTTGGATGGAGAAGCTGAGCCCACATTTAGTTCTCCGTAGCATTCTTTGAAGTTCCTCCAACAGTGACACCGTCAAGGGGACTCAGTGGCACTGCAACAGGCCAGACGGGGGCTTCTATTTATGTCCCGGTTGAACTCGCTGCTGCTTCTGGTTTAACTCTGCCAACGCCCTGCAAGAGGCCCAGAGAGACTCCAGGCCCGTGAAGCAGTTCTACTTGGGCAGCAGAAAGTAATCTGCGTTAGAAACATCGTAGGGGCTGTTTTGGTCCAGGACACACGGGCTATCGGCAGAGCTCTCGCTGAAGGGTGAGGCTGGAGGTGAGATAAGCGGGGAGGCACTCAAAGGCGGCTCAGGCCCCAGTGTGGCCAGGGAATAGGAGGGTACAGAGTTGGGCTTCCCTTCTCTGGAATGAAGCAGACAGAGTTTCTTTCTGTACCTGGAAGGACAAAAATGCCACGCTCAGGATCAAGATCTTCCAGCAGCTGCCTTACAGCAAGAATGGGGAACCTCAGTTCTAGGCCCCTCCCCTGTCCTCAGGTGGCCCCTCCCCTTCCACAGGTGGCCACACCCCCTTCTTCCAACAGCTGATCTTTGGGTGGCTCCCTGGCCATTCCCCTGAGTGCTTTGAGCTCATATCCGCTGCAGTAACCTCTGTTTTGGATTTCTGGCCCTGCCCCCTTTGCCCCCAATCAATATCACAGTGTGGCCCCCAAGAGCTTCTCCAAAGTGGAATCCGGCCCTCTGCCCTGTACCGATTCCCCACCCCCTGCTTTAAAGACCAGTGCCAGGGAGGGAGCAGAGGAGCTACAATGAGATGCGAGAGAGAGAAAAGCGTGGCAGAACGCGCAGAAGAGCTAAAGGGGACCAGCACAAAGGGAGAGAGAAGAACGGTGCCACCCTCCAGCTTACCTCCAAGGGGATCTGGTCCCAGACAGAAAAAGGGCTTTCTTCCCCCCGCCCTAAGCCCACCTGCTCGGGGCCTTGTCACTTTCCCCAAAGCTTTTTCAAACTCTGTATCAGACAGAGAGTTGGGAAGAGCCTGCCTAGGTTTCTCTTGGGTCCCCCATTCCAACTGTCCCATGTTCGTTCTCTCTCTCTCTCGTCTCCTTCCTCACCGGAAGAGGATGCCGACAGCCAGGGCGAGGGCCACGGTCACGCTGAGCGCCATGATGAGGAAGCTGTACAGAGGAACGGCCGCTGGAATGGAGAGAGCCAAACGGGGTGAGGGGTTAAACGTTAAAGGTGTGGCTAGAAGGGTCCCCAGTTCTTGGCTGACCGGGATAATCGCCACTGCTGCCCTCCCATCCCAACCTCCTTGGGATGGGACATTAAACATGCTCACCACACAACCCTATAATTTGAATTTAAAGATATTCACCGACAGGGCATTGCAAAAGAAAGGGCAAGCTGAGGACAGTGTGGTAATCGCAGCTATTCTTGCTTGAACCCCTCCTCAGTCAGCTGATGGACCTTCTATGCATCATTGGAACATGGGTGCAGAAGTGGGATTTGAACCCGCAGGAGCTGGGGTGACCCGTTGACTCCGCCACTGGAGAGCCACGCTAGCTCGTTACACACCCCATCAGACCTCAGCTTGACGAGATCGTGCCTCCAGAGAAATGGGATTGCCAAGCAGCAACAGGGAGGTAGTGCAGAGGATAAGGCAGGGATGCCACGACCCCGATCTGGCCCCGGTAGCCACAGGCTCCCTGAGGTCGAAAGATGTGTGACTACAACATCACCCATGTTTACCTGCTGGCGTGATCTTCTTGCGGGGCAACTCAGAGGTCCTAGGCGTGCTGGTGCCGAAAAAATAATCGTCAAAGGAAAACTGTGGGAGAGAAAGAGAGAGAGAGAATAGAAGGGTCATAGAAACATAGAAAAAGAGCGAGTCAGAAGGGGCCTCCCGGGCCATCTAGTCTGACCTCCGGCACCAGCCGGCTCTGCTCATGACATGCCCACCATGTGCATGTCCAGCCTGTCTTTGAACACCCTCACCGACCTCCCGTGGAAGCCCATTCCACGCCCTCGGGGTCCTAACTGTCAGGAAGTGCTTCCTGGCATCCAAATTGAACCTTGGCTCCCTGAGCTTTGCTCCATTGGAACGCGTCCTGCTTTCCTCTGCAGGGGAGAACAGGCCTCTCCCCATCTCCATGTGACACCCCCTCACATACCTGTATGTTGCCAACATATCCCCTCTGAGTCTCCTCTTCTCCAAGCTGAAGAGACCCAGTTCCCTCAGTCTTGCCTCATACCCCATCCCCTGCAAACCAGCCACCATCCTTATGGCCCTACGCTGCACTGACTCCAACCTGGCTATAGCCTTTCTGTAATGAGGGGCCCAAAACTGAACACAATACTCCAGTTGTGGGCGCACCAGAGTTGTGTAGAGTGGTAGTAATACCTCTCTTGATCTAGAAGCCACACTTCTGGCTATGCAACCAAGGGTGGCGTTCGCCCTCTTGACCACCGCATCACACGGCTGGCTCATGTTTAGCCTGCGGTCAACCAGTACCCCGAGGTCCCTTTCACAAGTGCTGCTCTCCAGCCACTTGTCCCCTAACCTGTACTTATGACAGCTATTCCTATGCCCCAAGTGCAAGACCTTGCACTTCTCCACATTGAACGCCATCCTGTTGTCTCCTGCCCACTTCCATAGTCTGTCCAGATCCTTTTGGATCTGGTGTATCTGCTCCTCAGTTGTGACCACTGCTCCAGTTTTAGTGTCGTCTGCGAATTTGATCAGCAGACCGTTCACCCCTTCTTCCGTGTCGTTAATGAAAAGATTAAACAGGATCGGCCCCAGGACAGAGCCCTGGGGGACCCCGCTTGTCACTGGCTGCCATCCTGACGATTCCCCGCTATGGTGGACTTGTGATAAAGCAAAAAAGTACTGGTTAAAATACATAGATGGCCTGGGGAAATGTTGCAGAGACCTGTAATATTTAAACCAGAAATATTTTTGGTTGGCATTCTCTCCAATGATTTCGATAAATGAAGTATATATTTGACTTTGCATGTAATCACAGCGGCGAGGATTGTACGGACAATACGGGAGGAATGAAGAGCTACTGACTGAAGATTTGATTTTAAAGAAGATATTGGACTGTGTGGAAATGGACAGACTGACTTTATCTCTTAAGGAAAAAGAAGATACATGTTACTATCAAACATGGGACTTTTTTACCATTAGCTAGAGAAATAGAATTTAGTGTCGTCTGCGAATTTGATCAGCAGACTGTTCACCCCTTCTTCCATGTCGTTAATGAAAAGATTAAACAGGATCGGCCCCAGGACAGAGCCTTGGGGGACCCCGCTTGTCACTGGCTGCCATCCCGACAATTCCCCGCTAATGGTTACCTTCTGCTTTCGGTCAGTCAGCCATGCCCTAATCCACCGGACAGTGCTTTGGTGTATCCCAAAACTCCTCAGTTTCTCCACCAGGATATCATGGGGCACTTTGTCAAAGGCCTTGCTAAAATCCAGGTATACCACATCCACGGCATCCCCTCCATCTAGCCATCTCGAAACCTTGTCGTAGAATTCCACAAGGTTCGTCTGGCAGGACCTGTTTTTGCGGAAGCCGTGTTGTGTGGCTGTCAGCCTCCCTTCCCTATCTAGCATCACTAGATCTCTCTCTATTATGAGCCTTTCCATTGTTTTTCCTACAATGGACGTAAGGCTAACCGGTCTATAATCCCCATGTCCTTCCTACTACCCTTTTTGAATGAATCTGATGAATGGGTCTGATGAATCTCTCTGGTTGGACAACCATTCTGTCTCTTCTTGAATGAACTGAATGGCCAGCAAAGCATCCGCTTTCTCTGCCTTGGAATGATTCTCCAGGACCTGAGACTTTGTTCACCCTGCTCTGTCATCCGCAGCGTGTCGAGGAGTCTCCTTCCCTTCTGCTGTCTGTTCACGGAGTACACGGGGATTGTTTTCCCTACGGTTTTGTTCCACTAATGCACATTAGCCCACAAGCGCATTGGTATGTTTGTGCACAGGTGTGCTAGCAGTCACGTGCTCGTGTGCTAATCCACGTTAGCAGAAATCTCACCCCAAAAGTGAAACACCTGCACAGGGGAAAGGGAAGGGGAGGTTTGGCTAATGACCCTGAATCAGGGTGTTGAAACGCACCCCGTTTTTCACCTGTGGAAAGTTGGAGGAACGTTTGAACACCACCAGAAAGGGCTTACGCTGCACTGCAGGCGTGGCAGAAAATAAATTCTTCCTTTTTGGTGGAATGAAAGCAGAGGGGAAGGCGAGGAATTGACACCCGGCAGACAGAACATGCAATGCCCTGGGGCCACCACTCAGAAGCCCCTACTCACCTTGGTGACGTCCGAAGTGGGATCTGAAACAAGGTCAGTGGGCTCTGGAATGTGAAAAGGACAAAGACAAGGCTGAATGGGGAATGGATCCAGGATGATGGGCCCGAAATCTAGGCGGGATCCCTGCCCCTGGCCGAGCCCCAAGGCTGCAAGGAGAGCGACCGACCTGTCCAGGGCAACCCTGTAATCTCCCGGCTCCATTCGCTCCAGCTCCCGTGGTCGAACTCCTCCCGGGCCCGCACCTTGACGAAGTGTCGGAGGCCTCTCAAGGCATCGGAGATGGTGTAGGAAGTGATTCCGTGCGGAAGGAGGACCTGTTGCCCAGGTAAGGGAGGCAGGTTACGCACTGGTGCTGAATGCAGAAGCGCCCAGGTGCAGAGACCAGGAAAACAAGATGCCATGGGGGCCACCTGAGCCCCCAGGTGGGCTGAAAAGGCCAGGGGACAAACAGGGAGATGGCTGGCCATAAAGGGGCATGCGCCCTCCAACCTCAGCACTGTGGCTGTGCAGGGCATCTGCTGGGGAACATGGGCGGGAGGAGGCTGTCGCCCTCGTGGCCCCCTTGTGGGTTTCTGGGCGTCAGCTGGCCACTGGGTGAACAGAGAGCTGGGCCAGATGGCCTGTGGCCTCATCCGCTTCTGATGTTCCTGCCGCAGTTGCCAACGCTCAATGCACCAGGCTGCAGGGGACGGGTGCAGGAGTCAAGGGACCAGGGCGGCAGGACCCGAGGCGGGCGAGGTTTACACACTGTTCGGGACCCGGGAGCTGCGTCTGAGGTGGAGTTGCAGTCAAAGAGGCTGAAGCCAAGAGGCAGGAGTGCATATCAGAGCAAGGATAGGAAAGTGAGCAAGCCAGACGCTGAGAGCCAGGAATTAAAACCAAATGGGGAGCAGGTGGCTGAGACGGGGCAGTCAGGAAAGGTGGCAGGGACAGGAGGCGAGGGTCCGGCGAGAAGGGGAGCCGGAAGACTGGCATTTCCAAGGCAGCTGCCGGAGGGAAGAGCTCAGGCCTCCCACCAGGACGGCCTGGACAGATCCTACAACTACGAGGGTAGCTGTTCTGGTTCCAGCCCTGCAAGGAGCTCCAGAGGGGCCCAAGTCCTGACCCAGGGCCGGGCAGAAGCTAGAGGTCCAACCTCGCAGGACATCAGCTCCCATGAGCCCTGCTCTTGGGTGATGCTGGCTGAGGGGAATGGGAGTTGGAGCCCAACAACCTCTGGAGGGCCTCAATTTCTCTTCCGTGGCCGAGGCGAGTCACACTCTGCTCTGGAAGCCGGATCCCAAGCCAGGTGGATGGATCATGCCATCCAGGAGGTAGGAGCCCGGGCAGTGTGACCAACACTCGGGAGCTCCGCGAGCCCAAGCCAGAAACATCTGGAGAACGCCTTTCTGCCCTCCCGTGGGGTCTTGGAGTCTCCAGATGTTTGGGGCCAGCATGTCCATCAGCACTGGCTGTACTGGCTGGGGCTGAGAGAGCGGATCAAGCCAGACCTCAGAGTACGTGTGCGAGTTCTCTGCCCGGTAGCGCAGCTGGAACTGAAGACGGTAGAAGGTCGAGCCCCAGGAAGGCGGATCGCGCCAAGTCACATGCAGCCTGCGGGGGGCCTTCTCCATGGCACCGACCACCACGTCTGCTGGGGGATCTGGCTTCACTGCAAGGGGTGGGAGGGAAGGGAAAGGATCCACCAGAAAGGTTTGCAGGCAAGAGAAAAGAGCACAGCATCGATTTCCCACTGGGACAAGCGGGAAGCCCAGAGGACTAGAAGCATGCGATGCACTCCTTGTTCCTCAGGGCTGGATGACCTCTGAGGAGGGTGGGCCTGTTTTCCCAGTCAGTGGTCCTGCAGGAACCGCCCCCGTAGGATCTCCCACCCAGGCGGAGGCATTAATTAAATCACAGGGTTAATTTGTACAAAAAGGCACACCTGCTATTTCATCCAAGCCTGCAGAGAGGGAATTGCAATACAGAAGCTCTTCTAGCCCACGGGCTTAACTCCATTTGGGAGAAACTCACATGGGGCGCACCCCCGTGGGGGGCGGGGCCAAAGCCAAAACTGAAGCCCCTGAACTGGCAGCTCAGAGTCTCGCAATCTGCCTTCGGGGAGGGTTCGTGGGCCTTCCAGCAAGAGGAGAGGAGCCCATGTAAAACCTGGAGACGCAGGAGGAAGCGGGGCTTGGGGCAACGGCTGTGGCCATCCACACCCCCGGCAGGGGGCCCCCATTCCCAGGAAGGGCCAAATTTGGATTAAATATTCAGAAAATAACATGAAGACTTTGCAATGCCAGAATCTGAAGGCGTGTGGCAGGTGCAGAGAAATCGATTGTCCGTGCCCAGCAGCTCGACCAACACGACACCCACCCGGTGTGGATGCAGGGACTCACAATGGTTACGTACACAGAGCGTCGGCCCGTAGGAATTTCTCCTTGCTCACAGCACCCGCCAAGTTGGCCACGCATGCGAACACCAAGATGTCGTCTTCGTTGTTCACGGTAGTGAGGCGGCAAAAAAATTTCTGGGACTTCTTGTAATAGCGGCACTGTTCTTCGGAGTAGTTTTCCCCTCGGAATCTATCAGGGCAGAGCAGGAGAAAGAGAAAGACACACATATAAGCACGTGCCAGAATTAACTGAAGCCAGGCAAGTGGGAAAGAGCCCACCCAGAAGCCTTTGCAGCATATGAAAAGGATGCCACGTGCAAAAGGCCACGGCGAGCCAGCGTGGCACAGTGGCTCAGGGGGCCGGACTGGGACCCAGGAAACCTGGGTTTGAGTCTCTGCTTGGAGACTCTGAGGAGGAGAATGATGTAAGCCGCTTAGGGTTCATAAGAAAAAAAGCGCAATATAAATCTGATAAACAAACAAACAAACAAACAAACAGAACCACTGTGAGTGCGGCCTCACTTCGTGCCGTCTGTCCTTCTAGCCCAGGGTGGCTTATTCAACTCTTGGCATCCTGCCCGAGGAAGAACAGCAGCTCAGCTCTTAAGGGTCCGACTTCCTGGAACCTCGCTTTTGAATATGCTTCCAAAGCAAGGGGACGCTTCACAGTCTCAGGATCGTGAGTGTGAGCTGCTTTTGATCCACATCTAAACCCCAGTTGAGGTTCCCCGTGAACAGCAAAGCAGCTTCGGCCGCTATCCAGCGATCCGTCTGCTGAGCTCTTTCGCCTGCATCCATGCATCAAGACTGACCAGCGAGGAATCCAGTTGTATGGAGGCGATCAGCCGCGCTTCCTGTGGAATCGCCGTTACGGAGCCATGGTTTACCATCCTGCCTCTCCGGATGGTTCGGGCACGGCCTACTAGGGCTGGACCCCCAAACCTTTCGTTTAGAGCCCCTCACTAGTAAAGCACCATCCTTAAGTCTTATAAGAAATTACCCTCGCAGAAACATTACTGTGTGCTTCCTAACATGGCTAGAAAAAACACAGTCCATTCTCTGATCCCATGTCTCCTATAAAATGACTCACCCCAACCCCCTCCACAAAAAATCCCCCGAATTTAATCACAAGGAAGAAAATTGCAGCCCCGACTGATCTTGTATCTTGTTTTTTTACTTAGACAAGGACAATCACGCTACTCTCTGAAAATCTGCATTTCTGAATTTGCATTGGCAGCCAGGAAACAGATTAAAATCTGTGGCCAGAATTTGCATGCCTTCATGTTTGTAACGGCACAAAAGAAAAGAACTATCAGCTTCTCCTCCACAATTTCCCAAACTGGAGTCCCCCGGTGTGTCAGCCAATGACCAGAGTTTGCTTCGGTGCCACGTAATGCCCATCACTCACCCTGTTTGCACCCACAGCCTGGCCTTGGTGCGCGGTGACACCGGCCGCGAGGCGTTCCACTCACACAGAATGTACTTAGCCAAGCTCCTCCGGTGGCAGATGAAATCTGGTGTTTCAGGAGGCTCTGGAAGCAGAGAAAGGCCTGTCAGCACAAGGGCAGGGCACTCTGCACAGGCTCAGAGGCACCAATGCCCAAGCCCAAGAGGGCCCAGGCATCAGGAAAGGGAGATGTGGGGAAATGTGCACAAAGGAAGACGTGATATCAAAGGCCGGCTAAGATTTGGTGGAACCTATTTGCAGGTTGCTTCCCGCTCCTATTCAGAGCTGAGGTGTACTTTCTTTTTCTTTTAAATAAGTTTTATTTGAAATTATAATCCTAAAAAAAACAAAATAAAAAAACAGTACAAACAACATCCATCCTAAAAAGAAAACTACAAGCAATATCCATCATCAAAAACATCGAGCCCATGGGATCAGCCCCCACACCCTTCTTTTTCCATTTATGATAACTTAAAAACATGTTTAGATCTATGCGAAGTCCCATTTCTCTAGCCAATAATAAAAAGATTCCCACGTTTGATAGAAGTAGCCGAGGTGTACTTTCGACACGTGTGCTCCCATGAGGACAGGCTCCATCACTAGACACCTCCGGGGAACCCAAAACTGCAGGCAACCTTCCTCCATCCGATCCGTTTCAATAAACCCGTTCTAGCCACATCCTTCTGCGAGAAGAAGGACTTCCGTGAAGCAAAGGGGGCTGAATCGCCCATTCCAGACCGGGCCTGCCCAAAATACTTTGCATGAAAGCAGCACGGATGGCTGCCAGGAAAGCGCTTAGCCCCAGAGACCGTCAGGATGGCAGGGGTACAAGGACGTGCGCAGGGGCAGAGGGCATCGGCTCCCTGCCCGTCAAAGTCCTGGTGCTTCGTCCTGGCAGACTGGTTCTGTGATGCTCACGGCCCCCAAGAGCAGCACTCACCTTCTAGTATCAGATGATGGGAACAGAGGACACGGTCCCCGGCATGGCAGGAGTAGCGGCCGGAAAAGTTGTAAGGTACAGACAGCAGGGAAAGATTGGACTTTGGTACCACTTTCCCGGGAAAACTCAAGTTCTGTCCCTTGAATTTGCAGTGCACGCTGGTGACATTCCCCGGGCCCTTCTCCAGGCAGGGCAGGAAAATGTTTGCACCTGGCCGGACAACAATCATATCAGGTGACGGAGCTGCAAAGGAAGAAGGAAAGATGAGCAGGGCTGCCGGATTTCCCTCCCATCTAGATGGACTGGGAAGACCATGGGAGGTTCTGCTGGTTGGGATGCTGGGATAATAAATTTGTCTGATGCAAAAGCAAAACAGGTGTTTGATCTTTGGATTAGAAATAACCCAGAAAAATAAGGCTTTCCTCGCACGTATTACCGAGACTACAAACCATACCAACATGGCAAGCCAGCGTGTGATGCACAGATGGTGAACATGAGCAGATCGCTGTGGGATCGGACCGTGCCATCCATCCACACAGTAGCCAACTGGCTATCCCAAGCAAGGCAGGAGTGAAACCCTCTCTCCCATGTTCCCCAGCAACTGGTGCATACTAGAGGCAGCATATTCCCATGAGGACTAGTAGCCACAAATACCCTTCTATTCCAGGAGTTTGTCCTCTTTACAGCTGCTTGAATTGGTGTCCATCATGCTGTGCTACGAAAGTGGATTCTCCAGTCTTTAACTCTACACTGGAGCATCCATTTCGTATCCCTTGCTTGCCTTCAAGCAGACCCACCCGAGGGCAAGATCCATTTGGAAAGATGACATTCCTCGAAAGCGCAGATGGGTAGGAATTTCCTTCACTTCACCTTTGGATGCAAACATCCCAGTTCCTGCTTGCGGAATTTGCACACGATCCGCAATGCAGCTGCACCCTGAAAACACACGTCCTTCCAAATGCCGCAGGCGAGGTTGTAAGTTTATGCAAAATGGAACGCACAGAACAAAACTGTGCCTGAAATGCGCACACGAGGGGAAAGGGTGCAGAAAATGCTCTCTGGGGAGAAACGCATCACCAGCTGAAGAACAAAATGTGCCTCTTCAGGGGAAAGAAGCACCAAAAATGCACACGGTTTGCACAGGTTGCAAGAAACGAAATTAGCAGATGGGCAGGGGGCGGGGGGGGAGAACACCATAGTGGAAACGTGGCAGAAAAGGGGCAAAAGATGATCTACCCAGGTAACAGACTCAGCTGTAGCCTTTCGATGGCAGCTTCTTGAGACCATTCTCTGCACTTTGCTCCTGAGAGAGGTCAGGCGGTCGACTCTAAGCGGAAGGAACTTTTCAGAATTCCCTGCTCCGTTATCTTGTCAGTGCAACGCGAAGGCAAAGCTTTCCTCTCAGGCATTTTTGAGTTGGCAAGTTAGATTTTATGACATCGTCATCACCATTGCATTTATATTATTATTAATAATATA
The DNA here is from genome assembly GCA_023646645.1 of Varanus salvator macromaculatus. Classification (NCBI taxonomy): domain Eukaryota; kingdom Metazoa; phylum Chordata; class Lepidosauria; order Squamata; family Varanidae; genus Varanus; species Varanus salvator. The sequence goes on along the minus strand of JAIXND010000803.1, from coordinate 6,635,029 downwards.
TATATATTATTTTAATATATAAAAGTATTTATTTATTTATTTATTTATTTATTTGTCTTGTCTTGTCTTGTGAGGGACCGAAGGCAGTTTGCGTAGTTCTTCTTGGCTCCCTTTTTATCCTCACAACAACCCTCTCAGGTAGGCCAGGCTGAGAGCGAGTCACCCAATAAGCTGCATGGGTGAGCTAGGACTTAAACCCAGATTCCCAGTCTCACTCTTGGACTAGCACACCACCCTGCCTCTTCATGGCTCTTTTATCTCTCTGATGTTCGTGTTGTTCCGTATTGCAATTCTAATCTTTGAACTTTCCTCATTCACCCAGAAAATGTTTATTATTGGACAGACATGAAACAGAGCAAATTAAATATAGCATAAGCATAATCTACTCCCTCAACTCTAGCCTGCCACACAAACAAAGTATTTTATCCCGTAAAAACAAGACCAGCGGCCACCAATTTGCTCTGAGTGCAGAGGCCAGAAAACGACGATTCTCTCGGATAAATTGGGGCAATCACACTGAGGCTTTCCGGGCACTGGTGCAGGGGGAACAGTGGCTTTTGCCGCAGGCTTCGTCCTGTCCCTTTCACCGTTGCTAGGAAAACCTTTCCCGGAGGCCAAGGTGGCCTTCTGTCAATATTTGTTGCAAGGGCAAAGTGGGAGAGGACGGACCACTTTGTCCGTCCAACTGGCCAGAGCTAACCAAGCCACTCAGCTGGTCTATGATTCCAGCTGCAGCCACAAGCGGACAGCACTACAAAAGGAATTTCCACTTTTCTGCCTTCTGGAAAGGCCTCGAAAACAAAGTGACGTTATATTAGGTAATGTTTGTTTGGTTCTGCTTTCTCTTAAAGATGTTGTGCTGGATTTGAATTGCCGTCTCCAAGCCTTCACCTTCTGCACATGGCTCCTTGGTGCTTTGGCTACATCTGTGGTGCCACTTGGAGGACTGAGGCTTGGTTTGGTCAGTGGTCCTGATTTCCGGCCCGTGCAGAAGCCATTCTGCTGGCAAACAGCCCAGAAGCCAGCCCCACGGTGCTCCAAACACCCGTTAGGCAAGACGGGCTACACCAAGAACATCACGTCCTTCTGCAGCTGGTGATGCTCCTTCCTTTAGTCAGCCGTGAAACTACAGCCGAGCAGCTCCGTTGAGTAACTCCAGATTCACGTGTTCTGAGAAACGCGGTGATGATAAGAGACGACTCTCTGGCAGTTGTGTAACTGTCTCTTTGGGAAGAACGGAGGCCAGGCTGGTTGAGCGGCTCAAGGGAAGGCCATTTGTGGAGTTGAATGTCCTGACACACGAGCGAACAGCCGTTGGCTCCCACACACACACATGCGCAGGTAGACACACACAAAGCGGTCGCCCTTTGATGAAACTTGACCGGATGAACCGTCAACAGGTCTGAGCAAACAGCGGGCCTCCTCAGCCACCCGTTTGCTGCCTTGGTCTCTCGCCAAGGACAGCTGGTACCCAGCCAAGCAAGACTCACAGGCACCCGCTAATCCCCAGCACTGGGGGCACATGGCCCGGAGTATTTCAATTCAATCATAAACCATGAATAACGATTCATACACCTGATGAAGTGGAGCCAGGGCCACAAAAACTTTGCCCCTGTCGGCCCTCCAAAATGTTGTGGGAATACACTTTCCATCATTCATTGCCATAAGCTTCACTGGCCAGCCTGATGGGAGTTGCAGTCCAAGAGATCCTGCTTGCCTCCGTGTGCTTCACACCATGAGAAACATGCAAGCGCCGTGTGTTACTACACGAAGAATGGACTTAATCCCCTTGGGACATTTTTACTGAAACCGAAAGGGGAACTCACTGCACCCCAGTGAGCTCTTCTTGCGCCCATCTCCCACGCAAGGGAAATGAAAAGCATGGGAACAATTTCCAGAAATATGAAGCAGAAAGAGATGAGAAATAAGGTCCAGCCGCACCAGAAAAGCAGAGAAGTCACGCAAGGCAAGAGTTTTCTTGCTCCTTGAACAGTGGCTTTCCGCAGAGAGCTGCCCTCCAGGTTTTGCTGGACTACAATTCCCATCATCTGCTGGGAGATGATGGGCACCTCAGTCAAACACCACTGGGGGGTGGGGTGCCTGGTTGGGGAAGTCTGTCTGAAGGGGGAAGGGAGGGAAAGAAGCAGAAAGTCTGTTGGTTTTTAAGAGAATGCTAAGTTGTGCTCTTTCGGCCCCCTACCCACTGGTTCCATTTTTAAAACTTGAAATCAAAGAACAGGAAGAAGAAAGAAACTGATAGAAGCAGAGACTCCAGAGTTGACTTCCCTGGTCTGGGCTACCCCGCCAAACTCCAGCTGGCATCTCCCTGGCACATATTCCAGGTTCGGTAAAACCACACCTGAGTTTTGTGCGTCACGGACAGCTCACATGTGCATGAAATGCTGGAGGACGAGGTGGCCGCCCCACTCACCTATCTCAGGTCAGCTCAAGAGGGGCGTGTGGAATTAAATTCAGCGCTGCACCCCAAGTGTGCGTGCGGAGTGCCGGTGTTACACGGAGCTTTCTAGTACACAAATGCTCTCGGGTGTAATGAAGAGGCGACATTTGCAAACGGGACAACCAGACAGAAACCCTGGAAGTTCACAACTCCAACCACTTCCTTCTCCGCCTCAACTCTTCCCTAGACTCATTCACTCTGCTTCCCTTTAGACGCCAGGTGCAAACTTCTTTGTTCAAAGAAGCTTTTGGTGGATTTAAGTTATTTAATTTATACTTGGTTATTGAGTATTTATCTAATTTTTGGATGTTTATTTATTGGTTCTGTTTACCAAGTTGTGTGTGGTTTTATAGTTTTATTGTGCCATGGTTGTAATCTATGAATTTTGCTGCCCAGAGAAACCTCCAATTATTCAGGGTGGCATAGAAATGGAATGAGATAAATAAACAGAGACTTTCAGCTCAGCCTTCCCCTCTGTTTCCGCAGGGGTCACCAACCAGGAGAGCTTCCTCTGAGTGCCCTTCCCATCATGCCGGCCAGCGCTGATGGGACCTGAAGTCCAAAGCACACAGCTACAAAGGCTGGTCCTTGGCTGAACTCTACCCCCCAACGCAGAGTCAGAAAGAAAGTGCACATCCTAGAAACCAGATTTCAACCTTCCCTTTTCTTTTAACTGTGGACCTTCTCATTCTGATCATGGGGAGCGGAGGAACTCAGCCACCAGGGCCTCCAGCCACTTCTTCCGGGATCAGCCCTGAGAGCCAGCCTGTATCTAGGTCAGCCTAGATTCCAGAGGTGGCAAGACTGGGTAGAAACAACCCCTGGCAGTGTGACAGCTTTTGTAATTCCAACTTTCAATCTTTTCGGGATTGAAAGTTGGAATTACAAATAGGCAGACATTGACTGCTGAGCTGCTGGGCTGGTTGATGGAAAGGTCGGCAGTTCGGATCCGCAGACGGGGTGAGCTCCCGTGCGCCGTCCCAGCTCCTGCCAGCCTTGCAGTGCGAAAGCATGCAGATGCAGGTAGATGAAAAGGTGCCACTTCGGTGGGCAGGTAACAGCATTCCCTGCACCTCGGTGTTTAGGCATGCCGGCCACACGACCACAGAAACTGTCTGCGGACGAATGCTGACTCTCTCTGCTAGGAAACGGAGATGAGCACCGCCCCCGAGAGTCAGACATGACTGGACTTTAATGGCATGGGGAAACCTTTACCTTTACATGTATTTATTTAAAGTTTTTGTATGCTGTCCCCTTGCTATATAGCCTCGGGACAGCTCACACAAATAAATAAATATAATAGAGATACAATTAAAACCCGGAAACTCCCTGGCTGCACAATTCAAACCTATAAATATTACACGTTAAAATATTGTTTGAATAAAAAGGTCTTAGCCTGGCGCTGAAAAACAATAATGACTTACAGATTATTAGTGGCCCCTGAGGGTGCAAATCTACGTTTTTGAAATATATAGGACAAATATAAAATATTTTTCATTGGCATTCCCCACCCCGCAGGCTTCCCCTTCCACAGAGAGAGAGAGAGCGAGAGCGAGCGATGCTTTTTCAAACTAATCAGAGAGAGTTGGGAGGATAGCCTAGAAACCGCAGTTTTCCCCCTTTTATCTTTTATAACTCTCTCCCTTCCAAAAACGGGGGCTTGGATTTCCCAAGCTGAAACAAATCCCAAAAACAGGAAGGGAACCTAGGAATTCCGATTCCACTTGTTTCCTCCGGGGTTCCCTTCTGCATTCCTCGTGTCTGGGACAGCCTGACCCCCAAGAATTTTCCTCCAAACCCGAGAGACCGTTTCGCGCAGGGGGCCACTAGCCCCTCGTAGCCAGCCCACCAAAGTCCGCTCCGCAGAAGAAGCCAGTCTCGCTCACAACAACCCTGCGAGGTAAGGCAGTGGGGGCTGAGGGCAGCCCAGGGTCTCGCAGGGAGCGCCGTGGCCGCTCCGGCTCGACAGGGCAGGTCTGCGTCTCACACTTCGTCCGACACCAGTCTCGCTCCAGCCCCCACCACCTGCAGCCCTCCCGCGCCTTTGGACTACAGCCCCCAGGATTCCTGGGCGTGGGGCGCCTGCCTTGGGCGCACGAAGTGCCCAAGAGCCGCAGGGCACCCAGTCAGGGGAGGCCGCTGCAACCACTAGGCCACACCGCCCCGGACCGCTTGCCTGGTGTCCCCGCGGTCCTGGGGAAGCCAGGGGTGCCCCTCGCAGCGGCTGCGCCGCCCCCCAAAAGCAGCCCCGGCTCGAGGGGCGCCTGGCAAGGTGCAGAGGGAACCGGGACCCCGGGGGAGCGCGCGGGGGGGAGCGCGCGGCCTCCGCACCCCCGGCACGGAGCCCGCGCGGCGCTGCGCGGGGCGGCGGGCGCGCGGGGCTCACCTGGGCGCGCGCACTGGGGCGCCGGGCCGTCGAGGCGCGCCGCCGCCAGCACCAGCTGGGCCACCAGGGAGGCGCCGGCCGGCCACATGGCGCCGGGCGCGCTGGACTCCGCCGCTGCGCGCCGGGCTGCGCGGGGCATCGGCGGAACTGCGCGCGGCTCCGTGCGCGCGGCGGGTGCCCGGGGGCGGGGCGGGGCCCGCGGGGCGGGGCGGGGCGGGGCAAGGGCAGCTGCGGGAACCGGGCTGCCCCCCCCGAGGGGGGGGAGGGAGGGGGAATTCCCCCCTTGGCCAAGCACTCGCTCAGCCGCTTTTTCGGCAGCGCACCGGCATCTTCCCGGCCGTCGCATTGCCATCCCGCTGCTGTTCCGTTTCGCCCTCGCAACAGCCCTGTGAGGCAGGCTAGGCTAAGAGCGAGCGGGGCACGCCCGGCCCAAAGTCCCCCTTTACTGCTGCGTGGGGAGACAACTCCCATCTTCCAGGCTCCCATTCTAACCGCCACAGCACTGGCTTTCAAGATCTCGGGCTCAAGTAGAAGTCCTGCTTCCTATTTCAAGCTGCCCTCGATTTCGAACCATGAGGACTAGAATCTTTCTTACATTTTGGAGGGTGACCTTTAGCTCCATGGCAGAGCACCTGCTTCACAGACCAACGGTCCCAGATTCGATGCCAGCGTCTCCAGGCAGCCACAAATATCCTTGGCGTGATGGTAATGCTAGACTAGGAAGACCAAGGGGCCGACTCGGCCGAAGTGTGGAATGCTTCTAACGTTCCTCCGATGGAGCCTTTGAGTGCACACTCAGTGATGGACACATCTGGCAAAGTCTCGCGTTTACAGCCAGGTGGGTCCTACAAGGAGCAGAGGCACCCTTGGCCAGTAAGGGCGCTTGTCCCCAGATTTGGCGCAGCAGAGCAACTGACCAGTTTTCCAGAAAGAGGGTCAAGTTCTCCACCTCCCTCCTCTAAAGCTCGTGCTTCAGTTCCCACGACTGCACTGAAACGGACCCCCAGCCTCTCCCCACGTGGCCCCGTCAAGACGCTCGGCTTCCCAGCCCCATCATCCCCCAAATCTAGCAAGCCTTGCGAGGGCGAGGGCTGGCCAGTTGGCGTGCAGGCATTCACTGGCTCAGCCACCCCCGCACCCCGTGGGTAAGCGCGCCCAACCCTTTTCCCTCTCCACTTCCTTTTATTTCAGTGCGGAACGTAAAGAAAGCCACAGAGAAATGGTTTGGGTTTTTTTTTAAGAAAATGCAATTTCTCTTTATACCCATAAAATGATACAATTCTGCCAAGTATAGAAATGCGTAATAAATTATGCGGAATGTTCTGGGTCCCTGGCCGGCACGGCGGTCCCTGCGCTCCGCTCCTCTCGCCCGGCCCCCGAGAGAGACTGGCGGTGGCACGCCGGGACCCCCTCCAGCGGACTTTTCCTCTTTGGTATCGGATTCAGTCTCGGGCGAGGCTTGGGGCGGCCGCCGGCGGAAGTGTAACCCTGCGGAGACCCGGCCGGGCCGTCTGGGGGACGGGTGGGGTGAGCCCGAGGGCGCACAGCCAAGGAAGGGCTTGGAGGAGGACGGGAGGGGATCCCACGGGCCGCCATGCAGCATCGGTCCAAGCGCCCACCCAGTTCGGGGTGCGGGGGGGGGGCCACAGCAAGGAGAGGCTGCGGTGCAGGCTCCTGCCTCCTGGAGAGGCGGCTTCCCACAGGGGCCCTTGCGATGTGGGGCCAAGCGGTCCTCCAAGGCACGGGGGCCGGCTGGGGGAGGCGGCTGGGGGGTTGAGCTAGCTCTGGGATTGCCCACAATGCTCCGGGGCGACGCCAAGCCAGAGGCACTGTGGGACAGTGAAACGAGGGGCTACGGCCCGTCATCCGGCTGGGCCAGCAGGAACGCCATTAAGAGGCGGCCGGGAGTTCTGGTCCTTAGGCCGCCGGCTCTAGAGGAAGCCTGCAAGTGAAAGGAGACCACTGCGAGACAGTGCTGGTTGAGTCAGACGTGGTGACAGGAAGCAGCCGGGGTGTGACGCCCCACCCTCGTAAGGCTTGGGAGGCTGATGGGAGCTGGTGCCCATCGAGGGCGGCCTGGTCGGAGCTGAAGCTTCCCAGCGGACAAGTGGATTGGGCCCGGGGCAAAGGAGAGCTGCCATCTCCTCCTCACACATCCAAAGCGGGGCACACCCTTGCGCCTGAACAGCTGTTCCGAGAGAAGGATGGGGGAGAAATTTGTTCTGTTCTGCCTGCAATGTACTCCTGCTGGAATTTCGCCCCTCCGAACACCTCTGCAGAGCAAAATGCAGTTATCTTGCAGTTTGCAAGAGAATGTTGCAGTCAAGAAGCTTCCACAGAAATGTGCAGAAGGAAAATGACTTTCAACACCACATGAAATTCGGAAACATGAGTACAAAAGGAAGCATCACGGGCAAAAATACTGATGGATTTGGAAATGAATTGTAAGGAAAACGGAAAAGCCTCACAAGTTTGGGAGGCAAGACTGGGAAAAGCGGGAAATGGAGAGAGGGCAAACAGAGAGATCTGTCCCTACTTTGAGCTCGGCTGCCATCTGCCCCACTGATGCAATGCTTCAGGGTATGGGCTGTAACCGGGGAAGTAAAAGGAGGAAGCTCCTTAGAAGCTGAAGTCCGACGTTATACAAAAATAAAATCTCTCATCTCCTCCTCCCGCCACCGCAGGAAACAGTCCCAGGGATCCAACCCTTGGGAATGAGCACAGAAAGGGGCAGAACTTGGGTCCTTCTCGCAGGGATGGGGGAAGGATTCTGATGGACCTCCAAAGGGTCTCGCTCCCTCTCCACCCCCATTTGGACCAACAAAAATGGGATCCGTGTGCCGAACAGCCGGGCATCTGAGCAGAGCAGGTGTTCTCCCGTCTCCGTCTCCCAGGTGTTGGAAGCGAAATTCGTCCTGGGGGAGGCCAGTGCGAGGGCTGCTTCCGCAGGCCCTGAGGTCATCCGATCCGTGCCGTTATCCATCCGGTTCCTTGATTTCCGCCGCTCACTGAGCCAAGAGGCACCCACCGAGAACACCCAGTGCCAGCGGGAAATAGAAGAAAAATATCAAGTCTTCCTTTGCTAGGTACTCGCTGTTTTTAGTTTTTTTCCTATATATGTATATAAAAAAAGACACATGTCCGTTGTGGCGGGAGAGGCAGAGATGGGCGAGAGCAGGGGAGGGCCGCTCCCTCCCTCTCCGCCGTCTCCGAGTGAAGCGCCGGCCTGCAATGCACCATACACCCCACCTTCTGGCGCAACTGCCGGGATACATTCGTGCGCGGTTTGGGGGGAAGGTTTTGTGCTGCTGAGGCAGGTGGATTATTACTGGGCTTTGACGTTTGTCTGTAAAGGCGCCCCCTTTGCAGAACAGTTCTGGGTGCCGTCCCCATCTGGGGGTTTCCTGGGGGGCTGAGGAATTTGGAGGCTGCGCCATGCCTGTTCCAGCCAACCTGTGGCCAAGCTGCCCCGCAAGCCAGATATGGGGGGCGTGTTTTGGTTCTATGGCCTCACGCCCCTTGCTGACCTCTTTAGTACGTCCTGCATCTCCACCGCAACCGGGGAACAGCGGGCCATTTCTGCCCTGAGACTGCCCCTTCTTCGAGGAGGCACGTCTGTCCGCCGGGTGTCTGCCCGTCCATCCGTCCAGGACCGTCCCTGCCTCTTCCTCACACCTTGAGCGTCTTCTCCGGCCCCCCGCCACTGGGGCTGCTGGCGACGCTGCCGCTGCTGTCGCCACCGCCACCGCCCTTCTTCTTCCGCAGGGTCTCGATCCAGCTCGTGCTGGTCCGGCCGGTGAAACTGGACAGGGCTAGAGAGCTGAGGCGCATGTTCTTCCCGGACATGATGAGCTCGCCAAAGCCCTCCTGGTGGGAGAAGGCGTAGCCCGAGCGCCTCGAGCCCACCCGGCCCACCCGGCCCATGCACCGGTGCTGCGTCTTCTGCTTCTTCCGCACCAGCTGAGTGTAGCGTACCTGGGAAGAGACCGGAGGAGGTTGGAAGTTTGGTGAGCCTGCCACGGCCAAGGGGGAGATGCTAAGAGCATCTGATGTTCCAAGCAACCGGCCCTTGAGCACGGCAACCCATCTTTTCAGGAAGGAAAAAGGGAAGGATACTGGAATCTCCCTCTTATTAATAAGCCACGTTTCCCTAACAGCCAGTAATTTAACCGTGCTTCTTTCTTTTGCTAACGGCTTCTACGATGCTCTTCTCTTGTCCTACAAAGCCAGCCTGGCTGCTTGGCTTTAACATAACGAAGCATTTTAGCTGAAAGGTTTGTCCTGGCCCTCATGGTGAGAAGGGACGCAGCGGCGCCTGGCCGAGGCCGCAGGGTGCCACTTCACGCTCTGTAGGAGTGCTGTAAGTGGCAACTCAAGAAATAAAAGGACACCTGCGTTTTGTGTGGGCTGCTGCGTCCAGCGCGGCACGACCAATTTGAAAGAGCTCGCGAAGAGAGAAGGGGGAAACGGCTCCCTTCGGTGGCCTTCGCCTCCTCTGCCACACTCACCGTGTCCGAGAGCTCGGGCTTCAAGTCCAACTTGAGGAAACGGAAGGCGACCACGGGCATGATGCACACGACCGTGGTGAGGGCGATGGTGAGCCACACGTCGGGCTGGGCGAGTGTGTTCTGGGCGTTACCTGGCCAGGTGAGAGGAGAAGAGGAGCACAAAAAGAGCAGAATTTATTTTTATTTGTTTATTTATATTGCGATTTATATCCTGCCTTTTTCCGACAAAGGGCTCAAGGCAGCTGACATCTCCTCCATCTTATCCCCGCAACAGCAACCCTGTCAGGGAGGTTGAGCTGAGAGTCTGTGACTGGCCCAAAGTCACCCAGCTGGCTCCATGGCCGAGCGGGGACTCGAACCCGGATCGCCCGAGTCCCAGTCCCATGCTCTTAACCACTACGCCACACTGGCAGAATGTACAAAAGCAGTTTGAAGCTGGAGAGGAGCTCGGCTCTAACCCGAGGGCTTCTACTCCCCTGAAAGCAGCAAGTAGCCAAGAAGGGAGAAAACTCTCCCAGAATGCAATGCCCTGAAGCACAGTGCAGAATTTTCCCATAATGCACTGGCCTTAACCACACTGGGAGTTTCCTATATCGCATTGCTCTTGGGAATGCAGTAAAATTCTCCCATAATGCCCTGCCCTTAACCAAATAGTGGCATTTTCCCAGAATGCACTGGCCTTAACCATACTGAGAATGTTTCCTACAATGCCCTACCCTTGGGAACATAGTAAAACTCTCCCAGAATGCCCTTGACCAAATAGTGGAATTTTCCCACAATGCACTGCCCATTGCCACATAGCAGAACTCTTCCAATGCAACAGCCTTAACTGTACGGTAGAATTTTCTCATAATTCAGCAATGTCCTTGCAGTAGGACTGTCCTGTTTGACAGCCCTAGTCAGCAAAAGATTTTAACTGCTTTGTGCCCAGGCTGGGTAACGGAGAGAGAGGGGACCGAGGCGCAGACTGGAGCAAAGAGGAAGGCCTGGACTCACCAACAAAACGGAACTGGTTGGGAAAGAGCTGGAAGAGGCCGTCGCTGTGCATGGCGAAGAGGATGGCGAAGTAAACAGCCAGGCTGCCCCAGATAAAGAAATGGTTGATGGCCGTCCAGAATCCGGTGTCCAGGCCAATCTGTCAAGGGAAAGGGGGGCAGTCGGCAGGGGACCAGGAAAGAGGAAGGGAGCCCCACAAATTATATTATTATTATTATTATTATTTTGCGATTTATAGCCTGCCTTTTTCCCCAGCGTAAGAGAATGATTGCAGCTCAAGGCAGAATCAGACCTTCAGACTACGAGACAAAAGGGAACCCTCCAGAGACAAACTGGAATGTTGTTGCCGTGGTGGCAGGTTTTGGGAAGGAATTAGCTCAGGACAACCCTGCCTCTCCCCTCAATGTTCAGGCTCGACTCAAACGGGGCCCTTGGTGGGGCTGCCCTTCCTGCGGCTGCAACAGAGACTGGTTTTCTCACTCCAGCTGACCTGGCCACAGGGCAAGGGGCACCAGGGCCTCCGCGATGTCTGGAACAGCTGCAGCGGCGTCCCAAAAGAGGAGCTTCCCAGGGTTCCCAAGGCACTTTCCAACAGAGGTGCTGGGAACTCGCCCATGATGGGTGGAAAAGCTTCCCTGGACCCAGCTTAACTGCAGATCTGTGCACCAGGATTCCCATTTTCCTGGGAAATGGCCTTCAGTATTCCCATATGGACTTATTGGGAGTTTGCCCATCTCTAGCTGAGAGGGGTCGTTAAAGCTAGGGCATTTGAAAGCCCCATTTTAACAGGTGTTTAATGCTTTGCTAGGAAGTATCCAAGATAAGATGGGGCATGTACAAAGTGCGACTTCTGCACCACTTAGAAGCAGTAACTCCTATCCAAACAGAGATTTGGGGGGCAAGGTGTCTTAGAAACGTGCATTCACCTGCAAGTCCCAGCTCTCCAACCAGACTCCCAGCTCAAGACAGAGCCAAGATTCTAGTCCTCATGTTGACAGACCACTGCTGGGGCAGAGCAGCTGCTGTGGGACTCACCGCAGCCAGGCACGAGCAGAAAGCCGGAAAGCACCGGCAGGCTTACCTGCACACTGACGACGATAACAAGGGAGGTGGCGACAGTGACGGCGAAGGACTGGTAGTCGGACAGGTGGGTGTTGTCGCTGAAGACGCCGTAGGGGATGAAGAACATGAAGACGGAGGTGTAGATGCCCTGAGCGATGCAGATGAAAAACTCCCGCTTGTTGAAGAGAAGGTTCAGCTGCCCAGGTTCATACAGCTTGGGGTACTCCAGGCTACGATGCTCAGGCACATCCTGGAGCAAGACGAAGCAGCACCCACATTTACCCTCTGCGGACGGCTCCCCCAGGCCCCCATCCTCCTGTTCTCTCCTGCCCCCATTGCTAGAGAACCGTAGGTGTCCTGCTGAGCAGAACCTGCACTGGCCCTCTGAGAATTTCTGCCGAAGCGGCGTTTTCGCACACATGGGCTGCAAGGGAGGAAAGCACAGGCCAAGTGTTTTCCAGCTTTCTGATATCTGGGGAAGCATCTTTCGGGGGGGGGGGGTTTACAGGGCCTGATAAAGCGACCTCTCCCTCCAAGGACCCCCGTCCTTTCTCTCCCCCCGCCCTTCATCCCTGGAATCCCCCCCCCCACCCACAAGCTGCTGCTCTCCGATTCCCCACATCCCGCAGGCGGGACATTAGAAGCTGCGCTCCGCCCAGCTGGGGAAGGCTGCTGAAAGCACGCAGCTTCTCTCCGTGTGTCCCGCCACCGCTTCGGACCCTTCAAGGCCATGTTTATGCACGGGTCACAGACCGCGAGGCGGTGCGCGCTGAGCCGTGGCTCAAATAGAGGTGTAATGGAGACGTTTTTCTATGGCTGAGCACCCTGGCCTTTCCCGGGGCGTCACACGGAAGAATCCGTTCCCATGGTGTGCTGGACATTCTCTTTCACCAGGCACAAAAGGTGCCCCCCTTTGGCAATGACCGGCATAGGTGACGGCTGAACATGCAGCTGAGGGCCTTCAGGTACACAGGGGTGGCTTTTCAGAGTCAGGAGGAAAAACAACTTCAGGTAGCTCTCTCTCTCTCTGCTTCTGCTCTCTGTGTCTCTGTATCTGAGTTTAGGCCACAGTTTAATGAGGTGGCTTCCGCTTTCCTCTTCTTTAAGCTGAGCTGCTCCAAGCAAACAGCCTGGCTGCCATTTCATGCATAAAAGAAGTCGGATGAGGAGCCAGGAAGCGTGCCAAGCGATTATTCCAGGGGGCTTCCCGTTCCCATGGGAACGGCCATACCAAATTGCTTAGCTCTCATCCCCAGTCACTCACAACAGAGATCAACAGGGGTCAAACTGGGATGGCCCAGTTTTTCACGTGTTAAAGACAAGAAGGCTGGTATGTACAAGATAATTAATTTCCCCCCACTCAGACCAGGAAGGTTCAAGTGGAGCTAAAAGACCAGGACTAGGGCCAGCTTGGCAAAGCGAGAGTGTCCATGCGCTATCAGCCCCGGGGCCAAATTTGAGTCCCGAAGGTGGGGCGCGTGTGAGCGGGGATCAGGGCAAAAGGGGTGGAGCCAAACATGGGGGAGACTGCGAAAGTCAGGAAGCGGGGGAATGACAGGGAAAGGGGGTACAGCCGGGCAGGTGGGGCACGACAGTCCACGGCCAGGTGGAGAATCTCAGAGCTCGATGCCCCCGGGGTGGCTCCACTCCTCTTTCCCTGGCCTCATCCCACCTTGCAGCAGCCGGAGACGGAATTCCCGGGACTGACCTGGTCGAAGACACCCATGGCGAGCACAGGCAGCGAGGTATACACAATGTTGTACAGCGTGATGAAGTACTGATCATACACAGTCTTCGGGGTGGGGAAAAGAGAGAGAGAGATTTCCGGTCGAGGCGGCAACCTCATGATCCTTGCTGCCCCCGCGACCGGCTGCAGACGGGAAGCGCCCCCCGCCCGAGCCCTCGGCCGCTCCTGCTCCGCCCTCCCCCGGCGAGTACCTGCGCGGAGAAGCCGCAGAAGAAGCCGAACCAGAAGTGCACCATGGTGAAGGCGAAGTTCTTGTAGAAGAAGTAGCAAAGGAACTTGCACATGCGCAGGTAGGACCAGCGGCCGTGGACCAGCAGCAGGCGCTGCAGGAACTTGAACTGCGAGAAGGAGTAATCGGAAGCCAGCACCGCCTGGATGCCCTCCTGGCCACTGATGCCGACCCCGATGTGGGCCGCTGGGGGGGGGAAGCGGGAACGAGCGGGGGGGTCAGGCTCCGTGGGCACCTGGCATGGGCCTGCTCTTCCTCCCCCTCCCACCTGGATGCCCGACCCCTTAAGATGCACAGGGACGGACGTCAAGGATGCGCTGCTCTCTGGCAGAGGGGTGGGCAAAGAGGATATTCCGGATCGCGGCTCCCGAGACCCTGGCCGTGTCGCCCAAGACCGTGAGGGCTGGCAGTGGGAAATGCACGTGATCCAGGGGCCCGCTGGCTATCCATATCCAGCCTTGCTCCCAAAGCAGCTGCGCTGGCCTTTACACAGCTTCTCTACCACCCAACACTGGATGTCATCAGCCTGCCTACGGCACGTCATCCCGAACCCCAGCCGGGTTGCGAGGCCACCGATTTAAACGGATTGCATGTCAGCCCGGAAAGAATCCCAGAGGCTTGGCACACATCAGATCTTTTCATCCCCGGTTCCCATCATCTGTAACTGTTCAGAATGCTGGCTGGGGCTGATGGGAGCTGAGACCCATCTGGAGGGGACTTGGACAACCACAGTGTCCACGAGCCTCTTTCAGCCTAAGCCCAAGTTGCATTTTGGAGGAGTTCTTGGGGCAGAATGCAAAATTCTGCAGGGCCAAATATACCAACCAAATCTCGGTTAAAGCTCTTCCTCCTGTAACAAACCTATAAAGTCTGATGTGACTCGGGATTGCAATGCCTGTTGGAGTGCCTCTCCCCAGTCCACCCAGACACTATGCTCAACATCCGAGGCTTCTGCTGCATGCCACCTCTGCAGGAGGTGGCAGCAAAAGACGGGGCCTTCTCAGTGGTGTCCCCCTCGAAGGAAAAAGCATCTCACAGCCTTGACTGGCATATGTAGTGGAGAGCTTGTGCCAGATTTTTTTAAATAACAGGTCTGGGTTTATCAAACTTGTTTTAGTTGTTCAAACTGTTTCAAATACTGTTTTAATTCTTTTTCAGCTGCTTTGATTATATTTGTATTCTGGACCCCATTTCATTGTATTCTATGAATTCTTGTAAACAGCTCATAGAAAAGAATAGAGCAGAGCAGAGCTCTGCAGGACGATTTCTGCTCCCTTTTGCCCCAGGACTCACTTTTGATCATGCTGACGTCGTTGGCCCCGTCACCGATCGCCAGCGTGACCGCCTTCTTGTACTTCTTCACCAGCTCCACCACTTGCGCCTTCTGCAAGGGGGTGACGCGGCAGCAGATGACGGCTTTGCAGGCGCAGGCCGTCTCCAGAAACTCCAGCTCCATGTCGGCCTCCAGGGCATGTGCCTACGGGAAGCAGACACAATGAGGGCAAGATGACACGGGGCAGCCGCTGCCCGAACAGAGGGGCACAAGCCGGGCTCCAGCTCCACAGAGAGTGGGATTCGAACCCGGGCCTCCTGGGGGCCTGTATTCCAAACCCAGCCTCCTTCAGACCCACTGCCCTGCAGACACTCTGCTCTGGATCTCCCATCATGCTGGACCAAAAGCCATCCAGGCTCAGGCCAGTGAGAACGGGGGTCCCAGCACCTGGTGGGCAAGCAGCTGGATGGCCGCTGAGGTGACTTTGGGGGGATGGCAACTCAAAAGGCAGCGGCTCGATGCCGCTCTTTTCCTCATCTCATCAGGAAAGTAATACCGTATTTTTTGCTCTATAAGACACACTCCCCCCCCCTCAAAATAAGGGGAAATGTCTGTGCGTCTTATAGAGCAAATATGTGTGTGCAGTGAGTCTGTCGGATGTGCAGCCCATGGGGAAGCGATGGGGAATGTGCCTGTGATGATGTGCCCATTTGAGTCAGAATATTTTGTTTCTTGTTTTCCTCCTCTAAAAACTAGGTGCGTCTTATGGTCAGGCGCGTCTTATAGAGCGAAAAATACGGTAAATTGCCTTCCGAGAGGTTTTTCTGCTTCTCTAATTGACAGGTGAGCATAAATATTTTGTTTATCGCTCTGGTATTAACGAGAAGGCGGCAGAAAGTTAACTCGAATGAGTTCAGAGCCCCCTCACATGTACTTTCTCTTTTGTTTCATCCTCTTTTTTCTTATTCTATTTCGTATTGTTTTTCTGCTTTTGCCAAGAGAACAACAATATCACTTCAATTTGCTGCTGTTTGAATTTTTAAGGCATTTTCTCTTTGCATTCTTTGAAGGGACTTTGGAACGTAAAATTAGATGATTAATGACATTTTACATGTTTAAAGTTTCTGTCTTAGAACTAAGAATTGAGAAGTGTGGATGGTGTAAACTAACCTTGGCATGAGAATATTAGCTGGGAGTATTTTTCTGTTCGCTCTGTGGCTTTTTAATTGAAGAATAACCGCGTCCTTCAGACAGCTTGGATTTGAGGCCGAGATTATTTCTCAAGGCGTTCCTGTGCGTACGCTTGGAAAGAACTTTGCAAGAGATATTTTACAATACCTTGTTTGACTTGTAATGAGAGCTTATTTTGCACTTCTATCAAACTTGGGGCTCTTTTTATTATTGGCTGGAGAAACGGGACTTCGCATAGATTTAAATATGCTTTTAAGTTATCATAAATGGAAAAAGAAGGGTGTGGGGGCTGACCCGGCGGGCTCAATGTTTTTGATGACTGATGTTGTTTTTAGTCTTTCTTTGTTTTTTAGGATTATAATTTCAAATAAAACTTATTTAAAAAAAAAAGTTCAGGAGGGGTGTCTCGAAGGGAAAAAGGAAAGCCTTAGAATTTGAACTGGTTAGAAAACCTGTTGATGTATAGAATAATGGTTCTTCATTCTTTCTTGCTAACTCTCACAGAGCCTGGGAAGGTATGAACAGGGTTAATTCTGGTGGTTGGCAGTATATGGGATGTATTGTTTGTAATTCCCTTGGCAACTTTATTTTGTTCACTTTAGCCTGTTCCGTTTATGTTATTTTTCTTGGTTTGTTTTTTCCCCCTAGGTCATTGTACATGTTGGGAAAATAAAAATTATTTTAAAAAATGGATCTCTGCGGAGGTCCCGTCCCACTAATATTGTATGGAGGCGATGCGCGTGAATTTTGCTTCGACGGTGGATCATGACTCTCTCTCACAGGCCTCGGCAGAAAAATGGCCCAGCAGTAGGCCAAGCTCTTGCCAAGAGGCGGCAGGGGGGCCACGTAGGAGCTGTGGGCCAGGCTATGTTCCACGGATCGTCTCTCCTCACCCCTTACCAGACTATGACCATTGATAACTAAGGCATATTCGCCCGCCACGGCTTCCAGCACGGATGTCAGGTTCGAGGCGGAGAACTTCTCTTGGTAGGTGAAGCCGTTCCCCATGGTCCTTGAGGAATGCATCAGCTTCTCCCGAGCTTTCCTGCCAACGGGAAGAGGAGAAAGGATTGAGCGCATCTGGAGGAAAAGGCACGGCATCTGAACAAAGGGAGAGGCAGGAGAGGGCTGTACAGAATGCTGGAAAACGTGGAGAGACACAGATTGCGAGAGAGAGACTCCACGTGTTCGTTCCAAAAAGCTGAATGATGTGAGATTTGGGACAGTTAAAAGGAGCGGCTTCTTCACTCCATGCAGAGTTAAACATGCAACAATTTGAATGGCTTTTAAAGGGGACTCGACAAACTGATGGAGGAGAAGTTTGCCAAAGGCTACTGGTCCTGATAGCTATGTGCAGACTGGAGGCAGCATGACTTTGTATGACGCTTGCTGAGGAACGCCTTTGTATGCCGCTTGTGGAAAGGTGCTGCTCTTGTGTTTGTGTCCTTCTTGCAAGTTTTCCCTGGGTAGCCACTGTGCACTTGGCTTAATCCAGCACTGGGGCTCTTAGGATCCTGTGATTAATACAACAGGATTTCACTTCCTTTACAAACCTTGGAAAGGGTTTGTTTGTTTAAAGTTCTTGTATCCTGCCTTTCACAATGTCTCAGGCTGGCAACACAGTGAAATAAATATAAATATGGTACAACATCCCTAACAAATAAAATCCAAAGTAAAAAAACAAAAACAAACAAACATTTAAAATAATGGGGAAATAAAAAGGTTTCGGCCTGGCACTGAAAAAAGCATTGGTGCCAGGCACATCTCTCTGGGGAGCAAGTTCCAAAGTGAGGGTGCCACCACAGAGAAGACCCTTCTCCACATCGCCACTCTTCTGGTCTTCTTTGAAGAGGGCTCCCGCAGAAGGGCCTCTGATCCAGATCTTAGGGGGTGGGCAGGTTTATATGGAAGGAGGCACTGCTTCAAATATCCAGGCCCTAAGCCGTTTAGGGCTTTATAAGTCACCACCAGCACCTTAAATTGCGCCTGGACTTCAACTGGAAGCCAGTGCAGCTGATACATGACCAGTGTTATGTGTGTCTGTTTCCCGCTTCCTGCTAGCAACCTGGTGGCTTCTGTCCTGCACCAACTGAAGCATCCGGACCGTCTTCAAGGGCAGCCCCACATATTATGTGGCCTTATCTGCTCAAAGCAATCAAAGTGGTGCATGGCTATTTACAATGACATGAAACCTTGAAAGAAAAACAAGAATGTTGAAGATGGTAAAAATATTAAGAAGAACCTGTCTTAAGGTTCTTCACTCTATGCCTGTTGAGACAAAGAAGCGCTCCAAGATGTTTAAAGGTAAAGAGAATTATTTACCCTGAAAATTACATGGAGCAAATGCATCTGAACACAACGTCAAGGCAAAGAGCGTTCTGGAAGGAGCGCATTCCATAGTTCGGGAGCAAGAGAGGAAAAGCCCTTCCGTGGATGCCCCACAAGCACGGATAATGGGCATCCAAAGGGCCCCTCCTGGGATCTTTAAACCTGAGCAGGTTCCTAGCAAGCTTTAGATCATAATCAGAATTGAAAAACGACAGGTGAACAAAACCAGAGGCCTTCGAGAAAAATCCACAAAGTGCCAACAAAACACCCTTTCCAGACTTTCCAAGACCCAGGGAAACAAGTCTAAGCTTCTGCAGCACCTAAAGCCTTTTACCTGGAGCCAAGGAGAGGAAATTCCTGCAGGGAAGTGAGCTACTAAGAAGACCAAGCCCTAGGCCAGTGCCCCATCCAGCCCGGTGCTCGGCTCACTTAAGGGCAAGCCAGCTGCCCACGCCAGGAGGCCTCGAAAGGGACGCGCACAAGAGTTCTGGTCACCCAGGCCCTTCGGCAACTGGTGGACGCAGGCAGCAAGCAGCCAGCAAGGCTAGTAGTCCCCGATCGCCTCCTCCTGCATGAATTTGTACAATCCCCTTTTAAAGCCCTCCAAAATTGGAGGCCATCCATTTAACTGTGTGTCGTGCCGAGTACGGCTTGGCCAGGGTCTTCACTCACCGCAGCTCCTGTCGAACCTCCAGGACGGTGTGGCCTGTGATGATGAACACTTCCGTCATCTCGTCCGTGAGCATCTTGCAGGAGTAGCCGATGTTCACTGCCGTCTCTGAGGAAGGAGGCAAGAACAACTCTGAGCCTGGAGCCTGGCCTGAATCGCAAACCCTAAACCCAGAACTTAAGTTGCAACAAGAAGCGATCGTTGTAGAACAAGGCTTAACCTCAGAACAAGAATAGTCAAGAGGAGGAGCGCATAAAAACAACAGCTCTTCTTTGCCAATCCTCAGGAACACAAATTCAAGAAGTGCTACAGAAGGACCTCCCCTCTGAAGGTTCCTCCATCCTCAACTTTCACCCCCTGCAAACATTGCTAAGTGATTTACTTTCCTCTTCCCTCCCCATGTATTTTCCTTTGGTGCTGTATGTCTTTAGAATATAAACCTACAGGTAGGAACTGTCTTGTTCCACTTTTTGGGAAAAGAGCAGAGTAAGAATAAATACATATTATCGTTCTGCATTGCAGTGTATTTTATTATTTTATTATAAAATTATTTTATTTATTTTATTACATGTTAAGATTATTCCCTAACCCAATCCATACTAAGAAAATGTATCCTTTGGCTGATTAGGTACGACATAAAAAGAAATGAGGAGGAAGAAGGAAGAAGAAATATAATAGATAAATATGAAAAATATAAACAACACACATGTAAGCCCCTCCTCCAGGTACCTTCGTTGAGAAAAGCTTGCAGAGTTACACCGAGGGAGGCGGCCTTCTCGGTGGCAGCTCCGCAATTGTAGAACGAACATTTTGCAAGGCTAACCAGGCACCAATATAGTTATTTTTTCGGCATCAGGTTAAGATTTTATTCCTGGGCACTTGGCAACATATGATAGGTTTTAATTAAGTCATGGGATTTTGTTGATATGTTTGTGTGTGTGTATTTGCTGTCTGTGGATATGTTTGTGCCAAAACTGTTGTTTATATTAGACACAATTCGTATTTTTAAAGGATTTGATCTTTGTACACTGCCCTGAAAGCTTTGGCTACTGCATAATGTATGAACCCAGGACAACATCATCCCACTTCCCATCTTCCCCAGCAACTAGTGTGCAGACGCGTTCGGTCTGTAATACTGGAAGGAGGATATAGACAGGATCAAGTCATAGATAGCTTGATAGAAACATACTAAATGAAAATGAACAACATACAATAAACTGAAAATATTCAGCCACTGTTGAAAGCAGCTCTGGAAAGCAACACATCCTGGCAGCACTTCAAAATCTTCACCTTGCTTGTCTCCGGTCAACACCCAGATTTTGATGTTCGCCAGCGTGAGCAGGGCGATGGTCTCCGGAACTCCCTGCTGCAGCTTGTCTTCGATGGCCGTAGCTCCCAGCAGCTGGAGGGAGAGAGAAGCAAAGACGGTCGGGCCTTCTGGCACTGCCAACTCCATTTGATCCTCACAACAGCCCTTTGAGGTAGGCCGGGCCGAGAGTCGGCGACCGCCCCAAAGCCAGCCAAGGAGCTTCGTGGCCGAGCAGGGACTGGAATCCAGTTTCCCCAGGGCCAGCCCGGCTCTCCAGCGACGACACCACATGGGCCCAAGATGGGCCGACGTACCATCATGTCGTTCTCCACTTCCTCATAAAGCCGAGCCAGCCGTTCCTCGCGGCCCTCGCTTGCGGTGCTGGCCCGCTGCAGGCGCTCGGCCCAGCCCACGTAGTAGCTCTCCTCGAGGTCGCGGTACGCCAGCACCAAGGTACGCAGGCCCTCTCCGGCATACTCCTGGAAGCAGAGAGGAGAGGGAAGTCAGGCAAGGAAGCCATCCACATCCTTCCTCAATCTTTCCCGTCTATTTATTTCTGCAGGTCTGGCTTGCAACGAAATGTTTTATTTTATTTATTTAAAACAATTTCTATGCCGCCCTCATCGCAACAAAGCCTCGGGGCGGCTCACAACATTCATAAAAAGATACGATTAATAATTTAAGAACTGGTACCATCTCGGCTATATATATATATTAAAATCTATAAATACAATAATAATAAATTAACAGTTAAAATAACTTTTAAATAAAAAGGTCTTTGCCTGGTGCCGAAAAGCAAATAATGATGGCACCAGGCGGGCCTCTCTGGGGAGCGTGTTCCATAGATTGGGCGCCACCGCAGAGAAGGCCCTCCTCCGGGTGCTCACCCTCCTAATATCATTCATGGAGGGTCCCGGAGAAGGGCATCCGCTGCCAATCATAGGGGGTGGGAGGGCATATATGGACCCAGACATTCCTTTAGATAACCAGGTCCCAAGCCGTTAAGGGCTTTATAGGTCATAACCAACACCTTGAATTGGGCCCAGACTTCAATGGGGAGCCAGTGGAGCTGACGGAGGGCTGGGGTTAAATGTTGCAGCACGGAGCTGCACCGTCTGCCCCGAATGTCACCGGCCTGCTGGGTTGGTCCCAGGGCCTGGGGGCAGTGAGATTCCTGGATCAAAATGGGCGTCTGACATTACACTGTCTAGTCTCTACTCAGAGAACATGGGCTGTTCTGATGTTGCATTTCTGTTAAAAATAAAGACTGCAGTCCGTGCCCGTTTCCCCTTCTGGGGCTCGTGTTCTTGTGGGACAACTTCCCATATTCAGAGGTTTTGTGTTCCCCTGGCTTGCCACCGTCTCCTCCAGGGCTGATTTTCAAGCAGCAATGCATGCAATGGGGGAAAATAAGGCCCCAAAATAAACTGAGAAGAGGAAACCCGCTGCTTTTCCTGCCAAGTTTTAAGCTACAAGCGAAGAGGAACTTACATGTCCCAAATTCTTCACAGCTCTGTTTAAACTGTATTTATATTCATTTCGAATGGTTTATATATCCCGCGGAGCTCCAAATGGTAGACATGGGTGTTTTCCCACCCCACTTTAACTTCACAACAACCCTGCAAGGTAGGCCTGGCTCCTGATTTCAGGAGGCCCTAGGTCAGGAGAGGGCAATTTTGCTGTGTTGGTGGGGCCATGTGCCTCCCCAGTGCTGTCGAGCGCTGCACCCCACAGGGCCAGATCTCCAGAGACTGTCCTCCAGATGTTTTAGACAAGAGTTCCCAGCATTCCTGGTGCCTGGCCATGCTGGCTGGGGCTGATGGGAACTGGAGGTACTTCTCTGCTAAGTAGGAAGGCACATGCAGTCCCTCCAGCTGTGCTGTCTATCTATCTATCTATCTATCTATCGTATTTGTATGCCGTCCCATCGCAAAGCCTCAGGATAGTTTGCATAAAATAAAATAAAACATAATACACATAAAATCCAGATCCACCCTGGCTGCAGATTAAAACCGATACAGCTGATATTAATTAATTAATTAAAACATGTCTATGCCACCCCATCGCAACAAAGCCTCGGGGCGGCTCACAACAATAAAATTATACAAATTCATTTAAAAACCTTCCCACCTTAATGTTAAAAGTTATTAAACCTTAATGTTAAAAGTTATTAAAATATTGTTGAAATAAAAAGGTCTTAGCCTGGCGCCGAAAAGCAAATAACGACGGTGCCAGGCGGACCTCTCTGGGGAACGCGTTCCATAGATGAGGCGCCACCACAGAGAAGGCCCCCCTCCGGGTACTTTGCCTCCTGATGTCTCTCCCGGAGGGCTCCCAGAGGAGGGCCTCTGCTGCCAATCTCAGGGGGCAGGAGGGCAAATATGGAAGACGGCGTCCCTTCAGGTATCCAGGTCCCAAACTATCTTCAAAGAGCCAGCTGCCTCCAGCTCCCACACCGCCCCTCTTCCCCACTCACATTCAGGTGGTCGGTGGTGATATTATACAGCTCCTGGTTGCCTGGGTGAAGCCTCTCCAGCAGGATGGTGTCGGCTCCTTTGCAGTAAAGTCGGATCTGCCCCTCGTGGTTCCGCACTTAGCAACGAACAGGGGGAAAGACCAAGAACATCTCAGTTTAAGCAAGAGAGAGCAAGCAGGATCTCTGTCTAGTACAACTTTCTTCCAAGGAGCTTACGCAGCTTACACTGTTCTCCCTTCCATGCTTTCCCCCCCAAACAACAACCCTGTAAGGTGGGTTAGGCTGAGAGAATGGACTGGCCCAAAGTCACACTTTGTGGCCAAGCAAAGGACGCTGAAAAGGGGAGTGGGGCCTCTCCACTGACTCTGCTGAGACAACAGCTGCCTCTGGCTCACCTCCAACCATCACCCGGCAGCCGTACTCCATGAGACACAGGGAGAACAGGAAGGGAAGGAGGGTCACTCCTTCGGCTCTGCTAAGACACCGACTCCCTTTGGCTCCTTTTCTCCCTGAACTTTTCCCAGCCCAGTTTAAGAGCTCCGGGACTTTAAGAAAAGGCTCTAGGGAGCATGAGGCATTGCAAAGTGCAAAACAATGGGAGAAGCCCCAAAGCAGAGAGGGTTTTCCAGCCCCTGCTCCCTCCTGGATGCAAAGCCCATGATGCAAAGCCCAGCTCTGCCACAGGGACACAGGTCCCTGCTGAGAGGCTCCTGCAGCCGGGACTGTGATCCCCGGCCTCTCGAATTCCGTCCCCTCCGCCTGCCATCTTTCTCTCTCATGCACACAACTCTCACACAAGTGCTTTCTCACCAATGACCGACATGCGCTTGCGGACGTTGTTGAAGTCCAAGATGGCGAGGAGATGGTAGGTCACGGGCCGTCCTAGCTCTTGCACTGTGATCGTCTTGGGGGTGCGCCCCCGGAAGACAAAGCCGAAGCTGCGGGCAGCTGTGACCAGCGCTCCCTCATCGGGCGACTGGGCCTTGTAATACAGCTCCCCTGGTTGGAGGAAAGACGGAGAAAGACAGGAGGGAAGGTGGAAAAAGCAGAAATTCAGGCCTGACTGGGCAGACAATTCCCCAGTCCAGCCTCGCTCCATCTACCTTCATATAATGAAGACACAAGAAGCCAATTCTAGCTCTTGCTACATTATGGGCATCACAGTTTGCTCAACTTTCCACGTATCTATTATTTTTAAAGAACAAGTCATTGCCATGATGTGACATCCGGTCCTTGCTAACACATGGACAGCGGAAGCTCTCCAAAGCGTCCCAAGCAGGACTGCCCTGCTTAAAAAGAGGAATTTGGAGAGAGAAGCAATACCAGGAGGCAGGTGCACCACCCTGTCCTGCTCCCCAAACCCCAGAAATGAAATGGACGTAGTTGGCCAGGGTCATGTGACGTGGTAGCCCACCTGCACCTCCTGAATCCAGGTGAGGCTGTGTGGCTAATCCCCACTTTGCCGAGCCAGACGAGAAGACAGCAGCGTCACCCAGTCTGTTTAACTCTTGCAGAGCCCCAGCTTCCCAGGGTGGACATGCCTAACCCTGCCCCCCGCCCCCCTTCGAAGAGCCCCCAATTCTACCTGGGCTCTTTTCCTCGGACATGACCGTGTGGCAGAGCGAGAGCAGGCGGAAGAATTCGTGCACGTGGGGGTTGCCGAGCTTGACCGCTTCCAGCAGGCCCGAGTCCCAGAAAGTGAACACGGGGTCAGCCAGTGGGTTGAAGGAGAAGTCCACTGGTTCCGTCCGCTGGAGAGGAAAGGAGCAGAGCAGGACGTCAGCGTTCGACGTGAGCGAGGAAGGGCTTCGACGCAAGTCGCGTGGGGCTCAGTCAGTGGAAGGAGCTTTGCGGAGCTGGGTTTAAGAGGCTTGGGGAGCGGGGTTTTAATTACATTTCTAAGCTGCCCAATTGCCAGAGCTTACTGGGCAGTTCACAGCAGGTAAATATATGTTAGAAACATAGAAACAGGGCGAGTCAGAAGGGGCCTCCCGGGCCATCTAGTCTGACCTCCGGCACCAGCCGACTCCACTCACGACATGCCCACCATGTGCATGTTGTAAGAACATAAGAAGTTCCAGTATGAGAACTTGTAAAAGGTTTAAGAACGACGACGACAACAACAAAAACCCAGCAGTAGCGGAAACACTGCAGCGGACTGAAAAGGATAAGAACTTAAATGCCTGGAAGGTTAGGACAGCCCTCATGTGGGGTTGGAAAGATCGCAGCACGGACGGCATCTCTGACGGAGGAGTGCCACCACGTGCGGGTCCTCTCCTTAACCAGGCACCCATCTCACCTCATCTGGGGGTGGCGCCCAGGTGAGGGGCTCTGAGGGATCTGGCAGGTACATCCTCCAGGTAACCTGATCCTGAGCCATACAGGGCTTTGAAAGTTAGTGCCGGCACTTCAAACTGGGCCTGGGAATGGGCCGATGGCACACACGCCTCATCAGCACAGCTGTGGCGCTTCCAAGTGCTTGGGGTGGGACAGTCTAATGGGTAGAGCACCTGAACTGTGTACATGGGGCCCCAAGTTCCATTGGTGGCACCCCCATTAAAAGAAGGTTCCTACCTCTCCGAGCTCAGCCTTGTAACCCGGGACATCCAAAACATCACCTTGAAAGAGAGGGGGGGGCATTAAAACATGGGAAGGTGGGAGGTGTAAAGCATGCGCACGGAGCACGGGCATCCAACATGGGAGCGTGAGCGAAGAGCATGGGTGACCAGCCTGGGGGCAGGAGACGTAAGCTATGGAAGCTGCAAAATGTGGGAATCGGACCTGGAAGGCATAAAGCGGGGCAGGAGAAGACAGGCGCCCTCGTCGTGTCTCGCCTGAGCCTCTCGCACCGCGGGGAGGATGACGCAGGAGTGAAGCCGGCTCCCCGGCCAGGGTCCGCTGCTGGAGGCGCCGTTCCCGGTCCCCCCGGGGAGCTTTCCCGGGTCCCGGAGGGCAGGACTGGCCCTCCTGCGCAGCCTGGGAAGGTGGAGCCCCATGGCATGGGGGGCGCACGCATCCTTACCGTAGCTGCGCCCGTTGATGGAGCACTTGCTGAAGACCATGATGTTCTGGGTGAGGGTGCCGGTCTTGTCCGAGAAGATGTACTCCACCTGCCCCAGCTCCTCGTTCAGAGTGGTGGTCCGGGCCTCGGCCGGCGTGCACCGCTTGGCGCAGTACATCTTCTTGTCCCAGTTGATGAAGTAGCTGTGCCCGAGACGGATCACCTCCACGCTGGAGGAAGAGGAACCGAGAGGATGGGCTCAGGGCGCAGCTGAGGAGGGCCCCCTCCCCACAGAGGGGCTGACGACAGCTCCCATCTTCCCCACAAGCAGCCATCGCCAGGCCTGGGTCCAGTCCTCGCCAGGCGCATGTTCTGGTAGCAGAGCACCGGAGCGGCGACGATCCCCCACTGGGGACTGAGCCAGACAGTCCTGGGGCAAGGCAGGCATCTCCCAGGCTGGACTCTGCCGCTGAGGGTTCTGGGAGAAATCCACAACACCCCCCAAGGCATTCTGATTTCTGTGACTCCAATTCTGCAGCGGAGCAGCAGCGTTGGAGTCACACAGATCCCTTGAGCTCGAGCACCAGGCCCTGGCTTGCTGGAACTGCAGACAAATTTAGTCGTACAAAAATAGGAAAAATGCAAACAACTGAGAAATCCATGCTTTCAGGCTGAAGAGGGGGAATTAGTACTCGGGGAGATTTGCAGATTCACACAAGCACGTGTGTGCACTTTCCAACCTGGACGTAAGTTCAGAAAATTGAGAAAAACCCCATTTTTTCAATGGGCAAATAACGAAAGGCAAGACACAGGCCAATCTGCAACCGCAACAGGACAAAACAAAATCCAATCCATTCTGTGAGTTGCAGTGTAACAAGGCCACAAGTTGCTGCCGTTCTACTGTTTGCCCCAACCAGCTCTGGTACTCACAAGATAGACTGCTCCTGAACACAGAAGCTCCATGCTGCATTTGGCTGTCAATTTTTTTAAAGTTAATGGCAATGACTTGCTTTTGTTCTGGCTGCTTCAGTGGCTCATTTTGTAAAGAAAAGGGGCATGTGGAGATTTTACAACAAAAATGGGAATACGTTTCTCTGCTGCAGATTAAAACCAAGTTCATACAGACAGGACTAGCTTGCACCGTTCCCACAATACTAAGTGGCCTGGTTCCCTGAGGGTAAGGGAGGTGGTGAGGCCTCATCGGTGAGGGTGTTCAAGGACAGGCTGGACATGCACATGGTGGGCATGTCATGAGCGGAGCCCGCTGGAGCCGGGGGTCAGACTAGATGACCCAGGAGACCCCTTCTGACTTGCTCTGTTTCTCGGTTTATTTGAGGGTCGTTTAACCCTCAAACAACCCCTGCCACCCTCCAGTCTCCACACACGAGCCACAACTCACCAGGGCTTAAATAAGTCACAATGGACTATAACAACTACATCAGCCCAATCACAGCCTCTTAGAAAACGGAGCAACCCAAATTCCAAATTCACCATCCTAAGGCCATTTGGTCCTTAAGAGAAAAGACAGGGGAAAGTTACTAAACCAGGATTATCAGTTCACCAGCCTTGGACGCCAGGACAAGACCTAACTGATTGGGACTACTTAAATTGTATACTCCGTACATCAGGGGGTCAGACTAGATGACCTTCTCCCAATTCGGTGGCTGTAAGCACCCCAAACCCATGTCAGGTGTGAGAGGGTGACATCCCGGATTCTCCTGCGCTTTTCTCTTTTCGTTTGGTCCTGCCAAAGCTCCTTAAGTGGTAACGTGTGTAGCTTTTCTATTTCAAAATGTGTCAGATGGGAAGAGCGTCAGAACCCAGCCCAGTGTTGCTGACACGGACTGGCAGCCGCTCTCCAGGTTTCAGACAAGAGTGCTTCCTGCCCCATCTGGAGATCCTGGGGATCAAACCAGAGATGACACATATGGGTTACACACACATCTTGGTAAACCAGGAAGCCCTCGGGAAACAGAGAAACAGAGCGAGTCAGAAGGGGCCTCCTGGGCCATCTAGTCTGACCCCCGGCCCCAGCCGGCTCCGCTCACGACATGCCCACCATGTGCATGTCCAGCCTGTCTTTGAACACCCTCACCGGGAAGAAGGCGCTGAGCTCAGGCTTTTGAGACAAACACAACTCGGGATATTTGCTGGGAATCAGGAGATCTGGGCTCTAGTTTCCAATTGACCACGAAGCCCACAGAGTGACTTAGGGCCAGTCGCTGAGTCTCTGCTTAGCCTACCTCACAGGGCTGTTGTGAAGATAAAATAGAGATGAGGAGAACCTTGTGGGCTCTCTTGGGTTTCTCGCAAAAGGAAGAAAGGTGGGAAATATATATCGTATGTCATTGTCATCTTAGCCCCATTTCGGGTAGATTCACTGAGATCATCTGCCTTTGTTTTCAATGTGTCTACTCTAAATACAACAACGGCTTGCTCCGCATGACACAACAGCCCATGGTTTAAACAACCCAGAGTTCACAACTGGACAACAAACCATGGGTCCTCCTTCTAGGTTGTTGGTAGTTACCGTTTCACAACCGGATAGCGTGGCTGCAACTGCCCGCCATGACAATCCCGTAATCAATAACCCATATTGGGGGTTAGTGTCATGTGCGCACGGTATCCACCTCTCCCTATGACTGTGCCTGGATCTAAAATGAATTTCAGCTCTGGTTTCTAGGAATATATCCTGCAGTTTTCAGAGGAGATGGACTTTTCCAAATTAAATGGAAACAAACACACTTGCCTTTGCACTTTGGGGGGCGGGGTGCATGCCGATGCACGAATCGCACAAGATCAGAGAAATAAAGGACTGTGCATCTGAGCAAGGGTCCGAAATGCACATTTGTACAAAGTAGTGCACACGGATTTCTGATTTAATCAGGACTAAATTTCTGATTTTAAAAAACCCGATTCTGGCAGCAAGCACAACATGGAACGAGAGGGGCTCGAACACTCTGCAAAGACTAAAACCAAGAAGGGCCCAGTTTCACTGCACCTCCCCATCCCTATTCTGAGCTCACGGCGTATGGAGAACAGAGGCAAGTCTGCAAGCAAGGGCAGAGCGGGGAATCGGAGTGCCACAGGCCTCCAGCGCTTTGTGCTGGCGGGGAGGGTGGGGTCGGGGAGGGTTGGGCCACAATGGGGCATCCCACCCCCTGCCCCTGCCTTGGGGGTCCAAGCAAAGCTGGAAGTTAGTGAGGAGAAGGGCAGGCAGCTGCAGCGGGAGTGGGAGGCCATGCTCTTACCTGGGGACTAACAGAGAGAGAAAGAGATTCATGCTGGAGAAAGCCAAAGGAAAAAAAGAAAGAAATTAAGAACGGAGAGAGCGAGGGGGAGGACACGAGCAGGTGAGAAGGGCTGCAGGCAGAGAAGCAGGAGAAACCGAACAGGCAGTGGTGGAAAGTCGGGGTGGGGGCAGATGGGACATCTCTGGGAGAAGTTGGGATCAGCTGTAGAGATCATGCAATAAAACCGGTCAAGCTTTTTCCAGGTACAGACAAACAATACACAGGAGGGATCTATTCAGCAGCGGCAGGCAACCAGATGTCTTGGATTGCAACTCCCATCCGCCCCAGCCAGCATGGTTAAAGGCAAGGGTGTGCAGTGTTTGTGGTCCAAAACATCTGGAAGACTACCAAAGCTGGTCTAATATGTACATTTATATATACATGGGCAAATACACACGAGTCCACCCAAAAATTTGACTGGGGTCCCGAGGCTGCTCCGGTGTACCAGGTTAAGGATGGAAGGACACGCCTGCTAAGGCTGCAGCAACAGCTCAGCAGCACTCACGGGCCAGGTCCCGAGTGCGAATCTCACCTCAGCCACAAGCCCAGGGGGTGGCCGTCGTGGGCAAGCCGCTCTCCACTCAGCCTGACATTTGCCACATGGGCAGTCAAAGGCCGGCCTAGCCATAAACAGATGCTGCATGGAGCTCTGAGACGGCACATTGAACAAAAACCCTTTGCTGTGAGGAATGTTTAATTCTTCGGCAAACACGGCTCAGTTTTTCACTTCCTTCGGAGCGTAAGCCCAAGCAAGCAGGAGACAAAAGTTTAAAACCCACACACCAGTCTTGGCCGTCCTCACACCAACCGTGCTGTAACTGCTACGATGCCCATATTGCGGAATATAATTTGGGAGTAGGCGACGCGAGTCACGTAGCGGCCAGCCCCTCTTCCCGCTGCATATTTTATCAGCAGCGTCCTCAGTAGATTATTAATAACAATACTAGAATTAATCATGGCATAGAGATGGGAATGTCAATATTTGCCTTGTTGCTCCTGCTGGTTGGCTATAAGCTCGTGCCACAAGATACCTGACGTAAAGTGAGATGGGGACGACGGTGTTGAGGATGATGATGTAGGACCAGAAGGAGAGGAAGCCAGAGAAAAAGGCACTGTCGACCGCCTCGTCCCAAGGCAGGTACATTTGGAAGCAGGTGCCCACTTCGTGTTCCCAGATGGAGTTGCCGATCGCCAGGATCACGCCCATGCACACCAGAAAGCCAAAGATCTGCCGGGGCAGGAGCAGAGAAGAGACAGCGTATTTAAAAGGCACAAAGGATCAGAAGAGCAAAATCAGGAAGCGGCACGGCAAAAGTCCCAGGACGGGACTCACCTACCCAAAGCACCAGAGTGTTCATTAAGCGATCGATGCTCGTCCTCTTGAATTTAGTGTGCCCACTGTTCTGCATCAATTTGGTGTCTGGGCCTGGAGGAGCAGAGAGAAAAATATCGCCAATTGATTTATTGATTTATTTGAAGTTTTTCTATCCCGTCCATTAGTAAAAAAAGTCTCTGGGTGGCTGACAAGGAACAAAAAGACCAAGGAACAAAAGCCAAGGCACAGCAGCCTGCATCTAAAAATCGTGATAAAAACAAGGATAAAGCCAATTAATTGTTAAAATACTGGGAAAATTAAAAGGTCTTTGCCTGATGCCGAAAAGAAGAGAGTGACGGTGCCAGGCGAACCTCCCTGGGGAGCATATTCCACAGTCGGGGTGCCACCACAGAGAAGGCCCTCTGCCTCTGATTTCAAGGGGTGGGCCGGCAGATGGGGAAGAAGGCGCTCCTTCAGGTATCAGGACCCAAACCATTGTGACACATGACATTTAGCAACAATAAATGAGAAAACCCACTGTACACCGTTACTGCATTTCATTTCATTTCCACACAATAGCCAAAGCTCTCTGCACAATTTACAGGGATTGAAACGTTTAAAATACATAATAAAAGCCATTTACAAACAAACATATAAACGTACGTTTTCTGAAATTGGGTTAATGGGCATTGGAGGAAGTTTATTATGAGTACATTACATGATCTTGCTGCCTTGATTCTCCCGAGGAATCCAAGGGAGCTTAACAGAAACCCTTTCTATTTTACCATTATTTTAAATGTTAGTAGTGTTTTAAGACTGATTTATATAAAAAGCTTTAAATAAATGCTTTAAATAAAATAAATAAACAAACTACTCCTGCTCCTCTCCATTTTACCTGACAACAACTCTGTGAGGTGGAAGCTGAGAGTCAATTCAAAATCACCCAGTGAGGATGGATCATACTAGATCACACATAAGTGTGGACTAGAACTGAGATCTCCTGGGTCTCAGCCTATACTATACTTCGCTGGTTCAAACAGCATGAGCGGAATTACAGGCTATAAGCTACAATTAACTCCAACAGTTATACTCCTGGGTGATATTAAAGAGCAAATCCCTAGACAGTTAATGAAAGAAGAGGTTTTTATGCTAATTGGTGTAAGGATCGGTTTGGCAAACGCTTGGTGAATTACATGCAGACTCTTATACTGGGGAAAGAAAAGGCCAGGACTATCCTGAAGATGAAGAAAAGATGAAGAAAAGCAAAGAAACTGCTATGGAAAAGAAGAATAAATTCTATCCAACTTGGCCCAAAAAATTAAAAAGTTGGATACCATGGACCAACAATTGAAACAGGCACGGTTCAGGAGATGTAGCAGCTTTAGATATGGGCTGAAGTATTGTGTTAAGTTGAAATATAATAGCCGGTTTAAATAATTTACTGCAAACAGCGTTTTATTTTAATGGGAAATGACGTTACCAGTAAAAACAAACAGGCTGGCAGAACAGTGGCTGGAACTGAGTCAGGAAATTATTGCATGATAAGGAAACCCTTCAGCAAACAGCAAATCAATTGGACGGACGCACGGCTGCTCTCCATAGGGAATGTGCTTCACACCACACTCAAGGCTCCAAAAGGAGTTTTGTGTACATTTCCAGGGTCTGTGATCTTCCCCAGACAGGCCACCCCCTTGCAGGATTTTATTTATGTTCGGGTATGGGGAAAGCTATATTGATTTTGTCCTCTCCTGCACGAACCACAAAAGACTCTTGGGACAATGTACTACGAAGGACACACACACTAAGCAGCCCTTCCAAACCTGGAGTCCTCCAGTTCTGCAGGACTGCACGGCCCATCATCCCCAGCCTTAACACAAGACCCCCCCCCCACACACACACACACACCGTTAAACAAACCCTCATTCCATCAAAATGAACACCTCTCCCAAGCCGGTTGCCCTTAGGAAGCACTGGACTCTGAGGTCCATCATCCACAGCCTTGGGAGAAGAGAAGCAAGCATTTTAAGTCTTTTCAGAAGGGCAGAGAAAGAAAGCCAGCCACGCACCGGCGAAGATGACCAGGCCGAAACACCACTCCGTATTGCGAAGGACGCAGCCACGCAGCAGCATGTTCTGGTTGCTCAGGGGGTATTTGTTGTCCTTCCAATACAGCGTCCCACTGAACTTGTCCAGCTTATTGTTGGGCAGCTCACACACCACCTCCCCTAAAGGGCAACAAGAGACAACGTCAAATCCACGCAACGTTTCTGGGCACGGAGCTGCGATGCCGGCCGCTTTTCATTCACTCCCTGCGCAAGCCTGTTCCCATCCTATTCCCGTGCTCCCTGCAAAATTCCCAGTTCCTGGCGGAAAAGAATTTCCCCCGCTAGGAGATGTGCTCTCGACTTGCAGAGCAGGGTCTTTGGGGGTGGCTTGATCGCAAATGGACAATTGGACCCGTCAGCTTGACAAAACCCCTGCTCCTGGGAGAGATGCAAACAGGTGTGTTGATGCGGATCGAGAGAGTTATTCTGATGGTAGCTGGGGCGAGGAGGGGTGGGTGAGAAAGCCTTCCCACAGCAGGTGATGTACTTTCCCTGCTGCAATGCAAAGTGTTTTGGGATTTCCTCTTCAGAGGTTTAAGGGGTTTGTCACAATGAGCACCTGCTGGGCAAAAAGTTGCCACTTTTTACCTGAAGCAGGTAGAAAGGATATCTATTCAGAGGAAGGCCTTCTCTGTGGTGGCACCCAGACTGCGGGATGGGCTCCCCAGAGAGGTTCGCCTGGCACCGAGTTTATATTCTTTTCGGAGCCAGGTTAACGCCTTTTTATTTAATTGCTATTTTAAAAACTGATTTAAATTTTAATGCTTAATGGTTGCTTTTATTTAACTTATTTAATTTATATTTTTTGGTTAATTGTTAATTACTATGTTAAGATTGCTGTTTCTTGCGGATGTTTTAATGATTGTAAGCCGTCCTGAGATGCTATACATAAGGGACGGCATACAAAAGTTTTAAATAAATAAATAATTTGCATGCCCCCTAAGATTGTACAGTTTGCTTTGCAAACTAATAATTTTTGCTAATAAACCTCCTAGCACCCGCCGGATTGTTCTACACGTACTTTTTGCCCTTGCAATAAAGGAGAGGGGAGTTTCATAGTTTCAACTAGATGTCATTTTCTTTCCTGTGGCCCTGAAATTTAGCCAAATTATTTTAATTAAATTATTAATTTCTGTAATTCAGAAAGACAGTCCAAAAATGGTCCAACATCTGGACAGATGTGTGTTCCCCTTTCCTACTTTAAAACATCCTGCACATGGTCGGCACTGCTTAAAACAATAATGAATAATTTTCTTTTTAATAGGGTAGGGTTGGCTTTAAAAAAAAACATTGATTTCATTGTTTTATAAACCCAGTCAATGCTAAAAAACATCTGATTGTCACAGACAAGTTTTGTACTTTTGGTTACAAAATGACCTCACTTCCTACTTTAACGGCTGCTGCTTTTAAATATTTGTAGGCTGCCTTTTACAGTAAA
The DNA here is from genome assembly GCA_023646645.1 of Varanus salvator macromaculatus. Taxonomy (NCBI): domain Eukaryota; kingdom Metazoa; phylum Chordata; class Lepidosauria; order Squamata; family Varanidae; genus Varanus; species Varanus salvator. The sequence continues at coordinate 6,601,244 of JAIXND010000803.1, read as the reverse complement.
TGATCTACAAATATCCTGAAGCAGCAAGCAAAATGTAAATTTACAATATGGAGAAGCATATTTAAAACTGCAGATCAGTGTAATAATAGACGATCAGAAGAACCAGTAAAATGGATAAAATACAACCCAATACAGATAAGAGGAACAAGTAAATAAACACAGTTAAAACTATATTTTGTACACACAGAGACAGACAAATGCACCTCTAGATATACAGAAGATTATTTTTATTGGCCTGGTTTGCAAAACAAAGTTAGTGTTATGTGCAAACCAGGCCGATGCATCAAGTTTCTGGGACCATCTAGGCCAGTATTGTTGACACTGACTGGCAGCAGAGTTTCAGGTAACCCCACCTGGAGATGCCAGAGAATGAGAATTCAGCATACACGGCTGAAAGCTCCACCCCAGAGTTACAGAAATTCTTGGTCCACCCAGAACTGAACAACGTGCTTCTTTAAGAGAAATGTTATTTAAAGTCCCTCTTGTAAAGCTGCCCTAGAAGGAAATTCAAACACATTCCGAATAACCCATCAGTCTTTGGGGCCTGGTAAAGGCCTGCAGGGAAGGAGCGGTCCGGCTGACTCACCATCGAAATGCGCGAGCTTGCTGGTGTCACTCAGCTCCGAGGTCACTGGGATGGCCTGCCGCACCTTCATGTTGGTCTCCCTAGGAAAACAGGTGGAGGGAAAGAAAGGCTGAGCCAAGAGCGATGGGTTCTGGGCCCATTGCTACATGGATGCCCTTGCACCCACGCCCTCCTGAAGGAAGGGTGTGGCCATGCATAGGAAGAAAGGAAATAGAGCCCGCAGCCGGAGGCACCGCTGCATTTAGAGATAGACTGCTCCTGGAGCTGGAGGTTCTACTTAGCAATGATGGGCAACAGTTGCTGTCACTTACTAGAAGTCAGGGGAAGGAGTTGCCGGCAGACTTGTATGTATGTATGTATTTATTCGATTTATATGGTGCTCCATTTGTCACAGGCTCTCTGAGCAGCTCACACCACAATAAACATCCGTAATGTACAACTTAAAATACAATACAAATCAAGCTTATTTTAGCTGCACTACTAAAGGAGAACAAGCACCGGTCTGTTCCTCAGTGCCAGAGTGCCAGGACTGCGAAACTGAGGCTTGGCACGCATAGAACGGAGGCCCTGGGGGAGTTTATTTAAAAAACATTGCTTTTAGGTTTAACAGGTCCAAGCAGTTGGATCCTACAGTACCATTCCTAGTCACTAGGTGGTAGAGTCAGTGCAGCGCAGGGCCACAAGGCTGGTAGCCGGTTTGCAGCGGAAGCCGCATGAGGCGAGACTGAGGGAACTGGGTCTCTTCAGCTTGGAGAAGAGGAGACTCAGAGGGGATCTGTTGGCAACATACAGGTATGTGAGGGGGTGTCACATGGAGATGGGGAGAGGCCTGTTCTCCCCTGCAGAGGAAGGCAGGACGCACTCCAACAGAGCCAAGCTCAGGGAACCCAGGTTGCATTTGGATGCCAGGATGCATTTCCTGACAGTCAGGACCCCAAGGGTGTGGAATGGGCTCCCACGGAGGTCGTTGAGGCCCCATCGGTGAGGGTGTTCAAAGACAGGCTGGACATGCGCATGGTGGGCATGTCGTGAGCAGAGCCAGCTGGAGCCGGGGGTCAGACTAGATGGCCAGGGAGACCCCTTCTGACTCGCTCTGTTTCTATGTTTCTAGAAGACCTTTGCTGCCCATCCAGTTTCAAGGCAGAAGCGATTAACTGACGGAAGGAGAGAGCTGCCCGCCTGCCTGTCCCCTCCCCATCGTTATGGGGCAGCTCTCTCAGGAAAACAGAGTGAGGGAACCATGCCCTCAGGGAGCTGGGGGTAATACCATGACCGGATCCATGCCAAGGGGTGCCAGTGGGCAGGGATGCGTTCAAGTCTTTGCTGGAAGGCATCCAGTTCCAGGGCATCAAAGCCTTTTCATTTAAATGGCATTTTAAAATTAATAATTTTTCATGTTTAGTCGCTCGTTTTGTTTTCTGATTTACTGTTTATTGTTTTGTTGTATGCACTGTTTTGTTTTTAATTTATTGGAAATTGTTGTCTTTTAAATTGTCCTTTTAAAGCATTGTAACCCATCCTGAGATTTTTATATACCAGGACAGCATAAAAGGTAAAGGTAAAGGTTTCCCCTTGACATTAAGTCCAGTCATGCCTGACTCTTGGGGCGGTGCTCATCTCCGTTTCTCGGCCAAGGGAGCCAGCATTTGTCCGCAGACAGTTTCTGTGGTTGTGTGGCTGGCATGACTAAACACCGAGGTGCAGGAACGCTGCTACCTGCCCACCGAAGTGGCACCTTTTCATCTACCTGCATCTGCATGCTTTCGAACTGCAAGGTTGGCAGGAGCTGGGACGGCGCACGGGAGCTCACCCCGTGTGCAGATTCGAACCGGCGACCTTTCGATCTACCAGTCCAGCAGCACAGCGGTTTAAACCACTGCGCCACCTGCAGTCGCTATATTATTGTTGTTGTGGTTGTTATTATTAATCCTCCTCCTCCTCGACTCACACAAAACAAGGTCTGTTGTTTTCTTTTACACAGAACGCCTTCATACGCCAGATCCACCTAGTCTAGTGTCGCATTCCCTGCACTGGCTGGCCGGACAGATGTTTCCGGTAAGCCCCCAAGCAGAGAACGGGGGCATGCCAAAGAGCATCTGGTTCTTAGACAGGCGTGTGGCGTTTTTCAGCCCGAGGGTAGGCCTTGCAAGATGCAAATGACGGGTGCTTGGTGGAAGAGGGATGGAGACGAGAACGGTGGCCTGCCTTCCAGGGAATCCGAAAGGATTGCCCTCCCCGCCGGTGCCCCAGCCACGCACAGCGGTTCATGCAACAGCCCAACGGTGCTCACCCATCCAGTTCTGCCGTCTCGATGTAGCACAGCCCGTGCGGTTCACTGCTGGACAGAAGAAGCAGGTCAGCCTAGTGGGGAAAGAGCGAGGGAGAGTTTGAAGGCTGAAGCAAGGCATTTACAGGTTGTGTGGACAGATCATTGAAAACTGCTTTGCATGCAGAAAGTCCCAGATTCAAGATCTCCAGGTGAAGTTGGGACATTGTCACTCTGCAAGCATGAGGACTAGAATCTTGCTCAAGATTTAGGGGAAAGAGCTCGGCTCAGTGAAGCAGCCCCTGCTTTGCATGTCGAAGGCCCCAGGTTTAATCTCCAGCATCTCCACTTGAGGCCGGAAAGAAAATCATGCCTAAAATCCAGGACCCTCCACAAGTTTTGCCACCATTGGTGGTCCTCGGGTCCTTCCTCATTGGCCAGGGCTTAGCTGAAGACCCCCCCCCCCATGAAGGCCCTCTCCCTCAGCTGTCACCCCCTGCAGCCACTCTGGCAGGCCATAAGAAAGGGAATAAAGAGGGGTCCCAAGACCATCCCCCCATTGTGCTAAAGTTTCCCTTTTTGTTCTCAACCAATTCCTTCTTCCTTGTGTGTCATCTCTTTTTATGTTGCAAGCCTGCAAGAAACTGATTGTATAACTGATTGTTTTCAATCCACTCTTAAGATACTTTTTGGCTAAGGAAAATAATAAAACTGATATCAATCAATCAATCAATCAATCGGAGTTGTATGCCAACATCCCTGAAGGCCACAAGGTGCCCAAACATTGGTGTAGTCAATCTTGATCTAAGTTGACCAAAGCAGTGTTCCTTTCCATCAGCCCATTATTCAAAATCATGAGGACTACAACCTTGCTTTATTTAGGGGAAAGGACCACTGCTCAGAGACAGAGAGCACGTCTAGCACCCAGAGGGACCCAGGTTCAATCCTGACCCCCCTGCCCAGACAGGCAGCTGCTGTCAAACGTTTGAGGAAATCAAACACATTACTGAGAAAAACCCACTGAAATGCCAGCCGCTTTCTCCTTTGCTTTCAAGTCCCACCCGGGCCCAATTCCTCCTGCAAAGACTTACTGCCACAAACTGGTTGTTCTCCAACTTGATGATATCCCCGACGCGAACGTTCATCCACTGTTCCTGCTGGAGGCTGCGAAAAGGAGAGCCGGGACAGGTCATGTAATTCTCACAACAACCCTGTGAGGCAGGTTAAGCTGAGAGTCGGTGGCTGGCCCAAAGTCACCCAGGGGAATGAGAGCCCAGATCTCTGGTTCCCCAGTCCAACACTCTAACCACTAGGCCCCACTGGCTTAGATGGATACACCTCACTCTTTCATCTCCTGCCGTAAGAGCTATAGAAACAGAATAAGTCAGACTAAGAAGGTCCTGGGTTTAATTCTCATCTCAGATATGAAAGCGCTAGGACTCACAGGTCGGGGAATGGCACAGGCAGAGAATGCGGTCTTCCCCCTTTTGCGATATGGCCAATAAGCACCCTAACCTACCTCGCAGGGTTGCTGTAGAGTTTCATGAAGTACTTTGATAGATTGAGCAGGTACGCCATAAACAGAAAACCGTTATTGATTAATACAGAGCCGTTAATAAAGGGGAACAGGAGGGGGCTTAGGTCGGTATTTCCCCAGGCAAACGATTAATTTATCTGAATTTCATTTCTAGAAATCCATTTCCTTTCTTTCAACTCAGCTATTTCCAGGGCAGTGAGAGTAACAAAACCAGAAAGCCATTAACTAGCAGAAAGAGTGGGGTGGGGTGCGATCTGAAAGAGTCACAGACACAAGAATAAACTGCAGCCTAAAACTAGGATCAGGAGTTCTTTAAAACAGCCTTCAGGGACGGGGCCCAGACTACTCCAACCGACGGCCTTCTGCTCTGAGATGTGGGAACCGCTTATTCAGCGCTCACATGCCAGGCGTGCTGTTTGTCTTCAGATCCCCAACCCCGTCCCACGAAACGGATCCGCGCGATACTCACATTCCGTTGATGAGCACTTGGGACTGACGGCTGTTGACTTGATTATCACTCTTGTGACGAAACTGTACAAGGAGGGTCGAGTCAACATCGGAGTAAGGGGAGCCCTGCCCCCCAAGAATGAATGGAGCCCTGCCCCATCACTGGGATCTTGCCCGTTTTCTCGGCTCAAAGGGACTTCGTTCAACTTCCACAGAAGCAAAGAAGCGCTTGGAGAGCATCCTGAGAGGCAATGGGGGCAAAGCCCCCTGAAATACCTGATCTTCCCCACCTCTTCCCTCTTCATCCCTGTTTCCTTCTGTGTCATGTCTTTTCCGACTGTAAACCCCATGGCTTCGTTTTACTGATTCTAGGTAAGCCACTAGGTGAGCTTTGCAGTGGAGGAGTGAGCTTCAAACACTTTAAGTAAATACATCTGATGCGCTTGAGATGACAGTGCCCAGAATCCCTGACTGGCTGGGGCTGATGGGAGTGGAAACCGAAACGATCTGGAGGGGGTAAGGGCCGCGTTAGCTGACCCGGAAAAATTGGCCCTCCAGCAAGACAGAAAACGCGCGCAGCCACCAGCCTGGAGCCGATCCCCAAACCCCATTCCCACCCCGCCTGTTCCCACTCTCCTTACGTAGTCGTCGGTGGCATCTTTGACCGCCGTGATGGTAAGCACAAGAACCAAAGGCACTATGGTGGTGAACCACGAAAGGGATGAAATTTGTGGGATCAGCTGTGGGGGAAGGAAGACACGGGGAAGGTAAGCCAGGCAGGCTGCGTCCAACGGAGCTTTCCCTCCTGCTCCACTTGTCAGGTTCTTATGGCTTTTTTAATCCGGCCCAAAACGGGGGTACAGGAGAGAAACCTCCACATCGGTCGGAAAACACGGCCTTGCCTCTTGGAGATGGTTGGGCCGTGTGGTCAGGATGGAAAAGGAGGGATTTGCCAGCTAAGCCACCCCACCGGCCCTCGGAACGAGGCGTCTGCGCACAAGCCCACCTGGAGAATGAGGAGGAAGAAGAAGTACGTGTTGGCCACTTCTTGAAATTGCTCGAAGAGGTTGATGGGAAGGAACGTGACCACATTGTACTTGGACGTCTTGATGCAGTTGCTCTGCAAGGAGAAACAGGGGTGGAGAGAGCGGAAATTAAATTAAGGGATGCCGCCGAGCAAAAGGGAGCCGTGTCCCCCCCCACCGCCCCGTCACTCACTGGCCCTGCTGTCACCCCTGCATCCTTCCCCCAGACCCTCCCCGCCACGGTCACAGCCCTGCCTTTAATTTCCTGGCAGAGAAATTAAACTCTTTTATCATTTCCATCAGAGGTACAATCCAGCCCGGGAGCTTTTCAAGATAAGCTCTGAGGAGTGCTTTGACCTCCTTCATTTCTTCCCACCTCACCCAGTTCTACAAAGAAACATCTGGGCATTGCTGTCTTTGGCCTTCTATCGACTGGCTTTGTCCCCGAAGTTATTCAGAGACCCATCCCTGGACGGGATTTAGGGGGTCCTATTAGATCAGTAAAACAGAGATTAGCAGGGCAAAGGGGCATAGAAAACAGTTCTTTGCTGAAATGCCCGAGCAACATAAAAAGTTTTTGGGGGACCCACAGTCTGGCCCCTCACTTTGCCTCCATTGTATTAACAAGTTTGGTTCTTCCTCATTCTCCTCAAAACCCGCTCCAAGCCCGGGCTGATGGCAGCGGGGCGAGGAAACGCCACAAAATCCCATACCTTTTCCTGTTAAGTCATCTCAGAGCAGCAGTGACCCACTGGAAAACCAGAGGGGTGCTCGGTACCCCGTACCCCCACCTCACCACAGTGCTACTCACCGCGTATTGAAACTTTTCGTTATATTCCCGCGCGTTCGCCTTCACCCGCCTTTCCTCCTCTGAAACGGACCGAGAACTGAGTCAGCCGGCATGCACCCCGACACCTCCTCCGAAAAATGTACCCCAAATATCCGCCTCACCAACGCAACCTGCCCCGGCCTCAGAAGGCCCTGGGCTTTCTGCCTTGCCCGTGCTTCGTTTCTGACACGAAGCACGCTTGTCCCGATAACCCACATTTTGGACCCCTCGTAATCCCCCCCCACCGCAGCCGCTGGCAATAATTGTTTCTGCCTGTCCCGGTCTTTGCACCAAATACTTAAAGGAGAAATCGGGGCAGAAGCAGCTAAGAAAACTGGAGGGGAGGGGGTTCTGCCCGACTTCTTGCGCCATCTGGGTCCAGAGTGGGTGACCTTTCCCCGAGCCCCTTTCCCACCCCCTTCCCGGACCCAAGAGTCTGGCAGCCGCAGAGCAGGGGATGGAGAGAAGGCATGGGACAGTCCAAGCAGGACCCCCCCCCCAAAATACAAAGCGAAGGAGAGGAACCGGAGGAGGGAGTTGGCAACGGATGAGGTAATGTTTGGAGTTCGCCGCAATGGCAGCATCTCCGGAGGTCACGACAGGACAAAGGCGGGGAAGCAGCCCTGCATGCGGAGGGGGACCCCAGCCCCGCATCCTCCCCATACGGGCCCCGTCCCCCCAGAACACGCGGGAGCAGAAATACCTGTCCCCCCGGGCATCTGGCCGCGGCTGTCGGTCGCCACGGCGACCCAGGGCCATTTTTCGGGCATCTCCTTGGGGATCGTCATGGTTACCGCAAGCCGGGATTTTGCGTGTGTCTGCGGTTGTGGGGAGGGGGGCTGCCCAGGAGGCCCCTGTGCTCAGGCAGCGGCCCCCCGCCGGCCTCCCCAGTCCGCCCCCCCCATCCTCGCCTCCGCCTCCTCCCGCTCCCCCTCCCCACGCGCTGCAGGAGAAAACTCCACGCTGACATTGAAGGAAGCCCGGGGCCGCCCACTGCCACGCGGCAGCCAATGAGGGGCCGGGATGACATCACCTAGGCAACCACTGTATGGGCAGGGGGCCGTGGGGCAGAGCCTCTCTCCCGCTGCCTTGCCTCCCCTCCAGACCAGCGAGCCCCGTGCCAACATGCCCTGTCCTTCCCTTTCTCCGGCGGACACGCGGCGGGAGGGGATGGACCCCCGGAGCGCTTGCTTAACCTCCCCTGGTCCTCGGACCGCTTCCCATCCTGCTCCTCTTCCCCCAAACATGCACCCGCCCCTCCCCCAGCTCGGATTCTTGCAACAACCCTGAGAGGTAGGCCCCGGCTTCTGCATCACCCACGGGCCGGGAAGGAAGAGGACCGCGAGCGAAACCAGCCAGCCGCTCGCCCCCCACTCGCCCCGCGGCTGCCTGAGAAACCAGGCGGCAGAGCCTTGACCGCCAAGGGCTGCCAAGCGAGACACAGGAGCGGAGGTGGATGTAGAAGTTGGCAACCCTCATCCGGCTGAAAGAGACGGGCGTTGCTGGCAACCCAGCAAGCTTGGCAGGTGAGTGAGGGGGCAGCTCTTCTCTTCCACCGGGCGCTCCCAACATAGTGGGGGCTCCCCACTTCCAACCCCCACTCCCCCCCCCACCAAGGAATAGCCCATCATCTCGGCTTACCTGGGGGGTGCGTCTTAGTACAACATTCCATGGCATTTGCCAGCAACTGGGAGGTGCTGCATTTTAGGCAAGGACAGGGGAGGGTGGAAGGAAGGAAAGGAATATGATGAGGATGGGGGGAAAGACGGAATCAGAAAATAGCCCCTCCCCGTGTCACCACGCTTATCTGGCCAAGAGCACGCAGAGGTCTCCCACCTGCGAGCAGACCCTCCATCCAGTCTGCAGGGCCTGATCCGATCCAACCCCACAGTCTCTGGGGTTCTGCCAGGGATGCCCCCAAGCCCTGCCCTCAAGCAGGAATCCCCCCACAGATCTGATCTGGAATGGAGACATTTCGACCTTCCAATCCCATCGGATGCATCCCCTACCAACAGGCCAAAAGCTGGTGATGATGGGAACTGTATTACCCAATGCTTGGTAGGCTCCAAGATGGGGAAGCGGACTTTAAAAAGTTATTGGGTTGGGGGAAAGGATTTGAAGATGGGGTCCAGCAGCTGCCCGAAGCAGCATTCCAAAGCATGATGGGGGGGAGGGATGGACAGGCATGCTTTGGACTACAACTCCCATCAGCCCTAGCCAGCATATCTGGGGCAAGAGTTGTAGGCCAACAAGCTGCCATCCCTGCATCAGAGGCAGCAAAGGCTGAGCCGTGGAAGGGAATTGGGGAAGCTGCACATTTATTTAATGAATTTGTCTGTCGAGAAGGTAAGAAGAGTCATTCCAGATCTGACCACAGGCCCCTCTAGCAGCTGGTTTAAGGGGGAGTCCGTTAAACCAGCGGAGCTGTTCCTTAGGGGCCTCTACCATTTTTCTATCTTCCTAAAAACAGGCTGTGATGCTGTCTGGCTACAAGAGGATACGCCAACACGGTGAGGACTAGCTCTACCAGATGTGGTTTGTGCAGGATCCCCAGGTGCCACAGCTGCTGTGCTGAAAGGCCCGCCCGCTGGCGGGGGAGACACCCCAAGGCAGCTTTTCGCGAGGAAGGAAGACCGCAACCACTTCAAGAAAAAGAAGAAAGCGAAACCTCACAGCAGCCAGACACCTCTTCTGCGAAGGACTTCCGGGAGAGGAGCTTCCGCTGCGTGCCTTGCGGTGGCAGCTGGAACAAAAGCCCCACGATGCTCCCAACTGAAATGAGCCCCCCCTCAGGAAGATGTGCCCCCCAAAGCAATGCAGGAGAAACAGGGTGGTGTGGAACAGGTGAAGGACCGACCAGGAACAGCCAGCAGAAGAGAACCTCTCTGCACGGACAGCCCCCTCCCCAAAGCAGCCTTCACCAACCTGGTGCCCCCCCCCCCAGACCTGTATACTCCAGGTCCCATCATCCCAGCCAGCACAGCCAACGGTCAGGCCCCAGATTGGAGTAGACCGCTGTAAAGTTGTTTTCAAAAGAGAAACGGTGCTGGGAAATCAGTATTGTTGCTTGGGATGGGATTTGGAGCTGCCAACTCTGCCTGCCTTCTTTCTGTTTGGCTGAGGGGCCACGCTTTATACTCCAGGGCTCCTACAAACCCACCTGCCCTCCAGGATCTGGCAAAGAACCCCATACAAGAGTCTTTTTGCAAAGCAAAGCCAGGCTGGCAGGGGCACAAGGCAGGGTCTTTTCCAGGGTGGCCCCCATAAAAAGAAACTTCTTTTTTTTTAAATCTAGACTGGCATCAGAGCTGGTGTCCTTCCTTCAGATCACACAGAGGTGAAGCCCCAAACTAGTTATTTAAGCTGGAGATGAAGTAAGCATTTTTTAAATTAAATTTTACCCCTTTAGAGAGCTCCCATTAGGACGCTTAGCCAGTCTGGCCAATTTGTTCTTCCTCACCCTCACCTTTCTGGGCTGTTCACAAAAATCAGATTCATGAAATACAATCTTTTATCCCCACAGCAAGCTTAAAAGCGGTGAAATAAGATACTGGCACAATCAGCCAGTCAGCTATGCCTCAAAGTCAGAATTCGAACCCGCATCTCTCCCATTAATATCCAACAGCCTAACCACAATATTTGGCCTTGTGCCTCCTACAAACTGAGTAAGTCACAGGAGTTAGATTATAACTCTCATGAGTCTTTATGTGCTGGGGCTGATGGGAGTAGTAGCCCACAGGGGCCAGACTCCCCTCTGCAGCTGTAGCCAAGCAGCCTGGCGACTCCTCAGTGAAAAGAACAAGCAAAACAGATCAGCTCTCTAGAAAATGTCTATTTGATCTATTTGACTGGCTCAAAACAAGCAGGAAGTGATCCGGTAAGGCTCAGGTCATGGCTTATCCAAACTTAGAGCCCAGTAGCCACCACACTGGTGATGGGATTCTGCAGCAGGCAGGTTCACATTGGAAATTACGGTTTTAAAACAAGAGACCGAGCTCATTTGTAGTCCTGCATGAGAAAGCTTCCCTATCTAGTCACCTAGACTGAATTCACACTCACCCTAGGCAACCAAGAGACCTACCGCATGCCAGCAGGCTCCTCTCAGGAACAAGCCCATCCGCTATCCATGTGGCACAACTAAAATATGCTGGGAAGGGTGAGGGGCAAAGCAGTGCTTATGCATTGTCTCTACAGTCACACAGACAGGAAGCTACCAGAGAACTCCCTTCTAGGAAATTACAAAAAGCAGAAAAACAGAAAACCCAAAATAGTGCTTTCCTTCACACAAACACTGTCAGAGCTCTGAATACGCTTTTTCTGGCATGGCTGATGAAAAAGGAGGGGCCGTTCCTTTGCTTTTTCCCTTCCAGGCTGTCACTAAATTGCCCGTGGATCTTTTTCCGCTCTCAAAACCACACCAGAACAAACACACACACACACACCTTTCCACAGGGAAATAAGACACAGACACAACATACTTGGCATTGTTTCCAGGCTTTTTATCCCGTCCCCAAGCACTCTGCACAAGCCCTGGGACAGTCTCCCACTCCCTCATTTTGCATATTCCAGATGTGGGGGTGGACTGGAATGAAAACCAGTTCCCAGGCCGGCACCCACCAGCTTCTCCCAGCCCCTGGAACAAGATAAACAGCCACACATCTGGGAAAGACGCAGCAGCCGGAATGGGGAGAGGAGGGAGATGTGTACACAAAAACTTTTTGGGCGTTGCTCCCTCCAAGATCTGGGGACTTGCCAAGAGACAGCGAGGGAGAGCAATGAGCTGGCATTTCAGCAACACCCCACACAGCTCAGCAGAGCTGGGCACTGTCTAGGAACGCCCAAGTGGCAAAACATGCTGGGAATATGAGGATATTTAGGGAACAGAGTCCTGGAAAAGGCCCAGGCCCCTTCCGCCGGTGCAAAGGCGGCGTTGAAGCAAAACAGTTCCCTCTTTCTAAGCCTGTCCTCACCCTCTGGCCCTCCCGGCCTCCCGAGCAGACCAGGCGGCATGTCTGGGCATCTATCGAAGATGCTAGGCTTTGTGGTCGTCCTGGGGACTGGAAGCAGCGGGGCGCACGCTCCAGGATGACGTGCCATGCAGCCAGGCAGCCTGGCCTCCCCACCTGGGGGCCCTTCCTGCCCATTCTGCCGAGCAGGACCCCAGACGCCTGCCCCCAAAGGACGGCCCCGCTGCCAGGAGCGGGACGCTGCAGGAAAGAGGATAAAACCAGCAGGGGATGTGAGGGGTTCTGGGCTCCGGAAGGGCAAGAGTGTGGCTCCTTCCAGCAGCATCTGGGCATGCCAAGAAGGCGGCAAAGAGGAAAAGGAGCACAGATCCTGAAAAGGGGGCTTTGAAGTCGGGGAGGGGTTCTTAGCCCAAGTTTGGGCATCACGCTTTTGGGGACAGGAGACTGACCAGAGCTGGGGGGAAATGTTTGAGGAAGGCACCCAAAAAAAGGGAAGAACCCAAATCCAGGAGTGAGAAGGTATTTCAGTATCGCATCCTGGGGGGCGAGAGGAGGACATAAAAATGGGGGAGGGGTTTAGAGAAGAGCCAGGAACAAAATCTGCTGGGGGGGGTAGTTGGGGGGCAGATGGATCCAGAAATTGGGAGAAAGAATCCGTGTGGTCCCAAAAGCGGTAATCCAGGAGGGAAAGTAAGACAACTGGCTCTCAGCATGTGTGCCTTGTGGGGGGGGGGGGTCTTATCAAAAGGACAGCAGGGGAAAGATGAGTCACTGCCACCTAGAAAGAGAGGGTGGGGAGAGGTGGGGCAAGTTGGTGGCCCTGTGACAGTCTATGGAGTGCGGGGTGGGGTGAAGTGAGATGTCTAGGGATCAGATTTGGGGGGCAGGGTGTGCAGGTGGATGTGGGATGGGAGGGGGGGTCTACTGTCTCGAAAAAGAGGAAGAATTGAGATCTGTGCTTTGACATTTAACGGAAAGACCTAGTATATTTTGGCAGAAGGGGGTGGGGTGTGGAAAAATACAAGCAGGGGCTTTGAATGGGGGGCACGACCTGGACAGAGTGGGGAGGAAGGAAGCCATGGGACCAGAAGGAAAGCAAAGCAAAGCAAAGCAAAGGAAAGGAAAGGAAAGGCGGGGGCTGGCTTACAAAAAGCACCTTTTGGCGCTTACCGCGGAGTAAGCCTCACACTAATCAATAGGACTGGGCCTACAGGCCTGAGGAAGGAGAAATCCTAAAAGGAACCTATAGAGAGGGAACAGAACACGCACAAGCTGCCTATCAAGCAGGGAAGGTTCTCCGGGATTCACTCTCCCCCCCCCCCAAAAAAAAGACGTAAGAAAATAAATTGAACCACCTTAAAACACGGAGGGCTCTCCCACCCTTGCCCCTCGCTCCAAAATAATTTAAAAACTTCGGGGAAAGGGTTGGAGTCCACATACGAAGTCTCCGTCCGGTGGGACATGTCCAACAATCCGCCCCCCGCAAAAAAAAGAACTTAAAGACTTAGAGGAGGCTGCACACAGCGTCCTCCCTAGAGGAGGGGGCTCCAACATGCACCCCACCGCCCCATGAACAACTTGGGGGGGGTGGATGCGAGTCGCGAGGGGGCGGGAAACGGCCAGCTTGTCCCACCCGCAGATCAAAAGAACTTCAGGCGAGGGACGTGGGGCGCGCCCGGGGGCCCTGCAAAAGCAAAAGCGCCCCCGGGGGCCGATGGAGGACCCCCCGGCTCTGTCCAGCGCAGCGGGGCAGCCGCCCGCCGCCCGCCGCCCCCCGGCGGCGTCCTCGGCTGCCCCCAGCAGAAAGCCCAGCCCCGCCGCCGGCGCACCTTAACGAGCCGCCCCCGCCGGGCGCCCCTCGCCGCCGCCGCCGCCGCCGCCGCCGCGCTCCATCCCCGGGCCAGGGCCGCTACGCCCTGGCGGCCCGCGCCCTCGCGCCCTCGCCGCCGCCGCCCGCCCCGGCCCATGGCTCCGGCTGGCCCGGCTGGCTGGCTGGCTGGCTGGCCGGCCGCCTCCTGGGCTGCCGCTGCCGCCGCCGCCGCCGCTGCTGCTGCTCCGGGCGGGGATGGGGGGCAGGAGGAGGAGGAGGAGGAGGAGGAGCGGCGGGGGGGCGGAAGTGATGAAAGGGGCGCCGCGCTCGGGCTGCTCCTCGCCGGCCGCGCCGGGGGCAGCGCGGGACGGAGCGGGGCCGCGGGGGGCGGCGTGTGCACGCCTGACGCGCGTCGCCTGGCGTGTGCGGACGAGCCCGCGCGTGTGGAGGAGCAGCGCGACCCCAGCGGCTCGGATTGGCCCGTGCGCGACCCCGCCCCCCATTCCTGTGTGTGTGTGTGTGTGTGTGTGTGTGTGTGTGTGTGTGTGTGTTGAAGATGGTGGGAGTTTGGGATGGGCGTCGAAACAGCCCCCCTCCCCGCCTTCACACAGGCTCCCCCCCCTCACTTCCAGGCCAAGGAGGGCGATGAGGTGGTCACCCCCGCAAGCGGGGTCCATTCATACCCCCCCCCATTCATGGCTCGCTCCCCAGCCACGAGAGTCGCAAGGGACCTTCCGAGGTCATCTAGTCCAGCTGCGGCTCAGTGCAGGATGCAGCCGAAGCATTCCAGTGAGCGCTGGCTGTACAAATAGCTCCAAGCAGGAGACCCAGCAGCTCCCAAGCCGGTGGGGGGTCACCGGCGGACAGAGATAGTAGCACATCACAAACCTTGCTATTCCACCAATCGCTTCCCATTAATTTTTGGCACAGAGTGGCCTGGTTGGCCCCCGGTAGCAGGCTGGGGAAGGAGCCCAGCAGGTTGGAAGGCAGCGTGACCTGGCAAGGCGGCAGGCCCAGCTCCAGAGCAGAAAAAGGACAGGGCAGATAATATTCTGGCTACATCAGCCCAGCGATACTGGGAGGCAGAGGTCCAAACATCTGTGGGGAGCCAGGCTGGAGAAAACTGCATAAGCGTTTGCGCTCTTTGGCAGGATCAGAAACTTGCATCCGAAACATTGGCTATTCTGCTCCCAAGTTGCTCCTCTTTTCTTGTCCCAGCATGCATCAGTAAATTTTCAGTTTCTTTTAGTCTTTTTAAAGATCCAGACTCCCCACCCAGATCCAAGAAATTGTTTGCAAGCCCGATCAACAATCTGGCAAGTTAGAGCTTTGCTTTGTTTCTCCTGATTAAAGCCTTCACTGGATTGCTGGCTACTTTTGGCCTAACCTACCTTACAGGGTTGTTGTTGAGAGGATGAAAATGGAGGAACATCAGCTGCTTGGATTCCTCACAAGAATAAGAAAGGCAGGCTATAAAGGCAACAGAATAATAATACCAATAGCATACACAAATTTATGTCCTGATGTTTATATGTTTACAGAGACACCAGTAATGGATGGCATACAAATTTTATAAATAAATAAATAAATGTATGTATGTTGGCTGTTTATTGTGTCCGAGTCTCCTTAGCAATGGCGGGAATGAACCCACAGGGAAGACTGAATCTCCATTTCTATTGGTGAGGTCACCCAGACCCCCTGCAGTTTACTTACAATGGCATGCCACCAGGTAGCAGTCCTCACAGGCAACTACAAGATTTGAGAACATGCACAGAGTATTTTATAGGTTCTGAGTCACAGGTACAAGAAGGGCAGGTAATGATAAAATAAGGGAAACAGGAACACAGAGGAAAAGAATGTGAGAGATCTTGCAGAGAATACTTGTCGATTACACGGGATTGACTTTAAGATTCAGGAAGGCAAGGATTGTTGTAACTCTTAGCTGTGAGTTTGAGCATGCGAATTAGGGTTCCTGCAATGCAGCCAAAAGGCTTCTCTGGTTGCCTTATCAGTTTTGTGGTGTTAGCACAAGAAAAGCTGCTCTCAGACAAAGTCTCAGTTAAAGGACTAGCAATGCTAGACAGTAACCTGGCTTGGAATTCTGCTACTTTTTGAGAAAGGGGTAGAGGTTTGATCTTACAACACAAAGGCACAAAGAATTAAAATTAAAATCCTGATAATTCTTCTACCGGGATTTATCTGAATTGACGTGGTAGGCAAGTCATGAGCAGAACCGGCTGGAGCCGGGGGTCAGACTAGATGACCCAGGAGGTCTCTTCTGACTCGTTCAGTTTCTATGAATTCTCCAACAACTGGGACCCCACACATAGATTTAGCAGAAAGCCTCGAATTCCCCAACCCCATTATGGATGTTTCTTGGATATAAAGCACGCCAAATCCAATGCCGCTTATTCTCAGGAAAATAAATGCATAATGGCAGCCAAGCTTAGTTCATGTGAAATTGGAACTCAGCCCCTTCCAAGATTAAGTCACATTTATGGTCCAGAAGCAGCATAACCAGTTCCACTTCTGAGTCTGTGTTTATGTCTGTGTGCTTTCATGTGTACTTTAATGTACCCTTCCAGGCTTAATTACTCATGTGCCTAGCCACTAATTTTACAATGTATATGAACGCATAACATGCCTTCCTTCAAAAAAGAGAACAGTCCAAAACCTTTTTTTCTGCTTTCAACAGAGCGTGAAAACAACTGTCAAAAGGACAAATGCTTTGGAGTGCATCCTGCCTTTACTCGTTGCCTCCCGGCAGACCACCCCTGAGTGTGAGCAGAGTTGTCTCTTCTTGCCCTGCAAATCTTCCATCAGCACCCCAGGAAGCTCGCTTCCCCTGCTCCGGATGAAATGGCTGTAAAGCTCTGGAAACAGAAACTTCCGTGAGAGCAGTCAGTAGCCACCTGGCCAAGCCAGCCTGATTTTTGTCTTACCCCTTATTTTATTCCAGAATAATTCAAAGAACAGTTTGCCGTCTTTGTGGCCCTAAATGGCTGTAGTCTATTTCAAGGAACATATAGGAACAAGCCCCGCACCCCTCCCAGGCAACAGATGTTCTAATCGCTCCCAAACACGTAACTGAAGTTACATGTTTAAAATTTTTATTGTTGTAAGCCGCCCCGAGGCTTTATTGCGATGGGGCGGCATAGAAATGTTTTAATAAATAAATGATAATAAATAAATAAATGCCTTCATGGGAGGCGGCTGAGCAGGGTCTTTTCAGTGTCGGCCCCAAAGAACAGGCAGTGCTGCTTTCCCCCCGCTCTCTTTCTGAATGCAGCCCAAAGCATTTCCTTTCCAAAGAAGCTTCTAAGTAGGCTTTCCCACAAGCAGTCATTCCAGCAAAATGAAGCAGGGGCCAATTTCACCAACCTTCTCCCTTGTTCCTTTTGTGAACAGTCTGTGGAGATTGTTAGTCTGTGGGCTGGGACCGCCCCGTTCGCATTGCATTGGAGCCAAGATCTGCCTTCCTCCACAGGAAAGGCTCAGCTTAGCTTAATTTCAGCTGATTCCCCCTCTCTTGTTCATGACGTGGCTCGCCCCGTTCAACAGGACTCTTGTCTCGCCACGTATTATTTTTATTATTCTATTTGTAAATAATACAAAATAGAATAATAAAAAGAAAAGAGAGAGAGGAAAAACACACAAGAAAGTACATGCGGGGAGGTGGGGAGACTCTGAACTCATTCGAGTTAACTTTCTGCCGCCTTCTCGTTAATACCAGAGCAATAAACAAAATATTTATGCTCACCTGTCAATTAGAGAGGCAAAAATACCTCTCGCAAGGCCATTTATTACTCTCCTGATGAGATAAGAAAAGGAGTGGCATCAAGCCGCTGCCAATCAAGCTGCCATGTCCCCAGAAGTCTCTCTGCATATTATTTGAAGGGATGGTGGAGAGGCCTCCGTCCCCACCCTTGATCCAGCTAAAACCCGAACCCCATGGTGCAAGAGCCACTCTCTAAGGTCCCCTTTTGGGCTGAGGAATGGATAAAAAAGCTCATTAAATTTTGGGTGCTGTGAGTTTCCAAACTCAAGAGGGTTCTGAGCATCTTGCACAGAAAGAGGGAAGCCGTGGATGCGATCATGCTCCTCCAGGGAAGGAAGCTGAGCACTGCCTAAACCTCCTTGCACCCTGTCTCCTCACCATCCGAGAAGAACCCCTTTACCTCTTCTCTGACAACTTTCTGACCTCAGAGACAAGTTTGGCACAGTTCTTCCAGTGGGGCTGTGGAAGGGGGGCAGGACTGAAGCACAGACCCCCCAGCTCTAAGAGCAGATCTCTGTTTCTAACTTCAGAGCTGAGAATCTGACAGATTGTCCCCCTGCGGTACCATCCAGGGCTCGTAGGATCGCTCTGCCCATATTAACACCAGTGACGTTCTCAATTTCTTTCCTGAACTTCTTATATTGTTGCTGGGGTCCCTCTTGTTGAGGTCTTCATTGCTGTAAATTATTAGACGGCTTTTTAACCAATGAGGTTGTTGTTGGGAGCATTCAGCTAAATCCTAGCAAAAAAGGGGTGCTTATGTGTCCTTGTGTTATAAAATGCCTGCACCCCTTTTTCTCAGGAAGCACCCCAAAACAATTCCAAGCCAGGTTACTGCTGGGCATTTGCTGCGACTTTAAGAAGTGGGACTTGATGGCTTCCTCCAAGAGGCTGCTGGGCTCTTGTTTTGCTGGTCAGCAAGAACCGGTCAGGCTGCCAGATTGACAGCATTGCGATCACCCTCATTTGCATGCCGGGACTCACAATAATCCTGTGATCCTTTTGTCACTGTCCTGCAATCAAACGCCATTGCACTGAGCCCCCTCTGCGGACCCCTCACCTCCTTCTGTGGTCCTCTTGCTTTATTTACGTAAAACTTTTATATGCTGTCCCTCATGCACGGCATCTCAGGACGGCTTGCAATCAGGGAAACAACCATCTCAATAGAATAAATAACCAGAAAATACAAGTTGAATAAAAAGCGACTGTTGGACTTTAAAATTCAATTTTAAAATAACAATTAGATAAAAAGTTTGACCTGGCGCCAAAAAGAATGTAGACTCTGCACCAGGCAAACCTCTCCAGGGTGCACATTCCACCGTCTTGTTTTGTCATCGACTGCCCAACTGCCGGGCCCATGTGACTCAGAACCTATAAAACACTCTGTGTATGCTCTAAAAGCTTGTAGTTGGCAGTGAGAAGCACTACTTGGTAGCAGGCTGTCATAAGTAACTGCAGGGGGGCCGGGTGATCTTTCAGCAAAACTGCTGAGGTTCAAGGCGACAGGGGTCTTTGACGGCTGCCATCAGGGCTTTCCCGACATAAGTACTCGAATGTTTTGCTGCCTCTGTTTTTTCAAAACAAGATGCGGTGCCATGATGCAGAGAAGCCGCGTGAATCGATGGATCCCGGGTTCAAAGACTGATGGGCATCTCCGCGGGGCAGTCTTGCAGGTCCCCCTGACACAAAGCTTAATCAGAGAGCCGAGACAGGCCGGGCCTCGCCAACCCACATTCCGGAGCTGATGGGTGGAGGAGGCCTACAGCTACTGCAGCCGGCGTGTGCGCACAAGTCCGTTTGAGGGCCAGAAAAAGGGTCCCTAGTGGCAGAAATTCAGTGCGCTTCTCTCGCTGCTTTTGGGCAGGCGCCATCGCCCGGCTGGCAGCCAGGCGAAGAGAAACCACTCTGCAAAATTGGATTGCTTGGGGAGCAACGCAACGCGGAGCATGCAAATACTGCCCCAGACCACGCAAAGCCACTTTTTAAATTTCCGGGCAAGTGCGTAGGGCTTTGGGGTACACTCTGCTAAAGGCTGCTGTTTTGCTTGCATCTTTTGCATGCCGAATTCCTGGGGTGGAGCAGGTGACAAGACAGTCTCCCCCTTCAAGCAAAAACGGCGTTCATGATCTATATTTGCTCCACTCGTCCCTGCATCTCTCTGCGAAGGAATCTGCAACTGAGCCGGTTCTACTTACACTTCAGGTAGACCTTCACTGCAGGAGATATTCAATGCTGAGGAGAGTCAAAGGCAGAAGGAGAGGAAGGCCAAATGAGAGATGGATCGATCCCATCAAGGAAGCTCTGGACTTGCGTTTGCAAAAGCTGAGCAGTGTTGTCAAGGTCAGGCCCTTCCAGAGTGCCCTCATGCACAGGACTGCCCTATGTGGAAGATGGCTTGATGGCACACAACAACAAACAGAGTAACATAGAAACATAGAAAACATAGAAAAAGAGCAAGTCAGAAGGGGCCTCCCGGGCCATCTAGTCTGACCTCCAGCACCAGCCGGCTCCGCTCATGACATGCCCACCATGTGCATGTCCAGCCTGTCTTCAGTAGATCTACTGAAATCAATGGGACTTACATTAGGTAACTCCAGAGTGGATCCAGGCCTTCCCCCTTTTCACTTATCTTGCAATTGATCAATAATCATCTATACTCTATGAGTTTGGGTTTGTTGGTATCGTTTAATATTGCCACCATGTTTATATCTCCCCTTTCCCCTGTTGCAAGGAACTTGAGGTGGCGTTCAAGGCTCAGCTCCTTCCTAGATCACTTCACAACAACCCTGTGAGGAAGGACAGCCCAGGATCACAGCTGAGTAAGGACCAGAGCTCAGAGCTGCAGCCCTCTGCCCACTAGGCCAGCTCAGATCGACACAGCTGCCTGCGGTTTTGGCCTCTCCCTGTGGGTAGGGTAGGGTAGGGTGGGGTGGGGTGGGTGGCCGTGGGGACTGTCACAGAGAGTGAACCATGCCACACTAGAATTCATGTGCAAGCACTAACAGGAAGGTGTGGACTCGACACATCCACAAGATTGATAGCCTGCCTAATCCTGGGTGGAGTGGCTTCAACCCAGCCGTAAAACGTAAAACTCGCCAGATGGTAAGTTGATCCTGAATTTCTGCAGGCTCCGGAAGCTGCGAGCGTCTTCCTCGCTAGACCACTTGGTGCCCACTTTAAGAGCAGACACTGTGCTTTGATTCGCTCAGGGATGCCCAGGCTTGCCTGGTGGTAAAGCAGGATGGAGGGGTTGTGTGTCCACAGCGTTCGGCTCACACCAGAACGTGTTGATTCGGCCCCAGAAGGAGTGATGCCTCGGGCCAGAAGCCAGCAGAAGGGGAATTTGGGCTGCCGCAGCCTTTGCTAAATGACATCCATTTTCCCCGGATGGTCGAAAAGGCAGTGCGCGTGTTCAAAGACGCTGGGAATGAAAACATGATTTCAATAGGAGAGCACTTCCAGAAACAGCCCTAGACATGACAGGAAAGGGCACATGGAGGGAAGGAAGCTTTGCACTGGATGACAGCACAAAAGGGTTAAATCCAGTCCCCACCGTGCTGCAGCCCTAACAAAAATAATCCCCTCCGCTTTCTGGGTTTTATTTCTTGCTTTAAAGCCACGTGGCATGTTTGGTAATGCATGGCTATCATATCACTGTGCCTCAGTTTCATCCTCAAACCAGCAACTTCCTGATCTCGAACATTTATAGGTCCAAGGCAGTGGGGGGAAACCCTTCCCCTGTTGAATATCTGCCTGCTCTGCAGCTGCCACATGGATTTGCGTGCTTCTTGCATTAGGCAACACGGGATGTGTGTCTTTTCTGGGCAGCTCCCACAAAAAGAATCCCAGCAAGCAAGGGTGACGGGCAGGCAAAACAACTACAGCCGGACACGTTAAGGTAGCCCATTACGAGATGGTTCATATTTAATATGAATATTAAACATTTCCAGTCGAGGCTGAGAAGAAGTCTTCTGCATCCTGCACCTGACAAAAACTCCAGAATCTATTTTCCAAAGCCAGACTCCGTTCGCCAAAGGTGTGACGATGGTGCACTTGTGGCAAAATCCCTTTGTGCCCAGGGCTGTTGCTCTGGAGATTAAGGTCCCGCATAGATCGAAAGGCTCTTGATGTCATTTGTATACATATTTGGCTTTCCTCCTCTCAGAGGACTCAAGGGGGGGCTACATCCCTTTCTGCCTTCTTGGGAGGTACCCCTTCTTAGCCCCCCCCCGCCCCCAATAATTAGATATTGGAGTGCGAGAGATGCTGCAGAGGGAAACAAGCAACCAGCCCCCCCGCCCCCAGCTCTGCCGGCAGAACGACTTCTTTCAGTGGAAGAACGCTGCTCGGATGCAACCCAGTCAGAACCACCTTTGTGCAAGACGGCCGCTGTTGCACAAAACACGGTTACAATGCTGTGAAACTCACGCGGGCAGAAAAACGGGGGATAAAGAGAGTGTGCGCAGGCCAAGAAAGCGCACCAGCAAAAAGGGAATCCGAGGGAGACCAGAGAAAGCCGCATCTTAAAAACTCGAGCCATTGAGTCGGACTGGGAACAGCCGTCGGAGGTTTTGGGCCAGGGTGGATGTTGTCCCCAGTCTTACCCGGAGAAGGCAGGCAGTCTGCATAAAATGACTGGCTCCTGCCAATGGATTGTCGGCCTTCCCCAAGAAGAAAAAAAGGTTCTAGTCCTCATGGATCTGAAGAAAGCTAATTTAGATCGCAACCTACCCTAAGCTGGATTAAATCCTTGGTCCTAGCTCAGTATTTGCTACACAGATCAGTGATGCCTCTGCAGGTTTTCAGACAAGAGGGCTTTATCGGCGTTATCTGGGAAACGTACCGGGATAAAACCAGGAACTATTTGCTATTGAGCTACAGGATTTGCTATCGAGCTACATCTCCTCCCATCTGCAAAAGGACCTTTGCTATCAGGTACCTAGACTGGGCACCAAGCACAGACTTCCAGAAAGGCTGTTGCCCACCATCACAAAGTCCCCGTTTCTCTCTGTCGTCGGCATAAACACCACCCTGCTCTGGGTCATCCCGAGCGTTAGCAACATCAGCTCCGTCCAATGGATAAATCAGAAGGGAAAGGGGTCGAGTCAGCCCAGCCTCCTCGGTCGCCTCCTGTGTCCTATTTGCCACGCTGGCCCGCAGGGAGGACCTCCAGGTTCCCGTCTGTCCACGTCTCTGCATACATGTTAACAGCATAAACCGGAATTTCCACATCCTTCTCCGCTCCTCGGCGAGGCTTCTCTGCGCTCAGGGCTTCCTCCTCGTCCTGGGTGGGAGGGTGGTGAATCTCTACCCCGAGCTGGTACACGGCTGTACCGACTGCTGCGCCCACCAGTGGGGCCAGGACAGGAACCCACCACCAATAGTTTCCGGCACTGGAAAGACACAAGAGATGGCACCAAAAGCCACAAGCCGGCCAGCTGTCGATCGCAGTGGGCTAGCTAATTCTGCAGCCTCTGTGCCATGTCGGACGAGAGCAAAGCTGCGGCTCAGGGGCGGGTACCAATGTGTATGCAGTCGCCATGAGCGAAAAGGCAGCGCTGGTTTGGGGAGCCATGCGGAGAAGCGGAATGGAGTCGCCTCAAGCAGGCATGGCTGGCTGCTCGACGGTGCGATGTAAAATGCGGTTGAGTGGCAGGGAGACTCCCCCGAAAGAAGGTTTTTCTGCCTGAGCATCTGTTGCAGAAACATGGCAGAAAATCCAACAATGCGCAGGAGCAAGCTCAGAAGATAACAACGCAGATTCTTAAATTTAAATGTTGAATAGAAGAATTCACGAATTTGAAATTATATGTTGGCATTTGCGTTGTATCACCATCATCGTGTCATTTTGGACGCCGAGTTGCTTTTGTATTTCTAACCTCCCCCTCGTGAGACACCCAGAGAAACTGGTGGCCCGAGGCGCTTCATCCATTTAACAAACAGGTACACCCACCTGAACACTTGGGAACCCCATCCAGCCACATAGGTGAAGAGTCGCGGCCCCAAGTCCCTGGCTGGGTTGATGGCGCAGCTGCAGTTTGCACCCATGGCCAGGGAGAGGGAGAGAACCAGCAAGCCCACGGCCAGCGGCTCCAGTCCCGGAGGGATGCGCTTGTTGCGGGAGTCGGTGATGGCCAGGATGCTCACCACCAGCACGGCTGTTCCCAGCACCTGTTCAGGATGCCGTAGTCACGACAGGCCAGGGACGGAGCTCAGGGCAGGGGCCCGAATCGGGCCCTCCCGAGGCCTCCCGCCCCACCCCCGTCCCCCACTACCGATCACTGGGTGCTTCCCCAGCTTTTGTGCCATGTCCTCCCTGTCCCGAAAGCTTGAAATGCCTCTTGCAAATGTGAGTGACCGGCAACGAGAAGTTCAAGCGAGGCATGTTGGCCCCGCCTCCTTCCCCTTTGGCCCCACCCTTTCCCCTTTGGCCCCACCCTTTCCCCTTTGGCCCCACCTCCTTCCCCTTTGCCCCACCTCCTTTCCCTTGGGCCCCACCCGTTCCTGGAATGAGGGTCCCAGAGAGCTTCCCCAAGATGGAGTTTGGCCCTTAGGCAGCAGAAGCTGCCTTTGGCTAACCTTCCCTGCCCCTCTGGAGGTGTGGGACCACCAACTCCCATCTTCCCCAGCCACACGCATGCCTCTGGATGGTGCTGGCTCAAGGAAGGCTGCCTAACCTGACATGGTCCAGATGCCTCAAAGTTTCATGCTGTTTTCAAGCATGCGCTGCATCGCAGGTCTCTCGAACATCTGCCTGCCCATCATGGTGGCCAGCCAGATGTTCGGGAAATCCCCCAAGGGGGCCGAGAGGCAAGGCCTGCTCGCCCCCCCGCCCGCTTCGCCCCAGCAAGTGGCAGATAGACTGCTTCTAAGCACGCCAGTTCTCTTTCTGCGGTCACAGTGAAAACCCCCGATTGTGACCTGCCTGCTATGGTGGCACCTGCATTCCCGGGGAAAACCCATCCCTACCTGGTCAAGGAAGCCATTGCGCAGTGAGAGGTAGGGGGCTGGGTACGTGGCGAAGATGGAGGCCGTCTCGTGGGGCCCGGTGACCGTAAGCGTCCCGTTGCTGTAGCTGTGAATAGCATCTGTAGGGAGAGAATCCCAGCAGGAAACACAAGGGCCAGCGGCTCCCCTCCTCTGTCTCCGGGACTCAAATGTGACCTCTGGGCACGAGCAAAGGGCACCCGATGGACACGGCATGCGCCATGCGCCACACGGCCGTTCCGGGCCCGGCAAAGCGTGTTTCTAACCCGCACTAACGGCTAATTCTTCTTCATTTGGGGATTACGATAATGCAAAGTCTAAACAGATTCTCCACTTTTGCACCGGGGCAGAAAAACCACTGAAAAGTAAAAAGTAAACAGAAGAGCTCGTGCTGCGGTGCCTGAATCTAATGAGATGGACATCCCACCCGACTGTCCCTCGCAACATTTTGGAGGACGCGTTACCATAATACAGCGCATAGACGGTGCCTGCACCCAGAAAAGCGGCCAGAACCTGCACGGCACAGAAGATCGGC
Organism: Varanus salvator macromaculatus; assembly: GCA_023646645.1. Taxonomy (NCBI): domain Eukaryota; kingdom Metazoa; phylum Chordata; class Lepidosauria; order Squamata; family Varanidae; genus Varanus; species Varanus salvator. Next base: position 6,576,477 of record JAIXND010000803.1, on the reverse strand, counting down.
ATTTTCCACCAGGGGCACTGATTGAGCAGGCACATGGTCAGCGAGAAGGCCGGGTTCAAGTGCCCTCCTGCAAGAGAGAGGGTGGAAAGGTTACGAGAGGGGGAGCCAGGCAGCACCCCCAGCTTGGCTCCGGATTTGGGGTGCACCTGGCTGCGAAGCCGCTAGGGCGTCTTAGACCCTGGACCTAATGTTTTGAGGGGAAAGCCCTTTTTGGTGGCTGTGTGCATTAGTTCAGTTGTCAAGTGTGAAGCAAGTCTGTTTGCCCTCCACTTCTAGGTTTACAATACATTAGAACGCAAGCAAAATAAACTTCAACTTCAACGGCAATCTTGCTTCCCAAACCAAGAAGCAGACAAGAAAAACTCCAGGTGTTTGCAGTTTTGTGTTTGAAAGTTACTTCTTTCATTGCACCCATCTGACTACAAAGATCGAAGGGACCTGGATTCTTCAGTCCTTATGTGAAGCACTTTTATTTGGGAATAAGGCTTCATTTTGTGGTAGAACAACCCGCAAAGAAAACCCTCTCTCGCCACTACAAGAGGGAGTGGGTGAGGTCGCTATTGATGGGAAAGTAGCTGGGCTGTGAGCCGCACGTTGTTCATGGTTAACAAACCACGGTTTGTCACTGTGGCTGGGTTTGCATGCCAGAGCAACCCATGGTCCAGCAGCAGCCCACGCTCAACCCACCCTCAGTCCTGCCTTGCTGGGTGAACCAGCCAACCCCTAACCCAGAGACTGACATCAGGCGTGTTTCTTGCTGCTCCATCAGTCACGGCCCACAGGGGTCTCGCTGGGGGTAATTCTGGGGGGGCCGGGGCCCACTGCTGGGCCAGTAAGGCCCAAGCTGGGCTGTGCCACCAGATCCAGAGGGCACCTGTTGCAGCTCCTCTCCTCGCCAGGGGCAGAATGGTGGCCAGGTGTCTCTTCGGCTCAACATTCACAATCCAGCGTGCATCTTTGCCAGGAGAAGCAGGACTTTTGTGATGTGAATGGGTCTCCGGTGCCCAGTAAGGACCAGGCCACCCCAGTATAACAGAGATGCACAGGTTATTGCTAGGAAAACCTACGATCCCTTTAGCTGTTTGGCTTTGCCCTTTTATTTTATTTGCATCCCAGAGAGGAAAACTTGGGACCAAATGAGGTGTGGGAAAGAAAAAGGGCCCTGCTGTAAGTGACCCAAAGTTCATCCCTAACCCAGCATGCTGTCTCCATCCGTGGTCAGCAGCCAGATACCCCAGGAAATGCTCACTCTTGCTTGCACCCGCGGCCTTGGGAGCCTTGGGTCTGGAGGGAGCGGCTGAGCTTGGATACGGAGGTTTAATTTCGCTGGCTTAGCTTACACGGTTTGGGGCAATAGAATCGCACAGCGGGTAAACGCGGGAGCCAAGTTCAGCCACGATAAGATAGCAGGGCTTGCCGTCAGCGGAAAGTGGGAACAGATCCTTGGCACAGAGTCCCTTTCCTGGCGCCCTCCAGGGACGCTTTGCGTTGCTCACCCGAGACGCCACCCGAGACGTGGATCGCCATCATCACAGCGATGCCGCTGGCCAGGGCTGAGCTCAGATAACCGCCTTTGGCCCCTTCGCTGGTGACGGACTGCGCGGCCGCGCTCAGCGTTATCAGCTGGGAGGGGGCCAGGGTGGTTGTGGGGAAGAGAGAAGAAGAGCTTGGCGTGAGTCTTCCTTTTGCTCTGACCCCAAACCTCCACTTGCCCCGACCTGCATCCTCCCAGTGCCATCCCGCCTGTCCACCATACGGTGAGTTTGCAAACTTACCCTGGAGAAAAACAAACAAACACTGGATCTTTACATTTCCTAATGCGCATGCGACAAAACAGTAACAGAAGGGAGAGCCGTGATGCATCAGACCTAAAAACCTGTACAGGTCATCGCTTGGTGCGTGGAGGTAGACTCCTCCTACACATGGAGGCTTCGCTCCAAATGCTCAACAACCTCTCTGGATCCAAAGGCCCGTCTCCTTCGTAATCTAGACCTCTGAGAGTCAAATGTGGCCAACTCAGTCGCTCCAGCGTTCCCACAAAGCCCCACATTTTTTCCAACCACCAATTGTTCCTGGTCTTTGTGCAGTTCCTCACCGTTCTAAAAAGTCAAAATCTCTCTCTTAAGGCTTAGTTACTCATAGAGAGAAGCATACTCTTTAAAAAGCTGGAATCCGAGGCATTTTTCACCCACACTTTTGACCATGGGCCCACCCACCTGGATTACACCTCCCCTGGAATGCAGCTCCTCCCGCCCTTGCCACAAAGTTTTTCTGAAACTGCCATCCTTCTGGCACGCCGCTGCCCCTTGCAAGAACTTGGCAAAGAGCAAATTAGCGCTGAGATCAAGGACTGTAAAAATCGCACTGCAGACTCAATCCCGGTGTCATCCTGAAGGCCTGGAAAGCATGCGTGCTTTTGCTTCCTCTGTACCGGGAGTGTCAAAACTCTCTCAGCCCAGGAGCCGGATGTATTTCAGAGAAACATGGAATTGTTCTTGGATGCAAGTGAAACCCACCCGGCTTGGCATTTGCCCGCGATGAAGGTAGTGGTGAAATTGACACAGCCAAAGGGGCTCACGACAGAACACATGGATGTAGGGCGACTCGCCCACCAGCAGGGCTTAGGCCCACCCACGCAAGTAAACAAGGTGAAGATATGCTCAGGGAGGTGCGGCAAGAGGAGATCTGAGCACCAGTCACATTAGACCATCTTTTGAGCAGCGACTGGAACATCCAGCGTATTTCACAATCCACGAAAGAAGCAAAACAGACCTTGGGCCCCTGAACTTCGCTTGCTTTGCTCCAGCTGCCAGATCAGGTGCAATTAAGCTAATGCCCTGGACTAGCAGTTAACAGCAAGGTATCAAAGCATGACCGGGAAGCAAGCAGGGCCAAAGAATGCCAATGTAGCTCTTTTCTTTTCTTTTTTGCAGCGGACATCGTCTCTAAATGAAAAACTAAGGAAGGACCAACCTAACATCTGGTCTAAAGATAACCATATTAAAGTTGCCTATCCTGAGTTAGGTGTTTGCAAAGGCACACAAAGCATTTGGTCCGAGCAGGGTGAGATTATATTTGAATTAGAGTAGCGAAGTCTAAATTTCTGCCTACGCATGGAAATTAGTGTAGGCACACTGAATGTCGAGCTGCACCCTGCACTGTCCCCTGTCATTTTGGACAAAAGGTCTCCTCTTTTTTGACAAGTGTGCAAGGGTCCTTCCAGAGAAGTCAGCAGTCCTGGGCTCCTTCACCCGGAAGGCAAGAGTGCTTTTCAGATCTGAAGACAAAGGCCGGTCTGTCTGCCCTTTCGCTGCAAAAAGGATTTCGCTCAAAAAGGATTTTCATCCCGTGCACAACAAATGACTTCGAAACAGCCCGGCACAATAAAACACTCTAAATCCAAACGCCAGCCGGATTCCGTAGGAGGTGATATTTTCAGGTCATCTCCATCGTCAACCTTTAGTCAATAAGTGGCAGGGTTGTGGGAAAAGCATTCCAGAGAGTGTGTTGAACGGGAAAGCGGAGGTTCACACGACTGAGCGCTTCTGCATACCAACCCCCCCAAATAAGCACCCCCACTCTGCTTCTTCCCTGAATGTAGGATACTAGGATCTCAGGGAGAGAGCTAGCTCGGAAGTCCTTTCCCTGAGATGCTAGCCTTTGATGAGCAAGAGCGTATTTACATCAGTGTGCTTATTATTGGATGTTTGCCGCCTTGTCTCTTTCACAAACAGAAACAGGAACAACTTGTAAGTCGGCACCCTAATTTTTCACAAAACGGATCACCGCCAAAGCCCCTGGAGTCAGCTACCCAGTGGAGAAGGGGTCTTTCTTGAAGTTTCTGCTCTCCCTGACGTGACACTGAATTTGCCATTTCTAACACCCCTTTAAAAGCCAACAGAATATTTGCTCTTCTGGGTTAAAGATGTACTAGAAAAGAAAGAAGAGAACACTTGAATTGTGTTCTGTGATACGTTCTTGGCAGTTCAAATTAAATCTCGACAGAGTGTGAAACACACCTGCTGCACATCACACAGTGCCTTCTTGTACACGCACTTGCTGTTTCTACGTTAATTTTTGTGAGCTTTGAGCAATTGAAACAGAAACTGACCAACAAAAAAGTAAATCAACCCATCCAAATCCAAGTATTGCATAAGAATTGAATATATTCACTTGTCTCGATGTGGTTGTGCACCGGAGACAAGAGAAAATTGCTCTCAGGAAATTGCACTTCTGGAGACCTGAGGAGGAAGTTCAATTCCAGAGAAAAACAACCTCATTATTCAAACTAACATCTTCAAAAGGCCTCTTTTGAAGCAAGAAAACTAACGGGACAGAGCAAAGAACGGGCTGAGCAGGGCCAGGCTGCCAAAAAGCTGGATTGTTTCTGATAAAGACGGAGGGCCTCAGCATCCGATAGAGCAAACACTCCAGAGCTGTTTAATGTACCCATGCATGCATGCAGCCAAATTAATCAGAGTTCTGTTCTCTTGGAAATGATGCTCCGCGTGGGGAAACTGGGCTTTTAGGTTAGGAGCTATCCAACGCTGCACAACTGAACTGAGGATGAATCCAACGGCAAGGGCGCTTGCGAAGACTGCTATCCAGCCAGGGCATCCTTCCTTCACCAGCTCCCAGCTCTGAGTTCTTGCACCACAAGGAACCCAGAGGGAAGCTCGGCCCTTGACCTGCAAGTCCGGCTCCAGCGTTCCTAGAGGCCAAAGGGCGCTCTCTCTTTCCACCCGTTTCAAAGTCAGCACAGAGACTCTTCAGCCCTCACCCCGACGGGTGCGGGACCGTGTCTGTGAAGGCACAGCACCTGCTCTCCAGGCCGAACGTCTCTGGTTCAGCTCCCGGTCTCTGCAACCCAGGAGAACCACTGCCGGTAATGGAAGACGTTACTGAACAGATGGAGCCAAGGTCTGACTCAGTTTAAGGCAGATTCCTACATTTCGTTTTTCAATGAACACTTAACCAGAACAATCAGAGCAAGAATCTCTCCCTGTTTTCATTTGGAACCGTAAGGACTAGAATCTCTCCCTGATTTCATTCGGAACCATAAGGACTAGAATCTCTCCCTGTTTTCATTCAGAACCACCAGGACTAGAATCCTACTCAATTTTAGGGAAAGCAGAGTAGCATAGAACACTTTGCCTACCAGACCTCCCATGCCCGATTCCTGGAATTTCCTGGTAGGGCTGCAAAGGATTCCCAGCTAAATCCCAAATTGCCGTTGCCAATCAGTACAGGCGATACGGAGATGGATGGACCGAGGGCTTGACTCGGAATAAGGCAGCCGCCGCTGCGTCGCGCTAGCAGCGCCACATCCGACCAAGGTATCCTGCCCGTCCCTCTGGCCCCGATCCCTTCTCAGTGCCCACGGGTTTTAGGACCCTCCAGCCCCCGGCTGCAAAGCCACAGAACCGCTGCGACTCACGATCAGGACGAACACCCCCAGGAGCTCCGCCAGGCACTGCCGGGCCAGGAGGCTGCGGAGCCGGAGGCAGGCCCGGGCCTTGGCCAGCAAGCGGGTGTAGGCCATTGCCAGCTGGCTGGGGAGGAAGCAGGCTTGGTGGCGAAAAGAGCCTGCCAGGGGCAGCTGAGCCTTATATGCGTGTGCTGGAGAGCGTCACTCATTTGCTACCAGTGATAACACATTATCCTCTGCGGAAGGCTTGCCGCTCGCCCGGGTGAGTTATGGGAGGGCAAAAGGACACAGTGCGGAGCGACTCCCTCCCCAGAGCGGCCGGGAGCGTGGCCAAGGTACGCCGATGCTGCGCTCCGCTCCGCTCCCGGCCCCGGAGCCGTGACCCCTGGAGTGCACCGCAGCACACGGCCGGCTCGCGAGGATGCTGCTGCGTGGCGAGGCCCCGCCTGAACTTTGCACGGTTGGCCCCAGGCGGCTTACGGAGCCGCCCTTCACCCTCACAACAACCCTGCAGGGTAGGTTAGGCTGAGAGGGGGAGACTGGCCTGAAGGAAAAGGGAAAATTAAAAGGGTTTGGCTTGGTTACCTGGAGGAGCGTCTCCTTCCATATGTGCCCGCCCGCCCCTTAAGATCCGGGGCAGACGCCCTTCTCCGGGTGCTTCCCTGAAGGAGATTAGGAGGGTGGCTACCCGGAGAAGGGCCTTCTCTGTGGTGGCTCCCCGATTGTGGAATTCGCTCCCCAGAGAGGTTTGCCGGGCGCCGTCACTTTATTCCTTTTGATGCCAGGCAAAACCCTTTTTATTTTCCCAACGTTTTAAGACCCGACTATTTTAATTGGGGTTTTTATTATTAGTTGAATTTTTAGGATGCCTGTTTTAATTTTTTTACATTTTGCATTGTTGAACCATCCCAAGACTTCAGTAATGGGACATTCTAGAAAAGTTTTAAATAAATGAATAAGTGACCCCCCCCCCCTCAAGCTTTCCTGCTGAGTTGAGACTCGAGCCCGGATCGCCTCGATCCCAGTGATGCAGGGAAGGACGTTGTGTGTTTGTCCTTTGCTGCTGCTGCCAGACACAAACCCTGGTCTTTGTTTCTACCAATTACCAATCCTTTATACATGTTGGCTTCTTTTATGTCTGTTTAAAAGGTAATTTAAATACCACAGAATTGCTGAGGGGAGGAGGGCCTCGCTGAGTCGAGAGAAGGTCAGAAGGGCTTCCGATCGGTTTAATGCAGCCCTCTTTGACCCTCCAGATGTTTGGGGCCACAGCAGCCTGCATCCCCGACAACTGACTGTGCTGAGTGGGGATGATGGGATCAGAAGTCTAAAACCTCCCGAGGGAAAGCTGTAGATGATGGGAACGGCAGCCCAGCTCATCTGGAAAGTCTGGTGCAAGAGAGCAATGTGATTCCTTTGCTTTAAAAATGCTTCCTTACAAAATCTCCATGATTTTTTTTCCTGCCGACAGTGGGATGGATGGGGTGCAGCCCCTGGGGGTTCTGGCAGGAGGGCAAAGCTGCCTCCTTGATCCCCAGAAGTGACCTGACCCTATTTTGGGAGGAAATGACTGGCAAGGGGTTTCCCCCTCGACCCCGCTGGGCATCAAGCAAGTACACAGGCAACCCTCCAGCATAAATATAGATTTTTATTGCTTGCATCTTTCTGGTGATGCGAGGCCTTCTCAGAAGACAGAGGAGGGAGCATTGTTGGAAGCTGCAAGCAGAGGGGTTTGGTGTGAAAAGACCTGCAAAAAGGAAAGACGAAAAAGAGTGTGTGAAGCGGAGGAGAATCCACACAGTGCACTCGTCGCCTTGCCCAGCCTTGCTGGGAAAGCTCTGGGCAGAGTTGGCCGGGTCCCCAGTGGGGTGGACCAGGAGGAACCCCAAGGGTGCCCTTAACACTCTCAGTTCTGGAAAGCTGGGCTCCTCCTGATACTTCTGGGCTACAACTGCTATCATCTCCGGTGCTTGGCCAAGCTAGCTGGGGATGATGGGAGTTGGGAGCCTAACAACTTCTGGAAAGCCACAAGCTCCCTGGCCTTGCCCAGAAGCCTTTGCAACACATGGGAATACACTGATGGGAAACAGAAAGCTCAGAAAGAATGACTGCTGGAGGCTGTAGGAAACTCCTCTACCCTCCTCGACACCTCACCTCTAGTGCTACTCACCAGCCAAGACTACCGGCTTGAGAACCAGCGGCGGAAGAAGGTATCCAGGATCGACCAGGAGTCACTCATATCCTCTCTGTGGCGCGAGTCGAAGGGCAACACATCAGCTGTGAACAGAATTGCCCTGTTAGTTCCCGGTACAATTCTCGCTTCCTACACGCCAATATTGCAATCGTAGCTTGAGAAACCTCACCAGGCTCACGAGGAACTTGACTTGCTATTTCTAAAACCCAAGAATATAAAGAAAGCTGCTAGCCTCAGAAATTCTGTACAGGCATTCTGTACTCAGCAAGCATACTGAGATTTCACCAGCCATAGCTCCTGCACTCCTGTATCTGCAGCAATAAGGACTAGAAACTTAAATGGGTTTTTAAAAGAAAGAGAAAAAAAATCCCGAGATACTGTGGATGTTGCTTTCTGCACCTGAAAAGGGGAGTCTGTATCTATGCTATTTTGCCAAACAAAGCGCACATTCTTACAAGTCTATATTTGCAGCAATGAGAACTAGGAAAGGAAGGAAGGAAGGAAGGAAGGAAGGAAGGACGACAGACAGACAGATGGACAGTCTCTCTGTCTCTCTGTGTGCTTGGAATCTAATTTTTTATCTGAGATTTCAGCAAGCACTGTCTATATTTTCCCATTAACTATAAGTTTTGACTGGGAAGCATGAAGACCAGAAACATTGTTTGAGAAAAATGAAAGCTGGGATCTGCAGACTTCTGCAGAATCTGTGCTCCTTTCCCTCCCTCCTCACCTGGACTGCCCTGCTGGCCACTGCCACGCTCGCCTCCACCCCTGCGGGTGACGACCGTCTCCTCCCGGCCCTGGCTGTCCCGCACGGTCCGACGTTCCTCAATAGTCTGAGGAAGCAAAACAGAGCGGCTGAAGAGCGGCTGAGATTTAGGGCAGGTCTCTGGGGTATATTTTGCAGCATGGTGTTGAAGAAGGTGGACTGCCCAGGATCCGGGGGTAAGACAGGCTTCCAGAAGTTCATGTGGCAATGAACCACCCTTGAGTGGATCACCTGGGAGACCCTCTGGGTCTGGGAATGTGTTGGGCTTGGAGAGAAAATATCTAGGATTTGTAAGAGGTGTTGCCTCTACAGCTGTTTGTTTAAGCCAGAATAGTTCTGGTCACAAATTTAGCAATGTGGCGAATTATTCAAAGAGAAGGGGAGACCAGCATTAAAGAGATGCCTGCACCTTCCTCAGCATGAGGACCAGAAACATAGTCCTTAAAAAGAGATGACCTATTCAGATCCTCGAGTGTTAAGTGCTGCTTCCTTTTCCCTGATCATAGAAAACTGGACCCGGTCCTACTCTGATGCCTAAGCAGGTACCTGCTTCTACCCTCAGTCCCATGAGGACTAGAAATTTGACGTTTTCTAGGGTGAAAATGCAAGCCAACGTTCCCACAATCTTGTCAAAACTCCTGGAGTCTGCTAGGGGTTCCATTTTATGATTCATAGCAGAAAAATAATCAACTCTTTCCTGCATGTCAGAAACTAGTTTTGTTGTCCTCAACATTTTATTCTCACAACAACCCTGTGAGGTAGGTTGGGCTGAGAGTCAATGACTGGCAAAAGTCAGCCACTGAGTTCCATGGCCAAGCGGGGACTAGAACCTTGATCTTCCCAGCCCCAGCCCAGCACTCTAACCACTATACAACACTGTCTCTCCAGAGTATACAAACATACACTTTTGCCTCCCAGAATCCCTTGCACTCACTCCATCTGGCGCTATCACTTTGGTGACGGAGACGCTTTTGAAATAAGACCGAGGTTGGGCTGGCGGAAGAACAGTCTCAAGGCCTTCGGACGTGACATGAGAATCCAAATCTATGAAGGAGGCAAAATTCAGCAGGTCAAAGCAGCTTTTCTTAGACAGGATTTGTTCTTTAAACCAAACAGATTAAACTACCTGGAGGCAAGAAAAGAGGGAGAGGTGTTTCCCCTTGGTTCTGAAACACTAAGGACTAGAAAACATAATTGTTCTCCCCCAGAGACTCACGAGAGGAAGAGATATACCTGAACACAGAGGGATTCTTCCCAAACAGAACATGAAAATTCTCACATCGCATAGCACATTTCCACACCTGTAGGCTAAGGACCCCCCCCGCCCCCCGCTTAAAGCCTTATGGTCCATTTATTTATTAAATTTATATGCCACCTTTTCTCTTACAAAGCACTCAAAGTGGCTGACATCATTCTCCTCCTCCTGCTCTCAGTCTTATCCCCACAACAACAACAACCCTGTGAGGTAGGCTGGGCTGAGAGTCTGTGACTGGCCCAAAGTCACCCGGTTGGCTCCGTGGCTGAGCCAGTTACAGAGAGCCTGGATGGTCTGGAAGGACCGACGTCTGCGGCTCAGCTGATCTTTTGCCCCAGACGACAAGCTCACTCAAGCTCACCCGGATGCGTGGGCCTGCCTCTCACCTCTGTCCTCCTTGGAGGTGTTCGTCACATCTTCAGCGGCTTGCTGTGAAAGAGAGAAAAAGCAGGCAGTCCATCACCGTGAAGCTCATGGAGTGACTTTGGGCCAGTCACGGACCCTCAGCCTGAACCACCTCGCAAGGCTGTTGTGAGGAAGCCAGTGGAGAGAGAGACTCCGGAAGCCATCTTGGCTTCCCTGCAGGGAAAAGTCACAAGCTGCGGTGTCTGAGCAGACACAAGGGCCACCCTGCACAGAGCACGTTGCAGTAATCGAATCGCCAGGTTAGCATGCATCAATCGATGTGAGGAACCCTTCCAAAATGATCCCCCACAACCTGCTGAGAAAGCAGAAACCTAATCCATATTGTACCCTCCAAAATTCTACCATTTATTTATTTATTTATTTTTGTGTTTATATCCTGCCTTTTTCCTAGGGCTCAAGGCAGCTTACATCTCCTCCATCTTATCCCCACAACAACAACCTTGTCAGGTAGGCTGGGCTGAGAGGCTGTGACTGGCCCAAAGCCACCTGGTTGGCTCCATGGCTGAGCGGGGACCAGAACCCAGATTGCCTGAGTCCCAGTCCCAGGCTCTTCACCACGACGCCACACTGGCTCACATAATGCGCATTAGAGGTAGAAAGAGCTGAGGAAAAGCCCGTGCTCTTTTTCACATGGGTCCCTTTTATTTGGGATGCGTCTGAAGACAACTCTGCCCCAAACAAAGGTGAAAGATCGACCGAGACAGCCCCGGATTCTACGTACTACATACCCCTTGGAAGGGGTGCAAAGGTCTCCTCTCCGGAGCGGCAGGATCGGAGCCATCCTCTAAGGCTCTGCGGCTGAACCGCTGACTGTCCGGGTATTTGAGCATGGAATCCCGCAGGGCTTGCCTCTTCTCCAGAGGGCGGTCAGCCGGCGGGGGGGCCTCCACTCCAGGGAACTCTGCCAAGAGAAGAGGAGGAGACACCAGTAGCTCAGCTATGGATGCACTGAAGCACCTTAACTCTCCTCCATGGCCCGTTTGAGAAACGGCCGTGCTTTCCATAGCAGGGCAGCCTTGCGCGCCAACCTCCCTGGGTCAGTCCTCAGGTGTGTGCTCAGGTGTGTGTTCAGCTTCGCTTTGGCCAACAGCGAACTCCTGTCATGGCAGTTCAGCTTTCTGAGTCGAAGCACCTTCCCTGGTGGCTTGATTGCAAGTGGCTTGCAGGTGCCGTTCCTCTGTGATTTAGCCAGGACATCTTTGCTGAACCTGAGCGGCCAAGAACGACCCAAGTGGCCCTGATGCCAAAGCTGCTCGGTAGCGAAGCGTTAACAAAATGACCTTACTTTTGACTGAATGTGGAATCAAATAGGTCCAATTGTACTTTAGGGAGATGGGAAGACGTTGGCCCTGCTATTCAACCTGAAAACAGGGAATGTTGTTACTCCTTAATATATATAATTTTAGAAACACCAGTCAAATTAAATGTAAAAATATCCTTTGTATGAAATTAGATTTTTGTTATTGTTTCCTTCCTGTGCTGAATAAACAATAAGGAACATGGGATAGGATGGCCACATTTCAACCTACATGTTCTCAAAATATCCCTCCCACCTTTCTGATACCTCTGATTTCATGTCTGTGGTTAGTAAAATCTCAGGATTGGACAAATACCAGAGTTTTGCAGGGATGCAGAAACATTGCAGAGTTGGCCACAGAATTCAGCTTTCAATTAAAAGCAACAATAAAAGTTTCTAGCCCTTATGGATGTTCCATGCGGCAACCCTTGGACACCTATGATGACCCTTGATCACCTCCCGACCTGAGTCCCCAGGCAACTGCAGAGCACCTTGCCGCCTACCAAACGGATGCAAGGGCAAACTCCTTGCCCCCATCTCACTAAACAGATCGTTAAAATCCTGGAAGAGCTCATCAAAGCCAAAGCTGTCATGGAAGCGCATCCCTCCTGGGCCAAAAGTGAATCCAAATGCAAAGTCATCAGAGCGTCTTGCCCCAAAGGAGGGGATCTCATCCTCATCCTCCTCATCCTCATCCTCATCATCCCGTGTGATTCCCCCAAAGAAGGGGTCTCGGGGCCTGTGAGAGAAAAAGAGAAGACAAATAGGGAAGTAGTTCCAGTGGCTAAAGGAGGGCAACAATCGCCTGAAGATCCTGAAAAATTGAGGAATGAACTTCTGGCAAGTGATGATGCAGACATTCTGCTAGACAAGTTTTCTCAGCGGCTTAGTACCAGGCGAATAGACAGACATTCTGATCCCGTATGCGTTCATTCTGAAATAAGTGCTATTATGTACCATGAGATTTGATCCCTCATGAAATGTGCACAGTCCCATATGCTGTGGGCTGGTATAGAAATAAAACCAATAAGGAGCATGTTTACAAGAGAGTAAGCACCACTGAACCCAACAGGACCAACTCCTGTGCAAACAGAAATCATATTTGCACAGCAAAATTCCTTGATACAAAGCAAAGAGCATGTATTTCCACTGAGATCTAATTCACCAGCTGCTGTTACGAAATTTTAGCTTTAGCCAAGCTTCCGGCTAGAAACAAGGTGTTTACTAACACAGCTTGGGATCAGATAAACAGGAAAAACTGCTCTCTATTTTAGTAGTTATCCTAATATAGTCTTCTCCTCCAGTTGTATCAGACACTTCCCACTGCATTGGCATTGCTGACTGGGCATGATGTGAGCTGCAATATAACACATCTGGAAGGGGCCAGGTCGGCCTAGGCTGTTGTACTGAAGTGGCCAGGGAGGCATCTGCGCAAAATCCCCAATTTTCCACGAAAGCAAGCATCATAAGATCCTCCTTCAACATGGTCGTTGCAAAATTACATTTTAAAGAGCAAAAAGTTAGCCACTTGAAATCATTTCGAGTATTGATAGAGAGGAGAAATCCGGGCAGGTAGACTGCACAGAATACAGTGGGCTTCCCCAACCTGGTGCCCTCCGGATGTGCTGGCCTGGGAGTTGTAGGCCAATACATCTGTCTGGTGCATGCCAGATGGAGGAAGGCTTGGTGGAGGTGCGGGTGATGCCGGTGGCAGGCAGAGATTCAACCGATGAAGCTTCAAATCCGCCTTGGAGCAACGAGGGACAAAGCTGTGCCGGTGGGATTTCTGCCTGCCACCCCCGTTCTTTGAAAGGCTGCTAGGGTGAAGAAAATGGGCGCAGTCCGCGCACGCCCCTCAGTGCAAGGCGGGATGGCCCTCTGAGGGGGCGGCCACCCTCATCTCTCACCTCCGCTCCCCGCGGAAGCCGAAGAAACCCCGGAACAGGTCGTAGAGGCTCATTCCACGGCAGTCGTAAAGCGACGACGCCCGCTCCTTCCCCTTCCGCCACCCTGCCGCGAAACGATCTGTTCCCCGGATGCCGTAAGGCAAACCCGCCTTCACGACGTCCTGGAGGTTGCGCGATCAACAACGCATAGATGTATGAAATGAGGAAGAAGTGCCCATTACAGGCGACTCGCCGGATTCCATCAAACTTTTTTTTTTTTTTAATGCGACTGTAAACTACTGATGGAACTGATCAGACAGTCGGAATTGTATTTATTTATAGCTCAGTCTGATACGTTCACCTTCCCGGAGCAGATGCGCTGGACTGCAACGTCCATCGTTTCTAGAGAGCACTGTTTGAAGGAGATTTAGTCCAACCTATGGAATTTCTGAATTTCTTGGCAGGTGTGTACAGACTGCAACCTTAAAGCTGTCTGAATGTTGCAAACAGGTTTCTAAGAAGTCCGTTTTGCCCAGAGGGATTCTTTAGTCCTGGCCTGAGATGTAGCTGAAGAATCTCGTGGTTCCGTTGTCTCTGCTCACAACTGGGAGCTCACTCAGTCTCACTCCCTGCCACTCTGAAAGCGATCCTAAGGAACTGAGTCTTAGCAACAAGGCCTTAAGTTTGCAACACTCTCCAAAACTGGAAGTTTCCATCATGCAGGATGGACAGCTGACCAACGGAGGGCCCCGAATATGGCATTTGTCAGGAAGTGCAGTAATTCGCCTGGAGAGTCTTACTGGACTATTAGTGCAGGATACAGGTTTAATAAGCAAGTCCTACTTGCGGCATGCAAAGAATTGTCTCTCTCTCTCGATGCTCCAGCCAGTGTCAAAGGCAAGCCGTTGTCAGATGCAGGAGGCACTGCGTGGTGTGCTCTGTAGCTGAACGATGCCGTCATCTGTAGCCACCTCTGGGTCCAGGCTCAGGTGGAAGAGGGAGGGAGCACTTGGCATCATGGAGGGTCTCCTTCCCGTGGCTCCAAAGGATGAAGACTCATTGCTAAACCACGAAGACGGAACGATCCCTTTTGGTTTGAATCTGGGGCAACACATCCCTCATCTGGTATTTACCGCTATTCACATGGGCACTGCACACAAAGGCCACTTTGGGCCAGGAAGACCCCACAGGAAAGATTTGGGAGCAGTGCCTAACGGGAGGACCTAGGAACAGGAAGGCCCACCAGGCACTTCCTTGGTGGAGACTCCTCCTGCACTGCCGTATGACTGTCTGAATAGATCCAACTGTGACCATTAGATGCATTTGGGGAACCCGTAAGTGGGATAATTAATAAGTGAGCTTGTGTGTGTGTGTGTGTGTGTGTGTGTGTGAGAGAGTGTGTGTTGGTATAACTTTTCCCATATTGGTATTTCATGGCTTCTCTCCTCTGCTTCCGTAACATTTCATCCTGTGCAGCCACCCCATATCATGAGGACTAGTCTCACCTGTAAGAGGAATAGATGTCAATCTGGTTCCTAAGTATGAACAGGAGTGAGATAGGGAAGAATTCAAGACGGTGGACTTGACCTCCTATCTTTGGTATTCTTTTTAAATATTTGCATGTGAAATGAGAGCTTGAAACTTCAACTTGGGGCTTAAGAGCCCAGCCGAGAAACCAATTTTCCACATCCTGCTTTCAGGCCTCAGCTCATACCTCTTATCTAGACAGATTCCTTCTTCCACAGAAAAGGACTGAGGACACCAGGATGGACTCTGATCCCTTCCCCCTCCCCTCACCAAAAACGTCCCCAAATAATTCAGATTTCTGAATTGAGCCTTGTACGAGCATTCTCAGCACTTGCAAAAGTTTGGAAAGTGGGAACCTTGTGCCCACGAACTTACAAAGTCGTAATTCACCGACGGGCTTCAGAGAGCAGCAAGGCCAAGCCACGTCCATCTCCAGGACTGTGGCCCCCACTGTCCCATTGCACACAGCCCTGACGCACAGAACTATTCCTAATCGTTCATTCCAAGAGAGAGGCAAATGGCAGTCCTTGCGGCCTGGTGCCCTCCAGGTGTACTGGACTTCAGCTCCCAGCATCCCTGTCCGGCCCATCTCACAGGCGGCACGTTGGATGGAGACAGTTAGCTCCCCCTGTGTCACTGGGGAGCTGAACAAAAGATGCTCTCAAATGGCAGGCATGAACAGGAAAAAGGCGAGGCCCAGAAGACAGAGTGGGGTTTTCATTTTTATATACAAGACACATTTATCCATTAAATTTAGAACACAGTACAAAAAAACACTTCAACTAATTAATCTTACAACGCGGTTCATATCAATTACTGCTCTTATTCCTAATAATAAAGGGCGGGGCATTGTTGGGGGGTGGGGGGGGATTCCAGGTGTTGACTCCTTTGGATCCGCTGAGCGGTACTTTTTTGGGGGGGGCGGGGGAGAGAAGTAAAGGAGTAGAAAAAAAGAAAACAAAAGGCCGCTACAGCTGAATAGCTTGTAACGTGAATGAATGCAGAAAAAACCAAAAAGAGAGGAATTGGCAGGGCAGGAGGGGGGGGCGGGGAGAGAAGATACAAATTCTATATTACATACAATAGCAGGGGAAAGGTGGCTGGGGGAGACCGCACAGCCCAGTCCCGCTGGCCAGGTTTGCCGGGGACGCCAGGGCCGTGCCGAGAGCGGGGTAGCTCTTCTCCCGGGGGGTGGGGGGTCCGTCCTTCTTGGTCGGGTCGCGGTCGTTCTTCTGCCCGCCTCCTGGTTGAAGTGTGGGGCTGCCTCAAAGCCCCTCAGTTGGCGCCCCAGTTGTAGCTGTTGTAGGCGGATTTGCTGGCCTGCGATTTCTGGGGGATGGAAGTGCCTTGGCTGCGCTGGCCAGTGCCGCTCTGCGGGGCGGGAGAAGCGGGGAGAACAAAAGAGGGAAGCGGAGGGAAGAGAGAGACAGCGGTTGAAGCTCTGCCCGTCCCGCTTTAGGCCTTGTTCCGAGAAAGCTGACCGACAGCAGAAGCCGCAGGGAAGGTGCCGAGCTTTGGTGCCGAGCGATTCACACACACGATTCAGCTCGACAGAAACGCTGCTTTGCTCACGCCCACCAGCCAGGCCTCTGGCCAACTCGCCGCCCTCCCTGTTGCCTCCTTGCTGGGCACAGGGCAGCTAACCATCAGGCTCACAGGATCTACGTCTGTCTGTCTGTCTGTCTGTCTGGCTTTTTCCCTCTTCTTTTGCTCAAACTGAGCACAGCCACGTGCCCTGTCGTGGTTTTGGCTTTGTACTCGTAGCACAGGGCAGGCACAAGACAGCTCAGGCGGGAAACTGATGGCACCCCAGGAGCCTTGCAGTGCAGTGACCAACTTTAAGCAGGACGGATCTACATCCGGGTGGTTCAAGATCAGCCATTCGAACAGCTGACGAGGGAGTTGTGAAAACCCCTCCACTGCTGCCATGAGACTGGGAAACCCCTGGCCGCCTCCTAGGAGCAATCCTGCCCTGGCCAGGAGATCCTCAATCTACCTTCTGCCACACCTGCTCTAGAGGAAAGATCCTGGATGATAACATCAACTGTAGCATGATCCTGCACTGTTCCTTTTATGGAGATTTGAATTGCCCATCTCTTTGGAAGCCAATCTTGGTTGAAAAGCAGGGGACAATGAATGAATGAATGAATGAATGAATGAATGAATGAATGAATGAATGTATGTGCAGGGTATCCAAATCCACGTGGGAAGGAAGTTCAAAAAACTAACACTCTACGACACGTCGTCCTCTGAGACAGTGTCAAGTGACGGTCTAATGATCTCCTCCTCTAAACCAGTGGACCTGGGTTCTAGTTTTCTGCTGCAGGGACATCCAAACTGCACGGCCAGAGTTTAGTGGGGTGAGTACGGCGCCTTGCAATGTGTGATGTTATGACTGGTCGGGACACCGATTCAGCAGAGGGCCGCGGTGTCCAAGGGGTGACGGACTGCATGCCCCTGCCCCATACGGCTGAAGCCAGCTGCCCCGAGCCTGGGCAAGCCATGCTGATTGGCTTCCCAGACTTCCTGCTTTTGCGTGGTTCCTCCTGGCGAGCCACAGCAGCGATGCCTGCACAGCCCCAGAACCAAGTGAGCGACAGGGGGCGAACTATCTGCACAGCGTCCACCCTGGGTGTGGGTTCTGCCTGTGCTTGCGTTGCCATGCATGCCAGCCTCTGGGGCAACGCACTGCATGCTACCAGGGCAGCAGGGTGGGTGCAAGAAGGGACGCCTCCGAGAGTTGCGTTACCTGGTCCTCCTGCTGGCGTTGGAAGTACAGAATCGACTGCCAGTGTTTGGGAAGGTGGAGGCGGGCCGAGGATATGGAAAATATAAGGATACATTATGGCAACCCCCCTGGACCCAAGAGTGCAAGGAGAAGCTTGAGGGTGGAGCATACCAAGTCTGAGGAAAGGCAGGGGGCACTCTCCGGACAGACTGGGTATGACCCAGCGATGGGGGTGGGGGGGCAAGAGCGTCTTCAGTGACCCCAGGGGTCTTCCCCGTGTCTGCGTGTGCTGCATCCGTCATCCGTGTCTCCACGCTAAGGGGGCTGGAGGAGGAAGTGGGACCACGGGACAGCAGGCGAGCGTGTCCGGGAGGGAATGTCGGGGGCCCCCGCTTACCTGCCCGTCCTGCTGCAGGTGGTGGTGCAAGATCTGGGAGTGGGCCTGCTGGTGCGGCGTCAGGATGTGCATGAACGGGGCTGGTGGATATGCGGCAGCCGTGGCAGGGTTGATGGGGCCGCTCCCACCCAGTGCTGACGGCAGGTTGAACGAGGCCGCCGGAGTCCCGGTGTGAAATCCCTGCTTTTCAAAAGACTGCTGCAGGAGCAGAGAAGAGTATTTAGGCTGGGGAAGGGAAACGGACACAGGATCTCTCCTTCCTCCCTCCCATACACACAGCATCAGAGCTACATTTCAAAACCTTTATGTGGTTTGCAGCTAAAGAGTTCAGCGGTTGCTGAAGGTCTTCCTCTCTCAGAGATTCCGACCTTTAGCTTTTTAAATATAAGAAGGAAGCCTTCCACCTGCTGTTTTGGGTAGTAATTTTGACTGGGAATTAATTATGTTATTATATATTTTCTTTTTTTTATCATTTTAGCCTGCACAGTAAACCAGCCTGGGGTAAATACTGGCCTGCTTTTCTCCCATGTCACAGCAACGTATTTTTTAAACCTGAGATTATTCAGAACAAGCAAGCATGCTGCTTTTATTATATCCACTCTGTATCATGCCAATAATTTTAGACGGATGGATGATCAACGGATGGGTAGAAGACAGATTCCCACTGTGAGTGGAAGTGGCTGTCGGAGTGAGCCAGCAGCTCTGCCTTTTCTATTTTCTGGTAAGCTGGACTGAAATGAGTTGTTTCATGACTTGTCAGGGGGGAGAGAAGACAGAATTCTGGGTTTGTCACTCCCGCTCCAGTAACAGCACCTATGTTCACCCTCGAGGATATAGGTTTAAAAAAAATACTCGGGGCTGTTGTGACTTATGAACCAGGCCTTTATGCGGAGCAGCATTATGAGCACATTGGCCAAAGCAAACCTGCTCTTCTTATGAACCCTACTCAAGATCTCGGATATGCCCTCCCGTCCTGGGGTTACCAAGAGAACTATTTCTAAGTGACTGACTGCTCAGCAACAGAGAAGACCAACCCACATCTCTACCGGGGCACAATTTCTCTTCTGGTCAGAAACGGCTGGCAAATAAATAGGCCAGCATGAGAGCTTGGAGAGATCTGTCTAATGCTCTCTGCATGGTTTGATTACAGTCAAAATATAAGCCATCTAACCACCTCCGTGCCGAGAAAATAGAGGGAGGGCCTGTGAGACACTGTGCTGGGCAAGCTGCGATTTGAGCCCAGGGCTCCCAGCGGCACACACAGCAGCACTAAGCAGCCCTGCTGCCTCGCTGCAATACCAACCTGCGTTTTGGAATAGACAGAGCCGGAGATGTCTGGCACTCCTGTATTACTGGATGTTACTGAAACGCCTGGGGAAAGTGGGGGGGAAATAGCCAGGTTAGCTACCTCAGCCAACACAGTACCTGTTAAAAGCAAGCTCCCTCCCAGTCAATTGTAATATAATGCATTTGTAGTATGCAACTCGGGGGGGGGGGGTGTTATTTGGAATCCTGCACTTGCCCACATCTTGCATCCATGTTTCTAGTCCTCATGAAGGCCAAACAGCAGTTCAACAAACAAGGTACCTATACACCGGGGGCTGCAGAGTTTAGCAGCAGCTCTTAGCAATCAGAGGGCGGGCTGAGCATGGAGAGCAGCTCCTCCACTCTATCCCACCCATTCACTTCCAGCCCCCGATGGGAACAGCTTCTTTGGAATGCTGACCCAGCTGAAGAGTTGGCCGTAGCTTTAAATAAATACCCCAAACCTGCTGCAAAGCAGCCTGCCCCCTGGCTAGTTTCCAACTTGAGGGAGGAAGATCTACGACACTAGGCCACAGGGTCAAGCCAAGGGGCACCTGGAGGGTGGGGGTGCCCACGGAGGTGCCGTTTAGCTGCCGCTCTGAGCCCTTAGTACACCTCCTCCATCTGCTTGAATACCTGCCCCATCCCCTTTAAAGCCCGCGGAGTCAGCAGCTGTTGCCACATCTGTTACTCTGCCACCTTAAGCAACGCATGACCGGGCGCTTTCCCACTGCCTGCCCGTTCTGTCGGATGCCTACAAACATCCACCAGAAGGGACACACGGCACCTCAGGGCAGCCTCCCTGCGCTCGGTGCTGGCTTGCAGCTCTGAGGCTCCTAGCCAGCAACGTGTGCGGAGGCCAGCAGAGTGCGGAAAGTGGCAACAGACTTCTGGCATAAGCCTTCGGAGGCATCCCTCTGCGCCAGTGAAGGCAAGACAGGTGTGGCGGAAACGGATGCGCCCACAAGAGGGTCTCAGTTCGCCTTGAAGGCCCTAAAAGCCCTTTCCTGCTCTTGCCGCCGCAGGCTAGCACGGTGGCCCTCCCTGGAAACGGTCCCCAAGTCAGAGTGCTTGGGAGAGGGAGGGAAGCCTCCACACGCAAGTGCCTCACTCCCGCATCCTCCCTCGGCCAGGTCCAGCCACGCCTCCTCTCCCCTGCTGCGTCCGCTCACCGGTGCTGTATCCGTGGGAGCCGTAGCCGCTGGGCTGCTGAAAGGGGGTGGCCGAAGCGTTGACGCTGACATTCACGCTATGCTGCTTGGAAGAAGTGGGAGCCACCTGGGGAAAGCAAAGGGCTGGGGAGTGAGCTGCGTGAGGGGCAGAGGCGGGGTCTGGATCCACTCCCGCCCCACAGCTCCACAGCAGGCCGGCACTCACGGGGAACACGGCTGGCCCGTACTGGAAGGTGCTAGGCAGCCCAGGGACTCCAGTATAGTACGGCAGGCTGGTGTAGCTGTAGCCTGGAGGCAGGGCTGGGTTGAGGAACGTCTGCTGGGTGGTGTGATGCGTTTGCGTCTGGTTCTGCTGCGGCTGCGCCAGTGTGGTGGCGGGCGCCGGGGAGGAGGCGTCACCGCGGCCAAACTTTGTGAGGTCACCTGGGAGGGGAGGACCAAGGGGGGGAGGAATGGAATGAGAACGCTGACCTGCTGCAGTCGCGACGCTCACACACTTGGGGTCGACGTTCAAGGGCGGGCGCTCATCACGACCGTCCCCAGAGCCACGACTTCTCACAAGGATCCGAGGGTTTTCGGCGGCTAGCAACACGCCAGGTGCTGCAGTTTCCTGCTCCAGCTGGAGCAGGGCTCTGGCACAGCAAACGGGCCTTCAGAGTCAATTCATGATCGAGCCAACCCAAAACGTGCTGCCCCACAGCAGGGGACCGTATCACGCTGCTGAGAAGATTCACCAGACAGACCCAGCCCAGTACTGTGAGGATCGCAGCTAAACTCAAGGAGGAACGGGAAAGCCTGAGATGGGAGACATCAACTAATTAAACGTCATGGGGTGCTTTGTCCTGACACCTCCAAGTGCCACTACACCACTTCAAGTGTGCTACTGCTCCAGGAAGCCTATTTCTCCAGAGGTACAACAGTAAGAGGCCAACAGCGATGAGAAAAAGGCACCCCCTCGGCGGGCTGAACCTCAGCCTGCTCTTCGTAGCTACAACCCTCCAGCTCCTTCCTTCCATTTTTGCACACTAGACTTTTTAGCCTCTGCAGCTTTCAGATGCTGCACACACACACACACACACACACCCCATTCCAAACTTCAAGGATTCATAGTTCTTAACCATTACGAATGAGATAGACAAGAGTTGAGGGGTAGCGGAGCATGTTCCCTTGCTGTATTATTCTACAAGGGAAAAACCATGTATTTTTCCAAATGAACTGGGTGTTGCAATTCACGTAATGGGCCAGTTTGCATGACACCAAAGTCCACTATGAATTTTTTAACCCATGGTGAGGCTGTGGTGTGCATGGCCATCATTCTGTATGTCACCCTGCTCAGGGGCTGTTACCTTGGATGAACCCAAGAAGCATGGGCTCCGTATGAAATGAATGGACCGTGCTAGATATGTGAGCTACTGACTTGTAACTATTTTAAAAGTAATGCAGAATAAGGCATTTTTAAAACCAGATTACATGTGCTTTGTTACTTGGTTTGTTAATCAAGCACTCTTGATTTAGAGTGTGCTGCCTCTCCAAATTAAATATCAGTTCAACTATTTTTGGTTACTGAAAAAAATCTCTTGAAGATAATTATGGCATGAAAAAGGTAATGCAGCATTTTTTAAAAAAGAAAAAACCTTTGTTCACTTACGGAACAATCCAGTGCATGTCTAGACAGAACACAGTCCTAGAGCTCCCAGTATGGCCCAGCTGGCTAGGGAGTGCTGGCAGTTGTAGGGCTCTGTTGGGTCTAAATGCACACAGGGCCGTGCCATAAATGGATATCAACCATCCACACAAAGCTCAGTCCTTTTAGGGCAGCAGAAACTTTTCTGAAAATTTGCTGCCCCCGCATCCCAATTCAAAAATGGACATAAAGTTTGTGCAAAGACAAGGAGCACATTAATTCTGCTCTGCCACCACATACGTGGCAAATATTTACATCTCTTGGAACTCTTCAGTCCCGTTGCAGAATTTCAGGCATGTGTGAACAGTGGCAGCACACAGATTATGAGCTTGTCTGTGCAGCTGAGGGGGAACTGCAACCACGGAAGGGCGGCTTGGGAGGTGAGGGCCAACATGTTTTTAGTATTAACATTTAACTTCTAAGGTTGTTTAAAGTTTCTTTTAAAAAGTTGCACACACATTTCTACATAAAAAGCATTTTCAGACCTGCGAACTTAATTGTGTAATCCTCACAAGAAATGGAAAACCCAGAAGTAGATGGGAACCCCACAAGCAGGACAGGAGTGTGATAGCTCCCTCCACCCATGCTCCCCAGCATCTGCTTTACATCCTGCCATCAGCGGAGATAATATATAGCCATGGACAGCCTTACGTCCTCCCTGATCATCTAACGCTTTTTAAAAGCATCTGAACTGACGGCTATCATGACATCGTGTGGGTAACAAATTTCACCATTTAATGTTGCATTGTATGAGACAAACCTCCGGTATTGTGAGAGAAGATCTCTCCTTATCTGCTTTTTCACCCTACTTGTCTTTTTGTACATCTCCCTCACTTGCCTTTTCTTCCAGCAACCCAGTCCTAGTTCTCATGACTTTTCTTCATAGAGAACCAGCTCTGGGCCCTTGATCATTCTGGTAGTCCTTTTCTGCTTGTGTGCCCCCTAAAAGCTTGCGGGGGTTCCAACACAGGTTTAGAAGCTGCCCTGCCCTGCCCTGCCACAGGGGTAGGACTCTGAAGAGCCCTGGATCAGACCAAAGTCCTCCTCAGCCCAACGCTATTCTCACAGGGGCCAACCAGATGCTGCAATGGGGCGCTCATAAGCAGATCATCAGCGTCACCGCACCCTCCCAACTCATGTTCCTGGCAAACGGGACACAGAGGGGTACAAGCCTTCAGTACTCGAGGTAACCAGCCATCGCAAGGCTAATTGCAACTCCTGGTAGCCATTATGCTCCATGTCTGGCCCTCCTTTAAAGCCAAGCTGGCGGCCAATGCTGCTGCATGTGGCACTGAATTCCAGTTTGTCTGTGCACGCACTCCGAGTCTGATCATTTAGGAATTCCCTTTACTTCCAAAAAGAAAAAGAAAAAAAAAAAAAAAGGCTGAATGCATATTGGTAAAGGAAGCCAATGGCAGAAAGGGAACCGGAAGTCTCTGGATGGCAGCTCCCACCAAGCACCACCAACATGGTTTGAAGGGCAAGGATAGTGGGAGGTCCTATCATCTGAAGGGCACTGGGTTGAAAAACGGACCCTGGATTGTTGTGTGGAGCCAATTCTTCCAAAACACAGTCTTCAAGGGTTGCAGGAAGAGATTGAGAGTAAGGAGGAAGGTTTGGAGTCTGCAGCTGAGCAGATGCCAAGCCCAGCAAAGTCTAAGATAAGGCAGGCAATCGCTGGCAACCCATTCCAGATACAGTGAGGTTTAAGGAGTGTACCAGTGTGCAAGGTGGCAGACCAAATATTGTAAAGCCCAGCGTCACGGTAAAGAGGACAGATCACCTGAGACATGTCAGATGCTCTGGGTGGCTTAAGCAGGAGGATCTGCCTTGAAGGCGTGGCTTACTCATTTCAGCTTAGAAGGAAGGTTTTGAGTTTGGAACCAACTTTTCATTAAGTTGCATTTCCTGATGGTCAGGATTCTAGCTGTGCTTCTTTGTTACTAACTTCTGCGATACTCTTCACCTGTCCTTTACAGCCAGCCTGGCTGTCAGCATTAACAGAATAAAGCCTTTAGTTAGAAAGACACTGTTGAATGGCACAGCGATACAAATGCAACCGACAAGATGCATAGAATTCTAGAGACAGATACACCAGCCTGATGGATGAATAACATTTCCTGGGGTACAGATTTAGCTCAAGCTCCTTCCAATCAGGACATAGCCATCTCCCTACCAGAATAAGGGTTGTTACTCAAGCTTGCGTCCCTTCCAGTCAGCTGGGTGGTCGGCGTGGGGAACGGGATGCTGTAGTAGTCCTGGAAGAGAGAGACAGGAGGAGAAATTCAAGCACATCTTGAATAGTTTTGCAAGGGACCGGAGATCAAGTTAATATGGACTATGCAATTCATCCTATTAAAGCAAGAGCCGAACAAAAAGGAAGACAGAAAAGCAGCAACCTTGTTCAAGAACTGGGCTTCCTTTATTAGTTATTGGCAAAATACAGTTCACACATCCAGAAATAGGGCATGTTTGTTTAAGGGATTGCAAATATTTATTTGTACACTCCATCATTTCAATTCTTGTTGCATTTAGAGTATTTCCATGTGATGCAGCTTGCTGTAAGAATTAAGTGTTACAAACCATGTAGACAAGGCAGAAAAACGTCATGTGCCGTTTTCCTACAATTGAAAGAAAGAAAGAAAGAAAGAAAGAAAGAAAGAAAGAAAGAAAGAAAGAAAGGGAGAAGGGGAATCTAACTCACCAACGGGAACCTTGTCTGAAGCATCTGTAGGTCATCATAGCCATAAACTTGTGGCTGCAAAAGAAAAAGCAGTTAGGAATGAAGAAGCACCACATTTTTAGATACTACAAGTGTCCTATGGGAAGCTATGCAGTATGTGAGTGTGAGTGTGCTAACGAACCATGATTTGTTAATCACGAGCACCACAGAAGGAGAGCCTATGGTTTGCTGTTGGGCTGTGAAGTCTGGAGTGCTCAAGCCATGGGCTGTCGTGACTTGCGCATGAATACAGAACTGTGGGTCGTTCGTGGCTTGTTGCACCAGGCAGTGGCCACCCGTGGTAGAGAAAGGCCTCATGCGAGCACCAAGCGTACAAGCCTGTGTCTGAGCTGGATGTTGCAAGCAGAAGCAGGATGGAGCGCTGCTTCGATTGCATCTGGTACCATCTCGGTTTGCTTTCCCATGCTCTGTCCCTCCTGCCAAGCTGCGGCTCAAAGAGCTTGGCAGGATCTACTGGCATGGCTCTCGTGGGTCCTGGGAGGTTGCCAAGCGAGGGCTACTCACTGGGTAGGCATGCAACAGCCCCGGGGCCATGATGTAGGGATTCGGCAGCAGCGGTGGCACTCCAGGGGGCAGGTTGGGAGGCGCCTTTCCTGGAGGAGGAAGGAAGAGTTACACCAGGCATCACACAGCACTCCCCTCTCACACGGATGGCGAGGGAGCTTGGAACGGTGAGAAGCAGTGACGTGCAGTGGTTAGAGCACTGGACTAGACTTGTGGAGCCCTGCGTTCAGATTTCCTCTTGGCCACAGAATCATAGAAATGGGCAGGACCGCCTCTGCCATGCAGGATGCAGCCACAGCATCCCTGGCAGACGGCTGGCCAGTCTGTTTCAACACCCGCGGCCAGCAAGAGCCCGCCAGCTTCCGAGTCACAGGGTGGGCTTTCCCCCCTCCACTGTTTAGGTAAGCTGCAGCTCACTGGGTTGGTTTTGGGTCGGTCACTGACTCTCAAGCCTAACCTACCTCACAGGGTGGTTATGAGGATAAAAACAGAGGAGGAAGAGGATCGCGTGCACTGCATTGGCCTCCCTGGAGGTCAAAAGCAGGACAGAAATGTTACAAATAAATATATGCAAAGGACGCTGCTGCTGAGTAACAGGGTGGACAGGGAGAGAACGGATCTCTGCAGGAAGGTTTCTGGGCCTCGAGAACCAGAGCGCCAGTCCCTGGGGTGGCTTGAGGGACTTCGGACAAGGGTCGTGCTCCGGAAGTCAAGTGCATGCTTTGCAGGCAGAGGGGCCCTGCGTCCTGCTGCTCTCCTCTCCCGGAAGCCCAGAGAGGGCTCTCCCCACCATGGTGCCCTCGGGCTGCGTTGGAGAACAACTGCTGGCAGCGCCAAAATCGCTTCAGGGTGCCTGCGTCTCTCTGCGCTGGACGTCTCCATGCTTGCAGGTTTTTATCATGTATTTTTAAGCATTTAAGCAGTCCAGAGTGTTTCGGCTGAATTGCACGGCAGAGAGGTGTTTTATTAGTCATTCAAATGACGTGAAATACAAGAGAAGGAAAACCCTCTGCAGCCCAACACATCCGGAGGGTACCAGGCCTGAGGAGACCGCCCTGGGGACCTGCTAGCAGTTAGGCCAGACTGTACGGAGTGAGATGAACCGAGGGTCTGAACTCTGCTTCCCCGTCCTATTTAAAAGCAGTCCTTCGAGTCTAAGTACAACGGATGGGAATCCAGACAGAACACAGAGCCGCAACAGGGGCAGTCTGAAATCCCTCTTTTCCCGCCCACGCTGCAGCCGCGCCTGGCAGTGTGGAGAAGGCACCTGACGTGGTGGCCACCGAGCTGCGGGTCGTGGCCGTCACGGTGGAGTTGCTGCTGAGGCTGAGGCCCAGGCTGCTGACGCTGCTGAGGCTCGACGAGGCGCTGACCGCTGGCGGTGCAGCTGAGACGGTACTGGAGGAGGTGGAGAAAGTGCTTGCGGAAGAATGGAGCCCGGCTTCGCTCTCCACGCTGGTGTGCTGCAGGCAAACAAGAACACAAGGGGCAGGACGAGTGAGGAGAGCGCCCAGGTCCTGAAAGCGGCGGCGGCGGCTGCGGGGAGCAGCCGGGAAGCCCCCGACCGTACGTGTCAGAGCACTGCAGTTCAGCCAGCCACTCTGGGGTCTGGCCGCATCTGGTTGCGGCTCAGTGTTGATCTGGCATGCCCATCACCTCTGAGTAGCTACTGGCCGAGCTAGGCAGGGACTGGGAGGGCATGCCTTTCGCCGGCACCTGGTCAGGCGGCAGCCATGAGCATCGAGCCAGACTCTGCACCAGCAGCAGGATTGTGACTTGCGCAAGGCTCGGATGATGGCTAGCATTTGTTTTTAGCAAGACAACACCTTTCCATTCAGGCATCTCTGCTGTTTCGGAGGCAAAATGCTCTTGCCCACTTAATAGTCTACAGTGCAGCATAAGCATAACTTCTGCATGTTTTACATGTTATATGGAAAACAAAAACTGTGTGACTTGCTTTATCAAGGCAGTCACTTTATTGTGTTGGTCTGGAAGGGCAATTCCAAGGGCAGAGTAGGAGCATGTGTCCCTCCTACAGATTAGGGACAAGAGAGCTCAAGGGTGGGGTGGGATGGGGTGTAATCCCTCAGAAGGTCCCGTTTTCCCTATTCTCCTGTTGGCATCCCAGCTTAGGCCTACAAAGACTTGTGACTCCCAAAGACTCGGCAGGCTTCCCTGAGCCTTGGTTCCTGGCAGCTTGAGCTTTAAGGCAGTACTTTTGGCCCCATCCACCTCTTTTCGGCTTTCTGCACCATCCCCTTCCTCACCTAAATTGCACGTATTGAGCAAGGTATCAGGCGTCCCATATGCAGGACGTTTACAGCAAAGCCTCCGCAGGCATGAGTTTACTGAGCAAAACTGGAATGCCAGGTGCCTGAAGTGATACTTCTTGCCAAATTAAATCATTTGGTACTACCGATAAAAGGGGTGAATGGATGTTGGTGTAACCCCATACCTCCACAGAAAACACCCTGCCAACAGAGAGAATGAACAAGTCCAAGAAGCTATTTTAAACTCAAAATCCTAGTTCATTATGATTAATACTTGTGTGAAGGAGAGCAAATATTTCTCTCTTTCAGCAGCCCATGAGATCAAAAGCTGCAGCTCAACAGCACAGAGACATGGCCTATAGAATCACGTTGGAGCTGTCAAGATGCTGAACGGTGGGGGTGGTAACAGAAATGGGAATAAGATTCCTACATCCCTGTTCTCATGGACCAAAGAGTGCTTTGTGGCAAGGGAAGCACCATCTTCCTGGGGGAAATCCTGTTCGCTGATAAAATGCAGGCAATGACTTCCTCTTAGAAAGCAGAGCAGAATCTCAGAATTATTTCCCAGAATGCAATTTCTCCTAGGTAAAAATGTACTCTTGTTCATGTAGAGAGGGTGAAGAGTATGAGCAGCTCCTTGCCCTGCATAACTCATAAAAGGGCACCAAAACTGTCTTAGTTTGCTCACATCAAGACAAACCCTGACCAAGCTTTCCCGGCACGGAAGACATCCAGGATCCCCGTGGACTTTCCCTTGTCCCATCAGGATGCTTACTCACCAGGAGAGTGGATGTTGACGTGCGGCCAGAGGAAGTGGAGGAGGACAGGCTGTTCTGTTGGGTTGGTAACGTGCTGCAGAAAGAGAAAGCCAATGGCGATCTATATTGTCAAAAGCTCAAGGTCTTTCTGGTTGTGGCCCCCGAGTGCGACCTCCACTCTTCCTTGGGATGATTCCAGTTTGGTCATGGCAAACAAATTCTCAAGCTGGATGCTCTTTTCCACTTTCTATCTACATTATATTCTGTGGTTGGAATTCTTTGCATGTTTAAAGAGAAAAAGGTCCTCCAACTCCAGGGGCACTGTGGGATTTCTCTGCCTAACATGGAACCTTACTTGTATTTTTTTCAGTGGAAAAAAATAAAGTATGTTTGGTTTTTAAGTTCCCTCTGCCAGTTTTGTTGAGCAACAGAAGCTAGCGTAAAATTCATCATATGAACATCTGCAGGGTGCCTTCAAGAGTAGCCTCTTGCTCTGCTTCTGTCATATGCAAGGTCAGCTGGAGAAGAGACAAGGCCTTCCCTGGACCATCGCTGGTCCTTCCACACATGATCTAGGCTAGCTTTTTATCTGTAGCCTGATGTTTCAGGTTGTTCTCTACACTGCATACAGCTTCTGCCTTCTGCTGTTTTTCCTACCCAATTCTTAGAATTCCCTTTCAATAAATGTTATATCATTGCTGCTTTAATTTTAATTCACATTTTTTACTCTCTTAGAGAAAGGGGATCTGAATAAGGAATGAAACACACTCAGGAAATGCAGAGATGCTGGTATTAGGTGCATTTTGAGGAGTTCGGCTTTAACTGGAAAATCAAGACTCTGACCAAAGTGAACGGTCAATTCAGTCTGGCAGCAGGGAGTGATCCTGGCTACGCTGCTGTGGGAACAAAGCTTCTGTCAGAGCAGTCCAGTTCTGGTAGCGGAAATGAATACCTGAGCTGTGTATGTGGTTCTGCCGAGAATACTATGCCTCCCTGAGCCGCCATTTTGCCCATGGTGCCAGTTCTGAAGCCGACCTTTGCCTTTTGGTGCCAGGGTTCAGGTAAAACATAGCAGCTCCCTGGAAGATTCAGTCTGCCTATCTTTGACTGCCTATCCTTGGCCATGAAAGGTGAGAGACGTGCACAACAAGAGGGAGGTGAAGTCAGTACCTGCTGTGCTGCGTGGTGGCCGTGCTGGGGAGCTCCTCGGTGTGGTTCAGGCTGCTGAGCACTGACGAGTGCTGGGTGGCCGTGGTAAGCAGGGATGTTGCAGACACAGTGTCACTGAGAGGGGCTGTGATGCTGGGGGCAGAGGGGGAGTCAGATTTCACAGTGGGGCCTGTGGAACCTGTGAAATGGGGCAGCAGGAGAACAAATATGTGTTAAAGGGATGCAGTATTTAAGGGATTCTCCCCACATTCAACGCAGGGTGGTTTGCTTTTAAAATACAATACAATAGAATAGGGGGGAAACCCCTAATGTTTACCTTTAAAAGCTAATAAAACAAAGAAAAGGTGAGCAATAGGAGCAGTTCAGTGATACAAGCACAAACTGATCACAAACTTGGTTTTGAGAAAGGGAGAAGAAAAAGACCCGGGGCCACTCCTTATAGACAGTCGTGTGAGTGCCAGACTGACATGGCTGGAGGGAACATTCAACAGATGAGGGACCAAGACTAAAAATGCCCATAGCTTGGAAGCAGGCCCTCTATGAAGAATCCCAGCCACGGCTGCAGAACAGTCCATCCGGGCTTCTTTGCAGGACCAAGCGAGGACCAACTTGACTTTCACACAGGAGACTCGGTGAAGAGGGCAGGCTCATGAGCCCTCTGTCCCGTTGCGTCTCCAGAGTACTGTCGTGGGGTAAATGTCCACACTGGCTCTTAAGCTCATTGCAAGAGCCCTGCCAGGTAGGCCAGTGTTACAGTCTTGAAGACGAGGGACTGAAGCAGAACGGCCGCCAGGGAACTCCAGGATCGAGAACCTTTCATTGGGGGATTCTGCATCCCACCGCTCTTGCCCTGGGCTGCTACTCCACATGCGTGTTCACAGTACTCAACAATTCTAAGCCTCTTGTTGTGCAAAAGGTGCCAGAGGTGGAGGGAAGGGCTGCCTCCGGTATCTCTTCTCCTGCCCTCCTGTCCCCAAGCAGGACTTACCCTCGGCTGTCTGCGTGGTCTGCAGCTGCGTGGGTGGCACCGTGCTGAAGCCATTCTAAGGAGAAGAGCGAAAGGAGAAGGCAAAGGTCAGCTTCAGAAACAAGGTTCAGTTGTTGAGCAGATTGAACTGCAAAGGTAAACTGAGCACATGAATAGAACATGGACAGAGTGCAACAGGAAGCACCCGGGCAAAACAAACCTTACCTTGGACTGGGTCAAGTCTTTCTGGGGTGAGGAGGAAATGGAGTTTGGGTATCGCCGGGTCTGAGTTGATCTCTGTTCATACAGGGGTCCCTGAGCACTGTTCTGGGAGGTATACGTTGCTGTGGGCATGGTACCACTCTGGTAACCCGACTCCTGGTTCTTATTGGACGAAATCGTGGACAGAGACTCGCTGGAGAAGGAGGGATGGGTGCAAATGCAGCATAAGCAAATAAAAAGTGACCAAGGTCTGGAAGGGCAGAATGACAGCTTGCCTATCTGAGCACGGGGGTTGTGGACCGGGCAATGGACGTTACCCTGAGAGCATGGCATTTGTCCATTTACAGCTCCGCCCCACCACCAAGCTACCCAAGGCAAGGCATGACTCTTCCCAGTGAATTGCATTTCAGCAACTTGTAAAAATGAGTTTGGTTGTTTGATTCATTTCTATACTATTAACCAAGATGGTTCCCTGGGCAGCTCACAAGATCGAAAAACAGAGACAAGCGCACTGGTGTACATGTACCTGCTAACAGGTCCAAGGTCATATCTATCTATCTATCTATCTATCTATCTATCTATCTATCTATCTCCTGCCTTTTTCCTCAAAGGGTTCAAGGCAGCTTACATCATTCTCCTCCTCCATCTTATCCCCACAACAGCAACCCTGTCAGGTAGGTTGGGCTGAGAGTCTGTGACTGGCCCAAAGTCACCCAGCTGGCTCCATGGCTGAGTGGGGACTCGAACCCGGATCGTCTGAGTCCCAGTCCCAGGCTCTTCACCACGACACCACACTGGCTCTCATACCCTGATCCTTGCTGCGGTGTTTGAAACAGCAGCAAGGCCTGTTCTACTCTGACGCGCTAAAATGCAAACCTTCCTCCAGCCCAGTGCCCACTGGAATTAAAGTCGCTCAAGACACAGCTGACCCAGCCAGCCTCCAGGCCAATGGCCAGGAATGCTGGAAGCTGCGGTAGCCCAAAACCCCTGGAGCACACCAGGTTGGGACAGCCTGCTCCAGCCGAAGCATGTTGGAGCAGAAAAGGACTTCTGAGGTATGAGGAGGCTAGATGCTGCCCAGTTAGTCATTGACACAGATGACCAGCAGGTTCTGCCAAAAAGGAAGGCATCTGCAAGGAAGGCATCCCCAGTGGGCAAGGAGGGACCCCCTAGTGTGGACCTGAGCCTCAATTCACTGCCTCTGGTATTTTTACAAGCATTCTAAGAGTCATACACAGTTGGACTTATTTTAGGAAGGAGGAGAATTGTGGATGGCTGTGCGGGATAAGCAGAAATATTCTCACTCCCCTTTTGAAGGTTAGGGTCACTCAAGCCCCCACAACCATTTGCAGCCAAGAAAGGACACCCCACCCCCACCCCGCTTCTCCCACAACATGATGTAGCCTGAACTGCCTCTCACAAAAACAAAGGCTGGACATGCTGCAGAGATCCCTCAGGCCACAACAACACACACACACACACACACGCAAGCAAACTGAGGTTTACCTTGCAGTACTTGTGTAGAGGCTGCCCGGAGGCTGGCTCACAGAGGTGCTTGTGGCTGGCGTCGACTCGTACTCTGAGAGTACAGGCTCTGAACCAAATTGCAGCGCCCCAAACTGCAAGTTGAGCCCCGAGATGTCCGCGGAGCCGGGCATTTCTACTGCCAGAGCAGGGATCTGAAAGAAAAGGCAGCCCGTTTCACATGCGCAACACCAGCCGGCTGCCGAGTTAAGAATACGATGCGTGAACCCTGGGGCAGGGCAGCCTCTGGATCCCTTGGCGAGGCTACAGATGGGCAGAAGATGCTTCTCACGGCCGGATGAGCAGTTTCCCATCCCATACCTTTGATGTCAAGGAGGCTTTCTTTTTTTGCTGCTTCAACTTCTGCTGGGCTGGCTGAGGACTTGAAGACTGGTTGTC
This sequence comes from Varanus salvator macromaculatus, assembly GCA_023646645.1. Taxonomy (NCBI): domain Eukaryota; kingdom Metazoa; phylum Chordata; class Lepidosauria; order Squamata; family Varanidae; genus Varanus; species Varanus salvator. Next base: position 6,543,852 of record JAIXND010000803.1, on the reverse strand, counting down.
AGAGGAGCCTGGGGACATCTGAGGAACAGGGTTGGTTTTGCTAGCCAGTGGGGATGATGGGGGTGGTGGGGCCGTGACAGAGGCCGTCACCACAGGCTGCTTGTCCTGCAGGAACACTTCCATCATGGTGGAGGCGGGAGGGAAAGCCTGTCGCTTGGTAAAGGGGCTGTGCACGGCAGATTCGGTCGAGTTCTTCAGATCTGTGCATCCAGAAGAAAAAGAAGGTTGAGGGGTCACTTTCTCCGGGGGCTGTGATATGCAAACAACAGCTTGGTTGTTGAGATGTTGAACGTCTTTATGCAAGAGCAACGGGGTGGGAACATCCCCTGCACATCTCTTATAGCAGGGGGGAAGTAAGTTGGTGCCTTCCAAACATTTTGGACTAACAGTGCCAGTTGACCCTGACTGCTGGCTGGGGGTGATGAAAGCGGCTGTCCAAAAACTCTGGGAACCAGGGTCGCCTGCCGGTGTGTTACAGCAAAGCACACAGTACTGTGTGTACAAGGCCTGAACTTTGCTCCAGTTCTAGACCCGTGTGGAATAAACCCCAGGAATGAATGATGCAAGCTGGCCATGACAATGTGCATGCCGTTCATTTCAGCGGGTCTATTTTATGTAGGCAAAACACCCCAGTGGACACAACTCAGTCAGAGCCCAGCTGGCCACTTCGCATGGCTCTGCTTTGGTATCTACCAAAGCCGTCCTATAATTCAAGCGCAGCTTTGACTACAGCAGGACGACTTGTGGGTGAGGACTATCAAATCGTCTTTCACCTGCACACACACATGGCAAGCCTGATTTGGACAAGTCAGGATTTCACTGCGTCGTCTTTTTCATTTTTGGGTTATGCTTTTCAGAGCTTCTAGGTGGAACAGAATTTGACAACAGGGTGTCTGCTTGTTTGGGCACCGTAGGAAGTCAAGTCAGCTCCGCTGCTGCATGACCAAATCTACTGACCAGGACTTTCTGTGGCATACACTGTCCCCCCTTTAGGGCTACGGAGGAGCCAAAAAGGGTCTACTGGTATGCGTGGCCCCACAAGGCACAGCAGATGGGTTGAAATCAAGATGCCTTTAAAAAGGTGACGAGGGGGCCAATTTCAAGCCCGTGTTTAAGCCGCGCTTCCCATGGCATCAGAACTGGCTCTCGGCAGAGGCCCTTCTGCATGTGTGTCCTCGGCATGACCCTCTTACCGTACTGCACGAGAGACGAGGGCTGACCCGCGGCGCCGATGTCCCAAGAGCTGGCAGTGCTACTGCTGCTCCCGGATGGCTGGGGGTGCTGGGCGGCCAACTGAGCCAGGGCCTGCGCGGTCTTGAACTGCTCCAGGAACTGCGAGCCGGTGGTGGCAGTGGCGCTGGCACCGCTGCTGCTCTTCGCTTCATTGACGTCGCTGAAACCCTTGCCCAGCATGCTGACCTGAAATGCGGGGAGGGAAAGGAAGGTTAGCGGCCTGGTGTGGCGGCGTTGGGTCACAGCCTTGGGCACGAATCTCCACCCAGCCCCGAAGCAAGCAAGGTGGGTGGACGTCGGGGAAGCTCTGCTTTATGAGGGTGACTTGCGCTCCCGTGAGACCAGCCTCCTCACTCCACACTGTTGGCCAGCCAAGGACCCCCTAACGCAGACCACAGAAGTGATGACCTTCTACTGACATACGCTGCTCCCGAACCTGCAGGTCCTCTTGGGTTCGCGTGACTGAGGGCTGCGGACAGACTTCTCCCCTCACATGCTTGCCCAATTCCCTTTTAAAAGGCAAAAGGCAGGCCTTGGGCAAGCCGCTCAGGATGGCCTTGGAAGAAGGGACAGGCAACTCATGGCCGTCCCGATGCATTGGATGCCAGCTCCCATCAGCCCTAGCCCATGGAACCCATGTGCAGTAAAGCATCTGGACAGCCCCAAGTTGCCCATCCTGTTCCACAGCTTAGCGCATGCTTCTTCAACCCGGTGCTCTCCAGACGGCTTGCCAGTCCCAGAGGGCATCTGGGATCCCAGCAGGAGGCAGCTGCTTTCTTACCATGCCGTGATGGGAGAACGTGTTCCCCGAGCTCGGCTGGGATATGGTACTCTGCTTGGAATTGCTGAACACCAGCGGCTGACTGAGGGCTGGCGCTTGCGAGGAATCCAGGTTTGGTGACTCGTTCTCCAGAGAAGAAGGGGTTTTTCCTAACAGCACAGCCAGGTCAATTCTAGGGTGGAAAACATGGCCAAGATTAACAGGGGCCGGCAAGCTACCTGCCTACTGAAACCATTTGTTATGCCCATCCCATATGCCCGCAATGGGAGCTGAGCTCCAGCAAAACCTAATTTAGTGTAAGGCTCTTACTGCTAGTAATTAAGTCTTTCAAATGAGGGAGGAGAAAGGGACTTGTGTGCAGAAGCTGGGAAACCACCACAGGATTGGCAGCAGGACTGGACACCGAGGGAACCCTGGTGGAAAGTACCGGGATCAACAGCAGCTGGACGTGGCCTGAACTCTGGAGGTTCTCTACCCTTGGCCAGAATAGCTGCTGGCCCTTTTCTGACAGGCTACCTGAGACCTGCTGGGAGCTGGTCATCTTACGAGGGCGAGAGTTGAGAGGAAAACACAGATCTCTTGGTCTTATTGTACGACGTGTTTCTGATGCTGCTAAGCATAACACACGTACAGATCCGTCCTGACAGACCTTGCTGCCACTCTCTCTCTCTGCTGCCTCATGAGAGGGCCAGCTCTGCATGTGACCCCATTCATCTTCTCTCAGTCATCTAAACCTTTTATGATCGATCAGGCACAGTCCTGTGTGCACCTAGGCACTTTGGTGCAGGAAGGCCGAGAGAGCCCTGCCCCTAACCCCACCCCCCAAGATGCCCCCCAGTGTCATTCCCACATTTGCGGCAGATGTGGCTTTTATCTCGGCAAGCAATTAGTCCAACAGAGGGGCTTGGTCATCCCGACTCTCCCTTGGCTGTCATTGTTTTTACTGCTGTCCTGTTCCTTTTCACTTCTTTGACCATTCTAAAATTTTGCTTTGCGCTTGCACTGGCTGCTGCCCTGGGCATTTTTTGCAAAGATGGAAAAACAGAACAAGAAAAGGTAAACAAAGAAAATAACTGCGGCTTAACCACAGGGGTCTATGGTAATGCTTCAGGCCCATTGCTGAGGGTAGGGAAAGAACTGCCTGAGCTTTTGCTGAACAAAACGGGATTAATTTTACTGTACAGGATCGTGCTGAGGCCCTGGGCCGCCACAATCGTGGGCTCGGCTATGAAGCCCATCCAAATTTTGTGCACGCTTAATTAAATATGCACGATGTCCTTGCATTTTAAACATTTCAGGCCACAAGGTCTACCCCTGCAGTGGTTTATGCAAATGAAAAGTGCGGACAGCGTAAGGTCAAGGCCAGCCAAACCATTAGGAATCTGTTGGAAATGGCGTCCCTTACACCACGAAGCAGCGGCCTTGGCTGATTGTTGGAAAAGGAAAAGGATGCGCACAGATCCAGGCGCACGGCGCCATTCTCTGGAACCATTTATTCTGGGCACAGGACCCCGGAGCAAGCGTGGAAGTGGGGCGCTGGCAACTGCTTTCTTTCAACCCACCCACTCTGGCAAGAACCTGATTTCTAGACTGAAATGCGACAACTGTTATAGACACAAATGAGCCACCTCTGTCCAGCCGTGATGGTCACATTCTCAGCAGGCAGAGGTGCAGAAGAGACATTGGATGCAGTGAAGATCTTGGTCTCGGAAAGCTGGAGGAGGGAAGACAGAGAGGCGGGGAAAAACGGAAGGCGGTGGTTAGCAGGGTCCAGGTGCAGGGAGTGGCAATACGGGGAGGGAAGCCAGCGAGGGCTGCGGTGTACCTACATCTTCATTCCAATCCTCAGTCCCCCATTCCTCTGTTGCTGTCCTCCAGGCACCTGCCAAAAAAGCCAAAGAAAGCAAGAGTCTGGTATGAGCGAATCCTTGGCACCGCTTAGAAAGAACACCGAAGGAGGCAGGTTTCATTGCATTGCAAGCAGCTAAGCAGGCTGGTGCCCCTTGCCCAGACAGACACAAGCGTGGAGAGTGGGGGGGCGGGCGGGGCAGGGCACTGGCGCACTACGCAAGCTCCCCCACCCGCCGGCCACCACAGCAGAGAGGCTGGACCCTGGAATCGCCGTGTGGAATACCACCTCCCTCAGCCTGACCCAAAGCTCACTGCCCTTGGGAGAACTGGGGTTTAAATAAAATTCAAGCTCTGATGGGGGCAGGGGCACGGTTTTGCAGGGTGCCCTTGGAGGCCGACACAGGCCTGGGCACCACACTGGGGGCCCTGCTCAAGGCCATGCCCAAAGCTCATTTCAGTCCAGAACAAGGCAGGCAGGCAGGCAGGCCAGTCTTGACCCTGGGCCTGAAAGACAATGCTACAGCTGCCAGTTCCTGCAGGCTGGTGCACATGTGTTTTAAAAGCCAAAATATGGGTCCATTAATGGGGAAAAAAATATGGCGGGGGGATGGAACCAAGGAATGAAACGCACACGCACACAGCCAAGAAGGGGTGGCACTTGCAGGCTTTGCGAACCATGACCAGACTCCCAGTCATTAGTCTGGCATGACATAATTTCACAAGCAAGTCACTTCGTGGGTCAGGCCTCCCTGACCAGCAGAATGCCCAACAGCTTGCAGATTTGCTTCCCTGCGTGTCTGGCCCAAGTCACAGGGAATTTGTGAAATCTATTGGACAGGAGCCAAGAGGGCATTAAAGCATGACATGCTACAAAGGGAGAGGGGGCAGGACCGGCACTAGTGTGGGTTGACAAAGAACTGGCCACTGCAGCAACAGACTGGAAAATCATGGAGTCCAGGATACCGTGCCAAAAACCTGAAGACTGCTCTACCTCCACAAAAGCACACAAGGGCCAGGCAAGGAGGCTGTCAGAGGAGGTTCCCATACTTCTTGACTGTTTTGCTGTACTTTTTAGTTCTCTCTGGCACACAGAGCCATTTTGCTTGTTACGCAGAAACAAAGCCAGGGTTACTGCCAAATGCAACTTAGCAGGAAGTTGCAGCGCATTTTGCCTGCCTGATGCATGTTCCTGTGTGAGCACACAGGCTTGCGAACCAAGTATTTGCTGCATTCACAGCCTGCAAGTGGACCGAGAGAATAAACTGCCACCTGCCACAGTGTCAGGGACAGAACGCCTCTGAACACCAACGGCAGGGGAGCATGAGAGGGACAGGGTGCCTCCGTGCTCATGTCTTCCCTCGGGCCTTTTCCTTGGGGCATCTGGTTGGCTACTGTGGAAACGGACAGGCCTGCCATCTGATACATCAGGCTCTCCTTTCTGTTCTTCCCAGCATTAATGCCCATGCTTCATTGGGCAGCTACTAGTCCTTTTTCCTGCTTCTAAAAATATCCCAAAGCGCTACGTCTGAATGCCGGAATAGGGTGGGACTCGGGAGAGACATTCTTCATTCCCACGGAGTCAGGATGCCGAAAGGGTGCCAACCATTTGACCTCTCTCACTCTCTCACCCAACCTTCCAGGGAAGTGATGAGAACAGAAAGGATGGAGAAAGAACCTGCTGTCCACAACTCCTTTCAGGAAGACAGGAAAGGGATGTGGGAGGGGAAGGTTCTCCCCTCAAGCGTTTGCATGGGCCATCAAGTGCACCTAGCAATGGGTTAGGCGACACACACCTTCAACCCCCGATGGCCAAACGTGGTTTAGAAAGCAAGGGGGAGGTTATATATGATGGTGAAGGCTGCCGGCCCCCGCAGAATCCCACAGATGCTCGTGCTCTCACTTGGCTCTGGCCTGCGGATGGCCACCTGTAGCCACCCAAGGCAAGGGAGGATTTCCTCCGGGCAAACAAGCATGGACCCCTGCACTAGATGACGGGCAAGCGCCCTAACCTCAGATGCATCTCGCAAGCATTTTCACAGGGCTCTTAAGGTAGGGGTGGGCTGCCTGTCGTCCAGTGTAGCTTCCTTCCTTCCTCCCGCCCATGGACAGCGATCTCCAGCCTGCCCTCTCGCCCAAGCATTTAAGAAAATACGCAGAGCAAAGTCCGCCTCATCCCGTGTCGTTGGCAAGAATCTCAGCAGCCTGCCAACAACTGGCTGGAAGGCTCTGGCTTACCCATCCGCCCTCTTCCTGCGTGAAGGTATTTCAGCCACAAGCCACGCAATCACCATTCCTGCTTAATTTAGGCCCTGAAGCGTTTTACTTGGGCTCTCTGGTCATAAGTAATATGGGGGCTGGGGAACAAAAGAGCAAGGGACTCTCCCCCCAATCACTTTCCATCCTAACTGGGAGGCCCTGCGACCCGAGTGGGTCACACTTGGAAAGGAGCCATGGACCTGCTTCGGGACAGCTGAGATGGCGGCCATGGTGAATGTGCCCTGCGAAACTTTTCTGGGAGCCCGCCGAGGTGCCATTCCTACTTTGCCCTTTTTTAAAACGAACAAAGCTCCCAGAAGTTCCCTGCTCTTCCCCAAGGATGCTCGTGGCCACATGTAGCGCTCAAGAGCATTCGTAGGACATGGAGATGGCTGACGGCTGCAGTTCACCTATCGTCTGATGCCGCCCCAGATATGCAGAAACACCGCCTGCAGTGACCCAGACAGAGCAGCCTGCTCCAACATGGGCCCTGCCAGACACTCTGGACTACAACTCTGGTCACCCCCAAGCCAACAGGACAACTGCCTATGGAGGCTGGACAGCATGGAAGGCGTGGTCCTGTGCACCTGGAGGCCACCATGTAGCAGCAAGCTGACACAGAATGAACTTTGGTCTGATCCAACGAGGGACTCTTGAGCTCTTTGACACAATGGTGCTCGACCTGATACCTTCAGAAATCCAGGAGATAATCCAACAGCTATGAAAGCAAACCCACACTCCTAAATCTTACAGCCCCCCTTCCTCCCTTAAAAACCCAGGGGTGTGTGTGGGTGGGGGGAAGGACCAGCATTAGTAGAAGCACAGGCAAGAATGCACAAATATTCATTAAGTGAATAAAACGCAGATGGAAAGAGATGAAAAAAGGAACAAAGACAATGACATATCCACAGATATATTCCAACTTATTTTTTAAAAAATAAAGGAAAATAAGGAGATCCGGGGCAATTAGTGCACCTGGATTTCTCGTACCAGGAGCAGTGTCAAATTTTCGGGGATAATTTGACCCCTCACCCCTAATGTAATCAACTCCTGAAACAAAACAGAATAAAAAAAGAAAAGAACAAAAAAACAGTGAAATGTTATGTACTTTAAGGAACAAGGTGAGCTCCTGCTGCAGCTGTTGCCATTCCTCTTCCCACCCTGCCCCAACTACTCTGTCAGCCCCAGTACCTGTGGATATTGTTTAAATTAAAGGACATACTTCATGCTTCTAACTACCAATGAGAGGATGAAATGGGTGTGCATTTTGTAAAGTGGTGGCTGAGTGAACTCTCTCAGGGGCTGCATAAAAATTTTGTTTATTTAAAGCTTTTAAATACATTCTTTCAAGCAAAAAGCTCTCAGAATGAAGAACCTGGAAAGAAGCTGTTACTCCTTGCTCACGCAAGTTCTAACATTCACCATGCTTGTGATTCTGGACCCACTGAGATGGGGCGGTGCTGGTAGGAGACTCCACTTGTAAGGGAAATGTTAACATGCAATACTTTGCCTGCTATTATTTCTAAATTTCTGTCGTACATCCAAAAAGGAAGCATTCCGTTAACACCTCAAGGGAAGGTCTTTTTTTTTTTTTTTTTGTTCCAGTAGAAAGAAGTAGTAATTTTCCTCCCACTGTTCGGGTAACTAAGGTGAAATGATACTTTTGGAGCTCAAGAAGAAAAGTGTATCCACCAAGGCCATGAAGGGTGGGTGAAGGATGTGAACAGAAATAAGAGTACATGCTACTATTCCTGAACCATTTCTCCTCTCTAAAAATATCAGGAAACTTTTCATTAAAATTATATATTGGGGAATCCTACCTGCTCTCATCACAGTGCTTAGAAAGAACTTGGCAACAGAGATAAAAAGGACCCCCAGCACCCTAACCCACAGCTGGGCAACTTGTGGCCCTACAAATTTGGGGAGGGGAGAGTAAAACCCCCAGCAACACCAGTTGGCATAACTAATAGTAAATAAAGGCTTTATTCAAAGGACATGTATTGCCCACCCCGCTGTATATTAACTCCCCACTAAGTTCACAACTAAACTAAAAGATCAACAACACAAACATTACATCTCCCATGTCATCCCAGATGAGGTTCAAAGGGAGCAAATCCAGCTGTTTAATTACATTCAGAACAAACATGATAGCTTGATTCAAGGCTTCTGCCCAACGGTTCTCTGGCAGCAGGGAAGAGACTGTCAGGAGACCCTGAAATACCACTGTGAGTCTGAGGAAACAGTACCGAAATAGACAGACTAAAGCCATGTCCGATGTTGGAGGACAGAAAACTAAGTGGACAGGAATCCACCCGCTGGCCTTCCAAGAACATGGGCTGACCCCCAGCACCCATCAAAACTAACAAGGCATGAATGCCCGGGCCACTTACTCGTCCCATCATCTGGCTCAAAGCTCCCAGTGTTGTTCCATGTATTGCTGGTACAATTCCCATAACCTTCTTCGGTGTTAGTGGGCTCCGCGTAGTCTGCGGGGTTGAAGGTTCTGGGAACAAAGGGGAGGGTTGGGGGAACCCAACATCAGGGGATGGCACATTAGCTGCCCCCCTATGTTCTCCACTAATTCGAAATAGCTGGAGGCTTTCTGCCCAAATTCTTCAGTAACCCACTCCTGTGCCCCAACTGCCTCTGAAGGGGTGTCACTTATACCTGAGCATCCCCAGGTAAGAAACTTTTGGATGTTCAAAAGGGGACGACCTGTGGTCATGCCTCACACTACCACCTGGTCCAGCTCTGCTCCTCCCCCTCCCTGCTTTGCTCCAGCCCATCCCTCAGGAGCCCCACGGGAAGCACACGATTGTGGTTCAGGAGTGCCACACCTCTGTGCACGTGTGCATCTACGTATGATGTTCAAAAACAGCTGTTCTGCTGCTCGCACCAGCACTCACAAGGGAAGGGGCCTCAGAGGCGCTGGAATCTGGGGCGGAAGGCAAGCGCCAGGGTGCTGTTAAAGCGTCTTCTCGGACAGGAGGCAAGCAGGACAAAGGCAGCTTTGTGTCTCGGTGGCAAAAGCCGCCGCGAAGGGGTACTCCTAGTCCGGGGAAGCGGGGTCACGGGGACCAGAGTTAAGGCCTTGGCCTGTGGCTTGTGCATCCCTTCCTGAGGTCCTTCCTTGTTAGCCTTCCCTCTCACAAGAATTCCACAGAAATGGGATTTTGGGGCACAGGTAAGGCTTGTGCTGGTCTGGCCGTCACTGGGCACGGAACTTATCTAACTATACACAGCTCGGAATGGCTCACCTTCCCTCTGCAGCAAAGAAAAGCACATGTATGGACGCTTACCCCATGCCTTGGGCTGAAAACCGTCCTCCCCGCCTTCCAGATCCACCTGCAAACACAGGGACACTGAGTCAGCCATCTTCTACCTTCTCAGGCTGAGGATCTGCCCTTAGCCAAGCTCTGGCAGCACAGTACCCCCTCCTGACAGTCTTCCTGTCTGCTCTGAAGGTGGCCACACTCAAGGGATGGCATTTGGACCAGTCGGCTGCCCTGCAGGGAAGCCACTGATCAAGGTCCTCAGGAACCACTTCCCCAAACTCATCTCCTTCTTGTCTTGTGCCAATCTAGGTTTCTGTTTGGTCTTCACTCTTTCTTCCATCCTCTTCAAGAAGGATGCATTCCATTTTAATTGAAAACTGGATTCCTCATCAGGTCTCCATTGAGGGGGGAGCTAGGCTTGGATTGGAGACATCCAAGGTTCAAATCTCCACTTGGCCACATTGGGCCAGTGCTTACCTCTCATCTTAACCTACCTCACGGAACTGTTGCAAGGAATGAAAGGAGGGTGGAGGGAGGGACATGGTAGAGAAAGGCAGAAACAGAGGCTGAAATGAACTCCTCGGGGGAAAGATGGGAGTGAAAAATTAACAAAATCAGGTAAAGAAAAAGCTAAACATAGTTGGGACCAGATCTGGCTTAACATCCCAAGACTTGAATAGAATTTGGGGTGCGGTGTTCAATCTTTCAGCAAAAAGAGCTTTGTACACCCACTTGGGCTTATGCTCCATGTCTACCCAGGCAGCCCAGCAGAGCTTAAGGGAAGGAAGGGGAAGTCTGCCATTCTTCCGCCGTAATGCTTTTTCCTTTTCCCATGAAGCTTGGCTCACTTGCTCAGGTCACCTGGAACTCTGTTCTATCAGAGATTCGGTGCCATGTTCCTTGTACTGCTGCGGATGGTTCAGCTTGGTAAAGGAGGTGAAGGAGAATCTCACTCCAAGGCTGGATGGGTGCCCCTCACTTAAAAGTCCTCTAGTTGGGATCTTTTTCCTTTAAGGAAGGGCTATTTAAAGGCAGCCAACTCTGTCTGGTGTTGGAAGGACGAGGTGGGCAACCTTTCTTCCTTACTCACCTCTGCCTCGCCCACGCCCACGCCGCCCTCTCTCTGTGCCTCTTCCAGAAGATCCACCTGTCTTGCCCCCGTCCAGTCCGTTCTCCTGGCCCCGAACTGGAAGACACAAAAATGCACTAGAACCCCTGTGGCAGCATGTAGGTAAGGTTCTACTTCAACAGAGAGCTGAGGTACACTTGAGGCAGGTGATTAAGCAAGCGGAATTGCAGTATGGAGTGACTGTTTCAAAATGTTTGCCATTGTTTAGTGCCAGCTTATTATATTGGAAATATCCCTCAAGCTCAATTTTGCAGACTGCTATTGGAAAAACAAACACTCTCTCTGTGTGCTCCTGCATCCAAAACCCTGGGAAGAAGTAGCATACTCCCATCTCATCGTACCAATTGCACCAACACCATTAATTTCTGAGGCCTTTAAAATAAACCAATGGAGTTTAACTCAAGAGAATTAAGGTCCTTAATGCATCTCTATCTATACAGACGACAGGATGGGAAGGATGAATTGTTGGGCGTTTTAAAACCCACAGTCCAGCAAGCAAAATTATGTTAGAACAGCCAATTTGTAACACAGGATTTGCAGGAGCCAGACTCAAAAAAGGTTGAACAAGAGGACATGGAGACCCTTTTGCTGCCTGGCTATGGGGGTTTGACCCAGCAGCAGCTCTCGTCTCCTGTCCCAGCCCACCCCAAGGCAGCCACGATTTCGCATCCTAGGAAGTAAGACATACATTCTCTTCCACGGCTAGCTCCCCGGCCCCTTCTGGGCAATGCGCCACCCCGTCGCCGGCTGAAGTCTCTCTCCCTCTCTCGGTTTTCTTTGCCTTCTTCACTGGGTTCCATCTGTCCACTGTCTTTTTGTCCTGAAACACCCTTCTTTTTCCCGACCATCTCCCAGGAGTGCTGAAGTGGGGGAGGAAAAAAAAAAAGCAACAGATTAATTTTCATGCTACCCTGGATGCTCAGAAACACACTTGCTTTCATTTTAGCATCCTGAATACATTTTTAGTGGGTAGCTGAGCAAAGCCCATTTATTCAGGGACTCCTGAGCCATAGCTATCAACTTAGTACACCTCTAGTGCCCATACTCCTACAACCCAACTCTTCTACAGCACTGGATCAGGAAAAATGAAGCCTTGAAAATCCCAGCGATGGACATCAATCCCAGCTGAGCTCTGAGCCCAGTTTTTGGGAGGCTAGGGAAAGAGGCATCAAGATAGCTAGCTTCTGTTCCTCACATTTCTTAAGTAAGAATTACTAAACCAATCTACCTTTGTAGAAGGAAAGCCAAGCATTTCACCCACCAGACATCCTGCGTAAATGGTATGATAATCAGGACAGGAAGATTAAATTACTTGGGGCATGGAAATGATTGCCCTTGTGTAATCTGGTTGCCCACTCCGGACAGCAAGGCCCTGGACCTTCAGCCTGACCCATCAGGGCTCTTCTGCGGTTTCACAGGCCAGGCTGACATGGATGTCCCTCCCGAGACACCCAAACGTGGCTGGGAGAATGGGAATGGGGTACTTCTTGAACCGCTGTACTCCTGAAGAACTCATCCCAAGAACTGGAAAGCCCCGAGAGCCTTCTTCACACACATCCGCCAAGCAAAGGCTGTACAATTCCACTTCCTTTCCCCTGGGGTGTTACCGTGTCTGGGTTGCCCTCCAACAGCACATTGATGGCTCTGTTCACATCCCCGTTGCAGTCGTGCAGGGCAATCACACACTCATCCTGGTTCTTGCCTGTGATGTCAATCAGCTGCAATGGGTGGGAGGAAAAAAAGGCACAGGGTCACCCCAAACTTGGCAAGGCCCAGCGACTGCTTGCAAATGTACAACCACCCCAGCCCCCGAGAGCTACAAGCTACCCAATGTGGCAATCACAGCATTCATCTCGTGTCAAAGAGACTGCAAGATGGGCCTTCCCACAAGCCTGCCAAAGCAGAGTGTCACTCTGCTAACAAAGAACTTGAGAAACTTTAATTTGGGAGGGAAAGAACGATGAAAAATACTGCCTGTAAACAGACCCAAATCAAGACAACTACACAAATTTGCAAAGCAGGCGTACTTTAGCTCAGCTGGCCTTTCCAAGCACGACAATATCTGGCTTTTGTCTTGCATTAAAGTGCACCATTCACCAGGGAAGGAGCACTGAGAGATGTGCAGAAATGAGGCTTGCTTCCCTCCCTCATCTGTACACAGCATCGAAAAATAATCTAGTTTCTTTTACTGGCCTACTGCTATATGACTCTGGGGGTTCCTTTTGTTGGGATCTTAAACAAGATTTTGTTTACACTAGTTTATTATTAGCTGCATTTAAATAGTTATTTATTAACTTGAAAACTAGGATAGAAGTTCTAAACTATAGAAACACTTTACAATCAAGTATGGAAAATACTGTGCTGTGAGAATCGATTATATATCCAAGTTGGCACGCCATCATTACTGCAAGCTCAACAGCCACTAAGATTCTGTGCTGGTGATCCAGTTCTTCATCCTGAAGCCGCAGTTGAGCAAATGCTGAGCCAGCTCCCCCTGCGTCACCGTAACAGGTATCCACAGTACCATACAGCCCACCTGTTTCCCTTTCCCCAATGAAAGCTTTTGGCAACACAATGGAAAGGAAGCCACCCAAGGGGTCATGGCCAGGCCTCCCCTCTCCTCAGGCCCTTCTGCATCCTAAGGACTCACTTGTTTCACCTTCTCCTCAAAGTCAGCATCGTTGTGGTCCGATATCATCTGTGCAAGTCGAATTTGCTCTGCAGTGGCCTGAGAAGACAGAAGGCCGAGGACAGCGCTATTAGAGGACACCCCAAGACTGACCAGCAAAGGCACGGGTCCCTTAGCAGGTGGGCTGAACAAGCCAGCCATGGCAAACACTACGCCTAAAGATGGTGAGAGGATTCAATCCTTGGTTAAGGTGGGGGTCAGCACAATTCAGTTCATGGCCTGAACCAGAAAAGACCACCTTTACCTTCTTGCTCACCAGTCTGGTAAGCAGGGACAAGCCTGACTCCAAGAATTGCTGAGGAAAATTCAATACAATCTTGAGATTACTACCAGGGGCAAGACCCAGTAAATGATCAACTCCCTGAATCTGCTCAATCAAACCTTTTGGCATTGGTGCCCAGAAACGGGGAATTTGACCCTTTGTCCTGTCTCTTCAGAGAGATTTGGGAATTGCTGAAGCAGGCTCCCCCAGCATGACATCCACCAAATGTGTTCTGACCAGAACATCCATCATCCCCAACCATCTCCAACACACTCAGGGGGCACCGGGTTGAGAAAGGCTGCACTGAAGATCCAGGTAGCAGAATGAGGCAGGCATTCACCTGTTTTTCACCTACAGATGCCAGGCCAGCCCCACCTCCAAAGCAGGCAAGGCAAAGTGCATATTAAGAACAAACAGCCAGGGTGTGGAGACTTTCCCTTTGTCTCCCAGGAAGACGTTAGGGCCAGGTGCCACTTGTAGTCACAACTGTAAAGGTACAAGCAAGGAAACAGGCCTCTGCCCCCCCAATCTCGAGCCGCCAAGCCAACCAGTTTCCATGGACACCTCCCACTCTGCCTTTACCTGTGGCCGCTGCTTGTGCTGCGCCTGGTTTTGCGTCTGCGTCTGCTCCCAGCTTCCCCGGGCTCGGTTAGTGCCCACCGATGTCATCATTTACAGTATATACAAATAACAGTATTTACAAGGTAGAACTCTGCCAGGAGGAGGGAGAGAGCATAGTTTTAAAAATGGAAACGAACGAGGCAATGGTCCAGCTGCTCAACAGTATCTGAATTGCTTTTTCACAGCAAAATATGTTTTTATACACACACATACCCTTTGTGCTTCAAAACAAAGGGAAGAGCCAAATACACCTGTACTGACACTGCCCAATTCCTTTGCCGGAGGATCACACACTCCCGCTCCGAGTTCTCCCCTCCACAAATCTCCTGCCACCTTAATTAATCCTCCACAGTCCTGTGGATGTGTGCCTCCCAAATTCAGAACTGACTCCTCATAGCCATTGGACTCACCCCAGTTCTCCATCTTAACTTTTCTTAAGCCATTTAACTCTAAGTGGGGGGAAAAGGCTTTTGATAAACCATGTTCCCAAGGAAAGTTTCCATCACTGATGGAAAGTTACAGGTACGTTGCAACACACCACCAAAAAGAACCTGGAGAACAGCTGGCACCTGGGGGGGGGGGCAGCACCGTTTTCCAGCCTCACTGCGCTCTTTTCTCACCTTTGACATCCAGCCACGCTCAGAGGGCTGACTACTCCTGACCCTGTAAGTTTAAGCAAGGTTTGACCCAGGGATTTCCTGATTCTTTATTTAAATTCTAGCTCTGACATCCCAACCAGCCTCAACAAGAACACTAAATGAGGCCAGTAAAGATAAGAATGGTAAGGTATTCCGATCCACAAGGGGGAAGCTGCAGGTCGAAAAGGTCTTCTGTGAAGTCTTGATCTTAGAGGAGGGAGCACAGTTTGCTCCACCCAGTGTAAGTTTGCAGGTTTGCATTACCCTATCCGGGAACAGTGGCACAACCCCCACCTTGCATTTTCTAGCCTTAGAGATACATTGGACAAGAAAAACACGCATCCCTCCAAATGCACAGCATATACTTACTACGCACAGACTTAAGCTTATTATGACTCACAAAAGGCCATGCAGACCAAATCAGATAACAGAGAGAAACCAAAACCAAACCTTGAGGCTTCCAGTGTTTTACTATGACATAATGATCACTCGAGATACTGAAAAGGCTTTTAACTCCTCCTTCCTAATGAAAACAAGACTGATCTTCCTTAGTTCCTCCACTAAGAAATTCTTCTGCAAGCGAGCCACTTCTATTAAAGTGGTTCAAGGAGAAGCAGCACTCTTTTGTTTC
Source organism: Varanus salvator macromaculatus (assembly GCA_023646645.1). Classification (NCBI taxonomy): domain Eukaryota; kingdom Metazoa; phylum Chordata; class Lepidosauria; order Squamata; family Varanidae; genus Varanus; species Varanus salvator. The sequence goes on along the minus strand of JAIXND010000803.1, from coordinate 6,528,486 downwards.
CAGAAATTCAATCTACTCCTTTGATTATTTGCAGCAGGGGGTTCTTAAAAGTCTGAAAAACAAGGAAGAATTGCCAATCCACAGCTACAGGCCTGCAGTTCACAGACCTGATAGTGGGTGATGGGGTGCACACAAAGGTGGGAGAAACACTAGAACAGAACTGCAACATTCCTTCTGTAACAGGGAGGCTGTGCTTCAGATTTGGGACGGGAGACAGCCTTCTCTCTTGACTGAGAATGGGGTTCTATATAAGCACCAGACAGAAAACATACACCCACAATGGGGAGAGCCTTCTTCCTCAACCACCCAGTGGCACCTCAGAAAAATCTGACAACTACAAAGAGAATCTTATGCCTACAGCAACAGCTGGAAAGGGACAAGTTGGAGGTTCTCCCAACCAACTCCCTGAATGGCAGAGGCCTGAACAGCTGAGTATATGGGAGCCATGGCAAAGTCACAAAGTGCTCTGGAGCAAGATAAAATCCTTTGCTGGTCCAAACAGTCCACTGGTTATCTACACATAAGCCTGCAGCAGTGGCTGTAAAGCCACAGGCCTTATGAACTGCTTTCCCCAAAGGAACTGGTACCTGTCACAGCGAGCAAAACAAGAGTCATTTTGAGAAGCCCGATAATTGTTTCTCCATTCTATTCTTTTCTCCCATGTAGGCATGCAGTGCCATTTCTTTAAAAGAAGGGTCCATTGTTCAGCAGGGGCCCAGGTGCAACCCTTCAGAACTTCAGTCAAACGGGTATCAGGGAACTGAGCGTGAGAAGCACCCTTCTCTCCCCAGCACCCTGAAGAGCTGCTACCAGCCAAGTTAGGGAAGGCTTGGCTAGGCGGCCCTACAGTTTGATCTCATTCAAAGGTGTTTCCTATGTTTTTCTCTCACTTTACCTTACGACTTAAGATAAGTGGCATCAACCTGCATTTAAGACAGCTGGTGTAGTTATGCTTTCAGTGCCCCATCCATAATACAGGATGGCTTCATGCTAGAGCCCCCCTCACCCCACCATTTCCTGTCCTGCCAGCTTCAAGGAGACTCAGACTTAGATCAAAACAAACCTCCCAAACCAAACAGTCTGTACCCGTGGGGGAGGGAGAAAGAGTTGGAGCACATACTAGATTTTTTTATTTTATATCTATTTCAGAGATTGTTTCCTTTTCCATTTGCAAGAAGTGAAAAGGAAGCTGTTAAAAGAGCTCACCAGGGTGCTGCTGCCACCAAAGATGACAAAACAGAAGAAGAGCCTTGCTGGATCAGAGAAAAAGCCTATTATCTATTCTAGCAACTTACATCTTTGCAGCAACCAGACAAATACTTCCAGGAAGCCAACAAAAGAGAAGGAAAGGCAATGGCCCTCTTCTGCTACTGTTCCCCAAAGAACTATATTACATATTACCACCAGATACTGCCCCTGAATTGGACGGTCCCATTTGGAACTTTCTCTCCATGTTCCATTGACACACCTCCCTTATGCCTCCATCTATGTTATTTCCCCCTTTGAAGTAATCCATGTCCCGGCCTTCACTACATCTTTTGATGGTGACTCTTAAACTGGACCCCGGAGGTTAACCACACAGCCATCTATCCTCCTAATGCTGAAACATTTCCCTAATTCCTCAATTCACCTCTTTCCACACAAGTGACAGGATAGTAAGGGAAACTGGAGCTATTCAGCAGGTCAATTCTTGACCCCAAGGATATCATTGTTAAGTGAGACTAAGCAAATAATTTCACTTTATGTCTTGGATTAAAATGTCAGTGGCTTCCATCTCATGAGCAGAGTAAACTTCCTGTTTATACATTATGCCTTTTAAGTCAGTGATATCAGCTAGTTTCATACATAAGATTTCTTCCCAACAGTTCTTCCGAGACTTTAGATTGATTCAGGTGCTTCTAGACAGGAATCTGAGAATTCTACAACCTGCCGCCATTGCTATACATCAAAGAACAGAAGTGTTTTTCAGCCTGCCTGGACACCAATGAAACTTGGTTTGCCAGTGTGAAAAGAAGTGCATCTGAAGTGCAAAATCCAAGACTGGCTATTGAGGAGGACACAGATAGGAAGGGAAGGAAAAGCAGCAAGCAAGATGAGAAGTCAGAGGATGACAACCATACATAGAAAAATGCTGAACTTATACTGTTAGAGGATGCAAGAAAAAGGGGACATAAATTTACTCCAAGCAGAGTGGCGTTCTTATCTTGAGGTAAGAATGTAAAGCAATGGAGTTTACATTTCAAGAGGGTTACAGATCAGCATTATGAATAAACGTACTTCCACAATACACTCTCTGCTCAAAGCCCTAGACCCACATTACTTCAGTAATCTTTAGAACACTCTTGCAAGATAGGTCAGTATTGCTATTTCAAGCTATAGATATGGAGAAGCTGGTATACTAGTTTCCAGCAAAGAAATGGGAGCTTGAACTTCTACATCCAACTGCCCAACAATAATCAGCTGTGCTGAGATGAGAATGGAGGAATTCCAGCTCATAGCTCAAATTCTTAACCACTTTGCTAAGGCAGTCCAGGAAAAACTTCCATCCACACAGAACAAACAACGCAAGACCTCTTCTCTAGTAAAAGGTAAAGGAGGCCTCTGAGGTACTAGATATCCCCATATCAAAGAAGAGGATTGGGCCCAGAGAGCATCTTCAGTTCTCCAAGGCTCTCAGAATAAAGAAGAAAGAAAGGTCATCCCATTTTGTTAGCAAGAATAAACACCGATAAGAGATAAAGATGCTGGTGTTTACACTTCCAGTATCCTAATCAGAGAGACTATACAGAAGAGAACAACCAAGGCACAGCAACAGACAAGCTGCACTGCTTTTAGTAAAGTGTTTTTGTAAGCAGGGCTGCCATTCTCTGTACATTTACCTGGGAGAAAGTCACATTAAACTCAGTGGGATTTTGGCATAAGCAGGCATAAGCCTAGGTTACATGAGAGGGTTTAACACAAATTCAGGTTATTTAATCTGTGAGATCTCCAGGACAGATCTCAGGCTTCTAAACCATTCTGCAGTCAAATCTCCCCAACCGGTCAACCATAACTCTCACACAAAATGCACTGAAATTAATTTTGGGTTAATTGTCATGATTACTGCCAAAACTGACAAGACCTCAGATGAGCCTTTGAGCATCTGGTGCTACCCAAATGCTTTAGAACACACACAGTTCATAGTATTCTTGACTACTGGCCATGCATCCTAAGGTTGAGGAGAAATGCAATCCAAAACTTCTGGAGAGTACCAAGGCTACTTCCAACTTACTCCTTGAAATAGAGGTTACAATGATGTTGTAATAAGCTTTTTAAAAACACTTTGGGTGACAACAAAGGTGTCCCACCTCAGCTTAAGAGTCAGTAAGGGGAAGAGTTATCAACATGATATTTTCCCAGCCTTCAAGAAAGGAGAAGCAGGCTAGGGTTCCTCAAAATAAGTAAGAACTAGTCCAGGGGTGGGGAATTTGTAACCCTCTGGTGTTGTTGGACCACAACTCCTGTCATCCCTGATCGCTGGCAGTGCTGGATGGGAGCTGGAGCAGATCATCATCTGGAATGTGCCTGGTTCCATATTTCAATGGCAGGCACAGCCTTTGTTTCCCATCTGTAAAGCAAGAACCACAGCAGCCCATTTCACAGGAATTATGCTGTTGTTGCTACATGCCATCAAGTCACCTCTCACTTAGTGCCTCTCAGAGAGGTCCTGTCCTTGACAGCCCTTCTTGGCACTTCTAAACTTCTGTGGCATCTTCTTAGCAAGGATGATATTGTTCAATTCCTGTGCAGTTCCTCAGCCTCACCTAATCTGGTCTCCTCCAAATGTGCTAGAGTACAAATCACATTTTCCACAATCAGCATGGAGAACGCCAGGCTGTGCAAGGCTGCATTAGATGCACTAAGTAATTAACAACCACCAGTTACTGCAAAGCAAAAACATAAATTTGAAAAGCGTGTGAGTTTATGACTGCAACAAAGGAGAAGATGCAGTCCCCCAAGAACAGGAGCACCACATGGGTCATGTGGCATTGCTCCAGGTCTTCTGGTGCAAGGAGAGGATCTGCCCCCAGAATGGGAACATAAGCAACATGACAAGCAAGGACTTGGGAAAAAAACTGCTGGTACCCGAGCTTCTCACAGCTATCACCTTCTGGCAGAAATAATAGTGGCACGCTTTGGCATCACCTGAGAAGGAACAGCAAAGACTCTAGCAATCATCCTGGTTACCTGGAGCAGATGGCATAACAGGCTGTGGGGAGGCAGAAGAGTTGAGAAAAGAGTGAAGAAGATAAAGAGAATATCAAAATGACCTTCCAAGAGTTTAAAAGGGGGTGGGGGGAAGTTAAGAGTTCTCTTATGCACAAGTACAACATCATACAAGCCCCATTTGGTTATCAAATCCTCAGGAGAATGGCAGCTGCTTGCTTTTTCAGAACTGACAGGAAACTCTGCACTATCCAAATCCATCTTTGGCGTGTGGCAATATTACAGACCCTCCTTGTGAAGAGCAAACCCTCAGAGTGCAATACTTCTAATAATTCAGGAGATCTTGGAACAAAGAATGCACATAAAACTATGTTTGATCTGAAGAAGGGCCTAACCTCATCCAGCATTCTGTTCACATAGCGATGACCAGCTAGCTAACAGTGTTCCATGGCAATTAACATATGCAGACATACTACCTTAATGACTAGCAGCCACAGGCAGCCTTATCCCCCACAAATCTATCAAATGCTTGCATCTGCTCCAAACAATAGAGGTGTGTATGTTGGCTGGTGGAGTTGGCTGTAGCTCAAAGGGCCTGGGCATTGTGTTGTCAGACTCAGGCAACCTGGATGCAAAATGGTGTAGTCACAACACTCACTGGGGCAGTCACTCTCTCAGCCTTACACTCACAGGACAGCATGCTAAAAATGTAAGAAAACTTAAAAAGAAAACAAGAAAGATAAAAAGAAACTAAAAAGGGATAACTAAGCGATTATTTGCCACATTGGCAGGAAGTGGTTTATGGGCTCTCTCCTAGAAGCACGTTAAAAGCCCAGTCGGATACATGCTTCATCAAAAGTCCCACTGAATGCAATAGAGCTTACTCGGCAGTAAGCAGGTGCAACTTCATCATCCAAGTCTAAGCTTGAGAAAGTTTGCCCACTCTGAACAAAGGGCTCTCCTTAGCAAGCAAGCACAGAATGGCAGCCTGAGGAATTAACTGAGCATGGTTAACTCAGAAGCAAAGGCCCACCTTGTATAATTCCACCCACCTAGCCAAGTCAAAAGTGCATTCCAACTTTCCCTACCCCAGCACCCTCCCGATATTTTAGACTACAACTCCCAGCATTCTTTACCACTGGCCATGTCAGCTGGGGAGATGGACACTGAATTCAAAGATTATCTGAAGAGCACCAGTTTTTTGGAAGTGGGGTAGGGCCAGTAGCTTTACAGGAATTCAGTTCCCACTCCAATTCTAGGATTTCGCCTTGACTCATAAGCAAGCTCAGTAGCATGCAAAAGAAGTTACTTTTGAGGAAGAGTCCAGGACTTACTGGTCAAGATCCATTTCCTAAATAGGTAAGGCCAGGAGGAAGCTTTGACTGTCTCTCCTCACATAGTTTTCTGATGACTTTTTTTGGGGAGGGGGGATTTTAAGGATCGGTGGAAAGAAAGGGATCCGATTCCTCCGACTTACCACCTTCACCCCACCTCGAACGAGGAGTGCGAGAAAGGCGATCTCGAGAAGGCACGAACAATGGAAGAGGGTTCCGGTTCCTAGAAAGGGAAGGCGTACCCCCCCCCCCTCGGCCGCCCGTAGGAAGCCCGAAGGCCCGGTCGGGCAGGCGAGAGGGAGCGTCGGTTACCAGCTTGGGCAGGGCGGGGTGGTGGTTGTTGATGTATCGCTTTGGGATATTTCTTTGAGGGGGGATCGGAACTCGGCACTTTCTTCTCTGGAAACGGAAACAGCCCGTGAGGCCGTCGAGGGAAAAAGTCCTTTCTTTATAGAAGCGAAGAAAGAGGCTTCGCCGGCAATGTGTGAAGAGTTACAACTGCTACTTCGACTGCAAATAATCCTAAACCAGAGATCAAATCCTTTAAAACTGAAGTGAAACTAAAAAGAAAATATATAAGCAAGCACCTATTTTTTCTTGTCCCGGAAAGGATGGGTGCCCGAGTGTGCCTCAACCCGGCTCAACCCTCACTGATCCCGGCTCAGCGCGTCACGCAAGTCCCCGGCTTCGCCGGGCCGACTAGGCCGCAGCGGCGCTCGAGACCGGAACTTGTCCCCTCCTCACGCCCCCCTCTTCCTCCCGAGGCCTCGATCCCCGCCTCGTCTCTCCTTCCTTCCCTCACACACACCGGCCGGTTCCACCATTTCTATCCCGCCCCCCACCAAGCTTTTTCCCTCACCGGGGCTGCGGGTGAGGGGAGGGGGCGGGAGAGAAAGAAATTCTCCTCAGAAAAGAATAATAGAAGATTATTATCATTATTATTATATTTAAAGGAAAAGCGGGGGAGGGGGGGCAGGAGAAAAAGGGGCGGGGCCGGCGCTTAAAGGGCCCGCGCGCAATTCCCGGAGCAGGAGCCGCCGCCAACTTTACCTGAGTCTCCGCCGCCGCCGCCGCCGCCACACAACACTGACAACTAACCCAGAGCGGCCGCGACCGCCTCCTCTACCACGTGACGCGGAGGGGGCGGAGACCCAGACGCGCTTCGGCTTGCCCGCGTCACGTGCAGGGCCCTCTCGCGACCACACCCTTTCCCCCCTTTTCATTCCGCTCCATCCCCTTTCGCGGTCGGGAAGCGGAGAGGTTGGGTGCGCATGCGCAAGCGCGTCAGTGGGTGGGTTTGTTTGTTATCTCTCCGCGCACTCTGCCACGTGACTCCTGCTCCCCCGCCCCCTGCTCCGTCGGATATTTTTCTTTATACGTATAGGGTAGCCACAGTAACGAGCAGCAGTTGTTACTTCTGGTTCCCCCTCGAATAGCCTCCCTTCCTCTTTGTGGAGACGACCTTGGGGTAGGGAAAGCGGTGTAATACTGCAACATATTGGCTTGATCAAGAGATAGGACCCCTTTCTCTTTATGTTCGCGTGTCGTATCCAGCTTCTTCTCGACCCTCTCTGGAGCCCTATAGCGCAGAACACTCAGAGAGTACTAAATAAAGGTGTCTCCACCCGCACCGCAAAGAACCCACCTTCTGTTGGAAACCGGAAGTAGCACTCACAATCGGTACCTAACTCTATTCCCTTTTGCCCGCTGCCAGTCATGTGACCCTTATCTCCTTCCGCACACTTTTTCCCTCCCCCCCCCCACGACTTTGACCCTTCTCGCTCGACCGTTCACAGGGACGTCCTCCCAGTCTCTCCTTTCCTTTTCCTCCTCCACTCTTTTCTTCTTTCCCCTCCCCTCCAGAAACATCGCTTTCTCCGCTTCTTCCGGTCACTTGACTCACACGTCCTCCGTTTCCTTCCACGATGAAACCATAGAGCCGAGCGTCGGAGCACTGGTCAGAACGTCGGAGGGGGGGAACCGAAAGGAAGTGCGCCCTCGTCACGTGACAGGGCCGTACCTACGCCTCGGCGGCCGCCATGTTGTGTGGCCCTTTGGGCGGCCGGGCCGGGCCAGGCGCCGGGGCCGGGGATGGCGGCCTCTTCCTCCTCCTCCTCCTCCTCCTCCTCGCCCCCTTCTTCCTCCTCGACCTCCAATTCTTCCCCCGGCTCGTCCAGCAACTGGCTGTCTGGGGTGAACGTGGTGTTGGTCATGGCCTACGGGAGCCTGGTGAGGTCGCATGCCTGTGGGGCGGGGGAGGTTGATGGAAATGCGCTGGAGATGCAGGCCGGCCGGCCGGCAGCCCCTTTCCGCCGCCGGGGGAAGGAAGAGTGGCTGCTGCGCGTGTAGGGACAAGTTCGGGAGAAGCGGCGCGGCGGCTGCCAGGGAACTTTTCTTCCTGCGAAGAAAGGGCCAGGAGGAGGCGGGGCAGCGTTGCCATGGACACAGCCTCCCTGCTTTACGTGCTTGCCCTCACCCTCCTCTTCCATCCGGTGTATGCCTGGCATGTATACGTGCAGCGTATGCATACCTTCCTTCAACGGTGTGCCTTCCGGCGGGCTTGCCATACGGTTTCTAGCCTTCCCTAACGGGGTTCCTCCCAGAGGTACCAGACTGCTTCTCCCAGCATCCCCTAACTTGGCTGGGGGATGCTAGGAGCAGTAGCCCGGCACCTCTGGACGACATCCCATTGAGGAAGGCTGATTTATGTGTTCCTTGAGGCATCTCCTCCACCTCGCGACCTGGTATCCTCCAGACCTTGCTGGTCTGCAATTCCCAGCATTCCCGACTGCTGGTTTGGAGCCCACAGGAACTGCAGCCCAGCATCTCCGGAGGACAGGCTGTTGGAGGACTGCTGGCTTATGTGTACCTTGAGTCAACTTCCTCAATTTCTCACAATCTTGTGTCCTCCAGTTGTTGGACTACAATCTAGCATAACATACTGTTGCCTATGTTTGCTGGGGCTGCTGGGACCATTCCTTTGGCGACATCTGAATTCTATATACACCTTGAAACAGCTGTATCCCCAGGCAGGTGCCCACCCTCTAGATGTTGCTGAACTACATCTTGTACAATTATTCACTGTTGTCCATGTTAGCCAGGGTTAATTGGGATGAGGTCTACCGCCATCTGGAAGGCTGCATTTGAGGGCACATTGTCCAACACGGGAGTCAATACTGAGCTGTGCTACTGGTCCAACTAGCTGAGGCCTATCTGTTGTGCAGTATTGTTGATATTTCTAAACCCTTACTGTCAGTGATGTTATATTATGATGATCATGTTGCATTTATAGCCTTTTGTGAGGAATCCAAGGGGGCTTACCTAGGTCTGTTTCCTCCTCACAACAACAGCCCTGTGAGGTAGGTTGGGCTGCGAGTATGATGGACCCCAGGTCACTCACTGAGCTACATGGTCAAAACTTCGGGGAAGACTGGCATGTGGCAATTTGAGATTAGCATGTCATGTCCTTAAAATAGGCATGGCTGCAAGTCTCTTCTTCACTTTCCCTGGCATTTGGCTGATTTTGAGGCTTTGGCTCCAATCCAATGCACGGTGGCAGACTGCAAGCCTGCATGGTTGTATGTGGGAGCAGGTAAGCCACAGCGGAACTCCTCTGGGCTCAGCTTTGGACTAAACATGCCCAGGATCAGCCTGCTCAGTGGGGCTGTACATGTACTTTGTGGCCAGTCCCACGGAATGTCGTCTGGACTTGTTTCTGAGTGAGCCGAGCCTGGGATTGGGTTGCCAAACTACAGGCCTGCCTGTGCTTTGTTGGAAATAAGCCCAGCTGAACTTTCTTGGACTCCGTTTTCAGGAAACGAATGCAGGAACGGGCTGCCTCACTGCGGCGTTCGCCTTACGCCCAGGTCTCCATGACGTCTGCATAAACAGGCCTACAGCCAGGATATGCATCCACTGAACTCAGTGGGACTTCCTCTCGACGTAGACTGGGATTGCTACAAGTCTTTTGGACATCCTAGACAATAATTTTAAGTGTCCTTTAAAAATCTTAAATACGTTGACTCAGGTTTAATGGGATATGCCTCTCAGCTGGATTGCTACAAATATCCCTGCATCCTTTGTTTGGAGTGAACCCTTTTGTGTTTGAGACAATAGGTTCCGGGAAGCTCCTCTCAGTTTGGCATTTTACATCCAAAGGCCCCAAGAAGGGTTCTTTCAGGGGGCAGTAGATAACGTGGAGGTAATGCAGCTGTTCTGCAGTATGCTCTGCTGAATCTTGGGCTGCCCTTACTGTCCAGAAGTGAACTTGCGTACCGATAAGGTTGTACCAGTGCGCAGGCAGGAGTATTTTATTTCTCAAGTCGTGGTATTGATGCCTTGCTTGATGTGCTGGCATTGGTCTTGCGCACTGCAGCATCGTGCTGCTGGCTTGCATACACGCTGCTTGCTTTATCTGTAACCCTGGGATGCTTCCTGTGTACGGATTGGGGCCCGCGGGTGCGATGAGCCATCTTCAGAAACGTTTATGGTTCTCTTCCTCTCCTGTCTTTTCCAGGTCTTTGTGCTACTCTTCATTTTTGTGAAGAGGCAGATCATGCGCTTCGCCATGAAGTCCCGTCGTGGCCCCCATGTGCCAGTTGGTCAGCATGCTCCTAAGGTTTGTCAGCGAATGGGGGTGGGCTTTTTGATGATTGGTTGCCCAAGCAGAAGATGGGGTCAGAGCAGTCTTCCCTTGAGGGTCCTTCAGCTTAGAAAACAATGGGCAGAGGCAGTTGTTCCAGGCTTTCGGAATCATGGGCGGGCGATGGGGAGGAAATATCCTCTTTGTGGGCTTCCTGGCGGCATCTACTTTGCCACTCGGGGATGCAGAATGTTGCATGTGGTACCCCAAGGGCCGGGGCATGAACCCACCAGTTAGGTCTGAGGCTAATCCCCGAGAGACAAAACTGCTTGTGTGAAAGATTGTGTGGAAGCTGAAGGCAGATCATGAACAATGAGGCAAAGGTAAGCTTACATATGTCCCTTAGTCATTGGGCTCCCAAATATGATAGATCTTGCTTGGAGCACTGTTTGCTCAGACACTTGTGTGTCTCTTGTTCCGAGCTATAAGCTGCAAAAGAAAACCTCCTGCCATGGATTTTATACAGTCACTCTCTCCCCCTGTTTCAGGGGCTGTTAATAAACTCTAAACTAGCCGCCTTCCTGGAAGTCAGGGGTAAAGAGAACTAGTAAAGCAAATAGTTTCATTTCTCAAACGGAAGTACCCCTTACCTAAAGAGTAAAATCAGAGAAAGCAGATACAAAGCTGTTCTCTCTGGTGTTCTTCCTACAGAGTACAATCTGAAGCTGTGTGTAAGACCCCAGTGTGGCTTCAAAAAAGCCATCCTAGCCTCTAGCTACTGTGGAAGCTCTCCGCACTACCTGTTGAAACTTAATCACCTGTTCGGCATTGTTCCGGTCTGGCCCATCCCATTCACTGGACTAGGCATTTGGTCTGACTCCGCGGGGCTCCCCCGATGTTCTTACACCGGAGTCGGTTCCAACACAAGGCACTAGTAATGGAAATAGCAGTATTTGTCGTACCAGGAAGGGGGGCAGAGGAGAAGGTTGGTGTCCTACACATCTGGCAGACACCAGGTACAGCTGGGCTCCTGCACAACAGCTGCCTTCCATCTTCAGTCAGAGCTGCTCCTGTGCCTGTTGGTTCCTTGAGATTGCTTGGGAAGGAAGGTAGCAGTGCTAATCTGTCACTCTCCGTGGCCTTTGAATCTCCATCCTGTAGCCGGGACCCAAGCAGGCTTCGGCCAGCTCAGATCTTTGGTCCTAGCTGTGTGCTACCTCTTTGGCTCTCTCCCAAGCTGGTGGCTACTACAAATATTGCTTTAACAGGAGGAGGCAGGGGCCGAACCGGGGACATTCCATGGGCAGAAGCATGTTCCTGCATGAGCACTGGGCTCCGTGACGCCTTCTTCTCTCCCCTTGCCTCTCTGCTTAGGGCTTGAAAGAAGAGATCGACATCCGACTGTCACGGGTGCAAGACATCAAATATGAGCCCCGTCTGTTGTCCTATGACGACGTCAGACTGCTTCAGCTGGAGTCTCCTCGAAACCCCTGTAGTGTATCCTGCGTGCGCTGAGGGGGGAGGCAGCGGCACGAGTGTTGGGGGCTCTGCTGGTGGCGCCTGCTGAGGAGAGTGGGATCTTGTACTCACTCGGGCCTCTCGGCTCTCTTGTTTTCTTGCAGGTTCTTATAACTACGTATATAGGATGAAGGCCTTAGATGCTGTTAGAGATTCAGGTAAACAAAAGAAGCTGCCATCAGGAAGCATTCTGATTGGGTTGTCTCTGGCTGGTAAGTCAGCCTTCCCCATCCTGGTGCCCTCCAGATGTGTCAGACTACAACCTGCAGCACTCCCAAGCCACCTGTGTTGGTCGCTGTAGCTTGACATACCTGGAGGGCACCAGGATGTGGGCGGCAGAGTAGGGGATGTGCCTCAGTCCTAAAGGATTCCAAAGGCTTCAACCGTGGATTTGCTTCAACCATGGATGGTTTACGCAAAACATCTGGAGGGCCCTCTTGTAGCCCTCCAGATGTTTTGGCCTGCATGTCCCATCAATGCTAGCCAGCATTACCACTGGTCAGAAGGTCATGAGAGTTACAGGCCAAAATATCTAAGCATTGATTTGGGTTCTTAAGAATGTTGCCTTTCCTTTAATTTTTAAAAGCCCCTTTTTAGCCCTGAGGGCTGCAAGTAGGGATCTACACATGTTGGCTTGGCCTAGTAGCCAAGTGTTGTTTCGAGAAGTCGGAGAGACTTCCTACTTCGTTTGGTTTCAAGGGGCTTTTGTGGGGAGGGGGGATGGAGGGAACCCTGGAGTCATCACACTCCTGCAGTCTCACAGCATGAGGTGTGGTTTTATGGGCACCTGTTTCCCTTCCTTTCTGAGATGTCTTTAAAGCAGTAGTTCTTCGGCAGTCTATACTGACAGCTTCGGGTTTGTTGGTGTCCTTGTTTCCTGGTCACTGGAAAAACGTCCCAAGTGGGTCTGTGGATTTCTGGCCGCAACTGCACTCTTGGGAGGTGTGTGTGAGACAGGCGGCCAGAGGCACCGCCTAACTGCTAGCCAGTCGTTTTGAGTTGCTATTGGGCGGGTGTTGAGAGCCCCAGGTGTTTATAGCCTCTTTGCACAGGCTAACAGGAGCAAAACAGGCCGTGCTCTTTTTTCTTCTTCACAGTCCACACTGCAGAATTCCTAAGTCAGCGAAGTGCCCTTGTCTTTGTGGCCCGCTGAGGGTACGGACCACCCCTTCCTGTCTCTCCCTGTAGATATCCCGTTCTCTGCTGAAGGGCGGCACCCCAAATCCTTGATAGGGAAGAATTTCCGAGCCTACCTGGTGGACCTGCGGAACTCCAGCACCCCTTTCAAAGGCATCCGCAAGACACTGATCGACACCCTCTTGGATGGGTATGATAACGCCCGCTACGGCACAGGGGTGAGTTCTCCTTGCCTGGGGCGCAGCGAAAAGTAGTTGGGGGTTGAAAATGTGTTGGTGCGACGGCATCGCAGGCCGCAGGGTCTCCCTCTGTGGCGGACAGCCTCAGAAATGCCATCCTCTTTGGGAGTGCAGGCAGGCGGCATTCTGTTGGGGGGGGGGATGAGCGCAGATGCGCAGCTTTCCCAACCGCTGGCCCAGGTAGGGCGCAGTCCAGCGGAGCACCTGCAGCCCTTTGAACTCGGGGGAGTCAGCCAGCCGTTGCATTTGGGATGGACTGAGCACTAAGGCGGCAGTCAGCTCTGTGCACCTAAGGCTTAGATGGACAATTTCAGCTAAGTCTTTTGTCCCTGCTCATGGGGAAGACAGGTTAAGGCGCCTGGAGCATCCACCCCGTGCCAGCTCCAAGGGCAGTTGCGCAACCTGGAGGTGCCGCCACTGTGGTTCTTTGCACGGCGGTTGTGAAGGTGCTCCAAACCCAGCTCCAACCTTCGACCTTTTTTTGAGGTCAGAACTGCAACTCAGGTTTTGCGACGGTCATCCAGGCAGCAGCCAGCAGCTTGTGCCTTAAATCTGTTTTTATTAACATTGCTTAACATCATGAGAGCCAGTGTGGTGTCGTGGTTAAGAGCCTGGGACTGGGACTCAGATGATGCGGGTTCTAGTTCCTGCTCAGTCATGGAGCCAACTGGGTGACTCTGGGCCAGTCACAGCCTCTCAGCCCAACCCACCTCACAGGGTTGTTGTTGTGGGGATAAGATGGAGGAGGAGAATGATATAAGCTGTCTTGAGCCCTTTGTAGGGAAAAGGCAGGATATAAATCACAATATACATAAATAAGATAAAATTGCATATAGATTGTCATAACTGTCTTTTTTATTAATTTTAATAACGTTTAATATTAACTATAGGTTTTAATTCGCAGCCGGAATGAATTGGGATTTAATTTGTATAATTTGTATTTTTGTACTTTATTTATGTAAGCCGTCCCGAGGCATTAAGTGATGGGACAGCATACAAAATCTCTAAATGAAGGAAGGAAGGAAGGCAGGCAGGCAGGCAGGCAGGCAGGCAGGATTCAACATACAAAATCTCTAAATAAATAAATAAATAAATAAGAGTTTTAAAGCAGCGGGCACAAATTATGAGCACAAAGGCAAGGTCGATGCACGGAGTGTGACACAACTGCATATCGAATGTAGCTGCAGGCACCTCAGGGAAAGGGCGAAGAAACCGCTGGGTCTTCAGCATCTCCCTAAAAGTGGAGTGTTGCTGCATGGCTAATCCTAGGGAAGCGTACTTTGTATTTTGTGTGTTGAACACTGGCACTCAAAATTCCCTGCATCAGACGACTGCCCAGCTAGCAGATGGGGGTTATAGCCTTCTGCAGTCTGGTAAGCGCCAGGTCTTTGGGAGTACAACTTCCAAAATTGCTGACCATTATTTGTGATCTTACTAAATCGACATTGTTTGCTTCCAGCAGCAACAAGGATGCTTCTAAACTTAGGCTAGGAATCCAGTTTGTGGGACTGTGGGGCTCTCCTGTTGTGCCAAGGAGCAGGCAAACGCCTGTCTAACTTAACCATGATGGCATTCTTACCGGGTGCAATTTCTGAACAATTTTCATCCTTCATCTGGTGATCTTTCTTGCGTGCACATACACGATTTGGTCCCTTGCTCCTCTTACGTACTCTTAATTCAGTACAGTTCACAACCACTTCTTGCTTTTTCCTGATCTGCCTCAATATGTAGCGTGTGGGGGGGGCAGGGGGGGGCGCGGCGGTAAGATGGCGCAAGGGAACCACAGTTGGAAGGAGAACCACCAGCTAGTCTTAATCTCTTGTTTCTTCTGCCCTAGACTTTCGGCAAAGTAGAATTCCTCAAGTACCAAGAAGCTTTGTATGAACTGGCAGCAATGTGAGTTGTGGGGAAGAGGCAGGGGTGGGGGCAGGACATATCTGTGGCACATTGCCTTCCCCTAGAACCATGTGGGCTCCCAGTTGTAGACTGGAGGGGTGGTGATGCAGTGGTGACCCGTGCTGGGAATGATGGGAGTTGCAGTCCACCCTGTCTGAAGGAAACCAGCTGCAGGGATGGCTACCCTGTGGAACTTAACCCTCTTCTAAGCCCAGCACTGTGTTGCCCTGTTTAAAGTACTTTTATCCTGCTGTTCGACTGAAAACGCTCCGAGGGAGGCTTGCAGATCAAGATAAAAAAACCCAGCAAACATAGACGCTGTCTTTGCGTTTTCCATCTAAAAAGAGAAGGCACCAAACGAAAGAGGGCCGGGGGAGAAGTGCAAACAGGAGACGTTCCCAGAACTACCATTCTTGTAAAGACTGGCTTGAGACTGGGGCGCAGATGGGATAAGTGTTGCTGGACGACATGTGGGCCTCACTGCATCTTTGCCTACAAGTCCCACCAGCCCTCACCACCGGCTGTGCTGGCCAGGGCTACTGGGAAGTGTAGGTCAGGATCTTTGGAGGACTACGAGCTGCCCGCCCGCCCCCCAAACTAGGAGACAGTGGAGGAGAAAGAGGCCCTCAGCCACTCCTGCTGGGGTAGCCACTGCATTGTGCCCACAGCCCAACTTCCGACGCGTGTGGCCGAGCCGTGCTCTGATTTGGCCACTGTGTCCCTCTCTCCCCGCGCAGCATTAAGGCCCGAGGAGGTGGCAGCCAGCGGCAGCATCAGTCGGCAGCCAAGGACCTGACCCTGTCGCCTGACATCTCCGGCCCCACCATCCAGGTTACCTACCTGCCCTCCAACCAGAAGAGCAAGCGAGCCAAGCACTTTTTGGAGCTCAAGAGCTTCAAGGACAACTACAACACGCTGGAGAGCACCCTGTGATGGCGCGGCCCCCCACACCAGAACGGGGCGCCAGGGGCATCGCCCCTTCTCTCGCGGCACGGGGCTGCTCTCGCGTTGCCCAGCTGGACCAGGAGGGCTTTTTGCCTGTGCGTGGGCAGATGGCCGCTGCCCACCTCCGTCGGCCGTCTGATGCGAAGCAAGTTCTTGCGTTCAGGTGGCGCTGCCCTGAAGCATTCCCCGCCACACACAAGCACACTTGCCGTTTGTAAATAAGACACATGGTTACCTCTTTAATTTATTGAGAAAGGATTTCAGGCCCAGGCATGTTTCTCCCTTCCCACGATCTGCTGAAAGAGCCAAGATTGAGCCAGTGGGAAGCCCGTCATCTGCCCTCTTCCACAGGGAAGGAAAAATCCCTTGTTCTTCTGTTCCTTCTGCCGGGCACCCGTCTGTGTTGGTTCCCCCCCCCCCCGTTCCTTCACTGGGTTTGACCCTGCTGGCAGCCACCCTGAGATGGCTCTTCCTTGCAGGCAGTGGGAGACAGCCTGGCTGGGTTGTGAATGGTTTAAGGTTGGGGGGGGGGTGCTTTCCTGCAGCCTGCCCTCCTTGGGCTGGGTTCTGCTGAGAAGGCAGCTTGCTCCTGTGGCCCATTCTCTTCACCCACGTGCTGCCCCTGAGCTGAAGTGGCAGCTGGGCAGAGGGTGGTGCCTGCTGGGTGGCAGTGGCCGCGTGGCTGGCGCCGCTTTCGCTCCTGGCTCTTAGCGCAGGCCCTGCCAGCCCTTCTCCAGGAATGGGGCCACAGTCGGGCCTCCTCTGTTTTTAACGCTGCTGTTTAATAAAACGGACACTAGCCTTGCGATGAGCTCCTTGTCTGTGTGCCGTCTTTGTCGTAGGCTGGGGCCGCCTGGGCAGCGCTGTCTGCCTCCGGGAACTTGGGCTTGTGCTTGCTGTGAGCGGCTTCCCCACCCTTGGCACCCCTGGCTTGTTGTTGGGCTGGTCCATGTGAAGGGAGAGCAGGCTCGGGCAGAAAGCGCTTCCACCTGGAAAGGTGGTGCGCATCATTCCGTGACTGGTGCTTGTTCACAGGGAGGGAGATATACGAGGAAACCCTGTGCCAAAAGCCCTACAGGCAAGCTGAGCTGGATCTTGTGATCCTTTCAGTCCCCCAGCCTGCCTGAGCTCCCCCCCCCCACAGTATAATCTAGCCCTGGGGGTTTCCCCAAAGGCCGCCTTCTCCAAAGGCTTACTAGCATCAGAGCATCAGGCCAATTCAGGCTGCCCTCCCCTTGACCGGCTCCTCCAGAATGAAATGTGGCCCTTGGGCTGAGAGAGACTCATGCTGCCATGCTAGATTGGCCATGTGCTTGCACTACAGCTCCTGTCAGCCCCAGACAATATGGCCAATAGCTGAGAATGCTAGGTGTTGTAGTCCCACCTGGCACAAAGTGTACCTGGCTGGGGTAGAGTGCTTTGCTGTGATCAGAAAGTGCAGCCTAGTTGGCCCTTCCAGGTGAGAGAGCAAACTCATGAGCAAGGAAGGCTGAGAGAGTGACCTGGCCATGGCTACTTCCTGGAGCACTCCAGGGCTGAATGAGGGACTCCTCTGGCGACAGGTAGGCACAGGGCAAGACCGTTCTCTCTGCTGTGCGCTGCATCCAGGTGAAGACCTGCCAGGATTCCTTTCCAGGCTGAAACTCTGAGGAAGCAGCCTTTCTAAGCCACGTGGCTCTACTACTCTGACTAGCAAAAGCTGGCAGGAACGTGCTTCTACTGCATCGATTTCTTACATGGATTATTATCAAGGTACGACTAGTCAGGTCAGTGTGTGAGATTTTCAGACATGTGAAAATAGAGCACAGCAATGTAGCAGGAGGGATCTGGAAATAAAGGAGGTGTGTGGTGGTTTGAGTATTGGTTCGGGAATCTGGGAGAGCTGGGTGGTTTGCCCCCGTTCATCCAGGAAGAGCACTGGGTGACTTTGGACCCTTCCGTCTCAGTCTAATGTACTTCCCAGGGTGGTTGTGAGGATAAAACGGAGAGGGGAGCTGTGTAAGCCACTTGGGATTCTTCCCACGAGGAAGGATCTAAATGTAATAAGATGGTTCAAATGCACTTAATTCTGTCTCGCCTCCCGCCAAAAGGCAACGCTCATAAAAATATGTTCCGAACACAGTCTAGAAATGGCAAGGAAGGGGCTGAACCCACCTCCATGCTATCAGCCTTTGGCCCTCTGGCTATTCCAGGATTCGAATTCCCCAACAGTCCCTGGATTGAAGAGTGCTACATATTTATCATTTTATGTACTTAATGAGTAAACACTGGATTTCTAAGCTGCCCCATTAAGTGACATGGCTCCCTGGGCAGGTTGCAACTAGGAAAACCATATAAAACAGTCAAAACATCACAATCACGAAACGGGACGCGTCGTGCCATCATGACGATGCCCGTAGGAGAGAATGCCTGAGCACTGCCATTCACCTGCGTATATAACTGGGTGGCAGAGGGGCTACTCCAGTCAGTTTTCCCACCTCAGTGCCCACCGCATGTGTTGGACTCCAGCTCCGTTCACCCCCAACATGGGGGTAATGGGAGTTGTATTCCAATGCACCTGAGGCATAAGGTGGTAGGTACATAGCACAGGGTCGGACATGGAGCAGTTCCTAAGAAACATTTGCACAAGCAGGAAAATCCGTGCTGGATCAGGCCAGTGGGCCAGGCCAGGCCAGTTAGTCCAGTGGAATCTCTCGTGCCACGTGAATCTCGCAAGCAGGAATCTCGTGCCATGTGCAACTGGCCATGGTCAGCCTTCTCCATGGATCTGTCCAACCCGTTGTAAAGCCACCCAAACTGGTGGCCATTGCTGCTACTTGTAGCAGTGAATTCCATAGTTTCACTCCTCACAGTATAAAGAAACCCTTCATTTTATCTCCCCTGAGTCGGATTATCCCATCCAGGTCTAGGATGATGAGAGACAACGAAATACATCTCCCTTTCCGATTTTTCCACACCACGCATAATTTTGGTCACCTCTTCCACTTTAAGTTCTGACACTTAGTCCCCAGGAACTGATAAGTGTGGCGGAAAAATACCACGTGTGGTACAGTGAAGTGTTTTCTCGTACATGGATGCAAACTACGAAAAAAGAAAACCTTTATTGCTCTTGGGGCAGTCTAGCCGCAGGAGTTGAGGCTGTCATGCATCCTGTGGCCACTAGGGGGTGGCCTTCTCTTGAATTGGGGACTATTGTCACAGCACCAGGTCGCTCTTTCCACCACTGTGTAAGGGGAAGCAGGCTCAGGAAGGACCTTGGAGCAAAGGCCGTTCCCAGCTTGGTTTGATGCGCTGCCTTTTTTACAGTGGGCAATGCACAGATCATCACCTTGTCAAAATACATCACATTTGACAAATGCCGGGTGGAAGAATGCCGCAATGTGTGAAATAACGTATCATTCAAACCTGTCCCAATAGTCCCAGGTGCAGCCCTCACTTTTAAACTTGCAAAATGTGGAAGTCTGTTCCACCAGGTAAGATAGTTGATTCCTGTTATGATAAGTTCCAAGAACAGTCCAAGATTTGGGACATGTGCTTAAATGACGATGCTTTATCCTTGAAAATGACTAATTTCTGCTAGTGCTTTTTCTCCCAAAGCTACAATACCTCACACTTGCTCGAAAACAGGCAAACTGTCTTTTGTGTCTTTAACAGGTCAGTGAGAAATCTGCAGTAATCAACCATGGTTTGTCAGCCCTATGAACAACCCGTGAATAGAACCTATCGTTTGTTCACTGTGGTTTATCATCTCACCTGGCTTTAGACAACATATTTCAGGGATAACCCACAGTTAACAGCAACTTATGCTCAACCCTTGAATGTGGATTAGTGTGTTGTCTGAACCTGGCTATCAGGAAAACTTTGCAGGTTCTGCCTTTGAACTTTTTCTTGGACGAGTTAAAATCATGTCCAGGGAAGGGGCTGTGATAATGAGAGGTTTAACCAGAAGAGTAAAGTCAAAATGGTCAGAGTGTTCGGCTGGGACTCAGGAGATCCCGGTTTTAGTCCCCACTTAGCCAGGAAACTCACCAGGTGCCTGTGGAGAGGGCCAGTCAGAGGAGGGTTTTGCCCGAACCCTCCTCAAAGGACTGTTGGGATGATAAAAAAGAGAGAACCATGTTCTCAGCCTCGGTTGCTTTGGAAGAAAAAAAGGAGAAGGATAAATACATAAATAAGCTCACTGGAATCTGAGGTCAGGATTTGCTGTGGCTCAAATTCTTTCCACCTGTCGCTGCTCCAAAGTTCTCCTCCAAACAAGCTTTTTCGCTGCAAGAGGCAACTATGCATGGCGCAGGTCCTCCCAGCCCCTCAGCGGCCGCCTCCACCTGTGCTCTGGAGCCTTGGCGGGCCACCTGGCCAGAAACAAGGTCTTCCTCTTCGGGCGGCATGGCCCAATTTTGCGCCACGGCGGCCAGCCGCGCGTGGCCGACTGATGTGATTCAGGGCGACGGCTTGGCTAATGAGCGACGGGAGCTGGCCCCGTTTGGCTTGGTCCTGTCAATAACCAGAACTGGCCTAGGGAGTGATGGGCCCCAGAGCAGGGAGACACCAAGGTCATCCTCTTGCAGAAGGATGGGGCGGGTAGCCGGGGAGGGGGGGCAGACGTGCCTGGGTGAGGAGGGGGCTGCTCCTGAGCGCAGCTGGGACTGCTAGGCCTGTCTCTCCCCCCTGCGGCTGTGTGTGGCTCTGTTTAAGTCCCCAGGGTGTCTGCGCGGCACTCATGTCCTTCCTCCATGGCAGCAGCCATCGGAGGACTGCACATGTCTGCACGCCGCATGTCCTCGGTCTCCACATCTGTCTCCCCATGCCTCCATGTGGCCCATCTCCGTGGGTCTGCCTCTTTCCACACGTCTCTCTCTCGCTTGCTGTTTGTCTGAGTGCCTTTGCTGGCGTCTATTGCACGAGTGTCTGTCTCCTGCTGTGTGTCAGTAAGATGCCTCCCTCTCCTACCATGTGCCTGGCTGTACATCTCCCTCCATGACTGTTGCGTGATATTTTTCAGTTGTGTCCCCCCCACCCCAGCAACGCTTCTCTCCGCTCGAACCTCATGCTGGGACTGTGCGTGTCTGTTCCTGCATTTGTGGATCGCGAGTCTGTCTTTGTCTCTCCTTCTGTGGATGGAGGTACGTATCTCTTGGGGTGCTTAAAAGTTATCTGAATAGGATTCCCACCAAAAAGTAAATAAACCAACAAACGAAGAGAGCACACCCTGCCGGGTCAAGGATGTTCTCAGACCATCTCCACTTACTGGCCATCTCAGCCTTCAAACTGTTTGAGGCCCGCCTCAAATCACCCCCCACATGCACAGTTTCACCAGGCTGACTCTTGCCCATCTGTTGTAGCCATGGCTATCTAAAAGGCTAGCAATTTAGTTACAGCATCAGCTTTGTAAATTTATGCCCAGGCTTCCTTTGCGTTTCTTTTCTAATTGTCTGCACACTTTGATATCTTCACAGCCGTTTGAACTACTTGCCCGATTTATTTTAATTTCGTTTTATTTGACCCATTCTTACACATTGTTTCTATTTATTTAAAATATTTCTTGATCGCCTTTTGGGACTGAAGGCTACCCACAGGGGCATATAACCACAGAACACAAAGAACCAGTAAGACATTGGAAGTCCTAAAAAAAGAATAAAAACAGGAAACACACAATAAAAGACCAACAATAAACAGCCCAGCGACAAAAGCAATCCTATTAGGAGAGGACCAGGGTAACATAACATGTTTTGCAGCAATATTGGAGCATGGTGGACCCCTGATGGCAACTTATTCCAGAGGTGTGGAGCCACTGTGGAGCAGGGCCTCTCTCAGGTAAGGCAACCCACCAAACCTCCCTTATAGGTGGGCCAAGGAGAAACACTAAAGCTTTATTCCGCCTTCTCACCGCTGTATCTGTCCATTTGCTCCACCCTCAATTCGAAATGCAATTTCTCCTAGCCATGAATGACCATCTAATCTTCTAAAGGCACCCAGTGACTTGCGCTATATCTTGGGGCAGCGAATTCCACTCTTCTGACTCTGCTTCCCTTTACACTGCCCCACACCTCCTGCCGCGAGAAGGCCTTTCCGTGTCTGCTGGCCATCACCCCGGCACCCTTTCCAGCAGCTGCCCCTTTTCCCAAGGTCGCACGTGTACACCCACCCAAGCGTGCCCCTCGCTGCAGGGGAATCTCCATCAGCAGGCGGGCTCAGCGATCGATCAGCTAACACCCTAACCGGTGGAACGAGGTGGGCGGGTGGAGAGCGGTGGCGGAGAGCTTCGGGTGCTTGCTAATGGGATGCATCGAGGTCAGGAAATGGGCTGGAATGGACATAAAACTGCTTGGAAGGAAGGCAGGCCCATCGGATGCAACAGAAGTTGCTTCTGAGCACAGGCAGCTTCGGGGTGAGGGGCAGTGGTGTAGCGGAAGCGCTGCTCCAAGGCATACAGTGCCGGGTCCTTTTTATTCGCAGAGGTAGTCCTGATATCCATCGCCTGCCACCCCTTTCTGCTGTCCTTGTTCTACCATTAGTGGGTGGAGAGGAAAGAACCGAGTGTTGGCGTGGAGAGAGAGCCACATCCTGCTTAGTTTCGTCTCTTGCCGCCAGCATGGGGCCCTCGGCAAATGATCGGAGGTACAGTGGTAACTCTGTGTTGATCGTTTTCCTAAGATCAACTCTCTTCCTCTGCCCTGTGCATACAGCCCTTTTCACCAATCGCGGTGCCCTTGGGAGATGTAAAACACCTTTCGTCCTGTGAGTGGGCCTGAGCCCAGCACCGCCTTTGGGTGCCCTCCAGTTGTTTTAGACTACAACTCCCATCAGCCCCCCTGCCCAATTGCAAGGTGTCACGTGAGTTCCAAGTAAAACATCTGATCAGCGCCAGGTTACCGGATTCTTTCCCCATGGGGTCTTCACCCCCTAGTCACCCCTTTTCCAAATGAGATCGCCCACATCGAGGCCTGTTCTGGTTCTCCTCCTAGCCGTGCCCTAGATCAGTGGGGAAAATGAGGCAAAATCAGTGGACACCTGAGAAGAAAGGCCTCTGAGCGCACACACGGCCTGGCCCCGGTGTCCAAGGGAGAAATGGCATGCGGTCCAGGACGCAGGGTATTGACGCACAATTGACAAGGCCCGAAGGCCTGCGAGCGGCCAGCGAGAGAAGTGGATCGAAGGCTATCGATCAGGATAATTTGACTCCAAGGGCACACGGGGCGGGAGGGAGTAATGAATGGGAACCCGGCCACGTGCACAGTGGGGCTGAGGCCCCTCGACTGGGAGACCAACCCCACCCCTTGCACTGGCAGGAGGGGAGGCAGCGGGATGGGGTATAAAGCGAGCTGGCGGCAAAGGAGCCCTGGGACGGCAACGGTGCTCTGGACAGGACAGCCCTACGCTCAGGTAAGGCCGGGCGAGCCTTGGGCAGTGAAGGACAAGAAGGGTGGCACGGGGAAGAGGGCACAGGCTGGCTGCGTCACGTCCGCTGAAACTGGAGTAGAGGCAAGGGGTCGGCCAGCTCAGGTCATTTATCCATCCAGCCCCAAAGGTGTCCTGGTGGGGATATTTCCCAGCCAGTGCAGTCTGGAGTCCCCAGGGCGTGAACGTGGCGCATCCTGCTTGCACGGTGGGTGCTGTACCGCTGAGCTAACACAGCCCTTTCGGTAGTGCAGGAAGAAGTGGCTTCAGGCCAAGTCAGACCCTCAGTCCGTCGGGCGGCCGGCATCAGCTCCCCAGGGTTTCAGGCACTGTGGACTCAACGTAGGACCTTCTGTGTGTAAGACGGATGCTCCGCCACTGAGTTAAGGGCCTTTCTCTCAAAACAGAGGTTCTGGGCTTCATGATTCTGGCTAAAGAGCTGATTTAAACAGGAACAGAGGAAGTTGCTTTTATAATGAGCCAGAGCCTTGCTCTGTATTGTTTTCTTCAACCACCAGCAGCTCTCTTCAGGCTTTCCGGCATGGACCTTTCCTAGAGTTCTGTCACCTGGAGTTGCCAGAGATGGAACCTGTTCTGTTCAGAGCAGGTGCTTTACAGCTGAGACAGAACCCTTTCCTTTAACATTAAAGTCAAGTTCCAGTCCTCATGGTTCTGAATATGAGCTGGCTTAAACAGGAACCTAGAAAGCTTCCTTAGACAGACTCAGGGCTCCATCTAGCCCAGGACTGTCAGCAATGACTCAGCCTGGAGATGGTGGGGACTGAACCCGTGGCTTCTGGATGCCAAGCAAGGGACCTGCCATGGAGCTACAGCCCCTTCTCCCTGTATTCATCTGTCAGAGTCTTGGTGAATCAGCACTGACTGGCGGCGGCAGCTCCTCTCTAGGGATTCAAGCGGTGAAAGGTCTTTTGCTCCATCATCTGCCAACTGACTCTTGGTCTGCGTGCAAAGCAGAGGCTCTCCCTCTAAGTACAGCACTTGCCCTAAACATGAAGCCAGACTGTAGTCCTCATGGTTCTGAGTAAGGGTTTGTGTAAATTCGAACATAGCAAGCTGCCCCATACTGAGCCAGGCCCCTGCGCCACCTAGCCCAGTAGAGCAGGGATTTAGAAAGGCAGTTCCCCAACCCTGCTTGGAGATGCCAGGGATCGAAACTGATCTCCCTGCCTGGAGATGCCAGGGATCCAGTGGTCCCAAGATGCTCCAACCCCCTTCCCCTTTGCTGTTCCCTTGGGTCTTTTGCATGGAACCTAAATTGCCCCAGTGCAGATGTTGCTATCTAGATCTCACCCTCCTATCTAGGTCTCATCCTGCATGGGCTCTGGGATCCACCCCCACATTTCGAGGATTAAGAGTGTAGTAATATCTGGATGGGGTTGACGGGAGCTGCCGTCTAAGATGCATGGAGGCTGCCAAGTCCTGGCCTGAGAGCTGGAGAGAGTCAGCCTCTCTTCTTGTTTTCTGCTCCTGGCACTTTGAATGGCCACTGCTCTCTCTCACTCCCCCATGAATCTTGGGGAACCTTGAAGGTTGAAGAGGGTGCAAGGAATCGGCCATCAGGCACTGCGAGCTCTGCTCACAGAACTACTGCTCCCAGCATTCCTTGGGAAGAGGCAAGAACATCACAGGAGCAGGTATCTGCGAGGCTGATTTTCCTGTGTATCGCTCTTCACTTAAGATATTCTGTGGACATTAAGTGTGCTGAAAACACACAACAGGGGATCTACTCCACAAGGACTGTGATTCCTGGGTGTCCTTGAGTTATAATTTTGAGAGGTAGACTGCCTCCAGTTATGGAGGTTCTGGTTAAACTACTGCAGCTAGTGGCTTTTCCCCATGAGTATGGCATCTTTTTTTTAAAAAGTAGCTGTCTCAGTTAAAAATTATAAATATGTCTTCTGTAGCTGATTAATTCCCTTCCCTTCCCTTCCCTTCCCTTCCCTTCCCTCTAAAACTGTAACCCCATGTCTGGGTTCAAACGAAACCATAACTCACACCCACAGGTTGAATATGGACAGATTGTGGGTTATCACTGAACCATAGGTTATGGTATTGTTTGAACCCAGCTGCATTAACAATCCATGGCTTGTTACATCATAAACAACCCATGGTTTGTTGGTGGGTCGGGAACGGCAGGTTGCTCGCTGTAGTTTGTAACTCTGCTGTGTTCAGATAACACGACCATATCAACAAAACCAGCACTCGAGTCTTGAATATAGGTTACTGAGTGGTCTGAATCCAATCAGTGTCTGCCTAAGCAGAAATAAGTCCCTCAGAATTCAGTGCAGCCTCAAGGCAAGTGTGAACAACGTTACAGTCTAAATCAGCTTCCTCCCCTTTCTATTTTCTCCCCAACCATACATTGTTTTCTTATTGAGTAACATCTTCATTATTAGACCAAACTGGCGAATTAAATCCACATTTACCAGTCCTCAAACATCTGTCACTGGCCCATACAGACCATTATCAATAACCTGTAACACACTGACCTCCCAAAGGAAAGGAAAGGGATGGGGGTAAGCAGTGGGGGGGGGAACCACCTCTTCCTCTGGTTATTTGTTCCCATAACTGGTCACCTGGAATCCATTTTTAGCCACCTCAAGCGACCAAGAAAGTAGCGTCTTGCAAAGTCTGATAGTAGAGGAACGGTTGGCTTTAATGTGCATGGATTTAGCAAAATCGGTCTATGGGGCTCAGGCAAGCTGGTGCTTTCCTGGATCCACTTGAAGAGACCAACTTAGTTTTACAGGCTTTTCAGTTCTTGGGTCACAGGGAGATTCCCTGGGACACAGTGTCATGCAGGCCACCCTGTCACTCACGGGTTTCTCCCTTTTTTTCAGGGGACATAACTCCGGGCCGTCATCGACAGTTCCATCACCTTGGCCCCCGCTACTTCTGGCTCCCCTGTTTCTGTGTGATATGTTTGATATTAGGTTGTTCTACTGGGAAACCAACTAAATATCAAACATATTCTTACAGCGCCAGGGTTCTTTCGACACCTTCTGGACCGGACTCTGGACCAGCACCCAGTAGCCTTGGAGGCTCTCCTTTCCCCCAGCTCGCAAATTCAGAGGTGACTTTGAGCGAGGCTGCAAGCCATACCATTACTGGCCACAAAGCTCACCGGACGCAGACGGGGACACAAACGCAAGAAGCCATCCTGACAGGCTGAGGCGTAGGGGGATAGGTGGGGAGTGGGGCATTCCACTGAACACTATGCGCTTCCTCCCTCCCTCTCCTTCGGTGGCACATGCATTTAGATTGTAAGCCTGCAGGCAG
Organism: Varanus salvator macromaculatus; assembly: GCA_023646645.1. Lineage (NCBI taxonomy): Eukaryota > Metazoa > Chordata > Lepidosauria > Squamata > Varanidae > Varanus > Varanus salvator. The sequence continues at coordinate 6,501,931 of JAIXND010000803.1, read as the reverse complement.
TGGAGCTTTTCCTGAGTGTGTGTAAGCTGCTCTGGGAGGCGTTTTGACTGAGGAGAGGGGTAAAGATGCTTTAAATACATCAGTAAGGAAGAACAAGAAGGATGGAAGAGGGAAAAGCCCTGCTGAGTCAGACACAAATCCTCTGCAGCTCAGTACTGCTTTTCTAAGGAGACAACACGGTGCCAACACGGTGCCCCACACGCATGACATTCAAAAGAACCCCTCCTCCCTCCCTCCCTCTCACACACACACGTTCACTCACTCATATTTCCCAGGCATCATATTTCCTCTGATGCTGGGGCAGCATAAACTGATCGTACAGGATCACAGAAAACTACCTTGTAATGACTGGGTTCTGTTTGTTTGGTGCTACATCTGAATATTCACAACTCACGTTTCTGTAACAACAGGGCAAGTGGCTTAGAGAGGACGTGTTTTAAAACATTCCAAATCAGTCCTCAATGAATCAACGTGTTGGCAACTGGGCCAGAACTGGTTGGAGATCCAGCAGCAGTGAGGTCACCACAAGCCTGAACAAAAACTGCTTCTGAGGCGGCAGTTGAACCAAAGGTACTTGCCAGCTGCTAAAAGAAAAAGAAACGCCAAGCAAAGTTGGCGGGATCTGGAAACAGGAGGTCCGGAGCGTTTGTAGCCTCCTGTGCGAACAGTGCCCACTGGGGTTTCGATTCCAGGACACCCATTGCCTCTGGCAGCTCTGGGTGCTGGCAGAGCTGTTGGTGCAAGCGAGCGGGAAGGTTTTGGGTGCATGTGCTTAGAGTGGCGGGGAGAAGGCGGGAGGCAGGATCTCAGCACCTGTCCGAGCGGAGATTGAGTAACAGAATGCAGGCGGCCTTGGATAAAAGTGGCAGAGCTCTCCATTCCTCCTCCACTGGGCACAGTGGGGGGTGGGGGGTGAGGAATTGTTCTTGGGCTATTTAAAGCGATGGGATGGATAGCATGTCAGCAGAACAAAGAACCGAGGACAAGGCTTCTGGGGAAACACAGATATAGATGATGACTTTAGCAGATCAGTCCTGCAGCCTGGGGCTGCACCCATACCCAAGCAGGAGAAGGTGGGAATGAGTGGGGGTACATCCCTGAATGAGCAGGATGTGGGCTGTACGGCTGTGGACTTCAGGCTGTGGTGCCGAACAATTTTTTTATGATTAACAATAACAGCCAGAGGCCAAAACCCCCTTGCAAAGAGAAATGTAGCACTGCAGGGAGTAACGGATTTCCCTGCAGTGCTAGATTTCTGCAGGCAAGGAGGTTTGTGTAGCGATTTTTTTCTCCAGGAAATGAGGGCAGTGCTCAGAGTCTCTCCCAGGTTATGCTTTCATTGCCCTGTCATCGGCTCCTTCTTCCAAACTGCTCAGGCTGAGAAGTAAGGCAAGTGATCTCAAAATCACCAGGACTTCACAGCGCTCTGAGAATTTCACTCTGGGTATTTCCAGCAGCACTCTAACCACTGATCGGGCCAACCCACAGGATATTCAAAGTGGTCATCGATCCCTCAGGATTTGCTGGGCTTCAGCCAAGATCAGCTCCAGCTGTCAGGTTTTGGGACCCCCAAGAAATGTCCTGTCACATCCAGAGGATGGGGAGTGGCTTGCGTAGCTCCAAACTGGATGTTCCAAACAAGCACCTGGGCCAACTGAGAAGGTGCCTGTAGCCAACAGGCGAATTAATTGGAGCCCTTTGATAACTCGCCCTCGGTTGAACCCTGCTCGTGGGATCCCCTGGGCAGCTGGTTGGTCGCTGTGTGCGAACAGGATGCTGGACAGGAGGTGGCTGGTCTGGTCCAGCATTAGGGTCCCTGTGTTCGTATGGGACCCATCCCTACAAGATGTAGGGAGGGCAAGCAATTCGGATGGTTGTAACAGTGGGTTGGACAAGTTCATAGAGGAGAAAGTATCCATGGCTGCTCGTCCCGATGGCTAGGTGCCACCTCCCATTTCAGAGGCAGTCTGCCTGTATACGTCGGCTCCTGGGGAACATGGGTGGCAGAGTGCGATCCCATCTCAGAGGTCTTAACTCCCTGGGTTGTGGGTTTTCAGTGGACGGCTGCTTGGCCACTGCGTAAGCAGAATCTGACTAAATGGACCTTGGCGCTCATACAGCAGAGCTCTTTGGAGGTTCTTAAGTCTGTATCCAAATTATCCCTGCTAATGCAGAAAGAAAACAATGATGCTTGATCGCGATTTTGACAATTCAAATGCAGTTGTTCCATCCAGGATCTTGGTCATAAATGCATGTAATATTCTAATTACTGTTAATGATATATTACTACTACTACCACTACTACTTCTACTATTTTGTTCATTTGTTTGCCTCCATCGCAAGAAAATTCACTGCCAAAATGAAGTCATGCTTGGGCTACAGTTCTAGACACTCGGCCATGCTTAAGCTGCAGCGCACTGAATTAAGACTGTCCTGGCAGCTTTAGCAGAAGGTAAACCCAGACCAGGGTCTGCGTGTCTGCCAGCACTGAGTCTGTGTGCCCAGACAACACCCAGCAATTAGCGTGTCGTTAGTTTTAAGATCTGAGCACGGCCGCCAAGCAGTGCACTTTAGGCAGGGAATGCTCCAGGCTTTGATCCAAAGGTTGCCTCTTCATATTCCCAGGAGACGGCAGAAGCGGGTGAAAAGTGGGGAGTTTTTCTTCAAGAAGTTTGGGGGCAGAAGTGACATTAGAAGGTGTGTGTGTGTGGTGGGGGGGGGGAGACATACATACCTCCAGGCCTTCTGCCAATGCCCACTGTGTCTCCTGAGGCCAGAAAGTCCACACTCCTGAATTAGAGCCAGGCAGCGTGCACCCAGTTCTCAGAGTGTTAACTTCTGTAAATGTGGGTTTCACGTGACTTTCCTCAGCTGCTGTTAAGAATAGCGTGGCATCCGCAAATGCCATCTTCACAAGCCTCGACCACAACTACAGGTCTTCCCTGCACGGGCCTCCTGCACTCTCCAAAAATATGGGGCCTCCACTGCCCCTAATGCAGCACAGAAATGGGAGTAGCCGAACTCCTTAATTCCAGGCAGGAGAGAACCAGTGGTAGCATCGGTAGGATCCAGGGGAGCTCTCTGTGTGTGCTCAGAGGCAGAGCCTATGCTGTACTGCCGGAGAAGCTGGTGCAAAAGCATCGTCCTGTGAAGACAGACAGTGCTTGGAGTCTTTGAGAACAGCCAGGTGGTAACTAGCTAATCACCCAAAGCTCCTGCTCTTACATGCCATCAAGCTGCCTCCGACTCTATGGAGGTGGGGAGAGGCCTGCTCTCCCCTGCAGAGGAAGGCAGGACGCGCTCCCACGGAGCCACGCTCAGGGAGCCAAGGTTCAGTTTGGATGCCAGGAAGCACTTCCTGACAGTCAGGACCCCGAGGGCGTGGAGTGGGCTTCCACAGGAGAAGGTTGAGGCCCCATCGGTGAGGGTGTTCAAGGACAGGCTGGACAGCATGGTGGGCATGTTGTGAGCGGAGCTGGCTGGAGCCGGGGGTCAGACTAGATGGCCCGGGAGGCCCCTTCTGACTTGCCCCGTTTCTATGTTATGGTGTCCCTATAAAGGAGCACCCTCCCAAATGTCGTCCTTTACAGCCCTGCTCATCTCTTCTCAGCGTAAGGCTGCGCCTTCCTTGATGGAGTCAGTCATTTCATACTTCTTCCACCTTTGATCTTCCCTAGCATGGTTGTCTCCTCCAGCGCCTCTGGCCTTCTCACGGTGTCCCCAAAGTACGGCAGCCTCGGTTTTGTCATTTCTGCTTCCAGGGCAAGCTCTGCCTTGATTGGGTCAAGCAGCCACTTGTTCGGCTTTGGGTCAGTCCAAAGTATTTGCAAAGCTCGGCTCCAGCACCATGTTTCGATCTCCACCATTTTTCCCTGTCACCTTTCTTCACTCACCTGCTTTCACATCCATATACAGTGATGGAAAAAGCTCCTACCCCCTCTGAAAAAGACAGGGCTGGGGCAAGAGGAGAGTGAGTGATGAAGAACTCTCTGATGAAGAAGGAGAGTGATTGATGAGGATGGGTGGCTCTTTTGACTGAGACAGGCTCTTTCTTTGTGGGGGGGAGGGATCCCCTCCCTCTTACGTGCTCTAAGTCTCTGCCCTGCTACTCTGAGCTCACTTCCATCTGGAGGCAAGCAGCCAGAGAACCAATGGCTCCTAGCCTGCACGGGAGACCCCCCTTTGCCCCCCGCCGGAGGAGGGGGCTGTGCACGGGCACAGTGAACTGGGTCCTGGCACCTGGCAGGCTGCAATAGGAGAAGCGAGGGAGTGGGGGGAGGGAGGGGGCTCTGTTGGGACAAAGCGGCACAACAGCACTTTGGGGTTTCTATTACTGGCTCCCAGCTGTCCCCCGGGGAGCCCAAATATGGGCACTGCTCATCAGACGCAAGAATCTCCCACGGCCCCAGGCCAGGCCCAGGACAATGGAGGGGCTTTTTGGACAGGTGGAGGGGCCCCTCGGCCCTAGAAAGGCAACTCCTCCTGGCCCGCTGGCAGGGAGGACGCGTACAAAAAGGGCCGAGAGGCAGCGGGGCTGGCGCACCCTCTCCCAAGGAAGCAGTGAGCCTCGCTCCGTCCCGCCCGGCTGGTTGCACCGACTGCCACCCCCATCCCCACCATGGAGGCCATCAAGAAGAAGATGCAGATGCTCAAGCTGGACAAGGAGAACGCCTTGGACCGAGCGGAGCAGGCCGAGTCCGAGCAAAAGCAAGCCGAGGAGAGGAGCAAGCAGGTGGGAAGACGCCCGGTTTGGGTGCCGCTTGCGCCCCGGGGCAACGGGCAAGCGCTCTGCGGGAGATCCCCTACGCCCGCCCGCTGCGCCCCTTCTGGTGTCTCCCACTTTTCCAGTGGTGTTGGACTGGGATTCCATCATTCCTAGCCATTATGGTAGACCTGCTGGCTGGGGATGATGTGAGTGGCAGTCCCAATATATTCAGAGGGCACCTGTTTGAGGAAGGTTATCCTAGTTGTGGGAACTAGTGTGGTTTAGCGTTGGATTATGATTGGCATGTTGTGTTCGGATCCCCTCTCTGTCACAGAACTCCCTCATGGCCTTGCATCGGCCAACCTCTCTTTTCGCAGCCTCTCTGTCCTACCTTGGAAGGGTGTTGTGGGGTTTAAGTGTGGGGGCAGCCTTACCTGGCCTGATGCGTTGGAACTACGACTCCCACCTATCTCCCCCGACTAGTAGCCATCCTGGCTGGGGATGCTGAGAGCTGGAGTCCAGAAACAATCACACAGCCTCCTTGGAAGGCCCCCCCCCTTTTTTTTACTGATTTTTAGTTAAGAAATGTCATGGAGGTTTTTGTTTTATTGTGGGATCTTTGATGGGGAATTTTGTAGAAAATAATATTATTTGTGTGTGTGTACAAACACACGCAGGAACATGCCACCTGGGGAACTGCAGCTAAGTACCAGGATTTGCTTTCAGTTACAGATCCACACGAGATCATCATTGAAGAGGAGTCCCTAAACATGCACAGAAAGCTTGTGGGTCAGTACTGCTTCTCTTAGCGTACAGGCTCCATTCCCCTCTTGCCAAATGCATGTAATGTTAGAGCTCACTGTAGCCAACTGGTAGTGAGGGAAACGCACTCAGCGTATGCTCAGAGGGCATCTCAGCTATACAGCTCTGGTGCCTCCTCCATCCTGGAAGTATGTTTGATGGGTAGCAGGAAGGGAGGGAAAGGGAAACAGTTCCAAGCTTTAGCCTCAAGGAGCCCTGTTGTTCAGGAGAGAGGCAAATAACTTCTGCACATGCTCAGAGGCCTGCTTGACAATGACTTTTCCCAAACAATGACTAAATTGTGGACCAGGGAACAGATTTTGGGCTCGGATGTGATGAGCCCTGGCACAGAGAACCCTTTCCAACTTGCCCCCTTCCTAAGGGTGCATTGCCTGCAGTGACAGAGCGACTTCCCAGTGAGGGACATGCGACCCTGTGGCCACTCAGAGATCATACCGAAAGTTTCCTTCACATGATGCCAGAGCAGGATTTGGGAACTGACAATCCATTCTGGGCCGAGGCGAGAGAGCCCTCATTCACTTGGCAGCAAGGCAGAGGCACTCTGCGTATGCTCAGAAGACCCTCTGACAAATAGTGCATGTGATCTAGGGCTGGGTGTTGGATCTAAAAACAGGGCATTGGCCACTGTTAACCGAGCATGGACATGCCCTCCTCCACACAGGCGCGTCTTCCTTGGGGACAGGGCAGGTGGCCGCAGAAGGCAGAAAGAATCGGCCTTTCAGAGTCCCAGTTTCGCATTCCTTGTGCCTGACCCAACTCTTGGCACACCAGGGGAAGGGAGGACCAGCAGCGGGCGCTCAGGATGGCTCCAGGGTGACTGAGCAGCTGACGGCAGGGTGGGAGGAGGACAGGGCATGTGAGGCTCGGCCCAGACTGTAATGGTGGGGGTCTCAGGTTGCTGCCCCCCCATCACACGGACGGCACGAAGGGGCAGCCTTTGCCAGGGCCAACACGGCAGGGAAAGCCTCGAGCCAAGTGGACAGGGAATGCCCTCCGGTCTGGGAGAGGGTGTACTTCTTCACACAAACAACCATCTGCACATCTGCACATAAATAATCCATAGTGTTGTTACCATATTCCTCACAAAGGTGATTTCTTCTTTTTATACTCTGCACAAGTACTAACAATAAATAGAATAATCCAAGCTATGACACAACACATAACAATGTGTATGGTGAGTATAAATAATCATAATAAATACTATATTAAATATACTACCTTTACCACAAGAATAAGAATCATAAATGAGAGAGATAAAATAATAAGGAATATAATGCTGCAGAATATTTGTTGTTAATACAATGAGGAGATGGGGAACGTGTAGCCTTCCAGATGATGTCGGACTGCAGCACCCATAATCTCTCATCACTGGTGTGCACATTTAAGGCCCAGCCCTGTGCATGTTTAGGCTGGGAAATGTCACAACTCCCAGCATGACTAGCTGGGGCATGTGAGGCTTTTCCTGGGCTGAACATGTGCAGGATTGAGCCTTTGCTTTGCACAGCAGCCAAATGGAGGCCCCAGTGGGAAGTTCCCAAACTCAGCAGGCCAGCGACAGCGTCCTTCTGGCTGGTGGCTGACAGACGGCCTCTGATACTGTGGGAGCCCGAGCGGCTGAGAGCACGGGGCTGGGACTCGGGCAACCTGGGTTCTGGTCCCCGCTCAGCCATGGGGCCAACTGGGTGACTTTGGGCCAGTCGCAGACTCTCAGTCCAACCTACCTCACAGGGTTGTTGTTGCAGGGCTAAGACTGAGAGGAGGAGGAGGAGAATGATGTCAGCCGCCCTAAGTGTGAATGAATGAATGAATGAATGAATGAGCAGCCGCAGTAGCCACAGAGAGCAGCCAACAGCTCTGTCTTGCATGGATTTAGGTAATCCGCTGCTGGATCTTGTGGCAGCAATTCCCAGAGTTCGAAAAGTTTGCTGGGCGAAAAAGCCCTTCCTTGGGCCCAAGCGAGAGAAAGTTGTGGAGCAGAGGGGGCAGAATGCTGCTCCGGGCCCAAGTCGGGTGCCGCACATGTCATTTTATACCCCTCCGTCATGCTGCCTCCCGTCAGATGGTTCGCTCTGCCCGTTTATTTATTTATTTATTTATTTAAAAATGTGTATGCCGCCCCTTGCAACAAGCCTCGGGGCGGCTCACAACCACAAATAAAACATCCATAGGAACAATATTCAAAACATTAAAAACTAACATTAAAAACTTCTGTGCTCTGGCCCTCCTGGCCACCAGGAGGCAGCTGCAGCCTGTCCGCCCCTCCTTGGTTTCTCTCCTCCTCCCTCCCCATGGCCAGCATCTTATCTGCACATCAGTCCTGTGAGGTAGGTTAGCGGAGACAGAGAGGATGCCTGGCCCAGAATCGCTCCCTGAGCACCATAACTGAGTGGCAATCGGATGTCAGCCCTGGCTGACCCGAGACACGACACCAGGCAGGCGCACACTCAATGTGGCAGAGCTGGTGAAAACTCTCCAAATGTTCCCAGAGGCACTTCCTGGTTTCCATTTTTCAGGACTGGGCACCGAGGAGAAGATGTTGTTGCGACTAATCGGCGTTGCCGCTCGCACTGACCGTCAGAGGGGGGAAATGAGAGGGCAGGGCTGCTGGTTCTGTACCCCGTTTACAGGCTTCCTGGAGCCTAGAATTTCACTGGGGACACTGGGATAAACTGGTTGGCCTGGAATCCAGCAGGGATCATCTTACAGGGAGAGTTAGAAACGAAAAAGCTCCATGGTCAACTGCAGTCTGTCTCTGAATGCTGCGTGGAACAGCAGGAGGAAGTTGTGAAATGCTTCCATGCCTTGCCTATAGACATCTTGCCCCTGAGACGTCTGGCTGACTGTCATCAGAAAAGGGGGTGCTAGACCTTATGGTCTGATCAAGCAAGGCTCTTCTTAGGTTACTAGTCCTCATGAAAGAAGAAGCACTGTCATGTTCACAGGCAGACAACCTTTGAACAACTGTAAGCTACCCCAAAGGCAGTGGTAGACAAAACTTAACAAGAAAGCAAATAATGATACTGCCCACTGAAAATTTTGATTACACTAAAGACCACATTGCAACTTCTTACATTCCCAGGTTAGACTGCTGACAGGCGTACGGACAGAGAAACCAGGCTGTTTAAGGTTACATTTTGCATTTCTGTTGCTTGGAGGCAGCAAAGAGTAATTTATGCTTCATGGCTATTAGGGCTGGAATGACCAAAAAATAATGATAGTAATGCTGCAGGGTGTTAAGAGACTGGAAATTGCAACCTCTGCTTTGATGAGGGTCTCATGGTGTCCTTTTAAGGCAACGGAGAGCATGGCGAAATGCCGTAAGAGCTCGCATAAGCCTGAGATGACCCTGTGAAGCCCTAGACATGGGTAGACCGAACCCTCTCCGGACAAGGCTTCTTCTCTGGTTGCAGCTCTCGGGTGGCCCCACTCACAAGGGGCATCAAGGCCGGTGCTGAGGATAGGCAAGGCCGGGCACTTGCGAAGGGAGCACAGCCCTTGGCAGCCGCTTCCCCTCTTTCCCCCTGCAACTGGCTGGTTCGCCTGCCTCTCGCCGTGGCGTGGATGCTGGACACAGTGAGATGGCGGAGTGGGAAAGTTCGTGCCCTACTTTTGCACCGGCTCTGCTTGCCAAGCAAGCCAGTGGGAGAAATGACGAGGAAGAGGGTGAGGATGAGGAGCAAGTGTAGCCGGTGCCCATGGCAGTGAGCAGGTAGATTCCCGATGGAGGCGGTCTGTTGCGTGCGTCTCGCCCAAGGTCCCACGAACTGGGAGATGGCATTGAGCAGTGCTCTGGATCTTGGTTATATGTTTCCCTAAGGCTGCCAACTGTCCAGAAATAAGCTGCCTGGCCCGCTACTGTGCCTTAAAATGTCAGATCTTTAGAAATCAGCCGGCAACGCTTGCTACGATAGGGAGAGAAATTGCTAGTATGTGCTGCAGTTTAAAGGCAAAGGAGCAAAGGCTGGTGCCAGCGGTTAAGGGCCTTGCCAATTCTTCACAATCACGCAAGGGGCTGTGGCTTTCTGCCATCATTCTTCATTGCCTTACAAGGGCATCATAAGACTCGCATCAAAGCAGGGGGAGATGCGAGGCGAGTGTTGGGAGTGAGGAGCCATAGCTCAGTGCTAGTGCGGAGGCAGAGCAGCCCAGATGTAATACTTAGAGATCCGCTTATAAAGGATCAGGGTGCAGGTGCGATGGGGAAACTCTCCTCAGCCCAATATGCTGGAGGAACTGCCACCAGCTGGGCAAACACTCTACGCAGGAACTCAAGGAACGCTCTCCTGGATCAGAATCTCTAGTCCTGCTCACTCTCACACAGTGGCCAAACAAAGACGCCCACATGCAGGAGATGAGTGCAACAGCACCCTGCCACCCATGTTCCCCAGCAGTTGGAGTACATGGGCAGACTGCCTCTGGTAAAGGAGATCACATTTAACCATCAGGACTAGAATTCCATTGAAGGAAGCTAAATGTCTATCAGTAGCACTGGGAGCGGTTCATATCAACACCACTCATTCTTTGAAATGGGAATGATCGTACCCAAAAAGAAAGGCAGGATCTAAATGCATAGTCGTAGCAGCAGTAATATAGATTTATGTTTTACACTTCAATTATGCTTGCTGTGAGATTCTGAAGTAAGGTATGTTTTATTGCTTGTTTTGGTCTATTGACTGCAAGGCATTTGATGGCCCGAACAACAAAACCAGCAATAAAGGGAATCATGGTAGGAGAAGGCAAGAATAGGGTAAGGGGGTTTTCAGGCCCTTCTTATATGTCTGCTTTGCTGGAGCTTGCTGAACCCACATTCTAGAAGTGCGATGCCACTGCAGAGCCCACCCTGCCACAACTGGCCACTGCTCATGTACTACAAGGAGCACAACAGTGAGAATATAGCCCAGATGTTTTGGTGCGCAACTCCCAGCATTCCTCACAATTGGCCATGCTGGATTGGACTGATGGGCATCAAAGTCAGAAACATCTGGAGGTGTCTAGGCCTAAGAAAGCAACGTTTAAACCATCCTGTCAATGCTGCAAACCTCACTGTGGACCTTGAGGTCAAAGCAAAGGCTATCAGCTGAAGGAAGCCCAATCCAATTCTAATTCTAGCAAACACAATTAGGACATAATCCTAGGCATGTTTGGATAGAAAAGGAAGGCCTGCAACTCCAAGCATTCCCCTGCTGGTCATGCTGTTGTGCTGGTGAGACAGGAGAGCCAGCCTGAAAAACTTTAAAAATACACATGCATATATATATAACACATGCGTTCATTTTGGTTCTAGGTCTACAGTGTGGCTCTGTGGTAACCCTCTCTCCTTCCCTCCCTCTCTCTCTCTCTCTCATTTCTACAGCTGGAAGATGAATTGGCTGCCATGCAGAAGAAACTGAAGGGAACAGAAGATGAGCTGGATAAATATTCAGAGGCTCTCAAAGATGCGCAAGAAAAACTAGAGCTGGCAGAGAAAAAGGCAGCTGATGTACGTAATGGTGGAGGGAGAACAGGGGATACCCCGGCCTCACACGCTCACACGTGCATTCCATCTGAGGACACGTTGCCGTGATGGGGAATTGTTCGCCAGTACTTGCGTTTGGCTGCCCAACATCATGCATAAGCTACCAACCCTGTTGTGGCATTACCCTTTGACCCCAGGGCTCCTGCCCTGCTTTTCATGCTGGATCAGTGCCAGGGAAGCCCTTCTCTTCCTCCAGGGCTGCTGTCCAGAGTTGGCATGCAGGGTTACCTGCCAAAGGCCAGCAGGAGCCCATGGTCAGCAGCCCGCCCCTTCCCCGTTGCTGCGTGCTTGCTCTCCTGCGCTGGAGGGGGGAGACCTGCTCCCTGGCTTGCTGCTTGCCGAGTGGTGGCAGCAATGAGAAACAGGACGAGCAGGAAGAGCTGCGGCAAAGTCACTGAGGGGCAGGGAAGGGTGTCTTGCCACAGGGTCCTCGGAACCCTAGAGCTGGCACTGCCCTCTTCCATGAAATCTCTAGTTGCTTCTACTATGCCACGCCTTTCCAGTCTCCCACTGGCGTAGGGGCGAGAAGAAGCAAGAGCAAAAGAGAAGGTGTAAGGCAGGGATGGGGAAGCTCTGCCCCATGAGACAATTCGGACTGCAAGGACAGCCCTTCCCCAAGCTCTGCCTCCTGGAGCCGACCAAGGGCTTGGGAGGAGAATGCTCAGACGGCAGCTGGACCCTCCCTCTGAGAGGGATGGTTCAGCCCGGAGTCCTGCACTGAGCAGGGGTTGGACCCGCTGGCCCCTTCCAGCACGACTAGTCTATGACTGTTTTGCAATGAAGCTGGGGCTTGAAGTGGAGCACACTTCCCCCCAGTGCGATGGATGGGGTGGCTTTGCTCTCCCAGGGCAGGCCCTGGCAGTCCAGCCAGGGAACATGGCCACCCTGCAGACATTATTACAGCCCCCGCAGAAAGCCTGGTAGGGGGTCATCCAGCCCCCAGGTGGAAACCACCCAATGACTGGAAGTCAGGGGAAAGAGGGTAGAGCCGGGGGGAAAGGATGGGTGACCCTTTGGGAATGGGATCCCAGGCAGGTTGGATTTCACTCCAGAACTTGAGGTCCTGCACCTCTGGCGTATACAACACTGATAGAGCGAAGGTCTGGCTCAGAAAGATTCTCATTCAATCAATCCTGATTTAAACCCACAGGGACAGGATTCTTACCTTGCTTTTCAGGAAAGGGCTGTAATTCCATGACATGGAATATGCTTTGCATTAAAAGGTCTGAGGTTCAACCCCCAACATCTCTAGGTAGGGCTGACAAGGACTCTTGTCGGAAACTGGTTGGTTCTACTTCTAATACGGCGGGGCCTAAACATTGTTTGGGAGATGCTGGGGACTGGGTTGGAGGGTCTGTCTGTTGTTTTTTCCCCCTAGCAAGGCCAGGTCAGAAACAGGAACGGTAGGGCCACCCCTGAAATCTGGAATCTGGTGCTGGGTCTGGAAGCGTTGTCTATACGTCGCTCCAACAAGAGGCAAAGCAGGACGGAGCTTAAGTCAGAGTGTGGTGGCATTTAGAGCACATGGGCCCACCTGCATTCTGACTGAGGTTCTGTTGCTGCGTTTGAACAACCTCCAGCTGTAACAATGAGGAAGTGTGTGTGGCAAACTAGGTTCCTCATGGCCCAAGTCCTTAGAATGAGCGACAGTGCAACTTTGCCTGCATGCAGAGAAGCCACCACCTGGAGTCTCTCTGCACAACTGCGTCCTGGGCAGGTGGGTGCTTTGTGAGAGTCAGTGTTTCTCCTGAACCGTGAGCGCTTGTTCAGAAGTTCGGGATGATGGTTTGGGATCCTAGCTTCCAACAAAAATCCTGGAGAACTGTGGCTAGGCAATGCAGACTGTACTGAGCTAAGCTTGGTCCAAAGGCGGCTTCATATGGTCTCTTATATTTACTTGAAACGAGCCCAAGGAACCTGAAAAAATGTTTGTATTCGACTTGTTTCCCAAAATGTGCTGACTAGCAATTTTACCATAAAAGGAAGTACTTTGTGAGGACTCTCTCACATGCTAGAGAAAGGCATCTTCCTTGGTCAAGCGTCTGCAATCCAGTGTCCTCATGCTTTGGATCTCAACCATGAACAGGCCCAACTAGCATGATTAATGCTAGGAGTTGTAGTCCAAAGCATCAGATGAGACAAGCTGGGCCTAAATCAGTGTGTTTCAAAATTTATGCTGGGAAGAAGCTCTGAGATGGCTCAGAAACAGGGGTTTTTCAGTGAGAGGATCCAAGAATGACTGACAGCTTTCCCAGCATGACCTATCTAACCATGCCATCTTTGTGTTAGAGTGCATGCTTGGTCATATGACATAACAGTGGCTGGGTGCTGGCTGATGCTGAACAGTGCATTGTTGAACCGTGGGTTGTTGCGTTGTCTGAACCCATCCATACCAACCGTACCAGCAAATTATGGTGGACGATACACAGAACCCAACAACCATGGATTTTCCTCATGGGATAGTCACAGTTAATGTGCCACCTAGAAGATCCCCCAGAATCCTATGCGGTGTGTCAGCATTCCACAGCAGACACCCATGGGTGTTATCTTTTCCAAGGGGGAAAGGGCTCCATTCCAGCATTGAAAAAGGAGAACACCAATGCCCTAAGGAGGAATAGAACTGGCAAGGAGACCGCCCCTCTCCCCGCCCATTTCCCATGTCTTGACTTCTTGGCAGGCGTAACGGAAGTTGTGGGAAGTCAGCGGTCTAGGAAAAGGAAAGGCTAAGGTTCTGAAAATAGCCTTATCTTTTACACCAAACCTTGTGGTTAAGCTCGTTCATAGCTGAAGGCTCACCAAGCTGCCCCGATGGTTGCACAATGCCAACCGCTCTCGGGAGAGGCAGCTATGACCCACTTACCCCCGATGGGCCTTTCTCCAACTGCGGAGACTCTTTAAAAAGCTGGCACAAACACCCACAGTGGAGGATTTCCTTGTGAATACCGTGATTAGGATCACTGGAGCTGCTTGCCTCCGGCAAGCAATGATTGCTGCCAGGCAACCTAGGAGGATATTAAGGGTGTTTGATTTTTGGCCTCTCCAGTTAAAAGGTTTGAGAAGCAGGTTTTAAGCAAAGACCCTTCTGTGCTTGACACCCTGGCAAGCTGCTGCCAGTCCGTGCTGACGATAATGGACTATGGATTAAGCAGCTTTCTGTGCCAACGAGGGCCCATGGGGCCATGTAGGATACCACCATAAAGGTCCTGGGTTCAATTCCCAACAGCACCAATTCTCCCAGTACTATGCAGACAAAACTATCATCTGTCCTGATATTGACACTGGAATATTTGGATTTAGGGGAAGGCATTGTCCTGGTACTGAACCCAGCTAATAAACCATGGGGAACAACCCATAGTTCACAGCCCAACATCAAACCATAGGTTATCTTCATGGGTTGGTCATGGTTAATAATCCATGGCTTGTTAGCCCAGCTGGGTTCACACAACAGAAAGGATATAGCCAGGTTGGAGTCAGTGCAGCGTAGGGCCACAAGGATGGTGGCTGGTTTGCAGGGGATGGGGTATGAGGCGAGACTGAGGGAACTGGGTCTCTTCAGCCTGGAGAAGAGGAGACTCAGAGGGGATCTGTTGGCAACATGCAGGTGTGTGAGGGGGTGTCATATGGAGATGGGGAGAGGCCTGTTCTCCCCTGCAGAGGAAAGCAGGACGTGCTCCAATGGAGCAAAGCTCAGGGAGCCAAGGTTCAATTTGGATGCCAGGAAGCACTTCCTGACAGTTAGGACCCCGAGGGCGTGGAATGAGCTTCCACGGGAGGTCGTTGAGGCCCCATCGGTGCAGGTGTTCAAAGACAGGCTGGACATGCACATGGTGGGCATGTCATGAGCGGAGCCGGCTGGTGCCGGAGGTCAGACTAGATGGCCCAGGAGGCCCCTTCTGACTCGCTCTGTTTCTATGTTTCTATGTAACATGATAATCCATGCTTCTACAACAAGCCACAGTTCAGCAACAACCCACACCCACCCTCTGAGTGTGTATTATTGTGCCGTTCAGCCGCTGATTGGTTACAGAGGCAGCTTCCTACAGCCTTGTTTAAAGCAACCCTTTATTCAGAATAGGGACTGGAATCTTATTTTATTTTTTAGTGTTGGAAAACATTAGAAAGTCTCTGGTTCAATCCCTGGCATGTCCAGGTGGGGTTGGGAGAGTCCCTTTTTTGCTCAAGCCTGTGAAAGGCACCTGCTGGTCAGAAGAGAGCTAGGTGGGTATTTGGTCTGATGCAGTATAAGGCAAAATGAGAGTTTCTAGGAGTAGGCCTAACTAAAGGCCTTGGGGCTGACAGAGGCCCATATTTTGGAGCAACAGCCAAGAAGAAAACCATTACTATAGTTTACTGATAGGGAACCTGATTCAGGAGAAGCTACTTTTGATGTTCATTTTTATATAGCCCTTATTCAGAACCGCAAGGACTGGAATCTTACTTTGGGGTTAGAAGTACTAGAACTTAGGCACATGCATTGCAGCAGAAGGTCAAAATTTTACATCCCAGAATTTCCAGGAAGGCTGAGGAAAAGATCCCCTCTGTGAAACCTTGGGAAGCTGCTGCCTACCAGTGTAGACAACGCTGAGCCATGTGGAGGTTCCACATTAAACAAAACAATCTCACTTTTAATACATTGTTTTATATTGTTTATTTTAGTTCTCTGCTGTTTGCTGTTCCATAATCTGTTTAGATATGGAGTGGTAAACAAATATTGTAAATACTGTAACATGAAACAAAGAGGCTTCTTCAGAGGGTTGGGACAGACTGTCACTGCTGCCTAAAATGGGACGAACCACTGTTTGGCTAGTCAGCGTGAATGGAAGGGAGCAGAAACATCCAGGTGTGTTGCACATCAACTCCGAGAAGCTCCTGCCAGGAAGGCCAAAGCTTGGGAATGGTGGGAGATGAAGCCCAAACATCTGGTGAGCTTCTTTCTGCTCAACGCTGGAATACAATACTCGGCTCAAATAGGAAATGCCTTCCTATATGCCCGTAAAGAAAAAATAACCAGAAACTGTAGCTTAACACCCCAGCCCTCAAAATCAGCTTGCTGAAATTTTCCTTAAAATGTGGATTATCTCATTGGAAACTAAGGGACAAAGGAAACTCTGAGTCACTTGTGCTTTGGGGTTTAGGAATGAGTGACATCCAAAATCTGGGAAGACTGACAGCCCGACATTTGGGATAAGTAGAAACCCAAGTGGTCCTGTCCCCTGTTGCCCAAGGATGTGCTGGAACGGTATGCTGTGACCTGATCCTGCAAACCGGACTGCTTTTTGCCGTATTGTTAGTGGCAGTCTCTAAGAAAACAGGCATGTCGAGTTTCTCCGGGCCTCAAGGCTGCCCCATCCATCAAGTGCCTCAGGGCTGTCAGCGCCTCTTGCAGCTGCCACCCGGCATTCGGAGGGGATTATCCGTACAGATTTATCGCCTGCAAACATTTGACAGGCAGACGAGCTTTTCGCCAGCTCCTCACACCGCTCCCTTCCCCTTCCCGATTCCGCTTGACAGCAGCAGTGGAACACGCACGGGTGCAGGGCGACCTTTTGGCATGTGGTCTGCTCAGTGCAAAAATCATCAGTGCTTGGCCACCTCCAGGATGACCCAAAACACGCGTTTGCTGCTGTCTGGAGCCGGGCAGCTGGCAACCACAGGCTCCCACCTGGGCCCCAGCGCCCTGCGAGGGCCTGCTGCCAATGTACCATTTAGATTTCCCACAATATTACAACCCAGCGTCACTCCAGGGCAGGGGCGCAGAACCTCAAGGTCTAACCCCGCCTCCCGGGGGTCCCAGTTCCCAGAAGGCCCCACCGGCTGCCCCTGGACTCTCCTCTCTTACCTCACCACAAATCCTGTGGTGATTTCCCTTTACATTTGTGCCGCTCCCCACATAGTAAGGCTTGAAACACTGCGGGCAGTTTAGAGTTCCTAATTAAAACAGGCTGGACTTTTTTGCCCCGCCTGTTTTGCCTTCTGCTCCACCCACCAATGAATGTGGTTCTCAAGAGCTTCTCCAAAACAGAACCTAGCCCTCGGTCTGAGAGAGGCCCAGCACTGATGCTCCAGGGCATTGTGGGAAATGAGACTGGCAGTTAGAGCCACCCCCCCTATCCAGTGCTATTCAGGGCACTGTCGTGATCACCAGGTGCGCCCACTAGAAAGGACGGAGCCCACCTGAAGGACATTTTGCTCAGGACCCCCTGCAAGGCTGGTCTTGGTCCTACAAGTGCCCCCTTCCGGCCATGAGCCACGCAACTCTGGGAGTCCACCGCGAAGGACAGCACCTTGCACACCTCTTCTTGCAATGCGCACTCTCCGGGGGGATGGCTGCCACGGCACCATGGGCTTCCCAAGACGCCCGTGAGGCTTCTGCAGCAGCAGCAGTTTCTGGAGCTAGGCAGCGGCGGCAGCAGGGGCTCCGCACGGTGCCCACTGCAGCCTTGGCCTGCAGGGTCCTTTCTCAGAGGCAGGCTTTGTGGGCAAGATGCCGGGAAACTGCCTGCATCACCATCAGTCTGTGGCAACACAGGCGAGAGGTGTTTCCAGCAGCCCTCCCCGGCAGGGCTGCCCGAGTGCCTAGTATACCTTGGAGGCACGAGGCTGGGGATGCCTGCTTTAAAATCACTTTAAGTCTAAGGCAAGGCAAACCAGAGGAGGAAGAGGCGGCGGCGGCAAGCTCTTCTGCCGTAGGTGGGGCAGTATCTGGCCCTACACTGCTTCCACCACCAATTTCACTTTGTTCAGAGAACTGCCCAAAGTTGGGAATGGCAGGAATCATAGAATTCATACCACCTGCTCAGTGCAGGACTCAGGTCTCCCATTCGGATTCCAACCAGGCCTGACCCTGCTTAGTTTCTAGGATTAGGCAGGGTCAGGCACTTAATTCTTTGCTCTTATGCCTGGCCTAAGACCTTTTACCATTGCAAAGGCCAACTTTGAATGCTGTGGACAAGGGTTAGCTGGGGAGCACTTGAATGTTGCTGGACATTCCTGAAGGAGATTCCTGGGGATTGAAATGGGTCCCATAGCCAGTGATAGCAGAAAGTTATCAATCAGTCATGTTTGTACAATGAATGATGCAAGATAAGAGACCTTAGTTTGCACCATATCTACAGGAAAACAGGTCGAGTGTAACAGATGCCATTCAGAGGTGTGTGCGTGCATGTGGGAGGCTGGGCAGGTGGATGCGTGGATGGTATATGGAAGAACAAAGTCCTCAATTTAAAAATAAAAGGAAAATACTATTGGGAGCTGACTCCACCCTAAAGCCGCGGGTTGTTTTGTGGACCAGTGGCTTTTGGGTGAGGAGCCTCTTTCAGCTCAATGGTCATATTCCACTTTGAAGAGGCTCTTCTCGACTGCATACGGTGGGTGGGTGGTACTGAAGGCAAAGAGGGAGGGTCCAAGGAGAAATGGGTGAAGCAAAGGTATTGGCATATAGCAGCTTAAAGTTCGTACTGCCATGAATTACATCTTAAGAGAAGCAGTGCAACCTTTTGGAATGGGGGAAAAATATGTATAGAAGCTGGAATTAAGAAATATCTGGGGAACACAGAAGTACTGAATGTGGCTCCTAGACTAAGGTTCCCCAGCTATGAGATAAGAGTACTGAACAACAACAGGGCTCACGCAGAAGCAAATCCTCACTTGGTCATGGAGCAAGCTGAGTCTGCTCTGGCCAGTCACCATCTCTTTGTCTGACCTACCTTACATATCCGTCATGTGGATAAAGTAGTGCAGGGAGGAGCAAAGGCAGGTGTACACTACTTACAGGAACTATGAACTATGAGCTTGATAGTAAGTTCACGCTTGTTCCTGAAAGCCAGGTGATACAGAGGAAGCTTGGATGATCATAACATTGTTATGGGAGGAGATTGCTTGCCAACTCAGGCAGTACTCAAACTGCTATTCTGCTTGGAGTGAAAGAAAGTGAGGGTCCCCCCCCTTTTTTTCCTTTTACAAGAACAGCTTCCTTAGATCATGCTATTGCTCCACACCTTGATTCAGCTTGGTGAACACTTTTCAGGCGTGGCTACCTTGTGTCAGTACAGTTTGCTCATTTTAGACTCTAGATGTAAAGAAGGACTATCCTTTTAGGTGGTAATGTAAGGTGCAATATTTCATTCAAATTGTGGTGAGCCAGCCCTGGAGTGGTTTTTTTTTTTGGGGGGGGGCTTCTGCCAAGAGAGGGCTCAGTCATGTGTCCCAAACTCTGCTCCTAATGCATTTTTCTTTTTCTTTTTGCAAAGACCCTACCCGAGACACCTTCCCTAAAACTGGCCAGCAGAGGGGGCCAGAAGACACATTCCTTCTCTCCACAGTTATTAATTGGCCAATCCCAGTCAACAGTACAGCATTTTAAATGTGGATTGGGGTTCTTTTTGGTGGCCTGCACAGTTCTGCCTGGCTGGTTAACAGACAAGGAAGGAGGAGACCCTGTGAGAAACCTTAGCCACTGGTTCCTTGAGCTTTTCGGTCATCATTTAGATGCTCCTTTGCAGCTCTGGGAGGGCGAAAGTAATCTCAGAAGGCGGCGTGCATGCCAAGGAATGCCTCCCTCACTGGTGCTAAACGCAAAAAAGTCGGCTGAAGGATGATTGGTATGTTGACCGCTGGAAGAAATGAAATAAGAAGTGACAGACGCAAAGGGCTTTGCGGGAACGATTCAGCTAAGTCATTTCCTCCAAGCTGCTCCAGATGGCAGCACCCCCCCCCCCACATTCATGGGCCAATTTACTCTCACAGTCTTCTAGTGCTAAATCGGAAGCACTAAATTGCAAGGAAGAAATACCAAGCCTTCCCATACTAATCCCTGGAGGCTCATGGTGACTGCGGCTAAAGGAGTAAGCGAACATATGCATGCAGGCGGCCTTTGCAGGAACTAGGTGCGAACACACAGCACACATAAATACGCACAAATGATACAAATATACAGGAAAAGTGTGCCTCAGTAACTCACACTGTGTGACAACAAAAGCTGACTCCTATGACCCGGCTACATATGCTCATTTGCATGTGAAGCTAATCTGCACATTCTCTTAGTTTGCAGAATTCTGTCATTTTGTGCATTATGTCTACCCTCTTTTCCTGATAGCCACAGGGAGGGTGCATGGTGCTGTATGAAGCCCTTCCCTTTAGTCTCCAGAAATCCCCACAGCAGCACCAAATTGCTACCCCATTTCCAAGCAGACCTTCACAAGAATAAGAGCCGGTAACTTGCTTTAAAAATAGAATACAGAACAAAATTGAAATGAGTTCCTGAGGAAGCGGCATCATCCTTGCTCCTAGTCATTGTATTCTGCTGGCTTTTCCGTCACTGCCACAGCACTGAGGCTTTCAGGGAAGTCCTGGGAATACCCTGATTTTTCATCTGAACCTGCAGCAATTAGCAGCAAAACAGAAGAAGAGGCTTGTGCAAGTTCAGCATGGACACTCCTAGGGAGCGTCCCAGGGTGAGCCTTTAAGGAAGAAAGGAGAGAATGGGCAAAGAACCAGTTTTCTCCGTATCCCTTAAGGTTACGTTCCCCCAGGCTGCTATGACAGCTCCCTCATTGCTTTCTGGGATACAGGACTAGACAGACCGTTGGCTTATCCAACAGAGCTTTCTATGGTGCTCATGAGCAATTCTCCTCTGATCCGCAATACTTCAAGGAAACAGTGGGAGTAATTCAACGCTACCTAGCTTTGGGATTCTACTCCAAATGGACAAGACCATCCTTACCGTAAGGCAAAGTGAGGCTACTACCTAGGTGGCAAATGCCTCAGGCATGGTCAAGTTTCCTATTACGTACATCACCAGTGCTGAAGGAAGTTCCGCTGCCTATTTGGTTGCCTTCTCTATGTGGCATGGAGTGCCGGGGTGGCTGCCATCTCATTCTTTAGCTCAGGCAGTGAAGTATTTTGCATATTTCCGTGGGACTGAAGTAGAGCCACTTTCCCTCTTTTGCTGAGACAGAAAATATCCTTTTTAGGTTTGAGCTTAGAAAGGCTCTGCGTTTCCCAGCTATTGACAAGGGCCAGCGTATTGCTCTGCTTTCTTCCCTCTGAGAGGCATGGAAAATTCTGTTGCTGGATTTTCCAGAAGCAATGCCTGTAATGTCAAAGAAATGCCACTAGCTGCATGCAAATAATGCAGCTCCAGCTCTTAGCAGCAAAGCATCAGGAAATGGATTTCTCAGATCTTCCACTGATCAGGGCAGGCAGAAGGCCAGCAAGAGGCATATACATGCACAGGACTGTGTGTGTGCGTCCTTGCAAAAACCAAGACCTCACTGGAATGGAATGTTTCCCAGCCCTGCTCTTTCCCCCAGCAAAAGGCCCTGGTGTAGTGTCGCAGAGGTTAATCCTCATTCTCGCACCCTTATATGTACCTTGTTGCTCTCCCAGTCTCCGAGCCTGTGTTTCCCAAGTTCTCTGCATCGTTTTCTCATGGTATCTGTGGTCTGCCAGCATACAGGGGTGGCTGGGAAAGGACTGAAGTTTCTGTAAACCCAAGGGGTACTAGATTTTAAGGATTTTGCTTGGAAAAGGATGACAGCCCGGTTTTATGAACATCTGGACAACGGACCTTCTTGCTTACATTGGTGACCCCTCACCCCTTCCCAGCAGGTTTATCTGCCACTAGCAGAGATCCTAGGCAGCCAAGACTTATCTGTACCTGCTAGCTACTGTTGGCCACCTTCCCTTTAAATGTTCCATAACGCTCTAGTGTTATGACAGGAGCAGTGAGGCTTATTAAAATAGGAAACAGTTTGTGCAGGGGTCCAGAGCCAGCATCAGCAGTGGCTCTGTCCCCTACCCTAAAATATCAGCAGCCCTGGTTAGAATGTGGCAGGAACCAGCAAATCCTGTGGATTTTGGAGGGGTGGGTTGTGTTGTGTCAAAGGCTCCCTCACAGAATCTTGTAGATGTCATATGTTACAAATAAACTAAGTGTTTGCTTTGGGGACCGGCACTAACCTGTGTAAACTTTCCATAGACTGCAGAGACATTGCTCGGGAAGATGTTCAGGTCTGTGAGTTGAATGCTTTCTTTCTTGGGTTTGTCTGTAGAAGGATGGACTGCTATCTTTTTCCTGGCTGTATCTTTGTGCCTTGAACATTGTGCAAGTAGTAAGGAAAGCACCATGGGATGGTGGGGTAAGGAAATACATAAGTTGCTTTAAGTGTCTCTTCAGACCAAGGTAGAAATATCTTGGAATCCAGTGTTGCATGGTGCAAATTTCTGGGGAAAGACGTTCTAAGAGAGTTCTTAACAGCAGTGCATTGTGGAATTCGCCACCACATGACGTGATATTAAAAGGGCATTAGATAAACTGTGAGCAGTAACGCTGTTAAATCATGATGGTTATATATTATCTCCAAATCTGAGGTACTGTCTCTGAATACCAGGAGCAGTGAAAAATGATTAGAACAGGATGGGTAGGATACTACTGCACTCATGTCTTGTTTGCGGGCACCCACTGTTGGTGTGCACTTGTCTGTTAGAGTGGCCACAGTCCTAGATGTGCTTACTAGAGAGAGTAACTCTCATTCAAATCAGTGTAACTTTCTTCCAGGTAAGCCTACAATGCAGAAGGCCACCCCACTGCTCCAGATTTGCTCAGAAGCCACGATGTTCACTGGGGCTCATTCCCATCTTCTTTAAAGGCTAACTGAGAAAGAAGGCCTGCTTGAGTCTCGCAGCGTTTCCTTGGTAGCAAGTGTCTATCTTCTTGAGAATCTAAGGCCCGACTCACATTTCCAGTAAGCTTGAACGGGTCCCCATCCTTTAAAGAGCCCCATCCTTTAGGCATACTTCCTTGGGAGTAAACCTGCTGATGTCCATGGGGCTTCCTCCCTGTCAAACAAGCCTGCACCTTCTTTCTCTTGGCAGGAAAGCCTCCCTTGGAAAGAAATGAGCGTCCCGCTCCGCGATTTCGGAAGGGTCACATCTACTAAGAACACCCCGCCGTGACCGGGATGGCGCTACACGCGTGCCACAAGGTCCTTTCCCTTTCTTTCGCCTCCCCAAGGCGCCAGCTCTCTTGGAGGACGCTCGGCCTCCCGCCCTTGGCGTTGGGTGTGGCGCGGAGGAGGATGCTGCGGCGGGGGCCTTCTTCCGTTACCATGGCAACCTGCGCCGGCGGTAGAGTCGAGGGCCGCCTTTCCCATCCGGGGCCTCCGCGTGGCGTCAGCGCCAGAGGGCGGGGCGGGTTCCGGTATTTCAGGGCGGGGCGCGGGGGCTGTCGGGAGAGGAGGCGCGGACGGATTAGAGAGCAGGCCACGGCGGGCGGAGTGCGAGCGAGCGAGCGAGGGGCCATGGCCGGGGCGACCACCATCGAGGCGGTGAAGCGCAAGATCCAGGTGCTGCAGCAGCATGCGGATGAGGCCGACGAGCGGGCCGAGAGGCTGCAGCGGGAGGCGGAGGCCGAGCGCCGCGCCCGGGAGCAGGTAGGCGGTGCGGGGACGGGATGGAGGCGCAGGCTCGGGAAAGCGGCCGCTGCTGGCGGAACGCGGGGCTGGGCTGGGCTGGGCTGGGCTGCCGCTACCCAGGCTCCCCTGCGGCTGGCCGCTTTCCCAGACTCCGGTTGACCGGAGTCGTCCTCCCAGGCCTCGGACTCGGCTGGGCGTGGCATGAGGGGTCTCGGCTTCCCGGAAGCCTCCGCGGCTGGTCGAACTGCCGCGCTCAGGCCCTGGGCTGAGGGGAGAAGACGCGGTGCTGCTTTCCAGACGTGGTTGTGGCTGGCGAAGTGATTCTTTGAAGTTGAGGTGTGGGACGAGTGGAGTGCTGCTTCCCAGAATCCCTTGGGACTTGCCAAAGTGGCACTCTTAAGCTTTGGGCTGGTGGTGGGGAAGCGGGTGGTACTACCCAGAATCCCCTGTGGCTGGCCACTTTTCAGACTCCTCTGTAGCTGGCCAAAGAGCTTTTCCAGTGATTCTGGCGGAAGGGAATGTGTTGGCCATATAGTCTAGATTTTACTAGTCAATAAGCTTGGAATCCTTAAAGCTTAGACTTTGGGACCTTGCTGGGTCGTACATCCAAGGGTTTATCTGGTGCAGCGTTCTGCTTCCCACAGTGACCCCAATAGGGTGTTTTGGGGGTGTGCTTAAGTAAGGGAAGAAGTTCGTGCTCCCCATTCCTTGTATACCTCTTCAGCTGTTCCTGTTTCAAAGGCTTCTGAATGTAGGAGGTTTACCTGTCTTGGCTGTTAGGCGAAAGGGTCTGTCTGCACAAGCATCTGAACAGCACTATGTTCTTCCACTGTGCCTAATTCCCGGCTGTATGCTTATAGGAAGCCTGTGTTCTCAGCCATCATGGTCCCTAGAATGTATGGACTATTGTGCTAGATTAGTTCTCAACAAGGGTTCAAGTGCCAACAAGCCCACTTCTCATCTTCAGCATTTAATGCATAAATGTAGATTGCTTCGAAGGCTACAGGTTGTATTCTGAGCCATCATGACGGGGAACTGAAAATTTGCTCAGCTGGGTCAGATTAGGAGCCCAAGAGCCTAGCTTGTCTAGTCTGCTGTTTCTCACAGTGGCCCTGTTTTCCCCCTGTTCGTTGCTAGCAAAATCCGATATTCATCCTGGCTGTGAATATGGCAGTGACATTTAGCTGGCTGCGTATGACCCATTTCAGATTGGCGATACAAATGAATTGATGTGCAGTTAATATTTCCTGAGGCAGTGCACAACACTTGTAGACCTGTTTTAAAATTTGTCACTTTGTTTGCACAGAGAAGGGATAGGGCTGGGAACGCCTCTACCCTTTGTCCTTCCTCTGAAAAAGTGGGAAGGGTGGCATACTATCGGAAGAACTGGCTTGGATCCAGGGTCCATGAAGTCCAGTATCCTGTTTCCACCGCTGGCTAGCCAGTTGGGTTGGGAAGGCCCCTAGCAGGCCGTTAAGGCGGTAGCTCTTTCCTGTTTGTCCTGGGTTCTCTCGTTATGAATGTAGCTTCATGAATGTACATGGTTACCCCCTTAAATAAGTGGTCCCAGGGGTATTTTCTGATAGTGCATTTGAACGTTCATTGTACACTGTATGAAGATAAGAGTCAGTAAGATAAATTGTACAGAAGGGAATGAATGCAGGGTGCGGGTCAGTGGTCAGAACATGTGGGGAAATTTTTGGCATGTATATACGTGTGTCCAGCTGGAGAATCTAGTCTCATTGCTGGCTACTGGAGGGAGCATTTTGCAGAAGCTCTTGCACCTTAAGGGTGGGTGGGAGAGCACAGCTCCATGTGAGAGCACTTCTCTGCACCCAGAAGGTCGCGGGTTCAATCCCTGGGATCGCCAGGGCAAAAGAATCAGATCCTGCATCTTTATTTTCATGTGCTCATTCTGCCCAAGGCTGCTTCGGGGAGCTGTTGCGAGGTGCAGCAGAGAGCCCTGGGCGCCATATAAGGCAAGGATGCTGGGAGGTGGGCATATGGGAGTGTTTTGAGAAAGAGATAGTAAGCGGGATTGGGTGCAGATGGGTGGGAGAGTGACGTGAGAATGGAAGCGATCTTGAGGGGTGCCACGCAGGGGAAAGAGACGGCTTGTGGGAACTGTCGGGAGGGGGGCTGCAGCGCGAGGAGCAGTTGCGGCTGAGCTAGGGAGGGGCCTCTTATCGGCTACGATTTGGCGGCTGCTCCAAGTGGTGGTGGGGAGTAATTCACAACGTAGCCTTTCCTTTGTGTCGCCCTAGTGAGCATGGTGGCGGCATTTTTTTTTGGGTTACTTAAGAAGGGCGTTTCCCGGAAAGCCAGCTCAGAGCGGCATCTGGGTGGTGACGCGAAGCCCTCCTCCTCCAGGAGAGGAAGTGGCACTTTGGGGCCGGAGGGGAGTTGACTTGACGTCCGCCTTCCCGCCTTGCTGGCAGGGGTTGAGATGGGGCACTGGAGTTGGAAGAGGGGAGCCAGCTAGTCTCCTGGACTCTGCTGAGGGGAGTATGACAGACTCCATCCTCGAACACTGTACAGAGCATGTCACATGGCTTTTAGGGAAAGGCTCGGGCATTTGTAATGGAGAGTCCTTTCTCTTTTCTCAAGACGGGAAACTTGGTTTCTTAGCATCAGGTTGGCCAACTGGCCTTCTGCTACTCCCTGAAGTAATCTTATCTCACTGGGCACTGATTTGAGACCCCGGGGGGCCCTTTCTGTGGTAGCCCAGCGGTGGTGGGTTGAGGCTTTCAGTGGGTGGGGAGCTGTGAACTTCCCTTGTGCTGAGGAACTCTTGCGAGCTGCTCAGGAGAGGCCGCATGCTTGGCCCAAGATCCTCCCTGCATCTGTTGAGGGATCAGGAAGGCTCTGTGGGAGTTCGCAGCTGACCTTCTCCCTATATAATTTGCAACACAGATCAGCCAATGATACAGATCCAGCCTGCGAGGTGCTGCCAGCATAGTTTTACTTTTGTGCGCCTGGGAACAAAATTTTGGTTTTGGTTTGGTGCTTTTCTTGGCACTGCTGTTAGTAGGGGACTGAGCTTTGCTTGGCTAGCAAGTGCCTGATGATCCTCAAACCTGAGGGCAAAAACTTCGGAGCTGTTGCTGCTTCCTCGGACTTTCCCACATGAGATTTACAAGCCTCCCTACGTTGTGCTGGAGCCCTGGCCTTGCCTGCCCTCTCTTATTGCAAGCAATAAATTTGTCGTGCCAGTGACCTCTGGCTCGGTTTGCCTGTAGCGCTTGATGGATGCTATCGGTTACCTGAACGCATAAGAAGCTACTATATGCCATACGGTGCAGAAAGCATTTTCTAGTCTAGGAGGAACAAATGGATATGTAGAGAGCTTGTAGTCTTCACTCATAAACAAGTGGAGATCTTCCCAGGGGGCGGGGGGGGAGTCTCATTTTATTTGAAATGTAGACTGAGCTTTTTGCCCAAAGCTCTGTATAAGAAGCCACCAGTGTTTAAGAATTGGTGGGACCACAGGGTCACTCTGGTGTATTCTCCTGTAGCTCTTCTTCCAGCTCCCTGCCTTACCAGAAGCATGCTGTGCAAGGAGGGGAATTTTTATGTTGGTGATGGCTTACTTATGGAATGCCCTCCCTAGAAGAAATCTACCTAGTCCCTCCCTCACATTCTTTCCAGCACAAAGCAGAAGTCCTTATTTCCCCCCAGATGTTTGGCTGCTGTGTGTTTTTAGTTCCTGCCCCATCCTATAGTTAGTTTCTCAGTGGGTTCTAATGTTGCGTAGCACACCTGGCTGTTCACTACCCCAAAATCTTCTGGATGTAGGACAGAATGCAGTGGGCATAGATAAATGGGCCTCTTTTGCTTTCGCCCATATTTAGACTCTTTACATCTTCTTTCCATCCCATATCTGGGCACAGTGGCACATTTTGTCAAGCTCTGAAGAAGAAAAATAAGCTGAACAAGCATGTTGCCCATCCCTGGTGTTCACATGTTCTTAGTCAGGGATGCTGAACCTCTCGCAGCCTGACTTCCAAGTTCTGTTTTGGGGAAGCTCTCAACAAAGCCTCCATTCACATGGTAGGTGCTGTCAAAGACAAAAGGGATGGGGCCTTGGTCTCTAAAATATGTATTTAGATTAAAGTTCTTAGTGCTAGTAACCAAGCAATAGGAAATGCATTTCAGTCTTTCGGAATGGCGTGTGGGTGGACTGCTTAAAACCCGGAAACTTCCAACCAATTGTGGGCTTTGGGGAAGGGGATGGGGCTGTTTGTGGATAGAGGGAGGGACTGCTAGAGGGCCAGACCCGTATCTGTTTTGAGTAAGTTTCCCAAAGGAAGCTGACTAGCTACTTCAGGAAATCAGAGTGATGGACCTTCAGTTTGCATTGTACTTCAGCAATCCAAGCTGCAATTTCTCATTCATTTTTTTCTGGGCGTAAATACCACTGGACACAGCAGGACTTGTGAGTCAGTTCGGCTAGGTTTGCCTGGCTGAATCCTGGAGAATGGCGGTGGCGCTTGAAATGCCCTGTGCAGCAGCTAGGCCTTCTCCTCTCTGTCTTGCCCCAGGCCCTTTAAACTACCCATCCCAATTGGGAAGTGCATGACAAAAAGGAAAGAACCAGTGGGTCTCCCTCCTGCAAGTTATCCATGTGTTGCTGCCTCCATTCCGTTACACAAAGCTAGTTTTTCACACCCATCCAGGCTGCTGCCCTACATTGCTGTACTTACTGTACCTCCCCAAAGGGCACTGGGGCAGGCAGTGCTTCTTCGGGCTGTTAATGAGCCAAGCAAGGGCTTGCTAAGTGGACTGGATTAACTTGTGAGGCTTAATTCCGTCTCCCACCCCCACCCCCACCCCCGGCCCTTTCCAAGCAGCTTTTTGACCTCCAAGCTTTTGACTTGCTGGTGCTGGTATGGAGGGCCTTCTGCCCTCCGGCTGTCGTCTCACCGGTACTATAGCAGAAGCTATAAGGATTGATTCCCTGCCGCAAAGCAGCTTTGAGCCACTTGGCATGCATCTCCTAAATGGTGGCAAAGACCCTAAATTGGATAGCAAATGCATGTAATCCTCCTCTTCTCTCTCCACCCCCACCACTCGTCCTCTGAGTGCAGGATAGGAAGAGCACTTTGCCTTGCTGGGATGCTAACCTGTCAGCAGGCCTTTAGCCAAGAGCAAAGATTTATAAGCGGCTCGCCTTCATCGGATGAATGAGGGAGACAGCTAGTCTAGATGGAGAGGCAGTCGGTCGATTGCCCAATGCTCCTTCCCCCATCTTCCTTTCAAGCTCGGTGAGAAAAGTCCTGTAATTAAAAAAACGAAAACAAAACCCAGTTGTTGGGAGAGATAATTTGGCAATGGGGGCCTGGCTTGGTCGGGGGTTTTGGCTCGGTGAACAGTACCAATCTCACACATCTGAGATGGTTTTGGTTTTAAGGCTGTCCTGGAGGAACCGAGTGAATTAGGCTTTCTCTGAATCAGCTGCTGCCTGCCACTGCGTCAAGCGCCCTTTCCCAACCTTGGGGCTCCCAGACCTGTTTGGACTGCAACGCCCAGAATTCCCATTCAGTGGCCGTGCTGAGGGGGATCTTGCAAGTTGTAGAACAAATGCCTCTAAGGGCCACCAGGTTGGGGAATGCTGGTCTGGAGCTTTGATAGGTCCAGCTAAGGAGTGAGCACGTCCAAGATTCTAGGCCTTCGGGAGACACCCAGATGCCTCTGTGAAATCCACGCATGGGCCTCAGTGGCATCAGCCACAAAAGTGTGTGGTAGTTTTGGGGAAAGTTCAGAAAAGGGCAGCTAAACCCAGAGGCTGGAGAAGTGCCCTGTGAGAGGGGGCTGCAACATCTGGGACACTTGATCTTGGGAGGCAAGTGAGGGGAAGCATAGCATGAAGAAGGGGGCGGGGAAACATCTTTCTCTCTCGGAACTAGAGCCTAGGGTCATCCCATGGTGGGAGATTTGGGACAGAAGGGCTTCGTCCGTAGCACAAGCTAGGAAAGTCACTTCCACAGGATGTGGTGATGACCACCAATAGGATTGGCTTTAATGGGGGATTGGACAAATGAATGGAGAAGACTGGATGGCTGGATGTCACCCCTGGTATCTGAAGGGGTATGCCTGTAGAGCGGTGGTCCCCACACTTTCGGTCACGGAAGCTTTCTGGAGACATTTCCCCCCCGTGGAACCCTAACTCTGCCCCTCATTTTTATTAAGCATTGTGAACCCACAGCTTGCTTCCTTCATTCATCTGCTCCCGTTGCCTGAGTGCTTTGCATAACATGGCAGGTTTGGAAAGAAAGAGAAAGCATTTTAAAAATAACAAATGAATAAAGCAATTATATGGTAATATAGCAAATGGACTCGCTTGGTTATTCTCAACACTGCAGTAGAGTCTTAGGAACCAAATGACGTGATGTATTTCCTTGTTTTCTGTTCGGATGACTACTGGCAATCGAATAGTTGCTCTCACGTGGTTTCATGATACAATCTGTTTGAAAATTAGTTTTTGAGATTCTTTGCAGAACCCTAGGGTTCCATGGAACACAGTTTTGAAACTGCTGATTTGGAGCACAGGAGGAGGGCGATGGTGAACCCCTGCCCTGCTTGGGGTATCCTACTGGTTGGCCACCATGTGGAAAAATGCTGGACTAGATGGACCTTTGGTCTGATCCTGCACAGTTCTTGGTTCTGCTGCTGCCCGTCAGCTACTGACATTCAGTGCTATGCAACTGCTTGTATGATTGCAAAGCTGCCGCTTCTTGGTGCGGTCTGCTTTGTTCGAGCCTCGTAAACCAGCATCCGTCACTCTCCTGTGTCAGTGAACCTGGGCCACAATACTGTTGGCAAGTGCCACAGTCCCTATTTCCCAAGAGAACGATAGCCGTCCTTCACTCAGCGACTTTGACTGGAATATTGGCAGATGTAGGAACGAGTGTGGGAAGCATCCTTCTGTGTCCTGCATGTTCCACCACCCAATGTGGCTTTGATGACTGGCGAATAAGAGGGCATTTACGTGGGAACCTTTAATGAAAAAGGATGTGTGTCTGTCAAAACCCATAGGGTAAGGAGCATGAAACCTTGGACACCTGAAGCTTGGCATTCATTGTAAGGGGACTCTGTGGGTTTGCACATGGAGGTGGGTTTGTTTATTTTATTTTTTTTAACAAAATGCATTAATTTTGAGAGCCTGTGCCAAGATTTTCGCCTCCTAAAAACAGACTTGCCTAACCAACCCAGTTTGAAGCCGGGGGAGGTACGTAGGCTGAGGGAAAGCATTACATGCCTGTCTCTTTCTTTTCCTATATGGAAGCCGCCGCGCCCCCCCCCCCCCGCCCCGGGGTCAGGGAATGGCGTGCAGTGACTCCTCTAACTCAGAGGTGCCCTGTGGCAGGAGCCTCACCTCAGGATGCCGGTACCTTCCCGGATGGGGCGGCACAATGCCCAGCTCAGCGGTGTTGCCAGAAGCTTTCAGAAGACGTGCATTGGAGGCTGGACTTACCACAGGGCCCCTTGTGTCTTGTTAAGAGAGTCTGTCTTTGTAGTTGGGCAGGATCTCAGGGTGAGGTTTTGCAAGGCGGCAGCGGCTGGAATAGACAGGGCTGGCGGAGAGAGGGAAGGAGGTCTGCTAGTCTCGGGCTGAACAGGTCTAGAAACATTACTCCTTCCAGCATAAGAGAGACGGGGTTCTTTAGGTCCCCGGAAAAGGGCAAGGTAAGCAGGTCTCTGTTTTTGTAAAAAGGATTTCAGGAAATTGGGAAAACAAGAGGCTACTGTCGAACTTCCTGGAGGGTAACTTTCTTCAGGGCTGGGGGAATAGTCCTCCAAATGACCTTCTGGGAAAGTGTGTGTTACATTTGTGCACGTAAGTGCTTGTCTAGGGCGCCTTTGCCGAACCTGGCGCCCTCCTGGAGCTTTGGGTTACAGCTCCCATTAGGCCAGGTGATGCAGCCTGTGGCTCATGGGGGTGGAGGTCCAAAATGTCTTCTTCAGTAGGAGGAAGACTTGTGCAGGGGAGCTGTGTCTTTCCTGAAGGAAGCAACTGGGTTTGGGGAACGGGGCAAGACAGTATTCTGAGGCAGGCGGGCATCGGTGGGAGGACGGCAGGGTGTACTCAGAAGGGTCCTTCTGCTCCCGGGTGGCTGGCATGGGCATCAAGCTGCTTCTGGCCTTCAGGAGTGGCTAAGCAGCTTGGCCCACAGCTCCAAGGTGTGTCCGCCAGCAACTGCAGGCAGCCCTGTGTAGGCCCACGCTCTGGTGCCTGGGAAGGTATCCCTTCCAGCTTGCTCCCAGCACTTGAGAGGGGCTTGTGGGCCTGCCTGGACTCGCAGCCCCCTCCCTGCTGCGAGACTGGCTGAAGAGCTCTCCCTGGCATGCCTGCTCCAGTATCGGTGGCTGATCGGGGGCCTCTGTCAATGTGTTGGTTGCCCTGGGAATTGCACAATACTTGGGGCTTCCCTTGCTTTTGAAGGAGGGGGGGGAGATCTTTATCTCGGCCGCTTAGACTGTACACCTAGAAATGTTCCATTCTAAAACCTGGGTAAACGGAAGCTTATCTTGGCAGTGTGATTCAGGTTTTGCTTGTCTTGCAGTGTGTTCAGGCCCCACCCAACCCCGAGCATCTCCACCCTCTCGGCTTCTGCAAGGCCTGCAGTTGTAACTCGAGCCCTTCCAAGTATATCGTTGCAGTCCTAAGGGCTGGAAACTTGCTTGCGGGGCTGCTCTCAGCATGTAGAGCCTTGGATTTAAACACGGGGCAGAGGAGGGACCGGTTCAGAAGTTCTGCTTCAATGTGGCCATGTAAAGTGACCGTTTGTGGTTGCCCCGGCCTGCCTCACAGGGGCGTTTGGACAGGCCAGGACTGCTGCATTGCTCTGTGATGGAAAGGTGCAGCTCTCCGGTTCCTCACAGCGCTGATTTCCAAGCTGCCTCCTTGGTTCTCTCCAGTTCACGTTTCTTGCAACGCTTCGTCCCACTCGCTTGCTTTTCCAAGCTCAACTCGTGCTTCGCCGTTTGTTAATAAAGAGCAGGCATCCAGTGGTAGCTTGCTGTCTTGCGCATGCTGCACAGTGAGTGAGGGCCTGGGCGTTGGGGAAAAACCAGAGGAGCGCTTGGAGACAGCGTTGAAATGGCTGCAGGGCCCTGAGTGACAGTGACGCAGCTGGGTGTCTGCGGCTGGCACCCTGGTACAGAAGCACTTGGGCGAACTGTGGGGGCCCTGTTTGACCATCTGTGCGAGTCCACATTCCTCCATGACCTCAGCTCGAAGCTATGTGCACCAAAATGGAGGTTCCTTGTCTCCGATCAGGCGGGGGCGGGGCGGGTTGGTCTGTTATGGGAGTTTCCGGATGCATCCTGACCATGTTGGTCAATCGATCATCCCGCTTTGTAGGACCCGGGGGGGATGTGACCACAAGCACCCAAGGATAAACATCGAGAGTCTATCAGGGTGGCCTCTGTGCTGTGTTGCCCTGGCTGTCCTGCTGCTGGTGGCCGGCTGGGCCATAAGCTGTGTTCGCTGCCCTGCCCTTGCAGGGTGGGGGGTTGTGGGAGTGACGGCCACCGCTCAAGGCCGTACCTGCTTATCTGCAGCTGCGCTACAGCATCTGCTACTCTGCGCACCCACGGGCTAAGCTGGTGGTGCAATGCGGCCTCCCTGTTGTTGTGTTGTAACACTGCACTATACAAATCACGAGCTTCCACCGAGCCTTGCGGCTGAGCTGCTGAGAGAGCAAGCATCTTGCTTCCTTCCCATTCCGAAGAACTGAACCTGTGTCTAAGTTGGGTGCAACAGAGAATGGAGAGAGCCTTTGCTCAGGGGAACGCCTGCCCCAGGTGTCCATCCCGTCACTGGTGTGGTTTGTTACCTACCTAAGCGATAGACGGAAACTGTTCCCTTATTCTTGGACAGGTTACAGACTAGAGTAGATTGAATACAGCTGCTAATGGCTATAGGGGCGTATTTAATTTCACAAGTACTTCCACTTTTGAAGCGGCACGTGGTATGCCTCCAGGCATTTTCAGAAACTTAAATAGAAAATAAATCTTTGTATATCTAACCTTTGCTCATAGCAGCTCAGGTCAGTATGACGTTCTTCCTGCAGCCTCTGACACATCTCCATGGCCGGCCTCTGCGTAGGCATGGTGTGACACTGCAAGTATGTGGCTTAGTGGAAGCGCCATACCTTGACTGTAGATTGGAGCCCGTTTTTCCTCGTGAGCCAAAGCGACACTGGTGTGCCTTCTGCACTGTGAGGAAGGGCAGGCCAAACAGTTGGGGATCTGTCGCCAACGGCCCTGCTGCCCCAGCGAACCATGCGCGCCTGCCCAGCACTGCTCCTCTGACAGCTTGGGCAGCCTTGGGTGGAGCAGTGCAGGTAGGAGGAAGGCAGTCCGAGAGTCAAGGTAAAGGGCTCCACTCCTCAGCTTTGCAAACAGAAGGCCGAGGGCGTTAGCCTGCTTCCTTTGTGCCAACTTTAGGCTTATTTGGGAAAGGGATTAAACTCTCCCAAGATTGGCTTCATGCTTCCTTGATTGCCCGGGTCTCTCCCTGCCTCCCGTCTGGCTTCAGCACAGCCTTGGCTCTGTTCCCATGACCGCCTGAGATGTTTCTCTCACCATGAGATGCTAATCTTGCAGTTTGCCTGCCTGCCCTGGGGTTCCGGGAGGCCCGGAGGGGCCTGGTCAGCACTGGAACCGGCTGGAGGAGGAGGAGGGCTCCGGGAGGGAAGAGGCAGACAGGCTGCAGTGGGTGTTACTGGTCCTTTCTGTGCAAGTGGCATTGGGCAGCCCTGTTGTGTCGCATGTGGTTGCTGCTGCCAGGCGAAAAGATACCATAGAGATGCGGTGATGCAGCCAGGTCTGTGCCTGTGTGCACAGAGCTGGGATGCAGAACCTCTTGCTGCAACCCCGAGGCCAAATTCTATTTCGGAGAAGCTGGCAAGGTGTGTTCCAGCGGCAGCAGGGGCTGAGGGTCAAGAAGCAGCCCCCTGAGCCTTAGTGCCAATAAATCGATCTTTGGAGAGGCATCTCCGGCTTTGGGAATGGGGACGGGACTGCACAAGAGGTGGGAAACCTGACACTCAGTGGTCATGCGAAGGCTGGATTTTGCCCCCGTGCCCTGAAGCCCTTCGCTCCTGCTTGAAGGGGACTGCTGGCAGCTTTGCCTTGAGAGCCGGCATGTCGGGCTGCGCCTCGCTGCGGTCGGACACTGTGTCCCTGGGAAGTGTCTGCGAAAAATGCACATGTAACAAACATCCCCCCCCCCCATTGCTCTCCGGGCGGGCATGTGTGAGCCTGCTGCAAGATACCGAGAATTCTTGGGCCGTTCTGGAATGAGCGGTCAGAAGCTCGCTTTGTAACTTCTTGAGTGAGGTACTCGAACACCGGCAGTCCTTGCGCACTGGGGCGGCCTTGATGTGGCATTCCAGCGGCTGTGCTGGATTGGGAAGGTCTGGCAAGTAGCATCAGCTGGAGTACTTGCGTTCTCACTGTCAGAGGAGGAAGTAAGGATATAATCCTATGCCTGTTCGACAGAGGAAAAAAAATCCTACAACTGCCAGCCAGCATGTCCCACAACAAAGTACTCTGAAAAGGAGTTGCTGAAAGGGGGTGGGAATTGATATTGTTGCTTTTTGGCCTGGCTGGCGGCTTGGAGCTGTTGAAAGGTGGACGGCTCTAGGAAGTGCCACTTCAGCTCTTAAAATCAAGAGGATTTCATTGCTAAGTGAAATTTATTACCCTGCTTTTCAGTGCCGTTTTTGTCATTTTGCTCCTTTCACGGGTGTTTTTCAATGGGCGACTGTGGGCGGGCCAGCCTATGTGCAGTCTTGTCGTCTCAGTTTCTGTATGTGTGAGATGGTTCCACTTCTCTACTTTCAGCTCCCTTTGACAGCTGAAACTGACCAATGAAGGCTGCACTTAGCCCGCAGCCCCAAGAGCTGACTTTTGAAAGAGCAGCAACCAAAAAGTTAGGGAAACAATTGTACAATTTAGTAGGACTGAAAAGAAAATAGATTCCCCATTGTGCATTTTTTAGGGCTCCTGCCCCAGGAAGGAGTGACAGAAAGCGGTCGAGAACGGAGCGGGGATGGGGAGACAAGATGGGTTCCACTATGGAGGACACGGATACCTGTACGAGGTCTTAGTGAGAGAACAGAGACACCATGCGTGCTTCTCTGAACAGTCCACGTCATGTGGCTTATTCGCAGGATAGCTTGGCGTGGTATAAATACGCGGCCAGCATTGTGGCCTCTTTGATTTAAGCTTATGCTTGTGTTAACAGCCTTAGCAAAGGCTGCAGTGGGAGATCCTTCTGAAGGCTCCAGCTGGCAAGGTGACACGCCAAGTCCCGCTGTGTGGGAGCCCGGGATCTGTTTCTTGCGATGAGCAGGTTGATCATCTTCTGTCCAAATTGGGATTTCAGACTCGCTGTGCTCAGATTTCCCAGAGAGGAAGCCACTTAGTGGCTAGGAATGGAGCAAGTGAGCCGAGTCGCCTCAAGCAGTGGTAAGGTGCACGGAAGCTCTCACAGAGTGCACAGCCACAGGGTGTCCCTTCTCATTTCTGTCCCTTCTCCAGCCTTCATTGGCAAGTTGAGCAAGACTGGCAAGCAGCATGTCCTCCTTGCCTGGAGCGCCCATGAGAAGCTCTAACCTAGCAGCAAGCCTACCAGCAAGGCTGCATTCTCACAGAGGTCTTTAGAGGGTGCTCAGTGACCCAGAGAAGGGCGGGAAGTCCGCCTGCCTGCCTTTAAATCTCTCAGGGATTTGTGGAACATCTGCAAGGGCTGATCATTTGCCTGCAAATCGGGCTGTTGAAACGAAGAAAGTTTGGAAGCGTGGAGGGGGCGGCCCAGGTGTGCATCTCCATGTTAAAGGACTGTTAGCTCAGTTCTGATACCCAAACCAAGTTTTTGGTTTGGGTCACATGTCCAGAAGCTCCCTGCCTGTTCTGCCCCTGTATTTCCTCCCCATGAACCCTTCTTGCCTGCTCTCCTGGGCTTGACTCCATTTGGTGGACTCCCAGCTGTATCCCACGGGGTTATTGTGAGGCTAAAATGCAGAGAAGGTGAATCACCAAGGTGAGCTGCTTTGGGTTACATGTCAAGGGAATAAAGGTGGGATATCAATGTAATAGCTGGTGTTCAGAGGCAGACCCCTCTCTGAGGCTGTAGGCCCTGTGTAAGTCACTGTGGCCTAGTGGTTAGAGTGTTGGACTAGGACTCGGGGGACCATTCTGTCTTTCCAGATGGCCACCCTGGGTCTGTCTTGTTTCTGTTGATTTGTGGCCTGCCGTGGGAGGTTTTCCATTTGGAGATCATGTTCGAAACTGTTTCTGTCAAGGGACTATGAGCTGTAGGACAGTAAAAGGAAAAGAAAGAGTGATGTGTTTCTTAAGAAG
This sequence comes from Varanus salvator macromaculatus, assembly GCA_023646645.1. Taxonomy (NCBI): domain Eukaryota; kingdom Metazoa; phylum Chordata; class Lepidosauria; order Squamata; family Varanidae; genus Varanus; species Varanus salvator. Next base: position 6,465,102 of record JAIXND010000803.1, on the reverse strand, counting down.
GAAGTGCTAGGAACTGGGCTTACCAGGGAACTGTACTTTTGGCCCTCAAGTCTGCCTTGTAACCAGAAGGGTGTGGGCACTGCTGCTTGTATCCCTGACCTTGCCCAGGATGGGAACGATGCGAAAGGTCTTGCTGAGCCCGCTGAAGGAGCACGTGCTTGTCCAAGTCAGTGGACAATGCTAGGTGAGCTTGAGCTCCGTAGAAGCCAGCTTCTTAAAAGCCCAAGTCAGAGTTCGCTGGATGGGAATGATGGGAGTTGTAGCCCAACACACCAAGGGCTGCATCAGTCCTCAACAGTAGTGTAACAGTTTGGGGCTGGGCAGAAAGTCAACCTTGAGATGTTAGGGATTTCAACAACCGGCGCAGCCACTGGTCACGAATAGGGGCTCGTGGGAGTCAAGTGTCCCAAACAGTCTTGCGGTCTTGCTTGTGCCCTCTCCTGCGCTAGTAATAAAACCAAACTTGCCTCTTCTTAGGGGCTTCCTTACTCCAGCGAGCAGAATTTCTTTTAGAAACAGAGCGAGTCAGAAGGGGTCTCCAGGGCCATCTAGTTTGACCCCCGGCTCCAGCCGGCTCCGCTCACAACATGCCCGCCATGGGCATGTCCAGCCTATCCTTGAACACCCGCACCGATGGGGCCTCAACGACCTCCATGGAAGCCCATTCCACACCCTCGGGGCCCTAACTGTCAGGAAGTGCTTCCTGGCATCCAAATTGAACCTGGGTTCCCTGAGCTTTGCTCCGTTGGAGCTTTTGCTGTGGTTTGACCCGTTTTGATGAAGGGGTCATAGCAGCGATCTTCCTTGCTGTTGCCACTGGGTTATTTTGTCTGTCTGCAGATATCGGGGCTGTGTAGTGACGAGAACGAAGCTCTGTGCTTGCCCCAAGGACAATTGAACAGTGTAATCTTGTCTTCCAAAACAAGCATGCAAATGTGTCGGGCACCTCTTTGTGATCCTGTGGCTCTTACAAGAGCCTGAGCCTGATTCTGCTTTCACATTGCTCACCAAACCATAACGCAGACACAGACAACTCTATTTGGTCTACAGCTTTCGCACTGCCTGATACTGTCTGTATTGGCCGCAGCCTATCAGAGTGGGAGACAACCAACATCTAGCAGGCAGCCCTAAATAAGTGCATCTTCAGAAACCCTGCAAGCCCCCTTTCTAGCACATGGCTGTAAGGGCCAGAGGCACTTTCTTGGGTCTCCTCCTCGTTTAAATGGAAAGCTATTTGACGACTCATCCCTCTTTTTCTTTTTGCCTAGGCTGAGGCAGAAGTGGCGTCCCTGAACCGCCGCATCCAGCTGGTAGAGGAGGAGTTGGACCGGGCCCAGGAGCGCCTTGCTACCGCCTTGCAGAAGCTGGAGGAAGCCGAGAAAGCTGCGGACGAGAGTGAGAGGTGTGTGCGTTCACAAGAGACATCTGCTGAGCTTAGATCAAGTAGCAAGCCTGGTGTGGCCTATGTGACCCTGTGGCATGTGGGAGCAGGGAGCATGGCTCCAGTGCCCCTTTTGCAACAGGTGTTGGTCAGTGTTGCTCCTTCCAGCCACCCTGGATGTACGTTTGTCCTGGCTCTTGATCACTGGGGGAAATCGTCTCGTCTCTTCCCTGGCATGTAGTGGCTCAGGCCTGGCAGCCCAGTCTGACCCTCCGTGGGTCCCTGTCCGTTGCTGCAGAGTTACTGAAGAGGCCTGCCCCCTTTCACCTCAATCACTAGTGGATATTGGATTTCAAAAGGTTGAAATTCTTCCCCTTATTGGCAGGAGGAACTTCGGGCTACAGTACGTTGCAATGCTTTGCATTTTGAGCCCTATCCACTTCGCCCTCTGCCCAGCTCACGCCTTGAGTGCACCGCCTGAAAGTTTTTCTGCAATGCAGTTCAGCCCTTTGGCCGAAAGAGGACTGGCACTGCTCCCCTGCCTTCATTAATTAGGCCAGGCTCTGGCTGCCCCATGGATTTCACAGCTCATTGGAAAAGTGGGCTCCATTCTGCCAACCGAATCCCCGTATGCCAACCATGGAACAACCAGCTCATCCACTGCCCATGGACCCTGCGCAAACATTGACGCCATACCTTGCTGCCCAGCAGTTCTTTCCTCATCCAGCCTTCTGGTGCCCTGGCAGAACTTGCCCCGGCCTCTCATCAGCCCAGCCGGCAGGACTAAAGGTCAGGTTGTCAGGTTGAGGAAGCTGTGTAGCCCTGCTTTAATTAGCGTATAAAATCAGTACCTTTCCCTGCCTCCTCAGGCTCTACTTGTTGCTCAGCGCCCTTGGGAGATCGTGTGTGTTCATTCCCTCCCCCCCCCACACTTTCTCTTGGACAGGGGCATGAAAGTAATTGAGAACCGAGCTCTGAAGGATGAAGAGAAGATGGAGCTGCAAGAGATCCAACTCAAGGAGGCCAAACACATTGCTGAAGAGGCCGACAGGAAATATGAGGAGGTGAGGAGCTTTGGGGTGGTAGTTAGCCTGGCTTCTGCTTCTCAGTGCTCAGTAGGCAACAAGAGAGAAAATGGCATTGTGGTCATTCCTGTAACCTTCAGTCCAGGCTCCCTGCCATCTGTTTGAGTGGATTGAACGAAGAAGCTAGGCACGAGGCCACTCTCTAGTTGTTCTGAATTTCAATGCCCAGCAGCCCCTGCCAGCAGTTCAGGAATGCTGGGAGCTGATGACTCAGCCTGCCGGGGGTGAACCTCCTGCTCACCCCCGGAGGCAGATCTGGTCCTGGGCCTCAGGTTGGCCTTGCAAGCCCTTACTGCCACCTGAACAGATCGTGGCAGCTGCTTGCATGTGCCTGGTGCTGTGTTGAGAGTGCAGGTGTGCTCCTCCCACCCACCCCCAGTTCTTGCAGCCATGTGGAACTTCTCTCGTTTGTCCCCAGGTTGCCCGGAAGCTGGTCATCATTGAAGGGGATCTGGAGCGTACAGAGGAGAGGGCTGAGCTGGCAGAGTCGTGAGTGCCTCTTACCTTTGAGCTGCTTTTCCTTTGCACGATGCATCCTTGCCGCATGGAAGCTAACACAAACAGCTTGGCTTGCACCCTGTTAGACGAGGCCTGAAGCGTTGGGGGCAGGGGGGGGGAGGACAGCCTCGGGGCTGGAGGGAATCCTGGCTGGCCCTCGAGGCTCCACTTCCTCCATCGGCCTCTTTCATGCTGTGAGGGAGCAGGAGGCGAGGTGTAGAGCACACCCACTTCTGGAGAGGCACGAGTGCCCCCGCAGATTTCTTCGGCTGATGCCCCCTCACAAGTCTTTGGAAGGCCTTGGGGTGGGGGCTGCCCTACCCACAGACCCACTGAAATTCCCAGGTAAGGAAGAGCAGGTGGGGCTTGTGGCGTTTTTGTGCAGTCTGGAGTGGGCCTGGTCAGGGTGCCAGCCAGCCATGTCCTCCTCCCGAGGAACTCCATTCCAAATCCCCCTGCCTCGTGTCCCCACCCCGCCCTGCAAGTCAATGCTTATCCCATGCCCAATGGATCTCTTAGTACGCCCCTTCAGGATATCTTCTTTCTGTAGTTCTGCAGCTGTTGGGGGTTCTGCCACCATGCCTACTCACTCCTCCCTGGTTTGTGGCTGGTCCTATTTTGGATCCCTCACACAACTGACATGGAGCAATGATTACTTCACAACTGCCATGCGTTTTGGGGCAGTAGTCACGAATGCCAAGTGCCAGGTCCTTCCCTTTTAGGGAACGGAAGTGGGATGCTGGCATCCCAAGGATGACTTCGAGGAGAAAGGTGGCAGGGTACCCGGGAGCCTGTACACCTCAGAACATGTGTCTTGCCTAGCAAGGGAGTAGATAGAATTACTATCAAATGCCTTCTCTAAGAATAATGAAATACGGGGGCAGAGGATGTTGTGAAGCTAAAGGCATATCGACGCCACAACTACAGAGCGGCTTCAGCTGTTCCCTCTTCCTCTGGAAAGCTCCATATGCACACAGATCCAGCAGTCTCTTAGTTCTTGGCACCCTGGAACTGCGCAATAAAGCAGTTGACTGCCTAGACTTGGCCACGAGGCGATTCTCCCAAGTCAGCCTTTCCCAGCCTGCTGCCTTCTAGCTTTCTTGGATCACAGTCCCCATTATTCCCAGCCAGGATGCTGGTTGGGAATTGAGCGGGGCAATCGAGCACATCTGGAGAGCATGGGCTGGGGAGGCGCTTGGTGTTCTCTGTCCTTGATTGCACACCAGCACTCCCAGGTTCCTCTGCCTCCCCATCACCCACCGCTTGCTGTGGGGCTTACCTCCTCCCGGAGCAAGCTGCTCCGGCGCCTCTTTCTTAGTTGGGGCCGGTGTGTGCTAGGCATCCCGGGAGCTGACCCCCTCTGGTTCTCCTGCGGGAGGCAGTGCATGGTTACTGCCCCTCTGCAGCTCAGCTGTCCGGCATGAGAAATGGAGGAATTAGTCAAGCTCAGTTTCTGGGCAAGCCCAGAGGCGGCAAAGAGCCTCCCCTGTGGGGTTCGACAAGCTCCGCATGACAAATGTAGAACCACTTGCTGCAGAGGCTCCCAATTAAAAGCGCTTTCTGTTGGTCAGGAATGCCAAAACTCATCCCAGGCGAAACAGATTCCTCACCACAAAAAGAGCCTTACTTTATCACCTTTGCATCATCTCACTTGCCTGACTATGTTCGGCAGGGAGGACATGAGTCAGGCACCCAGAGCTTCAACGAGCTCCCTTTTGCCCGAGCACCTCTGTGGCTTACAGGGTAGGAACCGGGTTTCCGTGGAAAGTGACAACAGCAATACGTGTTGTCAGGAAAACGTGCATTTGCTCACACCGTGTCTTGCTGAGTGTTCTTGCATGTACCTCCATGTCCGCGCACAGTCCTGGCATAGCAAGGTGGGAAAGGAAGAGAGCCGGCGTAGCCCCTGGCAGGATTGGCTCTGAGGTGGTGGCCCACATTCCTCTCCCTTGCTGAAGGTCTCCACACACACACACACACACACACACACACACACACAACCACTTCTTGCATTTCCTCACCCAGTCACTGTCAGCAAGCTGGGGCCCTCTGGACGAGCCAGGCTGGCTCTGCTTTGGTTTGCAGTCCTTCGCATCCGGCGGGCGCCAGGTTGGGGAGAGCCAGTTGAGAGCGATGTTTGCGGGGGGCCGGGCCACACTCCTGCTCTTCACCACCACTCTTCCGGGCCTTGTGTAACGGGGTCCCAAACCTCCCATGTGGCATGCTGCCCGTACGAGCCGCGCTCCTTGCCTCGCACCATAAACTGCTTTCCACCCCTCCCCCCACCAAGCATGTGTGTTGTGACACTCTTGTTTTTTTGTTTCTCCCTTCTCTTCTCCCACCCCTCCCTTTTTTATGGCTTTGCTTTGTGTGTCTTTGTTGCTGCTGCTCCTTTTGGCCCCCCCGCCCAACCCGTGCCTGTCGACGCGGCCATCCTAACAGCCGTTGCCGAGAGCTGGACGAGCAGATCCGGTTGATGGACCAAAACCTGAAGTTCTTTGCTCAGGCTGAAGAAAAGGTACTAACCCCTCCCCCCCACTCCCTTGAGCAACCCTATTCTGGACTCCCCTCTCCCGCCCTTCTCCTGCTGCCTCAAACGCTCTGCTTGTTCTGTTCTCCTTCGCCTTTCAACTGAGTTTGACGTGCTTTCCGTTGAGCAGCTGGCTTCCGCTCGGCAAAGCAGCCTTGTCCAAAATGGCCGTGAGGCCGAAGCAGTTCTGCGCAAGGCCGGGCCAGGTGGTGCCGAGGCAGCTCCCATCTCTTGGGCCGTTGCTGCAGCGTTTGCAGGCTTTGTAGTCCGGACTGCGTCTAAATCCTGCAGGGCAATTCTCCCAGTTTAACTGTCCTTAGCCTGCCAGGACCCCTTGGAAGGCAGGCCTCACCTAGGCCTATGTGTTACGAGCCTCGAGCCCCGGCACTTCTTCTGCTGACCCTGCCAAGCTTGGTGGACTTGGCCTCGGTGCTTTGGTGAGCATGCCGCAGCGGTTCCGACATCAATTGCGTATGTGGTTAGAGCCCCTGGCACACAACTTCCTGTTTGTGGGCTGCGTTATCAACAGCACATAATGACTTGACTTAAAATTGGGGAGTTGCTAGGAATCATATAAAGTTGGAAAAGCCAAGCAGTCCAGCAAACAAGCGATGATTAACACTCGGGCAACCCAGAGAGATACTCACAATGGTCAGTGATGTGAGCAGTTATGAATCCCTCTTTTGCCCATGGTTTCTTGTAACTCTCTGGCTTTTTTCCTGCCCTCCGGATGGGTTGAGTGAAATACAAGACAGTTTGGGCTGCGATTTTAAAATAGCAGACAACGCTGCACACTTGACTAGGAAATAAGCTCAGTAGAAATGAACTGTAGGAGTGTGTCGCAAGTGAGCTTTGAAATTAGATGGGCGTATGGTTGAAATATCACACGCCTGTGATGTAGTCTGAGGTGAAAATTCTTGCGATAATCTTTCACACACACACATGCTTCTGCACTTGGCAGAGTAATGTTTCACCACGTGAAACATCCAAATTAAACAACCACCAAGAAAACGCCTTTTGGCAACCTGTTTAAAGGAGGGGTGGATAAAAGGACGGCGTTAACGCAGGGCTGGGGGCAACATGCCGCCCTCCAGATTCAGCATCCCCCTTGGCCGACTTGTCTAGAGCCGACGGGAAGTGTGGTTTAGCGTCAAAACCCCTCTGCAAGAAATACATCCAGGCCACTCACTGGCAAGCACAAGCTGTTTTGCCCTCGGCAAAGCTGGGGGCGGGGGAGAATCTTCCCACCTCCGACACAGGGGACCAAGTGACGCGACGTCCCGTCAGGTAAAACCCATCACGGACACCCCAAATTAAAATATCTCAAAAGCCATCTGCTGAGATCCCCGGGGCCAGCAAGCTTGTCCCTCCCCACTGGTGGGAACTCCCACCAGGTGGCTGGGGATTTGAGGGGGTTGCCACGCAAAATAGCTAGAAGGCACTCGGTTGCTGACGCCCCCCAGGTTTCTGCACTGTATAAGTTTCCCAGTACTCAAAAGCCCTCATGAGACTGAATCCTCACGCTGTCGGACTACAGCGCCTGCAAGGTGCTGGGGCTTGGTCGGCACTTTTTGCCCGGGTCCAGGAGACACCTCCTGTCCTGCAGGAGGGGGAGCAGCTGCTGGCCTTGCAGGCCCACCTCCTGGAGCTCCCCGCAGTCTCCCCCTGATCCAAGGATTCACTCTTCTCTCTTTTTCTCTCCTGTCCTCTTTCTCCCTCCCTGACCCTTTCCCATCCACTGTCCCTTGACTACTTTTTCCTCCTCCGCAAAACACTTGGCAGTAAGTGTTCAGAGCTGGAAGAGGAGCTGAAGAATGTCACCAACAATCTCAAGTCCCTTGAAGCTCAGGCTGAGAAGGTAGGGTGGCGCGCTCTTGCCCCACCAGCACGGCTGGAGGGTAAACCCGAGGGGCACAGGATGTGCTGCGGTGCCGTCCAGTGGAGCCCTCTGAGCTGCTGCGGCGGCAGCGGCGACGTGTGCTCTCTGGGTCTGTGCACAGATGCGGCCAAAGGCCTCCCTCCGGTCCTGCCTGTCGGACTTTCGAAGGACCGCAGACGGTGCTGCCAGAGGGGACCTCCAGTGGTAGAGCAGACTGTCAGATGCTTTGCCGGATCAGACCGGAGTGCTGTCCTTCACAGCGACCATCTGGCTGCCTCAACACGGCCTGGTTTGTCATGTTGGCCATTTCCAGCAACTGCGATTCCGAAATGGGTTCCTCAGCCCATGTCACAGAGCCTGTTCAGCTGCCCTGTGTAATGGCCGTTTGCAGACCTCCCTGCCTGCCTCTTTGCCTAATTCAGCTTTGGGGCCCCAGCTGGATCGCAGCTCACACCACCCCTCTGACCCCTGGCTGGTGGTCTCTCCGTGCCTGAGTGGGGACCCAAGGCTGGGAAACTTTGACCCAGCTGTCATTTTTGCAGACCTGTCTAAACCCCTGGCCATGACCACCTCCTTGTGGCCGCGACTTCTAAAAGTCAAAGCGCTTTGTGTTGCTTCCTTTAAACCTGCCTCACATTGACCGCCGATCAGTTGCTTGGGATGAAACCAGCATTGCTGCTGTTGCACGAGGCATTTCCAGTCTGCTTCCTCCGAATGTGATAAAACTTCTAGCACCATCTTCCCCAACCAGGATGTGTTGGACTACTGGCTAGCTTGGCTGGGGCTGAAGTTGAAAGCATTGGCGAGCTCCAGGTGTAGGAAGGTGGCCAAGGGGTTCTTGGGCCACCAGAACCTAATCTCAGGCATGTTCGAATGCGCCAGTTGGGTGGGGGGCACTGACCTGGGCTGCCCTGGAACTGCTCAACTCGTGCCCAGGCAAATGCACCTCTGCACACCTGGTATTCCCTCCGTTGAAGTTGGAAATTGCCGACCCAACGGCTGTTTCAGTTCCACCTTTTGTTCCAAGGGAAATCATACTTGGTATAGATAAAGATGCACTCTGTGTTAAAACCTGGAAATAACTCAATCCTGAACATGGTGGCAGAAAAGGATCAAAGGAGCAGCACAAGAGCCTCCTGCTTACTAGGCGTGCCAGTGAAAAGAGGCTGCCGAGTGGCTGCGTTGAGGGGGCTTTTCCGCAGCCCAAGGGCTGTGACCGAGGCCGTCTGCCCAGCCACGGGGAGGCCCACTCTCCGCTTGGCTCGTGTCCTGTGTGCAGGAACTGCACTGGGACTCCAGGGAGGATCTGTGGCCCGGGGGGGGGGCGCAGTGGCATGGGCCCCATGGGACCAAAAGCCAACCTCTGGAATTTTGGTGAAAGGGGGACCAGGGTGCAGTGACTGGCAGGGCTCTTTGCCTCCTGAACTGTGGAGAGTGACTTCTTGTGAAGAGGAGGTGGGGTTGATTTTGCTTTTCCTCCCTGTGAGGCAAGTTGGGCTGACAGGTTTTCTGGTCCCAACTTTCCCATCGAGGAAGGATTTGACCTTCCGTCCCCCTAGTGCAAATGCAAACACTCCAGGCATCACGCCAGGCTTTTCCCAGGAGGGTGTCCTCAAGAGGAGTTGGATTGCCACTTCCATCATCCTAGACACTGGGACGTTTCTCCAGATGTTTTTTTTTTAGGAATTTCCCAGAATCTCTGGTTCTTGGTCATGTTGGCTAGGGCTGATGGGAGTTGTAGCCCTGAACGCGCGGAGGGCCCCATTTGGAGGTTTGACAAGGCAGCCACAAGACAAGGTTTTGTTTTTTTTTAAAGCACTCCAGTACAGCAATCACACAGTCTGCTTTTAAGATTTGCAAACCCCGTGGGGACTGGAAGGTGGCGGATGGGTTTTTTTACCACTAAATCCTAAACATATCTTCTCTCCCTCCAGTATTCTCAAAAAGAAGACAAGTATGAAGAGGAGATCAAGATCTTGACCGACAAACTCAAGGAGGTGAGTGATGAAAACGGTTTCCAGAAGAGTCAAGCTGGTGGGTAGGTGGCATTTCCCAAGCCTGCCTGCGGCAACCCAGATTCAGGCTGGGCATCAGGAAGAGTTTCCTCCCTGTCAGAGCAATAGGACAGCGGAACCAGCTGCCTAGAGGGGTGATGGGCTCTCCCACACTACAGGCATTCAAGGCAAAACTGGACAGCCATCTTGAGTGGGGTGGTGTAACATGGTGTCCTGCAACAGCAGGGGGTTGGACTTGATGGCCTTCAGGGCCCCTTCAACCCTACTGTTCTATGATTCTATGACCAGCATGAAAAAAGCAATGGCAATGGTTGAAAGAAAGACCGGGCAGACCAGCCTGGGGAGCGGGTGGGGTTTCCTGGGTTCTGGACTAGATCTACAGGTTTGCCACCTGGAGCCTCCTGCAGAGTGAGACAGCAGATCGTCACCTGGAACTGAGGAAGAGCTGGTCTCCAAGCACATTCTTGGCTTTTCAGAACTGGTACTAGGCACTGTCCTTCCATGTAGCGATCCACTCCTAGTTTTATCCTTTCGCTACCCCAGCTTAGCGCATTTCTGCAGCCTGGCACAGTGTGGGAGGAACCACCATTCTTGCCGATATCAGTGAATTGATCAAAATTCCACAAAACCGTGAACCTGCAGTATCGTGTGCTGAAAGCAACACCAAAAAAATAACACTAGCACCTAACAATAAGGACGTGATAACAGTGCACACAGCACACGAGTCGAGAGAGAAGGCTTGAGATGTCTGAATTTCAGAAGTGATGAGTAGCAAAAGCTGTGAAGATTCACAGGTAAATTCTAAGCTGTATTCCACCCAGTCTGACTTAAAAGTCCCTCCAGAATCTTTTACCAGGAGTAGTCTTTGCCCATAGTGGATTTGGCCTCCTTTCTTAACTGACAATAGCCCTCCCTCCTGTCACAGGCCGAGACCCGTGCTGAGTTTGCCGAGAGATCGGTAGCCAAACTGGAGAAGACCATTGATGACTTGGAAGGTAGGTTCAAACCAGTAGTCGGCGGGGCAGCACTGCATTGGTGCCAGAACACAACAACTCCGGGTGGTTATGTTTTGCTGCCGGGATCGGAGGTTCTTAATATCATTTGCTGGGAAACATGAGCTGGAGGGTGCTTGGGGGTCCCCACTGGGTCTCAGGTTGGCCACTCTTGCAATAGGACACTGAGCTAGAGAAGCCTCGGATGCACGACTGTTTGTATATTCCCAGGATCAATGCTAATGTTTTTTAATTGACTCCCTGAATAGAAGTCAAACAGATAGTTCGGACGACTGGCTCAGTGTCTCGTGTGCTGTGTCTGAGTGAGCAGCTCGAATCATTTTGCCCGACTCTTTGCAACCCCATGGAGCCCAACATGGGCCCCTCCTGTCCTTCACTGCTTCCTGGAGTTCACCTAAAATCATGTTCATTGCATCAGTGGCCCCATCCAGCCCCCTCATCCTCTGCCGTCCCCTCCTCCTTTTGCCTTCAATCTTTCCCAGCATCAGGGTCTTTTCCAATGAGTGAGTCCGTCCTCATTAGGTGGCCAAATAGCTTCCCCAGTAGCTTACACTTCTTGAAGGCAAAAGAGAACTTTAGCTGGGGTTCATTTTCTCAGAACTGCTCTCCTTTTTACCGCATCACTGACACATGTGGTCAATTATACAAAGCACAAAACAAACTTATTAGAGCGATCTTGCAGCCTTTCTTTGCTTTAATGGAATTGAAGTTTAAAATGGCTCTCTTGGAAAATTAAAAAACGCAGTGGGGATACTGCAAATCAAGTAAGCAGGACTGGCCTGGTCAAAGTTAGGTTTTGAGGACGCGATCCTCTCTGGAGAAGAGCAGGGAAGAACCAGCCTTCCATTCTGTGCCTTGGAAGCCCAGATGCAAAAGACCAGCATCATAAAATGCGGCCTTAAGATAACCGGGAGCTGCATGGGCTCGCCTTCACAATGCAGGACAAACTTCTCAGGCATGGAAGAGGCTGCCGATAAGGCAAGCATCAGTGTTTGTTCATGGTGTGCCCAGCCCTGTCTCGGAATCCCTCAGCCGCTCTGGCTGCACTCCTGTACCTGTAAGAAGTTGCTGGGTGCGGTCTTGTCATTGCTGGCCAGCCCTTTACGTGTTCTGGAGGAGCGACACGTCCTTATTCGAGAGTATTACTCAAATAAATCATATAATAAATAAATCATAGAGGGAAAGAGTGTGCAAGTCCTAAATCTGAAATGTGAAACATATTCAAAGTTCCAGACTGTACAGGGGAGAACGGCTTTAACCCAAAAGCTTGATTTCTTTGGCTTGGATCCAAAGAGAAGTTAATTTGCAGCTCTTGAATTGATATTCCCCCCCCCCCCACACACACACACACACTTCCCCATCTCCCTTGTACAGCTACCTGCAATCCCTTTTCCAACAACACTTTCAGGAAGGTGCGGGGGATGGGCCTGGAGGCTCCTTTGGGATGGCATGTCTGGGATTGCTGGGAAGCGGTCTAGGAAATTGTCCTTCTCTGCACGTCTTCCTGCATTAGGATCCAAGTGTGTGTGTCTGTCTCCCTGGAATTGATTCTTGCCGTTGTGCATTTTTTTAAGCAATCAGAATCTCCATGTATGTCAGTTTGGCTAATATTTGCATTTCTGTACTTTCAAACGGCCAAATGCATGCCAAAGAGGACAGATTGTCCTTGAGTGTCACAGACGTGTAAAACAGAATAAATGCTGAAGTACAGCTGGTGTGCCAACTGAAGGCAAGAGTTGAGATAAAAATGGGTAAAAAGTTGTCATAATTTGATGACTTCATAGGTCATTAAAAAACACTGTAGTGGTTTGAGTGTTGGACAGAGGCTCAGGGGATCTGGGTTCTGGACATATGTGATCGTATATGCAAGTTTAACATCTCTTGCTGTAAGGGCTCTAGTTTCTTTTTAAGTTTGACCTGAAACTGGAACAAGAGAACAGCTGAAGGAAATTGTAATTTTAAAAGCAGTGGGTGAACAAAATGCCCTTGATCTAGCGAATTCCTTAAGGTTGGGTCAGAGCGAGAGCCAGAAAGCTGTGTTTTTGTTGCCTTCCATGTGAAAAGTCTGCTTCGCAAAGATACTAGGTTTTCCCCAGCCACTGAACTCTTTGGACAAAAGCTCTACCGGCTGCCAAAAGAAGCTCTTGGTCTATTTCTAACATAATGATGCAATCCTTCAAGATTCCCAGGGGTGGTGGGGTGACGCATGGATTTCTTTTTAAGGATGCTCGCATCCTCCTCCTCTGAAGTCGCTCAGCAAATGCAGTCGGGGTTGGGAGTTGCCTTGCGGTTGTGCTCTGATCCTGACCATGTGTATCTGACCACATTCTTTCCTCCCTTTCCATCACTGGTGTCTCCTGCTGCCGGATGCTCGGTTCTCCTGGTTGCTCCCACCTTATTTTTAGATGAGCTGTATGCCCAGAAACTGAAGTACAAAGCCATTAGCGAGGAACTGGACCACGCCCTCAATGACATGACTTCCATGTAAATACCACTGCTTGGACCACCAGGGTGGCGCCGTGCGTGCGTGTGTGTGTGTGTCTGTGTGCGCTCACTTGTCTGTCAGCCCCGCTTGAGCGTGCCTTGCGTGTTGCAGCAAGCAGTTGGGTGGGGAGTGGGGCTCCGCCGCAGCAGTGCTAATATGCTGCGGTGATTCGGCTTGATGGCTTTGTCAGGGCGGCCCTCGCGTGATCTGGGCTTTCCGCACTCCTTGTTAATGCAAAGGAAAGCTCTTAATATACTGGAGAGCCTTGTGTGGTTTATTTTTTTTTTTTTTGCATGTGCCGCCAGATTTCCCTGCCAAGGGAGTCTGACTTGGAAACTGTTCCTCTTACTAACGCGTGTGTCCCTGCTTTTGCCACAAACCCCAGAGTTGGCTGAAAGAGAGGGTGGCCTGATCAGAGCCGCCCCCCAAACAGACCACTGTGTGCCAAGTCAGTGGTCCGAGCACTGTCCCGCAGAAGGCACCTTTCCTGCCTCGGCCACTTGGGTCATGAAATGCGTCTCGCTCTGCGTGGGACAAAAGCACTCGGAGATGCCATGCAATGGCTGCTGGATAGAGGAGAGCCCACGGCCCGGCTTCAGCCTGCCCTGCTGGGCTCCATCTCACCCATGCCCCCACCTGAACCGACGAAGGAAGGCCTTGCCTTTGGACCAGGGCATACCCTTTCCTGAATCAGCAGCAGTTCAGGAGCTGAAATCGCGCTCTCCCACCTCCCCTGCCCCGTCTCTGGGCAGGATGGGCTATGATTCCCAGCACTGGCCCTTGAGGTGTATTCCGTATTCCCTGCACCTTGTCTTCCTCTTTGCATCGGCTTTTGTTGCCTTTGACCTCCTTTGGCTTTCTGTGTTGCTTCTGGGGGCCACATGCCTCTGTCGTTCTACTGAATGGCATGCAGTGGGGCAGAAACGTGGGTCCTTCCCACTGGACCCGGTCACAACCATCGTGTGCATTTGCGCGTGTTTTGTCAGGTTTTGTGTGCGGTGTGTGCGCATTTTGGGAGAGCAGTTTGGTCTGAAGCGTTTGTGGGGTAAGGGGGGGGGTCGAACCCTTTCTAAAAAGAAACAACCACCCAGTTCTGGCTTGATATAACCCGCTGCTTCTTGCGCGCGCTTCTGGTTTGTGGATTTGACTTTGGACTTGCTCATCCATGACCTCTTTGCCCCCTAACCATGGAATGTGTCCCACCCCACCATGCCTGGAAGAGCTGTCGGTCTTGCTTTCTATTTTCTTTCCTTGCCCGTTGCTCCCCACAGCTCTGCTTTCTCCACTGAAGACCCATAGGGATTCCTTATATTGGTGTTTTCTTCTTCTCTTGCATACAGATAAAACTTGTGATTCCAAAGCTCCACTTAGTGGATCTTCCTGCAGCTTTTGGGGGATTTTTATTTTCCTTTCGGTGGGGGAAATCTCATCGCTGCCCTCTTGTCCACCCACCCTCCGTTTCTCCTGTTGGCCGAAGCTCCTGCGCCTCGCTGCCCCACAGGCAAAGGCAGCTGTGGGAACGAGCATCCTCCATGTGCTGGGGCGTGCGTGACCTTGCAAGCTGCCGGATTCTCTCCCCCACATCCCTCTCAAACAAAGCAGTCTTTGTGACTTCTGATGTGCCAGATTCCACTGGAGTGGCTCCGGGAGGGTTTTCTCATCTGCGTAGCTGATCCCAGAGCCTCTCCTGCCCTTTGCCTGCTTGCAGTGGGAGGGCGGCAGGAGGTGCAGCCGGGATTGGCATGTGTCCTGGAGATGGGGCTGCTGTGGCGACTGTCACATTGTGTTATTTTCGTGAAGAGATTTGTGCGACTGTTGGCAGAATGTAATATAGACACCATGCACTAAATGCTGCACTGGGTTTGATTCCCTCTTTTTTTCGTTCTTCTCCCCAACTCCAAACATAAAACATCTTTGGGTAGTTGTTCTCCATGGTTTGCAAAAGGTACATGTGACACGTGTATATATTCAGCAGTGCCTCCGAGCGTCTTGAGCATTGTACAAGCATGTGTAAGAGTATCGTGTCACCGAGGAGCAAAGGCAACATGGTCTTAGAATAGGCAATACTTAGTCTGAAAACGTCCCCCTATAGCTGTTGCACACACAGGGCGTCTGTCTACCCCATCCTCACCCAACATGCTGCCCTCAGTATTCTTTGACTATACCTCCCAGCATTCCTGCACATTACGCATGCAGAATGGGAGAAATGTGGTGGGGGAAGCATTGTTTGAACACTCGAGCAGGCTGGACTTCACAGTGTCCTTGTCCAGGCATAGGGGAAACTCTCTGGGGTAGGTGGGATGCAAGTTGGTGGGAAGACAGACTGCATGGCTGGAACCTCTTGCTTTGCCCCTTTAGAATTGACGGCAGGGTGGGGAGTAGATCGATGAAGCAAAAGGGAACTATTCCAACAATGCACAACCAAGCATAATACGACTGCAGAAGCAGTGTCCGTCACGTGTAGTTTGCCTCTCTGGAAGAGGCTACATTTCAGAGTGCGGATTAGGCTCCTCGGTCAGAGGCCACATACCCCTGAGCCATCCCTTACTTGCCTGGGGACAGTCAGCATTTGGCACATGAGCTTCCTAGGGGCCCACCTGGCTGGCTGCTGGTCTTGGAAGCCCAGTAATTGCACAGGATGGGTCTCCGGCCTGATCAGGAAGGCGCAGTTCTGTTGTAAAGTGATGTCCAGTAGGGGTACGAAATCAATTTTCTGTAAAGCAAGCATTTCAAACCTTGGCCCCAACTGTGGCGCATCTGGGGTTCCCATGCCCTTTCCCTTCATCTCAGAGCAAGGCATTGGTTACTGGCTCAAAGACCTGTAAGCTAAAATATGGCCATATTTGGGGGGCTTCCTCTTTTGCTTTGGCCCCACCCTCCTTTGGAACATGGGCCCCCAGAGTCTCTACAAAACAGAGTTTGGCTGTTGGCCCAAAAGAGGCTGAACATTCAGGTCCAGCCCTGCACCCGTGTGTGTGTGCTGTGCTTGTGAGGTGCCGAGGGCAAATCTGTACCAGTGTCCCATGGCCTTTTAAGGTGGGCCATCCTTGAAGACAGGAGTGTGGCTTTACTGGGGCCAAACACTTGAAACAGGCCTTTCTTGAGTTCCTGCATCATTTCTGCCACGCCGCCCCCGTTATTTCTGGATAAGGACATTTGCTCCTGTAAGAAATCGTAGAGCAGTGTGTTGGTTCTGTTGGACTCAATACTTTACAGTATTTGAAATGCTGCCCATAGCAGAGGTCTCTGGTCGACGTAGGACAATAAGATATTAAATTACAACAAGAGCTATACAAAAGCCCAAGGAAGAAGAATGCAGTTATAAACTCAAGCCACAGAAAATGAGTGTAACACAATTCCTGAGCTTCATTTTAAGTCTTTTTGTTTTTTTCAACGAACCCAAAAGACCTCAAATTAGGTTGCAA
Source organism: Varanus salvator macromaculatus (assembly GCA_023646645.1). Lineage (NCBI taxonomy): Eukaryota > Metazoa > Chordata > Lepidosauria > Squamata > Varanidae > Varanus > Varanus salvator. The sequence continues at coordinate 6,448,791 of JAIXND010000803.1, read as the reverse complement.
AGTCAGAAGAAGGGAATAATGCCACAGCTAGAGTGCTACCACAGAAAACACTGTCTCCTCACCGGGCACTCTGCCACTGCAAAATTTTTTCTCCCCCTCCCCATGCATTCCCCACATGGTCTTTCTCACTCTGGATCACAATACATTTGTGCGCACACTCATACTGTATTACTCTTTTTTTTAAAAAAGGGAAAGGGTTGGGCAGCAAGAAAGCGATCTGCGAAAACACACTGGCCTTTGCTCCGTAAGGACTGTGTTTCTACCCCTCGTTCAAAGACTCTTGAGCACTCTGTGGACTTTAAAAGGCAGTGAGAGTCATGGCCCTTCAGCTGATAACTGGATGGACAGGATGTTAAAGGAAGCAGGAAGGAAGGGGCCACCAAAGGAGTGGATTTGGCAATTGGTTCTTTCACACAGTAGCCATGGGATGGTCTGATTTGGACAGGTGGGCCTCTCGCCGCCTTTCCGTAACAGACAGCTGGCTAGCCACATCTAGAATTCCTCCACGTGTGGAAGAACCCCCATGCTCCCCAGGTCATTGGTTCCCTGTGTGCACATCCAGTATAAAAGCACTTTGGAGTCCCTGGGCTAATGGGCGCATTTCCCTTAAAATGCGCAGCCTCCAGGCAACTGGAAGCAAGTGAGTCATGCTTCTGTGGAGGGATGAGGCTGCTGCTCTAGCTGACAGAGAGATCCAGGCCGATCTCCCCTAAGTCATCTTCGTCTTCTTGGGAGGCATGAGCTAAGGCAGGGGATTGGGGAAGGCCCTGTAGCTCAGCAGGAGAGCCAGTGCCTCGAACGGTGCAGAAGATTCCCAGCATCTCCAGGCAGGACTGAAACAACTGCGGACAATCCTGGGCCATCTGCACATTCCTGATCCTTAAACGAAGCAAAACATGCACCCATGTGTGCTGGTCAAATTCAGCAGGTGCAGCTTTTTCTAGCTCGGAGGGATCCATGTTGTACCTGCTCGCCATACAGCTGATAAAAAGATGAGGTATCTCGGGAAAAAGAGGGGCTTTAGCATGGCTGGATACACAGGTTCAGACTTGGAAGATCCAAGCACACAAAATCTCTCCGCCTGTTCACTTCTGTAATCAAGCCATTTAAGACCTCAGGTTGTTTCTGTCCTGTTTACGAAGAAACAGAAAACAGACCAAGAAGCCCTGGGCTTGGTCGTCTACTTTTGTTTGTTTTGTTTTGTTTTTTAAGCAAAACCCAACCCCTCAGCCTTCAGTGGACATAAGCTGGCAGCCAGGAGAGCTAGATGGAAATACCACCTCCATGGGCAGCTGCTGTGAACAAGGCACAGTTCATGTGGCGCTTAACTGTTTATTACTTTCTATGGCGCGTGATCTGCTCCCAAGCCATCTAGATAGCATATAACAATTTAAATCAATAAAACTCTGCAGCAGCACAAACAACAGTAAAAAGGTATCTTCTGAAAAGGCAACATGTTTTAAAGAGTTAAACAGGAGGAAAAAATCTTGACGTCCTTCTTGCCAGCCAAGATGGCGGGCACCAGTCGTTCCTGCGGCAGTGCATTGTGGGAGCAGTATCAGAGGATGGCCGTTCACATGGGCCTCTGGGTCACAGAGCCCTGAGAAAAGCATTCCCTGCACATCAAAATACACAGGCAGATTCCTCAGCGAAGACAGTGAAATGCCACGCCGAGAGTTTGTGCAGGTTAATTAATTGCCAAGACAGGCAAGGGATGCAGAGTGCGTTTTGCAAAGACGTGCTCCTTCCCTGCCTTCCCTTTTGGAGCTGCTCACCGGTGGCGCTGGTTCTGTTGGCGCATCTGTACCTTGGCATAGTTCCCTGGTTCTCCACTGCTTTTCTCCCACAGTGTTTTTTCCCTTTGACAAAAGGCAAATGGTTGGAGCCCAGATGGCTGAAATGTTGTGCAGCTGGAGCAAATGCACGACACGGAAAGCCGCCCGCCACCCAAAGCAGACTGTGGGTCCATCTGATGCAGTTCTGTCTGCAGCAAGGATGAGCGGCATAATCTAGAACATCGGGAAGGCACCACGTAATCGCTGAGCCCTTGCCTGGGATTTAGGTGTGTTTTGACCCACAATAGCCGGAGGAAGCTGGGTTGCCTCCTCCTGGCCTGTGCTGACTGGAAATGGCTTTCCAGGCTTTCCGGCAGGAGATTGTTTCAAGCCCCACCTGGAGATGCTGCAGACTGAACCCAGGTCCTTCTGCAGGCTGGACGGGTTCCTCTGCCGCCAACCTACAGCCATTCCCAGCCCAAATGGATCCTGCTGCCATGTGACGCTTACAGATCTTGAGCAAAGTTAAGTTTAGCTGAAGGGCCCCATCTCTTTGGAGGACATTCCACAGACTGGGACAGGAGAGGACTAACCTGGAAGTCTCCAGTGAGCTGCCTTTGGACATCTCGGGGTGTCTGCTAGGCACCCCAAAATAATTGCAATTACTTCTTAAGATACTTCATGTAAAAGACTGGCATGCTTCTAGTGTCATCTGTACTGGGATTCAAAGGAACAGTTTTCTGCCACAGACTGCCCCATCTTTTCACCGAGTTCCTCAGTGTGTTCCGTTTACGCTAGCCTCACCAGGTTGCCTTCTGGGAAATGGATGCCTGGTGACCAGCTAGATCACTGAGGCAGTCATTTTATCAATTAGCTGCCCCTCAGTAGCCATTTTGTGAGAGCAGCCATGATGCAAAGCTCCACGCCTGCCTCACTAACTCGGAACAGTCCCAAACCCGTGGCACAGTCGGCCTGTGAGCAGGCACAGCCTGGTGTCAGGACGGGGCGGGGGGAATCCACCCACGTGGTTGAGCATAGGCTTTGCTCCCAGCTGAAGGGTATCCTTTGCCCCCAAGGCCACCAAGAGCTGTGGCCAGGGGACTGGATGGGCAGGTGTTTGAATAGGGCTGCTGTGTTGGCAGAAGGGCCCACCTGGAGCTAGGAGAGGCGGCGTCTTCCCGCTGGATGCCAGTGCACTGTGCATTTCCTGTTTCCAAAACATGGACAGGAGGTGAACGCTGTCGGTGGCTTCCCTGCCTCTCTGGCTTTCTGCTTCTTTCACCTGAAGCAGATGGTCTGGCCGCTGCTCAACTCATGGCAGGGACTTCAGCAGCACAGGTCTGTCTGGGAAGAGATTTTCGGACAGCGACTGCGGAAGCAGGCAGCTTGGCTAGGGGTCTGATGCCAAAGGCAGCGTTCTGCCTATCGGGCTGTGAGGGGCCTGGTACTCTCCTGGTCGGTGCCTTCTCGGAAGCCTCGCTTGTCGAGTTCTTGGCCAGATGAAGGACCACTTCACAAGCCGGAGTCTAGGGGAGGTTTCGCGCTTTCCACGGAAGAGAAGTTTGCCCTCTCTTTCCACGGAAGGGTGTGGTGTCATTGGATCTGCTTCCCAGGCATCTTGTAACTTTAGAGAAGAGGTAAGGAACCCTCTCTGTCCTCCACAGCCGCATGCCTTGACTAATCCGCAGGCCTTAATCCTGTTCGCAGGGGGCCACTTCTGCTTCTTGGACGGTTTCGAAAGAAGCATCCTCTTTCTCCCCAGTTAACGGTAGTCGTCACCATTCTGACCCCTCCCTCACTCTTGTCCCTGCCTCTTCCTTCCAAAAGCACCTTTTCGCCTGATTGCATCTGGGTCGTCATGTGTAGCAGAGGCAGGAGGAGTCCCATCTTGGGTACCAGACTAACCTTCCCTTTTTTTCTTCTCTCTCTCTCTCTCTCTCTCTCTCTCATTTTTCCTCCCCTAATCTCCTCCTCCTCCTCCTCTTCCTTCCTCTTGCCGCTGCAGAGCGTCTCTACAGCCAGCTTGAGAAAAACCGTCTGCTCGCTAATGAGCTGAAGTTAACGCTGCATGATCTGTGTGACTGAGAACGGGGTCTGCTAATGCTGTTTAAAACGCGCTAATCCCTGTGCTGGGGTGGCCTGCCAGACCCGAGCCGAATCCGGAGCACGCTCTCTCTTTTAAGACTGGCTGACTTTAGGGCAGTCGATTGCCATTTAATTGGCGCACTTGACGCTTATCCTTCTTAATGTACTTATTTTCTAAGCTTTTTAAGAACAACAACCCATATTAATCACCGCCTGTTCCCTGTACAAGAGACTACTAGCACTTGTTAAACAAGAAGGGGTTGGGGGGGAAGGGGGAGAAATGGACGCGGGTCCCCATCTGTAGTAGCCTTCTGAGGACAGAAGCCCTGGGTCGCAGTAGCGTCGTAGCTGCTTCCGTTTGGTGGTGATGGGGTGCTGGTTCTAGAGTTCCCGCTCGGCAAACCGCTGTAGCCGCTTCTGTCCAACCCCCTTTTTATGGTATCTCTTTTAAGCAGTGTCTTCTCTACCTGGACTTTGACTCCTCATTTTCTGTAGGCTCCTGTTGCATGGATTGGCTGACCTGTTACTTTTAACCTACACACAAGTATCTATTTGGGTTCCTTGTGCTAATAAAACCACTGGCCCACTCAGTATGTGCCTGAGGTGTCCTTCCCACCTGTCCCGTTCTTTGTGCTTTTCTTTAAAAAAAAAAAACCAAAAAAAAAACCACCTTGTTGCTGTCCGGTGGGCAGAGGAGGGGAACTTGGTCTGCGGAGGACAGTGGGTAGGTATCAACCGCTGGGATCGCATCATCTGGACCGAGGGGGCGCCCTGCTGCCACGCCAACAGCGACTGGAGCCATCCGTGTACATGAGCTGGAAGCGATCGGATGCTGTCAGCCGTGTAGGAAGCATGCTTTTCCTTCATGACAACCCCTTTAGCACTTCATTGAAGCCTGTTCCCACGCTGGCCATCTTGGGAGCTCACCAAGCTCGGCTCGAGAATTTGTCTGCCGCTTGAGCTTTTCATCCCATGCACATCCAGCTTCTTAGAATAGCGGGAACAGCCATTCTTGGAGACATGAAAGCTTGCCTGATGGACTTCTAGTTGTTTCTTGCTCTTTTTTCCCCCCACGCATGCACACAGACGGAGCGTGACAAGCAGCATCCTGCTTTGGTCTGGGACACACTGGAGAACTGTCATTGGCCCTCCATCGGTGTCTGCATCAGTCTTCCCCAACCTAGATCTTACATGTTGGTCTGCAGTGCCTCTCACCCCTAGAGTCATTGGCCAGGGATGGTGAGAATTACAGTCCACCCCATCAAGGGGGTGCCAGGTTGGGGGAGGCTGGTCTGAACGGATCATTCCGTTAGTGTGTCATTTTTCTCTTGCACCCAGGCCCAGCTTTTCAGTGGGTGCATTTGGGTGTCTGTAGAGCATCCATAAACCAGCTCAAACAGATGCGGTAGCATTTTAGAGAGCTTGGGAGCCTGTGCATGTGGTTTGGGGATGGGACTTGGAGCTGCCTGTTTTATCGCAAGGCTGAGAAGCCCTTTAGAGACTGACCCAGCTGCGACACCCATGAAACAAGACAGACACTTGAGCATGGCTGCGCTGACGGGCTGGCATGTGGACACGCATGCTGCGCGCGAGTTTTAGTGTGTGGCATGCAAAGGGCTTCCCCCTGAAGGGAAGAGAGAAATTGCATTTAGAAATAGGGCACTGGATCTAGAATTAGATGCTTCATTATCTTGGCTTTAAAAACAACAGCAAGCCGAAAGAAGCCCTCAAAATTTCTAGCCTTAATCATGCCAAAAGAGGATTGGTCGTACCTGTCGCAAACTTGAACACAGGCAGGGTGCGCGACCACAGCTGATGTGGAACCTGTTCCTGTGAGTTTATTCAGAAGGATGTCCTTTGTGCTGTGGTACTTAACCCAAGGCAGGCATGCGCTTGTCTGTGGCATAAGATTGTTAGCATTTCAGGGCTTCCGAGCCTAACACTGTTCCTTGCCATTCTCTGCAGTTTGCTCAATCAGGAGTTGGGCGGGGACACACAAAAATGAGAAGTGAAGCTGTGTGCGTAACTTGGACAGGTTGCAGGATGAAAGGTTTTTCTGAGGTGGAGTTTAGAGTGACTGGTGCAGGGTATGAGCGTCTGGCCGCCGTGTGGCCGGACAGAGAGGCATCAAGCATATCAGTCATACAACAGAAGGTGGAAAGACCCAGGTTTTAGCCTGAGGGGCATGACCCACACGCACAGCGCACTGAAACGTCGCTGCCAACAGCACTGCTTCACTCAGGAGTGCGCTGCTGGGGCAGAGGGAGCACAGGGCTGAGGCCTGGGGGCCCTCCTTATTTGGCCCTGGGGGGTTGGATTAACCCTCTCGGCTCTCTTCCTTGCAGATAAACTCAAGTGCACCAAAGAGGAGCATCTTTGCACGCAACGGATGCTGGACCAGACCCTGCTCGACCTGAACGACATGTAGGAGGCTCTCCCCGCAGCCGGCCAGCCTGCCTCACCCTGGCTCCATCGCATTTGCAGCCACTTGGAAGAGCAGCTTTCTGCTGGCGCCAGCGCTGTCCTTAGAAAAGAAAAGGAAAAAAAAAAATGAAAAGAAAGAAAAGAATTGATCTCTATCCCTGGAAAAAGGGGAGAAAGGTCAAAGGTTAACATTCCAACTTTTGTTGCCAATTTAACCAAAAGTCTCTGCCAATTCTATCTATCTTTCCCTCTCTGCCCCCCACCCTCCATTACGGGCCCTTAGACTGGGCCAGGTCACCAGCAGCGCCATTAAGGGAACACCTGCATGCAACACAATAGCATTTTGGGGAGGGTACATCCAAGGTGTACACTTCTTTGCAGTCCTTGTGGGGTGGTTTGTGGTCTCTCCCCCCCCCCCGCCCTTTCTGGTAATGGTCCTTCTGAACATTGCACACGATTCCACAATTCACAAGCTGTGGGGTTTTAAGAGTTGCAGTTTAACGCTGCCGTCCTATCCGCACTCTTTGATTTGCCACCGTCTTGTGGGGAGGATGCAACTTCCGTGCAGCCAGCCCCGTGGCCTGCGGGACGGTCATAAATGTCCTAGCTCGGGCCTTCAGAACAAAAATCCCCATGGAACCTGGTTGGGGAGCTCACCTCAGCACAAAACTCGACCCGCTCCAACTTCCTCTCACTTGCTTCCAGCAAGGGATGAAGCTTTTGTTCCTTTGCCAAAAAAGAAGGTGCAGTCCCCCCCCCCTCTCTCCCTTTCTTGTGGTTTTTATAACTATTTCTACTTTGGGGAAAAAACTTGAAGAAATGTATCAGGTTTTTAAAGTGATCCATTTTCTCCACGCTTTCTTAACTGTTGGCTTTGAGCACCTAGGCTTTCTTCTCCCTCTTCAAGTTTTCACATGTGGATACTAAGGAAGACTGGTGGCTCCCCAGTCTGTCCTCCTATAACCATGAAATCCCTCCCCAGCTGGTCTTGGCTTGTTCTGTGCTTAGTAAAGCTTTTGTAGCTTCTGTGTGTGGGTGCTTGTGAAGACAGCGGGGGGGGTCTTTGTCACTGGGCTTTTCTGGACAAAGGGGGTTCCCTCCCTGGTTCTGGCAAGGAGCCTGTTGTACTGTCTTAAACAAAAACTGGATATCAGTCACCATGATGCTTTCTGCTCTTCTGAAACCTGATCTGCCAAGGTGTCTGCTTCCCCCTTGCATGCCTTGTAACGCTTGCTGGGCCTCGGAGGAGGAAGTGTGGCCACAATGGCTTTTAGGGGCTGATGTGGAGAAATGAGGAAACCATATCAAGTGTTTTGATACTAAAAAAAAAAAACAAAAACCAAACAAACTTTTGTCTTTTATTGTCTTTTTTTAATAATAAACAGAAGCATTCCCTCCACTGCTCATCTTGTTGTTTTTCTTTTAACAAGGGCTGAAACCCTGACTATTGTTATATATGTGGGACCTGTAATGCAACACCCACCTGAGTTTCTGTTTGTGGCCTCCCACCATGGAGAGGTTTCTGTGTAGATTTTTCAACAAGCCTCCCTCTTGTGCAAGGGTGTTTGGATGCATAAGCAGCTGAACTTGCCTTAAAGGAGGAAAACCAAGGGAAGTGTTTACATGTGTATATAATGTTGTAAAATGTATAATGCAGATGCTTTTTATTAGCTCATGTATAAATTCTATGCTAGGTTGGTTCATCAGTTATGAAAGCATATATCTTTTTTCAGACAACATACAAAAAAGAATAAGGCATGTACTGACTTGTATTATGTTCAGGTGATAGGGACACTGCTCTGGGAGGGAAGAATAAAAATTACAGCCCAGACAGGCTGCTGGAGGTGTGTGTTGCTGGCTTAGCTTGTCAAAGCAGCCAGGTGGCTTTCAGCAAACAGCTTTGCTTCTATTTCCCCAGCCCTTTCTAATAGGACTCTTGTGAACTAATATAATTAGATGTACTTACAGTGGGTGGATGTGCAGTAAGGAGGGTTTAGCTGTCCTTTGGGAAATACTGGCCTAGGCAACAGCAACCTTCCAAGGCCTTGAATGTGTGTGTACTGTCAAGCGTGGAGAAGCAGTGCTCTGGTGTCTGGTGCATCTCCTGTAATGAGGTTTTAGGATGGTGCCTGTACCAATCTCCCTGTGGAAGTTGCAAGAAGACTTGACTCCTGTGCTGTCCAGATGCTTACAGCAATGTTGCATGTATATCTTGATAAAGATGCACAATGAAAGCCAGAAGGAAGTACTATCTAGCGCTAATGGCTGAAAAGCTGCTGTAAAAGAATGCCCTAGCTAGCATGTAGGAAGAGAAACCCACAATATTTTGCCCTATGCAGCAGTGTCAAATCTGCAAGGGAGAGCTGCTTGTGGTAAGGTAAAAAGATAGCCTGGCTTTCACTGGACTACTTAAAAGCAATTGCCACTATACCCTCCTAAATTGAAAATAAAATATTGCTGGCAATGCAAGGCACAGGTCTCTAGCCAGGATGGCTTGCTGAAGTGATATTAAAGACCTCACTCAGTCGAAGGCAGGAACATTGATGGAAGACCGCTTTGCAAATAAAATGCGTGTTCGCTCTGCGCAACGCTACACGTGTGGCTCAACGTGGGAATGACGTTAAGAGTCCTTCCTGCACCGGGATTCTAACCAATGCCTCACCCGCAACGTTTGCGCATGCGTGGAGCCCAGCCCAGCGCGAAAGGAGCATGCGCGCAGCAGTTGCGGATGCTCGACGAGAGTAGCCGCGCATGCCCACCGAGACGCATTCGAGAAGGGGGGGGAGGGAAAGGAATGCGTACATGCGCAGAAAGAACGGAGCGCGAAGGAAAGGCCTGCGCGTTTAGTCGAACCGCCCTGGACGGCGCATGCGCACTACAACGCTATGCGCGCGGCAAAGCGGGAAAGCAAGCCTGCTCGTCACCGCCATTTTATTCCGCCCTGACTTCGACGATGGCGTGTTGCCTTCGGACGCGACCGGTTCGTCTCCTCCTCATCTCGGTGTTTCTGGCGGAGCTGGTCGGCGCCTACAAACTGAACGTGCCGAAGGTGTTGCTGCCCTTCAGTCGGGACAAGCAGGTCCCTTTCGTGCTGGGCGCTGAGGGCGGCTGCTACTCCTGGTGAGGGGAGCCGCCGTTGGGCGAGGATGAGCCCTGATTGGGCAGGGGGCGGGGCTTATTGGGGTATGTATGCGGGGTGCGCGCGCGCTTCGGTGACGTCACGGAGGGGTGGGGCTTGGGTGGCGGTGACTCCCCTTCCCCAAAAAAAAAAAAAATAGAAAGCCCCATCGAAGTTAATTTTAAAATTTGCTACCCGATTTTGCTATTTTTAAAAAAGGCCCCCCAAGGCTGCGCACAAACAAAATCTAAATAACCCGTATTGAAAAATGCATCATTAAAACATCCGGTTCCTCCAAGTATTGAAATACTGCATTCACTGTAATATAGGTGTTAGCACAGGTTTGCTTTTCCTCGAAGTAGATCAGATTGGTGTGTGTGATGCTTTCCTGTCAGCCACGCCTTGCAACTTGCAAGTTATCCTTGCAGCTACCAAGTAAGTTAAATTAAGCTGAGATGAAACTCTCAGTGGGATTCAAACTTGGGGCTCTAGTGCAATATTCCACCCGCTCCAGTATGCTAGTTTCCAGTGGGAGGCAGGAATTCAGTAGGTGAAGCTTCCACACGAAATTTAACTGATGAAGAGGAACAGCTGAAGAAAGACTGGCAGTCCTAGAATTAGAGAGGAATTCTCTGTTTTCTGTAAGACTGTGTTTTTCAATGTATGGCTTTGGCTTTTGTAGGCAAGTGTGCCATTTGCTGTATGGCTATCTGTATCAGGATTAAACTCCATAGCCCAGTGGAGCCTCCAAGTCCAGAGGCAGAAAAAAAGATCCCTCTTTTTTCTCAGGACAGAATACCTGGTCTCCCCATTCAGAGCAAGCATTGCAGGTTAAACTAGGCTGAAAGGGGCAGACTGAGGCACAATCAAGTAAATGATTAATGAGGTTGAGTGGAATTTAGAACCTGGTCCTAGACTAACTTCCTAACCCAGGGCCCTCTGGATGCATTAGACTCCAACTCTCATTACCAGCCAGCATGGCTGTGGGGGTGATGGGAGTTGCAGTCCAATGATGGGAGCTGAGTTGGGGAGAGTGGTTCTAACCACTATGCCACATCCTTGCCTACTTGACATGCAGCTCCTGCACTTCAAAGCAGCAAGTGGTCTCGGCTCACAAAAGAAACCTTTGTAATAGTGATGGTGTTAATAGCAGAGCAAGAGTTGCCCTGTGCATTAGGTAGTGAGGCGACCACCTTCTGTGGCAGGTACTGGGAGGTGAGGAGGTGCTGGAGGACAGAGCTGTATGTGAACTTCGCAACCTGTGCTGCTCCCTCTGAGCTCTCCTGCTGCTCCAGTTGCAGTGGGGGCAGCCAACACCAAACCACTACAAGTCAGCTGCTAGATTGCACCAGTTTTGTATATGGAATGTGGGGAGATTGCTGTGTCTTTGTTTCCTTTGGGCAGCAAAATGTTTAGACTGTCTTTGAGCAGAGTAGCAGTGGCAATAATAATAATAGATGGATATGCCTTTTTGCCAAAGCAGGCAAGGTGGAAATGATGGATTGCAATCTAAAAGACACTGTGCAAAATAATAAGGACAAGCAGGGCAGAGAAAAGGAAGGAAATACAGGCATGGGTTCTTGTACAATTCTGTGGTAGGGGGCTGCTGATGGAGCCCACGGGAAGGCATCTGGTCCCAGCCTTGCAGATGGCAGGAGCCTTCTCTTCAGTGTAGCCTCAGCTGCCACTTCTTCCTATGTTAGGCTACGTATGGAATTCTTGAGAGTCGGGCACATGAGAGAGTGCCCACGGGGGACTGTCATCACATGTGTTCTGTCCTGTAGGTTCTCCACACGCCACGACACGGTCAGCATTGAGCCCATATACGAGAATGGCACTGTGTGCTCGCAGAAGGCTTTGCTGAGCACCCGCTCTTCCCAGGCCACAAAGCTATCCAGTGTTGTTATAGCCGAGGAGACAGGTAGGTGGAATCAAGGCGTGGAAGCCCGAGCAGGATTTGTTTATAACAGGAAGAAAGCTGGGGCTGCACTGAAGCCTGTGCATAACCAGGAACTTGAAACACTGCTCCAGGGCAGAGTGCTTTTCCTTCATCACTGAGCAAACACGGCCAGTGCTCCCACCCAGAACCGATTGGGGCTCTCGTGTCATTGAGAATAGGGAGTGCTAAGGCTATGCTATATCATCACTGAGCCAGGCACGATCCACCTTCCCTGTATCAGGGATCGCCAGCTTCTCTGTAAACATCCTTTTTCTTGCTCCCGGCAGCTGGGATGGGCTGGAGTGAAGGGTGGGCTCGTCAGCTGCTTCAGCGTCTGGCTGATGGGACTGTATCCGGTTTGGCACCTTGCAGTTTGCGCATATCTGGCTCTTGTCCCTTCAGGTTCCTCCTTCCACACATACAAGGACTCTGAAAGTGCTGTCCTTTGGGGGGGAGTGTGTCCCACACAGCCGTGGTGGCGCCCTGCACGAACACCCCAAGGGAGCGCGTGAGCTTCATGAAGAGCGCTGATCGGCCTGGGTTGTGTTGCAGCCCTCTCTTTTTAAGCCAAGGGAGGAAGTGTTTGGTGCTTTCTTTCCAAGCACATTTCTGAAAATACATTTTTCAAAGTCTGGTCTGGATTTCAGGGCTTAAAGGGAGGGGAGCATAGTCTCCTCACCACTCTCCGCACTTCTGGGAGCAGTGGGAAGTTTCCTGGCTGCAATGCAAGATTGAATCCTGCATGGGAGGGAGAGAATGGAAGATTTGCCCTAACGATGATTTAGTAACGATTCTATTATTTACAAAAGGGTCCTCTGTATTGGGAGCAGGTGGACACTTGCAGCAGGCAAAGGTTCTTTGGCAGCCACACTCCCCATGGCTGAACCCTCCTCCCATGAAAACACATTTAAACTAATGATTTGGTTTAGACCATGTTATGAAGTCCTTCACCCCCAATTATAAACATAAAGCGCATCATTTTGTTTGCTTCATAATGGGGCATCGTTACTGTGCTGTGAATGGCTCCACCACCTGGCTGAGCGGGGCCCTGGATGCTTGCCCTGTTGAACTCCAACTAGACATTCTTCAGCTTTCTGTATCTCTCCGCAGATACTTCTCACTCGTGAAGTATCTGCAGCAGAGGTGGCAATGCGGTGCCCACGAGCATGACTGTACATTCAGGTGCCTCAGGCAGCACCCACAAAGCTGTCTCCTGTCCTCTTTAAAAAGGAAAATATTTTACAGGAAAACCTTGGGCAATGTTGCAGTGGCCTTCTTCTCTCCCTCTTTCGCTTTGCCCTTTCACCCCGTCCTTCCCCCACAGCCTCACCTCTTAGCTAACCTTTGAGTACCCAGGCCTCCAGGGCAGCCCTTTCATGACTCGCATTCCCCACTGTGAGGGTCATGCCAACTTGCTCAGCTATGCCATTGTGCCCATGGTTCCAAGAAGGGTTAGCGATCCCACGCTCTACGTGGGGCTGCCCTTGAAGACGGTCTGGATACTTCAGATGGTGCAAAATAGAGCTGCCAGGCTGCTGATGGGGACTGGGCGTTGTGCTCACATGACTCCAGGCCTCCGTCAGCTTCACTGGCTCCCCATTGAAGTCTGGGCCCAATTCAAGGTGCTGGTTATCACCTACAAAGCCCTTAATGGCTTGGGACCTGGATATCTAAAGCAATGCCTGCGTCCATATTTGCCCTCCTGCCCCTTGAGATCGGCAGCAGAGGCCCTTCTCCGGGAGCCCTCTGTGAAAGATATTCGGAGGGTGAGTACCTGGAGGAGGGCCTTCTCTGCGGTGACGCCCCACCTATGGAATGTGCTCCCCAGAGAGGTCTGCCTGGTGTCGTCGTCATTTGCTTTTCAGCGCCAGGCCAAGACCTTTTTATTTTAATTGTTGATTTTATTTATTGATTTTAATTTTTTTTGCCAGGATGTCTCCAGTATTTTAGGTATTTCTATTGATTGTATTTATTTATGGATTGGAAGCTGTCCTGAGGCTTATGCAAATAGGGCGGCATATAAGTTTTCCAAATAAATAAATAAAATAGAGAGGCATTCTCTGTTCAGGCCTCCTTGAAAATAAGCCCTGCAGACTTCCGAGTAGACACGCGAAGGATCGTGCTAAAAGAAATATTAACATGTATTCATCAAAGCGTTCCCTCACTGTCAAATGTCAACATAGACGAAATTACGGAGACCCATTCACATTGACCGTGCAGAAATAGCAAACTCCGCAACAGCGACCTTGTCCAAACTTTCCATGGGCTTTGTGATCTGCAGCTCCCTTTCTGTTTTCCCTTTCTAGACCTGTTTTTTTTGTTCAATGTTTTGTGTTGCATTATGGGGCTCTCAAAATGGAGGGCGGCAGACCTGGCTTTTGTTTTCCTTCTAGTGACCGGGCATTTGCTCCGTTGCGACATCATTGTGGACCTCATTGACCATATTGAAATCATCTCCCGTACTCGAGAGATCTACGTTGAAGACTCCCCACTCGAGCTGAGTGTCCGAGCCCTGGATGCCGAAGGTACTGAATCTGGGACGGCCCAAGGCCAAGGGTCTATTGTCGGATGTTTGTTGGATGTCTTTCCCTGGGGCACTCTGCTAGTCCACGTCTGCATTGCCACAGAATCCTGCTGCCGCTTTCCACAACAGGGTCGCCTCCAGATACGTTGCACGACGGTTCTCATTCTTCCGGGGTGCTTAGAATTGCAGTCCAGCACGTTTGAAAGGCACCGTGCTGGGGATGGGTGAGCTACTGCATAGCCCAACATACCCTTTGCAGTTCAATGAAGAGCAGAATTAGGTGTGATTCCTGCCCCATAGTTTGGCCTTGCATGGCTGCTTTATTTATTTTTATGTATTTACACATTTGTATGCCGCCCCCTTGCGACCAAGCCTCGGGGTGGCTCACAACAATAAATAAATCAACAACCTAATTAAATTATTTAAAACTAACATTAAAAACTGGCCCATCTCGAGGTAAAGATAAAAATACAATAAATACCATAAATAACAAATATACATTAAAATTATTTAAATCTTTGTACTGTTGGTAGGGTTTATTTTACCCAGTGTGGTGGTAGGGATTGCAACCAGGATGCCAAAGAGGTGAATTTTACCTCTTTGCCTTCACCCTGGTATTTGTCGGAATCTCTCCTTGCTGTGGCAACATACGTTGTCCACGGTGGGAAGAAAGTTATCATTGGTGTCAACTGGACCAGGACCGTGGTGGGTGGAATGGATCAAAGCCCTCCCAGAGATGTCACAGCCCGGATCTGGCTCACCCTCCCATCCCCATGAGCTATTTGTAAAGAAAAAGGGCAACAAAAACCAGTTCTCATTTTGAATTATGCCTGCAGGAAACACGTTCAGCAGCTTGGAAGGGATGGAATTTGAGTGGAGCATCGCCAAAGATGATGAAATGGAAAACTTGGAATTGTCAAGCAAAATCAGGTACGGGTAAATCCTGAACAGCGAAGTGTGATGGCAGAGACAATTTACAGTGTGATGGGTGTGGTCAAGCGAGAGACTTTGATTCATCCATTCATCCCACCCTTGCTTTGTCCTTGTTGGCTGGACTTGGCGAAAATTAGTCAGTCACCCAACTCTTAACTTCTACAGGTAGGGAATCCCCTTATCACTATTGGTTTCATGCTGCCATGACTTCTCCCAAAGAATGTTGGCAGTTGTAGCCAACTGTTGAGGGTCCAACTGTTGGGCAGAGACCTGTTTTTGAGTAGAGACCTGTTCTCCCCTGCAGAGGAGAACAGGTCTCTGAGCAACGGAGCAAAGCTCAGGGAACCAAGGTTCCACTTAGATACCAGGAAGTACTTCTTGACAGTTGGGACCCCCAGGGTATGGAATGGGCTTTCATTGGAGATGGTTGAGGCCCCATCAGTGAGGGTGTTCAAGAGTAGGCTGGACATGCACATGGGCATGTCATGAGTGGAGCCGGCTGGAGCCGGGGGTCAGACTAGATGGCCCAGGAGGCCCCTTCTGACTCGCTCTGGTTCTTTGTGCTGACGTAGATCTGTTGGAGATCTCAGGACTTAGCAGGAGTGTTCCCTTGCTCACTGGGGAGAGGTGATGACTGCTAAACCAGTTTAAGGCTGCAGTCCTAAACCTATGTACCATGCACTAAGTCCCATTGAATATATCGGGGCTTATATTTGAGCAAAGAACCTGTTGCTGGCTTTAATTTCTTGGTTTCTACTTTGATTTTAGACTTAAGATTTTCCATTAAAATTTGCTATGCTGTATTTTAGGTTTTTGGGACTGCAGGTGGCGCAGTGGTTTAAACCGCTGTGCTGCTGGGCTGGTTGATCGAAAGGTCGCCGGTTCGAATCTGCACATGGGGTGAGCTCCCGTGCTCCGTCCCAGCTCCTGCCAACCTCGCAATTCGAAAGCATGCAAATGCAAGTAGATAAAAAGGTACCACTTCGGTGGGCAGGTAACAGCGTTCCGTGCACTTCGGTGTTTAGTCATGCCAGCCACATGACCACGGAGACTGTCTGTGGACAAACGCTGGCTCCCTCGGCCAGGAAACGGAGATGAGCAGCGCCCCCGAGAGTCAGGCATGACTGGACGTAACGTCAAGGGGAAACCTTTACCTTTACCTTTATTTTAGGTTTTAAGTTTTGTTCTGTAAATTTCCCAGTGAGGTTTGCTAATGGGTGGTAAGGAATGTAAAGATTAAAAGACAGATAAGCAACTGTGTCTGTAGTGGCGAATGCACCCTATTTTACACCAGGCTAATAGCAGAAAAACTTATCTTTTTGCTCAGACGTAGAACCATAGAATAGTAGAGTCAGAAGAGGCCAAGAAGGTTGATTGAGTCCAACCCCTGCTGTTGCAAGGCGCCAATTTACACCATCCCCCATATCGCTAACAATGTAGGAAAATGCGCTTCATTGGCACCTTGCTAATTAGGCAGTGACAGTTCTACTTCAAACCCATCTAGAGGGAATCTCATAAATCCTCCAGTGCTTTATTCTCTTTCTGTGACTGCATCCTCTCAGCTAGAGATGTCTTTTTATCTCCTTTTTATCCCGTACCTGCATTACAGCACGTAGGTGTGGCTGCTGTCAACCTTGAGCTTCCTGGTAATGTTCAGCAAAAGAAACAACTGACGTGGTATTATTGTATTTTGTGTACCTCTACCCTCTGCTAGTTGCATCCGTGAGCTGTTTGTTCTCCTCCTAAAAGTCAAGTGTGGTCTTTTTAGGTTTTTAAAGTATTCTGAAGCAGAATATTCTCCACCAGACTACATGGTTGAGATGGAAAGTGAGGAGAAGCAAGGAGATAGGATTCTGGTGTCGGGAATCAGAACAGGCGCAGCCGTCATTAAGGTCCGAATACAGGAGCCCATTTATAAGGTGTGTTCTCATTGTGCTTTCGGAGGGTTATTGGCACCAGCGCAACATGAGGCCCTGCCAAGGTTAAATTCTGTACAGTTTGCACAGAACAGTGTTGGAAACTGTCTTAATTAGAATGATGTTAGACAAACTCTGGCAACAGATGTATCTTATTTGTCACCTTCTTGCCACATGAGCGTCCACTGTTGTTTTATTCATCAGAAAGTAGCTGCTGCCCTGGTGCGTCTCTTGGTTTTAGAGAACATATTTTTAATGCCTTCTTATGATGTCTACCTGCTGGTTGGAGCCTACATTAAGTACAAGGTTGGCAAAATAATTCAAGGAAAAGTCACAGGTAGATTCTTTAGTCACCTCCTTGCTTTCTTAATGCGATACTTTCTAATGGGAATTTACTGGTCAGTCAGATTCCTGTGCAGGTTTACTCAGATGCAAGCCCAAATTAACATCTAGGGAGTCATATTCCCTAGCAAGTGTGGCTGGGATTGTTTTCCTTAGACCAGAGTGTTCCCAGCTGCTTTCTCCCCTTTGTGGAAAGTTCTGGGAGGTCCAGATGATGTCATCTTCCGCTCTTAACCCTGCCATGCCTTCCCACTACTTCATCAGTCCTTTTGTTCCACACACTGAAGGTGGAAATGGAATAACTGCACGGGGTATTTCGATTGTTGGTGCCCTCTTGTCTCAAAGCACCTCAGCAGAGGGCGAAGGGTAGATCCAGCTGTAAATAGATGATACTAATGCTCAAGCCAAATACTTGGCTGTTGGTCTGTAGTTTTGTAAGGGCTGGGCAATGGAGCTTCTATAAAGCTTCCATCCTTCGTAAACCTCCCTTTTAAACTGCCAGGGGAGCTTCAGTGTAGCTGTTAGGTGGCATTTAGATAAGTAAGTAAGTAAGTAAGGAAGGAAGGAAGGAAGGAAATACCTAGCATAGAAACACTTGGTGCAAAGGAGCAAACGAGTGCCATCAACCCTCTTCTTACACCTGCAGAGGCGGAACTGCCTTTGGAGCATTACGAGCTGGAACTGCAAAACGAAGTGAAGGACCCCGAGGGGACTTCCCTCCTCCCCGTGGCCCACCTGGATGTGAAGACAGCTGCAGTCACTGCTGTGCAGCTGGGACAGGTCAACATGGTCCTCATTCATAAAAGTATCCTTTGGCGCATCCGTGGGCATTTGCCATGACTCAGCTGCCCCGTCCCTGGAGTCAGGCATGCCTGGGTTGCGTCTGCAAGGACAAGGCAGTCTGCTTATCCAGAGAAATCCCCCTGTGTTCTCTCCCTCTGTGTGCACTACATGGCTGGATTCCTTAGGGAAGAAATAAGACATCCACATGCGGGTTTCGTCTGGGCTTCCCAACTGCAGCATCTACGTTGTGGAGCCTGGATTCTTAGGTAAACAGTTCTCCCCCTATACAGCTGTTTGTGGACAACTCCTAGCATGCTTATTAGTGGACCCTAGGGATGCAAGAATTGGGTGGCAGTACAGTTCTCTTGTGCCCCTCAGCCATCTTTCCCATATGAAGCCCTGGCCAAGAAGCGAGCTGAGCCAGCATCAATATCCAAGCACTTGGGGATACCAGCAGAACAGTGTGCAATTCTTGGCACAAAACCCACAAGTCGTGTGTGTGTGTGTGTGTGTGTGTAAGCAGAACCCTGCCTGCATAGTAGTGGGCAGCATGTACTCCAGCCGGCTTTGCCGATTTTTTCCTGCTGGATGCCTGCTCACACCTTCAGCGTGAGGTGGACACGGGAGTGAGAAAGTGGGCCAGAGTCCGAGGAACCGAGCCAAGGGAATCTGACAGATTTCCTCTCCCACACCAGATTCCTCACACTTCACTGGTGAGCTGTAATGTGAAGACAGTTGCCGCACAATTTATTTTCTTCTGACTGTCGTACAGAAATGTTTTTTGTCTGGCTTCCTTTGTCCGACCAATTGCAGGTTTCAGCGTCCATCCTGGGAACCGGTGGACCCTAGAAGTGAAGCGGGTGTACAGCATTGTTATCGAAGTGTATGATAAATCGAGCACCAAGGTCTACCCATCCGATGTGAGTAAGAGATGGCAGGCAGGCGTGCAGCTCGAGCACCAGGAGTAACTTGCAACAGGACCTGTTTATGCCAAGGCAGGTCCTGCTCGGAGTGAAGGGCAGGGGAAGAGCATAGGGCTATGGCAGTGCAACGTTCTCCTGGGTACGCTTGCCTGGGGGAGAGCCCCTTTAAGCTCAGTGGGCGTTGATTCTGACAGAGCATGCTGTTGGGGGCCCTTCACAGAGCCGCCGAGGCAGCTTTCCCCAAGCTAGTGCCTCCCAGGCGTGTTGGACTGCACCTCCCATCACACTCAGCCAGCATGGCTGGGAACGGTGGGAATTGCAGTCCAACATCATCTGAAGGGCACCAGATTGGGAAAGGCTGAATTAAGAAACTCCCATCCCAAGCTTTTGGGTGAACAAAAATGGAGACTAACTTACATGCATGAGAATCTGAAGTATTTTTACAGGCTGGCAGGGCTCTTTTTCCCTTCAGCTTGGAGTCAGAGATGTTTGACTCAAGACACAATGATTCCATTCATCTGTGGCCTTTTTGTTGTGCCTGCCAAGTGTCCCCATCTTCTGACAATGTCCTCCCTCCCCTGTCGCCAATCCCTTGTTTCCCAGAATCTCCGAATTACTCACCAGTTTCCTGATGAATATTTTGAGGAGTTAACATCTTCAGTGAATGGATCCTACCACCTAGTCCAGATTCGGAAGGACGGTGTCACCATAATTAAAGCCATGTTGGTATCCGTTCTTCTCCAGGTAAAAAAATGAATACCCTTCCCTAAATAAACTAATCCCACGTGTGTTTAGACTGAAAAAACTCCTACAGCTCCCGGCATTCCTCAGCCAGCTATGCTGGGAGCTTACTGTTTCCCTCCCTCTGTTTAAACATGCATGAGATTGCTGGCCAAGGAAATTTCCCTGCCCTGGGTTTAAATATGTACAATTAAAATGACGGCGCTTAAAAATTGGGCACTGGAACCTAGGAATTTCTACTGGTTTTGCAAGCCTTACAGGCTGTGATATTTCTTTCCAGTAGTGTCTATAGCACTTCTAGGCTGCCATTTGAAAATCTGGGCCATTATTCCTTTTTTCCTTTCTTTCAGAGCGGCTCGGAAGATTTCTTAGCATCCCCAATCAGCCATGAGCAAGAAGTGAAGATCTACCTTCCCATCAAGCTGACGCCCTCATTCTTGGCCTTCCCACACCATCCTTTAGATGTCTTGTATCAGTACAGGGTTCAGGTGAAGTTGACCAGGGCTCGGAGAGTCGAATCCAGCAATGTCCTTTGTTTGCATGCTTATACTGTTACTTTGCCTTAGGACAATGGCTTCTGCTTTCCACTGAGATTTTGACCTAGTTGCACCTTTAAAGTGCCAAATAGCAACACCTGACAGTGTTGTTATTCTTGCTCCCGCTGCTGTGATGAGCTTTTATTAAGAAGAAAGTCAGGTTTAAAAGATAGGACCAGCTAGAAGCACAGCAACGGAAGAGTCTGCCTGCATAAGCGCTGGCCTGTGGCCAGTTTGATCTGTCATTAGGAGTATAGCCAACTGCCCTATAGTGAATCAGACCAGTGGTTTGCCTAGCCCAGTACCGTCAACGCTGACTGGTAACACTGGCTGTGCAGGGCTTCAGGCAGGATTGGTCCGCAGCCCTACCAGGGGATGCCAGGGATTGAACTTGGAACCTTCTGCATGAAGAGCAGGCGCTCTGCCCCTGAACCATGTCCCTCCCCAGCCCCTTTTGTTGGAAATGAGCAGTGATGCGGCCTAGCAAGCTTCAGTCGACTGCCTGAGAACACCATTACGAAAAAATGCCCTCTCTTCCTGCGGTTACGGCGCATGCATTCAGGGAAGCCAAGACTCTCCACCGCACCTTCAGCATCAGCATACCTTGAAGAGAAAACTGTTCTCAAGTTTGATCAATAACTTTTCTGCCCACCCACAGCTCTCAAGATAACGTGCAATTTGAAACAACAGCATAATTGGTTCCGTTTCCACAGGCAAGCGAGTGCCGCAAAAGCAGTCTTTCAAATAGTCTTCCTCGACCTGACACTCTCCAGGTGCTGCTGGATTTCAAGCTCCGTCAGCCCCAGTTGGCATGGCCTGTTATCGCACATGCTGGGAGTTACCGACTGGGATGTTTGGAGGGCTCCAGGTTGGAGGAAGCTGCTTGGAAGCAAGGCAGAACGATACTGGAATGCAGCAAAGTCCTAGCAAAAGAGAGCAGCTTTGCAGCCTGCGCTGTAGGGATGCTGCCAGGCTCCCTTCCCTCGCGGGGGAGCTTGACCCGCAGTCAGAGTGCTGCCACCAGAGGGGCCTCACCCGCGCATGAGGCTGTCTTGGTGACAGGACCTGTGGTGAAGATTACAGGCGAAGGGTGGGGGCAGAACGATTCTCCTCCCCGGTGACTCCCAGAGGTGTTAGAGTGCAACTCTCATCATCGCCAGCTAGTGTGGGGATGGTGCAAGCCAAGGTCCCACGTGTCTGGAGGTGACCCGGTGTGGGGGAAGGACGCTTTAAAACGCCCCACTCATGTGCCTGACGCATTAGGTCTTGCTGGGCACAGGGGCCTCTCTTGCCGAGAGCGTTCTCTCACTGGGAATCTGTCCTCCCAACACTTCGCAGGTTGAGGGAGGTAGTGGCAATTTCACGTGGACCTCTTCCAATCAGATGGTGGCCACCGTCACTGTGAAAGGAGTGGTTACAGCAGGACAGATGGAGGGACAGAGTGCCGTGCAGGCCAGAGACGTGCAGAACCCTTTCCATTTTGGAGCAATACAGGCAAGTCTGCCCCTGGCCGGCGTCAGTGGAGCTGTTTCCTGGGCTGGGCTTGCTGCACGGCCCTCCCGTGCCACCTTAGAAGGCAGTCCCAGGGGTGGAAGAGGGCGTGTTCCCAGGTAATGATGTGCAGGATGCCAGTGGGTGGGAGAATGTAGGTGGCAATGGGAAGAAAACAGCCTTTGGCTCTGTGTGAGGAGGAACTTCCCAATGGGAAGCCCTGTCCAGTGGGCAGACTGCCTCAGGCGGTGGCGGGCCGTCCCTTGCTGGGGAATCGATGTAGAGGCCGGGCAGTCCCCCGTCCGGGACACTGTGGCTGCAGAATCCGGCGTTGTACCTCCAGCAGGGAGCAGGGGCCATATTAGCCGACTTGTGAGGACTTCTCCATGCTGTGCTTTTGCCCACTTAGGTGCGTGTGCTCCGGCTCTCAAAGATGGAGTTCCTGCCATTCCATGCAGACACTGAAGTTGGACAGACGTTGGAGGTTCCGCTCATGATGTATCACCTTGAGAAGGATACAGGACAGAGCATCGCTTTCACTGACTGCTCGCTTTTACTTCTGGACACCAGCATGGATAAGCAAGGAGTCTTTACCTTGAGTGAAGAAGGTAAGAGGGCGGATCTTTCTTCCTCCTCCTCCCCCTGTGCCACAAGACATAAAAACAGATCACAGCCAAGTCAGAGAAGGAACCAGAGCACAGGCAGAGAGAGGCTTGCCCAGGCCAGTGACAGTGAGGGCAGAGGCGGTTGCTATGAAGGGGCAGCCCCATCGTGAGGCCACGTGCTCTGCGTGCCGGCAGTCCCTGCATGACCAGCATCTCCAGCAAAAATGATTGCAGGGAACTGCAGCAAGCAGTATCTATCCCTGCTTTGGCGGTTTATGTACTGTCCGTCCAAGTCCTGGGCTAGATGGACTGGTTGTGTAAGGGTAGCTTGGCCACCTGCAAAATGGGAGAGCCTGACACTTCCCATGCTGGCCATCCCGGACTCCTGGGGCAAGACCTCTGTCCGTGCTGAAGAAACAGCGGTTGCATTCGCTCTGTACACAGGCAAGCAGAAAGCCGGCCCAACCTTCTGCTCCAGCATCTATCTGGCGGCCAAGTCTCTGGGCCACACCTTGGTGACAGCCCGAGCCACCATCTTTGAGGAGTATTTTGAAACCAGCGCCACTCTTGCTGCCTACGAACCTCTCAAGGTGAGGCTGCGCCAGGGATGCCACTGCCCATTGTAATGCCACGGTGTTGCATTACATTAACCACGAAGACCGCATTAATATTTCCGTTCCCTTTTTCAAAAATCCCTTGCCTGCAGCCCTGTCATCATGCCACCTTGTCAGTAATTAGGGCTGTGAGCTGAGCTTAGGGAGCCCTGGACAAGCTCCCACCTGCGGGAGGGGGGTGGCATTCGCTGTGCTAGCGCTTCGTAGGCCAGCACAAAACTGCTTCGTTTTCTCGGGGCCAGGCCGTGAATCCTGTGGAGGTGGCTCTGGTGACCTGGCATTCTGTGAAGGAGATGCTGTTCGAGGGGGGACCTGGCCCATGGGTCTTGGAGCCATCCCGCTTCTTCCTGGAACTCAAAGCAGAGCACAGGGACAAGGTCCACGTGGTGGAGGTTCTGTTGCCCAACAAGAGGAAGCTGCGCCAGTATGTCTACCGGATCACGTGCCTGGAGTTAGGGGAGCAGGTAGGAGGGAGATGTGTCAAAGAGACTGATAAGAAAAGGCAGGGAAGGAGAGGAACGGTGCATCCCTGGCGCTGCAGGCAGCCTTCGTAGTGCTGCCTTACGTGAGGGTTTTCTGGGGCTGGTGCCGCAAAATTACTTGTCCGTGTCCATGCTTCCCTTGCCTGAAGACCACCTTTACTTGCCTGTTCCCCACAGGTGTTCACATTTCAGGTGGGCAATCATCCAGGGGTGCTGAACCCCAGCCCTGCTGTGGAGATGGTGCAAGTGAGGTTCATCTGTGCCCACCCTGCCAGCATGGCAGTGACACCTGTCTATAAGCTGGCGGCCGGAGCTCCACCCTGCCCCTTGCCTCAGCACCACAAGCAGCTGGTAGGTGACGTGGCACAAAGCATTCCAACTGCTGCCCACCTGGCTTGTTTCCCCTACCTGTGCGGGAGTCTTCTGTGGGGATGGGAGGTGGTTGGGCGGCCTGTTTTTGGCTTGCATCAGTGGCTGCTTAAAGAGTTAGCCATTCTAGGACTAGGTGCAAAGCCACGGGAGAGCTGCAGTGGGAACATTCCAGGTCAGCTATCCAGACTCCGAGCGGGAAACCGAGGCTGTAACTCTGTAAATAAGAATAAATTCTTAAATAAGAAAGCAGTAAAACTCCTCTGGGTTGGCTTGTCTTGATATGTAAATACCAGCAACCAGGCACAGAAAATTTGTGTGAGTTCACAGGGCACCGGTTCCTTTATCTGAAGTGTCTTTATCCTGCTGTTCTGCCAAAAGCAAATCCAGAGTGGCATAAAAATGGTTGATGAAACCAGAGAGGCCCTGTCTGACAAAGACATGACACACGAAAAGAAATGGGGAGAGAAGAGGGAGGAAAATTAAATCTTTCAGCAGGTTGATGGGGTGGTCCTGCTTCTCCTCCTCTCCCTTCCCTTAAACCAGCTTGATGAGAGGGGTTTTTTTTAAAAACACAGCTAAGTCCAGCAGATCTATCTGTTAAACGTGACAGCCTTCTATGTAATCTCCAACACACAGTCACTCCTTTTTAAACCTCCGTTTCCGTGTGCCGCAGAGCCCTTGGTCTATATTTTGTGTCTTGGCGTTAGTTCACAGGGATGTGATACTTGCCCATTGGCATCTCAGCTCGCATTGTTAAGCGTGGGGCGGGGGTGGGGACTTCTGGGATACTTTCAGGTCCCCGTGTCCAGTTTGAGGAACACTGTTTTGGAGCTGGCTTTGTTTGACCAACACCGGAGGAAGTTTGACAACTTCTCCTCCCTTATCTTGGAATGGATATCGACCAGTGACACCCTTGCTCACTTCACGCACCCGAGAGCCATGCAGATGGTGCCAAAGGATGACGGGACCGGGCAGACAAGGCTCCACGGTATGGCTCCACATTATTCCCTCATGCGTGTCCATCCATAATGTTTAAAAACATGCCCCTGCCTCCTCCTGGGCCTTACGTCTCCCGCGCTCTTCTTGTCCCAGGTAAGAGCAACATGTGTAGGTTTTGTTTCACATTCTACCTCTTCCTCCTTTCCTCTCTCCCTCTCAATGCCACATCCATACCGATTACTTCACAGGGCACCAGCTCCTAGAAGTACATCAGATCAAAGGGACAGTTCTGATTGCAGTCAACTTTGTGAAGTATTCCGAGAGAGGCAGCCCAAAAGTGAGTGTAGCAGAACTTCCTCAGTTCTCTGGTTTGGGCAGGGCGTAAGCGTGTGGATCGAAAACGCCTCCTTCTCCCTGCACAGGATGCTGTGCTCCTTGGTAAGGAAGGGTTTTGCTGAGGGATCAACTTGTCCCTCTACATGGGAGACGTAAACAAAATTTGAAAACAAAATTCTGGTTTTGCACTGGGCAAACCTGCCTCTTGAAAGCACCTGCAGGCTGCCGTTCTCGACTGCTGGGTCTCTGCTACTGTTTTGTTTACACCTGTAGGAGGTCTCTAACTCTCCTGCCTCTGCAGCTGTGGAACTACTGCTGGTTGAGGATGTGACTGTGGATCCGGATAATGTCACCATGTACAACCATCCAGATGTGAAGGTAGGGCCAAGGGTAGGGTCCACTCCCTCACTGGTACAGAGGGAGCCTGCACAAACAATTCTGTGGCTTAGTCCTCACTCACTATTTCTTGGCCGTCATTTTACACAGAGCCAAACGGGATGTGACCCTGTCCACGCAGTTAGCAGCTGTGTGAAGGGTTTTTCATGGAAGTACCTGGGGAGACACTCTGGATTGGCACCTGGGTGGGTATTCCGTCCCTTCGCCCCTGCTGTGGGCATGATCCAGCCAGCATACTCTGCAACTGAAGGGAGAGCGCCCTCTTGCACCAGTGGAATCTTTCATTTCAGGGTGGGTTTAGGGCACCCAGTCAAGGTCAGGATGGATGTGCATCCAGTTTAGCACTCCGATCACCCGGAGTAGAGTAGTGGCCTCCTTTGGGGAGCAACGGCCGTGACCTCGGGAAGCTCCGAGCAGCATCGTCTGGGGAGGAGCAAGGTTGGGTCCTGATCCGGGCTCCCTGCTTCCGCCTGCCCAGGAGGTGTTTGCCCTGGTAGAAGGCTCTGGCTACTTCCTTGTCAACAGCAGCACAGAGGAAACGGTGAACATCAGCTACCTGGAGACAGAGAGCGCCATTCAAGTGAGTGTGTGAGTACAGTGCCCTGGGAGCCCTTGTGCGGGAGGGGACCTTGCCTGTGGTGGCACCCATGTGTGGGCCCCCACGCCTCAGGGACTCGGGAGCATCTCGGGCCAGTCCCTGAAGATGTTCTCTCGCAGCAAGCGTTTAACTGCGCTGTGGCTGATTTGCTTTCTCAGTGTTTCTTTTAATGGCGTTTGCCGTTACCGCTGTGTGATGACTTTAGGATTTTACTGATGAGAATGATTGTTTCTTTTAATTTCTGTAAGCTGCTCTAAGAGCCTCCCCAGAAGAGCAAAAATTGGATTATATGCGTGTGTGCACACAGAGTGTGCGTTCCTGCCAGCTCCTGCCTTCTGCAATTCCCTTTGCAGGTCGTTCCTGTACTTCCCGGTTCTTTGACCTTGGAGATCTATGATCTGTGTCTGGCTTTCCTGGGGCCAGCTACAGCCTACCTCCAAGTATCCAATATGTACGAGCTGGAAGTGGACCTCATCGATAAGGTGAGAGGCACGTAGGCTACCTGCCAGTGGGCCTGCTCGGCTCTGGCTCTCGGGGGTTTCCTCACGAGCAGGGCCAGCCCAAGACACTGGGTTGCCTTCCCAGGGCAAGGAGTAAGATGACACTCTCATCCAGTTCAGGGCATGGCAGCCAACCTGACTGGCAGTGGAATCACACAGCTCTGACCCCCAGCACCTTGCCCTCACTCTCTGTCCTTGACACGGCTGACTGAGACTCTGTTGTATAGTAGGCTGGCCCTCATTAGCCAGGGAAGGAGTGGCTAATGTATGTGTGGACTTAGAAGTAGAACAGGGGAAAGCTGTGTTACGAGCCCACTGGGGACTGTGTTTGAATGTCAGTTTGTCTGACTCTGCATCTCTGGGCGTAGGACTAGATGTGGAGAGGATGCCGCAGGGTTCCAACCTTGTATTTTCCTCATAATGTGAAGAACTGGGGTACAGAGGGGGGAAAGAGTGGGAAGTTGGGGAGGGCGGCTTACGCCTTCCACCAGGGCTCCCTTCAGCAGGAACAGATTCTTCTCCCTGTGTCAGACTCTGGAAAGTTTAGCTGAGCAGAGCTTGGAACATTTGTGGGGGAGAATCATTCAGTCGAATCACCCTTTCTCTTGGCCATTCCTTCCTTGAAAGTGCTGCTGAGCCTCCCCCCCCTCACCCCCATTTAATTTTTGTATGACACGCTGGGGAGGTTTGGGTAAAAAGCAGCTTATAAATCATTTCAGTAAATAAATCAAAGCTCACCTTGAGGACTGATGATTTAGGAATATACTGTATAGGGTAATTGTGGTACTTTCCCCATAATGCCACTATTGCCTTCATTTGCTGGTAACTTCTCCAAAACCACACTGAAGAAGGTTTTTAAAACTCCGGTAATGCTGGATGCTCACGTAATGCTAATGGCATGGATCACCGAATTCTGGATTTTTGTTGAACCAAGAACAACCCTGGAAGAGACTATGAGTTGTCATTATGTGCAAACTCAGAACCAGGGATTGTTGATGGGCTGCTTCACCAGCCTACAGAGAATTGGCTTTGTTAAGTTCTCTGCCAGACAAGCCCTGGGTCGGCAACAGACCATGGTTTAAACAAACCATGGGTGCGTGTTACATGCAAACCAGGTCTGTCTTCTTCCCCAGATTGAGGTTGGGAAATCCGTGCTGGTCTCCGTGCGCGTCCTGGGACATGATCGGCGCCCTTTCTGGAGTAAATACTTCATCTACATGCAGCTTCAGCTGAAGGCAGCCTCCCCTATTGTTACCCTTACGTAAGGCCTGCACAGCCACCCACGATCTACCGCCTGCCCTTCCCTGCAGAGCACTTCAGTTGTTGTAATCCCTGCTGAATCTCAAGGCTTTCTCCTTTCAGCTGTGAGAATCTGTTGCCCTGTTTAGAAGTGCTGCCCCTACTTGCAGGGAATCGTTGGGCCTTCTCCGGTGGGGGGTTCCCAGGAATTGTGCACTGGGCTTGCAGGAAGACCTCTCCATGCTGGAAGTGGGAAGCAAGGGGGAAGCAGCAGGGTTGCCTTCATCCAGAGAGAAGTATAAAACTGCTTTACAAGACCTGTGGCTGCCCTGGCGACTTGGGGGTGGGTTTTCTAAGCCATTCTCTTGGTGTGTGAGAACTGCCTTGCTGGGAGGCCTGGCATCACAGGGGGGTGTTTTGGGCAGCGGGCAAGGTCAGCTGCCTGTCAGCTGCTCAGCAAGGGGCCTCACTCCTCACTGGTCCTCTGTGCTGTTGCTTTTTACCTGCTTGTTCCTCCTGAGCAAGTAAACAGAGGCAAGAACGAGGAGGAGACGCTATACGACTCTGGTGCTCCCGCAACTGGAGTCTTGTGCTCAGTTTTGGGCCCCTCATTACAGAAAGGATATAGCCAGGTTGGAGTCAGTGCAGCCTCAAGGTTGGTGGCCAGTTTG
Source organism: Varanus salvator macromaculatus (assembly GCA_023646645.1). Lineage (NCBI taxonomy): Eukaryota > Metazoa > Chordata > Lepidosauria > Squamata > Varanidae > Varanus > Varanus salvator. Next base: position 6,420,509 of record JAIXND010000803.1, on the reverse strand, counting down.
CAGAGGGTGCCGTATGAGGCGAGACTGAGGGAACTGGGTCTCTTCAGCCTGGAGAAGAGGAGACTCAGAGGGGATCTGTTGGCGACATACAGGTGTGTGAGGGGATGTCACACAGAGGTGGATAGAGACCTGTTCTCCCCTGCAGAGGAAGGCAGGACGCACCCCAACAGAGCAAAGCTCAGGGAACCAAGGTTCAGTTTGGATGCCAGGAAGCACTTCCTGACAGTTAGGACCCCACGGGTGTGGAATGGGCTTCCACAGAGGTCGTTGAGGCCCCATTGGGGAGGGTGTTCAAAGATAGACTGGACATGCACATGGTGGGCATGTCGTGAGCGGAGCCGGCCGGTGCCGGAGGTCAGACCAGATGGCCCAGGAGGCCCCTTCTGACTTGCTCAGTTTCTATGTTTCTATGAGATGGAGCAGTGCTCCTCACTTTTCTTGCCTCCTTTCACTGGTGTGGCCTGTGCCCCAGCACAGAAGGGATGCAAGGCAGTGGGCAGCTGTGAGGGGATGGAGCATCCTCGGGAAGTCCGGGCATGGCGCCAAACGTGGAGCTGGAGTGGCACATTGGGCTCAGCGTCCTGCTTCCGGCACTGGCAAAGCGGACTTCCCTGTGTCGCTGCCCAGATGAGGGTCATTTCCTGTCTGTTGTCTCCAGCATCTGATAAAAATGAAGAATTTCACCAGTTGGCCTTCAAACATAGAGCCCAGTGAGTGGTGGTAATAAACAGTGCCTGGTTGCGCTGCCCCTCTTCCAGGAACTTTAGTAGCTTCTGCCACAAAAACTCAGGATCTTGGCACTAGGAATGAAGTATGCCATTTCGGAATAACACACACACCTGAAGTGTTGCACCTGGTAGAAATGGTCTGCATTTCCCCCCTTGCACTCCTCGGGCAGCATATTCTATCCTGTCTTCCCAAGAGTGAGCGTGGTGCAGCGGTTAGGACTGGGGAGATTTGGGGTCACATCAGTATTGAATGAAGCCCATGGGGTGCTCACTAGGTCTTCCTGACCTACCTGGCAGGGCTGTTGTGGGGGCAGAGCAAAGTTGGGAAGAGAGCTGTGTATCCTCCTCGAGCTCCTAGGAGGACTGGTAGTATCTTCCACACGGCATGGGAAGAGGGAGGGAGGTTTGCAGGAGCTCTGCTGTACACTCGGTGGGTTCACCCCAGATTGTACAGCCAGCTCAGCCAAGGAATCTCTCACTGCTGTAAGAGAACTTCCAATAGTTCTGTGTATTGTGTATGCCTAGGACAGTAGCCATTCCAGACAGGCACTGAAGGCAGCTTTGAAATTCCGGGTGGATTTGTATGGTGCTCACCGCCCAGTTGGGAAAATAAAACCTTTGCAAACTTGTCCCTGCAGACTGATGGAAGAAGTGGGTGACTATTCTGAAGTCTATGTGCTCCGAGCCATGGCAGTGGGACAGACGACATTGGTAGCCACAGCCTGGGACAAGATGGGAGTCAAATTCACTTCTGCACCCCGGAAGGTGGAGGTAAGCAATTGCAACCATGTTGACTTGTCAGGGAAGCGTGTTGCCATGCAAATTGTGATCGAAATGTTGTAAAACACCTTCTCCTGCAAGGTGTTTGTTTTTTGTTTTGTGAAATTAGGAGCCTTAGACTAAAAAGGCAAGAGAAGATTGTCCTTGAAAAATGTCAGGGTGGTTGGTTTTCCTTCCACTTCTGCCGCTGATGAGGTGTTCAGCCTTCTGCCCCACCCAGTCTTCTACTGGCCATGCAAACCTTTCCCCTTTGCTCTCACGCTCCACTCCCACCCTCTAGCTTTGGTATTTTGCTCCACCCAGCCGCTCGCTTTGTTTCTTCTCGCCTTTCCTGGCTCTGTCCCTTCTGCTCCCCGCTTGACTTTGCGGATGCTTTCCACTCCCAGCCTGCAACCTCACTGTTTCTTCCCCTGGCCTCTTGGCTGGTTTCTCCCCGCACCTAGTCTCTCGCCTCACTGTTCTCTCCCGCTGCTGCTTCGACTTGCTGTTTCCCCCTTCCTCCCTGCTTGTAGCTTTGCTGTTGCTGTCCCACCACACCGTTTCGCACTAGCTGGGCCCCCACAGAAGCCGTGATGGGAGCCATTTTGTTCGGAGGCCCACAGCTCAGATTCTCGTTGTGCCTGTGAATCTCGCCGTGTGTTCCGGAGACCATCCTGATTCACCGGTTCACACTCGGCTGCTATTGTGTTTCGCCAGGTCTTTCCACCATTCAGGCTCATTCCACAGAAAATGACGCTCATTCCACACAACATGATGCAGGTGAGTCCAGAGTACCAGGCAGGTGGAACCAGCCTGCTGGCCCTGCCTCTTTCTGCCCACCCTCCCTTTGCTGGAGGAGGTTGTCTGGAGAGAGTCCCTCTCTTAGCACCATGTCTGTCACTGCAGCTTTGCACCTTGCCGTCTCACCTGTGTAAAGGCTTCTCTCTCGGTAGCTCCCATGTCTATCATAAGACATGGTGTTATCCGCCCTTTTTTGCTTGGTTTTGATGGTTAGCATTGCTTAGCATTGATTTATACATTCATGCAGTCCATTCCTTTGGTTTAAAAAAAGCCATCACAGTATCCATTTATCATCTTGCTGTCCTCCTGTCTGAGTCTTCCCCAACCCGGTGCTGCCGGTTCTGCTGGATTACAGTTTCCATCATATTCAGCCAACAGGGCAGCAGGACCTGCTGGTAGGGTGTAACAGAAGCCATAGTTGAGGGGTAATGACCTCTTTGAGTCCACTTCCATTCTGGAGACGCTCTCAGAGAGCAGCGTTTTGATGAAGTCCGGCACCTAAGCCAAAAGGGGCCAGGCCAAAATTCCCAGTCGGTTTTAGCCTAAAGCTCTTGCTGCCAGTCATTAAAGCTTGCCCGAGACGTTTCGGTCTTGCAGAGTGCAGGGACAAAAGCCCGGAAGCCCCCAGGCGATCGGTAGGCAGAAGAAACGGGGTGAAACCAGGGAAAGAGGGCAGCCCTCTGTTACTGTGCAGCAGATCTGAGCTGCTACCAGCTTGGAGAAAGTGGCAGTGAACTCTGCACAGCCCCAAGCGCTGATTCAGATGTTACCCCGAGAAGGTGCCATCGGGGGCATCTCCTGTCCCAGGGAAAATTTAGGCACAGACCTGGGCTTACCGCTTGATAAGGATCGTAGGCCAGGTCACTGGCAGAAACGGCACGCACACCAGGGGCGTTGTTCCCTGCTGGCGGGCAGGAAGGTGCCCTCAGCCTGAGGGCCTCCAGGCTTGCCCTTCCTCCCAACCCCGTAACTTCCCACATGCATTTGCACCCAACTGCAGGTGATGTCAGAGGGAGGCCCACAGCCACAGTCCCTCATTCACTTCTCCATCAGTAATCAGACAGTGGCCACGATTAACGGAGTGGGGCAGGTCACTGCCAAGGCTGTGGGCATCGCCACCGTCCTGGGGACCATCCGGGCTGTGAATGAAGACACAGGAAAAGTCATTGTCTTTTCACAGGTACTGTCTTCCTTTCCTATTCTAATCACTGAATTATCATTTCTTTTTGCACTGCGTGGGTCCCAAAGCCTTGAAGTGCATTTGCTTCCTCAATTCCAGCCCTCCTGCCACTGCCGCCATGAGGGCTGGAACCTTTTCCTGCCTCCTTACTTACTTACTTACTTATTATTTTTGTATGCTGTCCTTTGCAAGAGCCTCAGGACTGCTTACACAAATAAAATACAAATATCTAACATAACATAAATAAATAGAGCACATCCTGGGTTCTATTCCTTGGTTGTGCCAGTATAGCCTTCCCCAACCTGATGCCCTCCAAACAATGCTGGCCAGTATCTCCCAGCATGGTGATGGGGGCCTGGTGGGCATCCAGCAAAACCCGGAGAAGGCTCTGCTACTGTGACGGAGTCTTGGAAATCGGGCATCGCTGTGAATCAGTGCTTTAAAAGATGGAGAACCTTTCCTGCTAGCTGGGTGGTCTCCTGAACAGCCTACTGATCTGCAAGGGTGGGATCAAAGGCTATTGTTCTCTGGAAGCACATGTAAGAAACAGAAGTTGACCATTTGAACTGGAGCAGAGGCAGAAGAGCTGTTTAGGAACAGCAGCTGCTGACTGGCTGGTGTTAGCTGGGATTGGGGTGGGTGTAGCCTGGCGGAGGCAGGCTGGGCTGCATGGTTTCCCCTCTGGGGCCTGTACTTAGCAGTCGGCTTGCTTTCAACAGGCTTTGCGCTCATATTTGTAAATGTTTAAAAATCACCCTAAAGGTGCTTCCTGGTGTAAGGCAGCCGATAATGAGTTTAAACGACGAGAGAGAAATCGTAATCATAGTTCTCCAGCACATGTCAAATTCGGTCGTCAGCTCTGGTCTCCTCGGAGTGGTACCCTTCCAATGTGTTGGTCTACCGTTGGTCTACTGTTTCCATCATCCCCGCCCTGCATGGCTGCTCTACAGCATTGCTTCTGAAATGGGGAAGCAATGGGGAATGCGGTGCCCATCACCATCCCTGGCTCTTCCACTTACTACCCATCACCCAGCAGTTCTGCTAACGGTTTTCTTCTCTTACTGCTTTGGCACTGCCTCCCTTGGCTCCACGAAGAGCAACCCACACCTGGACAATGTGGCAAGGCGTACCTTTTCGTCCGGTCTCAACCTATCTCCTTACCCTGCAGGATCAAGTGGACTTGGAAGTTGTTCAGCTGAGAGCTATCCGGATTCATGCTCCTGCCACTAGGCTCATGACGGGTACCAAGGTTGGTCCAGCGTGTCATCTTTCTTTTAAAACTTTCCTTCTCCTCAGTCATGATTTGTTCCAGATGGTTTCAGCACTCCCTGAAAAATACAAGCATATGCTCTGAAAATTGGGGTGCAGAGTACCCCAGGACAGAAGAATGCAAGTGGTACAGATGTCTTCCCTGAATTAAGCGCATGTTGGGGTTCCCCTCACAAATTGCGTTGGTCTGCCCCCTCTGTCTTGATAAAATATTTAGTGCCGAGAGCCAGAGCAGTGTGGACGTGAAGGATGCTTGACTGGCACTCAGGAGATCGGGGTTCTAGTCCCTGCTCAACCATGAAGCCCGCTGGGTGACTTCGGGCCAGTCGGGCATTCTCAACCTAACCTACCTCCCAGGGTTGTTGTAGTGAGGATAACATGGACAGAAAGTGAATCTTGAAAGCCTTCTTGTGCTCCTTGCAAAGGGACGAAAGTTGGGATTTAGCAGCAATAATAATGGCCAGGATGTATTAGAATCTTGCAAGAGTCTAAGTTAAGCCTCTCTTTGCAGATGCCTGTTTATGTAATTGGACTGACTAGCATGGTGACTCCATTCTCCTTTGGGAACGCCAACCCAGCGCTGTCGTTCCACTGGACCATGAGCAAACGAGATGTTCTGGACCTGCTTCCCAGGCACAGCGAGGTAGGAACCGGCTCTCACAATGTGCTTCATTTAGCTGCTGCATGACAGCACGGAAACTTCATAGTCTGGCTTTGGTAGGACGCTGCAGAGTTAAACATGTGGTTTTGAATTTTGTGCTGCAGAACAGGGACTGGACTGGGATGGGGGTGGCCTTGTCCCTGCTGGGAGGGATTTGTCCCACGTTAGCTGTTGAGCTGATGATGGCTACTGTCCTTAAGTTGCTTCCCAAACAGAGCTCAACTTCAGTTCTGTTCCACATTGCAATGGGACACTGCTGTGGTTCCCTCCTTCATTTGCCTGGCCTTCATGCTTGTGCCTGTCCCTCCCCACTGTGTATTTGACTTGATAATCCAAATTCATTATCAGAGATGGCTCTTCCTTTTGCAGAATTTAGCATTTTAACCCTCAGGCTACCTTGAAAGGTGGGGAGGGCTCATTGGAAAAGTTTTCTGGATGAAATATCCCGCTGCATTAGTGGAGAAGTGGGCATGTCGTGAGTGGAGCCGGCTGGCGCCGGGGGTCAGACTAGATGGCCCGGGAGGCCCCTTCTGACTCGCTCCGTTTCTGTGTTTCTAAGTGGGAAATGAGTGTGGCCTCTCACCTCGTTTTCTTAATACTTGTGGAGAGGTATTTCTCCCAAAGTGCCCTCTGTAGCACTTCAGGTGCTGGGGCTTAAAGAGCTCCTGTGTAGCCCCTTTGAAAAACTGGAGCAGACGCTTCAACTGTGTAGCTGTGCTGAATTCAAACAAGGCTGGGAAAAACTTGGTCAGGGAACCATTTCTGGAGGAAAGAGAAAAGGAATTCTTGGGTAGGCAAGTCTAGGATTCCCCTGCTTCTTCACCAGGTTTCCTTGCAGCTGATTCCAGAAAGTAACTTTGCGATGGTCTTGCACACGAGAGCAGCTGGAAGAACAAGTATCAGAGTGACAGTGCGGAGCTCAGGCCTGCAGGCCAAGCAGTTTGAAGGAAACCTTGATGAGCTCTCAGATGAAGTGCAAATACTGGTAAGCCCCCACTTCACCCCCTCAGGCTACTCCAAGTCCCTTTTCTTATTTATTTATCCCATATATGTAGTGGCCTTCCTCCTAGGCCCTTGCCACCATGTCCTTCTCAACCAAACTGTGAGAACACTCCAAGGACCCCACTGCTGTCCCCTTTTGCCATCTGGAGAAGCTAATGTTGAAACAGAAGTGTATTCCCGGCTTGCCCTCCATCCAGAGGATCCTTTTCTGTCCCTCTAGGTGTTCGACAAACTCCAGCTGTTCTCTCCAGGGTGCCCCGCAGAACAAATTCTGATGTCCATGAATTCACAGCTCAAGTTGCTTACAAACAGGTTTGGAAGTGGGAAGAGGAAAACCAACCCCAGAAATAGCCTAAGGAGACAGCAGCCCAGAAATGCAAACTCATAGCAAACCTTAATACATAAGCATTGCTTTCAGGCATTTTTCCTGCCTTTTGTGGGGTGAGGATGGGGGTAGTGAACCACAGATCTGACTACCTAGAAGTCAATCCTTGGTTGCATAGCCAGAAGTGTGGCTTCTAGATCAAGAGAGGTATTACTACCATTCTACACGACTCTGGTGCGCCCGCAACTGGAGTATTGTGTTCAGTTTTGGGCCCCTCATTACAGAAAGGATATAGCCAGGTTGGAGTCAGTGCAGCGCAGGGCCACAAGGATGGTGGCTGGTTTGCAGGGGATGCCGTATAAGGCGAGATGGAGGGAACTGGGTCTCTTCAGCTTGGAGAAGAGGAGACTCAGAGGGGATCTGTTGGCGACATACAGGTGTGTGAGGGGGTGTCACACGCAGGTGGGGAGATGCCTGTTCTCCCCTGCAGAGGAAGGCAGGACGCGCCCCAACAGAGCCAAGCTCAGGGAGCCAAGGTTCAATTTGGATGCCAGGAAGCACTTCCTGACAGTTCGGACCCCGAGGGCTTGGAATGGGCTTCCATGGGGGGTTGTTGAGGCCCCATCGGTGAGGGTGTTCAAAGACAGGCTGGACATGCACATGGTGGGCATGTCATGAGCGGAGCCGGCTGGGGCCGGAGGTCAGACTAGATGGCCCGGGAGGCCCCTTCTGACTCGCTCTGTTTCTGTGTTTCTATGTTTCTGCCTAGAAGTCAATCCTTGCAGAGGCTGCTTTGTGAATAACACAGCCCTGCAAGTGAGCTTCGAATGAGGTGGCGTTCTGGCTTGTTCAACGTGTGTTAAGCGCCAAGGAGAAAACCATTCCAACCTTTGTATGTAGTCAGTGGAGGGCGCTGTTGCTGCCTTTTGTGTTTGATGGCCATTGACCGAGTGTGGCTTGAGTGTGCGTTGTTCTTGAAACACAGATTACAGTGTTGCCAGAACCCAGCTGAGGTAACAAACCCTGGTGAGCAACTCACAGTTCACAACCTAGCAACAAACCACGGGTTCTCTCTATGGGTTATTTGTGGTTAACAAGCTATAGCTTGTTCAGACAACACAATAACGCACAGGTCTTCAACGACCTGTGCTTTGGCACCAACCCATACTCAACCCACAGTCAACCTTCGAGTGTCATCTGTCAGGTTGTCTGAGCCCAATCTGTGTGTCCATTTCAGGCTAGAAACCAGTTCCTTCCGACCCCGTCCCTGGTCACCCAAGGAGAGGGCATGGCATGCTCACCCTGAATTTCTGTTCTAGGGAAGGGGCGGCTTTTGTGAATGCCCAGATCCTGCAGTGTTTCCCCAACTCCTCTGTCATTGAGGAGCACAGGCATGGCCTCCTCAAAGCAGGCACGATCACCGGCACTGCTGTGCTGGAGGTGACCTCCCGGGAACTCTTTGGGGTCAACCAGACAGTCATCACCGGAGTGCGGGTAAGGGAGCCTGGGAATGGGGAGGCAGGCGTTGGCCGTGGTTGAGGCCCAGGTCCAGAACGCGTGGCTAAGGCAGGAAGCGTTGCATGTGAGAAGAAATGGCTGCAGAGCGAAGGTGGCGGCATACGCCGTGACTCCTGGGAATTCCGTGTGTTGATCCAAGGAGGAATGCTGAACCTCTTCCAGCCCAAGGACAGAATCCCATTTCGAAGAGGCTCTCGGGGGCCGTGTTCTGGTAGTGGGTAGACGCAGACGCCAAAGGGGCAGAGCCAAGCTGCTGAAATCATGGCATCTTTTGGCTTCCTGCCAACGTTAGGAGAGGCGTTTCCCTTTCAGAATGGGGGGAAATATGCAAATGACGGGTGGCTGGGAAGGAGTGGGGCTATCTGGGGAATCCTGCCAAGTTGGATTGGGCCTCCATGTAGGCTGGACTTGGCCCGCGGGCCGAAGCTTCTGCGCCCCTGCAGTTGGGAGTGTCTGTCAGCTTGCTAAAGAGCATGGTGTAGCTTAGCCTTCTCCACCTTGGCACCCTCCCAGACAGCATTCCTGCCCTGCGGCCATGCTGGCTGGGGCTGATGGGAACTGAAGGCCTGGAGAAGGCCGGCTGGCCTACATTGAACAGCAGAAGAGGCTGTGTCACTGCAGCCCTTTGGGGGACCTGGGACCCCCCTTGGCCCTCGGTCATCCCAGGTGGCAGGAATGTGGAATGGAGACAAAGGACTCCCTCCCTTCTTTCCAGGTGGCCCCGGTGTCCTACCTGCGGTTGAGCAGCAGCCCCAAGCTCTACACAGCCAGCCGGATGCCTCTGCATGCCTTTCCTTTGGGCATGGCCCTGACTCTCACAGTTCGGTTCTATGACAGCACGGGGGAGATCTTCCATGCGCAGAGCACCCAGCTGTACGTGGCCTTGAACAGGTGTGGTCCTCGGAAGGCATGTTCCAGAAAGGGCCGTGCCGTGTGTTGTGAAATAAAACGAGTTTCAGACGAGTTTATTTTGGAACAACCGTTCCCCAGGCTTTGGAGAGGCATCTGTTCAGCCCTTCCCTGTTGGCCCTTTGTGGCTTCCCAGGCCTTGGATGCCTCTGTGTGGCCATCACCATCTGTATGTAGGTTTTATAGGTTCTTTGACTCAAAAGTGCTTTCTTTAGGCTAAACATAATGTGTGACGTGGCCCCCTGAGAGTGTTTTAAATCAGAGACGTTTCCCATTATCTTGGGAATCCTCCTTCAGTCACAAACCTTATAATCCGCGCTGCATCTACCTTCTGATCTGGTAGTCCGCAGACCGACAACATTTGTGCTTGCTGGAAACAGCATCCATGAGGTGGGCAGTGAAGCTTCCTGGACCGCAGCTCCCTTCATCCTTCCCACTCATCAAGAGCCCCATGTGGGAGGGAGCAATTTTCCTGCATTCGACACCCACCACAGGGTCCATTTTTCTTTGTTTTTCAGAGACGATCTGCTCCTTATCCGCCCGAGCAACAAGAATTACACTTACGTTGCCCAAGCCGTGAACAGGGGTGTTACCATGCTGGGTGTCTGGGATGAGAAGCACCCAGGCATGGCCGATTACATCCCAGTCCCAGTGGAGCACGCAATCGAGCCAGACCTCTTCGAGCCACTCGTGGTGGGCGGCGTGGTGTGCTTCAGCACGCCCCTTGTGAACCAAGAAGGTCAGTGGCAGGCCTCTGGCCCCAGTCACCCCGCTTTGAGAGTCGTGGGCAAGCAGGTTCCCTGTTCCCTGAGTAAGGAGCGTCCCCTGTGGGCTCTGTCCCACCTAGAATGAGGCAGGGAACATAAGCTGTGGATGGGGTCCCTCCCAGAGCGTCAAGAATGAGAAAAAGGAGGCTCAGCAAGGGTGAGAAGTCTTTCCCAGGTGCCAGCCCTTCTAATCCCAGGTGGGCGGTGGCTGACCGTATTTGTTTTGGGGGAATTGTGCCCACCTTGGAATTCCTGGGGGTGGCCCTCTTCAGAGTTTCCTAGCCCTCTTCCTAGAAGGCGCACCTAAGTCACCCTTGGAGACAAATGACATCTCTGCCCTCCTGCTCTTTGCCCCATTTCTGATTCCCACCCCATCTCTAGCTGACTGCTTTCCAATCCATGGGGTCCCACGGGCGAAGAAAGACAGGAAAGGTCTCCTTCCGTCCGTCCGTCCGTCCTTCCAAAATGATACTGCAGCTGCAGTTTAAAGGCTTCGGTATATAATGGAGGCTACATGTGTTTCATTGGCTGCTCTTTTATGACTGCTGTGCCTTGAGTGCAGAGCTGCAAATTAGGCCGTGGTCACCTCTTCCGAACAAAAGAGTAACCCAGAGAGCATCTGCTGGAATGCCGGCCATTCTTTACCCCCTTGTAAAAAGGTTTTCTCTGCACTCTGCGCCCCCCCCCCCCCGGAAATCACCCTGCATGAATTTTGTAAAAGGGGCTGTTTCAAGGGAAGAAGAAACACAACCTGCATTCTTTTCTTTTTATATGCAAGCAGGATCCTTAATGTGGAATCATTATCTTGGCTCTACCCATTGTCCTTCGTGCAGTTTTAAATCCCCATTTCACCTCTAAGGATGGGTGCAGGGAAAATGCTGCTTTTTAAATGCTGTAGGTGTGCAGCAGGGACTTTTGTGTCCGAGGCAACACGCCAAGTCTTGAATATGCACCCACAATAAAAGAGAAATATACTGAGCTGCTAGATGGATAACCCCTAGGGTTAAGAACCTAGACAATGTTGTGCAGCTATTCCATTGCGTAATGGACTTTTAAAGTCCATACCTCTGTTGTCTCCAGGGTGCCAAACAGTGCAAAACAGAATTGAGCTTAACACAGTCTAGTTTATCTAAAATCAGCCCTTGAATTCAGATTCATAGGATTGGTCATAGGATTGATCCGGTGGCAGCGCTGCAGTGCTTACTCTCTTCATCCTCACAGACTCTCTGTGAGGTTAGATTAATTTCTATATTTTTTTTAAAATGTGGACTGTGGGTAAGATTTGCACACCCAGAATTACCTAGGCAAACATTCCATGGGTTGGGATTTGCATTAAGGTCCCAAACCGCAAGTGAGCCTAGAATTGTGCGCTATGTAGTTGATCCAGCCTGTGGAATCCTCAAGCACAGTTGAAAGAGTATGGAAATGAGAAAGCTGTTTTGGGGGGGTTTTTTCCTGCTTTCAGGGGAACCTGGGACCTGGCAAATCACACCTAGCAACATCCTCGAGATGGACACAGTGAGTGGAGCAGCATTTGCAAAGAATGCTGGGAAAGCCACCGTTTTTCATGATATCCCGGGGATAGTGAAAACCTACAGAGAGGTAGGAGTCACATGTGTCCTGCCCTAAGGGGCATCACAGGAAGCAAGTCGCTAGTGTGACAGGAGGGCAACATTTAGATATCCCCCCCCCCAAAGAATACAGGGGCTCAGAGTGCATATTTATTTATTGTACTTTATTCCAGCCTTCAGTCAAAATGGAACTTAGTTGCTAGGACAACACGGAAGAAAACGGAATTGGGAGGGAGGAGGGGGAAAGCTATTCAGTCACTGTTTGATGGAGCTGGATCTAAACCTAATGGAAGAGCTGCTTCTTCCTTGGAAGTCTTTGGCCATGGGCAGCAGGATGGTCTGTGCTCACCTCTACCTGCACCCAGGTTACATCCTCTCTTCTTGTCGACCTCCATAGTGATAGCTGGCAGCACCTCTCAGAGCATATCCTTGCCAGACTCAAGGCTCGTTTAATTCTCATTGCTGCCATTGGAGAAGCCTGGGAATTACGGTCTGGTTAGAACATTAAAATGATACATGGGGGATCCCTGGCCTACTCCTTTTCCCGACCCTGAAGAGAGGGACCTGCTATTGAACTGGGTTAAGGCCTTTCTGGGGGTTTACCTGGCGATAAAGGTTGATTTGGTGTTGGCCATGCAGTCCTTGGCAAGGCTGAGAGCCATTTGGAAAGCTGGAAAACCTTCTAGGGTTTAGTGACTGGCAGGAAAAGACTCAGTAGCTGGCAGTGCTGACATTTCTGATGCACGGCCCTGCCTCCTGTTCCCCTTGGCTTTTAGGGATGGAGAGCCTGCCCAAATGTTTCCAAAATGGGGATTTCTGAACCCCTGCCCAGAAGAGGTTGTGCATCACTGCAGCAGAACGCCTTTAGCAGGGTCTCCTGGAAAGGACGGGTGGTGAGAAGGGACACGAAGGGTTGGGGGAGTGGCGGCAACATGCTACCCATGTTCTGGAAGACACTCAAGAGGGGGCACAGGCCGGTGTGTGGAACAAAGCTGAGCTCTTCGACGGAGCGTGAGACCTTCAGATAAGATGCATTTAAAAGCAGAAACTGCAAGTGTTCCTCGTCCAAAACCGGAGCTCAACCACTGACACTGATAATATAGAAACATTCCTCACCTGCATGTTTTTCATGGAAAATACATGGAAGGGAGTGATCTTGCAATTTGCATGCAGTTGCCCTTGCTTGGGCCTGTGTAATGACGAGTGCCTTCTAAGAGAGAAGCAGCTTTTGCCCAAACCATTCTCCACTCAATTGTCTTGTTTTCTCCAGGTCGTCGTCAGTGGGTCCTCAAAACTAAGTCTCCACCTTGGCTCCAAAAACTGCCTTACCAACACTCCAAACTCCTCTGAATTCCGGGTTGTTGTTGCTGTGAGCAACACAACAACCCTGCGAGGTAGAAAACAATTATTGCTTCTTCCCCCCAGTTCTCTTTTCTGCTGATAACTTGGGTTTGTGCTGGGTTTGTGGCTACCTTGGAGGAAAGCCAGGCTACCCCATGAGGTCTAGCAGTGGCTTTCGGGAGAAACCCAAGGTGCCTTACATCACCCTCCACCACTTCCAGTTTGTTCCAGTGAGGTAGGTGAGGTTTGAGAGGCAGTGACTGGCCTCGCAGCGAAATGGGAACTGTAGGCCAGACACCCCAAGTCCCAGTCCAGCATCGTAACCCTCAGGCCACACTGGCTTTAGGGGTTTCTAGGTGCCCAGTCAATGTATAGTTCCGCAGCCCACCAGCGTGGTTTCACCAGTCAAGGTAACTCTTTTTGCTTGGCTACACATCCCGCACAAGTAGACATGCTGCTCAGGAAATACGTTTGGGACTGGCCTCTGGGAATCCATGACAGAGCCTTGGCACCTTATTTTCTTTTTTTCCTTACAGCCATCTTGGATGGCACAGCTGGCATCTTTCTTCCAGGAGAGAAGAAAGGCCTCCTCTCAGAAGAGACATGAGAAAATACTGGAAAAACTGGGCTGGTTTTTTCTCCTCTCTGAATGCTTCAGTATTTCATTCAAATCCGTGCTATCAGCAGCAGCTGTCAGATGCTGAGAGTGTGTGTTGCCTGTGTTCTCTGTGTGACATGGTAATTCCTTTCCCAAAGGTTAGTACTGGCTTGGTTTTCTTTCCAGCACTGAGTTAAGTGAAAGCAGAAGGAAGGTCCTGTAACACTACATCCAGAGGGCCAACCTGTTTCCTCATCCCCAGTTTCAGCCTCTTCCAGTTTGGCGGCATCCCCTCTTATTTGACGCTAAATTGTGTGCTCTTCCAGCTGCTGCTTCTCAGAGAGGAAGGCGCTCGTGGGGTCTCTGGTCCACCTGCAGGAAGCAGTTCCCTTTGCTCAATTTGCATGCTGACATCCTGTTTCTGCAGGGCCTTGCAGTCTGGCTCAGCGCCGCACCATCACGGAGCTCCTCGTGCCAGAATCGCACCTGCTCTGCCAGCTGGAGTTCGGCGAGACTGTCCACGACATCCCAGCACATAAAATCTTTCATGTGCAGTCTGCATTCTACACAGACAAAGGTGGGCATAACCTTTTCGCAGTGTGGTCTGAAGAGGAATGGGGGCTACTGCTGGTGAACCAAGTAAAATGCTAGCCGGATTATCTCAAAACTTTCTGCTTTGGAAAACTTGTGCAAATCCACCCATTTTATTTATATCCTGCAAGGGAAGGCAATATGATTTATTTGGCACCTTTCAGTAAACAAATACTGCTATAGCCGGTTATAGGCAATATAAAATAATTACATTTCAGAAAATATCGACATTTTTTTAAAAAGAAAACCAACACACCCATCAGGATCCTTGCCTTCAAGGTGAGGATGGCTTTGGGACAGGAGTCCAGCTGGACCAGAAGCAGATGTTTTCTGTCGTCTTCCTCCTCTCACGGAAACCTGCCCTAGGACGATGGATGGGCAGCAACCCTGGGATGCACAGTGTGGGCAGAGAAGAGGGCAGACTCCTCCTGGCCGCTGTGCCACAACAGCTTCCTAATCCCACATGCTCATCAACATGCTTCTGAAATCGGCTTCCCTCTGGTCGTGTCGGCCTGCAACTCCCATCACTCCTGGCGAAGACAGCCAGAGGGCCCAGGTTGGGGAAGGCCGCAGCCACATTTCCCAGGAAGGCCACCTCAGTAGTCTCCGATTTCCCCCCTCCCCGCCTCTCACACCAAGGTCTCTACGCCTGCATCGTGACAGTGAAGCCCCAGGCGGAAGACGACCTGCTGACCCTGAGCACCGCCGAGGGCTCGGTGCACATGGCCGCCTCTCTCGTCGGTGAACACGGCCGGGACGGGACAGGGAGGCTCTCCGTCCCTTTCCTGCCCGCCTTCTTCATCAACCAGACGGAAGTCGTCTTCAGCAGCAAACAGCTGAGCAGTGACATCTTGGTGCTGGGATCCAGGAGAGTGGCCGAAAAAATAGAGGTGAGACGAAGGCTTGGCAGGCCAGCGCATAACCCGCGTGGCAAAAAGCACCGACGGCGAGGGGCTGGCCCCCTTTGGGAATGCCTCTGTGGTGCCAGACAAAGGTGGAACGAACGAGGCGCAAGCAGAAGAGCTCGGGATGATGACAATAAACTCTGATTATTGTCGTTATTTCTATACCCTGCCTTCTGTACCCCAGATGGGTACCCCCTCCACTTGCTCCTTCAAGGCACAGCTGGCCCTTGCGTCGGTTTTCACAACTCACGGCCTCAACATTCACCTTCCTCTAGTGAGGGAAAACGCACCATGTGGAGCTGGACATTGCCAGGCCCAATGAAACGCCCCCCATTGCCAGGCCTCTGCGGATCTAGCCCGCCAAGGCCACCCATGTGAGGACCGCCGTCACCTTCACGGCGGGCGCGTTACTCGGCGGTCGGCCTCACTTGTCCTCACTCCGAGTCGCTTAGCAACCCTGCCAGATGCGCCGCCTTCTTCCCTCTCGCCCAGGCCCAGCCCAGCTCGCAAGTGATCGCGGTGGGCCAGCCGCTGCGCCTGCCGGACGTGCCCGGGCTTGTCCTGTTTTCCGTCAGCGTGGTCAACCTGACATCTCTCCACCAGATGGCGGCGCCGGTCTTCGTCAATTTCTCCTGCAGCCTGACGGGCCAGAGGGCCGCTGTGCTCGTGCGGGCTTTGGAAGAAAGGCATCTGCTGGGTAAGCGCACCCACCGCAGAGTCCTGCCTGAAGCAGGCGTGGGTAGACCGGCATGGCCAAGCTCATTCATGTATTATGTTCCTCCTGTCCACTAGCCAAAGCTCTCCAGGCGGTTTCCAAGAAATACCCAGGGTAACAGGATTATTGTAGCCCAAGATAACTGGTGGGAGGCTGCTGTACGAAGTCGGCCAGAAGGGCAAGCGGCTTTGCCCTGGGGTGGCCACCGGGCACACTGGGCGTGACCTAGGCTTTGTGAAATTCTCTAGGCCACTGTGCTGAAATGGGCCTTATAAAGCAGCTTGTGGGCTCCTACCAGGTCCTGCTCTTCACCGTCTTTGCTGTTCTAGCATCCACCATGGTCATCTTTCTCAGTAAGTAGGACATACCTTCATGAGGGGAGCGGGGACACCTGTCTTCTGAGGAAGCTGCCCTTGCAGAAGAATCAAGCTTTACGAGCAAGTTCAAGTCTCACTCTCACCCTGACCTAGCCAAGCTTCTGACCCAGCGCCCCTCCCTCCTCTATAGGATATTGGCCTGCTTGGAACTCTCAAAGGTTGTGTGAATCCCTGTAAATCAGACACGCTGGCAACACCTTTGTGCATAGCCATACTTTGGAGGTGGGGCAGAGGCAAGCAAGAAAAACCAGCAATAAAGCAAACCTGACAGTGGAAGAAATAGCTTGAACTTGCTCCTGCTTCCAAGAATCTGGGCGGGTTAAGGGTACAGCTAACCCTGAAATGGTTGTCCCCACAGCCTACAATAGCTTCCTGACCAGCGTGCAGACAGTCCCCGTTGTCTACGTTCCCACGCCAGGCTCTGTACAGACAGGTGAGTCAAAAGTTACCCTTCCACTGACTCTCTCTTCAGTAGAACTGCCATTGGAATGTGACATGGCACAAGTTTGAAAGTAGCGGCTGTCTTAGGAAATGAGGCATTTGGAGGGATGCTGCTAAAAGAATTTGGCTGTTCCCTGTTTATCAGCCTTTTTGGCTTGCCAGCCTTAGGTTTCTTCAGTTCTCAGCTCCCTCCATTGAGGTTTGCCTTGAACCAGTTTGCTTGCCATGGGCAGCAAGGACCATGGATTTCTGAACAGCCTCCTGTCTGGTTGGTGTGCATTGTGGCCGAAGGGTACTTGCAAACTTTCAAGCTGTTTTTCATCTCTCCTTCCACCCTCACTTAACTTCCAGGATACAGTGGTCCCCCAAGCACTCAGCACCACCATTACCGTACAAGGAACAGAACTCAGGCCTGGCTTTGGAGCGTGAGGAGATGAAACGGTTTCATCTTCCCTAGAAGCAGCACCGTTAGCGGCATGGAAAGAATAAAGCGGTGAAGCTTATGGCAGGTGTCATCTTTGGGGAGGAGCAGATGCATTCCTGGCTGGGTGAATTTGAAAGGGCTGCATGGCAGTTTTGCTTTTAAGATCCCTTGCATTGGGCTCAGGCCAAGGACAGAAATCCCCTTTGAGGCAGCAGAATGCAGAAACAACTTTGTTACATCCACGCAATAGTTAGCCCAGTAATTTTCATGTTTTTCCAGGCCACACAAGGATGCAGCTATTCATCCACCACACCTGCCATGTAACTAGATCCACAGCAAGCTCAGGCAACTGGCTGGGCTAGAGAAAGCAGTCTCAAATTCACAAGCAACTCCCAGACTCAACACAGAGGCAAAACTAGATTGTCTTTATATATCCAAAATTTATTGAGTCAAATGGGTGAGGCTACAGGGACAGTGTGATAGCCACCGTTTAATCCTATTCCATAGGAGGCAACAGCAGGAGTAGCCCTCAAGCGTCACAAAGTTTCAGCTCACATTTATCTGTGTCGGACTCCATCCATGTTCTTGAGATCTTCAGCCTCTGAGCTGGCAACTGTGCACATAGCCCCACCCATCTGGGACAAGGATCAGTAATTTAATGCTGCTTTCGCCTGAAGGAACATCCTGCAAACAGAGAAACCAACAAGTGAGTAAACAAAAGCTTTTGGGGGCTCTTCCGTGCCTATTACCATGACTCCTTGGTTAAGAACAGCTTTGACAGTCAAATTAAGCCTTGTTTGAAGGAGAAAGCGGCCCCAGTGATTAAATGCCCAAGCTTGCCTCCCAGGAAAAGCTCAGTACAGTTCAGATAAAGGGTCACATAACAGATACCTAACTTGTGAAGAGGTAAAGGACTTGCATGCTCTGTCTAGGAGCAGATTAAAAACACATTTCTGTGCTAGATTCCACCTGTTCTATCAAGCATGAACAGTCACAACTCCACCGAAGGTTAGCCCGTGGGAGGGGGCGAAACACACACGCAGTTAAACATTTTATTGCACCACTTCAGCAGAGAACATAAAGCAGAAGAACAACAAAGATTTGTTGCCCATTTCCAAAGCAATACAAGCTCCCAGCTTACCTTCTGTCAACCTTGCCTTTCCCCCAGTGGGCTGGCACAGTACAGTTGAGCAGCCGACACACAGCACTACTGTCTGGGCATGACTGAAGACGGTGGTGATTTTGTAGCAACCTGGGGGGTGTGAAGAAAAACACCAGCTTCAGCATCATCCCCAGGAAAGTAGAACAACCTCCCCCAATACTTAACGCTAATAAGCTAGCAAGCAAACTGGCAAAGAAAGCTTCAGCACCAGGCATTTGCTTCAAAAACAGCAATATAAAGAAGCAATCCAAACTGAAGCCAGTAGAAGAAAGATCTGGTTATGTAACAGCACCTAACTGCTAACACAGAAGTTGCTTAGCATGGAGTTCCGCAGAAAGCATGCAAGCAAGTTGCTCTACCTGGACATTTCACATCCATGAAGTAAGAGTTGGGACTCTGGACCAGGCGCTTCTTCTTATGCTTCCTCTTCTCCTCCTCAGGGGAGGGATGCAGGAGATCCTTTGCGAGCTGCAGAGATGGAGGAAGCAGAGCATACACCAGGGCTTAGAATCAAGACCACATATCACTAAATCCGCCCTGTAAACTCAGTTTAACCCCCAAAACACTGCCAGACATCTCTAGGCCAGGAACTTGGCTAGAAAGCATGTACTGAGCTGCAAGGGAAGAGGAAATTAGGTTTTTGGAAAGCGAGAAAGGTGGCACTGCTAATCAAATCCATTTTTCCATTATTTCCCTGGCATAATCTTCGCCCAATAGCTATGGTGAATGCACATTCTAACCCATCTACCCACACCTCAGTCCTAGTGAGCCTTAAAATGTCAACCCTTTTGATGGCATAACAATCTATGCACATCGATGGCCTAAGTTTAGCGGAAGTAGTTATTAAACCATGAACCCAAAAGTGACCTTTGGCCAGGCACTGGCTGACAGTCTCCACAATCGGGGCCACCTCTGACCTGCCTATCAGCCAAGAAGCTAGAGATGCTCTGGAGGATTTACAGAGAGCTTCAGCAAAGCCGTGTGTGAACTCACTGGGCACATTAAAACGCAGACACACAACTGCTGCAATCCCACGCACGCTTAGGCGGGGAGGAAATCCCACTGAACTCAACAGGCTTTCCCTTTGGGTAAACGTGCGCAAGATGAGGCGTGCGCATGGCACCGGCTGCGCAGCCACCGCCAGGCTACTGCTGCCTTCCTCCCGCCTGACCTGTGCTACTGCTGCCTTCCTCCCGCCACCGGCCAATCCAGGCACGGTTCACTTGGATATAGTGTGTCGCAAAGCATAACCCGGGGGGGGGGGGATGCCAGCTCCCCCCTCCTCCTTCCCCACCCCCGAGCCGCCATTTTGAGTCTCGCCTGCGACTAGAAGGCATGGAAGACGGGGCAAGCCACACCGGGCTTCCAGGGTGACTAGAAGCGACCCCCTCCCCGCAGCCGGGGCTCACAAGACAGGTCCCGGGGAGGGCGACCTCCCGCAGCGCCCACTCCCCGCAAAGACTCACAGGCATGTTCGCGTGGAGGCAGCTACGGCCGAAAAGGAGCCAAACCGGAAAGAGAGGCGACTATATCCGCTTCGGGGTTTCCCGCACGGGCGGAAGTCAACCAGGAGGCGGGATGATCACCAGAGGCACCGTCCCCACCACCACCACACTTGGGCGGGGCTGAGGTGTCATGTTGGGTAGGACATCGCGGGGGCGCCGCCATGATGTGAAGGTCGCTTCGCCGTGCACAGGCGGCGGCGAGCCGACATCTTGGGAAGGTCCGCCTCCGGCTTTTGGCCGCCATTTTGAGAGGGCCTTGTTAAAAAAATATAAATAAACACGCAAACAAAAAGAGGCAGGGATGAAAGAGGGACAAGATACTCGACTTCTCTGTTGTTTGATTTATATCCCGCTTTTTTGCCAAGGTTTTTCAGGTGGTGTTCATGCCTGTGACCTTACTTGTCCTCCCAACAACCCTGTGAGGTAGGTAAGGCCAAGAAAGAGATGTAGCTAGTCCAAGTTGCTATCAACGCTGTCCACTGTGATATAATATCATAATAGTATTATGATAATATATCATATTATAATATGTGATATAATGACTGGAGTTAGATGGAGACCTGGGTAGCCCTAAGCCAGGCACTTGCTCTCGGCCTAGCCTACCCCACAGGGTTGTACCTGGGATATCTGCCTTGAGCAGTGGAGTTGACAACTCTGCTTTTCCGTTCCCCCTGAATTCTCAACAGCACAGCTTGACCCCATCTCTCAACCGTGGTGGTGTTGGTAGCCAGAAACACTTTCAGCATATGCAGTCCTATTCAGCGAAAGCTGCCCCAGATACAAAATGCAGCTTTGCAGGAATAATAGTCCAAAAGGGCCAAGAGTTGTTTTGCAAAAATTGCCCACCCCAGTCTAAATGGCCCACTCAGGTCGTACCCGTCCCTGCCCCAGTTTGTTTATGAATGCCAATACTAAAACTGATAGTATTTTAAAATATAATTAAGTAATTAACTAACATAAAACTCATCAAAATAATTGCTAAAAGAGCCTGTTCTGGTATTACTGACCAATATTTCTTATCATCGATTACATAAAAGTTATAATACTTTCTGGTCATAAGAGTACATAATGATGATAATTTCTTGTCATAAGGTTAAATAATAATTATTATCAAAACAAAGAAAGCATCTGGTTTGGTTTAACAAAAATAAGATTTTTTAATTCATCTGCCAATTTAATCAAAACGCTAATTGATTGGGATGATTGGGCAGAATGAATGACTTAGGAATTTGAGCTGAACCTCACAATTAGGAATTTGAGCTGAACCTTTCCATTAAATTGGCAGAGGGGCAAATTTCTGCTAAGCAAATCTAGTTTTTACACGAGGCACCCATGTGTAGAAGCAGAAGCTTTCTTAGAAGAATCCACCACAGGTAGAAAAGAGAGAAGAGGGACAGCATCTTCTTGGGTGCTGCTTGCTGACACCAGTTTGTATAAGAAATTGTACTAAGAAACTCTTAAACATTTAATTATGGCTGCAATCTTTTTAAAAATTATAGTTGGTTTATGCCTCGCTTGTCTACCAAAAACCGTGCCATGGTGGCCTACAAAACAATGTAAAAATACTTTGAATGGGGGAAGACTCTCCTCTGCCACAGGCCTTGCTTGGGGGCCTGTATTCAAATTCCATCTCTCTGTTGGTTCTACTTTGCCAGGTTGTTGTGAAAATAAAAATGTATAAATAAATAAAGTGGCAATAGGTTAGCGAGAGAAACCATTGTGCCAGCTCAGGCTCCTTGGAGCAAAGTTGGGAAATAAATGTAATAGAATAAATACTCATCTAACCAATCAATCTATTAAACATTGCAACCCCTATTAATAACAATTAAGCGATACTGTCAGCATTTAGGACTCCTTGGAGCAAGTTTGGGTAACCTTTGCTGCTCCAGATACTGTAAGACTTTTAAAGGACTGAATACCCTGGTCTCCTTTTGCTTGCTTGCTGCTGTCATTTTAAATATTTGGTGCTGTTAGTTTATTCAGTTGCGAAAGAAAAAAGGCCTTCTTTTATGTTTCCCAAACCTTCTTCTGATGGCGGCAGGACTGAGACTTCAGCTTCAGCCAGTTCAGCTAGCAACCACCGCTTCAAGATATTATTCATATTTATTAATCATTTTTATAATCCTGCCTTTTTTCCTACAAGGAACCCAGGACAGGTTATATAATCCTCCCTTCACCACCGTACCCTCACTCCATCCCTCTGTGGTGGGCTAGGCTGAAAGACAAGGTCTAGCAAATATCAGGGCCAAGCAGGGAGTAAAAACCGGGTATAGTTAAGTCGCTTAATAACTAATCATAATTAATTTTATGATTAATTATGATTAGTGGCTCCCCACCTGTGGAATGCGCTCCCCAGAGAGGTCCGCCTGGCGCCATCATTATTTGCTTTTCGGCGCCAGGCGAAGACCTTTTTATTTAAAAGTTATTTTAATTGTTTAAATTGTTTAGTATGTATTGTTTAGATTAAATTGTTTAGTATTTATTATATTTATTGCATTTTAATCTGTATCTTGAGATGGGCCAGTTTTAAATAGTTTAATTGTTTTAATTGTTTATGTTGTGAGCCGCCCCGAGGCTAGGTTGCAATGGGGTGGCATACAAATATGTTAAATAAATAAATAAATTTTGCAGCAAGGAATTCTTGCATGTTAACCTCACATTATACGAGTAAAGAAGTAAATGAGAGGAGTCAACATAGTGCATGTATATCCCGTTTAAAGAGAGCAGCTTATGCATTTCGGTTTTATGATTTTGTCTGCCTTCTGACTGACAATCTAAAAGATATGACACAAGAGGAAGAACGGATAGGGTGGAAAGAAGAAAACTGGAGGATCGTCTCTCCAGTCCAGATCCAGATCCAGGGCAACCCACTTGTTGCTACAGTTGTGGTGTAGCAGTGTCATTGTTGAACCAATTGCAGGGAAGATACTCTGCACATGTTCTGCAGCCTGCTCTTCTCTGCCTGGCTTTCTTCTTTGCCTGGCTTTCTTCCTAGAGAGCTAAAAAAAACCCCTCCTTCCTATAAATGAATGAAAAGTCCCATTTTTTTTTTTTTTTTTAATGGCTTGGCCATTGAATACCAAGTCCCTCCCAGCCTGGGTTGAGTCAGCTTAAGCTCAGCTCTTGAAGGCCTGCTCCGTTAACCAGTGCCCCCCCCACCCCCGTCCTGCCCGCCCGCTCCAGCAAACAGGATCAAGGGAGTGGTTTGGACTGCAAAGAAGAAGGAAGAAGAGGGGGAAAAGAGCTGCTGGACTGGAGGAGGAGTCAGCTGCAAGTTTTCATCCTGCAAGTTTCAGATTCTTTTTCCTTTTCCTTTTCCTTTTCCTTTCGTGTTTTCTTCTTTTCCTCCCAGGAACAATTCCCCAGGCGCGGTCCACAAAAGGACATGGCCAAGTCTTACGATCACCTCTTCAAACTGTTGCTGATCGGAGACAGTGGCGTCGGCAAGACTTGCCTGATCATCCGCTTTGCAGAGGACAACTTCAGTGGCACGTACATCAGCACCATTGGTGAGAATGAGGGATCTGGAGCGCCGGCAAATGTGGGTTAGGACAGACGCTTCCTCGGCTTTGGGTGGCTGTGTCAGCCTCCGGGCATCTTTACCTTTAGGGCTCCACGTGCCCCTGCCACGCAAGCCCTGCCATCGGCATTGCAGAGAAGTGAATCAAGAGGATCAGCACCCACAAAGACTCTTATGGCAACACCTTAAGGACAAATATGTTTTTCAGGGGCAAGGGATCAAGAGTCAGAAAGAGGAAGGGGCTGAAGCCACTCCCCTTATCAGGAAAGGGGGTAATGTTTGGGGCTGTTTAGCTTCCCGAGGAAGGGGAGATGTGATTGAAGTTTACATAATGATGTCTGGTGTGGAAAAAGTGGAGCGGGACCCCCGTTTTCTCCCTCTCCCACAAATCTAGAGGTCGAGGGGAACATCCTATGAAGCTGGTTGGTGGGAGATTTGGGAGGGTCAAAGAAAGGGCTACTTCAAACAGTGCAAATTTGATCTGGAACTCACTTCCCTGAGATGTCGCAACGGCCACCAATTTGTACAGCTTGTAAAGGTGATTGGATACATCCATGGGGGGAAAAGGCTATCTATGGCTACTAGTCCTGATGGCTATATGCCATCTCCCATATTAGAAGCAGCCTGCCTAAGTACATCCCTTGCTGGGGAACATGGGTGCTATTGCACTCATGTCCTGCTTGTGGGTCTGCCCTGGGCAACTGGTTGGCTACTGTGTGAAGACAACACTGGGTTTAAAGGACTCTGGATCTACCCCAGCAAGACTCTTCTAAGCCTGCTGTGTGTTTAGGCAGAAAAAAGGCACACAACTCCCAGCATCCCTCATCCTGCAGGGCTCACTGGGAGATGCTGGGAAATGTAGGACAGTTTTCTTTCCAGAGAGACATGGGATGTGCTGCTAATCTGTGTATGTGTGTGCACAGTGATGGGTGTAGAACCAGGAGTAGCTAGTTATTCTGGATTAATTAAAGCTGAGCAAGAAAGGCTTGATGCTGTGCATGTGAAATTACTCCATTACGGACCCCCTGTTCCTCCATGCAGGGATTGACTTTAAGATCCGGACAGTGGAAATTGAGGGCAAGAGGATCAAGCTGCAAGTTTGGTACGTGTTTTCGGGGCAGGGTTAGCAGGAGCAACAAGAGCAAAAATGGTCATGGTTGTACCCCAGCAAACTGTGTTTTGACAACATGGAAGTGACAGGTTGGAGGGATTTGAACAAAGAGGTGCTTGTGGAATCCTTTGAAGAATCCCATTAATTCAGGGCGGTGGTGGGGAAATGGCCAGGTGAGTGGTGGGGGCAGGCATGCAGAATGTTCTGCAGCCCGGGGGCCAAATTTCAATTTGGAGAAGGTCTCAGGGACCACATTCTAGTGGGGGGGGGGCTGAAGGCAAAAGGCGGGGGCACAAAATCCCATATTTGAACCGAAAGTTTTACCTGGCCCTAAATAAGTCAGGGAGTGGCATGGCTTCCTTGTGGAATGGTGAGTGAAATGCACCCGAAGTCCTACACTACTGCAAAAGGACTCTTCAGAAGTACACATAACGCAGAGAAGTTGGATAAGGAGCCCTTTTCCTGTGTTTCTCATAATTCTGTGAGGACTCATTCCATGGAAATGATCTGTTGCCGATGCAGGACAACAGCGACATGGAACCTTCTGAGTCTCCAAAGTCAGGAGCAGTCTATCTTTGACTAGCAGCTGGAAGTGGTTGGCTTCTGTGGCATGCTAGCAGCTAGACTAGAAGTGGAGTTCATCTTATATGTCTGTGAGTGCATGTGTTTGTTTTAATCACCTAAAATCAATGGGGCATAGGAATAGGACGGCTTTTGCAGTCAAGAGATTCCAGGTAATGGTCCTCATAGTGATTTGAGACTGATGTCTCTTCCAGGGACACAGCGGGCCAGGAACGCTTCAAGACCATCACCACGGCATATTACCGAGGAGCCATGGTATGGAATTTGTCCCCGCTCCTGGACCGCTTTCCTCTCGGCCAGGATAGACTGTCCTTCTGTGGGTGTTGTGTTGGCACCCATGGGATCTCTTTAGCTCAGCGAGGGGCCCTAAAAGCACGAGAAACAGCAGGGCCGGCCAGCAAGAAGCAGCTCTCCGTTGAAGGATGTTTGGCAGTAGAAAGCAAATTGAGAAAAGCGACTGGACAGCCTTAAGGGCTGTTCTATGTGCTTAAAAAACAGATAAGCAAAACAAAAAGCAATCTCTAACTTCTGTGATGTGCTATGGACAGTGGGATTCCAGAACCTGAACAAGGTTCAAGTGTCTAGTCAGCGCAGTGTCTGCAGACACAGAAACACACATTCCCTTTTATTTCAGATAATTATCTGAAAAGATATGAAAGACATCGTGTGGAATCACTGCCTTCTGGCCAAGGATTAATATCAGAATGTCTCCTCATATCTAGAAATAGCTCCCAGACCCTTTTTGGACTGTACCAATTCTATCTGCTTCCAGCTTTTCTCTGCACAATAAGGACTGGAAGCTTACTTTTCTCCTTTGAAAGCAGAAATAACAAACATCCGCCCTGTGTTTCGCACACGCTAAGACGTGACCAAAACAAGCAGATGCCAGCAGGCTCTTGTGTGCCTCCTTTCATTCTGTGTGTCCTCTAATGTGGAAAAAGCTTTGAATTTTTGGTGAACTCCAAGCTTTTGATGTGCCAGCTGCTGTCCCAAATATGCCAGATGCTCACAGCTGTGGGAGGGCAGTGCAGCCAAGAGGTGCTGGGGAGGCAGAGCTGATAAGTTTCTGATAAGAGGTAGTGGAACAGCAGGGAGGGGAGGTCCGTCCCCCTCGAACAGGTTAACATCCGCTTCTCTTCCAGGGGATTATCCTTGTATATGATATCACAGATGAAAAGTCCTTCGAGAATATCCAGAATTGGATGAAGAGCATCAAAGAGGTGAGCGAGCATCAATGAGGACAATTGTGGAGAGTGGGGCTGGATGGATTGAAGGGGTGGGGGATATATTTCCTTCTCTTCAGTCACCTTCTTACCTGACCTGCTGTTTGGGCAGGAGACAACAGTAGAGCTGCTTTGGGTGATTTGCAATAGATCCACCAGGATTCCTGACTCTTGAGTGTTTTCTGATAGCAAGAAAATAAGTTCCGATCTTCATCCCACCTGCCCAGCCCCTCTCCCCAGGCCTCAGCAAGACCGGGCCTTAGCAAGACTGCTGCAGTGAGGGAAACCTGTGGAAAGCAGAAGTGGGTTTTTCATTAGAAAGACTATGAAATGGGATGAGTTTTCCTGTTTGGTCCCCAAAACAAATTCCCAGACTCACAGATCTTTATTTCTGAGTTGCGAGCCTCTGGCACCAGGTTTCGGTGGGTGGAGAGGCTCTTGGGGGGTGCAGTGTTCCAGTGGTTGTGGGAGACGGAGGCAAAAGAGCGAAGCCCAAAATGTCAACCTGCTTTAGCTTAATGCCAGGGACGAACTGGATCTTAGGCGGGGCCTTTCGGCCTTGCTAGAAAAACCACAAAAGGGAAGGGCAGCTGGGGGAAAGGCATGTAGCCAGAGGAAGGGGCTTGTCCACCTGGGGAATCCCAGAAGGCCAGTTTGGCAGTCCTGATGGTCCGTACCCCTGGATGGAAGAGCCCTCAGGCTGCTGCTTTGTGTTCTCACTGAGCACAAGCCTCTGAGTCATGATTCTAAGGAATTAGCATTCACTACGCCAAATAGATGTGGCACACGGGGTTACACACAGTGTGTCAATACTGGAAAGAGCTCACAGCTGGCACTGCTGGAAAGGAGGCTGTCGCCAAGCTAATGGGAAACCAGCATAGCCCTCCTCTTTGCAGCACATGCCCTGCTGTCCTGGGTAATCATTCACCAGGGAAGTCTTCCGGTGGCGACTCTCTCTGCTAGGCACCCCAGGCTCTGCTCCATTTCTCTCCTCATTTGACGCCTCCATTGGGGTCCCTCCTCCCTCTTCCCTCCCTTTGGTATCTTCATTCACACCATCTCAGAATAGCTTACAGGGCGATCCAAGGCTGTCCCACCAAACCGCAGTACTTGTGGCCTCCCCGTCCTCATCCGAGTCAGAATCAGGTCCAGATTTCTCAAGGAGCCTCTGCAGAGGAGCCAGGCTTAAGTCGTACGGCCCTGGTTGCAAGGAAGCCCACCCTCATCCCAGCCTGCTCAGTGACCCCTTTCTCCCTGTCTGGTGCACCCCTTTCTCCAGAATGCTTCCGCCGGCGTGCAGCGCCTCCTGCTAGGAAACAAGTGTGACATGGAGAACAAGCGCAAGGTGCCCCGGGATCGAGCAGAAAAGGTACTGCATGTGGCACAAACTCCAAACTCAGGTGGGAGGGTAGAGAAGGACAGGTTGTGCAGGCAGATACGGAGGTGTCATGGCTGCGTGCTGGGTGGAGAGGGAAGCGTCCCACTGGCTCTACATCAGCCGGAATGGGAAGCGTTGCTTTAACTTCCCATTCGAGAGGCGTGTGGGATCGCTGACGATGCTGTTAGAGTTTGGTGAAGGAGGTAGAAGGACCACCTACTTTGGGACGACTTCTTTTAAACGTATGCATTGCTTCCCACTGGAGAGACCAGCAACTTATCCATACAAATACGGAAATGCATGATAGACTGCAGCAGGGGAACAACAAATCAGTATGTACTCCAGCCAGCATAGTAATATTAAGCTTTATTTATTATTGGATTTCTAGCCTGCCGCAGTAGCCATACGGCTCCCTGGCCAGGTTCCAACAATACTGTAGCGTGCTGCATAAAACAGTAACCCGAAAACAATGCAATGTGGAATGTGTTAATCCACGCTACGTTCTCCCAACAGCTGTCCAAGGAGCATGGGATCAGGTTCTTCGAGACAAGTGCCAAATCCAGCTTGAATGTAGAGGAGGTGAGTGGTGGCGTTGTGCTCAGGGCAGCCTTCCTCAGCTGGGCAGCCTGCAGAGGTGT
Organism: Varanus salvator macromaculatus; assembly: GCA_023646645.1. Lineage (NCBI taxonomy): Eukaryota > Metazoa > Chordata > Lepidosauria > Squamata > Varanidae > Varanus > Varanus salvator. Next base: position 6,392,508 of record JAIXND010000803.1, on the reverse strand, counting down.
GCACAACTGGGCAGCCCTGCTGGACACTCGACTGGAGTTTGGCACTCTCACCTGGCCAGGCAAGGGAATGGAGCATATGGAACTGATGACAGGAGGCATCTGGGCTCCCCTTGCTGGAACCAGGATGCCGGGAGAGGTAGCCCTTTGGCCTGACCCAGCGGGCCTCTCAGTTCTTGGTGGAATATCTCCTTTTGTTTTATGTTTTATTATAGAAACACAGAAACAGAGCGAGTCAGAAGGGGCCTCCCAGGCCATCTAGTCTGACCTCCGGCACTGGCCGGGTCCGCTCACGACTCCACTCATTATTTTTATTATGACTCCGCTCATTATTTTTAGTATTAACTTTTTATATTAACATTCATGTCTAGTAACATTTTCTTTTATATGCTAAGGCCTATATTTTATATGCTAAGGCCTATGGCTCATGCAAATAAATATTGAATTGACTTGCTGGGATGCAGGCCACTCTGCCCAAGGTCTGAACTGAACTTGCAGAGCGGTGTTGGAAAGGAGGCCAAGAACTACGGGGTGGTGAACCCCTGCTTTATCTTGAAGAATTATTTTTCTCTGTACCACAGTTCTCCCTCTGTTAAATAAACAAATAAAAATAAATTTAAAAAACAATAAATTAAAATAAATTAAAAATAACAACAAATAAAATAACAAAAATAACAATAAATTAAAATAATTTAAAAATAACCATAAATAAATAAAAATAACAATAAATGTGAATAATAGTCTACCTCACAGGACTGTTGTGAATTCAAGCAAGATTGTAAAGCAGTGAAGCAATGAAGTGCATGTGATGGAGGCTCAGGGGCCCCTCAGCCTAATCTCCCGGCTCATTTCCCCCCACAGGCTTTCAGAACCTTGGCCCGGGACATCCTTCTGAAATCAGGCAAGAAACCGGTAAGAGCAGCATGTGTGTTCAGGGGGCTTACGGCAGGGTGGGAGGAGGTCTGATGGTGGCTGGAGGTGAAGCCAGCCACCCTGAGGAAGGCGGGCAGAGCCAAGGGGAGGGCCTGAGGCACGGCCCTCTCTGCTCAGGAGCAGCAGAACTGGCCCTAAGAGGCAAGCGGACAGTAAGATGAAACTCTTGTGAAGGGACACGTGGATACTGCAAGGACAGCAGAAGGGGGTCTGCCGCATGCACCCTCCCACCCATGTTCCCCAGCAACTGACACATGGTCCCCTTCTAAGCATGGTCCCCATAGCCAAACTGCCAAGGGGAAGTCATGAATTCAGGCCCATGTGTTAGTAGCGTCCAACAAACCCCTAACCCCTTTCATCTCCCCTAGAAGCAAGGCTTTGGGGTAGCTGGAGAATCATAATTGTCTATTCCAACCCAAGCCACCCCAAAGTGCTTTCCATCTGATGAAGATGATGATGATGACATGCCTTCACTCTAGGAAGCCCCTCGTATTTCCTACTCCCTGTATGTTTCCTCTCTTTCAGGCTCAGCAGATCAAGGGATCTTTGGACCCAAAAGAACCGCAGAAAACCAGCAGTAAATGTTCTTTGGTGTAGTTTGCAGCTGGCTCGGGACAAGTGGCTTGTTGCCCTCCACCACTCCAGAGGCCTCAACACCCATGGTCCCCGTCACTCCAGCATGGCTTCTTTTTTTCGATGGAGACTTGCAAGTCCTGTCGGGCTGGACCCCAGGGACTGTTGGCGGCTGGAGGCCAAGACCGCTCCCACTTTCCTTCCTGATCCTGTGCTCTTTCCGCTGAGGAATCCTAACGGATCGGAAGCAGGGATCTCAGGAAAGGGACAAGGGTATTCGAGGAGGGATTGGGGAGGGATCTGAAGACACTGGTTGGGGGCGGGGGGTTAAGAAGTGGGGGAGATTTGCCACGGAGACAAAGCCACAGTGGAGCCAAACGCACTGGGCGATCCCTGAAGCCCTGGAATTCTCCAGGGCACTGCAGAATCTTGACCTTCTGTTCCCCAACCCAGCCTGTCTTGCTGGAACGTCTTCACACACCGCCCTGTGACTCTGTGCTGTTTTACTCATCGGAAACTCTCCAGAATCTGAAGGGGAAAAGAGAGTCTCTTGGTGGCGTGCTTGTGCGGAACACTCCAACTGGGCACGGATCAGCCCGTTCACGTGTGCCTCTCTCACTCTTCGGTTTCCCTTTTGTAATCTTTTGAACAGTATTAAATATTTGCAGTGATCTCTCTGGGTTCAAAAGGGCCGGGAATGCAGCAGTGAGCTGTGGACTGGGGTGACGTTCAGAAGTGGGGGTGTTCCATTGGGCTGCCCCCTTCCCAATTCCTGCCGGTCCACGTTTGTTCTCAGTACAGTTTTCTTCAACCTGGCGCCATCTGGACAGCTTGGAATACAGCTCCCAGCATCCCTGATCATTGGCCATGCTGGCTGGGGCTGATGGGGACTGAGGGCCAAAGCATTTTTTTTTTCCGATTTATATCCTGCCTTTTTCCTACAAAGGGCTCAAGGCAGCTTACATCATTCTCCTCCTCCATCTTCAGTGTTGCTAGGCACTTAAAAGACTCAGGGCTAGGATCCCAATTTGCACAAAATCTACCTCTAGCTATAGATGGAAATGTAAAAGTAATGGCAAGGGTTGATTTAAATTTCCCAGGAGACAAAGGACACTAAATAAATTAATCAACATACCTCCAGATCAGAGCTTCTCAAGCAAACTAAAAAAAGAGTTTTCTTCTAAGCTGAACTGGCATGCAGGAGATAATGTATAGGACACCACGGGGTGCAGCATGTGGGAATGGCAGAGCTATTTTCCCCTCCTCAGCCATAATGCCCCTTGGAAATGGCTCCCTCCATGGCGCACGGGGGAGGAAGACCCCCAAGGCACTGGTGGACACTGAAGGCTCCAGCTTGGGGGCAGCAGCTTGTCCTGTTTTGCGGGTGTCTCCTCTCGGTGGTCCCTCCTGGGGTTTTTCTGGACAAAGCTGCTAATCCACTGTATCTCCTTTTGGTTGCATTGCAGAACTGAGATCCCAGCCCTGCAAGAGCGTCCCCTTCCCTGCTGTTTTGCATAGCCAGATAGCACAAATATGTGAGTGAGAAAAGCGTCGTCTTCTTTTAGTTGCTTTAAGAATAATATGCCATTTCCCCAAGATAATTCCTAAATGGCGAGTCAGGAATTGTCAGCACCCAAGAAATGCCACACATAGCACGTTTCACGGTCTGTTCCTTTGGGTGCTGCGCTTTCGGTGGAACGTCTCCCGACACATTCTCTGTGTGCCCACCCTCATGGAACCAAACGGGCACTGCTCACTCACAAGAAAGAGGTTTGCATCATCTGGGGGAAAGCCTCAACTTTGCAGAAGTTAGAATAAAATAAACAATACTTAGGGTGTAAACTTGCCCAGCGAACCTTTGGCCCATGGGGGCGGGGGAGTGCAGTTGCACTGAGTAAATGGAATAAATAAAATTAAAGCCTTAAGTGATAATGGGTGGAGGGGCCCTCGAAACAGCCTGGTGGGCTTGAGCATTGGGGTCGGCATGGTGTCGGGCTGCGCTGTTGAGATCAAGGGCAGAAAGTGGGAATTGGGGAAGACTTCAAATGAGTGTTCTTGTGATGGCTGGGTGACAACCTCCCCGGTGGGTGGGGGTTTCACATCCCCATCCGGAGGGGCAGCCGCTTGGGAGAGGGAGGGAGGATCCTGGCGAAAGGCGGAAAGAGGCGCTTCCGGGGGACCCGAGATCCCCGGATCACGTGCCCCGTGTGCCTTGACAGCCACTGTGAGGGTTTCTCTTGTCCAAGGTGTGTTATCCGTCTCCCTTTTATCACCCTTTTGACTCTGGCACTGTCCCGACCACCCCCGTGTAACCGGTGCTACACCCAAGTACGAGTGGGTGGGCGAACCTTCCCAGCCTTCAAATACAACGAATATGAACCTTCCCACATGAATACGGCTTGCTAGAATCCAAGCGCACTGACCGAATGTGATGCAGGTGGGAAGCGGTACGTCCAGGCCCAGAACCTGGGAATGAGTGGACATCGAAATGGGGCCACGTCTCCCAAAGGCAAGCGAGGGTTGTGTTTCCCCAGGGCCAGCCAGTGGGGGATGGGGGAAGACACCCTGACGTACCCAAGGAGGGAACAGACCAGCCCTTGTGGGATCTAAAGGAAAAACCGCACTCCCAGGTGTTCACTTCCCTTTGCAAGGAGTCATGAGCGCATCATAAAGACACAAGCACATAGCCCTCCGTGGCCAAAGGCATCAGGTGTCTGCCTCGGGAAGGGTCCCATGTATCAGTTGCGCATGCGCAAAGGGAATGTTGTGGAAAGTTCTGTTGCCTATAAAAGATGCTGTAATCTCACGCCAGGGTGCTCCCTGTGGGGCGCTCACAGGTGCCTGTGTTCTCTAAATAAACCGCACTTGCCTCCCAAGCAACCGGAGTCCAGTCTGCTTTTCTGACATCAGGGCGACCGTGTGCTTCCGTGTGCCTTTGCTTATGTGCACACGGCAGCATCTACTGGGGTGCGCGGCTGTCTCGACTCTGCATGCGCACACCGCCCCACACCCTCCGTGCACAGAGTCACGGCTTTCCCTTTCTAGGCAGGGTGGCTTGCACATTGTGGGTTTTCCATCCCTGACCGGGAAGAGAGCGCTCCAGAAATGATCCCTGCTGTAATGCAGCCTATTTGGGGGCGGCATGATCTTGAATTCAGGATCCTGGTGGAGCTGGGAGCAGCTCGAACAGAGGCGAAGGCCAGCCTTGCTCACATGGGCCGTGAGTGACTTTCTCCATGCGATTTCTGGTCTCGGTGGGCCGCATTTTGAATGTTTCGGGCATGGCAGGGGCTTGCTGCTTCTCATTCCTTGCAGACCGGCCAAGGACGCCAACCGAGGGAAACGGCTGATGGGGATGCGTGAAACCCAGATGTCTTCATAGCTTTCTGTCCACCGGTGCTGGATTACCACTCCCATCACTGGCCAGGGCTGGGGGCGAGGGGAGTGGTAACCCAGCAGCCTTGGAGGGATCCCAGGCGGGGAAGTCTGGCCAACCTTCTGCCCCCCACCCCAGCGGAAAGGGGCTTTCCACGCCTCGCCTAGGCCAGCATGTCAGCGAAGGCACGGCGGCCTGTCTTGCAGCCGCCATGACACGATAGGCACGGGCAGAGCGCGCCATGGCGCGTGCGCACGCCAAGCGCGTCCCCGCCCCCTCGCCGCCCCTTTACGGCGTCCGAAGGCGGCTCAGCCAATCCGGGCGAGGCTGCTCGCAACTGGGCGCCGAAGTGGCTCTTCCTGCTCCTTCCGGTCTGTAGGGCCTGGAGCGGGGCAGTTTCCCGGAAGAGGCTCTTCGCCCGCGATCCTCGCTTATCAGCGGGGAGCCCCGTGTGAGCCCGCTCTTCCTTCCGCAACGTGGAAATCCCCGTGTCGGGGGGCGGGGAGCATATGAGTGACCTACGGCTGGCGGGGCAGGGGACCCCAGCGTCAGCCCCTAGTCCGGGATCTCTGCCGGGGGTGCTCCCCTGTGCGTGTGCCCCGGGGCTGTTTGGTGGGAGACCATCGCTGCAGGCAAGCCAGTTCCGGGACTACTTCTGCTAGTTGGAGGGGAACAAGCCGGAGGCGTCTCTTCTGCTCCAGCCCTGTTGTATTTGGGGGGGGGGGTCCCCTGGGGATTCTAGTTGGGTAATGCACTATGAGGAATGCACCATGAGGCCATTTTTCCCCTGGCCGAGCCTACCTTCTGTGCCTAGCTTCTGATCCAAATGTCTTGTGTCAGTCCAGACTTAAACACGCGTGCTGTTTCCATGCAGTTAATCTGGACCGTGGGGTGTACACATTGGGATTGGACTGCTGCGGGATCAAGACTCTCCCTTCTGCCTTCCCTCCAGGTCTTACCAGCTTGCTGCCCCTTCTGCTCCATCTCACTGACCTGAGGGACCCTCCACTTAGCTCGATACAGAAGAGCCCAGTTGGTAGCTCTCTTGCAGTACAGAATCGGAGGAAGGAACTAGCTACAGTGGATTCGAAGTTGGGAATCTCTTATGTCTTGCAAGATCAGAACCTGAGAGCGCAGCTTGGAAAAGGAACAGAATCTAATAGAAGATCCAGAAAACAACTTGCTTAGCTATTGATCTGGAGAATAGATGGGCAAGGAATGCAACATCCAGATAGGAGCTGAGGTAGCTGGCAGGACCACTCATTCAGGAATAGATCAGGTACTTTTGATTCATCTATTTTTAAACCAGTAATAATCTCCCCAGGTGGGAGGTGCACCATTCCTGGAGGTACTGCAATACCAGGTCAATGCGTGGAGTGGACGGAGCAAGCCCCTATTCCATCTCCCAATTTCAAAAATCCATTTAATATGTAGTCCTCAAATAGAGGACGTATCAGATATTAAACTGATAAGAACAGATACTACACTTGATCTTAGCCAAAAGGCCGAGAAGCGATGCTGATTCCTGGACGAAGCGGGGTAGATTCCTTTTTTGCTGCCCTTTGAAGAAAGGAAGAGCAGGTCAAGGCCACAAGAGTCTCAGCACCTCAGCGGGATCAGAACAGCTGTCTCTTTCACGGAATGTGCCCCGAAAACGTCCATGCAGCCATTCTCCAGGTAAGCAGCCTCCTGAAATGTGATCTACTGTCAAAAACTGTGGATTCTCTTGATCTCGTCAGTTTCTGACTCTCTGTCCTGTGGTTTGGACGGCTGTTGGCATGAGTTTTGCATAAACCATCCCATTTTTCCCGTCATCCTCTCTGTCATGGTTAACTCCCTACCAGCCAGCAGAGGTCCCAGGAGTTTCCCTTCTGGCAAAACCAGAGCTGCAGTTTTGCACATGCTCAGACAACACGTGTCATTGTTAGGAAAGGCAGGGTGGGCAGGAAACGTGGTACTGTAAACAAAATTTCTGTATGTTGTGGTGGCACAAATCTTTTCTGGCCTCGTGTTCCCTTAGAAACGCTCGACTACTGAATTCTGATATTTGAGAAGCTTGCATAGATATTTGCTGTGACACATTTTAATTTAAATTTTAATTTCCTGTCATTCAGTGCAAAATTCCCCACAGTTAACCTGGCTGAGGTGCAGCACATCAAAACAAAAGAACAATGTATCTAAGAGAGGTTAAATGTTGCAACCGTTTATTGTCTTTTACTGTTTCAATGTTTTATGCTATTTAAATTAAACTCTTCTTATTTGTTTTTAGCTATTATATTTTATTGTATTTATATCTTTTGTAAACTGTCCAGAGAATTTCAGATATGGGCGGTATGGAAATGTAATAAAATACATAAAAATAATACTAGCAGAAAGAAGCAGGAAACTTACATTGACCTTAAATACTAATCAGTTAATTTTGTCATAAGATTTCATGAACACTCTGGTATGGTTTGTTGCTGTTTTAATTTCTGTGCCCATTTTTCTGCTCTCAAAAGCCTCCCAAAGCAGTTTTACAACCTGGATTAATATTTCACTGTCAAAAAAAAATCATAGAATTGTGGTGAGCCTCTGTTTAGGTGACGCCACTTTTGGTTACATTTTTGAGATCATCCCTGAATGTAGAAAAATAGCAGACCAGGGAGAAGCTGCTAAGATACCCTTTCCCCTAAAGCGAAATTAGGGTGCCTTCGGTGACCTGTTCTGTGGACTGGAGTCGGTTGATCATATTAGCCTTGTTCAAACTGCACTCCGCAGCCTGGGAGTGCTCCTTGACCCAGAGCTTTCGCTGGAAGCTAAGGTGACGGCGGTGGCGAGGAGCGCTTTCCATCAGCTTCGGCTGATCCATCAGCTGCATCCCTACCTGGAGAACGACTGCCTGGCGACACTGACACACACGTTGGTGACTTCCCGACTAGACTTCTGTAACACGCTCTACTTGGGGCTGTCCTTGAAGACGGTCCGGATACTTCAGATGGTGCAAAATAGAGCTGCCAGGCTGCTGACGGGGACGGGGCGTTGTGCTCGCATGACTCCAGGCCTCCGTCAGCTTCACTGGCTCCCCATTGAAGTCCGGGCCCAATTCAAGGTGCTGGTGATGACCTACAAAGCCCTTAACAGCTTGGGACCTGGTTACCGGAAGGAGCGCTTGTGTCCATATATGCCCTCCTGCCCCTTGAGATTGACGGCAGAGGCCCTTCTCCGGGAACCCTCTGTGAAGGATATTAGGAGGGTGAGTACCCGGAGCAGGGCCTTCTCAGTGGTGGCGCCCAATCTATGGAATGCGCTCCCCAGAGAGGTCCACCTGGCACCGTCGTTATTTGCTTTTCGGCGCCAGGCCAAGAGCTTTTTATTTAAACGTCATTTTAATTGTTGATTTATTTATTGGTTTTTAACAATTTTGGCCGGGATGTCTCCAACTTTGTATAATTGTATTAATGATATTTCTTTATTTATGTTTGTAAGCCGCCCCGAGGCTTCAGCAAATGGGGCAGCATATAAGTTTGCTAAACAAACAAACAAGCAAACTTCATGCAGGCGCTGGGGGTGCCTCCCCGTGGCCAGTCCTGCGACCCTGCAGCCTTCCGATCCCAACAGCCCCAGTAAAGCCTCAGTGATAAAAACTGGGCCCCTCAGCCCAGTTAAGAATGCAGCTCCGAGACTGGGGTGCCCTTTGGTGTCCCGTAATCTGGACTGCAGTTTCCGGATCGAGCCCAGTGAACACGCGGACAAGCGAACGACGGTGCCCTTCCGATGTAGCGGGTTGGATCTCAGCGGTGGGTCTATGGTGCCCTCCTGTGGCCACTACTGTGAATTGCGACCTGCTGATCTCTCTCGGCCAGTAAAAGAATTGCGATGAGTCTGGGGCGCCCTCCGGTGGCCCAATCGATGTACTGCTTCCTACACATCCCGATGGTCATGCTAAGACGGGGGTCCTCAAACCTTTGGAATAGGGGGCCAGTTGAAAGGCTGTGGTGACTGTTGTGGGCCGGTGAGGTGGCGTCGGGGGCGCGCAAGGTGGCTCACTCGCTCGCTCTCTCGGAGATCTCCCAGCGAGTCCAAATCCGACTCCGAGCGAGCGAGCCACCACCTCCTTGCCCACGCAGCAAGCGTGTGTGCGGGTGGCGAAGGGCAGCACAGGCCAGATGGATGGCCTTGGTGGGCCAGATCCGTCCTGCGGGCCATAGTTTGAGGACCCATGTCCTAAGACGATGCCTTGTCCCCACTGCCCCCATACATCCTTTCAAGAGAGGGAGAGAAATGTTGCCTTCTCATCTGGATGACAGAAACGCGGCTTATTTGTTAGATATACGCGCTACCCTGTGGCAACAGCCAGTTCCCTAGACTTGCAGACTGGCCTCGTCTGTGAAAAAGGGAAGCGTGAGCCACTGGCAGGCTGCAGCCCCAGGGCAAACATCACAGCAAGACCAAATCCAACAGAACACCATACCGTGCTCAACAACAACGGGGAGATTCTTCATGCTGCCCTGGGAAAAAGAACACCTACCTAAAAGAGCCTCAAAGCTCAACATGTTTTGTTCTACTTCCCTTTTCCTTTTGTTTCATGGCCTGAAATAAGTCTGTAAGTTTGTAAGTCTGAGGTTGGAGGCTTTCTTGTGAATGTGCACACTTCTCTGGGTAAGGTTAGAATAGTGCAAAGAAATAAATTAATCCCTCAAGGTGGCCATCAAAGGGAAGCCAATCTCAGCCATGGATTGGTATTAACCAGACTCTGATGACTCCTGCATTAGTGCGGTTCTTCATCCATTGCAGCTTTTCTTCCGAGCTCTGTAGGAACTATTCATGGGGAATAGTATGAAACTGCCTGGGGGGATGAAGCCATGGACCGATGCCATGAATAGCTCGAGTAAATAAAAGCTTCAGTGGATTCGAAGCCCCAAGTGGCCTCTTGAGTTAACCAGGCTACCTTGCTTCTTTGCATCCACTAACCACTCTTTCCCCGCATGCGGCGGCTCCCTCGAGCTGCAATTGAGTACCGGAAGTCTCTCCAGGAAACGTTAGCGACTCTGCCCTAAAGCAGGCCCCGAGGGCTTCGTCGCGCCTGCGCTCCGCGCGCTAACTGACCTTCTCCCCAGCATGCCTTGCTAGAGCGCCATGAGTGAGGCGGAAGCACGATTGTCAGCGACGATGGCGCCAAGATGGCGCCTGCTGCTGGCCGCGCTGTGGGGGTTCATTGTTGCGCCCCATGGGTAAGTAGTCGCTTGGGGAGGGGGAGAAAACGAGGATGGTGGTGTTTTGGCCGGGTGGGTTCTCAGGTGAGGTAATAGAGCGTCTTTCCCCAATGGAGCCTCTCCAGATGCGTTTGAACTACATTTCCCATGATTCCTAGTAAGAGGCCACAATGCCGGGGCGAGATGGTAGGTTTAGTCCAAAATGAGGCTGGCAATAAGGCCCTTTAAAATGATTATTACTAGTCGTGTTTTGTTTTGTTTTCAGTCGCGCAGTCCTATTAATATCTTCTCAGAAGTCGCGTTTCAGTGGGGATTCTGGGTAAATTAGCATAGGATTGGGCGGGTAGAAAGGCCTCCAGATCGGCTGCTGACTGGGGTATGCTGGGAGTTGTAGGCCTTTTTTTCTGTCTAAACTTGCAAAGGATTTCAATTTTAGTCTTTTAGTCTGATCCTACTCTTCAGCCAAACACCACTCCTTAGGGTGGTTTGCAAATTAATAAAAAAGCCCCCCCCTCAGGAATCCTCTCTACAAGGCATGACAAAAGGAAAAAGGGGCGGGGAGGGCAGAGGTGAAAAAATGCTCAAGCTCAGAGACAGTTTTGAGAATTGTACTACTGTTTGGGCATAAGAGCAGTTGTGGTGGATTAGGCCAAGGGTCCTGTTTGCATAGTGGCCAAACAGCAGTACCAGCAAGACATGAGGGCAAAAGTACTCTTGTGCCCATGTTCCCCAGCAACTGATGTACTTAGGTGTCCTGCTTCTGATACTGGAGTAGCCTAGAAGCATCATGATTAGTATGTGCAGATAGCCTTCTACACGAATACATCCAGACCCCTTTTAAACTGTCCAAACTAAGGACTACTCATGCAAATTTAGAAACAGTAGTGGAAGTGAGTTCCATAGTTTGACTGAGTCGCTGGATAAAGAAGCCCTTTCTTTTGTCCAGAATTTCCTACTATCACCGAAACAGTCTCATAGGATGACCGATGTGTCTCTCTCTTCTCCACACCAGGCGTAAATAGCACTCGTCTCTTGCTGCACATTAGATCCCTCATTTTACTTCAATTCCCCTTATTGCAGCTAATATTTTTGTGATTGTTAGTAATAAGACTATCATCTGAGTGAGATGGTGTAAATGGGTGTCCTACAACAGCAGGGAGTAGGACCCAATGGCCTTCTTGGCCCCTTCCAACTCTGCTATTCTGTGATTCTACGATTTGCAAAATAATAACAACATCAGCACTAATACAGTTTTCTCTTTGGCGTGTAGGCTGGCTGAAATAGCCCTGGAGAGTGATGGAAAAAGCCCAGGTAGGAGGAGGGCTCGGTTCAATTTTTCGGAGGGGTGGGGTGGGTTATGCCTTGGCTTTGAGCTGTTCTCCCTGGGTAGCCAGTGTGGGCAGAGATAAGCAAGGCAGGTTCCAAACGGCTCCAGTGCTTTTCATGTGCTTTTCATGTGCTTTTGGCTTCTCACAGTGAGCTTGCCTGGTGCCACGCCCTGTTGGCAGACTGGGGACTTTGTGGTGGCGGTCCAGTGCGCCCCTTGTACCAGTTTCCAGATGGTGAGTGACTCCCTTCCGCGGATGATGGTGTGTTTCCGGAGGTGCTGGGTGGAGGGCCGGTTGCCTCACGCTGTTTGCAGGCCTTGGAAGTGCAGTCAAAGCGGGGTTCTCCGCTCGTGGCATCAACCCCTCTGTACTGTATTTCCAGCATTTTTAGTCTGCTTTTCGAGGGTGAATCATCGGGCACACTGTGTCTTGAGGCTTTCCATCTAGAAGGCACCACATAAAAGGAAAAGGATTTGGGTGGGAGGATGAAAAAGCAAAACACCCGCTCTTAAGTTGCAACGTTTTTACAGCTATCCCTCCATGCAAGGAAAGGCAAAATGAACTTCTGGTAGGTTTTCCTTCTCTGCTTGTTGGAGGGGGCTACCTGGGTCTCCCCCAGGCATGCTGGGCTTCTAGAAAGCAGCCTTCCAGTTGGCTGATGGGTGAAGCTGGAGTCTGTCATCCAGGAAGCTCCCTCTTGGAGGAACATTTTTCTTCCGGCCGGGAAGGGTGAAGCAAGTTCCCTGCAGCTGCTCTTTCTTTCTGGCTGCCGGAATAAAGGTCCCACAGCCCCCACTGAGGCACGCTGGGAGTTGCTGGCCTTTTTCCCTGTCCAAATGTGCACAGAATTGCCCTGGAACCGTCTCTTTTTGCTCGTCCATCAAGGCACAAGCAGCTTGGGACTTGGTTATCCGAGAGAAGGCCTTCTTCCCAGGAGCCCGTTTGTTCCTTGGGGCTGAGGCGCTGTCGGCAGTGCCGTGCACTCCCCGTGATGGTCTGGAGCCGAACATTTAGTGTATTGGTGTCTGCCATATGCTCTTCCCCCAAGGCTGAGCTGATCCTGTTTGGATATGTGCTGAGGACTCCCACCTTTATGCAGCCCCGGGTCTTAAAAATCCATAGACGAAATAGATTCTTGACAGCTTTGGAACGTTTCTGTTCGTATGGGTCGTGCATGACAGTTTGAATACTGTCGGCGCATCAAGACACAAAATAAACAAGAATGAAGTGGATACGTCTTTGAAGGGCCCACCATCTTTTGCTCCTCAGCCAGGTGTATCATGAAAGGATGGTGAAGAGGCGTGAGTGTGGAATCGTTAGGGGTGCTCCCCATGGCAGCTAATGTTGGACTTTGGAGAGTGTTTACTATTGGTTTCTGATGGCATGTTGTACAAGCGGAGCCTTCGACGCTGTCTTCTCCAGTTCAGTCTGCCCTGCACTGGCTATTCCAGTCTTTTGCACCCCTGACTGGAGATACTAAGTGCCCTTGGGATCTGAGGCAGAGGTCCTTCTTCAAGAGTCCTCCGTGAAAGAGATTGGGAGGGTGGCTACCCGGAGCAGGGCCTTCTCTGCGGTGGCACCCCGACTGCGGAACACGCATCCAGAGAGGTTCGCCTGGTGCCAACGCTTTTTTCCTTTTGGCGCCAGGTGAAAACCTTTTTATTTTCCCACTATTTTAACTGTTAATGGTCTTAATTGTGCTTTTATATTTATTGGATGCTACGTTCATTTTTTATCTTGTTTTATTGCTGTTCTTGTGAACCGTCTCACGACATCAGTGATGGGACGGTATACAAAAGTTTAAAATACATAAATACCAGATATTGAACCTGGCATCTCTTGTACACAAAGCATTCACTGCACCACCGAGGGCAATGCTTTCTGCTCCAAACAATGTCAAACTCCCAGTCCTCATGATTCTCTTCCTGCTCAAAATAAAGTCAAGTTCCCAGTCCACATGATTTCGGATTACAAGGCTGATTTAAACAGCACACACTTGGTCTTGTCAACACTGATTGGCGGCATCGTTTGGCCCTAGACGGAGATTGTTCCGGGGGGCTCTGCAGAGCCGTGGCCCTCCCCTAGGAAGGACGGGTCCCCTTGCCCTGTTCATGTGCACGGAGATTTTGCTTGTTTTAATTTGAAAAGTGGTGCCCAACCTTTTCAGTCAAACAATCTAACACCGCCAAAGCGGGCCTTTGAGCCGGTCAGAAGAGGCCGGACTGGGCAGCAGCTGCTGGCCGCCTGCTTTTCGGCCGCAGGGCAAGCGTCCCTGGTAAGTGATCAGGAAGGAGAAACCAAACAGCAGCAGCGTCTTAACAGCTGTGCGCTCTTTGCTGCAGAAAACGATGCCAGAGTGTGGCGCCACGGGCTTCATCGAGCAGATCGACTGCAGCGCTTCCAAGAAGGGTGAATTCAAGAGGTGGGTGCAACAGCAGGCTGCCCCCTTCCCTGCAGCCCCAGTATCCTGTCACTGATGGTGCCCAGCCCAGCTGGGGGCTGGGGGAACTGTGGGGCGTTCGTTTTTTAAGCTGGCTTGGTCCTTTTGGAAAACACAGCGGTGTTTTTGGCCGGGTCTGGCAGCAGGAGGTTGGTGGAGGGGGAGGTGGTCTCACGGATCCAGCGCATGGCAGGACACGCATTTCCCTTTGTACAGCGATGCGCTGATGCTGTGGAAGGGGGGCGAGGCTGGCTGTGCTGCGGGCGGATGAGATCGTAAGCTGGTCTCGCCTTCATGTTCTGTGATGGTCCTGTGACACTGAGATATTTCTAATTTCCCCGGCTCAGCGGCACGGTGTCCCGGGTTCCGGCCAACCCCCCACGTCCTTCCCGGTTATTCCACTCCATGCCCTGCTTCATTTTTCTCTCCCTGCCACCTGCCCATTATTCCAGAATTACCAAACATTCAAAGCCCTCACCAGCCAGCCGGAAGGGGTTTTTTTTCCCAGTGTGGGATGGACGGCATTGTTCCCTAAGTCTTTGTTTCCTAAATCAGTATTTCTTTTACATCTGCTGATCCATTCTTCTGTCTTGTTTGGCTACCAAGCCAGCTAGCCTCTGAGTCCGCTATGAGCAGGTGTAGAATGAATCTTACAGGGCCTTTCTGGCCCTAACTTCCTGCTCGGGTCTGTGCTGCTGCTCCATGCAGGTGGAGCTTCTCTGCCATTAGTGTCAGCCACTGAAAGCTGAGCCCACGGGAAGGCTGTGTCAGAACATCACCCCCCCGCTTTTTTTTCCAATTTATATCCTGCCTTTGTCCTACAAAGGGCTCAAGGAAGCTTACATCATCTTTCCTCCTCCATCTTATCCCCACAACAACAACCCTGTGAGGTAGGCTGGGCTGAGAGCCTGTGACTGGCCCAAAGTCACCCAGTTGGCTCCATGGCCGAGTGGGGACTCGAACCCGGATCCTCTCGAGTCCCAGTCCCAGGCTCTTCACCATGACACCACACTGGCTCTCGCCATCCTCCTTGGCACGTCCTGTCACAACCTCTTCAGACATCGCTCCCTCTTGCACACCTGTGCCAGGTACGGTGCTGACATGGTGTTCTCTTTGCAGTTGCCGCTCGACAGCCATGGAGGCGCACCTCTTCTGGAAGTTTGAGGGCGCCATGCTGGGTGTGGCGGCTGTCTTTGCCCTCCTGGTGGTGTGTCGGCAGCGCATCCTGGACCGCAAGGCCCTGGAGAAAGTGCGCAAGCAGATCGAGTCCATCTAGCAGCCCCACGTCCTCCTTGGACTGTGAAGGAGACAGTGAGCACCTGCGTTTCTTGGAAAACTATTTTCTGAGCACTCCGCCTCCGGCCACTAGGGAGTACTGCTGTCCGGCAGACCACACGAGGGACCGATGCCAGACCACGGACGTCCGTGTCTCATACCCGGCTTTGGTTGACTGGTGGTGGAGGTGCGGCTGATTCTGGCCGCGCTCTGGCCAGCGTTAGACTCAAGGGAAACCTCGCCGCCCCTTTAGTCATATCACTGCTGATTAAAAGAGTAACAGCCTCGCTGGACTCCTCTTCAGAGTCTTGCACCGAGGGAGGAAATTGAGCCAAAGCTCTGATGGCACGACCCCTGAAGCTCGTCTCTCTTCCGAAAAACAGATCAGGTCAAAATGGGGCATACGGCTTTCTTCAGGCAGAGCTCCGTGACGTCTGTTTATTTCCTGGACTTTAAAACATCCTGTCCTGTGACTGTGCCGAGCTTGGCTCTGATTAAAATGGTTCCCGTTGGAGTTAGAGGCTTTTTGCGTGCTTGTGCCTCTCTGCATGTGTGCCCAGGATGATGGGAGCTGGACGGTGCCGGTCCAGTTAGCCAACGGCGGAAAAAGCAGAGAGAGGCCGTAGGGTTCAAAATAAGACACAGGAACCGGGTCGGAGCCTCTGAGGAAAGCGGGATCCTTCAGGGCAGTTGGTCTCCTGTCATTGCTGAGCCTCGCTGTGCTTACTGGTGATAAAGGGAGTTAGGGATTCGGAATTCCATTCTAGGAATTGGGGGTTTCCTGGCCCACATGCAGCTGGGTTCGGCTGCGCTTATTTGGTGGAGTAGGGGCAGCAGGTGGTTTGAAACCAGCACCGTTCCCGCTTCGGATGGAGCATCCACCGGAAGCCAAAGTGGCTGGGGAGAATCTGCAGTGGGTTTACTAAGCCCTCCTCAGTGGAGACAGGTGACAGGGTTTACCGGCACTGGCTGGAAGCAGATGGGCAAGTTCCCAAAGGGTACCTTTAGGGCACTTGGTGTAGCTATTTTGTTTGCCTGGGATGCTTGAGATGGAGGGAGCATAAGAGCAGGCATGTCGAGATGGACCAAAGTCCAGTGTCGGTTGCTTGGAGGTAGACTGCCTCTGGACTTGGAGGCTTTGTTCCAAACAAATGTAAGAGCCCTGCTGGATCAGGTCTGTCTCGTCCAGCATGGAGCTGCGGCAGTGGCTGATCAGAAGCCCTCGTGGGAAGTCCCCTCACACTTTTTGTGCAAAAACACCCTCAGGGCCACTGCGATGACGGAATGGTGTGGACCCCCACCCCACCCGGCTGTGCCTCTGTGTCCCCCCCCGCTGGTCCAGCATGGAATACAATTGCAAAATGCAGTGGAGGTGAAGCCAAGGTCTTTCTGGCTCCCCCCGTGTGCTTTCTTAAGCCCTTGTGACCCTGCATGGATTGTCAAATTCCCATTGGCCTGTCCTGGGGGAAAGGGTTCATCTGCCCTACTGTGACCCCCTCCCTTTACCTTTAAGATCACCCTCCACCTGTAGGAAAAAAAGCACTCTGCACATGCTCAGAAGCTCTCTTTTATTCCTGCTGAGGCCTGGTTCCAGTGAGCTCATACCTTTCCCCAGGTCGGCCCCCGGCCCACCTCCTTGAGGCCGACACGTTGCAACATAGCAGAAAGCGGGAGGTCGCTGGGGTGGGGGGGGAAGAAAGCAGTGTCGGGGGCGGGGGGGGCAGCGCAGCTCCTGGTCCAGGTTCACAAGCACTTGAGGAAGAAAGCGTTGCAGGCGGACCCGCGGGGGCAGTCGCACAGCTTGCCGATCCGGGCGCCCTTCCTGACCGCGCAGGCGTCGCCGAAGGAGCACTGCGGGAGGAGAGGCGGCACGTTAGTTCCCTGCTGGGGCCTCCGTCGCGTTTCCCCCCGGGAACAATCCCTTGCTGGCGGCTGGGTAGGGCGGATAATGGTTAGAGCAGGGGCGGAGCCGCCTCACGTGGTGCCGACCGGGTCTGAGAGGCCACGAAAGCCCAGCAAGGGGTGGAGGGGCATGGATACCCCGCCTCTGGCTGCCAGCAGGGGGCACCCCGATCCTCCGGGACACTTTGGCCCTGCAGGGTTCCTCAGAAGGCCCCGCCCCCTTTCCTTGGCCCCGCCTTCTGCCCCCACCAGCCATTCCCGTGGCGGTTTTCTGAGCTGGGTCTCGTCTCCCCCTCCTGTGAAAGGCTGATCGGGGTGAGTGGCAGGGAAGGGGAGAGCCGCTGGCCTTTTGGCCCCTCCTCTTTTAGCCCTCAGCCCCTCCCACTGCTGGAGGCAGCGCCCGAGAGCTCCTCCCACATGCAGTGCAGCCCTCGGGAGGTTCAGGGCCTTGGACCCAGGGCGCCTGCCCTGCTTCTCCGTGCCCTGAAGGGGGCGCAGTCCCGCCCCCTATGGGTCGAAGCGGGTATTGCAGAGCCGGGCTCCTGGACGTCACCCCCAGTTCCGTGCTCTGCAGGATTTCTGAGATCATCCCAAGATCATGACTGTCTGCAGCCCTTGGCACCTAGAACGGTCTAGCCCTGTTCCCCCGGGCCTTCTGGCTGTGTTGAAATACGACTCCCATCAGCCCCAGCTCGCATGGCCCGTAGCTGGAGAGCTGGGGTTGTAGTCAGAACGTTCGCTTGGGGAAGGCTCTTTTGGCTGCATCAGCGCTTGCGGAAGGGGCGACAGCTGCTCAGATCGGCTCGGAAATCTTTCCCGGGGGCTCTGCCGTTTGTTCCCGCAGTCTGGCATTCCAAGGTACACTGCCCCTGAGCAGGGAGGCTCGCTGCCCGTGTTTCTGTGCCCAGGAGCCATTGCTGCCGGGCCGTGGTTGCGAAAGCGGAGCCCGCCTTGGAGGGCAGACAGGCGCACTTGTGGGGTTGTGCTCAGCCGTCCATTCTGAAAAACCATCCTGCCCTTTCTCCCCCCCCGCCCCCCCCCCTGGCCGCGGTCTCGGCTCAGCAAGCCCCATACCTTGGGGACTTGGTTGAACTTCTTCTCCCAGGTAGAGACCTTCTTGTGCTGCAGCTTCTCTAGGACCTCCTGGAGTTCATCCAGCTGGAAGAGGAGAAACGGGGAAATGAGGGAGGCCGACCTGCGTTCTGCCAGCTAAACCAGGCGGCTGAGCTTGAAGCAGGCGGAACGGCAGAGGCGAGTCTGTCTGTCTTCAGGACGGGAAGTCTTTCAAAGGCAGGGCTTTCTCCTTCCCCAAATAGCGCAGAGTCGGGGCTTCCCGGGTCGGCGCTGCCAGGGTCGATGACAAAATCTACCAGCTTCCTCAGCTTCCCTCTTGGCCCTGAAGCTTCGCTGCCGCTCTCATGGGTAGCTGGAGGAAAAGCCGTTTTCCCAGCAGCCGTAACTTGTTCGGTGAGCAACGCCATGTCTTTTGGGTTGAAGGAAGACCCATGAGCTGCACCGGCAGGTGGAAACCCTTAGAATTGGTCTAGCGACCTTACAATGAATTATTTGCACGTTTCCACCCCGTCTTTCTTCCTCTCGCAAAGAACCCAGGCAGCTTAAAAAGTTTTCCTTTCCAGTTGATCCTCACAATGCCAATGCTCTAAGTGGGTTGGACTGAAGCGACAGCTGGCCCACAGCCGTCCGGTGGCCTTCATGGCTGAGTGGGGGCCTTGAACCCACTCCCAGCCGATGCCCTGTCTGCTGCATCACGCCGGCCCGGTTACTCATCCTGCTTAGCTAAGCGGAGCCCCGTAATCTCACCCAAGGGCCCAGGTACTATCCACAACCTCTTGCCCACAGGGGCTGACCAGATGCATCCAGGAAGTGCCCAGCAAAGCATCTCCCTCCCTCCCTCCCTCCTTCCCCTGTTCACTGTCTCCAGCAGCAGCAGCAGCAGCCCTGCTGAAAGTCTCCTTGAATTTTTCCTCATTCCCCGTTCCTTCTTCCTTGTGTGTCGTGCCTTTTTAAAAATGTCAGCCTGCAGACAAGGACTGTTTCCTTTACTGCTTGATCGGTAGGCACCCCAGGACCCTTTTCTGAGCTCTCTTCCCTTTGGCTGGCGGTTGGGATGCGACTGTTTTGCAGGGCGGACTGATGGTCCCTCTGGCCTCAGTATCCCGCTTTCAATACTCCCGGGAAGCCCTCAAGCAGGTCGTGAGTACAGCCGCTCTCTCCTGCAGCTGTCCCCGCCAGTGATTGGGGTTCGCAAGGTAGACTGCGTCTGGATGGTGAGGTTCTACAAAGCCACTGTGAGGCAGATAGTTGGTAGTTGGACTCCTTCTGGAGTTCCAAGGCTCAAGGTATAGCATCTCCCGATCTTACCAAAACCCCAGCAGAACAACTGCCTGTACTGAGATCCCAGGGACCGGCCGCACGTCCAAGCACACTGTCCATCTGCCACCATCAACCTCTGGACAGCTCAGACTTCATGAGCTGAAGGACCGAGTGCCCGGAATGAAGGGAAGGACGTGGCGTGCTCTCCTCACGCCCTGCGGCATGCAACCCTGGTCTCCCCAGCCACACACCCTCCAGATCTTCCAAGCTACAGTTTCCAGCGTTCCTGGCCATTGGCCACCCAGCTGGGGCTGATGGGAGCTGAGGAGCACCAGGTTGTGGGGGGATGCTGGGAATGGACGTAGCTCGGCGGTGAGTCCCGACTTTGCCGGAAGGTTGCAGCTTTCCTTATCCCTCGCATCTCCAGGTGGGGCTGGAGAAAGCATCCAGCCGCAGACCCCGGAAGCAGCTGCTGCCGGTCAGGATGGACAAGGCCAGTGGGAGCGAAGCCTGACCTGGATTCTTGCCTGGCCAAGCAGCCCCCCCGCCCCCCGTGCCTGCTCTTTGCCACGCGCCCAGTTCAGCCCAGTTCACCTCTTGCGTGCTCCGCGGGTGCCCGTGGGTACAGCCACGGGGCATTTGGGGGCACTGCGCCCCTCTGCCCCACGAGTGCCGGAACGGGATGCCTCGTGCCCCTCGGGGCCCTCTCGGTGCGTCTGCCCCACCCTCCCCAGGTAGCCTACCCCGTGGCCACCAAGCAGGCTCTGGGTGGGCACCAGCAACCCATGTCACTCACCAGTTCCTTTTCGTAGGAGTGCTTGAAGGAGAATTCCTGGGGTCCCCGGCCGGCGCCGGCGGCGGTCCCTCCCTGCGCTTCCAGCAGCAGGCAAAGCAGGAGCACCGTGGCACCCAAGTGGCACCAATCCATGGTGGCCGCGACCCGAGCGAGCGAGCGAGCGAGCTGGGAGAGAGCTGTCCCCGGTGCTGGCGCCCGCCCGACCGCTCCTTGCGAGAGGCAGCCCGCCCCCCGGCTCACACAGGCTGCAGAGGTGAGTGGTGGGCAGCTGGGAAGGGGCACCCCCAGCCCGGTTCCTTGCAGAAGCGTGCCCACCGGCGGTGGTGGGGGAGCATGGAGCGCCGGCAGAGGTGCGCAGGGCCAGCCCAAAGTTTGGGCGCAAAGTGGCGCCGGCGGTGTCTGGCAGGAGGGGCGGGGGCTTCGGAGGGGCTGCCGCTGGGCTATGTATGAGCGAGCGGCTCACTCCACAGTTGCGGTGCGGCGGGCAGGGCGGGGGGACTGCACGCAACACGGTGCGCGCGAGGGCGTGATCCATCACTCTGGACGGGGCCCAGCGCTTGCCGTGGGCAAGACACGCTGGGAATTGGCTCACTCCTTGTCCAATCTCTCCGGGCGTCTCTCGAATGACCCCTGATTTGCTGGGTTATTATTCGAATTAATCATGCAGGCTGAACGGTTTCGTCTCTGAGAGCATTTGGCAATGCTTGCCTCATTTATTCTCCCCCGCTTCCCTTCCCTTCCCTTCCCTTCCCTTCCCCATGGTCACATTTTTCTGTGCCAGAAAGGCATAAAGAAAGATCTCAAGTGTTTGATCCCGTCTTAGTTTTGGGGAAAGAACAGAAAAACAAGTGTGGCTTGTGTTTAAACGGCGGTTTATGTTGTGGCACCCAAATGACATCCTGTTTTACTTGGGTCTGTAAGTCCAGATCCTCTTCCATCTGGGATGAGCGCAGGAGTCCTGCGTTCCCGGTCTTCTCGTGAGTCCGCTTCCTCGGTCCCTCTGGCCCCGTGTTGGCAGAGGGATGGCCCGCAGCCGCTTCCGAGGGATCCAGGCGGGACTTTTTCCAGCTCTCCCCTGGAAGGAATCTGGGGTCTTCCAAGGCACTTCTCCGTTATTGTCAGCCTGCTCCCTCCAAGGCTTCGTAAACCATTTTAAAAGAAATTCATCCAGTGCTATTATGAATTCATTCCCTCTTCAACCAGATAGAAAGCCCCTTGTTAAATAAGAGAAATCCAGATCAGTCGGCTCTCTTGCGGCGAGAAAGGATTTCTACCTTCTGCTTTTCTCGGGTGGGGTTCCTCGAGACAGTAAGAGCTGGCTGGCAGGCAGCAATCAAACAGGTGAAGCTTCATTCATCACTGCATCTCTGTACTGAGGGAAGGCTTAGCCTGTTGAGCTTAACTGGTTGTACCTCTGTTTTGTTAACTGCTCAGCAGGATTCAGAGGAAGGCGTTGTCAAAGGCGTTGATCGCTGGGCAAACAGAACAGATCGATCGATGCGCCCAGTAGTTTGAGGGCAGACATGGAAAAAGGTGGTACGTGACAATATTCTCAAACTAATTTTCTAAATGCACAGAAGGGGACTTTTGTAAGGAAACGGGCGATGGCGGTAGGGGATGTAGAGAGACGATTGCCATTATCCTGAAGGAACGGTCTGCATAAAAATTCTGACAGTGTTATCGAGCTAATATTTCTGAAAGCTTTCGGTTTATATTAATGGCCTGTTTATCATCTATGGCTGACTCACCCCCCGCTCCCTGCCGCCTGCTCACTTTAATCAGCACATAAACTTTAGCTTCTCTTCCTCTAGTTTTTGGTCCAGCTTGCTGTGCTTCTCCTACATTTCTTTCCTCTCAAACCAAAAGCGCAATGAAAAATCAATCCACCTGTTGGTTCTGCCATATTTACCCGAAGGGCGTGTACGTGTCGTGTGCCTTTCTCTCTGTACCACACAATTCCCTGACCTATTTTGTCCACTGCTCCCTTCCCTGGATCATGCTTCTGACATGTGGAAGGTTACATAAGCAATAACCGAACCATAATCCGGGCTTCTTGCTGGGGATTAGGATTAGCAGCATCCTGCTGGAAGGAGGATCCCCGTAAAAAAACCCCACAGGCCACAGCTCCCTTGATGCAGTGGGTGCCTCTTTTCCGCTGTCTCCTTTCACGGAATGACAGATGCTTCCTTTTAAATGGCACCTTCTGTGATATACGTGTACATCGTCCCAATATGCTGCTGGTTTGGAATGGCTGTTTTTCCCAATGTGTTGATTAGATGAATCAACTGGAGGGATTAATCAGCTGTAAGTAGCGCATTCGGTGCACTCTCATTGGACAAAGGCCCTGCTAAATGCAAGGACCCCCAGGACTGGCAGGCACAAACCCCCACGGGCTCAGGGCCTGGGGTCACCTGGCTGCTGATACATCCCATATCGTCACACGTTGGAAAGCCTCGGACTCTCTGGCCATGCGACTCCCTTCCTGTCCTAATGTCTCCACACTGAAAGAAGTTGGGGACACGACATGCAGTTCTACTCCGGGCCAGCTGATTTGGCACAGCTTTCCCCAGCCTCGTGCCCTCCCTGTGCTTTGGACTACAGCTCCCAGCATGGCTGACCATGGGCCATGCCGGCTGGGGCTGATAGGAATCCAGCTCTGCAACACTTCGAAGCTGGCGGGTCTGCGCGCAAAGCTAGCGCTCTGAGCTGCAGGGCCTCTCTCAGTGGGCGCTGGTGTGTCAGATCTACCTGGGCCTCGTCTCGTTAAGTCTCCGGGTGCAAAGCCGATCTGATGGACCAGTGTCTTGAAACTGATTTCCAAACTACTACTTGAAAGAAGGCCTCTGTCGCTGGAGCTAATGAGGCACCCTCGGAAGCCTGCGGCTCGTCATGAGAAGCAAAGAGCATGTTATTAATTCCTGCTGTCTTCGTCAGGTCTGTCCTCACGTCGTCATAGACGATCGTTCTTTAAAGCCAGATGCAATTATGGGATGTTGGGGCACCATGGGTTGCCATTGAGAAAACAGCAGGCGACTGACGAACTGGGAGAAAAATAGATGTTTCTAAAATAATAAGGGAGGATACTTGTCTGTCCATCAACGCCATGGTACAAAATGCAATTTGCAACAGGGGGTCTCTCCCCTTCCCACCTGCTGTAATGCACCCCACACCACCACCCCACCCATCTTCCTCTGCAGGGCCTAGGAAATAGCTTTTGCAACTGGCTTGGGGAAATGAATTGAGGCATTTGTTTTCCTGGAGAAGAAAACTTAATTGGCTGCCTTTGCCTGCTGTGAAATTGAAATCAATCTGAGTCATTCTTTCTAAAGTTGCGTAGATCAGTATAACTCAGCAAGCACAAATTTGTGCTCTGAATCTTCTCAAGTGCTTAGTAATGTACCCAAGTGTTAGGTCTGAAAAACGAAAAAAGATGAAGCGTCACAAATACTTGCTTTTAGGCAAAGGCTTTTAGGCACGCAGATGGGGTGTAAGACGGCTGCAATTAGCGGGGGCATCCATTTAAGAACAGAAAACATCGTTAGTCAGGGAATTTCTCCTGCTTTCCCCCCCACCATTCCCGTTCCATCTGAGAGACAAGGGATAGTTTTGGAAAGAAATACAGCGGTGAAGAAAACTTTGGAGCAATTCTCACGGGTTGGATTGGGCTGTTTTGTGCTTTGTGGTAACGGAGCAAAAGAGGTATGAAGACCAGGGGAAGATAAGATGCAAACATGCAGGAGGAAAAACATATTTTCCTTCATCTGCCCAGGTTTTTCCCAGGCCTTTACATACCTACCGAGGAGGATAGAAGGGCCGTCTTTTACTCTAAGGCCATCTCTGTGGCAGCCTGTGACTGCTGCCTGAGCTTCCCCCAATGCCTGCCCAGTGGGAGAGACATAGAAACAGGGCGAGTCAGAAGGGGCCTCCCGGGCCATCTAGTCTGACCCCCGGCTCCAGCAAGCTCCGCTCACAACATGTCCACCATGTGCATGTCTAGCCTGTCCTTGAACACCCTCACCACTGGCGCCTCAGCCACCTCCTGTGGAAGCCTGTTCCACACTTGGGGTCCTGACTGTCAGGAAGTGCTTCCTGGCATCCAAATGCAACCTGGGTTCCCTGAGCTTTGCTCCATTGGAGAGCATCCTGCCTTCCTCTTCAGGGGAGAACAGGCCTCTCCCCACCTGCGTGTGACACCCCCTCACATACCTGTATGTTGCCAACAGATCCCCTCTGAGTCTCCTCTCCTCCAAGCTGAAGAGACCCAGTTCCCTCAGTCTTGCCCCATACGGCATCCCCTGCAAACCGGCCACCGTCCTTGTGGCCCTACGCTGCACTGACTCCAACCTGGCTATATCCCTCCTGTAATGAGGGGCCCAAAACTGAGCACAGGACTCCAGTTGCGGGCGCACCAGAGTTGTACAGAGTGGCGGCAACACCTCTCTCAGTTTGGGCTCATTATAGGACCATTTCAGATCGGGAAACGTGGGCAGGCTGGGAAGCAAACCTGTCCACCTGGCAGTTACTAGGTAAGCTCAGAGACACCCCAGACATGGAGTGCGATAACACTCTAAGAAGGAAACTTCATGGGGGAAGAAGAGTTGCAGGAAGATGGAGGAAAGATTTGGGTGCCGTGTGAGCTGCACACGATGCTCTCACCTTTGCAGCTGCACCATGGGAGCTGCAAAACGGAGGCCAGCCGGGCGACATGGTTAATGCTCCTGCTGCCTGTCGGGGCAGCACAGACCCCGCAAAACTGCTTCGGGGACGAGAGAGGGGCCTCCCCTGCCGACGGCGAGGCCTTCCTTGCAGATTTCTTCTCTGGCTGGGGAAATCGGTGGGATCCTGTTTTTTTCAGCCCAGAAATGGGGTTGCGAATGTTCAAGGCTATTTCGGCGCAGCTCTAATATTCTTGCGGGACCCTGCTGGCTGGGAATGATGGGGCTTGTGGTCTAGCACACCTGGAGGGCCAAGAGGGAGGCGGCGGCACCAGGCCTTCGCTTCACGCTCCCTGAAAAGGACGGTCACATCTGTGCTTGCCTTCAGCGACGGTCCCTCGGGAATGACTTCATCTCTGACGCGGGCCTCGCCGGCTCGCCCTCTCCCACCCCTCCGGCAGCGCACGCTGCCGTCGCACCTCCCGCGCACGGCTGCGTCAGGAAGGGAAGCGGTACACCCAGGGCTACATCCCCGGGGAAAGGCGGCCCACTGGGAATCCATCTGAGCAAGGCGCAGGAAAATGCACATATTATGCTTTAACCTCTGGGCATGTGCAGAGGGCTTTTGCAACAAAGCAGCTGCACCTGCCACGGATTGCCGCCACCTCTCTGGCCAGAGGTTGTGTGCGCGCCTTTTGCAGCGGAGTTTCAACAGCAGTTGTGTGCTAGGCTCTATATATGGGGTGGTGGTGGATTTCTACCTGTTGCACACTCACTCGCTCTCTCTCTCTCTCTCTCTCTCTCTCTCTCTCTCACACACACACACACACACAAAGACTCTCTCTCTCTCTCTCTCTCTCTCTCTGTCTCTCTCTCTCTCACACACACACACACACACAAAGACTCTCTCTCTCTCTCTCTCTCTCTCACACACACACACACACACACAAAGACTCTCTCTCTCTCTCTCTCTCTCTCTCTCTCTCTCTCTCACACACACACACACACACAAAGACTCTCTCTCTCTCTCTCTCTCTCTCTCTCTCTCTCTCTCTCTCTCTCTCTCACTCACTCACTTTCCTTGTTTAATTTATTATTATGCGCCCGTCTGAAAGATGCTTTCAGGGCAGGTTTGCATTCCTGTAGAACCACTGCAGGAATCCCAAAGCGACAGGGAAATAATCAGCAAGGCAATAAAATACCAACAGACAGAACGGAATTCGCAAGGGCCTTTAATTGCTCCAGGGCCAGCCGCGTTTTAAAGGGGTGCAGTGCGAAACGGGAGGCAGGGTCGAATCCGTCGAACGCATCTCCCCATCTCGGACTTGTGCTTGTTCCAGTCCCAGGAAACATGGGCGAACATGAGCTTTCCTATGCTCAGAGGCACTCTGGTTGCTCCTTCGGAAATTGCGGCGCTTGGCCGGCCAGAAGAAGGCAGAAAGCCCCCCCTCCCCCCGGCCCCATATTTGCACCCTTCTTAATTACGTTTTCCGCAGGGCTTCGCATCTGCAATTGCAGCCTCTGAACCATCAGGGGTTAAATTAAAATATGGAGAAAGCGGCGAGGAGAAGCGGGGAACTGTGGCCCGTGGCTGTTTCTGCCCCCGCTTTTTTCTAAGCCTTCCTGCACAATCTCGCCTTGTTGGTAGTGTGGTGTAACACTCTGTACATGCTCAGGGGCAGCCGTTATCGCTTCCCTCACATATTCCAGGCCTCGGCCGCCACTGCGGTCCAACACAAAAAGGTGGTTTGGGGGCCAGGTCTAGCATCCTGAATCATCTTCATCGTAATTTTAAAAAGCTGACAGCCTCCTCGATGGGCTGTCTAGGGCTTGAGGACTAGCTGCTTGCGTCAGCCTTGAGGGGAGAGAGGCTGCGGCCAGGAAGCTGTGCCCCCCAGGAGAGGAGAACAGGCCCCATGGGGCATGTGGAGCCCTGCAGCTTCTCTGGCAGAATCAGATTCGACCCCCAGGGCTGTCACATCTCATCCATGTGCATCTGCTTCCCCGGATCTTTGTCCGGTTCGGGCCGCGTGGATTTCGCTGCCAAGCCTCGCTTCGGCTCCTCCTGGGAGATCCTCGGTGACTCTGGATCGGAGGTGTTTGTCGTGGGCTTCCCCGCAAGATCAAGGGGGGCTCCCCTGGTGTCGGGGTCCTCCGGCATCAGCTCGACTTGAACCCGAGGCAATTCCGGATCGGCAGCGGCAGGGAGCTCCTCGGGTCCAGAGAGACCCCCTTGGGTCAGGATGTGCCGGGAGATCACTGAAGGAGAAGGAAAGGCGTGGCACGAGGTCGTTGCCGGCCTACTGGCCACGCTGGCTGGGGCTGCTGGGAGTTGTAGTCCAACAAGTCTGGGAGGCACCACGTTGCCACCCCTCCTGCTCTATTCCAATTCCGCTTGAGTGGATGGGAGAAGGTGTACGACAACGACAGTGCTTGCCATAGCCAAGGTGTTCCGCCTTGGAATATCGCTCAGGCGACCTGTGGTGCTTCAGGGTGGCGAGCCTAGTGTGGGGATTAAATTCAGCGCCACGGATAGCTCCCATCCAGCTCAGAATAAAAGCCACGGGGCATAACGAGCCCCTCGGATGCAGGACACCCGAGCATCTGAAAGCGACGGGGTGTTTGCTGTACCTTTTTTTTTTTTTGGGCTGTATTCTGGTATCCCAGGGTAGACTGCTTCTGTCCATGGGGGTTCTATTTAGTTTTGGTTGTTTTCTCGTGGAAAACCACCCGCCTGCTTATTCCCTCTCCTGCCGCCGCCCCCTCCTCCCCCTGCATTCCTGACTCTCTGGTCTCCCACCTGCCCAGTCGTTACCTCCGGAGGGTTTGTAGCCATCCCGGCTGATCTGGGTTCCACTTAATAAGGAGCTGTAACTGGGCAAGATCAGGAGTCCAAGGGAGAAGATGAGTATCTAGAAACATAGAAACATAGAAACAGAGCGAGTCAGAAGGGGCCTCCTGGGCCATCTAGTCTGACCTCCGGCACCAGCCGGCTCCGCTCATGACATGCCCACCATGTGCATGTCCAGCCTATCTTTGAACACCCTCTGGCCAAGGAAGGATCAGAGAGTGGGTTTATGAATGCGGGAGGCCGCGCAGAGTCACCGGGCAGAAGGGCACTGGGTTCCAGTCCCTGCTCACCCATGAACTGGTGGCCCTTCCAGAGACGATGGGCTTGAACGGGCTGCAGTCCCTCAGCTATGACCCCTGGGCAAGCTGGCTGGGAACTGATGGGAGTTGAAGTCCAGCAAGGTATGGAAGGCTGCTAGTTTCTCCACCGGGATGCCCGGCCATCTTACCCAAGGGTCTACCGGCATTTTGCTTTTTCTGGGCTCCCGTTCCCGTCCCCCCCCCCCCCCCGCCCCGCACCATTTCCACACGCACCATGAGGCAGGTGGTAGTCTGGGCTGCCTTGGTGGATGTTTGCTTGATGAGTCCCTGCAGCTTTCGTAGCTGATCCAGCAGCGACCTGCAGGAAGAAATGTCGGCAAACTGTATTTGGCGTTTGTTTCCATAAGGACTAGAAACTTATTTTTAAAAGAAAACAAGCTGAAAATGCAAGGTAGGGTTTCAAGTCTCCTGGAGTGGGGGAAAGTGCCCAGATCCCCTATCCTCACACCATCCTTTATGGGCCGGCCCTTTCTGGTTTGGGCTCCTCACTTGATGTTCAAAAAACAATTTGACAGGGGAAGCTTTTCGTTGTCCTGGAGCTGTAGAAATGGGAGAAAGTTGCACTGGCTGAACCTCTCACCATTGGACAGTGTTGACAGGACCGCAGTGCTTTGGCGGGGAGGGCTGTCTGCTCATGCTCAGAAGCACTTTGTGCGCCTAACGGGTTTAATCTAGCTCTGCATGCCAGATGTGGAAGGGAGAGGGGCTGCTCTGGGCTGCAGCTTGGGGGCTTCCCAGGACTTCCTTGCTGTGCAGAGCTGGTGTTTGGGGTTGTGAATGGGGCACCTATGGATGGCATTCCCACATTTGAGCCAAGCCTTTCCATGCAGCTCAGCAGAGGACGGGGCAGAGGAGCTCGGACTCCTGGGTTCTCTTGGCTGGCGGGAGAGGAAGGGGCAGCGGTCAACTCACACGTTGTGGATCTGCAGCTCCTGGACTTTCCTCCGCAGCTCCTGGTTCTGCGCCGAACAGGCTGTCACCCTGCCAAGGGAAAAGCAAAAGGAAAGCTGTTAGATTTCGTCCCCCCCCCCCCATGGCGAGGGCCAGCAGCCTGAAGCTCCAGATGTTGTTGAATGCAACTCCCATCAACCTGCCCCCAGCTGGGGACAATGGCCATTGGGGTCCAACCCCCTCTGGAGCACGGTAGGTTCCTCATCCCGGCTGTTCGGGAAGAGGGATTCGGGGGCGGCTGGGAGACCTGTGCAGGGGGCAAAGCTGGCTTGCCTGGGGCCCCCGAAGCCCCCCCAGACTCCACCCCGGCTCTCACCGGCTCTCCAGGCCGTCGATGTACTCCTTCTTGCGCCGGCGGCTGTCCTGAGCGGATTGCTTGTTCCGAATTTTCCTCCGCACTTTCTTCAGGATGCGCTCCTCTGCCTGTGCGTGAGGGGCGGGATGAGAATCGGGGGGCTGCAGGGTTTGGGGGCAAGACCCCCTCCCTGGGGCCCCTCCTTTGGGCCTTTCTGAAAGCGACTCCCATGCTCCCTGCCCATTGGTGGGTGGTGCTGATGGGATTTGTCATCCAGGCCTGTCTGGTCCCATCGCACCCCCAGGGCCCGCTGGGCCATCCGCCTCAGGTGTCCTGCTCTCTCTGTTGCCATGCTGCGATGTGGGAGCCATGGGCTTCTCCGTGGTGGCCCCAGGCTTGGGATGCTCATCTCCCTTTCACTTTATTTGGGTAGGTCTTTTGCACAGAAACAGCTGGTGGGATGGTTGTTACTTAGCTGGGTGCCTCTTATTTTTTCCCCTGCATTTCTCATTGTGCTGTTCATTCCTTTGTTTTCATGTTATGTTTAATTCCGTTTTAGTCTAAATCCTTGCTCCTTGTCCTTACTAGCTGCCTCAAGTGAAGGGCAGGACGTGTTCCAGTGGAGCCAAGCTCAGGGAGCCAAGGTTCAATTTGGAGGCCAGGAAGCACTTCCTGACAGTCGGGACCCCGAGGGCGTGGAATGGGCTTCCACGGGGGGTCGTTGAGGCCCCATCGGTGAGGGTGTTCAAAGATAGGCTGGACATGCACATGGTGGGCATGTCGTGAGCAGAGCCGGCTGGAGCCGGGGGTCAGACTAGATGGTCCTGGAGGCCCCTTCTGCCTCGCTCTGTTTCTGTGTTTCTATATTCAGGTAGAAAGGTTTCATATTTGTTTCTTCTTGTATTTCATAACTCCATGTTTTGTCTATCATTATTAATTTCTTCAGTGCAGTTCAATTAGGCATTTATTGGTTCACTATTACAAGAAAGGATATTAGTAAAAAAGGTGAACGTGGCAGAAATCGAGCTGCGTTGCAACTGGGCTCGATTCCTTCCACTTCGCAGGCGGCTCTGGGAGGTTGTGCCGTCACGTACCTTGGTGAGAGGCGAATTGTTCTGCAGCGAAACCCCTTCCCGGCTCAGCAGCCGTCTTTCTTCATCCGTCAGGCAGAGTCCCGGTGGGAGAGACAGCTGCCCCGGAGTCCCCTGCCCCAGGGAAGATACAGAGCTCATTGGCTAAAAGACAGGAGGTTTTTCTGTGGCATGACAACTGTGCCAGGCCATTTATTTATTTACACATTTGTATGCCACCCCCTTGCGACCAAGCCTTTTCTGATCCCTTTTTGGTGGCCTTCTGCTTTAGGGTTCCCTCATGTGCTACCCAGATGGGCTTTTGCCATGGATTGGCTGGAGCAGAGGGCCTCTGAGCACAAGCAGAGGGCTCCTTCTTCCCCTGCACAGCTCATGCTGTCTGCCATCGGCGGCTGAAGCTGCAGGGCTGCCTTCACTATGCTGCCCTGGTGCTGCTAGTGCCCAGATGTGGGAAGGGGGGCGTCTAAGGGGATGCAGGCCAGACCAATGAGGAAGGCCTTTGACAGCCATAGGCTGCTGGAGGTTACGTGACAACCCCTGGCTGCTATAAAAGCATCCGACCCCTAAGATCTGGGGGGCTCTGATAGCTGGGGAGTGCAGAGAGGTCTCAAGGTTGGGCATGTGGTGAGCGGAGCCGGGGGTCAGACTAGATGACCTGGGAGACCCCTTCTGCCTCGGTCTGTTTCTGTGTTCATAAGGTTTCCCAGGCTAGCCTGAGCCGCTGGACACCTCCATCCCTCAATTCCGGGCTGCTCACCTGCTCCCTCGCAATCCCTGGTGGGTCAGCTTGAGCTGCATTCTCGAACAAGTGGAACGCTACTCTGCTTGCCGCACAGGCCTCAGGGACGACGCCTGGGGGTGCCCAGTTCCCTGGAAGTAGGAATGGGGAAAGAACCAGAAGACACAGTGGCAGTCGGAGAAGGGAGAGAATTATGGGACGGGCACGGTCTGGAGACCACCAGCTCCTTGCCCCAAGTCAACACGGTGCTCCTGGTCACCAACACGAGCACAGTATTTATTTAATTGATTTTTATGCCGCCCAATAGCTGAAGGTTCTCCAAGAATGGCGACCGGCTGAGGAAGTGAACCAGTGGACATGGGTGGCTCGGGGGGGGCGGGGGATCTGGGTCTCCATCCTGCCTACCAGTCAGCAATCTGGGCAAGGTGTCGGCAAATGGGTGCCGTCCCCCGGGTGCCCCTGGCTCACCTTGGGCGCTGGAGAAGATGTGATCGGGCAGGCCTGCATCTTCCACCATGCCCGTGTCGCAGATAACCTCGTAGATAACGGGAGGGGATGCGGCTGGCGGACTTGGCTCATTTTGTAGCGGGGTGTCCACGCAGGGGTCGTCGGAGATCCCGCTGTCGCTCTCCGGAGAGGCAACAGCGCTGCCGGAATCGTAGATGTCGTTGGGGTTGATCAGCAGTTGAAAGAGCTCCTCAGGGTCGTCGTTGTTCAGTCCCTGGGGCAGAATCGTGGATCGGTTAGTGGCGCTGCTTTGCGGGGACCGGTGTTTGTGTGTGAATCCGTGCGTGCATGCGCACTCATTTGTCCTGGGGTGCTGGCCTGCTAGGAGCTAAGGATGAATAGTTGGACAAGAGACTTTCTCAGGTGGGGTGCTGTGTCACCCACATTTGGTTGCACAGCCAGAAGCGTGGCTTCCAGATCGAGAGAGGAATTACTGCCACTCTGTACGACTCTGGTGCGCCCGCAACTGGAGTCTTGTGCTCAGTTTTGGGCCCCTCATTACAGGAAGGATATAGCCAGGTTGGAGTCAGTGCAGCGTAGGGCCACAAGGATGGTGGCTGGTTTGCAGGGGATGGGGTATGAGGCGAGACTGAGGGAGCTGGGTCTCTTCAGCCTGGAGGACACTCAGAGGGGATCTGTTGGTGACATACAGGTGTGTGAGGGGCTGTCACACGGAGGTGGGGAGAGGCCTGTTCTCCCCTGCAGAGGAAGGCAGGACGCGCCCCAACGGAGCAAAGCTCAGGGAGCCACGGTTCAATTTGGATGCCAGGAAGCACTTCCTGACAGTCGGGACCCCGAGGGCGTGGAATGGGCTTCCACGGGGGGTCGTTGAGGCCCCATTGGTGAGAATGTTCAAGGACAGGCTGGACATGCACATGGTGGGCATGTCATGAGCGGAGCCGGCTGGTGCCGGAAGTCAGACTAGATGGCCCAGGAGGCCCCTTCTGACTCGCTCTGTTTCTGTGTTTCTATATTTGGCATTCTTAGCAGCCACCCCTTTGCCTTTGGCAACACCTCCTGTGCTGCTGGTCACACTCACCTGGAGAGCTTACCTGAATGGGAATTCGGCCCTTGTGCTAGTAAAATTCTGCATGATTGTATTAGCAGCAAAGCGATCGCAACCTTGTTGTAGGAGCCCATATTTCTCTGGTTCTCTCCCACCAATTCATCCCAGCGCCTGCTTTCCAACTCTCTGACTGAGTTCCCCATAAACTGATAGAATCCTTGCTGGAAGTGTATCTAACACTGTCTGCAGACCGTTGCTGCTTTTCTTTCCCAATCTTCGCCCCCCCCCCCGGCCCACATCCTGTTTTAATAAACAAATAATTAGGACCACCCCCACCCCCACCATTTTGAAACACTCTGTGGCTTGCTTTTTATGTTTTTGTGAGCATTACTCTGAAGGTACTGCAAGGGCAGCTTAAACACGGAGCGCAAAGTTTTGTTTGGATCAGCAAACCTGAGCTCCGTCGGATGTCCAAGCCTCACAGGCTTTGTCTGAAATGCAGCCGTAAGGGTGGTCTTGAAGCAAGAAATTGGGTTTGGGGTCTGGTGCTGAAAAGGTGCCGCTGAGGACCAATTCTTCCTGTCCCTCGAAGAGGGCGTCTAGGAGGTTGGAGCTGTTCAGATCCATAGCCTGAGACAGACAGACAAGCAACACCGTAGGGTCAAAGAGAATCCCTGTTCTTTGGCTCAGATGTCTTGTGGTGAGCCAAAGCCCAAAGGGATGGATGAAGAATATATATATATATATATATATATAGTTTAAACTGCTGCCTGCCTTATGTGACGGATTGCAACCTTTTAGCCTGGGGAGAAAATGGCACAGTGTCCAGGAAACCACCAGAGCTTTAGGTCTGATCTCTTCGCCTCGGCCATAGGCGAAAGCGCACAAACCGTGTCGTGTTTCCTCGGTGTACACTCCTGTTGCTGGTAGATGGCAAATGGCATTGCGTGTTGTGGTGTGTTCGGGACTGCCACGATCAAAGTGGTCTGCACACCTGTGGATTTCCGTGTGGCGGCAGGTGCGCATCCACGCAATCCACGAGGTTGCGCTGCCCAATTTCCAGGATGCAGATGTGCAGAATAACCTGTGCGCCATCTCTGGCTTTCCCCCCCGAGAATCATGGATGACATTCGGGGCCCTTGGGGTGGGGTGGTTGTGTCAGGGTATGGCAGGGCTGAGCCCCTCCTCTGCAGGCGCACCCCAAGAAGGCATGGGGACCCGTCTGGAGTCAGATGGGAAGGTGCTGAGGCACCAAGGGTGTGGGACCAGGAGAGAATAGGAAGGGAAGCAGAGCCAAGCAGCAACAAACAGACAGTCTGTACCTGTCGCATCAAGGAAGAGGAGGCGATGGGAATAGCGGGGCCAAGGGTTGCCCACCCAATTGGAAGAGCGATGCGAGGTCGCAAAACTCTTGGAGAGACTTGCAGCTGGGGTGGTGGGGGTGTGACCCCATGGAAAGGTCTACTTTGAGGGAGAAAGTTCCCAGCCTGCTCAAGCCGTGGCAGATGGTTCCAGTGGCTATGATAACTGTTTTCCATGATGCGTTAAGCAAGGTTCCTACGTGCAGAACACTGTTATGCAGAGCTGGTCTGAAACTTTTGCCCTCTTGGCTGCAAGAGGATTTTGGCTGTAGCCTGAGGCGAGACGTGCCGTCGTGTAGTTTGCACAGAGCCAGCGAACTGGTAGATGCCATGGGCAAAGCTGGGTTCAAATTATGGGCATTTCAGCCTGTCCTTGTCTCCTAGTTTAACCTTCCTCACAGGGTTGTTGTGCGCATCAAAAGCGCTTTCAGAAGAATCACATATGCACCTGGAGCGCAAATCAATAGCTCTTCTCTCAACTCTAACCTACCGGAAAGCTTACACGAAAATAAAATGTCTTTTCCTTGAAAGGGACGTGCGAATTCTCTGCGAATTTTGCTGCCAGTTACTCTCCGGAAGGAACTTGATCTCCGGCATGGGAGGCTCTGATTGTCCCAGATCTTACCTTTTTTCCCTGCTTGATTTCAAACGGGTGTGTTTACTGCGGTGCCCGTCTCTGAGCAGGACAACAGGTTTGTGTTCAGCCCCATCGGAACAAGGAAGCCTTCGTTCTCCCTTCCGTACAGGATCTTGGTATCCTGGAGCTGGGCCTGCCAAGACCCACCCACAGTCCGTCAACCAATTAAAAGGGCTGAATGGGGGGGGGTGCAGGTATCTGAACACACCTGTCCAGGTAGCGTACTATCGGGTAAAGAAAGCTCTTGTATAAAATAGAGCTTTAAATGGGCTTTGTTTGTAAATACACTGGATGGAATAGAATAATTCTAATTTTCAGGAAAGTTTTGAAAATGGTTAAGGTGTCCATTCGTGAAGTTTTCAAGAGCACAAACCTTCAATGCACAAAGGATGGAAACTTAACATTCTTTAATTGTAAATCGCCTTAGTGGTGCCAAAAAGAAACTCATCCATTTATAAATATATTCAGGTACAATCTTAAGTCTTAAAAAGGGCGCCATAGTATGCATACTTAAACAGAAAAACATCTTACAACTCCTTATACCCCTTCGGAGAGCCATCCTAGCCATGACATTCTGGGATTCATTTTGTAGGCCCCCTTTTCTGTCAAAATGTGCTGAGAATTGTACTGATTTTTTTTTTTTTTAAGAAATCAAATGGTGCCGTCCTAGGTGTATTTACTCAAGAGCAATTGCTCTAGAATTCTGTAAAACTTCCTTCTGGCTCAAGTTGCAACAAATAAAATTATTAGAATAAATAATAGCTTGGGGGGATATCATTATTTATGTTGGGCGGATTGTATATGTGTGTTTGTAACTGCTTGCATTAAGCTGTTCTTATCAACCAGCTTTTAATCGCCTTATATTCCTTTGGATGTGGGCATTTTGTGGTGGTCATAATAATTTTGAACAATTTATTTCAGTGTCTATTGTTCTACTTGTTCGCCTTTTTAGACTTTTTAAGACAACACGGAATAGCAACATTTTAAATAAGAAAACATTTGTCTACTTTCCCTGTACATATATCACACCCTGGTTCTATTTTAATGAAAATAATTCCAGATTGAATAGAGGGAAAGGGAAGAAACTGGAATTAGTTGCAATCTGATTGATGCAGAAGGAAGTTTGATAGAATTTTACAGCATTTACTCTTGAGGTTCCCCAACCTGGTGCCCTCCGGATGTTTTGGATTACAACTGGGGAGGCCTGCTCTTTTCCCACCTGTTTTTCTGTCTGTAAAATGGGTGCTTTTGTGACTTTCCCCACACATTTTGAAAAGGAGAGTGAAAGGAGGATGTTAAGTGGGGAAGAGCAGTCTTAAAAGCAGTGGCTGAAACAGCAGCAATGACTCAGCGGGAGGCACACTCTGTACATGCTCTATAGCATGCCCTTCCTGAAATTATGACCCTGTCTACCTTATCTACAACTGAAACCCCCTTTGAAGCTCAGCTTGGAGGGACGTTCAGAAGCTTCTTCGTGAAAGCAAAGCAACCCCCCACCCCCCAAAATAAAATTCCTAGCAAGGCCCATGTGGCACAAACACTCTTATATTTCCAGATCCAGGTTAAATCTTTCCCGTTCCCAGCTATTTGATGGGCCACTGAATGCATCAAAGTTTATAGCCATCACCCATGTTTTATGGAGACATGCTCTATGTTTTAATTCTACTCCAAATCGCTCCGAGCCTTCTGTCTTTGTTTTTGGAAAAGCAGCTAATAGATGTTAACGCTGCGATGACAAATTCCAGGCCCCAGGGTGCCAAAAACTGGTCCGCCCGCTGCCCTGGCCTCGTTTCATTCTCCTTCCCGCGTTGCCCTTTTAAGCAGTGTGGCAACTGCTCCTGGTTCAGCCGGAGAAGGTGGGGCCGGTTGCTGCTCCTTCTTTGCCCTGGTGACAGATCCCAGCGGGCAAGTCCTGCTTCCAGCCTTGTACACTCAACAAAGAGCGTCATCTCAGCCTCTTAAAATCGGACCAGTTTCTCGTAGTTAAAGATTTGGTGTGAGCCGGGGAGTCTTCTTTCATGGATGCATGGAAAAGTTGAATTGCAGGCGGAAACTAGGGGCATTTTTGCTGCGATCGCATCGGTCTGTTTTGCAGGGGTTGCTAGTGAGCAAAACTGTTGCCATGATAAGGCTGCTAAAAGCCTGACGCTGTAAGTTTTAGACTTAAGGACGGTCTTGCTTCCCAGGTACACCTTAGGGTTGCTAATGTTTGCCTGCCACCTCAGGTCCCCTCTTAGATATGCCAGTTGTTTACCTTTCCTGAAAGTTCATTGTTTTTGCATTGTGTTCCTCTCTATTGTTTTGTTCTAATGTGCCTCTAGCATACGGTGTATCCCCCACCTCATCTCCCACCCTTCCTCCAAGCCCTTTCTGCCGCTTTCAACTTTCTCTAGCACGATTGGCTCATTTCTGCTTCCAGGGCAAGTTCTCATTGATCTGATGCAGGACCATTTTTGTTGTTTTTGGTCTAGGGCAGTGGTGGCGAACCGATGGCACATGTGCCACAGCTGGCACGGAGGGCCCTCTCTGTCGACACGCGAGCCAAGTCGCGCCAGCATTGCCCCAGCAGCTGAGCATCGGATAACAGCAGACACAGGGGCCATGCGCATGCTCGGAGAGGAGTAGTGGTGCCAGGCGATGACGTCACAAGCCGCAACTCATCCGAGCTTTTGCATGGCCGGTCAGTGCGCTGCCAAGGATATACTGGACTGGCTGTGAGGTGTTTTTTCTAAACTAAAACCTCCATTTTCAGATTTTAGTACAGTGTTGGCACTTTGCGATAAAGAAGTGGGTTTTGGGTTGCAGTTTGGCCACTCGGTCTCTAAAAGGTTCACCATCACTGGTCTAGGGTATTTGCAAAGCTCTCCTCCTGCACGGTATTTGAGCCGTCCGTTTTCTCCCTGTGGGCTTTCTTCCTGTTCAGCTTTCCCCACCCATACATGGTGATAAAGAATACAATAGTGCGGAAGATTATGGCTCCAGTGGTGTCCTTGCCCTGGATGGTCTTTCTGAGTCCTTCATTGCTGCCCTTCCATATCTCAAGTCGTCTCAGATGTTTGTTTCTTGGCCGAAGTCTGCATTTGAATTGATAACCGAGCCAAGTTATGTAAAATCATTCACGATTACAAGAGTTTCCCGTCAGTTTTCATCTGGTGCAGGGGTCACTTAAGAATGGATATTCTGTACTTCGTGGAAGACAGAATATCCTTCACTAGAGAGGCGGATTAATTGGCTTTATCTTTCCATGCAGCACATTCTTCAGCAGGGGATCCTTGTGGATGTAGGCACTGGAAGGCTTGAAGGAACTCTATTTATAGGAAGGGTTTCGTGGCAACAAACCATGACATACTATGCAATTCTGTGCATGTTCAGAGAAAAAGACCCGACTCCAGTGCTGGCTGCCAGCGTTTCTGTCTAAGCACGCACATGATTGGACCACTAATTAATGTATGTACCTGCAAGCTGAAGTGCTTGTGCATTTTGTTTTCTGTACCTGAGGCCAAAGTAACTTCATTGGCCTTGGTAAAATGGACTGTCGCTTGGGACGGACTGGGCGTCGTTTGTGGTCCTGCTTGGGATGATCTGCCCGAGGTTGCAAACCCGAAGGGAGAAAGAGCTCCCGAAAGCAGCCCTGCGAAGGCCGCCCGCAGGATCGCGTCGTTCGTCTACGGGGGAAGGAACTGAAAACCGCGGGGGAGAAGCAGGATTGACGGGAGTATCCTGAAAACGGGCTCGCCTTGGTTGGCGTCGGAGCTCCCCAGATTCCCGCGTTTTGCTGCCTCCCGTTGTTCCTCAGCACAGAAATTGGTTTGCTGGGTGTTTTTTTGTTTTTTTTTTTATTTATTTAAATATTTTTATGCCGCCCCTTGCAGCAGCCTCGGGGCGGCTCACAACACTAAAAAATATGTTATCAAACATATACCATATTTAAAAACGGTTTTGGGCGCCAACCGCCAGAAGCCCCAGCCAGGATCGCTGGAAACGGACGCCCGGGCTGAATCCCACTCGGAGTAGAGCCGTTGCAAGGAATGGGATGTAAGGCAGACCCGCTCCGCTCCAGTCCCGTTCAGTGCAACGCGTCTATTCCAAGTACGAGGAAACTTGCACTTTTTAGAACGCCTTTTCTTATTTTTACCGCCATTCCCGGTTTCCACTTCCTTCGTCTTGCTCATATCCTTTACGAAGGGCAACAAACAAAAACGGCGCCCACCCTAATGGGGAACAAGGGAAGAGGAGCAGTGGGGAGGGGGGAGAATAGCGCTGCTTCTGCGCTATTGGCTCGAAGCGGTGCTCATCATAGGCGAGGCCTTTCCCCCTTTCACTCTCCCATTGGCTGAGAGGGGCGCGTTCACGCACACTTGCTTTGTTCTCCACACGCCCCTGGCCGGTGTGGAACGTTCAGCCTCTGAGGGGCGGAGCCTGGGGCGCTCATTGGCGGCGGGAGCGCCTTTCTTTCCTGCAGCGCCCCGCCCTTTCGAACGCTCCGCGACTCCCGGAGCAAATCCGAGGCTCCCATTGGCCGGCCCGGAGCCCTTTCCTCCTTTTTGCGCCTCCTCGCTCCTCCCCTTGGAACGTCCAGGTTCCCGCAAAAGCGGAGTGGAGTTTGGCGAGCGATCGGCACGAAGCGCTGGAGGAGGTGAGCTCCGAGGCCCGAGGGAGGCCGGCTCGAGGCCTGCGCTTCGGGTAGCGAGTGATGTCCGCTTGGGGAGGGTGACGTGGCGCGTGTGGCTCACGGGACGCGCCTCTGCCCCCTGCCCTTTGCGGCGGGGAGGGAGGAGGTATGTGAGAGCTGGACGCTGCGTGTCTCGTGTTTGAAAAGGGGATCCACGCTCGCTCTGTGTGTGTGTGTGTGTGTGTGTGTGCGCGTGCGTGCGCGCGTGTCTTTCTGTCTGTCTGTGTTGGGGGAAAGTACACAAAAGTTCCCAAGGACCAGAATGAGACGGTCAGCGCCACCCAGAGCGCGATCTTAAGTATGTCTACTTGGAAGTAAGACTCGCTTCAGTAAGACTTAGCCTCTCCCCATTGAGTAGCGGACTTAGTTTGTGGCCTGGAGGTACAAGGTCTTTTAAAGGCCTTTAGGTCTTCTGGATTCCTGTTTCTGTCAGCCTTAGATGGCCTAGCTCATGGTAGGCATGCCATGAGCGGAGCCAGCTGGGGCCGCGGGTCAGACTAGATGGCCTGGGAGGCCCCTTCTGACTCGCGCTGTTTCTATGTTTCTGTGCTCAAGAATAGTGGGAGCTGAAGTCCAGAAATTATCTGCAGGACACTAGATTAGGGGACGCAGGAAGAGAAGATTTATTCAGTTAGACTTCCATTCAATGTATCTTTAACATCCTCCATCTCTTGTTACCACATTTTATTGAATATGTTTCTGCAAATTTATGGATTCTTGTTTTCCTTTGTGCTGCCTTGAGAGGATTTCTTTAAAAAGGAATTCCTTGAGATCAGTGGGAGAGGTCCTTCCGGGAACCCTCCGTGAAGGATATTAGGAGGGTGAGTACCCGGAGCAGGGCCTTCTCTGCGGTGGCGCCCAATTTATGGAATGCGCTCCCCAGAGAGGTCCGCCTGGTGCCGTCGTTATTTGTTTTTCGGCGCCAGGCCTAGACCTTTTTATTCAAATGTCATTTTAACTGTTAATGTTTTTTATTTATTTTATGCTTTGGCCAGGGCAACTTAAATTTATATTATATTATATCATATTGGTTTTTATTGTTATATTATTTATTTGGTTGTGAGCTGCCCCGAGGCTTCGGCGAATGGGGCGGCATAGAAGTCCCCTAAATAAATAAGGAAGGAAGGAAGGAAGGAAGGAAGGTAAGTGTATTGGACCAGATCTCTTCAGCATCCCCAGTATGGGTAGGTGTTAGTTGGGGATGAGTGGAGTGTCAGATAGCACACCTGGAAGGTATCAAGAACATTGGTCTGATCCAGCAGGGTTTTTAACAGCTGCTCACAAGAAACCCACATGCATGAGCGAGTGGAACAGCACCCTCTTGCCCATGTTCCCCAGCAACTGGTATACACTGCCATACTGTCAGCCTGAATCCAACCTGGCATCCTCCAGCTATGTTGGAATGCTGTCTACCTCATCCCAAGTAAGTACCAGCAGGCATGCCGGCTGCGGATGATGGGAGCCGTTGCCCAGCACTTTATCCAGTTAAGGAAAGAGATGGGGGCTTTTTAGGCTACCCTTTAAGCCTTCAAAATGGCCATGGTGGTTGAAGATGGTGAGGAACCAGCCTTGGGGAAGGCTGCCTTAAGTTCTAAGAACCAACGTTGGGCCCCCAGCCTTATGGGGGCTTTGGGGCCGTTTGCTCCCTTGCACCCCCTGCTTCTAAACACAGCATGCAATTCCTCTGTCGACCTCGCAGTGACAAGGGGTGGTCATTGCAGCAGGCTTAGATCGCCTGTTAAAGGAGATCCCTGGGTTTCCTTGAGGAGAAATTGCCTGGAGGCTTTGGCTGTGACAGTGAGTACAGCAAACCCATTCGTATCCCATTGCAAGTTCAGGGATGTGTGTTTGTGGCACGTGCACCTTTGTAAAGCTACAGTCAGCCGCAATTTAGATGGAGAACAGTCCTACAACTCCCAGGCATGCTGGGTCTTTTAAGCCAGGCCCCTTCTGGCTAAAAAAATACAAATAAAAATGCAGCCATGTGATTGTTGTTGTTATGGGTTCTTGGCAATAGAGATCCCTTCCAAGGGAGAGGAAGGGAAGTAAAACTGTCTCAGAAGTATTTTTTCCTGTGTTAACTGGGACCCCCTCTTGGGCATGGTGTGTGTCTGTAGGATTGCTACCTTGGAAGAACTTGCAGCCCTTCAAAAGTTTGAGGCTTCTTGGGAGCAGC
Source organism: Varanus salvator macromaculatus (assembly GCA_023646645.1). NCBI lineage: Eukaryota > Metazoa > Chordata > Lepidosauria > Squamata > Varanidae > Varanus > Varanus salvator. The sequence continues at coordinate 6,351,101 of JAIXND010000803.1, read as the reverse complement.
AGTAAAACATCATTAAAACCGCCTGAATGCCCAGTGTTACATCTTTGCATTGAGTATCCATCGAGTCCTGTGTATTTGGGTGCTGTTCAGTCTGGGCACAAGTCGACCTTCTGCTGGTACACGGATTTATTTAGTTGTGGTCCTGATTCTCTGGATTGTTAATGTGAAAGAAATGAACGATCATTTCCCCTTATATTGTGAAGGTTGTGGAAGAGCTTTTAAAAGTTGGATGTGTTCAGTTGGATTCTTTGGATCCCCACCCTTCCCGTGTGGGTGCGCTTGAGATTTTGGGGTGGAAAAGGGGACGTGGGAAGCTTAAATTCTCCTGTCTGCATTCCTAGAGAGCCATAGTCCTGGTCCAACTCAGGGCTGCATGTGGATGTGGGAGAGGTGATCGTCCAGTCGTGCAAGAGTTGCTGTGTGCGATTCGAGGAGTGTGTGGTCTAGTCCTTATACCTGTAGAACTCCCAGCCACAAAGAGGTGGAACATGGGACCTTGAGACTGTTGGATCTTTGCATATTGTAAAGTTTGGCTCGCTTGCTCCATCATCCTCAACGTTTCCTGCCCCAGGGAATTAAATGACATCTGCATGGGCTTAGATGCCCATGCAGTGCCCTCCAGACGGGTTGGACTACAACTCCCATCACCCCAACAGGTTTACACGAGGGTGATGGGAGTTTTAAGTCGAGCCACCTAAGGCATGCTGATAGTGCGCAGTGGACAGGCACAGAGTTGTTTTCAAAGTCCTTGGGCACAGTTAAATTGCCCCAATCTTGCATGTCCCACCCATATCAGGAGACAGACACAAAGCAAGCTTGCTAGTCTTCAAGGTGTCACGAGGCCTGCTGTTGTTTTTGCGAGGGTTCTTAAGTGGTCCTTGGTTCCTGGGCGCTTGTTTTTGTTTTTAACTCGGGCCTTTTCCGCAAGCAGCTTTGGTTTTGCTTCTCACGTCTGTGCACGCTGCTGCGCTTGACGAGCGGACGAGAGCAACGGGTCTCAGTCCCAAGGGGCCGGTGGGCTATAATTGGACGCAGATTATGGAGGATGTGGGCTCTGTGATAAAAGCAGCAGAGATGGGGGCAAGTCCCATGTGCTTGGGCATCGTATCACGAACTGTTTCCTCTTTGCAACCGTGGCCTGTGTTTTGGGTGGCTGATAGGAACTGGTCCGACTGCATCCCCATCCTTTCCCAGTTGCAGCCGTCTCATTTCTCCGGTCCCTCCAAAATTCTGCTGTCCGGGGCCGCTTGCCTCGCCTGGCCTTCTGGTCATGCCCGGCTTGAGTCTGTGTCCTGTGTGCTGTTGCGGTTGTCAAGCAAGGCCGGGAGGTCAGAGGTTGTTATGTTTTTCCCCTGTATTTGGAGGAGGGTGGGGAGAGATTACTGGAATCTCCTGGGCCAGGAATGAGTCACTTGCTAGTAAAAGCGTCCAGGAAGTTCCCAGAATGCGGGTGAGGATTTGCTGATTGGCTCCGATTAAAAGCCGCGGCTGGTGACAGGGGCTGTCCCCTCCTCTTGCTGCCCGTGTCGTGTCGGGGTTGTTTCCAATTTGCACACTCAAATAAGAAAATCCTTCCTTCTCCTGGAGCTTCCTGTCGGGGTTGTTTCCACTTTGCACACTCAAATAAGAAAATCCTTCCTTCTCCTGGAGCTTCCTGTCGGGGTTGTTTCCAATTTGCACACTCAAATAAGAAAATCCTTCCTTCTCCTGGAGCTTCCTGTCGGGGTTGTTTCCAATTTGCACACTCAAATAAGAAAATCCTTCCTTCTCCTGGAGCTTCCTGTCCCGGTTGTTTCCAATTTGCACACTCAAATAAGAAAATCCTTCCTTCTCCTGGAGCTTCCTGTCCCGGTTGTTTCCAATTTGCACACTCAAATAAGAACATCCTTCCTTCTCCTGGAGCTTCCTGTCCCGGTTGTTTCCAATTTGCACACTCAAATAAGAACATCCTTCCTTCTCCTGGAGCTTCCTGTCCCGGTTGTTTCCAATTTGCACACTCAAATAAGAACATCCTTCCTTCTCCTGGAGCTTCCTGTCCGGTTGTTTCCAATTTGCACACTCAAATAAGAAAATCCTTCCTTCTCCTGGAGCTTCCTGTCCCGGTTGTTTCCAATTTGCACACTCAAATAAGAAAATCCTTCCTTCTCCTGGAGCTTCCTGTCCCGGTTGTTTCCAATTTGCACACTCAAATAAGAAAATCCTTCCTTCTCCTGGAGCTTCCTGTCTCCCAGTGACTAGTGGAAGGAGAGAAAACCAAGGCGTGATAAGGACTTATGCACGGTAGTCTGTATTGGACAGAGGCTGTTAGCTCTCTGTCCCAAAGAGCTTACATTAGAAATTTGGACAGAATGGGGAGACAAAAAAAGAAAAAGTCGCAACTGGTTCTGTTACTCGTATTAGTGCAAACTGTGTGATATTGGCAGCTGCATCCTTGATAAATATGGAGCTATTGGTGCATGGATAAAAGCAATTTTACTCCATTGCAAGCTATGTATGGACTCTCCGCAACTATATCTGTCATAGACATGGAGTTACTGGTACGCCCACAACAAGCGTATTTCTTTGGCTCTCTAGAAATGTAATTTCCAGAGATGTTGAAGCCATGGGGTTGGGGTGGAAATTTGGGGAAAATAAGAAATACTTATTTTTTTGGGACTGTTTACGGATCTAAAGTCACTTCGTTGGATAGTTTTCTTGAGGCTAATGGCCTCCAGATATACTTGGGATTTCAGTTCCCATGCGCCTCAGTCATCAGGGCAAATGGTTAGGAATAACGAACTTTGTAGCGTAAAACATCTGAAAGGCCAAGTTGGGGAGAGATTTTTTTAGAAACAAAAAGCAGCCTTTATGTGCCCAAAGTTACATGATAAGTTGGTTTGGTCATCACTTTATCATTGTTTACGCATTTATTGATATATTAATTACCGCATTTTTCGCTCTATAAGACGCACTTGACCATAAGACGCACCTAGTTTTTAGAGGAGGAAAACAAGAAAAAAAATATTCTGAATCAAATGGGCACATAATCGCAGGCACATTCCCCATCACTTCCCCATGGGCTGCACATCTGACAGACTTACTGCACACACATATTCGCTCTATAAGACGCACAGACATTTCCCCTTACTTTTGAGGGGGGGAAAAGTGAGTCTTATAGAGCAAAAAATATGGTACTTACATTCTATGCTGCCCAGCAGCAAAAGCTTTCTGGAGAGTTCACAACCATTTAAAACAATTTAGCAAAAAATACAGTATAGAAATAAGAACTGGAGCAAGACTGAGCAGCAGTGCAAAGATTTAAAACATGCTGCAGGATTTAAATCAGACGGCTTGCTTTTAAAGCACAGCAAATATGTAATTATTGTTGGGATACCCACTGCTTTTAAATTTAACATACCAATCAGCGCACCATCTTATGATTCTGTTTTTGTCCATCCCAGGGGAACTTCTGCAAGCCCTCCCTGAAGAAGCCGAGAAAGACCCCCTGTTGTTGTTTTCTCGGAAGTTTGGGGGATTTCCTAAGCTTGTTTCTGTAGGTTTCTGATGGCAGTACTGAACAAATTTATCATTGAGATACCACTCTTTAGCAGGAAGGATTGAAAACTTGGCACTGAGGTCCATGAAACCAAGCTTCAAAGTTAGTTTTAAAAAGCAGGGTAAGGTCTGTGGCGATCCATCACAACTGCTGACAGCGACAGGAGAGGCTACAGTGGGTTTTTTTCCTTTTGGATGTGTCAGTGGTAGATTTGAACTATTGTGATGGACTGGCCAGAGGCATCTGACCAGAAAATGCCCAGAGACCCAGGATTCTGCCAGACAAAACCTGCAGTTAAGCAGTCACATTTTCTTCCATATGTTTATGGTGATTCTCCTTGTTTGGATTTGGAGATGGCCTTGATGCGTCTCTCAGAGTCTATTACAGCAAAGCACACATGAGATTAGCAATTACAGCAAGGAAGGGAAAGATTAAGTGGGGATCTTGCATGGGAGAAAGTAATTTTCTCCCATGACTTCATTATTTCCAGACTTTTTTTTTTTTTTAACATCTCACATCTTTTTGCAGAAGTCTGCCTAAGTATAGAAATCATTTAGGGGAATAGCCATATATAAAGACCCTGTCTTAAACTCTGAAAGGAAATAGGTCAGAATTCAAAGCTGTTCAATTTTGGGGAGAAATGCAGAAATGGTCCATTGGGGATTTTTCTTTTTCTGCTCCCCCCCCCCCCCCCCGCATTCACATTTCTACCAATTTCAAAATAGGCTGCTCTCCAAGAGCTGGGGTTCTGCACTGGTGGCTCATGGGTTCTCTTTCCTCTGTGTGTGAGAGTGCGGATCGCTTTGCTCCTTCCTGTGATTCCATTCCCCTTTTCTTTCTCCAGGTCAGCATCTCTTCGAGCCGCTGAACGTGTCAAATGACCAGGACGAAGAGGATGGCGGCAACTTGAACCATTCTGAGGCAGCCTGTCTCTGCTCCCCTCAGCCCTGCCGCTGTTTTGAGGCTGCTGCCAAGGTTCGGCCAGGAGCTGGGTTCCAAACCGTGCAGAGGCCATGGCTGAGCCACTGGGATACGAAGCTGAACTCCAGCACATGGTGTGGAGGCCCTACGCCCTAGCGGAGCCACGCCGCTCCGCAACGGGCTTGGAGGTGAAGCTTGGCTCATTAGCGCTTCTTCTGCTGATCACCCTCATATGTGGCTTCCTTCCGTTGTGGATCTTCCGTCGGCCTGGTGCTTCCGTAAGCTCATCGGGTGAGCATGGCTCAGCCAGGGGCCCCTTCCTTAGCTTAACCCAGTGTCCCGGACTGGTTCGGGTTTTCCTACTTTTGATATTTCCAGAGTGTGTTTGTCTTGTCGGTGTGTCCTCCAGATGAAGGCCACAGAGCCACTTGGCTCACAGGCCCAAATATATATATATATATATGCAGAGCTTCTCTGAATGAAATGAGGGTGTTCAAAGACAGGCTGGACGTGCACATGGTGGGCATGTCGTGAGCGGAACCGGCTGGTGCCGGAGGTCAGACTAGATGGCCCAGGATGCCCCTTCTGACTCGCTCTGTTTCTGTGTTTCTAAATGCAGCCCTTAGGCTGAAGGAGGCCTGACTTCTGGTCTCTCTGATGGATGGGTTTTAAGGGTCGCAGCCCCATCAGCAGCAATATGGAGGGTTCGCGAAGTTCCCTTCGGCAAGGCAGCTCCAGGCAAGGATTGTAATGGCCCCTCGTCTCTCCTCTTCTGCTCCTTCCCCTTTTCTGCAGCTACCCGGAGGAAATGTTTAAGCCTGGTGAGCTGTTTTGCTGGTGGTGTCTTCTTGGCTACTTGTCTCCTGGACTTGATTCCTGATTATCTTGCCAGCATTAACAAGGCCCTCGATGACCTTAGAGTCACGGTGAGTGAGGGTCTGGATTGCACTGTGCACGCATGCCAGCGCATGCCAGCGCATGCCAGCAGCGACTCCTGCAGAGGGCCAGCAGTTACTGGCTATGGCAGCATAGGGGGTCTCCTTCAGCAGGGGTGCGTGGTGTGCCTTGGCTCCCCAGAACTGGGAAAAAAGTCCAGTGGGCTGTTGTGAGTTCTATTCTGTATGGTTTATAATAATTCATAAGCACAGGGCATTCCAGATTTGGAGGGGAGCTAAAGGGAAAAGAAGGAAAGAAGGGGTGAAGGGAAGTAAGTTTCTGGCCCTCATGATTATAGAAAGGGGACATTGGAGGGGCATGGAACAATTTTGGAAGTTGAATGGGAGACACAGAAAAAGATTTCCTTTCACAGATTCTCCCGAAGCGGGAAAACAAAGGATTGTGAGGCAGAGAATGCAAAGCCAAAGAATATCTGTTATGCACCTCTCCCCCACGTGTTCTTCTGGTTTACAAAGATAGACTGCTCTGGGACGTGGAGGTTCTATTCAGTCCTACCAGCTTTGGGGCTTAGTTGTGCAATAGGGCAGATGTAACAGCTGAAATCCGTCAGCCATGTTTGCCAGCACTGTCCAGCCCAGCCCAAGCGCTGCGGATGTCAGAATAAAAATTCAAGTCCTTTCTGTATTTGACAATTGCTGACTAGGCAAACTCCATCTGTTCATGCCTCCTGTTTCCCTCTTCCCACGCCCCACAGCTCCACTTCCCCTTGCAGGAGTTCATCCTGGCGATGGGCTTCTTCTTGGTCCTCATCCTGGAGCAGATCGTGCTGGCCTACAGGGATCCCCTGGGCTCGCTGGAAGAGACGGAGGCCCTCCTCGGCACGGCCTCGCGCAGCTCCCCCACGGTGCAGGAGCACGGCTGGCCCGACGGACCGCTGCCCCGCCAGCCGCCCCCGCTGCCCCGGGAGCAGCCCCACGTCCACGTGGACGTCAACGCCCACTCGGCCATCCGCTCGGTGGTGCTGCTGCTGGCCCTGGCCTTGCACTCCGTCTCCGAGGGGCTGGCGGTGGGGCTGCAGGAGGATGGTGCTCAGGCCCTGGAGATCTGCCTGGCGCTGCTGATCCACAAGGGCGCCGTCGCTTTCAGCCTCAGCCTCAAGCTGCTGCAAGGCCGCCTCCGGCCACGGGCCGTGGCCGCCTGCTGGTCCTCTTCGCCATCATGTCCCCGCTGGGCATCGGGCTGGGCGTGCTGCTGACGGAGCGCCCTGCGGCCGCCTTGCCTCACCTCTCCCGCTGCGTGCTGGAGGGGCTGGCCACCGGCACCTTCATCTACATCACCTTCCTGGAGATCTTGCCCCACGAACTCGGCTCCTCCGAGCAGCGCATCCTCAAGGTCATTGTCCTCCTGGTTGGCTTTGCGCTCGTCACCAGCATTTTGTTTCTCAAGATCTGAAGAGGGAGGGGCCGGTGTGTGTGAGCCCTGCCTCTTGTGTTCCTGGGGCCGGGAGGATGGTTTCACTGGCATGGGGAAGAGGAAGGGGGGGCCCAGTGTCACTCACAGGTGAAAAAGCCCCCCCCCCCAAAAAAACACTGCTTCATTCTGCCCTCTTTTATGGTGGGGTGGGCTTTCCCCTGCATCGGGCTCCCCCCGCCTGGTGCCGCCACCTGGCCTACAACACCCACCTCGGCCCTGCTGGTGGAGGATGCCCACTGGGGCAAGGCTGTCCGACAGGTATTTTTCCTCCTGTCCAATTGGTTCTCCTCCTAGAGTTCTCGGACTTTAAACTGAAAGCAAAGTTTGGGAGGGAGTGATGGCATCCATTCTCCTCTAGAAACATGGCTTGATTGTCTGAGAGCCGAGTTCTGCTGGTGCTGGTAGCCCTCTCAGTTGTAAGCGGCAGTCGAGGATCCCACAATCTCGGGGTGCCTTCCCAGCTGTGGTCGAGGCCCACATATATCGGACGGTGCCGGTGATGGGCCTGGAGGAACCCGCTTGAGATCACTGTCGGCTCCCCTCTCGTGCGACGAATGCATTTGCAGCCATGAAAGACATTTTGGCAGGGGCTGAAGAAATAATTTGACAGCCCCTTGCTGGGTTTAGGATTAAGTAAGGCTCCGGTTTTGAGAATGGCGGGTGGGATTATCGTCTTCATGTTTACAGAGCAGTCGGCGTTCAATCCCCGGTGTGAAATTTGCTTCCCTGTGCCACAATGCTGCTTCAGCCAGCCTCCTGGACGGCAGCCCCGAGGCCTTAATGCCACTGTTGCCTTGGATATCTTAAAAGGGCTTGGTTCCACTGTTCTGCATTTGTGTAGCTTGCAGAAACGCCTCCCGTAGGAATACTTCCACATTGAGGATGCTCCTTTCCCGACAACCTGGCTCTTTGTATTCAGTGCAGCCTTCTGTTTTCTGGGATGCTCTCATTCTCTGTGTTAAGTGCCGTGCAGTTTCTCTGCCTCGCTTGAGCCTTTTTTTGGGGGGGGGGGCGCTGTGGAGTTTGCAAAGTGAGTTCCCCCATGGCATGCCTGGCATCGAGCGACGGCTTTTGCGGGAGAGCCGCCACTGATCAAGCAGTGCGGGTGGAACTGTTGCCATGGTCACACCCCATGTTTTCTGTTGCGGCAATTCGCATGTTCGATCGAGAGACTGGCGTACATGCGCATAGCTGTTGAGTGACATATACATCGGCCTGAGCCTTGGAAGAAAAGAGGAGTTGACTTTCGGATCTGTCGCACAGTAGTCTGAGAAGGAAACATCAGGATTGTGCCCGTCGTCAAACTGACTTCTGTTGCAGAAATTAAAAGCTGATTTTATTTTGAATGACACAAAAGGCTTTGTCAAGCTGAATTCAGAGATGGAGACCTTGGATGCAGGAATAATGTTGCATCTGTGAATGGAAGACTCACCTCTTGGGCCTTGTGTACCTAGATCTAACAGTAGTAGTAGCACAAACCACAGTTCTGTTGCTTCAACCATGGTTCTGTTCGTCCCATAATCCAGCAATGTATAGTGAAACCATGGTTTAGCTTTCGTGGCAAAGTCCCGCCCACAGAGGTGCTGGGCAGGAAGGCAGAGGAAGGCCTGTAGCTGCTTTGCAAGCAGGGTTCCTAAGGGAGCAGAGCAGCTGTCTCAACCATGGCTTGTACAGTCCAGAAGCAGCAGTTAACCATGGTTTAGGTAAGCCATGCTTGACACAGTGACGTCAAACTCTGGGTGGAATCCTGGTTTTCAGCATGGTTAATGTCAGCCTTTCTAATCGGACTCAGTAAGTAACCATCATCTCCAGCCTGAACTGTGGTTTATGGAAGCCCATGCTTTGCACATCAGTATCAACCAGGGTTTAAAGCTAGGTTTGCAGCCAAACTTTAAGTATGGTTTAATAGGTTAGGAGAAAGTAAAAGGTAGTCGTCAGCGGCTGATTTAGTCCAACTTGAGTGATGGACTGTACCTGCCATCAGCCGAAGGCGGTGATGATGGAGTTTTCTACTATGTGAAGTTAACAGGAAATGCCTGGAGTGGAGTGGACCTGGGACTCTCTGCATGCAAAGAGTTACTGTTTATGTATTAAGCTGCAGCCTTTAGTGCAGGGGTAGACTGCTTTGAACCTTCTGGAACACCCCAGAGGTCACAGCACTGCTGTGTGTTGCAAAACATCAGCGAGTGGCTTGGAAGGGCCGGCTTTTGAAGCTAAATGTGGCTTCTTTGGGCCATGATTGAGGTTTGCTGCTGAGATGGGTTGGCGAGCCACCAATGTTGTGGCTGGCCCAAATTTTTCAGCGGCAGGGGCCACACTGAAGGGGGGAGCAGCGAAAGATTATCTTCTCGAGCATAAAATAGCCACTTTTCACTTAAAGCTTGGCTGTGGATCAGCCCATCATTTCTGATAGGGCCAGGCATTTCTGAATGTTGGGTTTCAGCAGTAACTGACTAGAAAACAGCCTTTGTTCTTCTAGACCATTTCCTGTCTCGGGCTGGCTGGCAACACGTAAGACGCCCCCAGCACCAGTAATTTTTGCATGTTACTTGGATGGAAAATACTTATAGTTCCTTACCAGCTCTTTATGTTGCCTGGCATTTAATTTATTGATGTTTATCATTCTGTTAAATATTTTTCTCTTCTGGGCATCCTTTTCATGCAGGCTTGGCTGTTACAGAATGCCTGAATGTTGTGCAGCAAGGTTTTTTTTTAAAGGGTGGAGAAATATTGTAAACCACAGCTAGGCAACCTGGAACCACTCCAGATGTTTTGGATCGCCGCACCCAAAACCCATTTTTGATTGGGTCTAATGGGAGTTGTAGTCTGTAACGTCTGGAGAGTAGCAGGTTTCCTTACCCCAATTGGCAATGGGGCGTCGTGTGGGCCCAGAACAGCCTTCCGCATGTTGGTGCCTGCAAGATGGCATTCGACTGCAGTTCTCATCATCCTGCTGCAAGGGGCGGCATATAAATATTTAAATAAATAAAATAAATTAAAAAAAATCCTTGACCATTATCCATGCTGCTCTAGACCATCCTCCTCCTCCCCCTGTGGCTGCTTGTTTTCTAACTTCTGCCACAATCTGACTTTTGACTAAGAAATTCTTTTGGGGCAATCCTATGCATGTTCCGACCGAGAAACTCCTACAGTGCCCAGCATCCCCTACAGGACTTCTGCCTGTCTAAACATGCGCAGAGTTGCACCTTAAAGAACCCTACGGGTTAGCTAGAAAGAGCAGCATTTTCCTTTTACACCACTCAGCATACAGGTTGTGTTTAGAGGATATCGTTAGTGTGATCTTCCACAGGATTTCACTGTCCGGGAGATGCTGGGAGTTGTAGTCCCAGCACATCAGGGTGGTACCAGGGATAGGGAAGGCTTGCCTGCAGGAATGGGGGAGGGCTTGTGGTTCGCCTGGGCTGTTTGATTTCGTCTCTGTGGCTTCTCTTCCGTGGTGAGCAGAGCTGCTCGTCTGAGCTTGGCGTGCCTTTTGGGGATGCTCGCTTGGTGTTTAACACGGGGGCGTTAGGAAGGAGGCAGGAGGCACATCAGCTGGCTGAAAACTTGCCTTTGCACGAAAGGAAGCTTTCCGCCTAGCGTGCGCCATGCGCATTTCTTGCCAAACAGAACATGATTGTCTTTCACTGTGCCAAATTGCTAATGGGATGAGAATAAAGCAACCAGATAAACAGCTTTGGCTCCATGCCGTACGTGTTTTTTCTGCAATGGTGTGCTCATTAAAAAGAAAAATGTGTGGAATTTTCTCTTTTAAACAAGTTTATTAATGTGTCTTGAGAATGGAAATATCCACAAAGCAGTATCATGCTGTGTGTGTGTGAGAGTGTGTGTGTCTTTGTACAGCTTAAAAGGATGACATGTTTTAAAATAAAGCATAAAGAATTGGCAATAAAATATTACATTGTGTTTATCTTGCATTTTTTCCTCTTCTGAGGAATCTTTAATCACCACACCACATGAGCCCTCAAGCAACTCTGTACTAATACATTTCTGGTTTCATAAAATTGCTTGGCATTTCCAGTAATACCTTCACTGCAGCTTTACAAATGAAACAAAAAGGAAGTCATAGGAAGGAGATGTCATGCCACTGTAAAAAGACGCGACTGGACATAATCAGATCTATCATTTCCAAAATGAATCAAAATTGTCTAGTTCTTTCTAAATCACTTTCTTATGGGCTGATCGTCATAGATTTGATGTTTGCATGCCTGAACATCTTCCTGAAATTTGTGTCAGAGCTGCGTTCCAAATTCTGTAGAACTCATGTGAAAGGGGGTCCCACTTCCTTTTTCCAATACAAAGCAATTGACCTTTTTGTGTCTGCTAACAAGTTTGTAGTCACTGCACCACCATCTATTTCAATGGAGTCCTTCGAATATTTTAATAATTCTCCAAGCAACCCTTTGATCCCCGGGAGAGGATCATACGTATCGACTGGCAACGCAAACAGTTTTATTTTAGGATGCCTTCCTGATCAAACCAGCCATGGTTTTATTGAGTTCTTTCCACGGTTTTCTCTCTGTGGAATGTTCCAGAATACTGGAATATAGAGTGCTATCAAAATCTTGCAAGTAAAGAATACATGGTTTGATGGAGTGGAGGAAGGGTGAAAAATTATCCCATATGGAACTGGGCTCAGATTGGGTGTATGTTTGTCACCTCAAGTTTATTGCCCTTAGGATTTTAGCATTATCTTGAGGCTCCAGCTTGAGATAGGCTGAGTAGGGCTTAGTTCCTGACCAGGCTCATTAACCTTGGACTAGGAGGAGAATGTCTGTTTTACACATTACGAACAATGTTTAATTTTTAAGGGCTCGGCTTTGTGGCAGAGGGGAAGCTGGATCTCCCGGTCATGGGTCTGAATTTGTGGGTGTCAGTGGAAGATGTGCCTTGGCAGTGTTTGAAGGGATGTATGATTAGACTGAAAGCTCTGCACTCCGTAAAGGGCTGCCCCCCCCCCCATCCTCACAGCCACCCTGTAAGGTAGGTTAAGCTTTGAGCTGGCAATTTACCACAACATTTATCTGTGTGCTTAATATTCAAATAGGAATTGACCTGTTGCAGCCCAACACTCTGTCCTGGTCTTTCCCAATTCGGTATCTGCTGAATGTCTTGGCCTTCAGCTCCCACCATCCTCCGCTTCTGACCATATGGGATGGGGCTGATGGGAATGGTAGCCCAACACATCTGCAAGGTCACTGCACCATCTGCCACGCCACCAGCTGTCTTTGCTCTCGTTTGCTCAGGTTTGCTGATGTGTGGCTGGTACGTGCACGACTTTTGTTCCAGCATGTGCGCTCCTACCGTGCCCTGGCCTTGGGGGCAGATGTTCTTCCTGTCCCTGGATTTGGGGTGCTTCTACCTTGCCAGGCAGGATCTGCATTTCTCCCCATCCTGTTTGCAATCGACTCAATTTTCCAGCTTCTCGCAGCACAAATCCCTCCTGATTAATCTCTTAATGCCCCTTGCAAAACCTCAGCTTAAACATGTTTCGCAGGTTTCCCCCCCTTTTTTTCCAATGGCTGCTTAGCTGGTGATTTATGGTAAGGGATGGTTCATGTGTGAGCTTCTATTGCCCCATATTCCCCTGCCCCAGAATAAAATGTGCAAAATTCTTCACCTGCGTGCCTGAGAAAGGTACACAGCAAGTAGTGTGGTTCAGGGAAAAATGGGCAGTGATGTATGAGACCTATTACTTGAAGATGCCATTCTTTGACAAATTTAATTCTGAAGTACGCTGTACTGCTTGCGGGGAACCTGTTCTCGGCATGTGGGGGGAAAAACAGGTTTTCTTTCCTTGACGTTTCAGAAGAGCTTGACTGTCAAATTTCTGAATAACGTCAAAGGAAGAAGATATTTTCTTTCTCGGTGGTGCTCCTTGATGAAATCAGCGCTCAGCTGTTGTGTGGCTCTGTGGAAGCTAGCAGACTGGCTGGCTAGGACCGTTTCTAGCCCCACTACTTCCCAAAGGACCTACACTGGAATTTGGTATGATACGGTCATATGCTTTGATGGCATGCTAACAGCCATGGGAAAAAGGAGTGTCAAGACAAGACCCAACTCTTGTCCTTCTCAGATGCTTTGGCTTGCTAGGATGAGAAGAACAATGGTACCTCTGGTTGAATATCTTGCAAAGGCAGTTGCTCATCAAATGGCGGATGTGTCAGCAATTTAAGAGGGGGCAAAGCTTTATCACAGATTCTCTTTAAAGCTGGCGGATCGCGGACTGTCTGGCACAACGGTGCCCGAGCGAGGCATTGCCTAAGAAGACCGTGTGACCCCTTGCGTCAGCTACATTGAAATGCCAGCCTCAAAAGTTGGTTTGAGCAGCAGACGACACTTCTCCCTCCCTGTGCCTCTACAGGGCAGCAGTATCTCTGCCTTCACAGTTTTCCGAGCATGTTGATAAGATCCTTATTTCACGAGAGGCAGGCTGCTGTCCTTGGGTGCCTTTTCTTTTTGTGTGGGTATGATTTGCTAAGAGGCAGAGGAGGGCTGCCCTGCCATATATTTCTGTAGCTCAGCCTGCGAGCAATCTGGTGTCCTCTAGCTGTCTTTGTCTATAATGGCATTTCTGGACATTGGGCATGGTGGCTGGTGCTGATGGGGCCTTGTATCCAAAATGGCTGGAGGGCCCCAGGATGGGGGAAGTTGTGGATTTTGCTGCAGGGGTAAGGGAGAGGAAAGATAGGGGTACACCCCACTTATATCCTCCCAAAAGTTTTCATTATTGCCGGAGTCTTAAAACTGTTGAGGCATTGCTACTTTGATTTTTAACTCTGCAAGGTATTTACACTGCTGCAATCATATAGACATTTACCTAGGCATAAGCCTAACTAAATGTAATGGGGCTGACTTTTGGGCAAAAGTACATTGGAGTCTACTATTACAGTGGATGAAAGATAGTCTATTCAGAAATAAATCCCACGAGTTCAATGCTTATTCCCAAATGGATATAGAATTCCAGCTTTAGATTACAGTTTTGCATGTATTTACTTCGAAAGCATGCAGATGCAAGTAGATAAAAAGGTACCACTTTGGTGGGCAGGTAACAGCATTCCGTGCACTTTGGTGTTTAGTCATGCCGGCCACACGACCACAGAAACTGTCTGCGGACAAACTCTGGCTCCCTCGGCTAGGAAAGGGAGATGAGCACCGCCCCCTAGAGTCAGGCATGACTGGACTAATGTCAAGGGGAAACCTTTACCTTTACCTTTACTTGGAAAATTACTTTACCAATTTGAGATTTACTTCAAAGCAGACATTTTGGGACTGCTCTGATCACTTGCTAAGTCTTATGATCCCACAAGCAAGCCTTTTTGGGTCGTTCTGTTACAGCAGATAAGATTATCTCTTCGTACGACGTTAACTCTCTTTTGTTATCCAAATAATGTATTACTGTAATTTGCAATCTACGATTCCAATTTAAGTGACGACTTAATTATTGGTATGGTGTGTATGTTGCGTTGTAATATTGTTCCGGACTTTTACTGCAAAGGCAGATGGAAAAACTGCTGATGGTAATACAGGTAATTATTAATATAGGTAATAGGTAATACAGGCAGATGGTAATATATGGAGGAAGTTTACGAGGACAGGCGCTCTGTACATGTTACGGGGCACATCTGCTTTATTATCCGTTTCTCTGTTCCAGCGCTGAGCCTGGTCCCGCTTAGCAAAGGAGGATGACCTAGACAAGCTCCCAGCTCCCCGGCAGCCCCACAAATTACAGCATGCGCCACTTTCCCAAGAAGGGGAAACTCCCCATAACGTCCCCGGGCGGGGTCACCAGACGGGCAGGGACGCACGGGGCACGCTGGGAGCGGTAGTCCCCGCTCTGCAAAGCCACCCGCTACCTCACGAGCGAGCGGACTCCATTTCCCGTCGTCCCTCAGAGCGGAGCGCCCCCCGCTTCCTCCGCACCCGCGTGGGATAGGCCGGGAGCTGTAGTCTTCCACCGTCCCCTCGTTACGCGCGCTCCATTTTGTTGGAATGGTAAACAAACTCGCCTTCCCGGCGTGCTCCCCGCTCGCCTGGCCGAGGCCGCGGTGAGGAGGAAGGCAGGCTGCGGCCCTGCCGCTCCTCTCGCGGGTGAGGGAGGGCTGTGAGGCGGCGGAGGAGGAGGCGGCGGCGGCGGCGGCGGACCAAGATGGCGGCGGCGGGCTCCGGGGCCGCGGCGGGAGCCGGGCCGAGCTCCTCCTCATCGTCCTCGTCGGGCGGCGGCGGCGGCGGCGGCACCGCGGTGGCGGGAGGCGCCGTGGCCGCGGCCGCAGCCGTGGCGGCGTCCAACCCGCGCAAGTTCAGCGAGAAGATCGCGCTGCAGAAGCAGCGGCAGGCCGAGGAGACGGCGGCCTTCGAGGAGGTGATGATGGAGCTGGGCACCACCCGGGTAAGGGAAGCGGCGAAGGACGGACGGAGGGAGGGAGGGAGGGGAGGCGGTGGAGCCCGCCCGTGAGGGGGCGCTGTGCAGAAACGGGGTCCCGATTTCCGGTGAGGGGCAGTTATGCGGGGGGTCGCGACTTCCGGTCAGCACGGGGTGGGGGGCAGGGAAGGAATGGGGGAGCCAATGGCGGAGCCCCTCGGGGAGCGCTGGGGGGCCTTGATTGGGCAAGCCGCTGATGAGGTCATGGGGCACCGTTACAGGGAGGGGCGAGGGGGCGCCGCTTGGCAGTGTGAGCCGCGGGGAGGGGGCTGCGGGGGGCGGCTCCGTGGCGGGGGCGACTCGGGCCCTGGGGCTTGCGGGGGGCAGCCGCTTGGGGGAACGGGAGGGGGCTGGCCTTGGCCTTGGGGCGTTTGGGAGGGGGCTGATAGGCTGGGAGGTGTGAGAGAACCGGGAATATACATGGCAGCTGTGTTAGAGGGGCCGAGTGGGCACGAGAATGAGTCTGGCTGAGGCTATGGGAGAGGGGGGCTTACCTTGGGGTGAATGGGGAAGGGGCTGAGGGGCCTGAAAGGCGGACTTGGGATGTCCTGGGATGTAAATGGGGGAGAGTGTGAGACTGAGGTAACGGGGTGTTGTTTCCTTTCCTGGAAAATCACCCAGAGCTTATGGGAATGGGGTGGTACAGAAATATTGAGAATGAATAAATAAATAAATGTTATTCATGGGGGAAGGGTTCTTGATGGTAATAGGGGGAGGCTAATTTTAGCCTGGGGGAGTAAATGGAGGAGGAATGGAGGGGTCGGTCTGTACTCATGGGAGGAGGTAGTTCTAAGGATGTAAAGGGGGTGAGATGAAGGAATGTGGGGTTTGTGTTGGTGAAATGTGAATGTTTGGTGAGTGTGAATGGGGTGGGGTTAGGCTGGGTGAAATAATAGGGAGGGGTTTCTGTTAGGTTTTGGGGGAAGGGCTTGTTAGTTAATTTATTTAATTGAATGTATCTTGGCTGTTTTTCAGTGAGAGAGGCTTTCTAAGGCAGGATGCAGGGATAAAACATAATAAAAATAAAAGCATAACAACAACACCAGCAGGTGAAAGAAGGGGTTGAGCACATGGGGTGGGCTGGGCTGGGGAAGAAAAGGGTGGCCTAAGCGGAGGATATATATTAAGGTGGGGAGATACAAGAATGAAAATGTAAGGAGGGGGAAGTCTGCAAAGAGGCAGGGCTGTTTCTGGGATGTGGGTGAGTGGAGGA